>CM062810.1:613541309-614833205 GCA_031772625.1 Pinus tabuliformis | reverse complement strand
GTCTCTATGGTGTCAGGTGCCACTAATGTGAGCAACTCACAAGCTCACATGCTTGGTATAAACCAGCCCTCTTATGGTATTATTTATAACCCTGCTGACCCTACTGGATCAAGCAATGTTCAGTACCAACAGGTTCAGAACCCTGTTGGTCCATCTGGATCGAGCAATGTTCAGTATCAGTAGCCCTATGGGGCTTAGGTCCAATACCAAAATCCTTATGTTCCATATGGTTCTCAAGGATTGGTTAATCAACCTTACACCCTCCAATCTGGGAAGTAAATCCAGCCTGGATACAGCCAGATTCAGTTCGGTAATTTCCTAGGCACTATTCAAGTACCCTGGCAACAACAAGGACAACCTTTACAACAACCAACGCAACATTTGTTACAGCAAGGGCAACCTTTGTTGCAGCAAGGGTTTTCTGCGCAACAACAAGGGCAGATTATGCCACAGCAAGGTCCCTTGCAACAACTGCAAGGTCAATCTTTCCAACAGTTGCAGCAGGCCACGCAGCAGCAGATGCAATATGATCTGAATACCTCTCAACCTATACCCTCGTAGGGAAAACCTCTACAAACCCAGGGACCAATTTTCCAACCGCAAGGTTAGCCCTTGCAAAAAAAAAACCAACCAGGGCAGCAGCAACCCTTGCAGGGACAAGGTCAAGGTCAAGTCCTACAACAGCAGGCACAAAATCCTCTTGTCCTAGGTCAACAGTTCATAATCCTGCCGGCCAAGGGCACCAAGTACAAAACCCCTATGTCCAAGGGTAACAAGTGTATCAACCTTATGCCCAAGGACTGCAGGTCCATAACCCTCTTATTCAGGAACAACAGGCTTAGAACCCCAAGTTCCATGACAACAGGTTGCATATCCATATGTCCAAGGTCAACAGGCTCAACAACCTTTTAACCCATACTTTGCCTATCATCAACCTGTGCTCGGACAGTTTCAAGGTATGCAAGGTCAGAATCCTCCCTTTGGTCATGGTAATCCACAATGGGGGCAGCCTCGGATGCCATATGGCCAAAATCCCTCAATATGCGGCCAAAATCCTTACTGGCAGGGATGGGCTCCTCCCTATGGGCTCGCTTATCGACCTCCCATGCCCTTTAACACTCAATTACCTTTCTTGGCTACACTTGAGTTGGCAGATGTAATGCACCTTATGAATGATCCAATCCTTCATTCATCGTACTGGCCTTCGGTGCCGTCCAAGATACTAAGTGATTTCCCAAAGTTTGATGGAAAAGCTAAAGAAGATCCTCAGGCCCATGTGATGACATATCACCTCTGGTGGTCGTCGAACTCGTACGTGGACGATTCCATTCATCTTCGTCTTTTCCAACGGACCCTCACGGGTGCTGTAGCGAAATGGTACATTGAGCTACCTCAAAGTACTTTCCATGACTTCAATTTGTTAGCCATGGCTTTCCTCATGCATTTTCAGCTATCGGTTTGTTATGAAACTGGCACATATTTGCTCACATCGCTTAAGAAAGACACTGCGATGCAAATCTCTGATCGTATCCATGAATGGAGACGTAGACGTCGCCTGATCAAGTTCGAGATAACCGATCAGTTGGTCACTGAATGGTTTACCAAATCATTCGTAGCCCCAATTTCTCGCAATATAGCTATGGGTGGATGCGTCACTAAAGAGCAAGCCATTGCCCGTGCCTAGTACTTGGATCTAGTCTACTCTCAGTCTGGCACCTTATACGAGTTGTTACCCAATGCTCCGTGGCCATCATCTGATCCTGCAACATTAAAGTCACCAGTTGTTCCTCTCGTCAATGGATTTATTGGTTCAGTATCCTAGACCCCTGCTAAAAATTCTTCCAAACAAAAGTTGGTCTCAAATGCTACTCCCAATATTTCATCTAAAAATCTGTCAGGATCTGGTAAAACCTCAGAGGTCCACGCTATCCAGTCTACTGCAGCGGACAAATCCTCGAAAGGGAGAAAGAAAGGCAAAGGCAAAGCTAAAGCTGATTCCCAAAAACAGGGTCCTCCCAAATCATCTGCTGGCGAATCTTCGCAACAGAAAACTAAGTATCCCTGCCTCATTTGCGAGGAGGATCACTATACTAAGGATTGTCCACGACGATCCGAAGTTAGCTGCTTGCTCAAAGGGACCCCTGCTGTCCTTAAAGAGCCATTTTCGTCTTAGCAGACTCAAATGGTAGACCAACCCCAATTTGCTTCCTCTGGATCTCAAGTGTTCATGATGAGCATGCCCATTAATGTGGCTACCTGATCGAAAGATTATCAAACTCCAGCTTTGGTAGCTGGGAAAGAAAAGTAGTTGCACCTTCTTCTTCTACCTCAAGTTTTGGCCCTCTGTAAATCGAGTGCCCTAACCTTGATTCCGCTACGTGGCCACCCTCTTGAGGTGTGCTGCGGAAATCCTCGTATAATCCCAATGCCCGAGCCGCTCAGGACTACAATATAGTTGAAGATTTGGCTCAAGCGTCGTTAGCCATGTCGGCTCTCGAGGTACTCCAAATCTGCTCATCGTAGTGGAAATATTTGCTATTAGCTATCGGGGGCATCAATCCCACTGATTCTAATTTGATCGGTTTCTATCTGGAGAACCATGTTCCATGGCTCCCTCATCAGATTTCCTTTCTTATTCAGGTAATCATTAATGAGAAGACCATCCACCGCACTGTCATCGATGAAGGTGCTTCCACCTACATCATGTCAACTGCATGTTGGAAGGCTATTGGTTCCCCTGCACTAAACCAGTCTCCGAACACATTGGAAGCTTTCAATGGGCGCGATTCGCGACCCTTCAGTGTCTTACCTAACCTTGCCATCACCCTGGAAGGCAAGACAGTGCAAGTCGAAGTAGAGATTGTTGACGCCAATCTCAATTATAATCTTCTACTCGGCCGAAGTTGGACTCATGACATGCATGCGTGGCCTCCTCTTTGTTTCGCGTGCTCCATTTTCCCCATCAAGGGAAGATTGTGACCATTGATTAGCTGTCTTTCTTTGCCTCTTCCTCCTCAAATGGAAATGTTCCGTATGTCAAGCACTCTGGTGCTCCCTATGAGAGTGTGGGGGCAGGTCTCTTCAAAGATTCTACCTTAATGGGAATTTTTCCACTCCCACCTCCTCATGTTGCCTCTGTCAACATGGTCTCGGTCAAATCTGATCCTTGGGTCATACCTGCACCAGATCTTGTTGATGCTTGGGGTGGGGTCATGTCGCTTAGTCCCGTCGAAGTCAATTACATGGAAATTATTTTGGCTTTCAACTCTGCATCCTCTGATTCTCATATGTCAAAGACTTCTCTCGATATGTACTGTCAGTCCCCTTGGCTTGGCACTTTGGAATCATATGATCCCTTAGCCAAGACGTTCATCACTAATGAAGGTATCATGGAAATCATGTCTCTCGAAGAACCACCATGTATCGATACTCATCAGCGATCCTCGTTACCACCTTGCCCGACGGTCATGTCTACCGCTTTCGAAGAGTCCTCTTCTCCATTTCCGCCACCGACTATTACTCATGAAGTATGGTCGGAAGGAAATTTGGGTAATAATACCCAAGCGATGCCTATTGACATTTATATCAAACCCGGTGTCATTGAACAAGTTCATATTGGGGTATCTTGTTCTCCGGATGAGATCAAGACATATACTCATCTATTTCAGGAATTCCATGATGTGTTTGCATGGTCTTATGAAGAAATGCTTGGCATCAATCCTAGCATTGTGGTGCATGAAATACCAACGTATCCGCATGTGAAGCCCATTCACCAACGGCTTCACCCGGTGCAACCTAGGAAGGCTGCTGCTATTAAGGGTGAAGTCGAAAAGCTTCTCAAAGCTGGGTTCATCTATCCCATCCCCCTTATAGATTGGGTGTCCAATATTGTCTTGGCGACTAAAAACAAGGAGCGATCCATGTTTGCATGGATTATCGAGATCTTAAACATGCCTGTTGTAAAGATATCTATCCTACTCCCTTCATTGATCAAATCATTGATGAATGTGCCAAGAGCGAGATCTTTTCCTTTATTGATGGTTTTTCTGGTTATAACCAGATTAATATCGCACTGGCCAACCAAGAAAAGATAACCTTTATCTGCCCATGGGGTACATTCGCGTACAAGAAGCTCCCTTTCAGCCTCAAAAATGCTGGAGCCATGTTTCAACGGGAAATGTCCTATGCATTTCATGATATTCACAACATTGTCCAGCCTTACTTGGATGACCTTCCTGCCCATTCTCATAAGCGCCAAGATCACCCAGACCATCTTCAACATATTTTTCTACGCTGCAGACACTATAACATTCGGTTAAATCCACACAAATGTGTTTTTTGCGTGGAATCAGGACGACTCCTCGGCTTGATCATTTCCAAGGACAGGATTTGCCTTAGATCCACTAAAAGTTGATGCCATTGTAAATTTACACCCTCCATCTTCACTACACCAACTCCAGAGCCTGCAAGGAAAGGCCAACTTTCTCTGTCATTTTATACCCAACTACGTCGGGCTAGCCACAGGATTTACCCGGTTGCTCAAACAAGGAACGCCCTTTGCGTGGGATGAGGTGGCCCAAAAATATTTTGATGATCTTAAGGCCATCCTCATAAATGCTCCTCTATTGCATCCACCGAACTATTATCGAGATTACTTCCTTTACTTAGCCGTAGCCCCTAGCACCATTTCTATGGTGTTGGTTCAAGACAACGACGAAGACAATGACCATGTCATCTACTACCTTAGTCAGAATCTCCTCAACACTGAAACACGTTATGCACATGTCAAGAAGTTGTCTTTAGTTGTCGTTCAAGTTGTTCAACGCTTTCAGCACTATATCCTTTTACGTACGACTAAAATTTCTGAATGCAACCCTATGACCTATATCCTAACTCGTTAGTTGCTGGGGGGAAAGTATTCTAAATGGATCGTTATTCTGCAAGAATTTGATTTGGCCTTCACTATGGCCAAATCTAAGAAGTCACTTGTTTTTGTTGAATTGATCTGTTCCCTTCTCTCCAAAGCTCTTTCTGCTGGTGTAGATGAATAGCTTCCAGATGAGACCCTTTTCTTGATCAACACCCTTGATCCATGGTACAGTGATATCATCGTGTATCTCTAAACCTCCATGATCCGATCCGCGTTGAAAAAGGATGATCATCGAAGGATTTGACATCATTCCCAACCCTATCATACTATTGGTGATACTTTATACCGTGTCGGTGTCAATTCTGTTATGCGCTAATGCCTCACGATCGAGGAAGCTGAAAGAGCTCTCAATGATTGCCACTCTGGGGCATGGGGTGGTCATATGTTTGGTTACACTACAACTCAAAAATCCTTTGCGCTGGTTATTTTTGGCCATCTATCTTCAAAGACTACATTCTTGCTGTCCAACACAAGATGCGCGCCCCCACCCGATGCGCGCCCCACAAGATGCGCGCCCCACCCGCTCACCTACACCCCATCATTACCGTTGGTCCCTTTTCCAAATGGGGCATCGATTATATGACATGTAACCCTCGTTTGGCTGGGGGGCATGGCTATATTATTGTCGCAGTGGATTATTTCACCAAATGGGCTGAAGCGATGCCTACACATTCTACAGATGGTAAGATGATAGCTCAATTCCTTTTTAACCATGTTATTTCTAGGTTCGGCGTACCCCAAGCCATTGTCATATACCATGGCTCCCATTTCAGAGATTACATGATGGCAGAACTGACATCTACATTGGGCTTGTGCCATGATGGCTCAACCCCATATTACCCTCAGGCCAACGGCCAAGTTGAAGCTGTGAACAAGGTTTTGGTCACCATGCTTCAGTGTACTATTGGGATGCACAAGTCAAATTGGCACCTCATGCTTTTTTCAGCTCTTTGGGCCTACTGAGCTTCAACCAAAGACGCAACTGGTTTCACACCTTTCTAGTTGGTTTATGGTCTAGAAGGAACATTGTTGATTGAATGTGAGTTCCTTCACTCAAGCTAGCTGTTGAACTCCTCCCCAAAACATCACCTCAAGAGGAATGCCTCTTATATTTAGAACGACTGGACGAGACTCGTCGTCTCGCTGCCTTGGTCATCGAAGTACAAAAGAAATGGGTCAAATCCCATTTCGTTCAGTTGGTCTCCCCTCACGCTTTCTCTGAGGGTGATTTGGTCCTGCTATATGACCAAGCTAACGATAAGCTGGGGGCAAGTAAGTTTCAACCTATGTGGCATGGTCCCTATATTGTAAAATGCATTTTGCAGAAAGGAGCCTATGAGCTTATTGATTATGAACGAAATCCTCTCAATAAGCCCTGAAATAGGCTTTACCTCAAAAAGTACTATGCTTAGGTCATCCTTCATAGATACTTATGTACATTAGTGTGTGATTCATTTTTGTACAACGTGGTTTTGTGTGGTAGTTTTCAAACAACTTTCCTGTTTACTATGCTTTTCTTGCTTTGCAGATGTCTACAACTCCTCACATTGGTTTCGTTGATGGTGCTTGCTGTAGTACCCGCAAGTTATCATCCGTGGCATGGGCTATATATGACCCTAACGGTGAGTTGATTGACCTTCAAGGTATCTTCCTCGGTCGTACAACCAACAATATTGCTGAATACAGTGCGGTCATTAAACTATTGTCATAAGCCATCGCTCTGGGCATCAGAGAATCGATTGTCAACCAAGATTCACAACTTGTCGTCCTTCAACTCAACGGGAAATATTTTGTCAGGAACCCTCAAATATTATGAATGTATCTCCATATCTGTCTATTGGAAAGACATTTTGATTATATTACATATCATCATATTCCTAGACTCATGAATACATTAACAGATGCATTAGCTAATTACGTGTTGGATAGACATTTACGAAACATGTAAAAGATAAGACAAATCATTTGTGTCTATAATAACATCAGTGGCTCGCAAGCCTCGTACATCTGTGGCATGCAGGCCTAAAAAAATATGTAGGTGCTGGACCTAGGAACTACTCAGCATGGTGGTCATGGTAGCATGAGACAACTCGTGCAACACGACTCAGCAGTCGGTGGATCCGATCTGAGACTCCCACTGTGTGCCTCTGGTACCGATGAGGCATGTCTCCTATTCGAGCATACTCCGGGATACCATGAGTCAACCCCTCAAGGTTCCTTGTGATCTCCTCCTCGTTATCACTCCCTTCCTGATAAGGGGTGACAACATCAATAGGATGAGGGACGTGCCTGGCTATCGGGGACATTCCAGCTGTTCGCTCTGGTCCAACATCTGCATAAACAAGAGAAATGTTATAAGCATGCATACATCAAAAAAATTAAAGAAAACATCAAAATCAAAAAGTTTTGATTTTTTACCTTCGTTATTGAAGTCCACGGAAATCAGTGTTGCTGTACGGCCAGTCCTCCACGACTATCTCCTGTCGTCGTAGCCATGAGAAGAATGCCAGTCGGTATGACATATGCTGACCCCCAGTGATCCTGGGCATTAGACGACTCCAGCGGGCCATCCACGGATAGTGTGGCACAGGAGGATCAACCTCAATCAATTGATACTAAAACAATGGCACTCGTTCCAGGAAGAAGGTCACAAGTACTAATCCGAAGCCAAATTGCTTCAGATTCCCCACCTTGGCCTTGGACAACTGCCGCTTGATGTTCATCTTCATGGCCTCTGCCCAGTTGAAGATTGTAGGAGCTATGCAGTTAATAGCATACAGGAACTTCGACTTGTTAGTCTCATGTTCCACCTGGGACCCTGCCACTCTGTTGATAGTTAACAGAAGTACCCTCAGTGTCAAATCATGCACACTGGAAATATCTATCTTCCCACTCTTGGAGTTCAGGGCCTTAGGGCAGTGTTCAGCAAGCAGGGAAGATATGCTTGCCCCGACCGAACGTGCCTTGTTGGCTTGTTGGGGCCTGACCCAGGTTCGAAGTTAATTAACCAAACGAATCCTAGTATTATTGGCCCTTTCGGCAACAATTCATGGAGCACAGACTAAGGTCTCACCCGAAGTAGCATGGGAGGGTGCTAGAACCAGGTTTCCACACCCTTGAGATGTTTGATGAGTTTGACTGGTCCTTCGTTTGTCCCTGCACGCAGGTGGCTCCGCGCACTTTCTAGTTCCTCACAACCTGATATACTGCCTTTGCACAGCCCTAACTAGGGATGTGCCACGCTCTGCGCTATTACTCAAGATCTTATTTATCTTCCAGTATTGTTTAATCACCTTCGCCTACTTAAGTGTCTTAAGTTATACTTAACAATACAAAACATTCATATAGGTTTGCACAGTAAATAAACAGTATATTTGCAAACTATATCAATCATGCATTAAACCAGGAAAAGATACACAAAATTATAGCAAAACTTCTCTTTATTGATTCGTCCAATGGTTACAGACTCGACTTGCCCTGCGCACTTAGCTGCAGGGGTTCGCGCACTCAGCTGCAGACTACTAGGCCTCTACGCACTTAGCTGCAGGGGTTTGTGCACTCAACTGCGGAATACTAGGCCTCTGCGCACTCAGCTGTAGAGCCTTCTCTTACTCTATGACCCACAAACACACTTTACACTTCGACTCAATCACTTAGGCTTTCTTATTCCTCAGTTCTCTTTTACACTTAGAGCCTCACTCTATTTATACAATCCCATGGTCCGCAGACCATGGGTAGGTCTATCCAGCCGACATTACATTACAAAACTAGGGCAGACAGCCCTGTGACTCTATCATACTTTCATGCCCCGCACCCATTACTCGTGGAGCTTTTACAACAAGATTTTGTCAAAACTTGGGCTTTAAGCCCAAACACATGCCTTTAGGGGGGATTCCATGCCCAACAGGCCCCCAACACAAACATCGTGACTTGCCCTCGAGTCACTCTGTCAGCGCGGAGATCTTTGCACGGAGTTCCTTCAACTGTTCTCAAACTGCAGCAAGGTCCACAGTGCATTGAGCTACTACTTGCTGGATCTGCTGCATACGTTGTTCCGAAACCTCTGTGTCGGGAGTGATTCTCTGCATTAAGGCGTGCATCCCCTGCATGTGTGCGAGCTTTCCATCAATTTATGCCATGATGGTGAAGGCCTCGTCAATCCAAGGCTGAACACGCGCTTTTAGGACTGCTTCCTTTTGTCGTGCCGTGTCCACCTGCTCTTTCAGGGCTTTAGCCTATTGCATCTGTGTCAGGACCACCGTCTGCGCAGTTCCTCAGACGCTGTCATATTGCTGTTGGAGTTCTTGCGTTTCAGTCTCTAAATGCTAGATGTTGGGGTCCTCCTACAGATTTGTGAGGACCTCAAGTGATACTTCCAACATACTGGTGCAGTCTCACACTGCACCGT
The DNA here is from genome assembly GCA_031772625.1 of Pinus tabuliformis. Taxonomy (NCBI): domain Eukaryota; kingdom Viridiplantae; phylum Streptophyta; class Pinopsida; order Pinales; family Pinaceae; genus Pinus; species Pinus tabuliformis. The sequence goes on along the minus strand of CM062810.1, from coordinate 614,823,867 downwards.
CAATCTCCTCCAGTCCCGCTGTGATAGCACTAGCACGTTGTTCTCTGACTTCTAGGGGGGTGGATGGCTGCGCCTTCAACCGCAGCTCAGTGATCTGAAGGTTCAGCTCTAGCTGAACCTTTTTCATTTCTTACCTTGCCTCGCGGACCCTTGCTACTAACCTATGGATCCGCGCCTCTGCTGGCATGTCCATTGGGATGACCAGCTCCGGGATGATTTGGTAAGCATTGTCTATTACGTGTACCAGCTATTGGTTCTATGACACCACTTCGTCGCGCAGCAAGCTCATTTGTTACATATTGATTTTCTGCTCACTAAGGACTTGCAGTTATCCCATCCTGCAAAACATATAAGGCCTCACACAGAAGTGTAGCCATATTGAGACCGAGACCTATCAATGTGCTAACAGTAGGCTTGTCGGCCTCATTTGATGTCACTAGTGCCCCCTCTGATAGCACTATGGTATTTGTCATCCGCGCGTGTAACATCTGCTTTGCTGCTTTTGATCCAACTGCGAGGCTGGTCGAAAGGGTACTAGCCTGAGGAGGGCGCACCTGTAATTCCTGCAACTACACTCTGTGGCCCCCCAATGCAATTTGGTTCTCCTGCATGAAATCTTGGAGAGTCTCAGAGGTGACATCGCGCACCATCTCGCTAAAATCGTGCAGATCACCCTCGGTTAGGGTGATTAGGTCAATAGACAACTTTGATGCCTTGACCTCCTTACGCGACCCTGCCCGCTCTATTGGGTGCTGGCGCTTTAACTGCGTTGACGCGGTTTGTGGGTCCATGCCTCCCTCTGATGTTCTGCTTCCTCTACTTCCTACCCCTATGAAAGCGTCATTTGGCCCTCGCCCACCTTCGCAGATGCCTCCTATGCTGCTGTTGTTGTTGTGGCCTTTTCCTGCTCAGTTTCTTTCTGTGCAGCGTCCCGCATCACCCGCACTTTTGTTGTCGTTGCTTCCTTCCTTTGCTTTTCAGCCAACTGTGTGATGCATAGCTTGGTGTCTTCTTTCTTTCTCTATGATGCCGACTTCTCTATCTCCGCGATGTTTGGGTGCGCCACTCTGGTGGACATGCCTCTAGTACGTTAAAAATGATGTCGTCTGTAGCTACGAAGTGTAGCTTTATCCAAACATTGGATCCTTGCGTGCTCTGATATAAATGTTATGCATGTCCACTTTGAATTTTGCAAAACTCTGCAGACTGTTGTAAATAGTGGGTGACAACTACTACTTACGGTTGATCCCCATTCTGAGGTTCATTTCCTTGAACACCCAGAACATTTTGCTGTCGCGGATCCTCTTGGCATCCTTTGTGGCCCAGAGTGAAGAGTACTTCGCGGCCTCTAGTAGGTCCTTGTCAATTATGGGGAATTGACTATCCTCGGTAATTCCCCTGCCATGAGCACTATGGACAGCATAAGCCATGCATAGTAGAACATTTTTCCCTATTCCTGAGCTTCGCGATAATTTTCTAAAAACTCCTTGTAGAGTAACTCAGACCAGTTAATGCTCCAGGATGTTTTCGCTTATAGATGTATAGAAAAGAATTTCATATAAAATTGCAGCTTAACACGTAAATGTGCACATAAGAAAAGAAGAAGTAAACACATAAAAGGCACAAAAGAGGACACCAAGGCTTGATAACAGAGTTCGTCCAATTCAGACTACGTCTTCGGGCCCAGCTCAACAATGGGGAAGCCTTTCTTATTAAATGGCATGAAAGAAACGAATTACATTCATCAAACTGTCTACAAAGAGGCTTATACCTCCAATTTGCAAGATGGCTATGAAATGGATGCCTGATGATTGAGAGGTATGCAGCACCAAAGCTTCCCGCAACAATAAAAGGGGTTGGAGTATGTAAACTATCCAAAATAGACCAATAGATGCTCTCGGCCTCCTGCAAAACAACGTGTTGCCACCAAAACAATGCCCCCCTGTGCTCTTTCCATCGACTGTGTTTTGTAATGGGTTCTTTGGACAGAAACCCATTCAAATCGGGATTGTCTGGTTAATAAGAGAGGTCAGTAGAGTGAAAGGATCAGCAGGTGCAACTGCCTCTCAAAATGGCCCTTTTATCGTTGCATTGATAAGGCTTCAAAATCCCGAAAACACTAAGAAATCCACCCAAAAACCATATACCCGACTTCATAATTCATTAAATCGGGCTTATAATCCGTATCGTGTCTGTGCTAAGGTCGCGAATCGGCATATCAAGGTGTCTCTGTCCTGGTTATCGGGAATGACCGATCACTAATATCAGCGTCAGCCGATCGCGTTGGCTTCCGCACATATGTCGCCCCGGGTGACCGATAAGGGTTCCGCCTATCCGGTTAATCACCGATCGCACTGCTCGCTCGCCGGTATACATGTAAGTCCTCCAATTTCAATTGCCATTGGAATTAGGAGGACGAGATGTCTACTTTGGTCGTGTGTTGAATTCATTCTGCTCACTTTAATTTCTAAGTTTTTCCATGCCATTGTATCTGAAGATCCACCCAGATCAATCCTCCCCATTGAGGAGCTTTTGGACTGCCAAAAGCTTTTCATTAGTCAATTGGCAAGTGAGGGAATTGTTCCCTCACTTTCTCTTTCTCCAACCATCTGACCTTGTTGGGATGCATTCCCTTGAATCCAACTCAAATGTACTCTACATCTCCTCGTCGTGAAGTCCTGGTCCTTCTGTCGAGGTTGATGTCTTCAGGTAACTCATCGAGATATTCTGGTGCAAAATCATCGATGGTAGGAACTGTGCCCACCTCAGTGTCCATGATCAAAGGAGGTTCATATAGCTTTAGGTTCTCCACATTCACTACTGAGTACATCTGCATATATACCGGTAAGTCAAGACGAAAGGCATTATTCCCAATCTTCTCTAATATGGTGATTGGTCCATACTGGATTGGCCGCAACTTCTTTCGTTCTCCCTTCATCCTGTCTTTGCTGATGTGGAACCACACCTTATCGTCCACTTGGAATTGATGGTCGACCCGGTGTTTATCATGTCGAGCCTTATAACGGGCTTGACTTTTTTCCAACTGCTCTTGCATTGCTTGGTGAATCAATTGGATTGGCTGAATGAATTGCTAAGCTTTGTCCTTATCATTACGTCCACTAGAGCCATCCTCCCTTGTAAAGACCATATCAAAAGGTTTTTTTGGCAGGTAACCAAAGCATGTCTCGAATGGTGAATGCTGCGTCGATGAAAGTACTGCTCAGTTGTAGGAATGTTGCATATAGGGGATATTTTCATCCCAAAACTTGGGATGTTTCCCACAATAGCCTCGTAATAGGTGTACCACGGTACGGTTAAAAACCTCTATCTGCCCGTCGGTCTGCAAGTGAAATGCCGTGCTTCTTTTCAGTTTGGTGTCTGTCATCCTCCACAAGCTGGTCCAGAACTCCCCAGGGAAGCGAGAGTCTCGATCTGACATGATTGATGTGGGTAATCCAAAGTGGACCCAAACATACTGAAAGAAAAGAGAAGCAGTATGCTCTGCAGTAATCTGGTTTTTACAAGGCATAAAAATACACATTTTGCAAAAACGGTCAATGACGACATACAAATAGTCGTGACCCTTCCTAGACAAAGGTAAACCTCCTACAAAGTCCATTGACACACTTTCCCATGGATGACTCGGAATAGGGAGTGGTGTGTAGAGCCCAAGTTTTCTATTAGAGGGCTTTGAAACAAAACACATCACACAAACCTTTACATAGCGAGTCACAATGTTTTTCATATGAGGCCAAAAACAAAATCTTTGTACATGACATAAAAATTTTTCGACACCAAAGTGTCCAGACACAAGAGAGGTGTGGGCCTCTCGAATTACATGCACTCTTTCTCCTGTGGGAATACACAATTTACCAAGGCAATACAACAATTTCCCCTGCAAGTGATAGTTGTCCACCTGTGAACCATGGGTTAGTTTTGCATAAACCTCCTTAAAGTCATCATCGCTAGCATATTGTTCAGCATAACTTTCAAAAGACAGTGAAGCATTATGTAAATAACAAAAGCAGAAATAGGAGGGCGAGATAGCATATCAGCCACTTTATTGCTAGTGCCCTTCTTATACTTTATTACCATATGAAACTGTTGAAGAAATCCCATCCACTTGAAATGACGAGTTTTCTGCAACTTGGTTTGTGACTGAAGGTACTGCAAGGGCTGATGATCTGTATGGATGATGGTCTCCTTGCCGATCAAGTAGTGTTTCCACTTTTTCACACTCTGCACCAAGGCATAAAGCTCCTTGTCATAGGTGGGATGTTTATCGCAGCTTGAGAAAACTTGTCAGAATGGTAACAAATTGGCTTCTTTTGCTGCATCAGTACAGCTCCCATGGCATAACTGCTGCATCGGTTTCGATCTCAAATGGCTGTTGGAGATTGGGTAAGGCTAAGACTGACGCGGTGCTAATTTTTTCCTTCAATGTTTAGAAGGAATTTTGTTTTCTTCCTCCCCATTGGAATACCTGTTTCACACTTGTCAATGTGTGTAACGGTGATGCAATAATAAAGAAATTAGCAATAAATCTCCTCCAATACTGGATTGCACCTAGAAAGCTATGGACCTCAGTTACACTAGTAGGCTTAGGCCAATTTACAATTGCATCAACTTTAGCGGGATCAATTTTTAACTGACCATGACCAACAATATGACCTAGGTAACCCAAAGAGGTTTTCCCAAACTCACACTTTGATAATTTTACGAAGAGTTTTTCCCTTTTTAGCACATCAAGCACTTTCTTTACATGACTCACATGTTCAAACCAATGTTGGCATTATGGCTAAAGTGTTGTCCTTCATGGCAACCCATTCAGGTGATAGATCACAGTACTTCAAGTCAGCCGCAGAGATTGATCAGCTATCAAATATTGAAGAAAATAAGGGGTACGCAGGTACACCTTACATAAGGTGCGTACACGCAGGTCGGTGTTACATAAAGTGCGTACATACCCGCAGTTATCCCGTTCAGGAGGTGCGTACCCCTAGTGCACACATTTCAAGGCAAAGAAATTCACACGTGGGGTTTCTTATGTTTAACCTTTGGTATTTAGCCGACGGTTTTGTGTTATTATGGTGTCGGCCTGTGGTATTAATCCATGATTTAAGGAAGAGCTTTCCTATATAAAGCAAAGGAGATCATTTGGCTTGTGTATGTTTTGGGTTGAATATCTTATGAGGGCTAGATCTGAAATATTATGATCTCTTGGGAGTATGTCTAGATCTAAATAAGGCGAATCTACTGATGGATTGAGATCTTTTCGGCGCATGTTCAGATTTGTAGATCTGACTGTCTGGGTTATTTCTGAAGTCTTGAAATCATCTATGCCCGAAGGTACGCAGGTACAGTGAAAGAAAAGTGCGTACATACGCAGGAACGAAGCGTTTCAGGTGCGCCGGTACGCAGGCACAGAAGGGTTGCAGGTGCGCCGGTACGCAGGCACAGAAGGGTTGCAGGTGCGGAGGTCCGCAGGCAGTTCAATGGATACAGTGCGTATGTAAGCAGGCGAGCAGTTGAGCAGGGTGCGTACGTAAGCAGGCGAGCAGTTGAGCAGGGTGCGTACGTAAGCAGGCGAGCAGTTGAGCAGGGTGCTTACTGTAAGCAGGCAGTACATGGGTGAAGCTGCTTACTTCTCTTAAAATCTTTGTTTATCATTGCTGTGTTCTGGGTTTGGTCCTATTATTGTTGATCTGGCTACTACAGTTGACTGGGTGATTCTCTTATACTTGATGATCATTTGATGCTTATGGATCCAGTTTGAAAATTTATGAAAAGTGGTCCTTGTAAGAAAAGAAGTAGGGGGTTGTAGCTCCCTTCCAGGAGAGACTGGAAAACGAGAGAGAGAGTTGTAGCTCTCTGCAGGTTGCAGCCTGCGTACTGGTAAATGACTGCACCAGTACATAACCATTGTAAAAGGAGTTTCTAATTTGAAAGAAGATAGAGACATGTTGCAGCAGGTGGTTTTCACCCACATTGGGTTTCCACCTTACATCTTGTGTTCTTTGGTGTGACTATCTGTTTTCTTTGTTCATGTTCATTATTTTATGGTACTAACATGCAAAAATAATTCAAGGAACAAATAAGGAAGATTTATTAAAAGAGTTAGATAATACTGATTCACCCCCCCTCTCAGTATTATTTCCAACAACCAATTCTTGCTAAAAACTAGTATATCATCTAAATATACAAGAACAAACTCCTCAATGAAGGGATGGAATATATTATTTATAACCCGCATAAAGGTGGCTGGAGTGTTGCAAAGGCCGAATGGCATTACTATCCATTCGAACAGCCCCTTCTTGGTTTTGAAAGTGGTTTTCACACGTCCTGCTCGGCAATTCTAACCTGGTGATAGCCACTACGCAAATATAACTTTGTGAAATATACAACATTTATTAATTGATCCAATAAATCATCTATGCGTGGGAGTCGATTGCGATTTTTCACCGATATTTTGTTAAGCATGCGTTAGTCCACGCACATCCTCCAGCTGCCGTCTTTCTTTGGCACTAGAACAATCGGCGAACCACATGGAGAGGATATTGGCCTAATTATGCCTTGGTCTAGCAATTCCTGCACTTGTCGCTTGATGTCCTCCATTTCAACTGCTAACATCCTGTACATGCCGATATTTGGCAGCAGGGCATCATGCAACAATTGGATTTCATGTTGGATTCCCTCTTTGGAGGTAGTCCCTGCGGCTCCTGAAACAATTCAGTATAATCATAAATTACTTGCATTAATTCTTATTTAAGCTCCCCATCGCATCCCTAGAACGCGTCCGCGAATTCGGCCTCCTTCTCCCTTACAACCGTAAGCATACATGTATTGCTGGAATTCACTAGCCATTTCATCTACCCAGTGCTTACGAGGCTGGCGTTAATATTGTTTTTATGAGCCCGCACTATGTATTCTACCCCATCCTTCGTGATGTGATATTTATTCTCATGGCGGAAAAAGACAACTTTTCTTTCATACAGGTAGGGGCTCCCCAATACCATGCCACAAATGTCCAACGGTATAACATCCATCTATACTTCGTCTACCAGCTTAGACACAATCACAAATTTTACCTTGCACTGCTGGGTTACATTCAATTTAGCTTTATCATGTATCCATCCCAGCGGGTAAGGCTTTGGGTGCGGTTTTGTTTCTAAGTCAAGCTTCTTTACCAGGGATTCTCCAATTAAATTTGCTTGGGACCCCATATCAAACAAAGTTTCTACTTTGGTATGATTTACTACAACTCTGATATGAAATAATTCAATTCTTTTTCTATCATTTGAAAGGGACTCATCTACAGAACTGGTGCTTCCATGTGATTTAGAGTCAATAGGAGGTGTAAGGGTACCTTTTGTTCCTGCTGCTGTGACCAGCGCTTCATCTCCCGAATCTGATCCAAGGTCTTGTTGTGCTGCTGCCACTGTTTTCTGCTTTCCTTTTCCTCCATACTTCTTTGGACACCTTTCTGGGTGCTGCTTCCAATAGTGATCATCATTGTGGCCTTCTTTCTTGCAATGATTGCAATAAGGCCACTCTCCCTCTTTGGCTACTACTGTTTTCTTCTCCTTCCCTTTCCATTTCTCTTTGGATATGGGGAGGTTTGAACAGTGGCTTTTTGGACTGGTCCTCTCTTTCATTCTTGCCCGGTTCTCAATATGAATTTCTTTCACACTAGCTGTGTCAATAGTGGTTAGTTCAAACAACAATAATGAATGCCGAATATAACTATGCAGTGAGCCAATATACTTAGTTACAACTTCAGGTGTATCTAGTGCAATACCCAAATTTAATGCTTGCTTCCTAAATTCTTCTGTAAAACTCCAAACATCCTGCCCTTTGCCTTGCCTTAAATATTTCCAATTCATCAAAGCTTTCCGTTTGTATCCTAAGGGCTAAAACTGTTCCTTTAACGCAGAAGTAAAATCAGACCATGAGGAAAAGAGCTTACCCACATTTTTTCTGCTTTGCAATTTACTCTCCCACCAAACGAGAGTTGTCTACCCAGCTGTAGAGAGGCCAACTGGATTTTCGCCTCATCCTCTACGATTTGTTGAATCCTACAGTAAACCTCAATCTGCCTAATCCAATTGTTAAGCTTTTCTACGTTACTTTCACCATTAAACACAGGAAGATCAAATTTAACATCTAATTTAAAAAAAGGTTTCTTAGATGCATCCTTTGGATTTCTCTGATTATGGTGGTGAGGGGAAGAAGAACCTTCACCACCAGAAGGAGAAGGAGGGGGTTCTTCTCCATCATTCCCATGTGCTGAACCTTGTCCTTCTGGATTCCTCTCTTCTGCTTTTTCCAGTCTTATAACCAACTGACTGATATTTTCTGCCATTGAATAGAAAGTCTTTCTAAAATTGCACTCCTCTTCAATACAAGCTTCCTCTTCAGCCATGTTTCTTCTCTGAGGTGCACGCCCTGCCTCTGGATTGAAAGGTTCTAAATTCCCTTCGCCTCTTTGAAGCCTGCCTCTTGTTAGCATACAAACATGCAATTCACATCTAAAAAGCCCTGCTCTGATACCACTTGATCCCGGATGTTTTCGCTTATATATGTATAGAAAAGAATTGCATATAAAATTGCAGCTTAACACATAAATGTGCACATAATAAAACAAGAAGTAAACACATAAAAGGCACAAAAGAGGACACCAAGGCTTTATGACGGAGTTCGTCCAATTCAGACTACGTCTCCGGGCCCAGCTCAACAATGGGGAGGCCTTTCTTATTAAATGGCATGAAAGAAACGAATTACATTCATCAAACTGTCTAAAAAGATGCTTATACCTCCAATTTGGAAGATGGCTATGAAATGAATGCCTGATGATGGAGAGGTATGCAACACCAAAACTTCCCGCAGCAATAAAAGGGGCTGGAGTATGTAAACTGTCCAAAACAGACCAATAGATGCTCTCGGCCTCTTGCGAAACAGTGTGCTGCCACCAAAACAATGCCCCCTCGTGCTCCTTCCATCGACTGTGTTTTATAATGGGTTCTTTGGACATAAACCCATTCAAATCAGGATTGTCTGGTTAATAAGAGAGGTCGATATAGTGGAAGGATCGACGGGTGCAACCACCTCTCAAAATGGCCCTTTTATCGTTGCATTGATAAGGCTTCAAAATACTGAAAACACTAAGAAATTCGCCCAAAAACCATATAATCAAACTTCATAATTCATTAAATCGAGCTTATAATCCGTATCAGGTCTGCGCTAAGGTCGTGAATCGGCATATCGCAGTGTCTCTATCCTGGTTATCAGGAATGACCGATCGGCAATCGCCGATAGCCGATATCGGCGTCGATTGATCACATCGGCATCCCCACATATGTCGCCCTGGGTGATTGATAAGGGTTCCGCCGATCCAGTTAATCATTGATCGCACTACCTGCTCATCGATATACATGTAAGTCCTCTAATTTCAATTGCCTCTGATCCATCGATCTGATCATGATTGGAGATCAACGATCGGGGGTTCCATGGCCCAAAGCTTAAATCCACCCATATGCAACCTCTGATTGCGATTTGGCCTTAAAGGCTTAAGACCCATTTTCAAAGGGAAATCCTCATTTTCTTAAGGATCGAAGAATCCTTCTTTGTGTGATGACTCCATCATCCAAACTCGGATTGAAGTACCGTTTGCGTCGTTGGAATTAGGAGGATGAGATCTATGCTCTGGTCCTGGGTTGACTTCATTCTGCTCACTTTAATTTCTGAGTTTTTCCATGCCATTGTATCTGAAGATACACCTAGATCAGTTAAACTGGACCCCCTCCGTGCACTGCTCAGCCAGTGCTACCACCGACGCGGGGACTTCGTCCGCATAGCACTTGCGCATAACCTTTCCTGCTAGGATTTGGGTCGCCACGCGTAATGCTTTCTCCTTGATGTTGGAGATGGCATAGCCCCTCTTATTATTTTCCATCTTGTACTTTTTCTTCATGGCCTTTGCAATGGCCAAGTCACTGCCCTCCCCTTCCGAGATGTCCGCGGGGTCCTCCCCTTTTCATGGAAGCTAGGAGATGCAGTGAATCAAGTCTGTCGTGATGGGGATGGGCTCCTCCAGCCACAAACACCCATCATGCACCAGGCAAAGTAGCTGCTTGATGACGAAAATGGTTATTGTGGTGCGGTGGAAATGTGGTACCCAGAGCAGATTTAGTAGCCCCACCTTTTCCACTCTGCGCAACCACTTTCGCAACTCTAGTTCTATAACCCCCGCCATGGTGTTCTGCTTGGGCTTCATAAGGTGCCTAGTCTCAAGGTGAGGGAACTTCTCGTGGTCATCAAGGTCCTAATGTTCGAATTTTAGGCTTAGCACATGTCCTAGGTGCGTGCCCTCAAACATAATGTTGTCGGGGAGGAGCGAGGTCTGGAGCGAGCTCTTGGTCTTGTCCAGGTCCTTAGGCACTTTAGCCTTCCCTTTTAGCAGGGGGACATAGGCAGGAAATTTTGTTGCAGGGTGTGCCGGCTGAGTGTCCTCCTCCATGCCTTCATCCTCGTCCTCTACGATGATAAGATCCTCTAGGTATTCTTCTTCTTCTTCATCGGTCTCTATGTGGATGACTTTCCCCTTCTCCTCCATTGATAGCTTGGTGTGCAGCGGGTTTTTTGGGGACACACGTATGGGAACCATTGCTTGTTTGTCCTTTTTGGGTCTTGGCGTGCGCGGTGATTTCAGGATTTTTGCCACAATCCTGGCACCTTCTGGAGCATCCCCCATAGTTAGGGCCGACGTAGCCTCCTTTGTGGCCATTTGGGTTATCTCCATAACATCCTCAGCTGATGCCATTGTATCTGTCCAGAAATCTCACACTCGCAAACTCAGGGGCTCAATCAATGCTCAACACACAATAATTAGGGCTCTCCTCAATAGCTCAATTCGTAAATGACCAAGTGTTGTTTGTTGGGAAGCCATTTGTATTTTATAGCTCTTTTTGAATTTGAATTCGACCATTCCCCCCAAATCCGATTCATTAATGCTCCCTTGGCGGAAGATTTTCCCAAATCTTGCCCATAAATCGCATCTTAAATGCCTGCCGCTCGCTCCATTTGGCCTCGAGTCGAGCATCCCATCGTGAATAGTGACTTCAATGGTCACTTTTTGGCCAACCCGCATAGCAGTGCTACCGACCAAGCACAGTCACGGACCTTGCGACTCTTTTCTTTTGCACGCAACTCCAACAATTCACAGCTCCCAGGTAGAATAGTTTATAGTCCTGCGCTCCCTTTCAACTACCTGGAGTGCTAAGATTGTTCTTCCCTCGGCTAGTCAGATGGTCGCACCACCCGTGGAGAGTTTCATCCTGTCATCCATCATGTTTCCTGGAGAATACCCACCTTTTATTGTTACGGTCGGCATCGCGCACGTTACCATCTACAACGCGCTACCTTGCTTAGCAATGTGCAGTCCAAGCCAAGGCATCAGACTGATCAATTCGTAGCGATATGCCTTAATCCTATCATCGCAATCGTACGCATCCTTCCTTATCACCCTGATTTTTTTCAAGAAAATTTTCCTTTATCTTGTCCTCCAGCTTCTTGACTTCCCCGTCCAGCAGAGTGCTTTTCTTCCTTAATCGTATCCTTTCTTCTTCAAGTTCTTGGAGTTTGAGATTTCCCTGTTGGATTTCTGCTTCCACGGTTCCGCGATTCGTTGTATCTATCAGTGTTATCACGCGCGGTCTAATTTCTCCAAGACTCAAGTACTATTGGGCTTATTGTGGTTTCTTCTTACTCCAGCCTTGGCAGTGCCTACACGGTCAGCTTTTTGCACGCAGTCCTACAAGCCCAGATAACCGCTGGTACGCACAGGTCCTAGTCAATCTGCTTTACATTGTGGACCTTGTTCAGTGCTTCACGTACGTTGTTAAAAGCTTCTGCGTGGATATTCTTCTATGCACTTGGCTTTTCCATACTTCATGGCCCCAGCCGGAGGGGTCATTCGCGCCATTGCCTTACCCGCACCTGCTTTTTGATAGTGTCTCCTACCATGAGGGTGGTGTGCATTCGTACAGGTTTCACACCATATGCCTGTATCCACCTAGATAGGTGGGTGCGCGGGCCGGTTTGTCCGACAATTTTGTTTGTTAATCACATCAGAGGCTTCCCAAATTGCATGTGCATTATCCTTCGGTAGTCATTCTAGTCCTCAAAAATCTTCTGGTGCGTATCCCACTATATTGCGGGCATAGTACGTAGTACCCATTTCAGAGCGTCAAAACGATGTTGTTCCGGCACTTCTCTTTCAAATTTGTTCAAGAACTTCTCCACTTCACCTAACACGTCGTATGTAGGTAGATCCCTTATCTTTGTTTTTACACAATGCAGTGATCTCGTCATCATGTTACAGTTGATCGTGGTTACCTCGTGTAACTGGTTCTACCATATTTTTATCTCTTCATCAAAATCTGATGTACAGGAGCTTTCGCGCTCCCATGAGATTCGGCCATCTGCTGTTGGATTTACCCAGTCTTGCTCAGATACAGTTATCTTGTAGATGCAGTCTAGATCTTCGTAGATGTCATAGTCGCGCACTGGCTCTGTGTAGTGCGATCCGTCAGTAGGGTCCAATGGTACCACTACGCTCAGTGACTTTTTCTCAAAAGTCATCTTGCATTTCTTTAGATTTATCACTCCATTCATGTCAGTGGCCCAATTTATTTCCAATAGCACGAGGTAGGGATTGCTGTCATCAACAATCTCTATCACTTCGAAACTTGCTAGCGCACTTTCTCCTTCAATGTCTACTGTGATTCCCTACAATCTCCCCATAGGTAGGATCTTTTTCTGGTTCCCCATCCGCAATTGGATAGGAGACCATTGCAACGCAGGTTTGCCCATGCGTTTCCATGTCTTCTTTGGAAGGAAGTTCGCATCCGATCCTAGATCCATAATCACTTGATCCATCTCATATTATCTGATCTGCGCGGTCAATCTCATCTCCCACCCTGTTTGCGTCGTGTGCTTCCCAAGCTTCCGGACTACTCGCAGTTCTCTTGGCGCGGTCCCAGTGCATCTAGTTATGAGTTCTTGCAACCCCTTTACAGCCTTGCTGTCGTGAAACAACTTCATACATGTCTCCAAGAACATATTGATCATTGATGGGTTCATTTCTGGCTCCAGTTTGTCTTTACTTCATGAAGTGGAGGCATCAGTGAAGCTCCTCTTAGCTTCCATGAAGGACTCCTTAGCACGCTCCAAATCAAATTTTGGTTGCTTCGTTGGAGCCTTGCAAACCAAGGTACTTTCTTTAGGCTAATTGCCTTGGTCATCCCCTGTCGTAGTACCACTCCGGAGCACGATATTTACATTAGGGTCTCCCTCACATGGATCAGACCTCATCATTTGCAGGTTCTGAGTCGGGGGAGGTTGGAGTGCTCCTTTATCGCGCAACCTCGCTATCAGTGTTGGACAGTCCTCTGTCTCATGATCAAACAATGTACAATACAAGCATGATGGTCGTGTTGGATTCGTACAATCACAGGCATAATGTCCTGGCCCTCTGCAATTGTAACATATCAGCTGCCCGCAACCTCTTCCTGGTCCCATTCCACCTCGTCCTTGTTTGTGCCCCTGAAATCTGGTTTGTGCCATCCCTACATTCTGGTCAAGGGGCCATGTTTCAGCCTGAACTCTATAGGTAGGAGTCTGATCCATCATCAGTTCATAACTTCTATAGGTGCACTCGTCATGGGCTACTGACCTGTAGAAATTACAGAACAACTGCTGGGAATTTTGCATATACTTCTGTAATAGATGGCAGTTATTTGTAGCATGTTTTCCTCCAATCTGACAAATCGCACACCATAATACAGGCATCGTGCTTGGTCCTACCTGTGCCTCTGGTCTCAATGGCATTGGTCCTCCTCCCGCGAGGTAATTCACGAACACCAGGCAGTGGTCCTTGTCGTGCCCCTGGCCCTTGCACTTCATGCACCATACCTCATCGCGCACTTCTGAGCAGGCCGTCCTGTCTTGTTTCAAAGTCTGCATCTCAAGGCACAAGTTTTTCAGCTACGCGTGAATCTACTGAACTCCCAGGTTAGGATCTTGTATCAGAGTCTCATGCAATCTCATTACGACCTCCAAAGCTTCAGCCTGAGTGGTTAGTCTTTATTGCACCAGTGCATTCCATAGATGTGGCATTAATGATGCTACAAACCATTTGCGATGTTGCCCATCTGTTAATGTCATGTTTGCTTCATGAATTATGCACTTCAGTCTTTGATCCAACTCCCATGGGGTTTCGCCTGGGAGAATTGTGATTTCCTTGAATCCAATAATTGACTGTGCCTCTGATTTTGGCCTGCTAAATTCTTTGTTTAGCACAACTTGAATATCCGCTATCCCCGCATTCAGATTGTCATTGGAATGCTTAATGTACCAGGTCAGCGCGTGATCCTGCAGAGCACTGACCAATGTTTCTTTCTTTATATTGTCGTCCATGACACCCTGTGCTTCCCATACAACTTTAATCATGAACCAAAACTGGTCCGGATCTTCATTTACTACTCCCTTGAACATTGGTAGCTTTATTGCGCTGGACATATTTCTTCGCGGTGGCGGCGGAGGTGGTATGGGCGAAATCGGGGGTGAAGATGGTGAAACTGTTGGTGGTGTGGGTTGGGGTGGTATGTGCGGAATCCTCTGCCTTATCAGATTGATCGCACTTCTTGGCGAGACCTTCGCGAGCTCTTCTTCGCCTCCTCGCGGAGGTGAAATCAAGGGGCTAGTATCTAGTTCTGTGATACCTTTGTTTATGTAGATTCTCCCACTTCGCGTAGCCCCAAACATCAATTTATTAGCATAACCTGCTTTTCACATAGTAGCATTTTAATCCAAGTGTTCAAAGATTTAACGTAATTACATCGCGGTCCCTTGAGGAAGCATTGTTCTACCTCGCTGTAACTGATTGAAGTATCTATCGTGAATTTGGTGATGAACCCTCCTATTATTCGATCGAGCCAGTGGTCAACAACGCGCGTGATCTTATCTTCTGATGCTTCCAGTTTGCGCACCAACTCTGGAGTCCACACAATAGGTTTGTTGAGTTTACACCTTCCTTGGCTATCTACTAGCTTCACAATCCACTCGTAGAACTCAGTAGAGAAGGATGCAAAGAAAATTTCGTGGATCTCCGTATACAAGTAGCAATCTAACCAATCCTCCTTGGATAGTCACGGATTCCTATTTTCCTGCACCGCAAACTTGTGAATCTTTCTGTCCAACCAATATTCATTTCCTTTATTTATCGGATTCCAGTGATATGACATCAGACATCTCTATGCAGATCCCGGTCCCGGCAATGGAACCATTTGTTGGCTTGTTGGGGCCTAACCCAAGTTCGGAGTTAATTAGCCAAACAAATCTCGATACTACTGGCCCTCTCGGCAACAGTCCGTGGAGTGCGGACTGAGGTCTCACCCGAAGTAGTATGGGAGGGTGCTAGAACCAGGTTTCCGCACCCTTGAGATGTCTGATGAGTTTGATTGGTCCTTCGTTTGTCCCTACACACAGGTGGCTCGGCGTACTTTCCCGTTCCTCACGGCTTGATACACTGCCTTCGTGCAACCCTAACCAGGGGCTATGCCATGCTCTGTGCTATTACCCGAGATCTTATTTATCTTCCAATATTGTTTAAGCACCTTCGCCTACTTAAGTGTCTTAAGTTATACTTAACAATACAAAACATTCATATAGGTTAGCGCAGTAAATAAACAATATATTTTCAAACTATATCAATGATGCATTAAACCAGAAAATTCGCCCAATGGTTACAAAATCGACCTGCCCTACGCACTCAGCTACAGGGGTCCGTGCACTTAGCCGTGGACTATTGGGCCTCTACGCACTCAGCTGCAGAGCCTTCTCATACTCTACGACCCATAGACACAATTTACACTTCAACTCAATCACTTAGACTTCCTTATTCCTTAGTTCTCTTTTACACTTAGAGCCTCGCTCTATTTATACAATCCCATAGTCCGCAGACCATGGGTAGGTCTATCCAGCCAACATTACATTACAAGACTAGGGCAAACAACCTTGTGAATCTATCATACTTTCACGCCCCACTCTCGCTATTCGTGGAGCTTTTACAACAAGATTTGGTCAAAACTCTGGCTTTAAGCCCCAACACATGCCTTTGGGGGGGATTCCATGCCCAACATGACCCATACAAGTTCATTGGCTCACCTCTGTGAGACAGTTCAGTGATGAAGTAGATATCTAAAGTTGTCAACTCCAGCTCCTGGTCCCCAATGACAAAAATATCATGATTAATGTCCCAAAAGCTTATCAAGTATCAAAACAACTCGGGCTGGGCCCGCATCCCTGGTGTAAGGAAAAATTTGAGGAGCCCACAAGCCCTCAAAGCCTTTAGGAAATTTGGATCATTCAATGCTTGGGTGTCAACATCTTCGTGTTCTCTTTCCTTCCAATCCACCATTTTCGGCAATTTCTCTCTTGCAAAAGCCATTAATTTGAGTCAATTATCAATTTTGGCACATAAAATTCAAGTTTTAACGATCAGTTCTAGAGAAAAAATGGTGTTGCCCTATCCATGGCACCGACGCACTCGTTTTATAAACAGTCGCACCAGTTGGCATGGATGGTTATGCAAATCACCCTCGGCAGCTGTGATACTGTGCCCGGAAATCACGTCGACCGAGGGCGAAATTTTTTCTCAAAACCTCCCTAAAAATCCAAAAAATGGGCTAAAAATAGAAATGAATGGCATGAAAATGGAGCTAAGAGCTTTGACTGTTACCTGGAAATGATGGATTTTCGATTGACCTCCCAAATCTTCTGCAATCTGCTCCGGAAAAACTAGGGCAAAAGTGGGTAAAAAGTCTTCACTGCAAAGATAAAATGGTAAATGGTAAAAATATATTTACTTTTCCCCTTTTATTCATTTTTTCATGAAAATATCAGGTTTTGTAAATATTTTTGGCCTATTTTACCTCAAGGACTCAATAATACACTTTGCCTTACTTGTGCAGCAACAGGTGATGGATGTTCGGAGATGACGATGAGTCACATTTCAACTCTTTTCTCGACTCGTTAAACTCATTTGAAAAGATTGCCGAGTATTTTTTCCCTTTTTGACTCGTTAAAGAGAATAAAAATGGGGGGTCCGCTTTCAACTCTTTTTCGACCCTTTAAAAGCGAAAATATGGCCGAGCCCTTGTCGTTTCAAACTCGTTAATGGACGTGAAACGTCGTGCGCCCAATATAAGTTTACCCCTTTTTCGGGTTGGGAGGCACTATTTACGAGAAAGGTACTCCTTGACTGAAATGGTCAAGTGGTTCTCTCAATTATTGTTTTCTACCTTTTTGGGCTTGAGAGAGACAAATGTACAAAAAGGGACCGTGTGGATTTTTCTTTTACATGTCTTTTTCAAACTCTCTAAACATGAAAAAAATACCGAGTTGCACCTTTGTCGAACTCGTTAGACTATTAAAAGACATCAAATTCATCACCATGACGAACATGAGCTTCTCCATCCTAGGGCTCATTAAGCTTACTAGGTCGGATTAGTCCAAAGGATGAACTTACAGTGCAAGAATATGATATCCCCTTCAAGCTTATGATTAAAAAATAATTAGGGTACCTGCCAGAAATGATGGGGCAAAATTTGGAAATCTATTGAGTTGTGTCGGCAGCTTACTCTTGAACATGACACTCTTTGCTTCGTGTCGGGTTGGGACATCCTCCTTTGTATCATTGACCTTCCTGGGTTTGGGCCGTTCATTTTTGCCTTCCATTTGATCTCTGCCACGTCATTATGACCATCGATCCCATGGATCCAAAAGCTGCCAAACTTCCAGTTGTGTCGTTGATATGTTCAAGAGTTGTCCTTCTGCAGTTACACTTACCTCTGATTCTCTGTATCATCCAAAATCATTTTTCATCCTCTCGTCTCGCGTTGATGATGTGGGATTCATTATGGCCCTCCTTCGACACGGTTGCTTTCCGTTGACTTCAACTCATTATCTGGGAAGTTGACCGAGAGACTCCCTTCCAGTACCTTAGAGCTTGCATGCCCTAATGGCAAGTTCTTCGCACTCGACGACAAGTTCACATCATTGGCTTTCGATCAAGTGATTTCACGAATGTTTGACTTCAGTTCCTATATTCAAATTCTGTGAATTGTGTTGATAGTACCTTGAGGACCATTGTCATTATTGGTGGTTTCTATCGTGCTTGTTAATAGTTTACATCATTGAATGGTAATCAAATGACTTTCTGGCATGTGCGATGACATCTATTCGCATGCTATAATATGTACTTTGATCGGGTCGTGTTGGAGCACAAGATCCTGGACTCAGATCACACAAGCCCAGGTTGTGACGTGGTGTGACATGGTTTATGATGATATTCATGTCTCTTTCAAATGGGTGGCTGCAACTAGACCATGAGTTATTATATGTGATCCTTCTCATTATTGGATGGTTGTGACCATACCTTGGTTTTGTTATGATCCTCCTTGACGGATGGTTGTGCCCATACCTAGATCTATTTACATGATCATTCTTTGGATGGCTGCATCCATGCCATGATTCATTTATCATTTGACAGAGATCTCTATTTATGTATATGTATCTGTACTTGCTTGCAGGTTTTCCGACAGCAGATCGGTTCCCCGCACTAATTTATAAAGCATTTCACCCCTCACTCCGGCTCGAACTTCATGCTTTAGGGGGCATCTGTTACACATCATTTTGTCATTGTCCCTATACTCCCCGTTCCTTGATCCTGGAGTACCTCTACAGTGAACCCTGCATGCTTTTCCTTCATGGAGAAACTCCCATTATGTCCCTCTTCATGAGCAGATCATTTTCCTTTTGCACCATTTCCCTTGAAACTTCTGTTTTGCCCAATTTACAAGGCCAGTGCCAATGACCTTTGTCTCCCCCACGCCAAAGTGAAGAGATTAGCAATATTCCTTGTGTCGACCGGTGCGACTGAGCGGTGTTCCAGTCGCACCGGTCCTGTTATGGAAAGTTTTTTAAATTAGAGTCGAAGCTTCCAACTCTAGAAGCTCCATAACGAAAGTCTGGTAAATGGTTTGGCCAGATGGGGTCGAGGATGACAGTTTGGGCTCCTTTCCCCTATAATGATGGAACTACCTCAAGGGATAAGTTCTTCTCCCATGAGAAGAGGATCCATCTCCCATCCAAATTTCCTATATAAACCTCCCTTATTCCCAAGCACAAGCTAGTTAGAGTGTTGGCTGAGTGTGAGTATACTATTTTGATTAGACAAGCAAGCTATTAATAGTTGTAGCCATCTAGTTGTGTGAGGGAGAAGTGTGTTTGGTTTGGAGTGAAGCCTAAAGGGAAGAGCCTTTAAACTATTGTTGTTTGAAGCCATCATGGAGTGCTAGAAGAAGTGTGTGGGAACCCGGTCTTGTTAGAGGAAGATTGCAACGTCAAGACGAATGGTTGTAATCTCTCTTTGATATTAATATATGCAACTATTGATTGATTTCCTACATGTTTTGTAATATTACATATTCACCTCTTAATGCTTCTTGACTCATTAAGTAGGTTGAATTGCAATTTTTCTATTATTATGTTTGTGTGTTGTTGTTGTTTACTTGTTTCAGGAGCTTGAAGAACGAAGCGAGCAATTTCTGGAGCGAGAAAGCGAGGACATCATCAAGTAGGATAAGAGACCAAGAGGTAGGCCCTCTTGATTGATTCTAACCTAAGGAAATCTTCCATAGAATGTATCTGTTGTTGCTAGACCCATTGTCAGGCTAGAGGAATTCGTTTGTGTCCGCACTTATAATTTTACTTCACCACAGGTGTTGAATATTAATGTTGGATTGGAACCCTCTCAGCAAAATCTATTAATGGAAGTGCTTAAGAGAAATTGTAAATATTTTACATGGAACTACACTGATATGAATGGAATTTCTCCTAACTTGTGTACCCATAAAATTTATATAAAGGAGGATTCCGACCTATCAGGAAGCCTAATTGAAGAATGAATCCAACACTTAAAAATATAGTTAAAGAATAATTGCAGAAACTATTAGGTGTAGGTTTTATTTACCCTATTTCTGACAGCAAATGGGTTTCTCCCCTGGTAATTATCCCTCAGAAAAATCGCAAGTGATGAGTATGTGTCAATTATCAATAATTGAATAAAGATACCTTAAAAGATTACTTCCCTCTTCCTTTTATGGACCAAGTCCTCAACACCTTGGCAGGAAAGCATTTTTTCTCCTTCCTTGATGTTTTTAGTGGCTATAAGAAAATTAAAGTTTCCCTTGAAGATCAAGATAAAACAACCTTTACCTGTCCATGGGGGAATTTTGCTTACCGAGTACTCCCATTTGGTTTGTGTAACATTCCAACAACATTTCTACTGGCTATTCTTGGAATCTTTTTTTATTTAACAAATGATTGTGTTGAGGTATATATGAATGACTTCATAGTATATGGGGAAACTTTTGAAGAATAATTTAAGAATCTTGAGAAGGTACTAATCTGATGCTAAGAAACAAACCTTTCCCTTTGAAATTAAAAATGAAAATTTATTTTTACAGAGGGAATTGTATTAGGACACCATATCTCTTCTGAGGCGATTTGGGTGGACCTTGCTAAAATTGAGGTAATCCTTAATTTATCCCCTCCATCTACCCAAAAGGATGTATACAGTTTCTTGGGATATGTAGGATATTATAGAATATTTATAGAAAACTTGACAAAGGTGGCTTCCCCATTACTTGTCCTCTTGGAAAAAACTGTTGAATTTCAGTGGGATGATCAATTCCAATCAACATTTAATACTCTTAAGGAAAAATTATCTTATGCTCCTATTCTTCGAGGCCCTAATTGGTCCTTACCTTTCCTCGTACACACTAATTCCTCAAATACGAGCATTGGGGTTGTGTTGGGTGAAAAGGAAGAACAAAAACCATATGTTATCTACTATATCACTAAAAACTTAACTCAAACCAAATTAATTTATACAATAACATAAAAGGAATTTCATGTTGTGTTCCATGCCATAAATAAATTTTGATATTATGTTATCGGATACCCTGTTTTTATACACACTGATCACTCTTCCATCCATTATCTAATGACTAAACTAGTTACACATGGAAGAGTTACCAGATGACTTCTCCTCCTACAAGAATTTGATATTACTATCATTGATAAACCAGGGAAGGAGAATGTTGTTGCTGATTTCTTGTCCCAACTTCATCATGCTAATGATTCTATTCTAGTAGAATATGGTTTCCTTGATGAAAATTTGTGTGGATTATCTACTAATATACCTTGGCTCATATATGTCACTAATTATTTGGTTGTAGGAAAACTTTCACAACATTTGTCTCATAGATAGCGACAAAAGGTCATTAGAAACAACGCTATGTACTCTTGGATACAAGGTACCTATTCAAAACTGAACCTAATCATGTGATTCGACATCATGTTCGAGAGGATTCAATTTATGAAATATTAAAGGCATGTCACGATGGACCTTGTGGGGGTCATTTTGCTGACAAAAAATAAGAAATAAAGTTCTACGGCAAGGGTATTATTGACGTTTTTTTGGGATGCTAAGAAGTATGTTCGAAGTTGTGATAAGTGTCAAAGAATGGGGAAATCAACTCAAATGGATGAGATACAACTCCATCCCCAAGTCATGATTGAACCTTTCGAAAAGTGGGCTCTTAAATTTGTAGGGCCTATCAACCCACCATCAAGACAAAAAATGTAAATCCTATTATGTATTGATTATGTAACTAAGTGGGTTAAGACGAAGGCCAAACAAAAGAAATAGAACAAGAAGTGCCTGACTTCTTGTATGAATAAATATTCTATGATTTGATGTACCTCGAGAAATCACTACTAATCAAGGAACTAAATTCACGTCCAAACTGGTCCACTCCATTACTTAGAAATTCAAGATAAAACACCAGATGTCCACCCCATACCATCCACAGGAAAATGGACATGTGGAAGTTACTAACAAAGTTTTCGAAGCCATTGTAGAGATATAAAAAGGGTCTCTTTCACCTCTAATTACCTCACATTAATATGTCAATCTGGGAGCGTTTTGTTATTTCAAAGAGTGTCTCAGTCTGAGGCTATCATTTGTCAGAGTAATGCTAGTAGTACAACGTTCATAAATACAAGAGTAAACGGATGCTTGTCTACAACTAAGCTACTTCAAAGAGTAAATCACACACTCAGAAAACTAGGCAATTTCTCAGTCAAGGGTTTGGTAGCGATAACCCATCCCTTTGGAAACTGATGGAAAGGAAATTAGAGAACAGACCACGGATCTGGGAACCAGACAGTAAATGCCGAGGCTCACTACAGCCTTAGATCGTCTCCCACACCAAAACAACAAATGCTAGTAAATGGAACGACAGATAAGAAAATGGAACGGCAAATAAGAAATCGAACAGCAAGTCTGTAATGGAACAACAATTCTTAAATGTAACAAAAATTCTTAAATGGAACAACAGCTAAACAACTAAGTCTCACAAGCAGTAATCAAACTTAATCTATTAACTCAAATGCATTAATCGTAATCAAACAACAATCTTTCACTCTTAAGGCAGATCAAACAGCACACACTAATGGAACAACACTGATTACTGATAAGTTATGGAACAGCTCTTGGAAACCATATACGCACACAACACTCGTAAATAGTAATCTGATCTAAGCATCAGTCCCAATTAAAAGGAATACGACTACATTTCAAAATGGAACATCATTGCTTCTGAATCCAACAATCGTAATGAACACAACTTTCAAGATGAATCCTGTAACATGAATGTACAGAACAAAATCTCTGTAATAAGATAGTAACAGTATTCAGTTAAGACTAATAATATTCAATCAACTCTTAAAGGAACAGTAATATGATGCAAAGTCAATACAATAGTTTTGTCCGTAGAAATCTTAATGAATTAAACTGAACAGAGCATGTGATGTAAAATTATAAAGCATATCAGATTACTGAATAACGACGATAAGCAAACCACGCAGAAATCAAATCGTAATAATACAAGAGCAAGTGTCCTCCAGGGCCGAGCCCTTAGCCTCCAGGGGTACACCACTTGAGGTTAATCCAGATGCAGAGATGAAATAATCACCAAGTTTGTAGTAATGCATGAAGCAAAATTACAATAAACCAGTTCTTATCGAGACTCGATGATCAAAGTTTTGATCATAACAGAAATTACATAAAAGCATAATCATGTCGACCTCCCTTCGAGCTAACAATGTTGTCCCTTTTATATGGGTGACGGCGGAGATGTCTAAGTATAAAAATAGATAAAGCAGCGATCCCTCAGGATCAAGGATCCTGAGGGATTCGCCGAACCGTTAATCCTTAATCATCTCTTTTCCCTCCTGTGCCGAGCTGGTGTATTCACCTCCTTTTCAGGGCCGATTTGCTTTGATCTGCTTAGCCTTGTTTGCATTCGATCTCCCGTCAAAGGGACAGTAGTTACCTCGTCCTTGTCCTTTCCTTTGGAACAACAACTCCTCGTTTTCACCCCTTCCTGCATGAGGGAATGACAATTGTCAGCGGTTAAGTCCTGCATAATAATCTCACATGTTTTGTTATAATTCTTTATCATTTTCCCAAGTTCATGATGCAAAAAGGTTTACAAGTTCTACTGAAAAGTCACTGAAATGATCATCAAAAACATACCTTTTTAGTACTCCACACACCCCCTGCTTACCCTGTTTCATGCCCTCATGAAAACATTGTAGTTGACATGCAAGGCAGTGAGAGAATAGGCTGGAGAAGGAATCTCATGCGGAGGCCTACAGCCATGATGAGTAACAGATAGTCAAAGAAATCGTCTGTTTGACCCTCAGGCATCTCATACAGGGCTTGGTATCTAGGTGCAGGGTGCCAAATAATTGGACTCCGGAACCTATATCCTAACCAGGATGGCCCTGCTCTCAGAATGCTTTCGCCATAAAGGTGCAAACGATTGGCAGCTAATTTAAAATTTTCATACTTAAACGGTTCCCTGAGCTGGATATTCGGATTAGAGATTTGATACCGAAATTTAGTTGCATCAATGGCAAGGTCTTTGAGAGAAAGAAAGTATTCTAATCCCTGTCGAATGAGTGCCTCATGCATGGGTCCTAATGTTTCAATGACACCCGGAGTCTTCATGAGGTTTCTATGTGCTTTCCACAACTGTATCGGGTTCCTAGGCTCAGCCCTTACCCACAAATCTAGGCCATTTTCTTGCCTCTGGAAAGTATTATAGGCTTTGAGCCATTTAATCTGATTAACCTCGAATGAGATGAATGCCTGCAATTGGATGTCTCCAACAAAGGAGCCATGGTTCAGCTCAGTCTCCTGGTCTAGTACAAGGTTATGCAAATAGAACTCGCACAACAGTCTTTGGACTTTTACCCCGTAGTGTTTACAGCAGTCTATAAAATCATTGACAGTGTTAATTTGTATGGGAGCACCTACTTTAACAGCTTTTATTTTTAATTGCAAATACCGTTCTAGTAAAAACAAGGCATAATTTTTGGCAGGGGCCCTACATGCTAAGACGTCATTGTATAAAGAACACAAGATATCCATCTGCTTGATAACAATATCTAGCCTACGAGTTACCTTTGCAACTTTCTCTTGTTCCTTCCGCCAACCTTCAAAGGCCTGACTTTCGGATTGATTGACATTCCTAAGTTGCTGATGTAGCTCTTCATACTTTTCGCGAGGGACCGTTTGCTCTCTAAGCTTTTCTGTTTCTTGTTGGGCTTGCTTCAACCCCTTGCGCAAGGTTACTGTTTTTGGATCTCTTCTCCATTCAACAGTGGAGGCAGGGAGTTTTACTTGAACTTTCTTATTGCGTTGCTTTGAGTTCAGAACCCTTATCACCCCCGAGAGTGGTGCCTCCGTCTAAATTTCCTTGTCACAAGTCATCATATCATCCATTTCTATTTTAACGTGGATATCAGTTTGTTGCTGTTCCTTTTCAAATGGAACAACAGTCTATTCTTCAACATCATTTGGAATAGCAGTTGGATTTTCAACAGGGTTTTAAATAGCAGGACGAATTCTGATCCTCCGCCTTTTTGCCTTGCGGGGTTTTGCTGGAGTGGTCACCTTTTTCTTTCCTGCAGTCCTTTTTACCCTCTGCCTTGCTTTCAGGATCCTAATCTGCTGGTGGAGCTGGGCTATTATGCTCAATAATCTCTGTTGTTCCTTTCGCAATTCTTTAATTTCCAAAATTTCATTAGAAGGAACGACAGGTTGTTCACTGCGGCCTAGGCCATGACTAGTCCCTGGATCTTCCTTCTGGGGTGTTTCTTCATTGTTCTGTTCTAGCTGTTCTGGGGTAGGAACCCTAACTGGTTATGTCAATTCTTGGGCAAATTCTTTTTCTATCCCTGCTTCCTCCAGAATTTCTTCCGGTGTCTTAGGAACGGATTGCTCTTGTTCAGTATCTCTTATTTTTTCTTCATCATGAACAGGCAGTTTTTCTTCTTCTGCCTCTTTTGCATGTGGTTTTTCAGGTGCATTTTCCTCCTGGGGTTTGTCATGGAGGTCTGATGGACTGGAAGGTTGGCCATATTCACCCACATTGGCCAAGACTTTGGCCAATTCATCTTCTCCTACTGGGTCCTGTGATGGGCTACCTTCCTACTGTCCCATTTCCTCCTCCTGCTTGGATTGTTCGGCTTCTGTTTCAGAATGCTCAGCTTCTGTTTCATTTTCTTCTTTGGATTGCTTGGCCTCCTCTCCAGATTGCTTGACCTCTTCTTTCTCTTCTCCTTCAGATTGCTCGGCCTCTTCTTCTGGCTGTGAGGGTTTCTCATCTTCAATTTCTACTGGCTGGCTAGTGTTTTCCTGGAGTTGTTCCAGCCTCCCTCGTATTCGTGCTAACCGGACCGATTTCCTGCGTTTTTCTGGCTGTTCGGGTGTACCGGTGGCATGCTTACGCTTTGCCGATTCCTTGTGTTTTTCTGGACGCTCGGATGTACTAGCGACATGTTTCTGTTTTGCTAATTCTCTGCGTTTTTCTGGACGCTCAGGTGTGCTGGTGGCATGCTTACGTTTTGGGGATGGTGCTGTCAACCCCCCTTCAATCATTGCAATTAGCTCTTCCCAGCTGCTCTGCTACTGGGTGAGGCTATGACTGACAATTAATCGAATTAACCCATGATGACTAACAACTGACTCTACATGTTGTGCCTTTTTTAAGCTCCATACAACGTCATGAAATAACGAATTTAAAAGTGAAGATAAATTTATAGAGCATTTCTGTTTTAGAACAGCTAAGAGTTTAAGATGTCGTGGTCTTACCACATCTTTTCTACCCTCGCAGGTGATGTAGCTTTGCACGGTCCTTGCCAATTCTGCCCAGGGCTCTCCTAGCGTTGCTGGTAGAATTCCCTTTCCTTTAATTGCCAAGCTCTGGCTTGCGTCCTAGAAGATTTCCATAATCTTCTGTAGTCTCTCCTTTTCTAACTTCCATACAGGTCCGGTGGCTGGTAGTCCCGAGACTTCTGCGATTATGTCATCGGTGACTGTTATTTGTCTCCCCCTTACTGTGGAGTAATCTTCCTGCAAATTCTGTAGGAATTCAATTGCCACTGTCTCGTTAGACTCCTGCAAGCGGTTGAGATAAGTCAGCCACCCTGCTCTTTCCAGGATTTCTCGGGCAGCAGCGGAGACTGTCAACAACTGCGGTTCCCTTCGGATCGCTCTTCATCCCATGGTTTCACTGTGAATTCTCAATGGAACAACAACTGTTTGTGCTGTTTGAAACACAGAGAGGGTAATAGATGCAAGACTTGTTTGGAAAAAACAGAGTATACAACAGAAATGGCTTATGAACAGCAATTCGTGTAACAAAAATAAAAATAGCATGCCGTTAAGCCGTGCCATACCCTAGTACACAACTTTCCCGAATAGTGAGCTGACACATAATCCAGGGAATAATGAAGTTAACCTCCCCCCCGCAATGTGATAGGTTGTCCCAGCTGTCAAATAAAGGAGCAACACCCGATCTGAAATAGAGTCATAAAGGAACAACGTATGAAAATATGCCATATTTAGAAAAACAACAAATTGCCGAAATCGAGGCGTAGAGTTGGATCACGTATTACGTAAGAGGCTGCTGTGATATGATGCGAGGCTGAGAGGAGAGGACATCTGTCGTACTTTCCAAATCTCCTGCGGTCATTGTTAATTACTCTGCCATGATTGGTGATAATAGATTTTCATGCGCTATATATAATTCGGGAAATGATATATGATTAATTACCAAGGTGTAAGAAACAAAAGGGTATTCATAACTCACCTATTGGTGTAAATAATGTGACTTTGATACCATTAACAGTGCTTTGCTGCCGACAGGTGTCCATAACCTTGGAAGAGTTGTTTATTTCACCCATGGAACCATGATCCTTTGTGTATGCGTCAGGGAGTGTAATGTCAAAATGTAGGCCATTATGCTGGCTTGGTAACCAGTTAACCATAATGCAATTCACGAGGAAGGAGGGAAAAGTGGGCAGGCCGGCTCGTGATGAGACCTCATGTTCCAAGGTTTGTTTATTTGATATACCTTTTGGACCATATCCCTGGTGTGGTGGCCATAGTGGGAATGCCACTTCGCGTTCGTCCTCATGATCATGGTAGGCTGGCTCTTGATGAGACCCCTTATCTCGCATTTGAAAACTTATAAGTCATGTTTACCTTTTTTCTTTCTTTTTTTTAAGTACCTTCCCTTTTTATACACAAGGGGTGGTTCAGCACTCATTAAGAGTAGGAATGGTGGAAGAACTCTTAACATCTCAATAGGAAGATATAAACCCTTTGTTCTTATTCCTGAATAATAATCAAAGAGGAAAAAAGGGTCGTCATGATGAAGATGAATAATAATAAAAGAATAGTAGAACAATGACAAAAAAAGATGATAAATAAGTGTGTCCTTCCTTTTGTCCTCTTACCAATGCAGAGCCTTATAAAGATAGCGATTTATGATTAGCAGATTTCAGTATGTTGAGATTTTGTATCCATTGCATAAATGCATAGTTGTATTCTAAAAGACTTGAAAGAACATGAGCAATAAGCATCCTTAATTTAGATCAGCAAAAGGGACAAGCTGCTTCATAAGGAGAGCAAAAGCATGCAAGTGATGTTCTTCTTGGAGAAAGGACCAACAGGAGACCTCAAAATAGCAGAAAATGCAAATGCCATTCCTTTGAAAAAGGAACAACAGAAAATTCCAATGCCATTCCTTTGAAAAAGGAACAACAGAAAATTCCAATGCCATTCCTTTGAAAAAGGAACAAAAAAATAAAAAATATGTTGTTCCTTTGGAGAAGGAACAACAAACACAAAAATATGTTGTTCCTTTTGGAAAAGGAACAACAAACACATGTAGATGCTGTTCCTTTTGAAAAAAGAACAGCAAAATCGAAAATATGCTATTCCTTTGGAGAAGGAACAACAAACACAAAAATATGATGTTCCTTTAAAAAAGGAACAACAAACACACGGAAATGCCATTCCTTTTGAAAAAGGAACAAAAAAAATCGAAATGATGTTCCTTTAGAAAAGGAACAGCAGAACAGGCAGATGCCGTTCCTTTGGAAAAGGAACAACACAAAATCAAGGATGTTGTTCCTTTGGAAAAGGAATAGCAGAAAATCAAGAATGTTGTTCCTTTAGAAAAGGAACAGCAGAAAATCAAGAATGTTGTTCCTTTAGAAAAGGAATAACAGAAACACACAAATGTTATTCCTTTGGAAAAGAAACGGCAAAAATCGAAAATGTTGTTCTTTTGAAAAAAAGGAACAACAAAAATGACAGGAAAACATTAATACAAACATATGTACAAAAAATGACTCAAAGAAAAGAACTTATGTACAAACTGTAAAAAAGAAGTGAATTCCTTAATGAATTACAGGTGAGGAAGACTTCTCTTCCTCTCCCAGAATCTCCATATCAGTGTCTCGGTGTAACTACTGGCAGAAGGACTCCCGAGTGAGTGGTTTGCGATAGAGATGAACTCAGTGGCCATTTACCTTGAAGGCATATCCAGAACCGTCAATAGTGATTAGAGTAAGGGTCCCATTATCATGTACCTTCTAGATTTCGTATGGTCCCAGCCAACG
The DNA here is from genome assembly GCA_031772625.1 of Pinus tabuliformis. NCBI lineage: Eukaryota > Viridiplantae > Streptophyta > Pinopsida > Pinales > Pinaceae > Pinus > Pinus tabuliformis. The sequence goes on along the minus strand of CM062810.1, from coordinate 614,794,698 downwards.
AGTCTGGAGTTTCCCAGGGAAGTCCTGAAACCCGGAGTCGTACAACAGAGCCCAGTCTCCCTCGTGAAAGACTTTGTTTTTAATGAGAGCATCATGCCATTTAGCTCACTGTTGTTGGATCAGGGCAGTGTTTTGAAGTGCAGAGAGCCTAATTTCGTCCAACTCATTGATCTGTTGCAATCGATTAATCTGTGCCTCGCTTAAATCTAAGCCAACTTCCTGTGTTGTCCGTAATGTTTGGATTTCGAATTCTATAGGGAAAATGGGTTGTTTTTCAAACACAAATTGATAAGGTGAGTAACCAGTGGTGCTTCTCCATGTTGTTCTGTAAGCCCAGAGTGCTTCAGGTAATCTGGCAGCCCAATCACATCTATGGGATGCAATAGTTTTCGTTAAAATTGCTTCTATTACTTTATTGTTGCTTTCTACCTGTCCATTCGCCTGTGGGTGGTATGGAGTAGTGATTTTATGCTGGACGTGATAATTGTTGAGTGTTGCAGCTAATCTATTCCCAGAAAATTGTGGTCCACTGTCTGTAATTATTTCTCTTGGAAGACCATAACGTACAAATAGATGGAACAGGAACTGTATGACAGAGTCCTCTGTAGCTCTAGGAAATGCTTCTGCTTCAACCCATTTGGTGACATATTCTGTTGCCACCAAAATATATGTTTTCTGATTTGATGATGGGTTGATAGGTCCAACGAAATCAAGAGTCCATCGCTTGAATGGTTCAATAACTAACTGTGGTTTCAGAGGCATCTCGTCAGATTAACCAGGACGCCCTGCTCGCTGGCAGCTGTCACAGGCTTGGACAAATTTATTTGCATCTTTGAAAATCATGGGCCAGTAATACCCTGTCTGCATCACTTTATGTCCAGTTCTGCGCTCAGCGAAATGTCCACCACGTGGTCCATCATGACAGGCTTTTAAAATGTCAAAGATTTCATCTTCACGAACACATCTCCTGATATGCATGTCTGCCCCCGTGTGAAACAAATAGCTCCCAATCCACAAGAATCGAGCACTCTTCTGAAAAATCTGTTTGCGCTCATTAGGGGTTAGGTGTTTTGGTAGTTTACCTACTGCAAGGTAATTGGCAACATCAACATACCAGGGTGTTTGAACAACAACAGCAAACAGATGCTCTTCCGGAAATTGATCTTCAACTGTTGCTGCATCAATTGGCTTTGGCATTCTTGAGAGAAAATCAGCTACCAGGTTTTCTTTGCCAGGTCGATCCTTGATTGTGATATCAAATTCCTGCAATAGAATCAACCATCTAGTTATTCTGTTGTTTGTGACAGGCTTATTTGCTAAATATTTTATGGCAGAATGATCTATATACAAGATAACAGGGTATCCAGTAATGTAATGTCTAAACTTATTGACAGCATGTATTACAGCTAGGAATTCTTTTTCAGTAACAATGTAATTTAATTCAGCAGGGGATAAATTTTTGTTGATGTAATAAATAGCATATGGTTTTTTATCCTCTTCCTGCCCGAGGACTGCTCCAATGGCTGTGTCTGAGGCATCAGATGATATCTGGAATGGAAAATCCCAATTTGGTCCTCGAAGAACTGGGGCTGTTGATACGAGCTTCTTCAGATCTTTGAAAGCACGTTCACATTTTTCTGTCCAAAGAAAATCAACGTTACCAGTTAGTGCATACAAAGGTGTAGCAATGTGCGAATAATGTTCTATAAATCGCCTATAATAACCAGAAAATCCAAGAAAATTGCGTACCTCTGTTTGAGTAGTAGGAGTGGGAATAAGCAAAAGTATTTGGATTTTAGTTGGGTCTACCTGAATGCCAGCTGTTGAAACATAGTTTCCTAGGATAAGTCCTTCAGTCATCATCATATAGCATTTTTCGTGGCTTAAGCAAAGCCTGGTAGCAATGCAGCGTTGTAGGACTTTTTCTAGGGTGTCCAATGCTGGATCAAAATCATCTCCATATGGTGTAAAGTCATCCATGTATACTTCAAGTTCGTCATTTATTAAATCTGCAAAAATACTAAGGATAGCCCTGTGGAATGTGGCAGGAGCATTACATAAGTCAAAAGGTAAAACTTGATAGGCAAATGTTCCCCAAGGACAAGTAAAAGTAGTTTTGTCTTGGTCTTCAGGGGCAATCTAAATCTAATTGTATCCACTGAAGCCATCCATGAAAGAAAAGAATTTCTTTCCTGCTAGAGTATCTAATACTTGGTCTATGAATGGGAGAGGAAAGTGGTCTTTTTGTGTTGCTTTATTTAACTCCCTGTAATCCACACAGATTCTCTGTTGGCATTATGATACATATATTGTACTTGATGGCAACCCACTCATCTCAGATAATAAATTATAGTGTAGAGAAAAGTTCACGCACTTTTATGCAAAGAAAAGTTTATTTCATGTAGAGAAAAAGCTCACGCACTTTTATGCAGAGAAAAGTTTATTTCATGTAGAGAAAAAGTTCACGCAATTTCATGCAAGGAAAAGCGCGTATATGTTGGAGAACTTACCTTTGGTCCATGGTAGTTAGTCCTTGGTATTTGAACCTATGAGGAAAAGCGCGTATATGTTGGAGAACTTACCTTTGGTCCATGGTAGTTAGTCCTTGGTATTTGAACCTATGAGGAAAAGCGCGTATATGTTGGAGAACTTACCTTTGGTCCATGGTAGTTAGTCCTTGGTATTTGAACCTATGGTTTTGGACCATGGTACGCACTTTCATGCAAGGAAAAGCGCGTATATGTTGGAGAACTTACCTTTGGTCCATGGTAGTTAGTCCTTGGTATTTGAACCTATGGTTTTGGACCATGGTACCTCGTCAAAAGTGTTGATCTCACGCAATTTCATGGTTGGTTCATGGTATTAGTCTGACAGTTTTTGATCCTATGGTTTTGGCCCGTGGTATTGCATCCAAAAGTGTTGATCTCACGTACTTTCATGGTTGGTTCATGGTATTAGTCCAACAGTTTTTTGATCCTATGGTTTTGGCCCGTGGTATTGTGAAAGGCCTAAGACTATAAAAGAGGAAGGAGATCATTTGACAAAGCATCTTCTGAATTATCGAATATCTGATAAAGTGCTAGATCTGGAATATTGTGATTGGGTTTTGGTGCAGATCTGGATCTGAATGAAGAAGGAACTTGAGCGTAAGGAGAAGGATAAGTTCTATTGATGGGTCAAAATCTTAAGGCTGGAATAGTGGTATCTCTATATGATTTTGATTTGTGATATGTGGCATACGCTTGATCTATAAATCTAATAATCTGGGTTTGAATTATTGATGCATGTTTTATTTTACACATGTTATGATCTGCGTATGTCTGATGTAACAACTGCAAAGTTATAAGGAAATATTTGCAAATCTGTATGCGGGTTGGCTTTGGTGAAATCATAGATTGATGATGCAAGTGTAGTTGATGGGTTTTTGATGTTCTTGGATCCAGTTTGAAAATTTATGAAAAGTGGTCCTTGAAAGAAAAGAAGTAGGGGGTTGTAGCTCCCTTCCAGGAGAGACTGGAAAACGAGAGAGAGTTGTAGCTCTCTGCAGGTTGCAGCCTGCGTACTGGTAAAGGACTGCACTAGTACAAAACCATTGTAAAAGGAGTTTCTAATTTGAAAGAAGATAGAGACATATTGCAGCAGGTGGTTTTCACCCACATTGGGTTTCCACCTTACATCTTGTGTTCTTTGGTGTGACTATCTGTTTTCTTTGTTCATTATTTTATGGTACTAACATGCAAAAATAATTCAAAGAATAAATAAGGAAGATTTATTAAAAGAACTTGATAATACTAATTCACCCCCCCTCTCAGTATTATTTCCAACATTCTCCATTTTCCATTCTTTTTTGGTACCACCACAAGCGAAGAGACCCATTTACTATCATAGATAGGATAAATAAAATTGACATCTAAAAGTTTTTGAAGTTCAGCTTTTACCACATCTTTTAGATGAGGATTAAGTCTCCTTTGAGGTTGACGAACAGGTCTGGCATCCTTTTCTATATAAATGTGGTGTGTACATAACTGGGGGTCAATTCCTTTCATATTAGGGTAATCCCATGCAAATGCTTCTTTATATTTTGTTAGCAACAGGATGAGCTTCATTTCTTGTTCAGGTGTGAGGTTGGCATTAATGTTTAAGGTTTTTCCTGGTTCAATTTCCACAATTTTACTATTTGCAACAGAAGTAACAGGTATTGTTTGATCATGTGTATCTTTTAGAGGATCTTCTTCTAATTCATTATCAAATGTTGCTTCTATCATGTGACACTGTGTGCAGGATCTAGTTTGGCTAATAAAATTATTAATGGCATCATCTTCTGTTTGGTCTTTAAAATCAAGTGCCTCTTGTATAGTTAATGGAGATCTAATGTTATCAGTAAGGTATGATACAGGGTGCTTATTAGTTTTAATTATTGTGGCACTTGGCTGCGCTGGAGGATATAGAACTAAATTCTTGATATTTGGTCCTTTGGTTATGGTCATATTTCCTTGCCGGCAGTCAATGTAAACATCGGTAGTGGCAAGCCAAGGTCTACCTAAAATCAACGGGTGTCCATCAAGTCGGGTTTTTGGATTGATTATCAGGAAATCGGTTGGGTATTCCCAGGAATCAACAGAGACCATGACATCATGTAGAGTACCCTCCGGCCTAACCACAAATCGGTCAGCCAATTCTAGCAAAGTAGAGGTGGGTTCTACAGATGTAATTCCGAGCTTTTGGCAAGTAGTGGTTGTTAAAATATTAATTGTAGCTCCTAGATCAACTAAGGCATTAGACAGGGTCTGACCATAAATTTGAACAGTTACAATTGGATTTCCTGGGTCTTCATATTTAATGGGTGTTTCTTTCCTTGATAGTAAATCAAATAAAGTGTCGACTACTTGGAATCTTGGATTATTTGTTATATTCCTCCTTGGTTTCTTTATGCACAATTCTTTGATAGTTTTTGCGTATATGGGAATGTCTTGAATGGCTTGGAGGAATGGAATTTTTATGTACAGATTTTGTAATTCTCCTAGAATGTCAAAATCAGGATATTGTAAAGGTCGAGGTATGACTAATCATTCTGGGAACGGAGGAGAGGATGTGGTTGCTTGATTATGAGTCTGCTACTTATTCATATTCTCTTGTTGCAACAGATGTTCTCTTGGTAACTAATTCTCAATTTGAACTATTTTATCTCCCTCAGTTTCAATAATACGTCCAGATCTTAACTGAAGATCATTACACTCCCTCAGGTCGGGTCCTATTTCTGGTGATTCTATAATTTGGAGAGATTGGACCGGTCTGTTATTTGGATTGGGGTTGGGTTGGGTTGGGAGTTGAGGTCTCAGATTAGACTGGGGATTTTGTTGTAAGGCTGGCAATGTAGGTTGAGGGAGTGGAATAGTTCCTACTGGCTGATGCATCGGTCTCTGCCAGTTTGTCTGTCAGGCTGAACTTTGTGAAGTAGGGGGAGTCCATTGTGGAGGGTATGGGCTACCTTGCCAATATGGTGGAGTGTAAGGGAAATTCGACCAACCAGATTGGCTTGCCTAATTCAGCCACGAGTTTGAAGAAGGAAACGACTGTGGTGACCAGTTTGGAAACGAAGGTTGGGATTGACTTTGCCACATATTATATTGTTGAGCATTATATTGTGGGAGCTGAAAATAAGAAGTTGGGTCTGAAAACATACCAGATTGTCTTGACTGCCACTGATGGCGCTGGTTGATCAAGTACACCGATTCTGGTTCTTCTTCCGCTTCCTTATATACCGCTTTCAATCCAGGAAGTGAGGGGCAGGTCTCCATAAGGTGATCTTTTGTACAGATGGCGCATGTTTGGACTGTATCCAGTGGACATTCCTTGTGACTATGTTTTTTCCTGCATCGGGGACAGAAGATCGCCAAATTCTGTTCTGCCTCCATTTGCTTCTGTTTAGCCTACATAATATCAAGTTGTGTAGTTAGTGTCCCCAGAATATCAGTTTTAAAATTTTCCAATAAATTTCCAATTTCTACCCGTGTTACTCCTTCTGTTGAAATTTTATTATCTCTTACAAACCGATCATGTTCTGCTGGTTTTACTCTTGTGCTACCTCTCGAGCTCCTGATACATAAATCAATAATGTCAGCAAAATTCCCTTGATAAATATCCCCTTTTCCCATGATGTTTAATGTTTCAATCCATTGTTCCTTCATGCCCCTTATCAATGCAGTTTTTAACACATTATCAGGTAAAGGTAGTGATGCATAAGGAGATCTTTGTAGATTGTACTGGAAACATTCCACATACTCCTCTAATGTTTCATTCGGTCTAGCTGTCATTTGAAATATTTCGTCCTTCAGTTCTCTAGACCTGCAATAGTCCTGATATTTTTTTAGGAAAGATTCTTTCATTTGATCCCAGTTATTTATAACCCCACCGCCTAATCCCATGAACCATCTTAAAGCAGCCCCCTTTAATGTAGAGGGAAATAATTTCAGTTTCTGGGGTTCGGTGGTGTAATCATATCTCCTGCACAACACATCAAATTCAAATAAAAATGCATCTGGATCTTCCGATGTGAGACCGTGAAATGTAGGGATATGTTGAAGAGGGATTGCTTTCATAGGCACATTTGCTGCAGAATCCACTATAGGGTATCGTAATGTAGAGGTTTGAATGTTTGGCTGATTTTGAGACATAGGATTGAATATATGCCAATAACCTTCTGGGATATCTAGGAGGGTATTCCTAGGTTGAGAGGGAATGGCTTTGACAGGAATAGTTTTAATATCACTTCCTCTATCTGGGATAATGAGAATGCCTGATGTCTGAGGAGATTGGGTTCCTTCAACAATGATTTTTGCAGCACTTCCCTTGTCTGGGCTATTTAATGGCTGATTTGTTCCAATAGGAGATCTTGGTTCCTCGGTTTCCCCTGTTTCTCCTTCTCCTTCACAAAGATTACTGAAATTCCCTTCATGCAATAGTTTTGGAGTAGAATTTTCAATTTCTTGAAAGTCCTGCTCTTCAGTTTGACTATGCACCTCAGCAAAGGCTACAGATGGCGATCCTGTGGCCTAAAGGGAACTAGTAGGTTGTGTAGAAATGATTTTCCTGGGTCCTACTGATGGCTGAGATTCTCCTTTCTTGTAGATTTCATCTATGAAGGTCGTTCGGCCAAGGGTCACCGGCCCCTTAGTTTTTTCAGGCTTGGGTGGAGGTTTGATATTTTTTTCTGGTTTTTTCTACTTAGTCATGCACTCAAATGAACTACTAAATTCTATTCAAACAAAGCAACAACAAATCTTTTAGGAAAGCGGACAAAGGAGCAGGGCTTTTACATGCTCCGTACATAGGTTCTTACCTTCCATTTTTAAAATCCAACTCTTCCCTAGCAGGTTTGTACACTACTCTGCAAAAAAGGACAAATGGCTACACTCTTTCCCCGGCAACGGCGCCAAAATGTAGAGCTATAAAAAGGGTCTCTTTCACCTCTAATTACCTCACATTAATATGTCAATCCGGGAGTGTTTTGTTATTTCAAAGAGTGTCTCAGTCTGAGGCTATCATTTGTCAGAGTAATGCTAGTAGTACAGCGTTTAGAAATACAAGAGTAAACGGATGCTTGTTTACAACTAAGCTACTTCAAAGAGTAAATCACACACTCAGAAAACTAGGCAACTTCTCAGTCAAGGGTTCGGTAGCGATAACCCATCCCTTTGGAAACTGATGGAAAGGAAATTAGAGAACAGATCACGGATTTGGGAACCAGATAGTAAATGTCGAGGCTCACTACAGCCTTAGATCGTCTCCCACACCAAAACAACAAATGCTAGTAAATGGAACGGCAGATAAGAAAATGGAACGACAAATAAGAAATCGAACAGCAAGTCTGTAATGGAACAACAATTCTTAAATGGAACAACAGCTAAACAACTAAGTCTCACAAGCAGTAATCAAACTTAATCTACTAACTCAAATGCATTAATCGTAATCAAACAACAATCTTTCACTCTTAAGGCAGATCAAACAGCACACACTAATGGAACAACACTGATTACTGATAAGTTATGGAACAACGCTTGGAAACCATATACGCACACAGCACACGTAAATAGTAATCTGATCTAAGCATCAGTCCCAATTAAAAGGAATACGACTGCATTTCAAAATGGAACAACATTGCTTCTGAATCCAACAATCGTAAAGAACACAACTTTCAAGATGAATCCTGTAACATGAATGTACAACACAAAAGCTCTGTAATAAGATAGTAACAATATTCAGTTAAGACTAATAATATTCAATCAACTCTGAAAGGAACAGTAATATGATGCAGAGTCAATACAATAGTTTTGTCCGTAGAAATCTTAATGAATTAAACTGAACAGAGCATGTGATGTAAACTTATAAAGCATATCATATTACCGAATAACGACGATAAGCAAACCACGCAAAAATCAAATCGTAATAATACAGGAACAAGTGTCCTCCAGGGCCGGGCCCTTAGCCTCCAGGGGTACACCGCTTGAGGTTAATCCAGACGCAGAGATGAAATAATCACCAAGTTTGTATTAATGCATGAAGCAAAATTACAATAAACCAGTTCTTATCGAGACTCGATGATCAAAGTTTTAATCTTAACAAAAATTACATAAAATCATAATCATGTCGACCTCCCTCTGAGCTAACAATGTTGTCCCTTTTATATGGGTGACGGCGGAGATGTCTAAGTATAAAATTAGATAAAGTAGCGATCCCTCAGGATCAAGGATCCTAAGGGATTCGCCAAACTGTTAATCCTTAATCATCTCTTTTCCCTCCTGCGCCGAGCTGGTGTCTTCACCTCCTTTTCAAGGACGATTTGCTTTGATCCACTTAGCCTTGTTCGCATTCGGTCTCCCGTCAAAGGGACAGCGGTTACCTCATCCTTGTCCTTTCCTTTGGAACAGCAACTCCTCATTTTCACCCCTTCCTGCATGAGGGAATGACAATTGTCAACGGTTAAGTCCTGCATATTAATCTCACATGTTTTTTTATAATTCTTTATCATTTTCCCAAGTTCATGATGCAAAAAGGTTTACAAGTTCTACTGAAAAGTCACTGAAATGATCATCAAAAACATACCTTTTTAGTACTCCACAGCCATCCTGACGAATAAAATCTAGCATCATCATAAATATTTGTCCGAGAAGCTTCTAGAAGCCTTGTGGGCCTACAGAGTTACTTGTAAAAATGCCACCAGTTTCACGCCATATGAGCTAGTATATGGTAAGAAAGTTGTCCTTCCTATTGAATTTGAAGTGAAAACATTAAGGATTTCCTTGCAAGCTGGGATGGACCTCTCTGAGGCTCAAAAGCATCGATTGGACCAAATGAATGAGCTTGATGAAATGTGCCAAGAAGCCATCCAACAAATTACTATCACCCAACAACAACGGAAAAAATGGCATGACAAGTTCATAAAAAATAAACAGTTTAAAGAAGGTTAAGGGACCTTTTATTTGATTCAAGGCATAAGGATTTAAAGGAAAATTTAATACACGGTGGTTAGGACCTTATGAGATCGAGGTTATTTTTGAAAATGGACTAGTGAGACTTCATACAATCAACGATGCATGAATCCCATTGATGGCTAATGGGCATCGACTGAAACTGTATTTGAAGCCTAAGTCCAAGAAAGATTTTTTTCAAAATTGAAGAAGCAGTTTGATTTAGAATTCGTAGAAAGGTTGGTCAATCCACCCTCTTCCATGGCTTCATAACTTTTATTATTAGTGTATATATAAATAAATGATATGGAGGTGAAAACTTGGTATCTGGCACCTCCAACACCTAGTTTCATTGGGAAACCAATTTTTAACCAAGCCACTAGGAGAGGAGATCTTTCTTATTGTGAAAACATTCTTAGAGGCACAATGAGACTGGCTCTCATTAGAAAACTAGGAAACTGGCCAACAAAGTATGAAATAATAATAATAATAATAATAATAATAAATAAATAAAAATATTATTTGGCTATACATGCCTATTTTTCTAACAGACACCCGACGATATAAAGGCTATCTTTCTTTTTAGGGTGAATTTTTGGATTACATTCAACAGTATAGGCATAAGAATTTTTCGCAACCACAATACTATTTTGGTTCCATCAACAACCAGGTATTCTCTTTCTCAATCTTTTGGTTTTTATTTTTAGTAAAATAGTATATGGTTATTTGTAAAGATAACATGCATGCTTGAAATATATAAACTCCCTACCATATTCACCTAAGATTTGAAGCCTTTTCTATCCTAGCCCTACTCTTTTATTACAAAAAATTATAAGTATAAGGGTTTCACACTTTGATATTCAACCCCTTTTCACTTTAAATCATCCTCGATAATCCCTTGCATTATATACATTCAAAACAAAACTAAACTAGAAAGCTCTCTCGACTACCCTTTACCTCTAAAACCTGACTCTTGCCTATACCCATCTCTTGCTCTATATATGTGTTTTTATAAACCTGACTTATATAATACAAACACATATATATAAAACTATATATGTTAACCACTCATAAGTCACCAAATCTAAATTACGTGGGATGATTAAAGTTGATCCAACTGTCAGAGTGGCCCATCATTATCTTACTCAGTTGATGTCACTCATTATTGATCAGGGCGGCGGCCTGCATTATATGGAATAGTGAGCCAAGTTAATTAACAACATTTCATAGCAAGTGGAGCATGTTTCCGTAGCTTGAAATATTTGAAAGGATTTTGCAGGATCCTCTACTAAATTTTCTTCATGAGACAATAAATGATAGAAACAATTTTTGGTAATAAGTAATAATATAAGGGTTCAAATCAGTTGAAAAGGAAAGAAAGTATGGGAGGATCTATGAACCAAGCAAAACCCGACAACATCCATGATGTTGAAATCAAACCTAAGGTATGGAATGTTTTTTAAAAAGTGGGTTGGGTATAATTCTTAGGTTGCTTTCAAGGCCACGACAAGGTAATTTCACTTGAATTTGCGAAGAATTTCAATGGGATAAAAAATGTGGTGAAGTAGCTTGCTATTGAGGTGAGTGAACAGATGATTGTAGAAGTTACCTGACTCTCTTAGGAAGGATAATCTTGGTCAAAAGTTTTTAAAATCAATGGATTCTGTTGGATACCATTTTTATAATAACCATCTCCTCTTTCAAATTTGAGAAAAGGGATAAGTCAGTAGGCTCTATTGTCTCTCTGGAAGGACATGGTTTACATCATTATGAAGTTTGTTACATGCGAAGGGAGATTTAGCCTAGTATAACATTCCTAATACATCTCATCAGGCACAAACAACTTAACATGCCTCACTTCCTACTCAAAATTTTAACAAAGTTGGTTGCCTTGGTTCAAAAGAAACATGATCCTGAACAAAGTTTGCACTACTAAGTTTTAATTAAGATGCTAATAGTCACAAAACTTCACCAGTTCGATGTTCCATGGGAGGTTTTTCCTTTGGGTATCAAAATGAAACCCTAGGCCAAGGTCTTAATTACGAAGGGACTATCCAATCTAGAAATTTAATCATTTACTGAACGACGGTATCCCACTTGGACACAAAATCAAAAAAGGAAGGAACTAGTCTCTGGGTATGAGACCTATAGGTAAGATGATGAAACCCCAGCATCCATGAAGGAACACTCCAAGGAAACTACTAAAGAACCAAAAGGAAACGTCAGTGAGAATGTTGAAGTGATAGACCTAGAAGAAAACATCATGGAAGAAAACATCCTAGAAGAGGAACTGTTACTATTTGAAGTGGGAGAAAGCAATGACAAGTTTGAGAAATGCAAGCAGAAGAAAGGTAAGTTCATTGATCTTAAAGATTTTCGTTTTTTTATTTATCAAGTATTTCTTAGACAAAATAAGAAATTGATTGTAGAAAATGAAAAAATTAGGGCTAAACTAAAGAAACAAGGGTCTAAATTATGTAATCTAGGGGCCTTGTTATAGGCCATATAACAAGAAGAAAAAATTGAGACAAAAGTTGAAACTTTAGCGGAAGGGTATACTAAAGAAGCTCAACAAGCTATAAATGTCATCCTAAATGACATTTTAACAAATACTTATGCATTTCTCTAATTGAAACTAGACATGATGTAATGGAAAACCAAGGATGACTTATTCAATTTTAGGGATCAATAATAAGGAAAGTCATTACCAAGCAATTGAAAAAATGAAGTGGCGTTGGCTTTCAGTTTATCTTAGCCAGGAATAAAAGTGGAAGAGTCAAATAAATAAGTGGAAGGACCTCTATAATAAAGAACAAAAATTGAAGGAGGCAACATGTGAGATGGGGGGAAATGTTTCTACCTGTCATGTTCCATCTAAGGGCTACCCCATCTTCTTACATGAACTTTGGGCCTCTTTTCAGTTGAGGCAGATAAAATATGATCAACCCTATAGAGGTATACCACAATTCAAAATCTTCAGGCTAGAATTTGTTATGTGATCTTTATTTGCTTGATTTCATCTAGATAGATAATTCCAGATGGAACCCTAACGCTTTCGTTGGGGATGTCTAACTTCATGTGTTCATGTCTTATATAACCAACCTTATCAAATGGAAAAGGGCTTCAAAATTCTATGGTAAAACAAAAGCAAAGGCTAGTCTAATGGTGAGAGAAGAATATCCTTTTCCCAAGTCACTAGAGAAATTTTAAGGTAAAAAATGGGCCTAAAAACTATACAACCAAAATAAATTCATAAGAACCAATATGTTTCAATATGATGATGTCAACCATGGGGATGATTCACAATTTTTGGAGTAAAAAAGTAAAAATATTAAAAAATAAAAAGAATAAAAAACTACTTTTTCAACTCGTATTTTCAATTTATATCCCTGCGGTTTTACTCAAATTTCGAGAGGGAGCCCTCATTGTATGTGGAATTTAATTCCTCATCCAGTGAGTACCCATGTTCCATACTTTTGATGGACCTTGCTACACGAAAAATAAGAAATACATGAAAAAACATGATTGCAATCACATTTTTTCATGAATTTCTCATTTTTTTTGTGTAGTAGGGTCCATCAAAAGTATGCAACATGGGTACTCCTTGGATTTGGAATTAAATTCCACATCCAACGAGTGATCCCTCTCGAAATTTGAGTAAAATTGTAGGGATATAAATTGAAAATGTGATTTCAAAAAAGTAGTTTTTTTCTTTTTTTCCTCTAAAATTTGATGATGTAATATAATCTTATTTTATTATTTCAACTATTATTTGATAATATTCCTTAGGAGTCCCATTTTAGACCTTAAAATTTCTCTAATGTGGTGATTGATGATTTGACAATATTGAGGGAGGATGCTACATACTCGACCACTATCAGACATAATCAACGATATGCGGTCATTGAATGATCCAGGGGATCAAAATATGCTCAAAAATCAAAGTGGTCAAAATCTCCCAAAACCAGCTCCAAATCATAGTTCTCGTCTTCCTAATTCCAACACCGCTTGAATCGCCTCAATCCGACGTCGTATGAGAAAGTTATGATGTTCTGAAGTTTTTGCCCAACAACTAAAAAGTCAATTTATAGGGTTGATTGGGCAGGTCATACATCTAACGTCATGATGACATCATCAACTCACTGTGCAAGGTAGGATGACAATGGACCAATTCAAAAGTGACACATGGCAGCGTCATACAGTTGGGTTGGAAATTTGTGATTGGTTTTTGTGTTTGAAGTGACCCAATTATGAGGCGCCACGTGGCCCTATATTGTTGGCCAAAAATTTTGCAACAAGGTTGAAGGGCCTTGATGGGGTTTAACCCCTAGACCTCTAGCCAATGACTTACCACCCCATCCTAACATTGGTTCTTGATATACAACAGTTGGCAATTTTATTTGAATTCGAATTCAGGTGCATTTGGGGAGAGGGGCATGGTGGTTAGCCCTGACCCTTGGTTATGTGCCACACCATATGACTGGTTCATAGTCAGAGGGGGTGGGCGATTATCCTGACCTAATTTTTATCTACTACCATGCAACCCATGACAAAACGACGGGATCTAAGCCGACCTTGACCATATTAATGGAATGTGACCACGACCGAGTGGTGTGGGGGCTAAGACGATGGGGGGCAAGCGGTTATCCCAACCCCCAACCATATGTGCCCATACGATTGCCTTCAGGGGCTATGAATTTGATGTTAAGGCCATATTGGCGCCTTTAAGTAGGTGAAAATTTTCCCCTCTTACAGCGGGAATTCCATCGGTCCCAGGTGAAATTATCGCTCGATGGTCAGTGAAATGGTGGATTTCGTAGCACAATTATCCATTTTTTGTCAATTTGTAGGATAGATAACAGGGAATTGGAGAAAGAGGCCTAGCTTGGTCATTCTTCAGCCTTTTTGAGCCCAAGAAGAGCTTATACAGGGTTTTTTGGGTGTTTTGAACTCAATGGTAATATATTTTTTGCAATTTGAGCTACATAAACTGATGTAATTTTAGATTTGAGCATATAATTTATAGGTCGAACATTGTGAGATGGACCTGGAGACGTAGCTAAGGAAGGGTGAACTCCATCATCAAATTTTTGTTTGTGTGATGTTGTTCATGGTCTATTTTTCTCTATTTTGTTTTTGCAAAACTTAAATAAAAACACTAAGTTTACGTGCTTTTTCAAATTGATCCATTGCCCACAAGACATAAAATTACTTGCAATTTTTTTAAGAAACATTCAAGTTTTTTATTTCAAATCAATTTGGCATTATAGCATGGTTGTTTTGAGGGTTTGACTATGTTTTCAAGTTTTTTATTGATGCTTATAAGGTTAAAGTTGAAAAGAGGAGGAGTGCTTGAAGAACCAAATCCTCAAATTGGTTCAAGGAGGTTACAAACTCCTCAAACTTTACAAATCATGGCACATGAAGAAGGAAATGAGATGATGTCTGAAGATGAAAGAGATTTCATAAACACTTTCTATGACATGTCTGAGATGGTGAAAGTTTTGTATGAAGAGAGGACAATAAGGTTTCATGGAGAGAGTTCAAATTAACCAAAAGGTAAGGGTTGTGATGGGAGAAAGCCTCCACCTCCACCTCCTACTTCACCTCCACCATCTCCTCCATCCTCATTTCCTTCTTTATCTCCTCCACATACTCCTCCGAGGTCTCCAAAAGAACATGCTAAGTCTCCTTTGTTAAAGCATGATGTCAAGTTTGAATTGCCTATGTACAATGGGGAAGTAAATGCAGAAAAGTTGGATAATTGGGTACGTAAAATTGAAGTCTATTGCAAGATTCAAAGGATTAAGGATGATGTTACCAATATTCAACTTGCTTCATTTCATTTGGAAAGGGCAACTCTCATCTAATGGGAGGCCAAAAATCATGAAGACTTAAAAAAAAGTGGTAAACTTATCTCTTCTTGGAATGATTTTGTAACTTCATTAAGAAGGAAATTTTATCCATTAGCTAATACATGCAAAAATAAATTATGTATTGGAAAAAATTTAGACAAGCTAAAGGTCAGAGTGTTCAAAATTACACACAAGAATTTAGAAGAAGAAATTTAATCTTGGGTGTATATTTGTCTTCACAAGACACTCTCCTTAAATACATAGGTGGATTACATAGTTATTTGAGACATACAATTATTATGTTTAATCCCACCAATCTAGATGAAGTATGTGTTCAGGAAACTCATTTAGAAGAAAGAGGCAAGAATGTTCCTCAAGGGACTAGAAAGAATCCATTCAAATATGGAGACAAAGGAAAGGGGAACTTTAAAGGAAAAGGAAAAAATAATGCTACAGTCAAGAAAGAGGGAGAGAAACTTACCTATAAAAATTGTTCAAAAGAAGGTCATGATGAAGACCATTGTTGGAAACTACATCTAGGGATGAGACCAAAGAAGTCCAATAACAACGGAAAACGAAATACTGCTGCAAGAACTCAACAAGGTCAAGGATCTGATTCAGGCGATGAAACCAAAATCACATCCATGGGAATGAAAAGTAAGGCTTCTATAGCAAGTACTAGTTCTTCTAGTAAGCCTATTGAGTCTCTAAATAATAAAGAAAGAATTGATATTCCATATTAGGGTCATTACAAAACATACCAAAGTTGATACCTTGTTTGATAGTGGATCCCATGTTAACCTTATTTCTGAAGCTATTGTCAAGAAAATAAACTTAGAAACTAAACCTCATCCTAAACCTTACCCTTTGGTTTGGGTATGTGAAAATGCCAAATTCCAAGTGATAAGAAAATGTAAACTTAAATTCGCGATCACTGAAAACTTTATTGATGAGTTAGAGCTTGATGTTGTACCACTTGACATATGCAAGATTGTTTTAGAGAGTCCATACTTGTATGACAGAAAATCCATATTCTATTGTCATGAGAACAAATATCATCTTTTTAAAGATGGTGTTGAGTATATTGTTAGAGCACGTCACAAGAAGATGAACTTATCTCTTGTGAGTGTTGGTCAAATGAAAAGGCTTGTTAATGCTAGTAAGAATTTTGTGTTGTTGATGATCAAACCCAAAGATACTGTTGAATCTGAAGCTTTCCAAGGATGTGATTCAAAACTCAAACATGATTTGGTTGAAGTTGTTAACACATATGATAAGTTGTTTTAGGAACTTGAAGGGTTCCCTATTAAAATAGGAATCCTACATGAGATTTAATTGCACGAGGATGCACCTCTTCTAAACATTGCCATGTACAAAACTTTAGTTTTGGAGAATGCAGATATCAAGAAGAAAATTAAATATCTACTTGACAAAGGTGTCATCAGGCCTAATATATCTCCTTGTGGGTCTCCTATTGTCTTGGTTCTGAAGAAGGATGGTACATGACACATGTGTGTGGATTTAAGATCTTTGAACAAAATCACTGTAAAGAATCATTATCATCTTCCTCGTATTGATGATTTGCTAGACCAATTAAAGGATGATGTCTATTTCACTAAGTTAGATTTGAGAAGCAATTATCATTAGATCAAGATTGTTGAAGGTGATATTTGGAAGACTGCTTTCAAGAAAAAACAAGGTTTGTTTGAATGGTTAGTTATGCCATTTGGGTTTTGCAATGCACCTGCAACACTCATGAGAGTTATGAATGATGTGTTGAGACCATTCAAGGATGATTTTTTCATATTCTACTTAGATGATATTCTGATTTTCAATAAGACTCAAGAAGAGCATGCCAAGCATGTGAAATATGTTTTAGATGTATTAAAGAAAGAGAAATTGTATTTGAATATGTCTAAGTGTGAATTTGGGAAAACCTCTTTGGTTTATTTGGGTCATATTGTAGGAGGGGGTGAATTGAAGATTTATCCCTCAAAAGTTGAAGTCATTATGAATTGGCCTAAACCCAAAAATGTAACAGAAGTTAGGATATTTCTGGGAGCAACCCAATATTGGAGAATGTTTATTGCTAACTTCTCATCTATTTCGGCTCCACTACATGCTTTGGAAAGTGTGAAAAAGGTCTTTCAGTGGGGAGGAAAGCAACATAAATCCTTCGATGTATGAAAGTGAAAATCACTACAACACCAGTTCTTTCACTTCTAGATCTTAAGAAGCCATTTGAGACTCAAACTGATGCAAGTGATTATGCCATGGGAGTAATTTTGATGCAGCACGGTAAGCCTATCTGTTATCATTATGAAAACTTTACCAATGCAATAATTAACTATCCAACTTACGATAAAGAGTTGTATTCTTTGGTACAAATCGTGAATAAATGGACACATTATTTGATGGGTAAAGAAACAATTATTCATATTGACTATCAACCTTCGCAATATTTACAATCGCAAACCAGGCTACAACAAACTAGACATTTCAAGTGGATGGGATTCATACAAAAGTTTCATTTTGTAATCAGGTACAAAAAGGTATATACAACAAAGTTGTTGATATGTTATCAAGGCATATTATTAATTCATATGTCATTCTTAAGCATAAATCAATCATGCATGAAATTTATATTGAACAATATGCTCAAGATGACGATTTTAAAGATTTTATGCAACTTTGACTCAAGGCAATCATGTTGAAGAGTTGGAGTATCATGTTCATAAAAAATTGTTGTATAATCTTGGCAAGTTATGTGTTCCGTAGGATGAAATAGTCAATGTCATAAGGGAAGCCCACACTTCTCTTATTTGCTGGTCACTTTGGTGTAGTCAAAATAGTTGCACAAATTCAGAGGTATTTTTATTGGCCTCGCATGAATGAAAGTGTTTCAATATACGTAAGAGGATGTTCCATGTGTGCTACTATCAAGCCTAGCAATAAGAAATTGGGTTTGTATACTCCACTTACTATTTCTTCTCGTCCTTGGGAAAGTATTTCTATGGATTTGTAGGAGGACTACCAATGTCCAAGAAAGGTCATGATTATATTTATGTTGTTATGGATCATTTCAACAAAATGTGCGTGTTGATGCCATGTAAGAAACATGATGTAACTAAAAAACCACAAACATGTTCTTCCAAAATGTATGGGTTCATTTTGGGTTTCCCCCTTCTATTATTTCTGATTAAGATTCTCGATTTGTCGAGAAGTTTTGGTCAAGTTTATGGGAACTCATGGACACCAAGTTGAAGAAGAGCACATCATTTCATCTAAAAACTAATGGCCAAACATAAGTGGTAAATAAAACAATAGTGCATCTCCTGCATGGATATTGTGGTAAGCATCCTAAACTTTGGGCTGAGCATTTGCATTACATCTAGCATGCCTACAATCGTTCCAAGAATTCATTTATGCAAGTATCTTTATTTAAAGCTTGTTTGGGTTATTTTCCAAAGTCTCATTTGGATTTTATATTTGGTAAAGATATTGCAATAGATGGAAATAGTTATGTGGGCAAAGCCAAGAATTTTATTGAACAAATTCAGCGAGTGCATTAAAGTGTGCAAGAGTAACTTAAGAAGAGCAAGGCCAAGTACAAGACAAGACATGACAAGCATCGAGTTGATCATGATTTCCAAGTGGGAGGTCAAGTTTAGTTGTATATCAGAAAGTAAAGACTTCAAGGTGAAGGTAAAAATATCAAGCTAATCAGATATGGTCGTTTCAAAATTTTGGAGGAGATTGGTAACAATGCTTTCCGATTAGATTTTCCACTTTATATGTAAATTTATCCTGTTGTGAATGTGGAAAACTTGAGATTGTATTAGCCTCCTATGATTGATGATCAAGGAGAGAATGTTCAAATTCCATCTATAGAATATTTTTCTCCTGAATATTTAGAATAATTGTAGCAAGATACTATTCTTGACAAGAGGATAAGGACTTCACGTAGAGGCAATGTGGAGTATCTTCAAGTGGGGCTCAAAGGTACTAATCCAAGCAAATAAAGGTCGATTGAGATTTGGAAAGTGAGGGAGTTGTACCCTCACTTACTTGCTGAGTCAAGTCAAACTTTTGGTGGTCCAAAAGCTTCTAGTGGGAAGGAATGATCCAGGGGATCAAAATATGCTCAAAAATCAAAGTGCTCAAAATGGCCCAAAACCAGTTCCAAATCATAGTGCTCATCGTCTTGATTCCATTTCCACTTGAATCACCTCAATCCGACATGGTATGAGAAAGTTATGATGTTATGAAATTTTTTCCCAACAATGAAAAAGTAAACCCGCAGGGTTAACTGGGTCAGTCATACAACTGACGTCATGATGATGTCATCAGTTGACTGTGCAAGGTAGGATGATGGTAGACCAATCTAGGAGTGACATGTGGTAGGGTCATATAACTGGGTTGGAAGTGTGTGATTGGTTGTTGTGTTTGAAGTGGCTCAATTACGAGGCAACACATGGCCCAATGAGAGGGCACCAGGTGGCCCTTTTTTATTAGCATAAAAATTTGCAACAGGGTCAAAGGGCCTTGGTGGGGTTCAAACCCTAGACCTTTAGCCTTGCAAATCAATGAATTACCACTATGCCATATAATTGGTTCTTGATATACAATGGTTGGCGATTTTATTTGAATTTGAATTTAGGCACATTTGGGGGGAGGGGTCGAGTAGTTATCCCTACCCCCTGGTTACGTGCCACACATATGATCAACACGTAATGAGAGGGGGCAAGTGGTTAGCCCGACCCTAGTCTTATTTTTCACCATGCGACCCACGACGAAAAGTCAAGAGCTAAGTTGACGGGGGCAGGGGGTTAGCCTAGCCCCTGGCTATATTAATGCAACATGAACACGACCGAGTGGAGTAGGGGCTAAGCCAGCAAAGAAAAATGGTTAGCCCAACCCCTGGCAGTATGTGCCCATACAACTGCCTTTAGTGGCTAATAATTCAATGCCAAGGCCATATTGGCATGGTTAAGTAGGCGACAGTTTACCTCTCTTACGACAGGAACTTCATTGGTCCCAGGTGAAATTATCCCTCAATGGTCAGTGAAAAGGTGGATATTGTAGCACAGTTAGCTAATTTTTGTCAATTTGCGGGACATATAGTAGGGGATTGGAGAAAGAGGCCTAACTTGATCATTATTTATCCTTTTTTAGTCCAGGAAGAGCCTAGACAAAGGTTTTTGGGTGTTCTGAACTCAATGGAAATATAATTTTTGCAATTTAAGCTATGTAAACTAATGTAATTTCAAATTTGAGCATATAATTTAAAGGCCCAACATTAGAAGCTAGGACTAGAAATGTAGCCCAGGAAGGATGAAGTTTGTCATCAAATTGTTGTTTGTGTGATGTTTTTCATGGTATATTTTTCTTTGTTTTATTTCTACAAAGATTAATTAAAAACACTAAGTTTATGTGCTTTTGCAAATTGATCCATTGCCCACAAGACATAAACTTACTTGCAATTTTTTAATGAAACGTTCAAGTTTTTAGTTTCAGATCACTTAATATCATGAAATGGCCTCAACTTATTTTGTGGAAGCAGTCATGGTGGCTCAAGATGTTTGGGAGATTTTACCTGCATTTCTTCGAGAGAAGAATCCCATGGGTTACCCTTATTTCTGTTTAGCATTGAATCAAGCTTGCTTCTATATATATTCAGTACTTAAACATGGATTTTGATGGGTGGGGCTCCAAATTCACTTTTCTCTTCTTCGGTGCCCAACTCATTATCGATCTCCACCCATTGGGATGAGGAAGAGGAGTGGTCAAACTAGACGACCATGGATAAGAATTTGAGGTATTACAACACTGGTGAATTTGTTCACCCAACTTACAACTGGGGTGACCTCCATGCCGACACTCAAGAATCAGAATGAGGTTGCATGGGGATTTGCAACTAGACAAGCTGGGGGGAGATGTTGGGTTCCTCCTATGACAACATTTTTTCTCCTAAAACATCCAATTTTTCCTATAAACCTTATCATATTTCACTTCTAACTCTACCCAAATATTATATTTCCATCACAGATATACTTATGTTTATTTTTACACCTTGTCTCTTTTGTTTGGAACTAAATAAATGAAAGGTTGATTGAAAGTAGTGCATAGGTTTGCTTGGTTTGAATAAGATATGGTTACATTATATATATACATAATGAGTCTAGTTTGTAATAAATGGTTTGGGCTACTAATTCAAATTACAAGTGTCTAGTTAAAGGGTCATATATATCATGTACCTTGGTTATATACCGACAACATAATATTTGTAAGCGTTTTATACACTGTCATTTTGATTGAAGTTTGCAAGTCTTGGTTACAAATAAGTCCCAGATGGATGTATTCATGGGTAAGATCGTATGGCAAGTAGATGTGCTTGTATATCGAATTATGTGGTATCTCGGTGCATGTTGCAATGTTAAAGATAGCAGTTACAATTTGACATAGACACCATTGTTTGATCTACAAGGATTATGGGGTAAAAAATTATTTATCAAACCTCATGAAGAACCTTTGCATGAACTTAATTCTATTCTATGAATTTTTTATCCAATGATAAACATAATTCTTTGGGATCCTGAAAAATAGCGCCTATTCCGGTCGGTTGTAACCACATTTATAAGTTCAAATGCAACTGAGATGCTCATTCTCAACTACTCGTAGGCTCGTGGAAGATCAAGTTGTTTCATGCGCCAAGTTCAAGTTCTGGAAGCCATCGAATACTCTATAGTTCATATCCCTTAAGGATAAAGTTAGCATAGGTAGTTTTGAAGAATGACTAAATTTGATATGCAACTGTAACTAATTACTATATTTTGTCTTTGATTAGTTAGCATGAATAGGACCGAACCTCTATATGTGTTTTATAAACTTTATATAAGACTTAAGTGCTTAGAGCGCAACATTGTTTTCATTGTCATTCATCTCTGAGTTATAATATCAAGCTTGTTGTTTGTGTGATTGACTGAGGTTCAATTCTATATTTGCACTCTATGATCTGGTATGTGTTGAAAGATGGTTTATTTTCATCATTTTTTGTTGAGTAGTTAGAAGAACACGTGCACAGACTGAGCCATCAGTTGGTCCTGCTCAAGAAACGATCACGTGTCATAGTAATTTTGTTTTATTTGCATGGTATTGTTTTTTTATATCTTGAATGAAAGTTGAATAACCTCTATCTTTCGTCCTTTGAACAAAAACTATAGTTTTCACCTTTGGATTTGTTTATATTGTGTGGATATTTCGAAATAGTTGTGTATTTATATATATGAATGTGTTTTATGTTTTAGGATAGTTTGATATTTCTTTATTGAAGTTTGTGCAAAGACTTTAAATGGTTTTCTTTTGATTTGTTTAATGGGATTGGTAATTAGTTTCATTTTAAAAGGGTTATAAGTGATTAACTGCTACATAATAAAAAATTAAAATTAAAATACTAATTCAATAACTTTGAAACTATATTGAGCTTACTTATTAAGACTTTTAGGTAACTGAAGGGCCATTTAGCCGAATTAAGTTAGGGGTAGGATCCCTTTTGATGAAACCACCATTCCCATGCACTTGGCTTAGGCCATCTTAATAAGCAAGGAATCTTGTCATCCGTGCATACTGCATTGAGCAATGAGTGTCTCATAAGTTTACTAGCGTAATTGACAACTGAATTGATAGTGTTGATTAATAATATTTGAGACCTCCCCTTGACTTAAGAAATCTTGTAATTTTCGTAATTTCCTTTCTCTCTAAAGCTTCTATATAAATCTGGTGATTCGGTGGTGACAAGAGCCACCACAATTATCAGGAGGTTGGATCTCACCCAGGACCAAATTTCCCCTGATTCAAAAATTTGCTTATGCAGGGTTCCAAACATCTAGGTTCATGTGAGGTCAACTTTACATGTGAAGTCCCAAATGGGCGTTAGGATGGATTTCCCTCAAACAAATGTTGGATCTGATTATTCAGGGACACATACATGGAAAGGGAGGTTACAGGGTTGGGAGGCTAGATGGTCAGATTGTGTTGAAGTGTGGTATGATTTAGTGATCTAGGATCGGAGGGTGGGAAAGGGGGCATACCCCTATGAAGGCGCAAATGAGTACCATACTTGGATTCGTATATCTGGAGGTTCAGGAGTATTAAGGTGTAATACCACATTGTAATGTTGGATGTGCTACAAACTATATATAATGTGAAAATGCTACAAAACATGATCACATGATGGGGGAGAACCTAGTGGGTCTCACACCTGAGTTGACATGATAGTGCTTTAGAGACCTAACAGGGACCACGTGGATGCCACGTAAGAGTACCATGATGACGTGGTGATTCGAACTTAAACACGATTGCAACAACTTATAGATATACTCATAAACATAGAGATGCAATAGAAAAACACTTCATTTCATTAATAGAAAAATACTAAACTATGCTTACAAACAGAATGGAAATAAGATAGCTCGGGCGATGGTAGCTTATCTCTGAGAAGAGATGTGGCGGCTACATGCCTCTGAACTGAGTTACAATGAGGCTCAAGGGCATTTTTATTATTGAACAATAAGAGAAAACCCTAAACAACCAAAAACCAAACCCGAGGAGATGTAACACCAAGAGTTTATGGGCCCCGTTGGGGTTAGTTGGACAACCAACTTCCCAGGGTCGTAACTTAGTCATATTCTCTCTGTTTGACACGTATGATACCTAGTTGGAAAGATCTATCCGAGGACTACAACTAAAGACATGACTAATTTTGTTATTGTTGAAGGAATTTTGCCAAAAAATGTCGTTTAAGGCCTCAAAATGGCTCCGGAAGTTTAGGACCCGAAAAACGACCAAAAATAGTAAACTATGCTACAATTAAGGAAACTGAAAAACTGAAAGAAACAATGGTGAGGGTCCAAGTGGAATAGGCAGGTGGCCACCAATATCCACCTGGATCGATCCTCCCCCTTAGGAAGAAATGGTCCCCATTATGTTGAGTTCCTCCATGAGATGAGGAAACTTCTGCTGAACTTGGTCCCTGGTGATCCATTTGCCTTGGTGAAGGAGTTGGCCTGCTTTGACAACTCAATATAGTTGTATCCTCTATTGCCGAGTGTTCTTGATGTGTGTGTCCATGATTTGATTAGTTGTGGCTTGTTCCATGCAATCCGGGTTGAGCTCTGTTGGCGTGAGTTGTTCTGCAATGTCAAATGTGTCCAACAATGGTGGAAAGTATGGCCAAAGGCGATCTACATTGAACACTGGGTGCAGACCAAGGAACGGTGGGATGCTGAGCTTGAAGGCATTGTCCCCGACGGCCTTGGTGATGGTGTATGGCCCATATCGGAGTGGGCGAAGCTTGCGGTGGTGTCCAGCAAGGCACTCCTTGTGCAAATGTAGCTAAACTTTGTCGCCCAATTGGAATTTGTGCAGCAATCGGTGTTGATCATGGCGCTGCTTGTACTTAGCATTGGATCTATCCAATATAGATGCGCTCAATGAAGCTATTAGCCTTTTCAGCTTCGGACTGCATGTGAGCCGAATCTACCCATGTGGTTGCAAATGGTATGGCCACTTTAATGGGGCATAATGGCTAAAATCCCAGTCCTACCTGAAAGGGGTTGTGGCCTGTTAAGCTGTGGAGAGCTTTGTTGTAGCTGTGTTGGACATAGGGGAAACTTTCATCCCATGTGTGTGGATGCTTCGAGTTGTACATGTGTAGAATGTGTACGATCATCTTGTTGTAAACCTCTGTTTGGCCATCAGTTTGGGGATGGAAAGCCGTGGACTATTTTTATATCCAGCACCAACTAGAGACTTGACCAAAATGCACTCAGGAATCTGCTGTCCCGATATTAGATAATGGACTGTGGGATCCCAAAGTGCACCCACACTCACTCAAAGAATAGCTTAGCAGTGGCCTCTGTTGTGATACTCTTCTTGCAGGCCGCCATGATGGCCATCTTAGAGAATCTATCGACGACCATGAAAACAAAATCATTGTAGTGCTAAGTAGAAGGAAGACCCGACATATAATCCATGGAGACAAATTCCCAAGGCCGACTAGGAGTAGGTAGAGGAGTATACAAGCCTTGCTTCTTGATGGTTGGTTTGGAAATGGCACAGGAGGTGCAAGATCTAATGTACTTCCCAACATGCTAACAAAGTTTCGGCCAATAAAAATACTTCTGCACTACCGCCATGGTTTTATCTACTCCAAAATGTCTAGTGACATGACTGTAGTGCACCTCCCAAATCATCTTGGCACGCTCAATTGAAGGAACATATATGTATCCCAAGTGGCATAACAGTGCATCTTGAAGGTGAAAATTTGGAAGTTTCTTCCCTTCCAGGAGTCTCTGGTATATGCTGTCGAATTCTGGATCGCTCCTGTAAAGATGCGGCCACCCCAATGTCTCATGCCCACAGGAGTCGAGCACAGTGATTAGCGCCATGACCGGTGGTCAGCTGAGGCAATCAACGACATTATTAGTGCTGCCCTTCTTATACTTAATGTTCAAATGGAACTGTTGTAGATAGGTGGACCATTTCTGATGATGATCATTCTGCAACTTCCCTTGTGTCTGTATGAACTGTAGAGGTCGGTGGTCTATGTGGATGACCGTTTCCTTCCCCAGAATGTAATGCTTCCATTGACGGTAGGCCTACATAATGGAATACATTTCTTTGTCATAAGTGGGGTACTTTCGAACTGTGTATGAAAGTGTCTCACTATGGTAAGCCACTAGATGCCCATCTTGAGTAAGAACTGCACCAATAACATAGTCAGAGGCATCTATCTCAATCTCAAATGGTTGTCGTAGGTCTTTTAATGTGAGCACCGGTGCAGAACAGAGGTGATTCTTCAACTCGAAGAACACCCATTGCTGGGTTTCTGACCAAAAGAACTTGGCTTTCGCTCTGCCCTTGGTGACTTGACTTAAAGCCCAAGTGATATGAGAGAATCCCAACACGAACCTGCAGTAGAAATTGGCAAGACCCAAAAAGCTACAGAGCTCTGTTAGAGTGGTTGGGGCTGGCCAATCTTGAATGGCTTGTATCTTGGATGGGTCCACATGTACACCCTGATCATCAATGATGTACCCAAGATATTGAACCTGGGTCAGGCCAAAGGTACATTTCTCCCAGTTAGCACACAAATTGTGTTGTTGAAGGGTTTGAAGGACCTGTCGAATATGGTGGAGGTTCTCTTCCCAACTCTGGCTAAAGATCAAGATGTCATCTAAATACACCACCATGAATGCATTGGTGAAGGGTCGCAAGATGTCATCCATCAGTCTGATGAAGGTTGAGGGGCGTTCATTAATCCAAACGGCATGACCAACCATTAAGAAAGGCCCTCCTTAGATTTAAAGGTAGTCTTCCACACATTAGAGGGTTCGATAGGCACCTAATGATAACCTGATTTCAAGTCAATATTGTTGAAATATTTGGCCTCCTTGAGCTAGTCTTGAAGGTCATCAATCAGTGGGATTGGGTACCTATTATGGAAAGTGATCTTGTTCAACGCCGAATAGTCAATACAGAGCCTCCAGGTCCCATCCTTTTTATGTACCAATACAATCGGGCTCCCAGAGGGTGATGATCTTGGCCTGATGTGCCCTTTCTGCAGTAGTTCCTGAATCTGCCTCTTGAACTCATCGTCCTCTAGAACAAAGCGTTGATAGATCGGTCCATTGGGCAATGACACGCTTGGGGAAATATCGATGGAGTGCTTGACCTGACAGTGCATAGGTACCCCTGTGGGTGAGGCAAAAATGTCCCTATACTCCTCCGTGACCTTGTCCATCTGTTGCTGTTGTGCAGAGGAGCCCTTCCTGGAAGCCGTGGTCACAACCTTCTTCTTGCCTTGGGGGCGAATCATAAGGAAAATGAATTTATTGGTCTGGGAAATGATCTTACTGCATTGCTTTGTAGTGATCAAAGAGATGGCAGTAGGCGGGGCTACCTCCAGTATCCTGTACAACTTATTAGCCAAAGTAATAATCACAGAGCGAGGTCTAGACTCATATACAATATTTCGCTTCCAAGTGTACGGTTGTCCTAACAATACATTAGAAACTTCAAGAGGATAATTTTCAATCAATACCTCATCCGTGAAGGGCTTGATGCTATAGGGAAGGCGACACTACTGGCTGATGCGAAGATATCGTCATTGGTGAAGCCACCTGATGGTGTACGTATGTAGATGTGTTGTAGTCTTTAGGCCCATCCGCTTCACAACTTCTACTGAAATGAGGTTCTTTTGGCCAACGCTATCGAAAATGAACTGTAGCGGAGAACCCTTCACCCACATATGTGAATGGAAGAGGCGTTCTCCCTCCTCTATATCTTCAGGCTCAATTTTCTGGACCTTTGTGGTGGTCATGGTGGCACTGGACCTTTTTCAGTCCCCTTATCGAGTTCTGATTCAGAGTTGGAACCTGCATCTGATTCTGAAGCCTTCAGCTCGACCACCAGTGACTGCATGGCCCGACACTCACTTGTATTGTGAGTGGAGCTCTTATGGAACTCACACCATTTTCCTGTATCCTTCTTCGTCTTCGTGGCATTGTTATTTACTTGCGGCTTCGGCGGGTTGTCTTGGGTAACCCTACCTTGCCTTGGTCCCTTATTATGTGGTTTGGGGGTGCCTTTTCCTTGCTTTGGATTCGCAGATCCAAAGTCCCGCTTCTTCTATTTAAACTTCTGCTCAATCTTTACAGCGTACCGATACGCCGTGCCGAGCGAGGAAATGTCTAGGAACTCCATCTCATCCTGGATGTACTTGTGTAGACAACCGCAGTACTTGAGCACTAAATGCCACTCAATATCCTTGATACCCAGCTTCGTGCGAAGGGCATGGAAAGTATTTGTGAACTCCAACACATCTTGGTCCCTTCCCTACCGTAGCGTGGTCTACTTTATGTATTTATCTTCATAGCTCCCAACAAGGTAATACTATTCCTTGATGGCGTCTCGGAAAGAATTCCAAGTGGGTGCACCTGAAAATAGTGAGGGTTCACTCTCGTCCTTTTGTTCACAGTAGGTTTCCCATCAGTCCTTGACGTGTGGGGCAGCTTTGAGAAGAGAAAATGTAATCTTTTCCCGATTAGAAAAGTCATGAACTGAAAAATATCCTTGAATCCAATAGATTTAACCATTTATCTATGACATTCTCATCTATGAGGCCTTCAAATATGGGAATATCGAAGTTAAATTGTGTTAGGACTCTGGACACCACATATCTCCACAATGGTATGATATTGTCCACTTTGGGCCTAAGCCCTCATGGATTTGTTTTTGGGCTTTACCCCAAAAGGCCTCATACCAATGGAGATATTTGTCCATCCTTATATACCCATGATCCTCCCCACTTCTAGTCAATGTGGGACTTTGGTCATATACCAACAATCCTCCCCTCGAACAAAGGACCATCGAGCCTCCCCTCAAACGATTATCCATCCGTCCACTCTCTACTAACCAGGATTCTCCGCTCTAATGCGTTGGAAGCACACGCCTTACATGGAAGCACCACCTGCCTCGAGAGCTTGCTCTATCCCAGATCAACTCCTCTTCACCGTGTTGGGACCAGGACACGTCCATGAAGAATCCGGAGCACACTGCCTGTCTAACCGAGCTCATCCACGGATCCCATCGTGATATTACCGGGGCCCACCACCTTCGTTCGACATTCTGAGGATTCATCCACTTGGCTAACTTCGGGGCATGGCTCTGATACCACTTGTTAGGACTCTGGACACCACATATCTCCACAATGGTATGATATTGTCCACTTTGGGCCTAAGCACCACTTGTTAGGACTCTGGACACCACATATCTCCACAATGGTATGATATTGTCCACTTTGGGCCTAAGCCCTCATGGATTTGCTTTTGGGCTTTACCCCAAAAGGCCTCA
This sequence comes from Pinus tabuliformis, assembly GCA_031772625.1. Classification (NCBI taxonomy): domain Eukaryota; kingdom Viridiplantae; phylum Streptophyta; class Pinopsida; order Pinales; family Pinaceae; genus Pinus; species Pinus tabuliformis. The sequence goes on along the minus strand of CM062810.1, from coordinate 614,765,462 downwards.
TACCAATGGATATATTTGTCCATCCTTATATACCCATGATCCTACCCACTTCTAGTCAATGTGGGACTTTGGTCGTATACCAACAATCCTCCCCTCGAACAAAGGACCATCGAGCCTCCCCTCAAACGATTATCCATCCGTCCACTCTCTACTAACCAGGATTCTCCGGTCCAATGCATTGGAAGCACACGCCTTACATGGAAGCACCACCTGCCTCGAGAGCTTGCTCTATCCCAGGTCAACTCCTCTTCACCGTGTTGGGACCAGGACACGTCCATGAAGAATCCGGAGCACACCGCCTGTCTAACCGAGCTCATCCATGGATCCCATCGTGATATTACCGGGGCCCACCACCTTCGTTCGGAATTCTGAGGATCCATCCACTTGGCTAACTTCGGGGCATGGCTCTGATACCACTTGTTAGGACTCTGGACACCACATATCTCCACAATGGTATGATATTGTCCACTTTGGGCCTAAGCCCTCATGGATTTGTTTTTGGGCTTTACCCCAAAAGGCCTCATACCAATGGAGATATTTGTCCATCCTTATATACCCATGATCCTCCCCACTTCTAGTCAATGTGGGACTTTGGTCGTATACCAACAACTTGTACCTTAAAAGGAGTGGCGCCTCCAGAGTGGATGTTGGATGAAGATGCATCGCTTATGGGTAGCCGTCAAAGGGTTTGGGCAAAGTTATCCATCATCGCGTCCCTCTGTTGCTCGAGGGCTTCTTCGAGCAACATTTTGAAAGGATCTCCTACCCCCTCATCTTTATTTTCTTCTGCCATGGGAGGTCATCGGGTTTTACGAGGCTGATCCTGCAATGGTTCAACCAGATCGAGCCCTAACTCCTTATACCCTGACCTCATTGGGGACATGCAAAGAAAAACAGAGAAAGAGAAGATTGCTCTGATACCACTGATATAAACTTAAACATGAAAAACACTTAATTTCATTAATAGAAAAATATTGAACTATGCTTACAAACAGAATGGAAATAAGATAGCTTAGGCGATGGTAGCTTATCTTTGAGAAGAGATGTGGCAGCTACATGCCTCTGAACTGAGTTACAATGAGGCTCAAGGGCCTTTTTATTATTGAACAATAAGAGAAAACCATAAACAACCAAAACCCTAACCTGAGGAGATGTAACACCAAGAGTGTATGGGCCCCGTTGGGGTTATTTGGACAGCCAACTTCCCAAGGTCGTAACTTGTTCATATTATCTCCGTTTGACGCGTATGATACCTCGTTGGAAAGATATCTCTGAGGACTACAACTGTTGATGTGATTACTAATGTAATTACTAGAAGAACTTTTCCAAAAAAACGTCGTTTAGGGCCTAAAAACGGTTCCAGAAGTTTAGGACCCGAAAAACGGCCAAAAATAGTAAATTGTGCTACAATTAAGGAAACTGAAAAACTGAAAGAAACAATGGTGAGGTTCCAAGTGGAATAGGTGGGTGGCCACCAATATCCACCTTGATCATGTGGACCCCCATTATGTTGATGTGGTAGTGTCATGTGTATACCATGTGGCAACAAAATGATGATGTGAGCCAACACCATGTTGACATGGTAGTGCCACATGAACCAAATAGGGACCATGTCAATGCCACATGGTAGTTCAATGTTGATGTGACCTATTATGATTGGCTAATCTTCAAAAGGGTGTAAATTTCAATCCAAGAGTTGGATTGAGATAATATTTATATCATCGAAAATATCTCGACGAGTTGAACACGATGGTCGCATTTGTTTTGAGATTTGAAGACTTTGAAAAAAAGAGGATTTTTGTAACACCATACTCAAAACAGACCTTGGAAGTTGGGTTAAACCAACATGTAACACCTCTTGCAGCTCGAGAAAGGACAAGGAGGTGAGAGGTAATATTACATAGCTGGAAAATAATTCCTTATCATTATTCATGCCATAAATTTAGAGATTATATTATAGGATATTTGATAATATTACATATTGATCATGTTGTTATTAGATACTTAATTAATAAAACAATCACTAATGGCAGAGTTATTAGATGGTTTCTTTTATTGCAGGAGTTTAATATTACCATCTTAAATAAACTCAAGAAGGATAATGTAGTTGTTGATTTTCTTTCTAGATTAACACCTTATGAAAATGAGCCCCTAGTAGAAGATTCCTTTCATGACGAACATCTCTTCACAATATCTACTAGCTCTCCATGGTTCGTAGATATTGCAAACTACTTGGTTGCAAGAAAACTTCTGCATCATCGTACTCTATAAGAATGACAGAGGATCATCAAATAGAGCAAAATATTCTCGTTGATTGATGGTTGTATTTTCAGCACAAGACTTGACTTGATTATCATGTGGATGGGAAGATGAGGTCTACAAAATATTAAAATCCTTCCATGATGGTCTATGTGGGGGAAACTTTATCGAAAAAAGAACTGGATACAAGGTACTCCATCAAGGGTATTATTGGCCCTATATTTTCAAGGATTCCATGAAATATGTGAAGAGATGTGATAGTTTCCAATGCACGGGTAGACTTTTACAAACATATGAGATGTCATTGCATCCTCAATTGGTCTTAAAACCCTTTGATAGATGGGCCATTGATTTTGTGGGGCCAATAAATTCCCCTTCCCGTCAAAACTGCTACATCTTGGTTTACGCATATTACATTACAAAAAGGATGGAAGCTAAAGAACTCCTGAAAACCACTAAATAGGTAGTAGTGGAATTTTTCCATGAAGAAATTTTCACTAGGTTCAGAAAACCTTGATTGATAGTGATTGTCGGAGGAACTCATTTTACTTCAAGGTTCATTAAGGAATTAATGGACACTTACAATATCAATCATAGGGTAACAAAATCATATCATGTATAGGACAATGGACAAGTAGAGCAAACTAAAAATATCCTTAAGGCTATCATCATCAAGAATATCAAATTACACCTCAAGGAGTAGGTCGATCAACCTCTTGAGGCACTATGGGCCTATAGAGCAACCTAGAGAACTAATGGCATATGTAATCCATATGAAATGGTGTATGTAAAGAGAGTGTTTTTACCTATTTAAATAGAGATCAAGACACTAAGGAAAATAATACAACTTGGAATAAACTTATTTCAAACTTAGAAACAAAGGCTCTTCTATATCAATGAATAGATCAACTATGTTAGGCTTCCCTACATCATACCATAGTGATACAACCTCAAAAGGTAGTGTTGCAATTCCACAAAAGGATGAGGATAGTGATGTGGGGATCATGAGAAGTAAACCATTTACCAAATTATTGAGGAGGATGAAAAAGAGGCCACCTTATGTGCCTAAGAAAAAGAGAACTAGGTACACCCTTGTGACTACAAGTCAACAATTACACGAAGAACCCCCTATTGTAATGCAAGAACTATCAGGGGCGGAAGATGAGGGAATTACAACATAAGTAGAAACCTTTGCTTCTTCACAACAATTAGAATAAAATGTTAAAGTGGAGTACCATGTTGACACATAAGAACCAACATGTGAGATGGAGGAAGACTAATTTTCTGCTAACCCTATAGAAGAACTGAGAGTAGAATAACTTGTTGCAACAAAAGAACTAGGAAGAGAAGCTTTGGGGGAAGGTATTGCAACTATTTTTAAAGTATATTAAAAATATGAAGAAGAGACAAAGGTTGATATTACTAATGAAACTGTTGATTCAACACCCAAACTCAGAAAGCTTAAGAAAGTAAGTACTTTGCATTATTTGCCATTGTACACATCTCTTTTAAGAAGGAATAAGGCATTAGAAATGGAAAATTAGAGGCTTTAAGTCACCACAAAAACACTAAAAATTGATCCTAAGGAGATAAGGTCCTTTGAGAAGCTTGATTGCCTTTCCCAGGAAATAGGGTCTCTTACTAAACAAAAATCACACTCTCAAACCATGGAGACAACTCAAATCCCCATAAAATAAACACAAGTTGTAGCTATCCAAATAATATACCTCATTCCTATTTTTATTGACGAGACCACTTAGATTGAGCAGAAAATAATGGAAGATAAAAATATACAAGTGGATACCCCAAAAAAGTGGATGAAGGCAAAGGAAGACAAATGCAACCGATTGTTGGCTTCATATGAGAAGGGAATGATGCCCATTAGGGAGCATCACCAAATTGTCATAAGTATGTGAGAAAAGTGGGTTAAATTCTATGAAACCCACATGAATATATGGGAAAAAGAGAAGAAGAAGTTGTTTCAGTTGGAGAAGCAATTCAATAGATTGGAGATAGAGAAAATACAAATTTGCCTACTAATAGAATCTACCCTTACTTGCAAGACCACTTCTCCACATTACAACAATTTTTTGACAAATAAATTCATAATGTTCCAAAGAAAATCCATTATGGCTAGTAATTTGTTTGAAATCATGAGGCCAACCACATTTTTGAGGCTTACCATGCTTGTACCAATGAGGAAAAGAGCCTCCTTTGTGAGATTTATCAACACAATACCTTGTTATTTCATGATCCTGTTTGGAACCCCAATCACTTTGTGGGGAATGTACATTTGATAGCATTCATGTCCTACTTTAATAACCATGTTGCTTGCGTAGCAGCCCATAAAATTGAACAACATAACTTTGGTAGTTATTTCTGGGTTAGAGGAGAATACCACATGTCATTAATATTCATAAGTAGTGAGCTTCCTGTTCAAAACATGATAAATGTATAGTTAAGAACAAACGTGCATCCATCACACAATGTAGGACACAAATCAAGATAATTGAGAAACCAACCATGGAAGGATGTGTGGAAAGATGGAAGAAAGCTACAGAAGACACCCAAGAAACAGACCCTTTTAACCCCAAGAATCTAAAAATGCCATTTGAAAAAGTGCACAAATACATTAAATGCATGGAGAGTTGTTTAAACAATTAGATTGTGTTGAAATTTCACTATCCTATCATCTAGCTTCCAACCATGGAGTACAAGAAAGATTATAAGTTGACCAGGAAGGAAGAAGAAGCTTGTTGGAGGGAAATCAAAGCAAGAAGGGGATATTTTCATGCAAATGAGGCGAGATAGACTGATTATAGCCTTAGTAACTTCCATGGGACCCTTTCCTTCTAAGATTTAGACTGGTTACTAGTTGCATGAGGACATGCAACGAGTTCGATTGGGGAGAGATGATTGGTGCATAAATTGGCATATTTTAGCACCCATCTAACAACTTTTTGTCTACAATTTTCCAATTTTCCATCCCTTTCTTATCACCTTTTCCATCCATATTTATGAATTTTTGGTCAAGGTATGAAGACCCTTCTATGTGCCATTTTATTGTTTATTCATATACATTTTTTCAAAAAATTGTTTCCTTTCTATGTTGATGATGGCATACAAGATTTGAGGACTACATAGGTTCTACTCAACATAGGGTCTCGACAAAAGCTCCGACCCTCCATAGGTGTTGAAATGATACAACTCTCTCTGTTTGGGAAAGGTTCAATGGCCGCAACTCCGAGATTTGACCATAGTTGTTGCTATAACTTTAGGTGCGATTGTCATTATTGTGAATTTGGAGTTGCAATTCTTGTTGTTATGATTCATGCTATCCTTGGCATCATTGTTGTAGCTTTTTTTGCCCTTGCTAATGGTGTGATTGCTTCAACTCCTTGTTCTGCTCATTGTTGCAAGTTTGGCGATAATGCTGCAAGTCCACACCTCTTGTGCCAACATGGCCATCAACCATCTAGCTATCAATTTTGGTCCAATCAAACGAGTTAATAAACAATTTCTGATGCAGGAAAGTGACAAGAACAAGTCACTGACAAAGAATTGAGTTGACTCAACCACCACTTGTCACACAACTAAATTGAGTCAATTGATGCATGTTTTTACCATTCTTTGATGAAATCGATGTAATAGGATGAATAGATTGATTTTCATGGTTATCCATCCACCTATTTTCTTTATTTTAGATAGAAGATATTTTGTATAAAAAAACCCCTGCTTTCCTTGAGTTAAAGAAAAGGGGGAGAAAAAGGAGAGGACCCGTAAGCTTGAGGTCACTAGCTTGTCATCAGAACTGAGGATTTATTTCTTTAATACAATTTCTCATGTCTAAGTAATGGTTTGTTGATCATTTATATTTTATTTCTTTTATAACCGGTGCCTCGTCCAAGGAGGTAGATATCCCCCCTTAGTTATGGACTTTATGTATCTACAACCTAGTTGTAGTTATAATTTTTGTTCCTATTCATTTTTGTATGTATTATGTTTTTCATATTGTTGCACCTCTGAATTGTTAATTGTTGCAACTTTGATAAATTAATAATTGCTACAAATTCAACAGATTAAATTGCTACAACACTAAATTATAGGTGTACTGCTGCAACTCAAGTGTTAAAGTTATAAGCATTCACTCACTAATTGATTTCATGAAGGAATTGCAATATTGAGTAAGTTAGGGTTGTTGTTGAAATTCCCGTTGTTGCAACTTTGTTGTAGTGTTAACATTACTTTGTTTATAGAATCTTAACAATTTTGTTTTCCTGAACATTTTGGATTAGTTATTTTACACATTTGGTTTATGGTTTCAATTTTTTTACAAGAAGGTGTGAGTTAATGGTTTGTAATTAGATGCATTCCCATTGCACATGCAAATGAATATTAGTTACAACAACCAATATCATTCTTAACACTTAAGCAATTCACCTTTAGATGTTGGTGTGATTTACTTTCTTTCAATTTACTTTCCTTCAACATATATTAGACAATGTACTTTACAGTCATGCAAGTGTGAATTAGACTAAAGGCATGATTTAGATTACTTGGTAGCTTGTAAAAACATCTTTATATCTTAAATTTTGGCAATTGTTTAGTTACTACAACTTCAATGAAAATACATGATTATCTTATCATGTACGATGCACGAAAATTTGTGGGTTCCCCTACAACTTCACGTTGACAATTAAATGAACAATATTTTGATTGTATATCTAAGCAATTAGAAAGGTAATTAAAAGCCACTGTTAGGCTGTGTTATAAACAAACCACTAGAAGGAAAAGGAGTTCCCTTTTATTTGAGAGAATTTTATTCCACATATGACCAGAGTAGTTGAGAGTCAACAGGGAGAGAGAAAACATAGATGGTTTATGCATTGTATCATCCCACAAGCAATAGGTCTCACTTGTTGCATTGATTTCTATTTAGAGAACGAGAGAGCAAAGTAGCCTCACCTTCCGGTTGGGTTTTATCCCAAAAGGGTTTCCTAAGTTATATCTTGTGTTATTGTGGTTTGTGAGTAATTGTTCTATTTGTCTTTATTTTATACATAATTATAATTTGCATGCAACCACAATAAACAATAATTAACAAATCTCGAAATTTAAGGAGAAATAAACCCTCATAGCGTATATTTCATATTTTCTAACATATTTTAGTAGATCTATTGTGACAAATTTTCCAGTGGAATATCCACGATAGTTTATGAATCAAGCATACATGCATGACTCATTTAATATTTAATTCATCCATCTGAACTAATTTATCATTTCACAGGTAGACTTTGCATGCAATCCCAATTTTAGTTATAGAATTCAAGCAATATAATAAAAATACTAGCCTTCCACAAAGAAAGAGATCTAAGCATTGATCTATGATCATGTGAAATTGGCTAGGTTAGTTGTTGAGAAGTGATTCATGACCCCATCATAAGAATCAACTATGAATTCCAAGTCATGCCATGATACCATTAAGAAAAGAGAAGCTCTTGTATATCTATACTCTATTTCTGTAGTGATATAATGAATATGCTCACTATCCCTTATGGGAGTAGGTTTCATGAATAGGTGGATCAACTGGCAAGCTTATAAAATGATGTGCCCTTTGTATTTCATGCTTTGCGTTTGGGTGCTGTTGTGCTACAGGCTTGTGTGTCGTTGGGAGGTACAACCGACAAGAAGGGTTATTAAATTCCCCTCGTTGGGCGAGGAGGAAGTTTGGATTGTCCACTGCATGGTGCAAGTCATTAAATTTGTAACCATGTGTGCATTTTGGCTCTAAGCACTGATATATGGTCAAGTGAAGTTAGCTAGATTAGTTGTTAAGAAGTGATTCATGACCCCATCATAGGAATCAATTATGAATTCCAAGTCATACCATGATACCATTAAGAAAAGAGACGCTGTTATATATCTATACTCTATTTCTCTAGTGATATAATGAATATGCTCGCTATTCCTGATGGGGGTGGGTATCATGAATAGGTGGATCAACTGGAAAGGTTATAAAATGATGTTCACTTTGTATTTCATGCTCTGCGTGTGGGTGGTGTGGTGTTGCATGGTTGAGTGTCCTCGGGAGGTACAACCGACAACAAGGGCTATTAAATTCCCCTCATTGGGCAAGGAGGAATGTTGGATCATCCATTGCATGGTGCAGGTCATTAAATTTGTAGTCATGCACGTGTTTTGGCTCAAATCTAAAGGGTGGTGTTTCAAAGAGGATATAACCTTCTCCATATTTGGCAATTTTAACCTTGACCCGTCAATGTGCCCTGTACTTCAGTCCTTCAATTTTGGGGTTGTATTATGACATTTGAATGGTGATTTGGGTGGTAATGATGTAGTTTCTGATCTTTTGTTCCTATTCTTATGCTTATCCTAGTGTTTGGGACTCATTGAGTCTTTGGATCCATATTTTTCATCTTATACATTCACAATATGCGTTTGGGGCTGGAATTCGAATTGGTAGCCATATTTTTAGAGCTTCCTTCACCAAATAGTCAATTTCAAGGCATCTTTGGGATTTTGTGGTTTATTCCTCATGTCAGTACGTGGAGCGCAAGTTTCTTTCTCCAGGCTTCTCTGCATGCTTTTCCATCTGCAATATTGTCGAATTCGTCTTGACAATTGTCTGTTTCTATCATTAATAATTAACATGTAGCATATGTTAGGGCTTATGTTCTTTGTTGTTCTCAAAGTCATTATTTACTTATTTTTAATGTTCATTTGTCCATGTTTTTGTTATATATATATGATATATTGGGGATCCTTCTAAAAACAAAACCTAATTCTCAAACGAGTAAAAACTTAGGATGTAACTTTATATTAAACACTTAAAGACACTAATGTAATATTTTTTAATATAATAATATAACTGTTGACAACTTAAAAAAATATAATATACTCACTCTCAAATACTCCTTAATCTCATCCAACCATCCATAACTAATAACACTCTTCCACTACTATAAATAACACAAGGAAGACTCTTCATTTCCATGCGAGTTTATAGGTACTAGAAAATAGTATACGTAAAAAAATATCACGTAGAAATTATCTTTCGATGGATACATTCACACTATAAAAATGCCTTTAATATAACCATGTTGGTCACTAGGTTTTAGCGAAAAGGTATATAAAGTACCATTTAAAAAATAATTATATACAAATGAAATTTGATAGTGCAATGTTAAAATTTATTTAAAGTGAATAAATGATTTTCTGAGTTAAAAGTGAAGGGATTTTTGAATTGAGTTGGAGGATTTTTTTGAATTGATTTTATTTTGATTACTCTTTGTTTTGAAAGGTTGAAATGAGATATGATTCTATATAAAACCTTCATAAATAAACTTAGAATATATAATATTATTTTTTCTTTTTCAAATTTAAATTAAATTGATTAAAAATATTCGATATTTAAAAAGTTAATTATATGAAAAACTTTGTATTATATGTTTGACCCACAAAAAAAATATATGGTAAGTTAAACAAATTCAATGTATAATTTTTAAAAAGATTTTTATAGTCATGTGGGATTTGAGATGGGCGGATTTTCATGTTTACAGTCTTGTCGCTAGCATCTTTTTATCCGGTCACATTAGAGGATCTCTGTGCCATTTCGATTTACTTAACCTATATGCTCCATGTAAGAACTGCTCTATTTTTTGGGACATGATACAACATAGCAATCTACTCAATATTGGTGGGCTTATCTTGGCTGGGGATTTTAATGCCACCCTATTGGCTCAGGAATCCTAGGGCGTACACAAGAGACCCGACCCTCTTGTTGATCGTTTATATAACCTCTTTGTAGATCATCACCTGGTTGATATTCACTCGTATCCTCTTTCTCCCACTAGGAATAATCGTAGATCGAGTGACGATCATGTTGGAAAGTGATTGGATAGATACTTGGTACAAGAGAATGTGGTTGAGATTCTAGGGAATTTAAAGTCTTGGGTACATAAAACATATATATCTTATCATTTTCCCATCATTCTCCAATGGAGGCAGGAGAATATCATGCGTTGTATACCCTTTAAGTTCAATAAGGTATGGTTGGAGGACAAGGACTATAATGACTTAGTGAAATCCACATGAGCTGAGAGTCATGTAAGGTCGATGGACACTACGATGCTGACTTTGGTTTGCAAATTTAATATTATCAAGAGCAGAACTAGGACATGTGAGAGACTAAGAAAACACCAACTTAAATTGGAATTGCAGAAATTTCTGGTGACATAGTTGATTTTGGCATAACCATGGAATAAAAGAATCTGGCACAAGCTTATTGGGAGCACCTTAGGACTCTGGAAGACAGGAAGAATAAGATCATAAATATAGAGGAAGTCACATGGAGGCTTAAGAGTAGGGCGACCTGGTTGTGTGAGGGGGACCACAACACTAAATTTTTTCATCGGTATGCTAATCACAGGAAACAATTTAATGCTATCTGGCAAATTGAATCTGCTGATGGGGAGGTAAAGCATACTACTTCTGAGATACAAGCTAAAGTTGTAAAATTTTTCGATTTTTTTTTACCAATCCAGGGGGGATGTGGATTACGGGGATCAACTATGGGCATTGGAACGATACCCAAACATGTTTGCGGATAACACAAATGATGAGCTCTACCACCCTGCTAATATGAAGGAAATACTTCTGGTTCTTAAATCCTTTGCCAAAGACAAATGTCTGAGACTGGACGATTGGACTATGGAATTTTTTCTAATTTATTTTGATCTTACGGGATAAATATTATTGGATATTGTGGAAGAGTCTAGGACTTGGGGAAGGATCACTGGGGCTATCAATTCCACATTCCTGACCCTCATTCCTAAGTCCTCATCCCCAATAAATTTTTGGGACTTTAGACCTATTTCACTCTGCAACATTATATACAAGATAATATCCAAGTTGATTGCAGGGGGCATAAAAAATATTTTATCCTTACATGTCTCTAGAGAATAGTTTGGGTTTTTAAGCGACTGTCAGATTCATGATGCAATTGCAACGGCTCAAGAATGTATCCACACTATTCACACAAAGAAGAAGGAGGTTGTGGTGATGAAAATCGACCTCCATAAGGCATATGATTGTGTGGATTGGTCATATATCCATCTCATTCTCCATAAGATTGACTTGTGTGATCATAATGTGGAATGGATCATGGCTTGCATCACTTCTGTTTGCTACGATGTACTCATTAATGACACTCCCACTTCCTTTTTTTGGGCTGGAAGAGGAATTCGACAGGGTTGTTGTCTATCACCTTTAATTTTTATTCTTGTTATGGATGGTCTCAGTCTGAGAATTAGAGATGCGCAAGCTCGTGGACTCTTTCGGGGACTTCATATTACTAGATAGATAAATATCTCTCATTTTTTGTTTTTGTTGATGAAATCTTAACCTTTGGCATCATCTCCAAATCCCAGTGGTCCGCTCTACACTATATCTTTCTCAGATAAGGTGCGACGTCGAGGCTCCTCACAAATGGTAGCAAATCTGTTCTCTACTACTCTACTGGTAATAGGATGGACACAGAATTCATAGCTAACATTTTCAGAATGCAGAAGGCCCCTCTAGAGGCAGGATTTAACTATTTGGGCTTCAGACTTAAGCCCAATTGCTATGGGATCAGAGCTGGCTATGGTTGGTCGACAAATACAAGAAGAAACTGAACTCATGGTCATATAGATTCCTCTCACTAGGTGGCAGATACATACTTACACAGGAAGTACTGCAATAAATCACTGTATATTGGGCGCATCTCTATATCATTTCGTCCACTATAGCCACAAAAATAAAAAATATCATATCATGTTTTCCCTGGTTCGAGACTAGGACTGTTACGAAATATCATCTATGTAGATGGAGCGCATTGACCACCCCGAAGGAGCTAGGAAGCTGAGGATTTTTAGAACAAAGAGTTTTTGGCTTTTCCTTGCTGATTAAATCTTTCTGGAGGGCTTTGCATGGCCAAGGGATTTGGAAGGACATCATTCTGGACAAGTATATGAAGGAATATGACATAGAAACCATATATAGAGACACCGGACAACACAAAACAAGAGGATCTATGATATGGAGATCTTTTGGTAAAATCATTCATTGGTGGCGCATGGGCATGGCATGGGAATTTGGTAATGGACAGGAAATACTTATCGGCATTGATGAAATAAAGGGCATAAAAGGTAATACAAATATTAGAGGGCATACATTGGCTCTTCTACATCATAGAGGATATATTCTATTGAGCCAGCCAATCAAAGAATGGTAGGAGGGATGCCCAGTTTTGAATGAAGCATCAGAATTGGGTTTGGATGGTCTAAGTGTTGAGGAATGGCAAGGATATGTTAAGAACCTTAGCCAAGAGGGATTATGTTACAGAGCAAATGGTGGTTGCATAATTTGGGCTAGGAGACTATATAAGAACACTCCTATTGTGGTAGAAACATATAATTTTTTGACGGGATAGATTTATAAAGCTCAAAATCTGTCGTGGTTTTCCAAATTCTAGAAGTGGCACATCCCCATCAAAATCATTCTCTTCTCATGGCTCATGTGGAGAAATAAGATACTCACATGGGACAACCTCCTGAAACGAGGCTACTCGGGTCTCGGTTATTGTATATTCTGCAGGGCATCATCTGAATCTGTAAATCACATATTCTTCTTATGCCCCATTATCGATATGGTTTGGGATCATATATCACTTTCTCTCCAGATCTCATACAATGGAGCTCACAATTTTGAACATTGCATTAAGAAATGGAATGCTGATAATGGAAAATACAAGGAACTTCCCCTCTTCATTATATGGGAAATTTGGAAGTCGCGCAATCATCAATTGTTTGAAGGGAAGTTATTCAACATCAGTTGGATATGTCACAGGGCATTAACATGGATATCTTCTCTCACACAGGAGACTATTTCCCCTACTGACCTTTCCCACCGATTGATTCCACCATTGTTCTGCCTCCCATCTGGATTCTTCAATGGGGTTGCACAACTTGGTAGTTGTGGATGTGGCACGGTTCTTAAGATAGACAAAAGCACACAATTTAATCTTCATTAGAATGGAGGCTTGTGCACTAAAACACGAGTTGAAGCAATTTCTTTATGGGGACTACTTTGGTTTGCACAACAAAAAAAGCTACATAATCTTCATATCTATGGTGATTCCAGGTCTCTCATTGATGGAATATTGGGATACACAAATTTTGATCCCCCCTCATTAACTGGCTAGATAAAAAGGATCAAGCACATATTGGGCTCACTTACATCATATACTATCACTCACATATATAGGGAAGCCAATATGGAGGTAGACAAATTGTCAAAGGATGGACTTGGTGAGCCCTATGGAGTCATGAAATACAAATACATGGTGGACAACGCAACCAGGGATGAGAGACTGATATGCCTTTTGTAAGACTCTTGCTCATATCTCCCTATTTTTTTGTTTTTTGAGTTTTGACAACTTTAATATATGTCATAATATATAAATATTGATAAACAATCCCATTGTCACTTTTGTTTTATTAGTAGACATAATATATTAAGAACTAATAACTAAAAGAAACTTACAATTATATATATGTTAGATTACATATAAACAGTTATTTGTTTATAAATGATTATTCATGACAAATATACTAATTTTATCTATAATAAAATCCATCGTTTTTTTCCTCTTTACAAAAATAAATTAAATTTAAATCGAAGAAAAGAAAAGAAATGAAATGGTGAATTATCAAATACTTACCATTCACAAAGGATATGTTTCTATACACATTTATAAATACATAAGAAATCAAGGTAAACCCATGATAAATAATTTAATATTACTAAAGAACGTGCGCTTCAATGCAACATGGAAAATTTGAAGCTAATATCTCAAAAAGTGATGTTTATTCCTTTGAGTTGTAATTTGTTATGGGGATGGCAAATGAGAAGTTACCTATTCACTCCATTAGTGAAATTTGCGTGTATTAGACACGTGGCTCTTTTGAGTTAGAAAGGCCGACATCTCCAAACATATATTAAATTCATTGTATGGAAAGGCCAACTTTTTGAACTGCTCGTTCGTTGAAAAATAAGAAAAATGAAAATTTGGATTGATGTGGATTATTAACAATATTGTCACTGTGGAATCTTTAATATTTAAATCCGTTGCATGAATAGTCTAAATATTTTGTATGTTTGTTGTTTGAAATGGGAAATATTTGTTTGTTGATTTGGCAATCTAGGCTCAACATTCAAATTTATTATCGTGGGACCTTTAATATCAATTTACATAAACCCATGTGCCATATGATGATATAATCACATATCTTATGGACCTTTCTAGAACCCAAGGGACGTTTTCATATGCTTGGACATCTTTTGAAGGCTCCCCAAAAGCAAATATTATGTCACAAATAAGTAATTCCAAGATTTTTTTTAAATGGGAGATTGGATGAGGTGGACCATGGAATATCACAAATAAGCCAAGTTAGGTAGGAAGAGCAACTAGAAGATGGAGCTCCATTACTAGCCAAGTAAGAATCATGGCAAAGTATGCTAAACAAATATCACACTAAGAATTACAGCTCTTATTTGGTCAAACTACGGTTAGGAAATAACACGTTTGAGGATTTTTATTAAAGAGAAAGGAATGGTCACACAAGGAGTATTTTGGTAAATACTTTAGATGGTGTTCTTATCCTCACGAATAGGGGACCCTCGTTTTGTATTTTTATGGTTTATTTTTTATTTTAAAATTTTTGAAGCGGGGAGATCGATGAATATGATCTCTATTTTAATGTAAGCGAAATTTGTATTTTTATCAGGGAAGATGAAGATATTTCTTTCTTGTAAATTGTAATTTTTTTTGAAATTTAAGAAGTCAAAATTACTTTTAAATGTGCAAGGACAATTTAAGGAAATTCACTTTTAAGCGTAAAATAAATTAAATATTAAAAAATTCTTATTAAATAAAGTGGAAATCTTTATGGTAAGTAAACAATATTACATTTCATAGAAGTATTTTTTTTATGGGATGTGTTGAGGGAAGTTTTTTTTGCATAAAGCTTTTTATAGAGTGGAAGCTATCTTCGTATTCAATAACGATTTTTGGTTAGTTGTATTATTAATTAATAAATACGTTGGCATTAAACGTTTTTATTACTAATATTTACTAAGCAATTGATGTATATGATATTACTATTGATATTTTAAGTATAAAATTATGCTTATCTTCACATCTCCAAATATTTTTTTACATATTTTCGTATATATTTCAATTTAAGCATATGTGTGAAAGTGCGGAAGAATTCTATTGTGCCGCATTTCAATGAGCAAAAGCTTTGTTTATAGGGAATGCAAAAGCATGGAAAATGTTCATTGTGAATAAGAAGCTTTCAAGTTTCCATTATGCGGATAATAGCATTGTTTATGCACATATTATGATATTTAAGTAAATGACATCTCATTGCACAGAAGCATTGTTTATGGGATGTGTAGAGGAAGCTTTCAGGGTTTCATTGTGTGGATATTTGCATTTGGCATTGAAGGCTTTTTGCTAATATTTTAGTATCAAAACATAATCCATATTTTCTATATTAATGATAATATTTTAGTTATAAATAATATGCTCTATTGCTATTTAATTGATTCATTGTATGGAGAAAGATTTGAAGCCTTCATTGTGTGGATGTCCACACTTCACATTGTAGGATTATGCTTATATTATTGATAATATTTTAATTGTAAATAATGCATGTGTTCATATTTTCAAATATGTTTCAAATTAGCATATGTGCGGAAGTGCAGAGAAATTCCATTGTGCAGAGGAAGCTTTCATCGGGGGAGTCATCACACTTGGTACCAAAGGCTTTCATTGCTAATATTTTAGCATTAAATAATGCATGCGAAGTAAGCATTGGACTTATATGATTGTAATTTAATGGGGTCTGCATTTCGTCTTGCTCCTCGCAATGACGTTTGCATAGGCATTTTGAGCTAATATTGTTTTTCAATGGGTTTCCATTTAGGCTATTGACTGTGTGCTCTGGCTAAAACGTAAGTGCTCTTACTGTAAGTATTGAGATTGTTTTACAGCAGATGTTGTATTATTAATTGATAAATACGTTGGCATTAAAGGATTGTATTGCTAATATTTTACTAAGCAATTGATGTATACAATATTATTGCTAATATTTCAAGTGTAAATTATGCTTATTTTTGTATTTAATAATATCCTTCAAATTAAGCATATGTGTGGAAGAACTCTATTGTGCAGAGAGGTCTGCATTTCTGTCTCAACCCATGCTCTTTTTGCATTTCTTACTCTACCAACGATGTTTCTATAGCTTCTTTCATACATTGTGCAGAGAGGCCTGCATTTCGTCAACATTTCTATCTCAACGCATGCTTGTTCAACATTGCTTGGTCCACACGTTATTATTGTTAATATCTTAGTTATAAATAATGTATATTAGTAGTCAATTAAGTAAAAGTTGTGTAGAGTGCAAGTAAAGTTGTGTACAAAATAAAATTTCATTGAGCATAAGCTTTGTTTATAGGTCTTGCAAAAGTGGTGAGATTGTTCATTGTGTAGAAGAATCTTTCAATTTTTCATTATGCGGAAAATAACGTTGTTTATGTCTATACAGATAATAACTTGTACGAACATGTTTTTTGTGCAGATATACATACTTTGCACTAATTATTTTATTCCTAATATTATTCTTAGCTATTCGGAGTACACATAAAGTTATGTAAAATAGTACATTTCATTGAGAAAAATTTCTGTTTATAGGGGATGCAGAACCGCGGAAAATGTTCATTGTGGATAAGAAGATTTGAAGTTTCTATTATGTGGCTAATAGCATTGTTTATGGACATATTATAATATTTAAGTAAACGACATCTCATTGCATAGAAGCATTGTTTATGGATATGCAGAGAAAGATTTCAGGATTTCATTGTGTGGACCTTTGCATTGGTATTGAAGGATTTTTGTTAATATTTTAGTATCAAAACATACTCCATATTTTCTATATTAATGATAATATTTTAGTTGTAAATAATATTCTCTACTGCTATTTAATTGTTTCATTGTACGAAGAAAGGTTTGAAGCCTTCAATGTGTGGATGTCCACCGTTCGCATTGCAGGCTCATGCTTATACTATTGATAATATTTTAAATGTAGAGAAAGCATGTGTTCGTATTTTTGAATATGTTTCAAATTAGCATATGTGTGAAAGTGCGAAGAAACTCCATTATGTGGAGGAAACTTTAATTGGGCGAATCTCGCTTTTGGTACAAAAGGCTTTTATTGATAATATTTTAGTATTAAATAATGCATATTTGTTGTTCGCAATAACACTGAAGCAACCACTGGAATTATATGATTGTAATTTAGTGGGGTCGCATTTCGTCCACATTTCTGTCTAAGCCCATGCTTTCTCTGTACAACGACATCTGCATAGCTTCCCCCACAAGTGTTGTGAGCTGAACTCCACTAGTTATTCAGATAGGCTAAAATGTGAGTGCTCTTACTGTAAGTAATGAGATTGTTTTATGGTGGTTACGATTATTATTATAAATTCATTCGCTCCATTTCTTTTTCCAATTTCATAGTCTATTAATATTACAACAAAAGAATATATTTAATGATTATAGTTAATATGTATTAATGGTTAATCATTACAAGCATTAGGACTATAAATTCATTTATTCTCTTCCTTGTAATTATACAATAGAGCAAATTGAGATATCTAGAACATTTTAAAAATTGAATCATTGTACGAAATATTAATGTGTAGAGGTCGACACAATGAGTTGCGCATAATGAACTTTCACAAAATGGAAATGTGAATGCTGAGGACTATGTTGTTTAGATATCGCTAATCAGAAGAGAGCTTGGCAATATCGAGTTGAAGTCAATGATATTGAATAATCCATATTTGTTGTTCACAATATTTTAGTTATACATTATGCAAATTTGCATATTCCCAAATATAATTAGCCAATTGAGAAAATGTTGGATCGTTCTGTAATGCAAAGAGCCTATAATGGCATAAATGATCAGAACATTGAGAAAAAGCTTTGTTTATGGCTATTTTTCTAAAATTAGGAAAATGTGCAGACAACTTGCATTTCGCATTAAAGGATTTTGTAGATTTTTCTCTCGGTATTGTTGCAAAAGTAATACAAATGAAACAACTTAATTTTCTTTTAGAGGAAAAAAATGAATTTTTCATTTAATTGAAAAGTTTGCAAAAATACAGTTATCTATATGACGTAATCTGTCCCATACAAGCAACAAAATGTACTCCTACCTCACTTGACTAGACAAATGAAATAACTTAATATCTAAGTATCCCTTATGTGCAGTATCAATTTTCATTTCTAAAATTTGATATCACATATTATAGTCATTATTTGTGTAGTATAACATTAGTTTTTATAACATATTTTATTACTTGATTACTAGAAATTATGTCTGGGCAGTTGGAAGCAGCGATGCAACATCAATGAGACAATTGTTGAAGTCCCATTTCTAGTTATCTAATTTCATTTCATATTTGCATAATGCGAAAAAGGCAAAAAGAACATTCAAATGGAAAATTCACATCTAGGTTCTGAAATTACTTTTGCAAAGTAACATTTGACAGATAGCAAGGAAAGTTTACGTAGTAAATGTGCTAGATATGCATTAGTTCGATGAATAATTACAGAAAATACTTTTATTTATCAGCAAAAGAGCTTTAGTTAATGAAAATATAATGTGACTTATGATCTTAATAAAATAGTATCTCGACATTGATTTCTAAAGCGTGTAAGGCAGATTAATCATGAAACATAATTGTATGAATTTAGTAAAAATTATATGTTTTAAAGTAACATAATTTAGAACAATCTTTTCTGATTAAATATCAAGCAAATCAGTACTATCCACAGTGATAAAAATTACAGGTTAGTGGATACCATTGAAATCAATGGTAGTTAAATGTACTTTTAGAACTTAAATGCCAATTTGTGATTTAGATGACCTATTGTCTCTTTCACATTATATATACACCTGTTGGTTGTAAAAGTAATTTTTCAATGTTCATTTTTTTCTGTACTCGTTAGTAGGTTATAAGCAATCAACTTCCTTCATTATTCTAAAATTGTTAAGTATTTTGAGATATTACTTTATTATTTGTCTATTGTTCTTTGCATTTGTTACTACCAGCAAAGAAATGGACCAAAGAAACAATGGTAGAGGCACATGAGAAGATGTACATGCAAGGAGCAAATATATTTTAATGCTCAACAAAGATATCTTAATGCTTAGCAAAGATATTTTATTGCTAATGCATAAAGTACAAGAACTCGAACAAATTCTTAGTTGTCTCGAAGGTGAACCAGATACCGTAAGAATATTATCAAAAGAACTATTGAGAATCATGACCAGATGAATCCGTTCTCAATTCTGATAGCATAATCAATACAAGCGTTCATTTCCAGAAACAGTGGTTAAAATTGTTACCATTTTTTTCTTTTTATTTTTCTATTTGCTTAATATATTTTGAAATTCAGCATATGCTAAAGGTTATGTATTGTAATATTCTCGACAAAGTTAATGCACAAAAACATATTAGGCTATTTTGGATTACAGATTTATGTATAAATTTAATATGTTTTATAAGTTATATCAATTTAGAAACTCGTTTCAACTTTTTATGACAACGACTTATTTAGATATTTGTTTTGTAAACAAAGAAAATATTGTAATGTCATTGAAAATTACAACGTAACAAACTTATATTTCCTGAGTAGTTATAGAACTTGCAAATTTAATAAATCAAGAAAACAATGTAAAAAATGACAATGGGGACAAAAAAAAAACATAGCATAGTACAAAACTTATAGCAGGAACAAAAAAAATAGTCAATTGGATTAGGTTTATGTACAATGTTATAGTAGCATTTGCATTGGTAGAAAAAATCATCTTGTTGCTTTGATGAGTAGATTGTTAATCTTGTTTGAATGAGTATAGTATATTGATTGATAATGCAAAATCAGATCCCAAATGTCCAGTAAAATGAAAGAGATACTACGATCCCTGACAATGTAATGAGATGACATAGTGACCTTGTTGAATTGCTTGACAATGTAAACAAAGAAACATGTTAGTGTATACATACAACTACATTTTGATGGTATATCGTAAATGTGCCAAGTGTCTCGAAGTTGCTCAAGATTTCAATAACATCTTATAACAACCCTCGTAAAAAATCAATGTAATAAAGTTAATAAAGGAAAAGTAATAACCAAGGTCATGGGACAGTTATTCCAAGTTGAATGTTGGGAAAAACATCCTAGCGTGGGTGTTCATTTGGTTTATTATGGCTAAGAAAATTGGCGAAGGCTTTGGAAAGGCAAGAGACATTAATTGACATTTTATTTATGAAAATAATGGAAATAGGAGAAAAGGATGGTGAAAGGTCACATGTTTCATGTGAGGAGGAAAATGAAGGAAAATAATGGAAAATGAAGAAAATAGAGGCCTCATTAATAAAAAGGCTTATGAGGATCAGTGCATAACCCCTTTTTAGTTAAGTTTTGGAGCTCTCTCTATTCTCCCTACTCTCTCATACTCTTGGACACTTAGTGCATTCTTGGAGCACTCTAGCATTAAAGGAAGGAAGGCAAAGGAATGAAAAGAAAGTAAAGGGAAGAAAAGATCAATCAAGGAAGAGCGGGATCAAGAAGCTACAATGGGATTACTTGCAGGTATCGAGTTGCATCTATTATTTCTTTAGTAGTTTTGGCATGCATGGTACATGCATGTGTGTATTTAGTTCTCTCGATGTCTATGGCATGGGTTTTTCCGGATATGACAATGGTTTTCAGCCTTGCCTTACAATTTTGAGATAGCCATGGTGTGATGGGGTCCTCTTGTTTTGGTTTAGCTGGACTGTCGGATGGATTCAAAGATGATTTGGGTGGTCTCAGGGGAGAAACACAAGGCCTAGGAATCCTTGGAATGATGAAGGTGTGATTGCGGTAAATCCTAATTGTGTATGCCCTCATTAGGATTAGGAATCCTCGACTAGTGAATGACGAGATATACGGTAAATCCTAGAGGGTGGAGCCTCGTTAGGCATAGGAATCCTTGACAGGTGAATGACAGGATATAAGGTAAAATCTAGCGGTGGAGACAGACAAATTCCTCATGGTTTAGGTGGAGAGATCTGGAGGAATCCATGCTTGTTTAGGGCCTAGTGATCCAGTGGGATTTTGGTAAATCCTAGTTGTATTGATGAGGGTTTTAGGCCTAGGAATCCCTTGGTGGGATATACGGTAAAGCCTGAGGAAGCCCTAGATGGTTTTGTTGTGAGTCCCACATTCATGCTTGGAATATGGAACAAGAGTGATTGGCTGAAAGAAATATTTGGTTCAACCCAACCTATGGTTGGGTGGTACATGGAAGTCCATGGCTTGGTTGGCTTATGCATACATTAATAATAAATCTTCTTCCTTTGGTATTTCATGTGTAAATGTACTTGTTAATGTGTAGCTTTAATGGTTGTTCTAATATTGTTATTTTGTTGGTTATATGCTGGTTATAAGCATGGTTCATGACAAACTTTGGTTATGGAACTCATCATGATTTGATTAGTACATGAAATGTGAATGATTATATGACCTAATAGATTATGATGCAACTATGGTGATGAGGCATCAATTCTTCTTGACAATTCTCAGATAACTATGAGACCCCTATGCTCAGATATGTTGTTATGACCTGTAGATTTCATGTTTATGATATGTTTGACAAAATTCTTGTCAACGATGGTAGGGGTCAAGTCAAATCCTTGTTTAATTTTTTTCATTAGTATTCTTGTTTCAATGTTATTTATCATTTCTAGAAGTTTCATGAAGTTCTGGGTAGTGGCCTGAGGTGGGCTTAAGTCTTGGCTCTGAAAAAGTGGCACAAAATTTGGGGTTGCTGACTCAAAACTTCCTAAAAAAGGCCATAGTCGCATTCATGTTGTTGTAGGAGAAACTAGAGGGTGTCAGTCGCATGCATGGCTTGTCATGCGACAGACTAGGGGTCTAGATCAACAAACATCAAATTGTCTCAAGGATTGGGCACCTGGAAGTGTTGGTTGTCTCTTGAGGGTTCTGTAGCTCCTAAGGAAGGTTGGATTGGTCTTGTCTTGTCAGTTCCACTTCCTTATTTATACTTGGGGAGTTGAATCATATCATAGTAACTCTTTGTCACATGTTTACCTTGGTGGATCGGTTAGCTTGGGTAAATGTGGGAGGAGGGTGTTACACATCTATTTTGTCTCCACAATATTGGTCATAGGAAATTTTTCGTGGTGCAGGTAATACTCTTTCTAGTTTTATGTCCCTTAAAATACATTGTTTTCCAGTCCTGCCCCTTGCATTTATGATGCAATTTAGCTAGTGAAAATAAAGAAACTAACAGTGCTTACAAGCGATGCAATAAAGCATAGTATTGTTCATAGTTCTAGTAGTTGTAATTGGAGTGTTGCATCTTGCACATACAATTTCAAACGGGTTCGTATACATGCTAACCGATTTCATATATCCTTAAAAATTTTGTAAAGTTAATATAGAAAAGAGGCATTTAGTAACACAAATTAAATGTCTTTCTTATTTTTGTTCTTTATTAATGTTTTTTTAAACAATATGATAGAGCTTATTGTGCATATTAAGATTGGCACGGAAAGAAGGTTTCTTATATTGTTAACTTTCTTTCCTGTGTTCTGTGCACATATGAAGTACAAAAAAATCCTTCTTTTTTTTTTAACTTTATTTTTTAACAAGATCGGCGGAAAAATTCTTCGTTGCATATCTCTTTGAATTCAAAGACATGCTAAAACAAGTTTATCATGTACTTGAACCTGTTACATATGCAACATTTGTAAAAAAATACATGAAAACTACACAATAGTTGATGAATAATTTTTTTCCCTTAACATTGGGATATACAGAGGTACGTATACGTAACTTGTTTTTTATTTCAACGAAAATTGGATTTTCTGGGGGGGAACAAAAAAAAACAAACAAATGGACAATAACTTCGTAACAATAAAACTTTCAAATAAAACAAAGCTTATTGTAGCCTTCTCCATTATTGTCTTTTATTTCCATAACATATTGCACTATTGTTTGTGTTACTAAAATTGAAATAGCTATGATTGTGCTTGTTGGAAAATCATCATCATTGTGTGACAAATTTGTAATTGCCATGTTTGGAAAAAATCAATAGTTAGCACAAACAAGACAAATGTTTTCTACGCTACTAAAACTATTTAGACATATAGTTTTTTCACAATCATCACTATCGTATTTATTCTTTGGAATAATTTCGAAATATTTAATAGAAACACCAACATTTTCAATAATCTTCAACTCATGTTGTTCAATTAACGATGTTGGCACAAGCAATGTTATTGTCTTTTCCAATTTCTTATATGTTAAGTCTACACAAAATATTGCTTTTGACATATTTGTTTTGTCCAAATATGTTCGACATGTGACCAAAACAATGCCATGAAAAATATTCCCAGTTATATTGTTATTGATATCTTTGATCAACAATGGCGTAGATTCAATCTTTTTTTTTTTTAGTCATTTGCATTGAATTGAAATGATTTTTTTGTGTCTTTTAAGAAAAAAGAGAGTAAAGAATAGAAAGATGAATACGGGTAAAAAAAAAAGAGAAATAAGGAAAAATATGATACAAATTTAATTGAACGTGCGCAAAAGTACCAATTCACATTTATTTATTCGCTAGTTTCCATTGTTTTTGTTTTGTCTTTTGCAATATCTGTCAATGTGGTACTGCTCATTTCTATCTCCACACTATCTTCCATGTCTACTGTAACATCATTCTAATTCGATAAATTTTTCCTATTCAAAAATGTTACACTAAAATCACTACTTGATCAGGTGCTCAAAAAGTAGCTCAAAATTCAAAGTTGTTAGATCAGTGTGGAATCCGAATTACCACGTAGTGCTCGTAATCCTGAATCTAGTGTAACTCATTTTGCATGAAATAGACACCGTATACTCCCTGAATCATGTTCTGTTCACTTTCCCAAACATGCAATTTTTTTGCAAAAATTTGACAGCCCAATCAACAGTCTGTATTGTTGACGTGGCGCCGACTGGGCAGGTCTATGTGGCAGGTTGACTTGTTAATATCCTTCGACAGATAACGTTGTGCCAAGTGGCACGTTCTTAGTGGATGCAATTCGATAGTTTTTGATTGGTTGAATTGGTGGCCAACCACGGCTGACACGTGGCCCAGCCGAAGGCCGCCACATGGCAGCCTGAGGTCCACCAAAATATTGGGTCAAAGACTGGGTAGTAGCAGCGGGGTTCAACTTCACGACCTCACAACACAAGTCCAAAGCCTCCACCAATACGCCATATTATTAGTTCTTAACCATATAAGAACTCAGGTTATATTTGAATTAGACATGCGTGCCATTTTTGGGGAGGGGCCAACCCACGGAGGCTGACCCTTAGTCACGCCACCACAACGAGACCACCAGCAGAAAGGAGTGGAGGCTCGATTGGCGGGGGTGGGCTGTTGGTGTTAGCCTTGGGCACGTGGCCCCCATATGGCCACGTTTTTCGGATTATAGGCATTGGAGGCTAATTAAAGCATGCAATAATTTCACCCGAAAATCAGTGAAATTGTTGCTCTGTTAGCGTGTTTTGGGGAAAATTTGTAGGATGGTGCAAGACTTTGGGGAATTTGTGGTGCGATTAGTATAAAACTTGGAAAGGACATAACTTCTTCAATTTTTGACCAAATCAGGAGCAAAAAGAGGCTACACAGGCAGTTTTGGGCCTGAAGTCATTGGAACAGGTTTAAGAGCTTTCTGAGCATTGTAAACTGATGTATTCACATTTTTGAGCATAATAGAGAGGGTCAAGCCATTAGAAGATGGACCATGGAGATGTAGCCTAGGAAGGGTGAACTCCTTCATCATGTTCTATTGTGATACTGTTCATGGTGATGTTTATGTCTGTTATATGTTGTATCAGTCATTTGTTCATGTTAATTTGCACACAAAATTTACATAAAAAGACTCAAAACTCATGTTTTAAACTTGCAATTAACCTCATGAATCCTTAAGCACTTTTAACATAATTTGAAAGGAATTTAGTACAAAAAACTAATTATACCAATCTGGTCAAGTTTGGTATCAGAGCTCTTGGTTTTCTTTGTGCAAGAAGGATTTAACTATTTGCAAGTGAATGCCATGCTTACATGGTTGAAGCTCAAGAGAGGAGAAGGGAAGTTGGTTGAAAGCCCTGAAGTTGGGTGAAGGAGAAGGAGTGCAAGGTTGCCACAATCTCCACCACCAGTTCTTCCTCAAGTTGCAGTTGAGACTTTAGTGATCATGTCTCATGAAGGAGAGCCTACAAAAATGACAGAGGATGAGAAGGTATTTAGGAATGATTTCTTTGATATGAAAAAGATCGTGAAGGTCCTCCATGAAAAGAGGAATACCAGACTTCAGGGTGAAAGCTCCAAGCATCCCAAAGGAGAAGGTTCTTCAGGAGGAGGAGGTAATGGAAATGGAGGTAAACCTACACCCTCTCCACCATCTTCTTCATCTTCATATTCATAGGCATCTTCACCCTCTTCCACTAATACAACCCTTACTCATACTCATCAACATACCTCAAAAGGAATTGGTAAATCACCCCTGTTAAAACGTTATGTTAAATTTGAACTACCCATGTAAAATGGTGAAGTGAATGTAGAAAAACTTAAAAATTGGGTTTGTCAGTTGGAGGTCTATTACAGAATTCAAAACCTTGAAGAGGATGACATAAAGATTAAGCTAGATTCCTTGAGGATAGAGGGTGAAACACTAGTATAGTGGGAATCAAAGACACAAGAAGAGACAAAAACATGGTAAGATCTCAATTTCTTGGTCTGATTTCATTGTTGTAATTAAAAGACAATTCTACCCTCTAGCATATATGCAGAAAGCCATCATGAATTTGCAGAACTTTAGAAAACTTAAAGGTCAAAATGTGCAAGATTACACCCCAAGAATTCAGAAAAAGGTCTCTAATGTTAGATGTAGATTTGCAATCACAAAACACGTTGCTGAAGTACATAGTGGGATTACAAATTTACCTTAGGCATACTATCCTTATGTTTAATTTGAATAATCTAGATGAGGTGTGTGTGCAAGCCACTCATCTTGAGACAAGAGGAAAAAAAACTCTAGAAGAAGGTAGTAAAAAGCCATTTAAGGGTAAAGGAAAAGAAAAGGGTTTCAAAGGAAAGGGAGAAAAAAATGCATCCATTAAGAAGGAAGGATATAAATTAACATGCAAGCATTGTTCCAAAGAGGGTCACAATGAAGCTCATTGTTGGAAGCTTCATGCCGAAATGAAACCAAAGAAATTCAACAACAAGGGAAAACAAAAGACAACTGCAACCACTCAACAGGATTTGGTATCCGAATCAGGTGATGAAACTAAAATTACAGCCATGGGTATGAAGGGAAAAGAATCCATTACTAGCACTAGTACTTCAAATTTACACAATAAAACTCCACATGAAAAGAAGAGGATAGAACTTTTTCACATAAGGACATAGAAAAATTGATACTCTTTTTGATAGTGGCTCTCAAGCCAATCTTATCTCTAAAAACATTGTCAAAAGTTTAAACTTGGAAACAATTCCACATCATAAACCATATCCATTAGGATGGGTGTGTGACAAGGAATAATTGCAAGTAACTAGAAAGTGTAAACTGAAATTCGCCATTACTGCAAATTTCATAGATGAAGTGGAGCTTGATGTTGTGCCATTAGACATATGTGTTATAGTTTTGGGCAGCCTGTATCTCTAGGACAGAAAATCTATCTGCCATAGACATGAAAAAAAATACCATTTGTTCAAAGATGGAGTAGAATATATTGTGAGAGCTCATAGCAAGAAATTAAATATTTCACTTGTTAATGCGGGGCAGATGAAAAGACTAGTGAATTCTAGCAAGAATTTTGTGCTTCTAATGATCAAACCCAAGAATGATGTTGATAATGAAGCTTTTCGAGTTTGTGATTCAAGATTGAAATCTGAATTGGTTGATGTTGTTAACCAAAATGATGAGATGTTTCAAGAACCAAAAGTATTGCCTCCCAAGAGATGAATCCAACACGAGATACAGTTGCAGCAAGATAGTCCTCTTCCTAACATTGGCATGTACAGGATGTCAGTGATGGAAAGTGAAAAAATTAAAAATCAAATTCAAGAGTTGTTGGATAAAGGGATCATCATGCCAAGTTCTTCATCATGTGGTTCACCTATTTTTTTGGTGCCAAAGAAGGATGGAACATGGCGCATGTGTGTGGACTTTCGTGCATTGAACAAGATTACGGTAAAGAACCATTTTCGACTGCCTAGAATAGATGATTTACTTTATCAATTGAAGGATGCAAATTATTTTACTAAGTTGGAATTGATGAGTGGCTATCATCAAATTAGAATTGTTGAAGGAGACATTTGGAAGACAACATTCAAAACAAAACAAGGTTTGTTTGAATGGAAAGTTATGCATTTTGGTTTATGTAATGCTCCTGCTACCTTCATGCTTGTGATGAATTATGTGTTGAGGCCATTTCTTTATGAGTTTGTTATAGTCTACTTAGGCGACATCTTAATTTTCAGTAAATTTTGTGATGAACATATCATGCATGTGAGAAAAGTACTTGATGTCTTAAAGAAAGAACAATTGTATTTAAAGATGTCAACGTGTGAGCTTGGAAACACTTCTTTAGTTTACTTGGGTCATATTGTTGGAGGAGGTGAGTTGAAAATAGATCCCTCCAAGGTTGACGTCATTTTGAATTGGCCAAGGCCCAAGACAATTATTGAGGCAATAAGTTTTTTGGGAGCAGCCCAATATTGGATGAAATTCATTACTAACATTTCTTCTATAGCAACTCTGCATGCATTGACAAGTGTGATTTTATTTATTTATTTATTTTCAGTGGGGAGGCAAACAACAAAAGGCTTTTGATGCATTGAAGGAAAATATTAGTTCAGCTCCAGTACTTGCACTTCCAGACTTGAGACAGTCATTTGAGATCCAAATTGATGCTAGTGACTACGCCATCGGTGTAGTCCTCACGAAACATGGTAAGCCTATCTATTTTCATTCAGAAAATTTCAATGGTGCAGTGATTAATTAGCCTACATATGACAAGGAATTGTATGCATTGATGCAAAGTATGAAAAAGTTGGAAACACTACTTGATGGGTAAAGAAACACTCATTCACATAGATCATTAGCCATTGCAATACTTGCAATCTCAATCTAAGTTACAACAATCAATGCACTTTTGATGGATGGGTTTTCTTCAACAATTCCACTTGGTAATAAGGTATAAGAAAGGTATCTACAATAAAGTTGCTGATATGATTTCTAGGCCTATTATTAGTGCAACTACTTTACTCAAGCATAATTCTATTTTGCATGAAAGTTATATTGAGCAATATGCATTAGACAATGACTTTCAGGATGTTTATGTAAGCTTGAGTCAAGGTAACCAAGTAGAGGACTTGGATTATCATTTGCATGATAACTTGTTGTACCATCTTGGCAAGCTTTGGATTCGACAAGGAGAAAGAGTCAACATCATAAGAGAGGCACATACTTCTCTTATTGCTGGCCATTTTAGTGTAAGTAAGATGGTGGCACATCTACAAAGGTATTGTTATTGGCCTCATATGCTTGAAAGTGTGTCATGCTTTATTAAAGGATGTTCATTATGTACAGTAAGTAAGCCTAGCAATAGGAAGTTAGGATTGTACACACCATTTCCAGTTCCTTCACGACCGTGGGAGAGTGTTTCTATGGATTTTGTAGGAGGTCTTCCATTGTAAAAAAGAGGTCATGATTATTTGCATGTAGTTTTGGATAGATTCAACAAAATGTGTATGTTGATGCCATGTAAAAAGCAAATTATAGTTGAACAAACTACTCAGTTATTCTTTTAGAATGTATGGGTGCATTTTGGATTTCCCACATCCATTGTTAGTGATCGAGATTCTCACTTTGTTGGGAATTTTTGGTCAAGCTTGTGGGGATTCATGGACACCAAATTGAAAAAGAGTACAACATTTCATCCACAAATAGATGGTCAACCAGAGGTGGTGAATAGGACAGTGATACATCTTTTTCATTGGTATTGCAGTAAGCATCCTAAGTTGTGGGATGAACATTTTCACTATATTCAACATGCTTACAACCGGGCCAACCAATATTCAACTCAAACATCACCATTTGAAGCATGTTTGGGATGCTTTCCTAAGTCTCATTTGGATTTCATTTTTGGAAAGATGTTGCTATTGATGGTCAAAGTGACATAGACAAAGCAAGAAGGTTTATTGAACAAATCCAATTGGTACACCAAAGAGTTCAAGAACAGTTGGAAAAGAGCCAAGGCAAATACAAAGCAAGGCATGACAAGCATTGTGTAGATCACAAGTTCCAAGTCAGTGATGAAGTTTGGCTTCACATTAGCAAAGAGAGGCTCCAAGGAGAAGGTGAAAAGCTAAAACCAATTAGATATGGTCCATTCAGAATTTTGGAAAAGATTGGTAACAATGCCTTCAGGTTGGATTTGCCTTCATATATGCAAATTTATGTTGTTGTTAATATTCAGAACTTAAGGTTGTATGAAGCTCCTTTGATTGAGGATCAAGGATAAAATGTCCAAATTCCTTCCATTGAAGAATTTTCTTTTGAATACCTTGATGAACTATAACAATACGCTATTCTCGATATAAGAACAAGGTCTTCAAAATGAGGGAATGTGGATTACCTTCGAGTGGAGCTCAAGGGAAAAATCCTTCAAAGGCCAAATGGATCGAGATTGGAAAGGTGAGGGAACTGTATCCTCACATACTGGACAACTAAAAGTGATCTTTTGGGGTACAAAAGGCTTCCAGTGAGTAGGAATGATCAGGTGCTCAAAAAATAGCTCAAAATTCAGAGTTGTTGGATAAATGTGGAACCTAGACGATGCGTAGTGCTCATCACCTGAATCTAGCACAACTCATTTCATGCAAAACAAACATCGTAATATCCTAGAATCATGTTTTGTTGACTTTCCCAAACAGGTGAATTTTTGCAAAAAATTGACAACTTAGTCAATAGTTCGTACTGCTGACATGGCGCTGACTGGGTAGGTCTATGTGGCAGGTTGACTAGTCAATATCCTTCGGAAAATCACATTGTTCCAAGTGGCATGTTCTTAGTGGATGAAATTTGGAGGTTTTTGATTGGTTGGATTGGTGGCCAACCATGGGTTGACACGTGGCCCAACTAGAGGCTACCACGTGGTAGCCCAGGGACCACCAAAATATTGGGTGGAAGTCTAGGCAACAACAGTGGGGTTTGAACCCACGACCTCACAACGCAAGTCCAAAGCCTCCACCAATACGCCATAGCAGTATTTATTAACCATATAAGAACTCAGGTTATATTTGAATTAGACATGTTTGACATTTCTAGGTAAGGCCCAGCCCATAGTGGCCGGACCTTAGTCATGCCACCACAATGTGACCACTGGTGGAAAGGAGTGGGGGCCCGATTGGTGGGGGCGGGCTGTTGGCCTTAACCCTGGGAACATGGCCCCCATATGGCCACTTTTTTCGGATTATAGGCATTGGAGGTTAATTAAAGAGTCTGACAATTTCACCCAAAAATCGGCAAAATTGTTGCTCTGTTAGTGCATTTTGGGGCAAATTTGTAGGATGGTGTGAGATTTTGGGGAATTTGCAGTGTGATTAGCAAAAAACTTGGAAAGGCCATAACTTCTTCAGTTTTTGACCAAATCAGGAGCAAAAAGAGGCTACACAAGTATTTTGGGCATTTTTGAGCCATTGGAATAGGTTTCAGATATTTCTGCGCTTTGTAAACTGATGTATTCACATTTTTGAGCATAATAGAGAGGGCCAAGCCATTGGAAGTTGGACCAAGGAGACATAGCCCAGGAGGGGTGAGCTCCTTCATCATGCGCTGCTGTGATATTGTTTATGGTGATGTTTATGTCTATTATATTCTGTTGTCCAGTCATTTGTTTAGGTTAATTTGCACATAAAATTAACATAAAACACTCAAAACTCGTGTTTTAAACTTGCAATTAACCTCATGAATCCTTAAGCACTTTTAACATAATCTGAAAGGAATTTAGTACAACAAACTAATTATCCCAATCAGATCACTGCTTAGAAGGACACTATAGTTGAAACTAAGAACTATTTAATGAAAACAAAATAACATAAAGCAAACTCATTAGTATTGTACAAAATTTCTAGATAGATTTTAGTTTTAGCAAATATGTAAGTTTTATAGAAATGTTCAAAGTAATTTTCCCCTTGTAATTGTTATCCTGAATCTGAACCTCTAAATGTCATATGTTTCCTGGAAATTAAAAAAAAAATGTTTTTAGTTATAGTACATTAAAAAATATGGCTGAAAAGCAGTGGGAGCACTTATAAAACACACACACACACACACAGTTGCACTATGTAATGAAAATATAATCAAAATACAATAAATAAAACAATAACGTGCCTCTCAGAAGAGTTATGATTGTCTTTAATGGTATCTGTTATGCTTGTATTCATTTGTGCTACTTTAACACTATGAGTTAGAGCAAATATACAATAATAAAAAAAAGGGTTTATAATTCCATAGCACAAAAGTACTTCAAAAATAAGAACTACATGACAATGACGTATTTTGTCTAAACGTCTTTAGTATTATAAAATCATATAGTATTTGAACTTTGTATATCATTGCCATAGGACTGTACCATGTATTGTATAAACATTGTTAGTAATCGCGTAGAGAAATAATAATGCATTGTTAATCTGTCACTAATGCTACACGTTTTGCGTTTTCATTCTAAATGATACTTCCTCATAGTGTGAAACTATCAAAACAATATCGTACAACGCAGACAAGGATTCTATTTGTAACCAGCGCCTCCAAAAACTAGTTTGGCATGCATTCGTAACGTGTTTTCTAAAAATAGTGCATGATGAACACCTAGTGAATGCTTCTACAAACAACACATCCAAAATTAGTAAGTAGTATTGTGATGTTAGCATATATATATTAAACATATGTATTAGAAACTTAACACATTTGAACCGATAGATAGAAAAAATTGTAATAATAATAATAATAATAATAGAAAAACTAACTTTGGACCATGAATGTCTAAGTTTAACGTCTTCCTTTAAAAAAAAAAATCAACACCACATGTTCCTAGATGTTTAATTTTTTTACACATTGAAATAAATGATATCAAGAATATGTAGTAATTTACATAACTATTTTTATTTTTGTTTTTCTCCTGTTAATAAAGCATATCAGTTTAGAATATAATATAATAATAACAATTAATTTCCATGCATGATGTTTATTTATATTGCTATATTTAATTAATTTCCCATATCCTATGTCAAAGTAAACTGATAGTGATTTTTGGTGAATCGACATACATAATTCATCTTCTGCACAGTCGAAAATTCGCAAAATGAAAATAATAGTAATAACAGGTTAACATCAATAGTTTAACATTAATTCCTTGTGCACTCCACATTCTCCCGAAAATAACGTGTCCTAATTTTGTCTCTACCAAATACAATTTCTAATGTAAAAGCTCAGGATAGTAAAATGTTTGCACAATGAAATGTTCAGTACATACCCCGTTACGAGGAATAACACACTATCAGAGAAATCATGAAACCACATGTTCTTCGACACATAATGCGTTTTCCATAAATCTATTTAATTGATTCTTTTTGCATAAAGATTTTCACAGAGTACAAGATATCTTCTTATTCAATAATGCCTTTCAGTCATTCGTATCATTGATTAATAAATACATTGTCATTAAAGGCTTTTATTGCTAATATTTAAGGAAACAATTGGTGTATACAATATTATTGGCGATATTTTAAGTGTAAGTAATGCTTTTCTTCGTATTTCCGAGTATGTTTCAAACTAGGCATATGTGCGCAAGTATGAAAGAACTCTCTTGTGTGGAGGAAGATTTTAATGTGTGGATCACCCCACTTAACACAAAAGAATTATATTGCTAATAGTTTAGTATTAAATACTGAATATTTTCTCAATAACATTGTTTATGCTTAGAATATTGATAGTATTTTACTTGAAAATAATGCATTCTATTGCTATAGAATTCATTGTGTATTTTAGTATTAAAAATACATACTTTATGCTTATATTATTAATAATATTTTTGTTATAAATAATTTATATGTTTGTATATATGAATATGTTTCAAATTAGGAATTTGCGTGGAAGTGCAGAATAAATCCATTGTACAGAGAAAGCTTTCAATGTCTGGTTTACTGCACTTGGCACTAAGGACTTTTATTGCTAATAATTTAATATCAAACAATGCATATTTGTTGTTTGCAATAGCACCAAAGAAAATGCTAGACTTATACGATATTGTTGCTAATATTTTAGTGGGATCCATATTTCGTTCACATTTCTTCTGCATAGGCTATATATGGACACACTTGCTCAATTGCTTTCTTGGACATAGTTCGTACTTCACACCGTAAAAGATCTGGACAACATTCATATGATATGCAATATATGATTTGGAAATTTTTAAAATTATCTCTACAGAACGACATTAAAGCCTTTTATTGCTAGATATTTAGTAAACGATTGACATATACGATATTATTGGCGAATTTTAAGTGTAAATATTACTTATATTTGTATTTTTGAATATGTTTCAAACTAGGCATATGTGCGGAAGTTGGAAGAACTCTGTTGTGTGGAGGAATCTTTCAATGTGCAGATTGCCCCACTTAGCACAAAAGACTTATATTGTTAATATCTTAGTATTAAATAACACTTATTTGCTTAATAACATTGTCTATGCTTAGATTATTGATAATAGTTTACTTGAAAATAATGCATACTATTGCTATTCAATTGATTATATATTTTAATATTAAAAATACATACTTTATGCTTATATTATTGTTAATATTTTAATTGTAAAGAATGTATATGTTCATATTTCTGAATATGTTTCAAATTAGGCATTTGTGTGGAAGTGTGGAGGAAGTCCATTGTGCGGAGAAAGCTTTCAATGTGTGGTTTGTCGCATTTGGCACCAAAGACTCCTATTGCTAAAATTTTAGAATTAAACAATGCATATTTGTTGTTTGCAATAGCACCAAAGTAAACACTAGACTAATACAATATATTTCTAATATTTTAGTGGAATTTGTATTTCATCCACTTTTCTTTCACACATGTTATATTTGGACACACTTGCTTAACTACTTTCCCACACATAGTTCGTACTTTGCACAATAAAAGCTCAACACAACTAAACATAATAATATTCACCATTCTACCACACATACCCCATCCTTCATAATCATTTATACAATATATGATCTGGGAATTGAAAAAGTATATTTGCACAACAAAATATTAAGTGAATATTTGTTCGGGAAATCGACAAACATATCCCATCCTCTACACAGTAAAAGCTTTGCACAACGAAACATAATAATAATACCATATTAACATTATTAGTTTAATGTTAACTTCCCTATACACTGACAATTTTTTTTGCATATACCTGGTGTTCAACAAAGATTCACAACTTTAAAATCAAAGCTCTATGCAACTGCTCTCCCGCACATACTACGTACTCTGCACAGTAAAAGCTCTATCCAATGAAAGATAATAATATTCTCGATTCTCCCGCACATATACAATTTTTCATAAACATTCATATGATATATGTTATAAGATCTGGAAATTTATAAAAGTATTTCTACACAACGATTTTATTTAGCTCGTTTGTGCGTCCCACCCTTCTCACTATGAATTTGTAGCTTAATTTATTTTGCACAATTTTTTTTCTTCTAATTAACTAATTAAAGGTTGTGCTCTTCGCAGAGTCAAAGCCTTGTTTATAGTTATCTTTACATAAATAGGCATATATTTAGAACTACGGATTAAGTGCAGTGTGTGGAAGAATATTTGAAGCTTTCATTATCGGAATCTTTGTACTCGGCACAAATAGTTGTTTTCAAAAAGCTCCACCCCTACTCCGAACAAATTTAAAAATATGATGATAGCGAACATTATTTATGTTTCATAGAAAAAAAAATATTCTCATGTTTCATGTTATTAGCATATACGTATCAATAGTGTAATACGAATGATCAAAGCATAAATCTGTAACATTGAGAAATACAATCATAGTAACAATAACAATATCGAGTTTCAAATCTCAATCATCCTAATTATAATGTAAATAAATAAAAAGAATACAAACGTATATAAGATTATATGCTAAGCATTAAGAACTCTAATTCTCAGTTCGGATTACTTGTATCAGTAATGAAAATTCTCAATGGCTCACTAGCTCATTCACTCTGCTATTCTAGCATCTTCTCTTTAAGTATTTGCTTCTGCATTCACCAAAATTAAATACATGAACTATAGTATGCAAAAGGAGAACTAAAAAAGAAAGTAGACAACATTCAACAAGTAGACTATGTGACATTAGTAAAATTAGCATATCACGATGATTAAATACTAGTAAACAAAAAACAAATGTGAAAAGATTTAAGGCCACTTACAATTTGTGAAAACATATAGGCTAATTGTTTGACTATCAACTGCCTCTCGAATGCATGGCCTCTTGAACCAATGTCTTAAACTTGTTGAGAAATGGCAACAAGAAATTCCAGTTTAATTTGTCCTTAAATTAAATTGAGAATTAAAATCGAATTCTGTTCTCATAGAAACTTGTAAATAATTAATTAAGTTTAATTAACTTAATTAGCTTAGGAATTTCGAGTTGGAAGTCTTTCTGTAGTCATGTTTATGTTCTCCCTAGGTTTTAGGGGTCCAGTATGAGTTTAAATTGAGTTGGAAATTAGATCACTTAATTTATTGAGTTAAGTTCAGTTAAATTAGTTCCAAACTGTTTGAGGAACTCATAGAGAGTTAACAGTCAGTTGGTGCACTAGTGCATCCACAAATCCCACTCTAGTTAACTAAAGATTCCCTCATCAGAAAATCATGCATGTTGATTTTGGGAAAGACCCAGTTGAGACTAGAGTGCAGGGACAATGTATTATCAGTTGTATTATTTACTGGAGTGTAAATATCATGTATGCATCAGAGATTGATCCTATGTTTAGATTGTGCATTTTTGGAAGAATGAATTCCCTTTATATACGAGCTATTCATCCTAGGAATTATGAAATATATTAGGGGCTTGGAGAGCTGTAGAATTGGCTAAGTGTTGGCCAAGAGATAGCTTGTGAGCTGAGAGAGTTGAGCATACTTGTGCGGAATTGTTCTAGTGAGAACAAGCTTTGTATCTTCACTCATATTTATGATATATGCAATACAGATAGCGGGTTTTTGAGCAGTGGATTTCCCAGATACATCTTGTGTTATGTGCCATTGATTTATCTTCTTCTTGTTCATATTGTTTTCATCAATCTATTGGCTTCCACTGGTTGAAAATAGAAGTAGATTCTTGTCTTTTTCTTTAGTACATTGCATGAGCTTGTGAATCTACAAGATTTTCTACATGGTATCAGAGCTGAGAACAATATACTAGAGGAGATTTCAAAGTTTTGAGTTTTGGGTTACAGGTGAAATTTGAATTTGCAATACATACTTCAGGATCGGTAGATGGCGTTCTACAGTTTGTGGCTCAAGTATGCCTTGGAAGGCAACTCAAATTTTATAGTTTGGAGGGATAGAATGGAGGTTGTGCTAGAGGATAATGGCTTGATGGAATTCGTTGATCAAGAAATTCCTAATCCAATAGCATCAGATGCATAGAATTTGGCCAAATGGAAGAAATTTGTGGTGAAGGCAAGGCAGATAATCCTTGAGGGAGTTTGAGACCACATTGTCTCGAGTCTCCATGGCAAGGAAAACCCGTATGCTATGTCGAAAGCATTGACGAACTTGTATAAGAAGAACAATGACCAAAGGAAATTGGAATTGAAGGACAAACTTCGAAAATCAAAATGGAGAAAGGCAAGACTATTCCTAAATACTTGACCAAGTTCACTTAGTGTCATGATGAACTCTGAAGTGTTGGAATCACGGTTTCTGAAAATGATATGGTGAGTCTTTCTCTTCTAGGAATCCCAAAGAGTTGGCATAGTTATCATTACTCTGTCAATGGTTGGGAGAAGCTTCTCAATCGGAAATGATTATGGTGGGATTTGATATAGGAGGAGATTAGGAGGAACACCAGGGATGGCTCTTCATCAAAGACTGATGATGAAGAGAACTGTGCCTTAGTGATTAAGGAGAAGAATGGGAAAGTGAAATCTTCCCATTCCAAATAAGATTCTTATCATGGAGGTAAGAAGAAATACATGATGGAAGTTAAGTGCTTTCATTGTCATGAGCTGGGCCATTTTGCTACAAATTTTCCACTCAAAAAGTCCAAGAAGAAGTCCTCAGGAGGAGTGGTGAGTGAGGATTTGGCCTCTCAATTCGAATTGGACTTTTCCCTCATTGCATGCATAGTTTCATCAATGATGGGAAGTGTATGGTACTTAGACATTGGAGCTTCATTCCACATGACTAGCGACAAAGAGTTATTTAGTGACATGGAGGAGAAAGATCTTGAGATGCATATTGAGATGGGTGATGATGGGAAGTATAGTGTTACTGGATTGGGCACGATTACTTTTCAAAGGGAGCATGGGGCTCCACTCACATTGAAGAATGTTATGTATTTGTCTAGTTTGAAGAAGAACTTGGTATCCATTTTCATGCTTGAGTATAGAGGCTATGATGTGATCTTCTCGAAAGAAAGGGTGTTACTTTGACACATAGTCACGGGTCAAGTAAATAAGATAGGGATTCAGGTGAAGAATCTCTATAAGCTGGAGATAGAGGAGTGTGATGCTTTGAGCACAAAAAAAGAAAGGGTGTAGAGCCGAGGCATTGGCGAATTTCGGCATAGGTGATCGGGCCACTTGCATCATGGGGCTTTGAAGATATTGCAACAGATCTCTACTTGTCTTCCCAAAGGTATGCTTGAGCAATTTGATACATGCAAGGGGTTTACTACCAAGTCATCCGTTCACGATAGAGACAGTCGAGCATAGGCTATTATAGAGCGAGTCCATTCAGATGTGTGTGGACCATTATTGAAAACATCCATGGCCAAACACAGGTATTATGTTATATTTGTTGATGACTATTCTTGTAAATGTTGGATATTTCTCTTGCAGAGAAAGGATTAAACTTTCACAAAGTTTTGTGAGTTTAAAGCATTGGTGGAGAAAGACTCGGGCAAGAAGGTTAAAGCTATACCAAGTGATAATGGTGGTGAGTATATCTCAAATGAGTTTAAGAACTTCTGTGTAGTGGAAGGGATTAATCGGGATTTGATGACACCCCATAACCCTCAGCAGAATGGGGTCGCCGAGAGGAAGAATAGAAGCATAGCAGGGGTAGAAAGGGCAATGTTGCATGATCAAGTTTTACCACTACACTTGTGGGCTGAGGCATGCAATACAACGGTTTATGTCCAAAGTCGTAGCCAACATCAAATACTTGAGATGAGGACATGAGAGGAGGCATATTTTGGTAAGAGGCTAGATGCTGGCCACCTCAAGATTTTTGGGTCATCAGTATATTTCCATGTGACTAAATATGCATGAAAGAAGCTTGAGCCGACAACAGAGTTGGGGATATTTGTGGGGTACATTGATACACCTCACAACTATTGGGTGTACTTGCCGACCAACAGGATGACAATGGTTCACAAGGATGTTAGATTCGATGAGGAGAATGCCATGCAATTTTCCCTTGAGAGGGAGATTGAGCTACATGCAAATGAGGAGATTTTAGCTCCAAAAGTTGAGGAGAATTTGATTGATGTGGAGTAGCCACATGCAGAGGATCCAAGAGTGGAGACATCCACTTAGGCAAAGTCTTCCATAGAGGGAATAAAGTGCACCAGAGAGGCTGACAAATTGCTGGATGATGCACGGGATAATTTGGGAGCACCCAATTCTCAACGCAAGTAAAGGTGGTCACCCGAGAGGTACACTAGATACGTGGCTCTTATGGGCGAATGTTTTGTGATAGAGCCATCTTCCTTTAAGGAAGAAGTGTAGCAACTGGTTTGGGTTGATGCCATGGTGGAGGACTAGACTCCATAGTTTGTAACAATGTTTGGAATGTGGTGCATGTTGGTTCCTATAACAATAGGAGTCATAATTTTGAATGACTGAGATTAAACCTTGTAATATTGTACATACCTTTGCTTTTGCAAATGTTTTCCATATTCAAAAAATAAAAAAATGTAAAGAGGGTATGTCCTAAAAGAATAATCAAAGGACAAAAAGAATAAAGAAAAAGGTCCAAAAAAGATGAAAAATATGAACTCGAAGAAAAGAAAAAAGACCATGAAAGTGAGCAAGCCAAAATGCCACTCCTATTTATTTTTATGCATAATAAAATATTGTGTGCAGCTTGTGATTAATGCCACAATCCAGGGTAATCAAACCATTTAATCTTGATTATACCATGCTTTAAATTTCATGTTGATAGTTAGAAAATAAAATCTGACCAAACTGTTTAATCTTGGCAGATCATTAGATAAGGTAGAGTAAAATAAAAGGAGCTCATCAGTTTAATCTGAGCCCATGGATGATATAGTGATAGAATTAGTTAGCTTACTATTGTAAAAAAAATATATATATATATATTTGATAAGGGTTTGCTAGCTCAAATGCACCCTAATAAAGTGAAGTAAAAATGGTAGGAAAAGTAGATGGGTAAATAGGAGAAAGGTTGCAGAAGTATGATGATTGATTAGACAAAAACATATTTATCATTCTCACCATAAAAGTTCTAGATATGAATGAACAATCAAGCATGCAAATGGATTTCGAAGTCAATTATTTAACTTCCTCCATTCATTTCACCTTTTACTTAACTAATTTCCCATAATAAAGTTCAAAGTGCTCAAAAACCTTTAAGTCAAAGAGGCTAAGAGCATTTCTCTGACTTTTGGAGGGACTAGACCCTCGGCTCAATGACTTACAGATGTTAAGTATTAAATTCCCCCCAACAAAATTCATCTCCCTTCATTCCCCCTAATTTCCCTAATAAAACACCTTTTACTAAGGTTAATGGTGGGCCCCAGTATTGCAGCAATAAGGCCGCAACCCCTGGAACTCCCTTCTTTAATTTTATCAACCCGGTAGTTCGTAACAAACTTGGAAGTGACGGTGCTATATGCACAAGTACTAGCTCTTGCCGCAGCTGTCACTTGGTCAGCTGGCACAAGTCCGCTAGGAGCTTAAGCCAACTTCTATGAGCTTTGAGCAGAAGCTTTTTAACTGATGGACGAAAGCTAACTCAAAGAAGGCTAATCTACTTGCAGAAGGAAACAGGAAAGCTGAAAGGAAACGTAAACCCTAGCAAACCCTAATTTACCAGCTAGCCCTACTGATGCAAGAAAGAGGATGCAAGCTATTGAAAGAGATGCCATTGACTTCTAGGAAGGAAAAATGCAAGTGTCTAAGCTACTTCTACAGTAACATCTGAAAAGAAACATCTTTTTGTATTTTTGAATAAGTTGTTAGAATTATCATGCATGTGCTTTTAACTGGTTTTGATTGTGCAGAGGTGGATTGGCGAGAGGAAATGCTTGGAGGAGGTCAGGAAGGTTCAGAGAGGGCCTAAGGGGTCCCTAACACCGTTCCAGAGAGTTTCACAGAGTTTGGCTATCAAGAAACCTCATTCGTGAGCTTCTACAAGAAGTCTGCAGGGTTCTACAGGATGTTCTGGAATTTCTACAGGATGTCTATAATTTTTTTACAGGATGTTTAGAAATGGGATTTTAGAGGATGGATGGAGGAAAAAAATATGAAGGAGTGGGTATGGAGGTAGGATAAGGGTTGGAGGTGGTCCAGGACTTGGTGGATGGAGTTGAGGAAAGATGTAGATGGCTGGATTTGTTCAAGGAGGACTGAAGCAATGTTGCACAAAAACTAGGGTTATGTGAGCAAATGGAAAACGTAAGGCAAGAAGCTGAGCTGAGGGATGGAGCAGATGGGTTTGATGGAGTATGGGTAGGTAGAGAAGTGGTACAGGTGCTCTGCAAGTTGTTTTTCCAACTGAACCAACGAAGACTTGTAAAATCAAAGACCTAGTTACATTGACCTAATCTGATCTGGCTGACAGTAAAGCGAATGAACAGGAGTTTGAACTGCAATGAAACCATGTATACTAACTTATGCAACTAAGCAAGCAAAAATCTGAACATGTAACCAACTTCTGTAAATAAAAATCGAACACTAATGATTGCATGGCGGAGCAAAGACTGTGTTTTTGTTGGTAGCAAGGTCACCTTGATCCCAGCTCCTGATCCCATTGAGGGAGAGGTGAAATCAGAGGTGCTTGATGGCCTTTTTTTGAAGCTCTTCCCTGATAATAACCTATCAACTCAATCTGAACATAAAAATCCTTTTTAATCATCAAAAGCAATCTAAATAACAAAGCAAGATTTAAATCTAAATAATAGATTTTATTCTAAGAATGCAGCAAAGACACATGAAAGTAAACAAAGGAGATACTAGGCACTTGAGATGGGCCCAACCCCAAGAGCTACAGCCTCCTAAGAGAGATTTAGAGCTGGTGCAAAGC
Organism: Pinus tabuliformis; assembly: GCA_031772625.1. NCBI lineage: Eukaryota > Viridiplantae > Streptophyta > Pinopsida > Pinales > Pinaceae > Pinus > Pinus tabuliformis. The sequence continues at coordinate 614,723,399 of CM062810.1, read as the reverse complement.
TGGATTCATCTTTATTGATCAAAGGAATAGTTACATTCCAAAAACTGTCCACAAGAAAAACTTGAAAATGTGCTGAAATGCAGAGCTAACGTACTGCCTAAAAAATGACTAAAATCAAACTACAAAATAGCTAACTTCTGCCTACAAAGTGACTAACTAAAATGAGGCCCTAAGCCCTCTTATTTATACAAATTGAGGACCCCAATAGCCCTCCTAAACTTTAGGAACTCGGCTGCCAAAACTTGTAGTTAACATCACTTTTACTAGCACTTGCTTGGCTGCCCTTGTGATAATTGATTTGGTGGCCCTTGAACTCCGAGATGATGGTGGAGAATTTGAGGTAAGGGCCCATAAATGAAGGGGACACCTTCCTACAAATCCTCTCCCTTGTTCTCCCACGAATTTGGCTTCCAAGTGCTCATTACAACCTTTGATTTTGTCTCCAAATTGACCAAAAAGAATACACAAAGCACACATTAAACTTGTTGGCATAATGACTAACCCAATTCACTCTATTAGCATAAATATAATCAAAAACATGTAATAAACTAATGAGAATGGTGGATTAAGTGGAATTAGGAGGTTGAATGAGCCCATATAATTATCCATTTTTGGGGCTCATCAGTTAAAACACTATTCACTTAGGGAAAGTAATCACCCCCATGTAAAACCCTTTTTTCTCAAAAAACCCACAAAAAAGCTTTAGCCTAAGTTATAATGCACATGTGCGGAAAGCAAAGAAATCACAGAAAATACATTATGCTTAGTGCAATTCATTTCTGCCGTTTTCATATTAACTTCTAACTTATATATATTAATTCCCATTAATACCCTTTCCCGTATATATATATATATATATATATATATCCCTTACATTAATATCCCTAGACCTAGTTTTAACTATAAAACTACAGATTTCACCCAAACCCTGACAATGTTCATTAACTGATCAATTCACGATTACGTTAAGTAAAACCCCGCAAATCACCCCGATGGACTAATCACTCTTTAAGCCATCATTAATCCCCGAAAACGATGAAATTAAGTGCCCGACGGGCCCCCCACTAGCCTCCATGCAGCTTCCTCACCCAATCACTGTGTGATCGTCTCCCTCCTCATTCGACGGCCCTCATCCATATCGGGCCAACCCGACGTCCGTCCCTTACCCGCTTGAAAAAGTGGTTTTTCCACCAGCCCCCAATGCTATGTGTCAGCTGATGAATGGAATCGGGCAGCCCCTCCCAAATACCACCAAGCGCCCAAAAGTGATGTGATAGAAACCGCTTACCGCTCGCTCACTACACGACAAAATGACCACTATTCACCCTATACCTACCAAAACTGACTTTCCGCGCATAAAGCCAAAAAGCCCCAAATCATTTGTTTTCACTGGAATTTAACCTGTAAACCTCTGTACGCATGCACGCCACCTGCGAATGTTGAAGCCATCAACCCACGTCCAATTGCACTCCAAAGACACTGCAGACCACCCAAACAACCTTGCAGACTATATAGAACCCCTTCAAACATTTGCAATCTCCAGCCGCCCTACTCAGAACCATTTCAACCTAGTTCTAGGTATTTAAGCCATAATTCATCAAACACCCTGTCAATTTCAAAGAAACCAGTGATTGAGTATTCTTAGTTAAGTTTTAAAATGAATTAAATAAACTCAAGAACGCAAGCCTACTCTGTGCTGAAACACTGTTGTCCTAAAATATTGTAAATCACCTCCCCCATACTCAAAACCACAAGAACTGAGAATGGCTGCCCCAATTGCCATAGATGTGAGACCCATCTCTACACCCCACTTAGACCTAGACCACCTTCCCTTTACTGATAGAGATATCTAGATAAAAGATACCTTTGTCATAGAGCTCCTGCTCAAAATTTATTGCTAAAGTATGGACAAGTTCCTAAACCATGCTGATGAAATTGGCCTTTGGGAGTCAAATTTTCCCAAGTACCAGTTCCCCTAAGTCCATATTTTCCTTGAAGTTGTACATATGTGCCATGCCAACTATGTCCCCAGTCAAAGAGCAGTCATGTCCCCTAACCAGGCCATACTTTTCACTATCATTACTGAATCTATAAATGAGATGCTACAACTCTAGCCTGGCCAAAACTTGACTCCCCTCTCAATTGGAGACCTGTTGGACTTATATCCCAAACTCAGCCATGCAATATTGGCCCAATTAATCCAACCTTCATCATAGAAGAGAAGTATACCCCCAAAGACCCCCCTCCATATGTAGCAACTATATTTTCTCCTTGGGGCAGAAATATTGTCTCCACGATATCTTGTGTTTTGGGTTACTCCACAAGTGAATACATTGATGAAATCATCCTAGCTTTCATGTCCATCTATACCCCAGGATAGGCTCCTGCAACCATTTATGACTTTGCCACATTCATAGCTGATAGGATGCATGAACAGTTCCTCAGAATGAGTAATGAGAGAGTCTTCAAATACTCCTCCATCTTGTATCACCTTTTCCTATACTTCCAAGTAGATAAATTCCCAATTACCTTGCAAAAGTTGGACACCAAGGGCCAACCAAGATCAGTCATCTTCTGGACCCCATTGATTCATCAATATTCCCCCCCTATTCATATAATGAATTCATAGATTCCTTTGTCCACCCTGTGACGACCATGCTCAGTGGAACCCCTCCACCAAGAATCAATCCTAAGATTAGGAGAGTCCTTCATCTAACCATCAATCATCAAGTGGGATATTTGTACTTGTACCAAAACCACATAGAAATCAAGATTTATGGGTTCCAGCTGGCCCCATACAAACTACGTAAATACCTCCCAATGAGGTTATTTGCCCTGGAGTACTATAGGAAGATAATAAATTCAGATGAGGTAAACTTTGTTAAAGCCAAAAAGAAAGCCCAGCTCAAGATCAAAGACCAATTGGGTCCTTTTATTTGTAATAGCAGAGAAGCTGGAAAGGAGGCAGAACTGATCCTTTAGAGATTAAAACTAAAACAGAGCTTCATATGGAGTTATGATCCCTTGGATTTCATCTACAAAAGAAGGCAGAAAAACAAGATGGCTCCCTACATCCATCACCGCATTCCTGAGATAGAAGAGTATGCCAACCAATTGCAATGGGTGGAAAACATGTTAGAAGACAAGGATAATACTGAAGTTGTTGAGGAAAACACATTATTAGATCTGGAAAAACAACTTGATGAGGGTTCTTTCCTGTAGGTTCCAGAACAGTCAGATAGGCCAGAATAGTTAACCAGGACAAAACCACCAGAAGAACCAGCAACTACTTCAAGTGCCCATCCAATCATGCAAACTCCTCAGAATGAGGAGAAGGTCCCAAAAAGGAACAGAGAAGGGGCTTCCACTTCAGGAATGCCTACTTCTGATGTGCAGTAAGAATCAAACAAAAGGAAAAAGCTCAATCCAGCCTCTGAGCAAGAATGCACTGACAACTCAGCTGAGGTCACCAACACAGAGGTTGAAAGAAGCAGGCCCACCACTCCATCTAGGAGTGTGCAGGAGCCTTCCACATCATAGACTCAAATGTTGATGAGGCAAAAAAGTGTTGAGGTATCTTCCTTCAGAATGCCTGCAGATAAGGACCAAGATATTAAGGAAATATACAAAGAGATCAAAGCCAGAAATGAGAGGCTTAAGGCCCAAATGTTGGCATTATGATGCATGTGTTGTACTTGATGGCAACCCACTCGTAGAAGAACATATCACTTATTTATAACTAGATGAATATACAGAAGAGATATCAGATGTGACTGAATGCATGAGATGCAGGACAACTCAAAGGAATCAGATGACAATTCTCAGTAATGACAAGTTAGCTTTGCCATCAAGTCCAATGGGGGAGATTGTTGGCATTATGAGACAAGTGTTGTCCTTGATGGAAAATCACACAGATGACAGATCATAGTGCAGCAGGTCAGTAGCAAGGAATTGATGATCAGACTACAAAGAATGAAGAAAGAAGAGTATATATGCAGGCTCAGAGTATATATGCAGGTTCACTATATACCAAGTAGGGTATACATGCAGGTTATATGCAGGTTCACTATGTACCAAGTCGCGTATATACGCAAGTTCGCTATATACCAAGTAGGGTATACATGCAGGTTCACTATATACAAAGGCGCGTATACATGTGGGATTGTTGATCAAAAGTCGCGTATGCGTATGCACGCACTTTCATGCATGGAAAAGCGCGTACATGTGGGAAAGCTTATTTTTGCGTCCGTGGTATTTAGACCTATGGTTTGGTCCTTGGTATTGCATCCGAAGTGTTGAACCCAGGTATTGGTTCCCTAGTATTGGTTCTCAATGGTTTTGGACCATGGTATTAAGTAAGGCTTAAGACTATAAAAGGGGAAGAAGATCATTAGGCAAATGCATTGAGAAAGACTTGAATATCTGATGAAGTATGAGATCCAGTATGCAAGTTATGGGTTTATGATGCATTTCTAGATCTGAGCTAAGGAGGAATCTCACTGGTTGATGGAGAACAAGATCTAAGGATAGATCGGGATCAAATGGTTTGAAATGAACTATCTCTATATGATTGATTATGCTTATTCTAGATTTGTATACTGACACATGTAATGTTCTGAACTAGGTATAACTTAAGTTTGAAATAGCTGCAAGTCATGATTGAATATTTATAGATATGTACGCGGGTTGGCTTTGGTGAAAGCGCGTATGTACGCGGGTTTGGTTCATCGTAGTAGCCTATACATTATGAAGTATGATATTTGAAGTTGCAGAGTTCTGTTGTCTGCTCTGTGTTCTGGTGACTGTGTTGTTGATAGGGTTTCAGTGTTTCAGTGATTCAAAGATTGATGATGCTAGTATTGATTGATTTTGTGCTTCAATGATATTGATGGGTCTAGTATGAAAATCGGATGAAACGTGGCCTTCAGATTATTGTGTTATGCTTCAGGAGTATCCAGTCTGAAAATGTATGAAATGTGGTACCTCGAGGAAGAAAGAGAAGGTTGTAACCTTTTGTAGGTCGACACCTACGTACTAGTACATCAGCTAGTACAAGAGCTAAGGGGGTGGTAGCTCCCTTCCAGTAGCAGCTGGAGAACGATTAAAGGTTGGAGCATTTCAGTAGGCTGGCACCTACGTACTAGTAAATGGATCAGCTAGTACAAGAGCTAAGGGGGTTGTAGCTCCCTTCCAGGAGAGTCTGGAGAATGAGAGAAGGTTGTAGCCTTCTGCAGGTAGAAGCTTGTGTACTGGTATAAGACTGCACCAGTACAAAAATATTGTAAAATGAAGTTTCTTATTAAAGGAAGATAGAGACGACTTGCAGTAGGTGGTTTTCACCCACATTGGGTTTCCACCTTATATCATGGTGTTCATGTGTGCTTCTTGTGTGTGATGATCTGTTCTGTTTTACTGCACTTGCTTACTGTTCATATGGATAATGAAGTTCTGATGCACTAACTAAAGATCAACATTTAATGGATTAACTGAATCATAAGTATTCTGGATATACACTAGTTTCTTTAGACATATTTGTGTATACACGCGGGTTCCATTAACTGAAGTAGCATATATGAATCTTAATATGGAAATGGAAAAGTTTTATTGATTTGATAATACTGATTCACCCCCCCCTCTCATTATTATTTCCAACAATTGGTATCAGAGCGGGTCCTTTGGTAGAAGCTTGATCGCTTGAAGGAGATCCGTGGAACAATGGGAAAGAAGCTTAAGAAGAAAGCACCTAAGAAGAAGAAGACATCTCAGAAGAACTATGACAGTGGGAGCATCGATTGGGGATTATGTGGAAGAAGCACTTTAGAATGAAGATGAACAAGATCTATCAGGTATGAATTTTTTATCCTCTGGTGATCCAGTAATCTATCCATTTGAAGATGATGAAAGTGATAACGAAACAACTGAAAATGATCTTATGGGTGAGCAAGAAAGATATCAAATAGAGGCAGAATTTAAAAGGCTTACAAAAAAAATTAGAGATCAAAAAGATCTATTGAACAAAATGGAATGTGGCTTCAAAGAAGAAACTACCAAATTAAAAGCTCAACTAGAGGAAGAAAACAAGGTAAGGAAGGTATTCAAGGACAAGGTAGTTCAATGTCAAAAGTTGCAGGATGAAGTGACATCATTAAGAAATGAAGTCAATAAAAGGAGCACAACAATCAAGAAACTCAGAGAAAGATCCAGTTACTATGAAAGGCTTGAAGCTATGATCCTCTCAGTAAAGGAATATCTTGAAGAATCAAAAAAGCAGAATAAATAACTACTCCAAGCTCTTGAAAAAAAAGAAAATGAAGTTCTTGAATTAAGACATCAGTTGGAAGAAGGAAGAAAAGCTGAAGAAAACATGAAGAAGTAGTATCTTGAAAAGGAAGAGCAACATCATGTTGAGGTAAATATTCTAAATGATAAATTAGAAGAAAATGATAAGCTCTTACGATTTCAAGATAGTACTAAGATCTTGGATGATATTCTTAGTAATCAAAGGTCTCCCGCTATCAAGGCTGGTCTTGGTTTTCATGAATCTGTTGAAGGTGAATCTAGTTCACAAAGTAAGACAAGGAACTCTAATGCAAAATCTGAAATGCTCAACAAGGAGATGAGAGGTCAATCCCACCATCGGCCAAGGAAAGAAATTCTTCAAAGAAGATCGTTTACTCCTTTGATGAATAATGTTGAATGTTATAATCTTGGACATGTTGCAGCCAAATGCAGAAAAAGAATAGTTCAAGATCATCACACAGAAAGATCATCACATTTCAGGTAATTTCATGGATATTGTTTTTCTTGCAATATGTTTGGTCACAAAGCTGTTGATTGCTACACAAGGAATATGAAACATGTAAAATGCTATGCATGTAACAAGCTTGGACATAGAGCAAAGGAATGTAGGAACAAAGTATGGGCACCACACCAAAATGAGAAAACATCATCACGCTTGAAGATATGGAAGAAGAAGGAAGTACAGTCAGAAAGATGTGGCACAACACAATATACTTAGACACAACACAACACAGACATAATAGACTCAGGGGGAGCTGAAAGTGTAAAACTTCAGTGTCCTAAATCTCATATGCAAGTTTCATAAAGGGAAGTCGTGTATATACACGAGTTAGACACTGCACAGTCACGTATATGTTAGTCTGAGGAAAAGCAGAAGGGACAGGCTCAGAAAAGGGTCTGATATGATTCAGTCTATTATTTGCTCTATTTGATAATGATTACAATCTGCTAATGATGTGTGGAAATGTCTTGATACTCATAAGATGTTTAGAAGTGTTTTTGATCCTAACTTGATGATGATGATGTCGTGATACTTCTTGCTGATATATGCATGATCAGATCTGACAGTAAACGGATGGCACAGGTTCAGGGGGAGTTTATGTTTTGAATAATGCATTGTTGGCATTATGGTTAGTAGTCCTTGGTGATGATACTTATATGGCTAAATGATATATCTTGCTATGATTATGAGTTATCCATGACAAAATCTCATATGATTCTTGGGGTTACATAGTTGATGTTCAGATCAGAATTCTTTGATGATGCATATATGGTGTTTACATGGTGATCTTCATAAGGATAAGGAGAAGTACAAAGCTTGAATACATATCTTCTTTATGAGTTACTCATATGCTGTTGTCATCATATGCATAAAGATCATATAATACAATTATGATATAATTCTTGGCACTCATGTGGATGAGGATTGTTGTTGTTGATGATATCAAGAAGTCTTGTCTTGATCTCTAGATACATAGTGCTATATAAAATATGAAGGATACATGGAGTTGCATTATTGGAGATATGATATGATGATAGGATTGATACTCACATATGTTGATTAATTATTATCAAATAGGGGATATTCCCGTGTAATGTTACATGGATGGTCATGCAGATCTTGATGATGAGATGACTATGGTGTTTTACACATATGATATAATGGGAATGATTTTATGATGATGTTCAAAAGGATGAGTTGATATCTATATGCAGACATACCTTGTTACAGCACATTTATAGGTTGCTGATCTGGAAGTGGTTGTACGCGAGTTTTATGAAGAACATCCGCGTATATACGCCTGTTTCTGTGGATACAGTCATGTATATGTTGGTTTGATTTCAGGTGGAACAGGTGCAGAAGGAGAACATGGTAACTGATCTGAATGATGATTAACAGATGCTGCTGATGACTCTCATAGATTTTTTTTAAATATTTCGTCTCTATGTCATGTATATCTCTTCTTATCTAGGTCATGTAACGGTCTATGTTGGTTTCCCCACTATGCCTGGGATGAATAATGTAATGTACTTATTTGTCATATGTAAACTTCTGGTGTATCCCCACTTGGTTGGGTAGATGAGTCAATTCTGGTATATCCCCACTTGGTTGGGAGATGGATGTATGTATGAGTCTTTGGTGCTAGGAAGGTCACTTATGATGTATACAGTCATGTTCTTTCTTGTAGAACATATTTTTGCAGACCTTTGTTATAGTCAGGGGGAGCATGAACATCACACTTCAGCAAGAGCAAAGCTTTCAGCATGTACTCAGAGGGAGCATGGACAGATTAGTACACCTTGGCATATACAAAGGGGGAGCACATTCAGAGATCACCACCTTTGATCATATTATAGTGTTTTACTAACTAGTCGGTCATAGGAATTCTTGCAGAATCACTATGGGAGGGTGACCCCTATGAAGAAGTAAGGGCCCTCTCCTTGACAGTCGAGTGTACTATGATGGCGGCCCGTTGGTCGAGCAACTCAAGTTTCAATTTACTTATTGGGTGGGGGGGCTTATGGTCGAGCGGCCTGACGGCACCTTATGGTCGAGCCTGCTTGCGCATCCTCTCACTCTCCCCGGTCATCGAGCAAGAATGTCCTTTCCCGTTGGTCATTCTTTATATATGTCATTATGACATATGCCCATATATGCATTGATAAGAAAGCTCAGCAGGTACTCAGGGGGAGTATGGACAGTAGAATGTTTATCAAGGAAAGAAAATATCTTGGTCCGCCCTTTGCCCTTGATGTCAAAGGGGGAGAGTGATTTGGTGTTGTTGCCATCAAGTCCAAAGGGGGAGATTGTTGGCATTATGATGCATGTGTTGTACTTGATGGAAACCCACTCGTAGAAGAACATCTCACTTATTTATAACTAGATGAATCTACAGAAGAGATATTAGATGTGATTGAATGCATGAGATGCAGGACAACTCAAAGGAATCAGTTGACAATTCTCAGTAATGACAAGTTAGCTTTGCCATCAAGTCCAAAGGGGGAGATTGTTGGCATTATGAGACAAGTGTTTTCCTTGATGGAAAATCACATAGATGATAGATCATAGTGCAGCAGGTCACTAGCAAGGAATTGATGATCAGACTACAAATAATGAAGAAATAAGAGTATATATGTAGGCTCAGAGTATATATGCAGGTTCACTATATACCAAGTAGGGTATACATGGAGGTTATATGCAGGTTCACTATGTACCAAGTTGTGTATATACACAGGTTCGCTATATACCAAGTAGGGTATACACGCAGGTTCACTATATACAAAGGCGCGTATACATGCAGGATTGCTGATCAAAAGTCGCGTATGTGTATGCATGCACTTTAATGCACGGAAAAGCGTGTACATGTGGGAAAGCTTATTTTTGGTTCCGTGGTATTTAGACCTATGGTTTTGGTCCTTGGTATTGCGTCTGAAGTGTTGAACCCAGGTATTGGGTCCCTCGTATTGGTTCTCAATGGTTTTGGACCATGGTATTGAGTAAGGCCTAAGACTATAAAAGGGGAAGAAGATCATTAGGCAAATGCATTGAGAAAGACTTGAATATTTGATGAAGTATGAGATCCAGTATGCAGGTTATGGGTTTATGATGCATTGCTTGATCTGAGCTAAGGAGGAATCTCACCAGTTGATGGAGAACAAGATATAAGGATAGATCGGGATCAAATGGTTTGAAATGAACTATCTCTAATGGTTGATTATGCTTATTCTAGATCTGTATACTGACGCATGTAATGTTCTGAACTGGGTATAACTAAAGTTTGAAATAGTTGCAAGTCATGATTGAATATTTATAGATATGTACGCGGGTTGGCTTTGGTGAAAGTGCGTATGTACGCGGGTTTGGTTCATCATAGTAGCGTATACATTATGAAGTATGATATTTGAAGTTGCAGAGTTCTGTTGTCTGCTCTGTGTTCTGGTGACTGTGTTGTTGACAGGGTTTCAGTGTTTTAGTGATTCAGAGATTGATGATGCTAGTATTGATTGATTTTGTGCTTCAATGATATTGATGGGTCCAGTATGAAAATTGGATGAAACGTGGCCTTCAAATTATTGTGTTATGCTTCAGGAGTATCCAGTCTGAAAATGTATGAAATGTGGTACTTGGAGGAAGAAAGAGAAGGTTGTAGCCTTCTGTAGGTCGGCACCTACGTACTAGTACATCAGCTAGTACAAGAGCTAAGGGGGTGGTAGCTCCCTTCTAGTAGCAGCTGGAGAACGAGTAAAGGTTGGAGCATTTCAGTAGGCCGGCACCTACGTACTAGTAAATGGATCGGCTAGTACAAGAGCTAAGGGGGTTGTAACTCCCTTCCAGGAGAGTCTCGAGAATGAGAGAAGGTTGTAGCCTTCTGCAGGTAGAAGCCTGTGTACTGGTATAAGACTGCACCAGTACAAAAATATTGTAAAATGAAGTTTCTTACTAAAGGAAGATAAAGACGACTTGCAGCAGGTGGTTTTCACCCACATTGGGTTTCCACCTTATATCATGGTGTTCATGTGTGCTTCTTATCTGTGATGATCTGTTCTGTTTTACTGCACTTGCTTACTATTCATATGGATAATGAAGTTCTGATGCACTAACTAAAGATCAACATTTAATGGATTAACTAAATCATAAGTATTATGGATATACACTAGTTGCTTTAGACACAGTTGCATATACACGCGGGTTCCATTAACTGAAGTAGCGTATATGAATCTTAATATGGAAATGGAAAAGTTTTATTGATTTGATAATATTGATTCACCCCCCCCCCCGTCTCAGTATTATTTCCAACACCAAACATATGCCCAATATCTGAAGATGACCCCTACTAATCAAACAAGGCTCTTGTCAGCCTTTGATATCAAAGAGGGGAAAATACAGATGACTTTTATCAATCCAACCACTCAGCAGCCAAGGGCAGCATCAGATTTCAAAAAGGTGGATTTTGAAGTATTGTCAAGGGATATTCATCCCATTGACCGGATTGAACTACATAAGCAAACAGGGGAGATGATATACTCCACATTAACAGGGAAGGCCATTTCTGACCACCAATTACAGAACTCCCTAAACAATATATCAACACAATTTCAGTTGGAGAAGGCCTCCTCACAGGCCAAGGATAATAGAATCAAGTCCTTAGAGGACTTAGTGATTGAATTGGGACACAATCCAAAAGATGTAAAAGCTACAGAGAAGCTGATTAAAAAGAAAAATGATGACATTGCTACACTCAAGAAGCAGCTAAAGGTACCCCATCTTCATAACCCACAGAAAAAGGAGGTCCTAGAAGCACAACAAGGACATGAAGAGCTCATGGACTTGGTTCTGAAGCTGAACAATCAACTCAAGAGACAGAGAAGGAGTTGGACACTTTAATTCAGTGGAAGCAAAGTGACTTGGCCAAAACTTCTAGAACTGTCATCCCCACAGTATCTACAGCAGTTCCTTCCACACTGGAAGCATCGTTGGCACCCACAGCTGCACCAGCCACAACAACCAGTAACAACAAAATCTACAACAACAATAGGTACACAGGGAGAGAAAGCAGCAGAATTAGTCAAAGCCATGGAAGAGATGTCTATCTAGGCTACAAGATGAGGAGACTAAAGGAAAAGGTAGCAAGTCTGGAAACTGATTGTAAACTTTCCCAACTCTAGCGAAAGGAAGAAACACAAAAGGCACTGAGAATGGGTGAGAGAATCAAAATCATGGAGAAGGATTTAACACTACAAAAACCACTGGGACAAACCAAAGAAATGCTCTAGGCCAATATCATTGACTCTGTCAATGATATTTTTCCATCAATTCAAGTTATATTTGAGCAGACAAAATTAGTGAAGATAGCTACTAAAGCTATCCAAAAAGTAAAGGACGAACTGAGGGATAAACCAGAGGATGCCAATTGACTCAATCACTTCCTAAACAGCAATAACAAATATGAGCTCCATGAGCTTAACATAGAAGATAGGACTGAGGCCATTCTGGAGATTAGGAAGGTTCTTTCCAAAAGAAACCTTACGCTTAACTTAGAAGAGAAGTGCCATAACATGTAGGTAGCCATTGATAGGTTCATGGCTAAGTTTCAAATTTTGAGGGAGAAGGGTCTTCCCAGTCCTATGGTCATTAATGACAAACTCATGCCCCAGCTAGACTATGGAGATAGACTAAGAAAATTGGCTAAGGAACAAGCAAGTTCTTCAGCCATTAAAGCCCTGCCAACAGGCAAAGTGTTATATGACACTTTGGAGAACTTGTTTTTCTTAGAGCATGAGGTGAACCATTTGTTCCTCACTAAGCCAAAGTTTGCAAAGTACACATAGGCAGATGAAATATACAGAAGGATGATAAATGTAAAACTACTTGATGCGGAATAGTGGGAAAAAATGACAGATTTATTGTAATAAATTTACATTAGAAAGTTATTGCACAGTAAATGAAGGCAACCAGTTAAAACAGGTAAAAGCAGAGCAGCAGGGTCAAAGAGTATCAGTTGAAAGGTGAAAGTAAAGAAGATTTCAACGTAGAAATGCTACAAATATCAGCTAGGTTAAAGGGCTCCAACTCAATTGAAACAACCAGCAACACCACAAAAAAGGGACAACATGAAGCAGTTCAACATTTGTCTCTATCTTCATGCAAGAAGCTATTACTATTCCCTAGATTAAGTCTCAAGTTGTTTTGAGATATTTTGTAAATATTTTTGTATATATACTTCATATTTCGAAGTATTAGGTGTGGATTCTTATACTTTCAATAGAATTTTGTTCAAAGACTGTAAAATCTTTTGTATCACTGACTGGGCCAACATGCCAGATTGATGAATAAAGATAAGATATTTCAAGGGATTCATGTGTAAAGCGGAGTACAAATGAGTAATTCTCTTGTGTTGTTTTATCTCCCTTAAATTTGTTTCTTAATCTTAAATGTTTCAGAAGTCTGAATGTTCAAGTTGAATATTATATCAGAATTTTCTTAACTGCACTTTGTCTTACTGTTATACATTCTTAATGTTTTCTCTTAAACTATCTTAGCTAGGGAATTCTTAACTGCTTCTTAGCTTTCGTAGTTTCTCCTCTGGTCTATAGTAAAGGATTCTTAATTGCCCTTTACTCACGATTCATTGTTGTTCCCCCATCTTAGCCTCGGTCTGAGGATTCTTGATTGCCCTCTCACCTCCGTTAAGACTCATCTCACCATTCAGTCCAAGGATTTGTACTTCACTCTGCTATCTTGTCCCTTGAACATTCCCTTTAGTGATTTAACTCCAGCTTTGTTGCCCCTTCTTTGACTCCATTTCCCAATGGCCTAAAGGCATCAACCTATCAACCTATTTTAAGGATTCCACCACCATATCTTCATACAAATCAAAAACCCCCCTGAACTCCAGAACTAGCCTAATATTTAAGTAAACATAGATAAATTATATAGAGAGAGCCCTTTCTTAGCCATAGGATGGCTAGATGCTAGGCTTAAAAGTTGGTTTGTGGTTACCTCGAAGCCTTCCCTTCTTCCAAAACTTCTAAGGAAAAGTTTTGAGTGATAACATAGTGGCGACCATATTAGGGAAGCAAACCTCAGTCTCCTAAAACTTTAAGGAAATCTTAATCATCATCTTGAGCCCCTTAAAGTCAGTTTTTACAGAAGTTTTAAAATTTACACTAAAAAAAATATAAAAAGTTATAATTCTGGCTACCAGGAAAACTCATTATAACAGGGCCAACCTGGATCCATACCCTGTTGTTATTGTGGATGATCCAGACAGAATTATAAGGAAATCGAAAAAAGAAGAGACTTCAGCTAATAAAACACCATTAGTTAAAGATAATTATTGTCCTGATGAGTGGCTGTTTTTAGAAGATTTACCTTTTGATGTGCAATTTGATCTCTCATTATTTAGAACAAAATCTGAAAGTCTTCTTAATGAAACTGTTCTAAATCCTGATTTTATTGCATACCTTGAAGTTCAAAGAGCTAATAGGTCAATTAACAAATATATTCTGAATACTCCACTATCATCCATTAATACTGCTTTGACTGCTGAACTTTCTGCTTAATCCTCCAACGTTATTAATACCCCTTACATCACTACCACACCATCCATTATTTCTACTACATTTCATTCCACTGGCCCATTCATTCCATATCTCCCTATACAACCTAGAATCTTGTTTCCACCTATAGACACTCCCACTTCACCCATTAGCCCTTCGAGTTCACTTATAGATACTTCCATCTCCCCTATACACACAACTGTCCCTTTTATCCCAATTTCTGTTATAGAAACCTCTTCATCCACTGTTAATGTTCCAATTTTAGTTGTAGATATTCCAACTTCAGCTGTTAATATTCTAAATTCCACTGTTAATACTCTAGTTTCAATTGGAAATCTTTAATTTTCAACTGTAAACACTACTAGCTCATCCATCTCCATCTCAACCAAAACTAATCTTCCCTTAGCTCCGAGCCAAGCCAAGGCTTTAGCCATGGCCAATAGATATGCCCCTTTGGTGCTGCCGGTCAGTTACATGACCTACCTCAGGACTATCAAAGCAAAATTCAATTATTTGATGCCACAGGCCTATAAACTGCTCAACAACATGTTAATAGAATGAACGATTATTTTGAGTTACATGAGATAGAGGATGCAGATGTAAGAATGAGACATTTTGCCCAAACATTAGCTACGGAAGTTAGAACCTAGTTTAGAAACTTAGCTACTGGTAGTATTGCAGATATGACAAACTTTCATAGGATGTTCATCGAGAGATGGGAGAGGAATAAAAACCCATTGCAGATACTTTATGAGTATGAGAACATTAGGAGAGGTCCCAAAGAATTAGTTCAAGACTACTGCACCAGATTTAATAGCACTTACAATGCCATCCCTGCCAACCATAAGCCTCCTCCTGATCTCGCAATGATGAAGTTCCCTTATGGTTTTGATCTAGATATGGCCTACCAACTTAGGGAAAGAGAGACTGCAACCCTAGAGCAAAGGCAAACCAATGCAATAAAAGTAGAGGCTAATATTTTAGCCAAAAAATATTGAGCAAAGATAGAAAGGAGAGTAGGATTTTCTGATGAAGCTTCAACGTCTGATGGTAAAGTAGATCTTTTGGCCAAAACTGTAGAAATAATCATGGATAGACTTGACAACCTAGATATAAAAACATGGGATAATCAACAAGTACCCCTAGTTGGGAATGCTAATTTCAGAAAAAACCAAAATCAAAACCAAAACACAGGAAAGAATGGACCTGATCAAAACATTAGACCCCATTTTCAAGAAAACTATGCAGAATCATATGATCCTGATGATCCAGAACAAGATACCCAAATCAATCTAATGGGATTAGATGATCAAAACCCTCTATTCCTCTCCCAGGATGAGGAAGAATTTCATATGTTACAATAGCTTCAAACCCAGTCTGGAGAGTCATTTGACTATAAATAGGGATATGACTCTGCCATATTTGAAGTGCACAGACAATATAATTTGAGAAGTAGAAAGTATGTCAGTCCTCCTGACCAAACTAAGAAAGCAATGGAAAATCAACCCAAAATAACAAATAAAGTTCCTGTTTCGAAAGTACTTCAAATCCTCCCTAGACCAAACCAAAATCGCCCTAGTCCCATCATTGAAGAAATAACTACCAACCAACCCTTGGTTGAGCAGCCATTCACATGAGTTCCACTTAAAGCACCAGAGAAAAGCACCTATAATGCCATATCTAAAAGTCCCCATAAGGAAATCCCAAGTAAAAAAAAGGAAGATAATTCCACTCAAAACCCTGTTCCAAAGGTCTACAACCCTTCCTCATCATTCAATTTGGGAGCAGAGATATCCAAGCTGAAAATTTCAGTCCCTTTGACTGAACTAGTTAAAAACTAAACTTACAATTCACAGGTTAATTAGACCCTGAACATTACTGAAAACGAAGACTCGGTTAATTTGTTTGATGATAAACCAGAATTAATATTTAGACCAGATGTTAATGGAAAACCACAAGAATGAGGAGTTCCACCTTTTTACATTAGCCTTAATATTCATGATAAAATACTACACAATGCCATGTTAGATTCTGGGGCTTCTCACAACCTAATGCCAAAATCAGTGATGGAAAAATTGAAACTAGACGTTACTAGACCTTACAAAGACTTGTTCTCCTTCGATTCAAGTCATGTAGAATGTCTAGGGTTAATCAAAGATTTGTGTATTACTTCAGTCCAATATCCTGCCAAGAGAATCCTCATGGACATTGTAGTGGCTGATATCCCACCAAAATATGGCATGTTTTTTTCTAGACCTTGGGGAGCCAAGCTTCAAGGATCCCTCCAACTGGATATGTCATATGCCACAATTTCTGTGTTTGGACAACCCAAGAAATTGTACAGAGAAACTTTCATGAAATACATGGTAAGTAGCCAAGATCAACCTCAAAACTATCCCATCTACTCCATGCATTCAGATGTAGATTCTTTTATCATGTTCAACACTGATCAAACACCAAACGAAACTCCCAACAGTGTTGTTATAGAACCAAAAGAAATTGAATTTTCCATTGCTAATGAATCTAAAGAAACTTCAGAATTGTGCAATAAATAAAGTAATCAGGTTGCTAGAAATAAAAATAAATGGGATACTGATGATGAGAACTATGTGCTTGAAATCTCATGGCATTTAGAATTTGATGGCTCTGTAAATAATTTAGTTGCAGGAGTAGGAGTATGGATTTATAATTTAGAAAACAATCACTCAGAGGGGCATTCCTATAGGTTAAATTTCAGATGTACCAATAATATGGCCGAGTATGAGGCTTTGATTCTAGGTCTCAAGGTAGTTAGGAATTTAGGTGCTCAAAGAGTTTCAGTCATAGTAGACTCAGAGCTAGTTGTAAATCTGATTAAGGGTGTATATATGACTAAAGACACTAGATTAGGTTATTATAGAGGAACTGTTGTAGAAATACTCAATACTTTTCTAGAAACATAGCTTGCAGTAGTTCCTAGGAAGCACAATATGCAAGCCCATAGTTTAGCAATGTTTGCCAGTACCTGCAGGTTACCCTTCCAACCTAACCATCAGTACATTGTTGAGGTCAGGCACAGACCTTCAGTCCTATATTGTTGGAAATAATACTGAGAGGGGGGGGGGGGGGGTGAATCAGTATTATCAAATCAGATACTTTTCATTTTTCATACTCAGATTTATATACACAGCTTTAGTTCAGTATATCCGCGTATATATGCGACTATGTTAAATGCAACTAGCGTACATACATTAATCTTATGATTCAGTTAGCTTATCTTCAGTAATTGCATTAGAACATTTTTAACCATATTAACAGTAAACAGGTGCAGTAAAACAGAATAGATCATCACACATAAGAAGCACACATGAACACCATGATATAAGGTGGAAACCCAATGTGGGTGAAAACCACCTGCTGCAATTCGTCTCTTTCTTCCTTTAATAAGAAACTTCTTTTACAATGTACTGGTGCAGTCCTTTACTAGTACGCAGGCTGCAACCTGCAGAGGGCTACAACCCTCTCTCATTTTCCAGCTTCTTCTGGAAGGGAGCTACAACCCCCTTAGCTCTTGCACTAACCAAGATACTAGTACGTAGGTGCTGACCTACAGAAGGCTACAACCTTCTTTTCTTCCAGGGACCACGTTTCATACATTTTCAGACTGGATCCATAAGTACAAAACAATCACTGCTGCAATACAATCATCAACTTATACTTGCATCATAAATCTCTAAATCACCCAATATTGAATCACTGAAACCCTGTCATCAAAAACACATAACACGAACCAGAGCCTAGAACTCTACAACAACCACTAGAATCAACAGCAACCTGAACCACCAAATCTCATAATGCATATGCTACTTGACTATATCAAAACTGCGTGTATACGCGCTTTCACCAGAGACAACCCGCGTACAGATCTAAAGATAATTACTTATACCTTTGCTGTCATATCCAACCCATGCCAAGCATCACAAACCCATAACCAGCAATACTAGATCTTCCCACTTCGTCAGATATCCATTCCTTGCCACACCTTTTCCTAATGATCTTCTCCTTATATAGGTTATGCTTCTCTCAATACCATGGTCCAAAACCATGTAGAAACAATACCATGGACCTAATACTTGGGATCAACACTTCTGACGAGATACCATGGTCCACAACCATAGGTTCAAGTACCGAGGACCACAGACCAAAACATAATTTCTCCCATATGTACGTGCTTTTCCTTGCATGAAAGTGCGTGTATACGCATACGCGTCTTCAGAACGTATAACCCGCGTGTATACGTGGCTTTGTCACAATGAACCTGCGTATATCTCTTTCTTGACCTGCTGTACTAAGATTTGTCCTCTGATTAAGTTGCCATTACCTGTATCAACCTCTGAGTGAGTTGCCATCAAGGACAACACTTGTATCATAATGCCAACACAGATAATGTGAAGAACTAGCAAGTATTCTCAAATGATAGATAGATAAACAACTTCTTAACTTTAGAAGAATAATTTTCACATAGTAACATAGACACTGATACATCCATAGATCTTAACTCTAGGGATGAAGTAATAATAATTAAGCTAGAAGGTAATGAAGTATATAGTTTTAATCCCACTAAATTCACAAGGTCAAATATAGACAACCTAGAACAGGTAGAGATTGATGAAACAATTAATGACAAAAATGAAGTAATTAATCTCAAGGATAATTTATTACCAAAAGGTTTAACCCCTCTGGAAGACTTATTCGATTCAAATGATGTTCCTTGGAAGCCTAAAATGGAACCATTAAAATTTGATATTGAAGAATGTAACATAGGCACTGAAGACAATCCCAAGGTAATCAAACTGTCAAAGTCACTCCCTTTAACATTAAAGGTGAAATACATTGAGTTATTGAAATAATTTCAGGATGTCTTTGCTTGGAGCTATGAGGACCTTAAATCTTATGACACCAGCATCATCCAACACACAATTCCTTTAAAAGAGAATCAAAAACCTTTCAAACAAAAGCTTAGGAGAATTAATCATGTCTTGTTACCTTCAATAGAAAAATAAATTAAGAGAATATATGATGCCAAGATAATTGCACCAATAAGGTTTTCTGAATGGGTCTCAAATTTGGTCCCAACTACGAAGAAAAATGGTGAGATCAGACTCTGTGTAGATCTCAAAAACTTGAATAAAGCATCACTTAAATACTACTACCCTCTTCCCAAAATGGACCACATATTACAAATGGTAGTTGGGTCAACCATAATTTCATTACTGGATGGGTTTTCTGGTTACAATCAAATTTTGGTTCACCCTGACGACCAACCCAAAACTACTTTCACCACTCCTTGGGGCACCTTTATGTATGTTAAAATTCCTTTCAGGCTAATGAATGCAGGAGCCACTTTCTAGAGGGCTATGGATATAGCCTTTTCCAAAGAAATCCATGATTTCCTTGTGATATATCTTGATGATATTACTGTTTTCTCAAAATCAGACAATCAACATCTAGATCATCTAAGGCAGGTCTTTATAAAATGCAGAAAGTATGGCATCTCCTTGAACCCCAAGAAATCTTTATTTGGATTGGAAGAAGGGAAATTGTTAGGGCATATCATTTCTAAAGATGGCATAAGAATGGATCCTGTAATAATTGAAGCCATCTTGCTGATACAACACCCTAGGAATATAAAAGAGCTACAAGCCTTTTTAGGAAAGATTAACTTCCTTAGAAGATGTATTTCTAACCTAGTAGAGTTAATTAGAGCACTAAATAACATGTTGAAAAAGTATTCAACCCTAAGTTGGACTGTCGAAGCTAAGAAATCATTTGAAGACATCAAGCTAGCCTTGACAAAAATCCTAGTATTAGTTAGTCCCAAATTTGATAGGGATTTCATTTTGTTTTCCTTTGCTTCTGAGCATACAATAGCTGCAGTTTTACTACAAAAAAAATACCAAGGATATGAACAGCCCATTGCTTTCTTTAGCAAAGCCTTAATAGATGCTCCCTTAAAATACAACATAATGGAGAAACAAGCATTGGCTTTAGTCAAAGCTATCAAATATTTTAGGGTATATATTTTGTATTCTCATATAGTAGCCTATGTTCCCAATTCTGTAGTCCAAGACATCCTGACTTAGTAAGATCCTGATGAGAAAAGGGGAAAATGGATTGCTATTATCTTGGAATATGATATAGAGATCAAACCCACAAAGTTAATCAAAGGCCAAGGCTTAGCTAAACTTATGGCTAGGTCGAATTGTCAGGCTTTAGACATAAACTTTATTTCTGCACTAGATGAAGGAGAGGAGATGGCGACTCCACCAATCAGTCAAGCCTTTGTTGAATCACCATAGTATGTTGATATCACCTACATTTTACAAAACTTACAAGCTCCTCCTGGATTATCTAGGACCAAAGGTAGGTTCTTAAAAATGAAATCTTTGAAATTTTGTATACTTGATAATGCTTTGTTTTGGAAAGATCATGAAGGAATTCTCCTTAACTGTTTGATAAAAGATGAGGCTGACAAAGTCCTGCAAGACTTTCATGCAGGTGACTGTGGTGGACACCTCTATTGGAGAACCACTATAGATAAAATCTTAAGGGAAGGTTTCTATTGGCCAACTTTATTCTCTAATATCAAGAAATTGTGACCTCTTGTCACAAGTGTCAAATTTTTGAAGGAAAAAGAAAACTTCTACCATTACTTCTCAAACCAATCACTGCTGAAGTACTTTTTCAACAATGGGGTTTAGACTTCATTGGTGAAATTCACCCACCCTCTTCTGCCTAGCATAAGTGGATCCTCACAGCCACAGACTATTTCACAAAATGGATGGAGGCCATACCTTCAAGACAAGCCACAAATACTGTTATTATTATCTTCCTTGAAGCCAACATTCTATCTATATTTGGATGCCCAACCAAGCTCATTACTGATAATGCAACAGCTTTTAAATCAAAACGAATGATAGAATTCTGTAATAAGTATCACATTACCCTGGGTCATTCTATAGCCTACTATCCTCAAGGAAATGGATTGGCTGATCTTCAAATAAGAGCCTGGTGAACATTATTAAGAAGTTACTGGAAGATAATAAGAAAACATGGAACAAGAAGTTAGTCAAAGCCTTATGGGCTAACAAACTGACCACCAAGAATTTAATTGGTACATCCCCCTATTAGCTAGTGTATGGCATGGAAGCTGTTTTTCCATCCTCTTTGGGAGTACCAATGATGAAGATGCTCCAAGAACTACAATCTGAACCAAATTATATCCAGAGGAGAATCAACCAAACAATTCATTTGCAGCAAACCAGAGAAGAGGTCTACATCAAATCTCAAGTTGTGCAGGAAAAGATCAAAAATATTTTGATAGAAGGACCAAGGTAGATGATTTCTACTTAGGTGATAAAGTACTCAAGTGGGACTCGAGAAGGGAAGATAAGGGTAAGCATGGGAAATTTGATTTCCTATGGAAGGGCCCCTATATCATCTATGCTTACAGAGGGAACAATGCTTTCTTCCTTAAAGGACTAGATGGTACTGAAGAAGGAGGAGGACCAGTGAATGGTCGAATGCTCAAACACTATATTGAACCTAGTTACTAATTTCACTTATCATTTGTACATACTTTACTTTCAAAAGTCTAGAGTTGATTGGATGGTGATTTTTGAAGTTGAAGCCCGGAGAGAAGGCCCTAAGCTTTAAAAGTTTTACTGTCATAAATAGTAATAATGCAGAAACATAAAAGGGAAATGTTGCAAGGTAATATCACAACAATTCAGAAGGCCATTGATCTACAAAGTTCTTGACATTTCACCAGGAAATTCCATCCCCAAGTGGAGCCACTGTTAGGTTCCTATACCAATAGGAGTCATAATTTTGAATGACTGAGATTAAACCTTGTAATATTGTACATACCTTTGCTTTTGCAAATGTTTTCCATATTCAAAAAATAAAAAAATGTAAAGAGGGTATGTCCTAAAAGAATAATCAAAGGACAAAAGGAATAAAGAAAGAGGTCCAAAAAAGATGAAAAAATATGAACCCCAAGAAAAGAAAAAAGACCATGAAAGTGAGCAAGCCAAAATGCCACTCTTATTTATTTTTATGCATAATAAAAGATTGTGTGCAGCTTGTGATTAATTCCACAATCCAGGGTAATCAAACCATTTAATCTTGATTATACCATGCTTTAAATTTCATGTTGATAGTTAGAAAATAAAATCTGACCAAACTGTTTAATCTTGGCAGATCATTAGATAAGGTAGAGTAAAATAAAAGGAGCTCATCAGTTTAATCTGAGCCCATGGATGATATAGTGATAGAATTAGTTAGCTTACTATTGTTAAAAAAAAAGAAAAATATTTGATAAGGGTTTGCTTGCTCAAATGCACCCTAATAAAGTGAAGTAAAAATGGTAGGAAAAGTGGATGGGTAAGTAGGATAAAGGTTGCAGAAGTATGATGATTGATTAGACAAAAGCATATTTATCATTCTCATCATAAAAGTTCCATATATGAATGAACAATCAAGCATGCAAATGGATTTCAAAGTCAATTAATTAACTTCCTCCATTCATTTCACCTTTTACTTAACTAATTTCCCATAATAAAGTTCAAAGTGCTCAAAAACCTTTAAGTCAAAGAGGCTCAGAGTATTTATCTGACTTTTGGAGGGACCAGACCCTCGACTCAATGACTTATGGATGTTAAGTACTAAATTCCCCCCCAACAAAATTCATATGCCTTCATTCCCCCTCATTTCCCTAATAAAACCCCTTTTCGTAAGGTTAAAACACTATTCACCTAGGGAAAGTAATCACCCCCATGTAAAACCCCTTTTCCCCAAAAAACCTACAAAAACACTTTAGCCTAAGTTATAATGCATATGTGCAGAAAGCAAACAAATCGCAGAAAATACATTATGCTTAGCGCAATTCATTTCCGCCATTTTCATATTAACTTCTAACTTTTATATATTAATTCCCATTAATACCCTTTCCCGTATATATATATATATATATATATATATATATATATATATATATATATATATATATATATCTATAGATATAGATATATATATATATATATATATATATATATATATATTATATTTATATTAAATCCCTTACATTAATATCCCTAGACCTAGTTTTAACTATAAAACTAAAAATTTCACCCAAATCCCGACAAAGTTCATTAACTGATCGATTCACGATTACATTAAGTAAAACCCCGCAAATCACCCCGATGGCCTAATCACTCTTTAAGCCATCATTAATCCCCGAAACCACTGAAATTAAGTGCTCTTCGGGCCCCCCACTAGCCTCCGTGCAACTTCCCCGCCCGATCACTGTGCGATCGTCTCCCTCCTCATCCAACGACCCTCATCCATATCGGGCCAACCCAACGTCCGTCCCTTACCCGCTCGAAAAAGTGGCTTTTCCACCAGCCCTCGATGCTATGTGTCAGCCAATGAATGGAATCGGGAGGCCCATCCCATATACCACCGAGCGCCCGAAAGCAGTGCGATAGAAACCGTTTACTACCTGCCCGCTACACGACAAAATGACCATTGTTCACTTTGTACCCGCCAAAATTGACTTTCTGTGCATAAAGCCAAAAAGCCCCAAATCATTTGTTTTCATTGGAATTTCAACTGTAAACCTCTGTATGCATGCTTGCCACCTGCGAACATCAAAGCCATTAACCCACATCCAATTGCACTCCAAAGACACCGCAGACCATCCAGACAACCTTGTAGCCTATACAGAACCCCTTCAACCATTTGCAGTCACCAAATGTCTTGCTCAGAACCATTTCAACCAAGTTCCAGGTATTTAAGCCATAATTCATCAAATACCCTGTCAATTTCAAAGAAACTAGTGATTGAGTATTCTTAGATAAGTTTAAAATTAATTGAAGAAACTCAATAATGCAAGCCTACTCTGTGCTGAAACACCGTTTCCCTAAAATATTGTAAATCACCTCCCCCATACTCAAAACCACAAGAACTGAGAATGGCTGCCCCAATTGCCATGGATGTGAGACCCATCTCTACACCCCACTTAGACTTGGACCACCTTCCCTTAGCTGATAGATATTTCCAGATAAAAGATACCTCTGTCATAGAGCTCCTGCACAAAATTCATTGCCAAAGTAGGGACAAGTTCTTGAACCATGCTGATGAAATTGGCCTTTGGGAGTCAAATTTTCCCAAGTACCAGTTCCCCCAAGTTCACATTTTCCCTGAAATTGTACACATGTGCCATGTCAACTATGTCCCCAGTGAAAGAGCAATCATGTCCCCTAACCAGGCCATACTTTTCACTATCACTGCTGAATCTATAAATGAGATGCTACAACTCCATCCTGGCCAAAACTTGACTCCTCTCTCAATTGGAGACCTGTTGGACTTATATCCCAAACTCAGCCCTGCAAGATTGGCCCAATTAATCCAAAACTTCATCATAGAAGAGAAGTATACCCCCAAAGACCCCCATCCATATGTAGCAACTATATTTTCTCCTTGGGGCAGAAATATTGTATCCATGATATCTTGTGTTTTGGGTTACTCCACAAGTGAATACATTGATGAAATCATCCTAGCTTTCATGTCCATCTATACCCCAAGACAACCTCCTGCAACCATTTATGACTTTGCCACATTCATAACTGATAGGATGCATGAACAGTTCCTCAGAATGAGTAATGAGAGAGTCTTCAAATACTCCTCCATCTTCTATCACCTTTTCCTATACTTCTAAGCAGATAAATTCCCAATGACCTTGCAAAAGTTAGACACCAAGGGCCAACCAAGATCAATCATCTTCTGGAACCCATTGATTCATCAATATTCCTCCCCCTATTCATACAATGAATTCATAGATTCCTTTGTCCACCCTGTGATGACCATGCTCAGTGGAACCCCCCCACCAAGAATCAGTCCTGAGATTAGGAGATTCCTTCATCTAAACATCAATCATCAGGTGGGAGATTGGTACTTGTACAAAAACCACACTGAAATAAGGATTTATGGGTGGCAATTGGCCTCATACAAACTACCTAAATACCTCCCAATGAGGTTATTTTCCCTGGAGTACTACAGGTAGATGATAAATTCAGATGAGGTAAATTTTGTTAATGCCAAAAAGAAAGCCCAGCTCAAGATCAAAGACCAATTGGGTCCTTTTATTTGTAATAGCAGAGAAGCTGGAAAGGAGGTAGACCTGATCCTTCAGAGATTAAAATTAAAACAGAGCTTCATGTGGAGATATGATCCCTTGGATTTCATCTGCAAAAGAAGGCGGAAAAACAATATTTCTGCCTATATCCATCACCGCATCCCTTAGATAGAAAAGTATGCCAACCAATTGCAACAGATGGAAAACACATTAGAAGATAGGGATAATATTGAAGTTGCTGTGGAAAACACATTATTAGATATGGAAAAACAACTTGATGAGGGTTCTTTCTTGCAAGTGCCAGAACAGTCAGATAGGCCAGAACAGTCAACTAGGACAGAACCATCATAGGAACCAGCAACTACTTCAAGTGCCCATCTAGTCATGCAAACTCCTCAGAATGAGGAGAAGGTGCCAAAAAGGAACATAGAAGGGGCTTCCACTTCAGGAATGCCTACTTTTGATGTGCAACAAGAATCAAACAAAAGGAAAAAGCCCAATCCAGCCTCTTAGCAAGAATTCACTGCGACTCAGTTGAGGTCACCAACACAGAATTTGAAAGAAGCAGGCCCACCACTCCATCTAGGAGTGTGCAGGAGCCTTCCACATCACAAACTCAGATTTTGTTGAGGCAGCAAAGTGTTGAGGTATCTTCCTTTAGAATGCCTGCAGATAAGGACCAAGATATTAAGGAAAGATACAAAGATATCAAAGCCAGAAATGAGGGGCTTAAGGCCCAAACATATGCCCAATATCTGAAGATGATCCCCACTAATCAAACATGGCCAATGTCAGCCTTTGATATCAAAGAGGGGAAAATGCGGATGAATTTTATCAAGCCAACCACTCAGCAGCCAAGGGTAGCTTCAGATTTCAAAAAGGTGTATTTTGAAGTACTAGCAAGGGATATTCATCCCATTGACCAGATTGAACTACATAAGAAAATAGGGGAGATGATATACTCCACATTAACAGGGAAGGCCATTGCTGCCCACCAATTACAGAACTCCCTAAACAATATATCAACACAATTTCAGTTGGACAAGGTCTCCTCACAGGCCAAGGATAATAGAATCAAGTCCTTAGAGGACTTAGTGATTGAATTGGGACACGATCCAAAAGATTTAAAAGCTACAAAGAAGCTGATTAATAAGAAAAATGACGACATTGCTACACTCAAGAAGTAGCTAAAGATACCCCAGTTGCATCACCCATAGACAAAGGAAGTCCTAGAAGCACAACAAGGACATGAAGAGCTCATGGACTTGGTCCTGAAGTTGAACGATCAACTCAAGGAGACAGAGAAGGAGTTGGACACTTTAATTCAGTCGAAGCAAAGTGACTTGGCCACAACTTCTAGAACTGTCATCCCCACAGTATCTACAATAGTTCCTTCCACACTGGCAGCATCGTTGGCACCCACAGCTCCACCTGCCACAACATTGCCAGTAACAATAGAATCTACAACAACAACAGGTACACAGGGAGAGAAAGTAGCAGAATTAGTCAAAGCCATGGAAGAGATGTCTATCTAGGCTATAGAGATGAAGAGACTAAAGGAAAATGTAGCAAGTCTGGAAACTTATTGTAAACTTGCCCAACTCCAACAAAAATAAGAAACACAAAAGGCACTGAGAATGGGTGAGAGAATCAAAATCCTGGAGAAGGATTTAACACTATAGAAACCACTGGGACAAACCAAAGAAATGCTCTGGGCCAATATCATTGACTCTGTCAATGATATTTGGTCATCAATTCAAGTTATATTTGAGCAGACAAAATTAATGAAGGGATCTACTAAAGCTATCCAAAAAGTAAAGGAAGAACTGGGGGATAAACCAAAGGATTCCAATCGACTCATCCACTTCCTAAACAGTAAGAACAGATATGAGCTCCATGAGCTTAAAATGGAAGATAGGACTGAGGCCATTCTGGAGATTAGGAAGGTTCTTTCCAAAAGAAACCTTATGCTTAACTTAGAAGAGAAGTGCCATAACATGCAGGTAGCTATTGATAGGTTCATGGCCAAGTTTCAGATTTTGAGGAAGAAGGGTCTTCCTAGTCCTATGGTCATCAATGACAAATTCATGCCCCAGCTGGACTATGGAGATAGACAAAGAAAATTGGCTAAGGAATAAGCAAGTTCTTCAGCCTTTAAATCCCTGCCAACAGGCAAAGTGTTATATGACACATTGGAGAACTTGTTTTTCCTAGAGCATGAGGTGAAACATTTGTTCCTCACTAAGCTAAATTTTGCAAAGTACACAGAGGTAGATGAAATCTACAGAAGGATGATAAATGTAAAAATACCTGATGCAGAATGGTGGGAAAAAATGACAGATTTACTGTAATAAATTTACATCAGAAAGTTATTGCATAGTAAATGAAGGAAACCAGTTAAAACAGGTAAAAGCAGAGTAGTAGGGTCAAAGAGTATCAGTTGAAAGGTGAAAGTGAAGAAGATTCCAACGTATAAATGCTACAAATATCATCCAGCTTAAAGGGCTCCAACTCAATTGAAACAACCAGAAACAACACAAAAAAAGGGACAACATGAAGCAGTTCAACATCTGTCTCTATCTTCATGCAAGAAGCTATTTTTATTCCCTAGATTAAGTCTCAAGTTGTTTTGAGCTATTTTGTAAATATTTTTGTATATATACTTCATATTTCGAAGTATGAGATGTGGATTCTTATACTTTCAATATAATTTTGTTCAAACACTGTAAAAGCTTTTGTATCACTGACTAGGCCAGCATGTTGGATTGATGAATAAAAATAAGATATTTCAAGGGATTCATGTGTAAAGCGGAGTACAAATGAGTAATTCTCTTGTGTTGTTTTATCTCCCTTAAAGTTGTTTCATAATATTAAATGTTTCAGAAGTCTGAATGTTTAACTTGAATATTATTTCAGAATTTTCTTAATTGCACTCTGTCTTACTGTTATACATTCTTAATGTTTTCTCTTAAACTATCTTAGCTAGGGAATTCTTAACTGCTCCTTAGCTTCCGTAGTTTCTCCTCTGGTCTATAGTAAAGAATTCTTTATTTCCCTTTACTCATGATCCATTGATGTTCCCCCATCTTAGCCTCGGTCTGAGGATTCTTGATTGCCCTCTCACCTCCATTAAGACTCATCTCACCATTCAGTCCAAGGATTTGTACTTCCTCTACTATCTTCCCCTTGAACATTCCCTTTAGTGATTTAACTCCAGCTTTGCTGCCCCTTCTTTGACTCCATTGCCCAATGGCCTAAAGGCATTAACCTATTAGCCCGTTTTAAGGATTCCACCACCAAATCTTCATACAAATCAAAAACCCCCCTGAACTCCAAAACTAGCCAAATATCTAAGCAAACATAGCTAAATTATATAGAGAAAGCCCTCTCTGAGCCATAGGCTGGCTAGAGCCTTAGTAAGCTTAAAAGTTGGTTTGTGGTTACCTAGAAGCCTTCCCTTCTTCCAAAACTTCTTAGGAAAAGGGCCCAATTTTTTTATTTTTTATTTTATTTTTAAATTAAATTTAAATTTTAAATAAAAAAATTAAAATAAAAGCAAAAAAATTATAAAATTAAAATTACAATTTTAAATAAAAATAAAATAAAAATAATAACAAAAAATGATCGATTTTTTAAATTTTTTATAATATTCAATAATTAAAAAAAATAACTAATAATTTTATTTTAAAAAATTATTTTTTAATAATTAAGAAAACATATAATAAATAAATCTATATTAAAAAAAATTCTAAATACTTTTTTTAAATTAAATTTAAATCAAAATTTTTGAATATTTTCAAACATATATATCTTAATTAAAAAAATAAAATTAATTTAAAATAAAATGCGAAATAAGAATGAAAAAAAAATTAAAACTTTATTAATAGTGTTTAATAAATTTAATTTCAATTAATAAAAACAAAAACAAAAAATTTAAAAATTACAACTATATAACAGAAAATAAATGCATTTTTTTTTCTATTTGAACAATTTTTTTTCCATGCAAGAATTTTAATGCTCCCAAAACAAAATTAAAAAAAAAAAAAGGGAAAAAAAAATAACACCCATTTTTTATTTCAAAAGCCTAAAAATAAAAAATATTTTTTCTCCTAAAAATCCTAAAAATTTGTGTTTTTTTCTCCTTTTTGTCCCTATAAAAATATATATAAAAAAAGAGATTTTATGTGGTTTTTCTCGTAAAAATTTCCCCAAATCCATTTGTAAATAGTCGTGATAGAAAGAAAACTAACCTTTAAAATGTGTAAAACTCCCGTTGAATGTGCTATCTATGACAATGCAGCTCCTTCGCAGCTCCTCCGCAAAATCTCTCCAAACTTTTTAACAAGACTCAGAAGTCTTGATGTGATGTGATGAGTAGAAATGATGAATTTCATTTTATAGCGATGATTGTGGGATTGATTTATCGTTTATTGAATGTGGGATTAAACTTAAAATTAAAAAATAAATAAATAAATAAAATAAAAATAAAAATAAAAATTATAGTTAATATTATAGCTTTAGGTTAGTTTTAATTCATTATGGGATAAAAAAAAATAGTAACTATAAAAATTAATTTAGTTACATAGTCAATGTTAAATAATTTAAATAGAAAAATTATTTTGAGTTTCTATCAATATTTTGAATAGAAACTAGGGTGAAATTTTTCAAAACCAAAAGTTTAGTAATATGTTTTCAAGTAAATTATAGATGAAATTTTGGAGGGAAATATTTAAAAACGAAATTTTTGGAGGGAAAATTTTCAGTGAAAATTTTTGGGGGCAAACTTTGGAGGGAAAATTTTCGATGAAAATTTTTGGGGGGAAAACTTTAGAGGGAAATTCTCAATCTCTAAGTTATATATTATCATTGGGAGAGAGTGCATTTGTATCATTCGACATCTTCTGGTTGAAGGTCATGGATTCTTCTGATAGTGAAGTTTTTCTTTCTTTATCATCGACATCTTCGTCATGCAACAACTCTATTCATTTTGATGAATGTAATAGGAATTCTTTCACTATGAATAGAGAGACAAATTTTTCACTTGGTCGTAATCCTAAGGATGATGAGATCAACATTGATGAAGGGTAGCAAAAATAATTTCCTGTGAATAGAGAGTCAATTTTTCCACTTCCTCCTAATCTTAAGGATTATGAGAGCACCACTGATGAAGGGGGGGATGAAGAATTTCTAGAGTCAAAATTTCCACATAGTCCTAATCTTAAGGATTATGAGAGAAGCACTGATGAGGGGGTGATGAATAATTTCCCAAGTCAAAGTTTCCACTTCCTCCTAATCATAATGATTATGAGAGCACCACTCATGAAGGGGGCGATGAAGAATTTGCAAAGTCAAAATTTCCACATAGTCCTGATCCTAAGGATTATGTGAGCACCACTGATGAAGGGGGGGATAAAGAATTTGTAGAGTCAAAATTTCTACTTCCTCCTAATCCTAAGGATTATGAGAGCACCACTGATGAAGGGGGGGATGAATAATTTGCAAAGTCAAAGTTTCCACATAGTATTAATCCTAAGGATTATGAGAGCAGCACTGATGAAGGGGGGAGATGGAGAATTTGCAGAGTCAAAGTTTCCACATATTCCTAATCCTAAGGATTATGGGAGCACCATTAATGAAGGGGGGGGATGAAGAATTTGTAGAGTCAAAGTTTCCACATATTCCTAATCTTAAGGATTATGAGAGCACCACTGATGAAGGGGAGAGTGAGGATGAACAATTTCTAGTAAATAGAGATTCAAAGTTTCCACTTAGCCCTAATCCTTAGGATTATGAGAGCACCACTTACGCAGGGGAGGATGAAGAATTTCCATTAAATATAAATTAAAAGTTTCCACTTGTTCCTAATCCCAAGGATTATGAAACCACCACTGATGAAGAGGAGGATGAAGAATTTCATGCAAATGATAATTTGACTATGAATAGAGAGTCATATTTTCAATTTAGTCATAATCCTAAGGATTATGCGAGCACTAGTGATGAAGAGGAGGATGAAGAGTTTCTTGAAAATGATAATTTTAGAGGCACAAATGCCAGTAATGCATCTTCTCTAAGTGAGTGTTTCAAATGTAGTCGCAGTGATGATGAATTGAGTCCTCCAAGGGAGGTTTTCAAATGCGGGGATGAAGATGGTGAAGAATTTCGTCTAAGTCAGGATTTCAAAAGCGTAGATGTTGGTAGTGGAGAATTTCCTTCTTGTGAGGATGGTAATGAATATTTTCCAAGTAATGATGGTGATGAATTTTCTAACTATCTTCGTCACTATAATATTCCTCCTACAGATGATGAAAATGCTTCTGCAGATAATAATGAAATAAGGGAGACGTTGCAAGCAAATATTGTATCTAGGAGCATATCAATCCAAAATATTCTAGTTATACAAGGGTTAGAACATAATATCTCATAGGTAGAAGTTCTATCGGTGATATGATTTCAAGTGAATGTTGTCGAAAGGATTTCTTGAAACATATGGATTTCAAGTTTTCTTTGGAGCAAAGGAAGAAATACTTTTCAATGAATAAAAGCATGCAAAATTCATATTTAGTGGGTTGTATGCAATCTACACTGGCAAGTTATGATTATCATATTGGGAATGTATTGATCTGTAGAAAGGCTTTCAAAATGTTGCATTCAGTTGGTAATTTTCATTTGTCAAGAATCCAAGAAAGACTGGAAAAAGACCCTACATATTATTCAGAAGTACGTTATAAAAGAGAGGTTGGACCATCAACAATTACTGCAATGTCATGGATGAAAGACTTCTTTTCAAAGCATGGAGAGTGTATGCCAAATAAAGACACAATACATATTCCAGATAATTTCTCAAGACAAGAAATCTACAACTTATATAGAGAATATGCAGAAGGTGCTGAAGGAGATGGTAATTTTATTACATATTCATATTTTACAAGGATATGGAGGAACGAATTCAACAATGTTCGTATTCCTAAGAAGACAAGGATGGGGATTTGCAGTACATGTACTTCTCTTAAATAAAAAAGAGATAAATTTAAAGGGGTAGAAAGAGGTATGCATTCATAACATTATTTTAAAAAATTGGATAGTTATCAACTACGAAAATATATTTATTTGATTTTATCTGCAGATTCCATTGTCAAAGCACTTCAAGATCATCAAAATCAACAAATAAGTGAAAGAAAAAAATTGCATAAACAAAGTAAAGAGTGTTTTGATAATCCAAATAAATATTTGGGTTGATAATTGATGGTATGGACCAAAATAAAACACTTCTGCCACATTTTTTCTGCACACCAAAAAGTTTACAAGAAGAAAATTTTATTTAGTTTCACTTGGTTGGTTGTATGGTTTTTAATGGGAAGATGTTTCCAAGGGTTTACTTCACAACTCCAAATATTCATAATGATGCAAATATTACCATAACTATAATCTGTGATGTTCTTTCGCATTGGTCTGGTATTCTTTTTGAAGTTTTGTATCTGCAATTGGACAACACAAGCCATGAAAATAAAAATCAAGTTCTTTTTGGATATCTAAACATGCTTGTTCAATTGGGAATTTTAAAAAAGGTAAAGGTTGGTTTCCTTCTTGTTGGGCACACTCATGACCATATTGATCATATGTTTAGTCGTTTTTCAGTAACATTGAGGAGGAAGAATGTTGGGAGCCTTCCATCATTAATTGAATGTATTAATAAAGCATATATTCTAGAGCCTCTTTTTCATGTGCTAGAAGAACCTATTGACATGCAAAGGTTTATTTTGGGATTGCATGGTGAGGAGAAATGCATTGAACAACTTAATGACATTAGCTTCCAGCATCAATTTCGTATCAAAAAAATTGATGGCAAAACATGTACATGGGGCAAGAAGTATTCCACTGTTCCAGAATGGGGGCCGTCATCAGGTTTAGCATTTTTGAAGTTCATTCCAGATCATCCAATATTTGCATCAAAGATAAAATCGTTACAATCAGTTATTGAACTCAATAATGCACATAGGCATAAGAGAGAGATAAATTATTCTGAATGTCTGGAAGAAATAAAAAAATGTATTAGAGATACATATGACTACTTTGATGTTGCTGATTCAGTTTGGTAGGAGTATTTTTTCAATGATCAAAGTGATATCATCTCAATATCAGGAAATGAATATACACTTTTGAAGACTCCATTTATTTGGCCTCAAAATATGCCAAATGAACAGGAGGAAAGACACATTGTTGAACAACAACAATCTCAAGGCATTATTAATTCTCAATAGGAAGAGGAAAGAGAAATCTATATTGGTTCTAGAATATCGCATGCACAACGTGAAGCCATGGAAGACCTTTACAGGGGTTTTGTGTAGGATGTTAAGGAGGGTTGCATGATAGCAGTATTAGCAGATGGAGATCCACTTGGCTATCCATTTTGGGTTGCGAAGGTTATAAAAGTCATTAAAGAAAATGAAGATATTATAGTTGTTGAGGTACATTGGTATGCCACAAATACCCACCCATTCAATGGTGTGTACAAGCCATAGATGGTAGTTGATAAACAAATTCGCAGAAAGAGAAAAAGAAAGGGTACAAATATAAATCGTCGCCGCATAGATCTATTAAAATTGGAGGATGTTGACATACTTGTCTATGACTTCAATTTAACAAATAGAGGAACTCTTCGCTTCAAGACCATAAATATTTTGAAGAAGTTGCTACCAGAAGGAACAGTGTTGAGATGGGAGTCTGCTAAACCTAGTCGTAGATCTAGAAGACTTTTGAAACTTGAAATGGTGGGCATGCATGTTGAATTAGATGGGGCTGTAGTTGATGAAAGAGAAGAATATGGGTCATCTTCATCTGCATCCAGTCATCCATCTGAAGATGTATATTTTGATGGTGTGCCAAATCCTATGGATGATTTTGAATAAATGTCTAAGACATTTTATGTAAATTATGTTTGCATGGTAACTTGAAATAAATATTCTTGACTTCCATATGACCTTACATGAAGTTATGGCTCATTTCTATGTTTTTTGGATTATATCCTTTAATGCATGTGATATTCAATCTACAAAAGTTGATATTTTGATTAAAAGTAAATAAATATTAGAAATTAATGTTGATTTTTAAAATTATACAGTGATATTTCCATGATATTATTTATTGTTATCATTTGGTATAAGGTAGTTTTAAAATTGTTGAAATTTTAATGCCTCATTTAAAGAAAACTTCATTTTGATGGTTTATTTTTAGTTTTTTCTTACAATAAGATAAGTTGTCTTAGGCTAAAATTTGAAAAGAGCTATAGTTTTAGCCTTTGAAATAAAAATTGCTCTTGGAATATTGAATCTTTCATTCACTTGTTCATTTTTAAAAATTGTTTTAGTCATATAATATGTCCATAATTTTATGGTTGAAATGTGTTACAAATTGAAGGTTTTTAATTACAAGGTTGAAAATTTGTCAAAACGTTAAGGTGTTTCTGAATTATGATATTTTATCTTTAATGCTATGGTTGAAAACAATTACAATTTCAAGGTTTTTAAGAGTCAAGATATTTTATCTTTAACAACATGGATGGAAATAGTTGGAATTATCTAGATTAAAGACATGATATTTTATCTTTAATATCATGTCCAAGAATCGTTGGAATTTTATAGTTTTTCAAAGTCCAGATATTTTATCTTTAACTCGATTGCTAAAAATGTCAAAATTGTAACCCGATTTTTTTTTTATTTTTTTATTTTATTTTTTTTCCTAGAATAAACACTTTTTCTTTTAACGGTGTTTTTTCATCCATTTTTCAAAACAAAAATGGTTTTTACTTCCATTTAATTTTTTTTTTGAAAATTTATCCTAAAAAAACATCATTATGGCATAAACAATTTTCATTTTTGGGTTGTTTTTTCATGTTTTTTTGGGGGTTTTGGGCTAGAGTACCCGTTTTGAGGTAATAGTTCTCATTTGATTAGTAACCATGTTCCATGCATTAGGGTGCCTTTGAGGTGTACATTGTAGCAAGGAAGTACAAGTCAACTTGGGAGGTTCTCTACAATATCAACTTCCACTTTTGGTTGTATACTATCTCCCTTCCATTTTAATACAAAGAGTATATCATTTTCCTACATGTGTTATGCTATGTTTATGTACATGTGTTTCATTGTTATTATGATCCATTGAATAGAATGATTAGATAATGCTACATAGATGTCGTAGATATTTGGCTTGTGTTGTTTGTTTGTGTAGATTCTAATTATAGCGATAGGAGCTATGGTTGGACCTGACAAGCCAAGACAAGAGAAGAGCTTGCGATGGATCACAAGTAAGTCATATTTCCATTCTCCTAATGAAAACTTTATAGTCTTTGATTTATGTTATTCTAGACCAGACCATTAGGTATAGAGAAGATACTTATGTTCACATTCGTATATTTCATATAAAAAATTATCCCTCCGTATAATAAATTAAGATCCTATTGATGAGCCCCAATTTTGGTACAATTTGGGCTCATTTTTGGCCTATTTTGCTTGCTCAAACCATTCATTTTTATTGTTTATGCATACACTTCTTAGTTTATTCATGTTGTTTGTAGGAGAAAGGATAGGCACTTTATCCACGTAGCTAATGCATTGTGATTCCAGGTTTTGGCATTAAAAGGGAGCAAAAGACAACGAAAAGGTGGCAAGGAGACAACGAGTTGGCATTGCTGACATAAGGAGAGGTTGTCCACGGTTTTGGGGGACATTCCTCGTGATCCTCACCAAGAACTCTGAGCCCACTTCAGCCTCCCTCCGAGCTTAATACACGGCCAGCTGTTCTACAGGAACAACAGTTCAAAACTGCTCTACAGGAAACAACATTTATGACCATCCTACAGGATCAGCAGTTAAACTATAGATTGAACAGCCGAGCTCCTAGAATCATGGATATCTGTTGGAGCATCGTTTTGTATAAGTATAGAAGCCTTAGCCTTGGTTAGGTGGTTGAAACTCTCGTATTACTATTGTAATTTTGGAGCACAGCTCAAGTTTCGTTCTCTTTTGTAAGCCAATTTGGCATGTTATCAGATTATGAATAAAGAAGGCCACTTTTGAGTTAGTTCTGAGTTTTCTCAAGGAGCTATAGCTCTCAGGTGAGGGCCCAACCTGAGAGCCATAGTCCTCCTCCGTGTTGTAATGCATTTACCATTAGTTCCAGCACTTGAGTTTGTTTAGTTTCCTATGCAATTCGGATTTCCAGCTTGTTGGTTTAGTTGTTTTCATTAGCATAGATAGGACTGGTATGATGCTTTGCTTTCAGTATTCGAGTTTGATAGGTTGGTAGAATAAATCTCTTGGAGCTCCATCAAAAACAGGTTGCAAAAGGCTCACTGCCATCTCACCGTTGGGATTGGGGTGTAGACCATGATCAGCCACCAAAAAGAACAGCAGTCGTTTCATCTCCACGCAAGTTGCCACATGAACGTTTTTATTGAAAATCCATTCATATATTCTCGACATTGATCCATACTGCACTCTCACGCATTAGTTTCATTTCTTGTTTTCCATTTTGGATTTGTAGGTTTCATGGCATAATAGGTTAATGAATCTCTTGTTTTGATGCACAGGTCATTTGTTTCATTTACGCTGCTCTTTCTCAAGCCACTTCCTTCGTCGTTTTCTCCATCCACCTGCAAGTTCTATTCATCCTCTACCTCACTCACTTGCCCTCCAACTCTCTCATTCCACGTACCGCTCCATTTCCTTCACTCTCGTTGATTTCACCCTTCCAAAACATCAACCCATTGCATGCACCCTTCCTTCGTCTGACTTGCCATTTCCTAAGACATCATTAGGTCCATCTCCATCTCCCTTAGCCTCCCACACCACTCCAACACTCCATCCACTCCTAAAATCTCCACGACCAACCATCCTGTAGACGTGCACAGCCATCCTGTAGAAAACAGAGTATCCTGTAGAATTCCCAGCAGCCTTCCTGTAGGAGGCCATTCACTTCGTTGTCGAGCTTCTGAACGTGAGGGACCTCTGTGGATGGGTGCTGAGGATCCTTAGGAACCTCTCCAAGCCTCCCCAACCTGTCCCACACTTTCCTTCCATCTCCATCCCACCTGCACAATCAAACCCTAGTTAGGCCAAGGTCACAATCATTCCACACACTTAAAGGAAAAACACAAAAACACATTTCTCATGATGCCAGTAGCTTAGACCCATGCATTCATACTTGTTAGAGGCAATGACAGCATTCATAAG
The DNA here is from genome assembly GCA_031772625.1 of Pinus tabuliformis. Taxonomy (NCBI): domain Eukaryota; kingdom Viridiplantae; phylum Streptophyta; class Pinopsida; order Pinales; family Pinaceae; genus Pinus; species Pinus tabuliformis. Next base: position 614,685,635 of record CM062810.1, on the reverse strand, counting down.
AGTTGCACCCACATTCTTTGCATTATAGAGGATAGACTAGTTAAATTAGGGTTTCATAGATTTACAAGCTTTAAGTTGCTTTTGATTCAGTTTGTCAAGTAGAGTAGCCTTTCTTTGAAGTTAACTTTCGTCCATCATTGATAAAGCTTCTTCTGTGAGCCTATAGAAGTTGGCTTAAGCCCTAGTGGACTTGTGCCAGCTGACCAAGTGACAGCTGCGACAAGGGCTAGTACTTGTGCATACAACACCGTCGCTTCCAAGTTTGTACGAACTATCGGGTTGATAAAATTAAGAGACAGGAAGCCCCAGGAGTTGTAGCATTATTGCTACAATACTGGAGCTCACCATCTTTTTGGCGCCGTTGCCGGGGAAGCGTCAGAGTATTAGCACCTGTTGCTTTTCCTCTACTTTCCTACTCTTACCTTCTGCTAAGTAGTTTGCTTCATTTCCATTCTGCAAAAGTAGCATAGACTTTCCTGCTTTCTTAGACTAGTATTTCCTGCTTTCTTAGATTAGTATTTCCTGCTTTCCTAGATTAGTATTTCCTGCTTTCCTAGATTAATATTTCCTTCTTTCCTAGATTAATATTTCCAATTCCGCAAATTTCATTTGAGCAATCTAGTTAGTTGTAGATCACTTTGTTTCAGTTTTGCAGGTACAAGAAAAAAGCAAAAGCACTAAAAACAGAGAAGAGTCCTTTCCCTTTCATGCCTCGTAGGAACCGAGATAGATCAGGCAAATTCCTACCAAACACCCCCACCACATCACTAAGTCACCCTTCTCTCTTCTTTGGTGACAGTGACCCAGAGGAACCTATAGGTGAACATCCCGAGATATACCAAGACCCTATAGACGAAGAAGAGTTAGAAACCACTCCATCTGAAGCCATGGCTGATCATGGGAGAGAAGATGAGAGAATAGAAGGAGCTTTCCCCATCCGAGAAACCAATGGGGATATGAAAATGAAAAACATTAGCCCCTCTGCCTTGCCTCACTTCCATGGACTGACCACTGAGGATCCGGATACCTTCTTGTTTGAGTTTGTTGTCCTTTGTCGAACCTATGACTATACTGAGGATGAGCAAAAGTTGAAGCTTTTCCCTTCCACTCTCAAGGATGCAGCACTACGTTGGTTCATGGGATTACCGGGAATAGCATCACCACTTGGGCTCAGATGCAGAAAGCCTTCAATACCAAGTATAGGGATTATTGTAGGTCCAAGGAAACCAAGGGAGAAATCTTTCGAATGACCATGGGGAATGATGAGTCTTTAGAGGACTATGAGGAGAGGTTCCAACTTAGCTATAAACGGGCCAGGTGCACACTTGACCCTGAATCCCTCAAGTTGGTTCTACTCCGAGGAGTCCCTGAAGATCTCCTAGACACCCTTCACATGTTAGCTGGGGGGGACATTTACCAACTGCCTTATGAGGACATCAAAACTATGTTTCGAAATCATTCCAGGGTAGCTAGAAAACGAGGTAGAGGAAACCTCCTCTCCACCGGTGTCCCTTTCTCCAAACATGAGCTTACAAACCAATTAGAAGATCTTAAGAGTGAGGTGAGACATACCATTGCCATGCAGCTGGACACATTCAGGATCCAGCAAAAGAAAGAGGAAGCTGAGAGAGCCTTGGCTGTCTTCTGCCCTAGGTGCACCAGAAGACACCCTAAGAACGAATGTCCATTGCATTCGGTTGAAGTGTGTTTCGTTTGTGAGGAGGACCACCCAACAAATCAATGTCCAACCTTGCCTGGGTTTAAAGCCATGTACTAGGGAACTGAAGCCCCCACTGAACCTCTCTACTTCATCAACCAAAGGAGGCCTCAAGGATCTAGACCTTATCAGCAGGGGATGCAAGGGGCATCTCAAGCTTATTACAACCCCAACCACTTGACTCCCATGCCTTCCTGGGGTCCCCCTGCTCATCCTTCCTGGTCAATGCCTCCTCCATGGTCTTATCCACCTCAGTACCCTACTCAACCTACTTCTCATCCATATCACTCACATACCCAGTCGCAACCTCAATGGAGTGCTCCTCAGTCGGGGTGGAGGCCCCAATACAACACTCCTCCCGCCATTTTGCCTCCACCACCAGTTCAACCTCAGCCTTTACCTCCTGCTCCTCCAAGGCAACCTCAGATGCCTGCTCAACCGAACCCGAACCCCAACAATAGACAGGCTCAGCAGGTATATACTGGGGAGACCTCATGCCCTACCTATGCTGTGGAGATCCAGGAAATCAATCTTAGATCTGGAAAGATTCTTCCAGATCGCCAACCTCCTCCCCCAGAGGATGAGGAAAACCATCAGGGGAGTGAACCAAAGCCTACTCCACCCTTTCTTGAGAGATTAACCGCCACCACACAATCGAACCCAGAAGAAGATGAGCTTTTGGGTGAGCTCAAACAGTTGTGTGTTAAAATCCCACTTCTCCAAGCCATCAAGGATGTGCCAATATATAACAAGCTGATTAAGGAGAAGTGTTTCAAACACCCAGGCAGACGGAAGAAAGATGCCTCAACTATCAACGTCATAGGACAACTGTCTGACCTTATGCTAGGACAAGTCATCTGCCCAAAATACCTAGATCCTGGAAGTCCTGTAGTAGATGTACACATCAATGGCACCATTATCCCCCACACCTTGATTGATCTGGGGGCAGCCATCAATGTGATGACCAGGGATACCATGCTTAAACTCAATCTTCAGGGTTCCTTGAGAAAGACTTCGACAGTACTGCAGTTAGCAGATCGCTCCACCGTGACTCCCGAAGGGATTGTGGAGGATGTCTTGGTCTCAATTGATTCTTGGGAATACCCTGCAGATTTCCTGGTCCTGCAACCAAAGGCCAAGCTTACTGGATATCCTCTCATCTTGGGGAGGCCTTGGTTAGCTACTGCAGATGCTTACATAAGTTGTCGGGCAGGGAACATGACCATCAAAAATGGTCCCATGTCCAAGCAGCTAGTCCTATACCCTCCTGCCCAACCTTCTTTAGAGCATGATTTACCACTCTGGTTGGAGGACGGAGAGGAAGACGAGGTGTACTCTGCACCTCTGTGCACCCTAGATACCGCTAGAAGAAATTCTCCTACCGAGGATGATTTAATTGAGACCCTGATCCAGAATCCACCTTCCAGTGCACTATCTTTAGAGAAGTTGGTGGAGGATGCCCAAGCTAGCCCCTTAGTGGACCTTTGTACAACCAGCCCTGTAACTCCCAGAGTCAAAAGTGTGGAGTTCGGCCCTGAGAGAGCGTTAAAGATCAGCTCCTCTCTGTCTCCTTCCCAGGAGAAGGAGTTGTGTAGCCTATTGGCCAGCCACTTAGATGCTTTTGCTTGGAGCTATAAGGAGATGAAAGGAGTCCACCCCTCGGTCTGTACCCATCATATATACATCAAAGAGGATTGTAAACCAGTTAGGCAACCCCAGAGGAGAATGAATCCAGCCCTTAAGGACATTGTCAAGGAAGAATTGCAAAAACTGTTGGACGCCGGATTCATTTACCCCATCTCAGATAGTGAATGGGTGTCCCCTCTGGTGTTGGTTCCTAAGAAGAATGGGAAGTGGAGGATCTGTGTAGATTACCGGGAGCTGAACAAAGCTACCAAGAAGGACCATTTCCCTCTACCCTTCATAGATCAAGTGTTGGATGGACTGGCAGGAAAGAAGTTCTTCTCTTTCCTGGATGGGTTTAGCGGGTACAATCAAATCCATATCAGCCCGGAAGACCAAGATAAGACCACCTTCACTTGTCCTTGGGGTACCTTTGCCTACCGAGTCCTTCCCTTTGGGCTATGCAATGCTCCTGCTACTTTTCAGAGAGCTGTCTTGAGCATCTTCTCGGAGTTGGTCCATGATGCAGTGGAAATCTACATGGATGACTTTACCCCTTATGGGGCCAACTTCCAGGAAGCATTGTCCAACTTGGGAAAGGTCCTAACCAAGTGCATCAAGATGAACTTGTCCCTTAGCCCTGAGAAATGTGAATTCCTAATGACTGAAGGGACAGTGCTAGGCCATACCATTTCTTCTCAAGGATTGCAGGTGGATCCTAACAAAATTGCTCTCATCAAGAGGGTTCCACCTCCTCAAAAAGTAAGGGATGTCCGGAGTTTCTTGGGATTAACAGGATACTACCGGAGGTTCATTAAAGACTTCAGCAAGTTAGCCTCACCGTTGTTTGGTTTGTTGGCAAAAGATGTGGAGTTTAATTGGACTGACGATTGTCAGAAGAGTTTGAATGAATTAAAAGACAAGTTAGTGTCAGCTCCAATCCTAAGAGGTCCAAACTGGGCCCTACCTTTCCACATCCACACTGATGCCTCGAACAAAGCCATAGGTGCAGCCTTAGGACAAGTTGAGCAAAAACTTCCATATGCCATTTACTTCGTTAGCAAAAACTTGTCCAAAGCAGAGCTGAATTACACTGTAACCGAGAAGGAATTCTTAGCTGTGGTTCATGCACTGAACAAGTTCCGACATTACATTACTGGTTACCAGACTTTTGTACATACTGACCATGCTGCTATTAGATACTTGATGAATAAACCAGATGTGAATGCTCGTATTATTAGATGGTTACTTTTATTGCAGCAGTTTGATCTAACCATTGTTGATAAACCAGGAAAAGAAAATGTTGTTGCTGACTTCTTGTCTAGATTGGATTTGTCTGCAGATGAAGATGGGACGGTGGATGACCAGATGCCTGATGAGCATCTGTTTGCTATCTCAGTACTCTCTCCATGGTTTGCTGACATAGCAAACTACCTTGTTTCAGCTCAGTTTCCTCCGCACCTCTCTTCAAAAGAGAAGAGCAAAATCATCAGAAAGAGTGCCTCATTTACATGGATTGGGGGCAACCTGTTCAAGCTTGGCCCCGATCAGATCTTAAGGCGTTGTGTAAGGGAGGAGGAAGTCTTTGACATTCTCCTCACCTGTCATGATGGTCCTTGTGGAGGACATTTTGCGGCAAAGAGAACTGCCTTCAAGATCCTGCAGGCAGGCTACTATTGGCCCACACTTCATCAAGATGTCAGAAGATATGTTCGCCAGTGTGACCAATGCCAAAGAATGGGGAAACCGACCCAAAGGGATGAGATGCCTCTCCAACCTCAAGTGACTCTCGAGCCATTTGAGAAGTGGGGCATGGACTTTGTGGGCCCAATCAATCCCTCTTCGAGGCAAAGATCCTACATCATAGTGTGTACTGACTACTTGACAAAGTGGGCAGAGACTAAAGCAATCAAAGCAGCAACTGAAGAAAAGGTGGTTGAGTTCTTAAGAGAGAACATCTTCTACAAGTTTGGCTACCCAAGAGAGCTGGTGACCGATCAAGGGAGCCAGTTCACCTCTAACTTGGTTGAAGATCTATTGGCTCATCACAAGATCAAGCATAGGACTTCCACCCCTTATCTTCCTCAAGCCAATGGGCAGGTGGAAGTCACCAATAGAGCTCTAGAAGGGATCTTGACCAAAGTGGTAGATAGCAGCAGAAAAGACTGGGCAGATCGCCTAGTTGAAGCCACATGGGCTTACAACACCACTTGGAAGACCACCACCGGTTTCACACCTTATGAGCTGGTCTATGGGAAGAAAGCTTTGCTGTCCATTGAATTTGAGTATAACACTTTGAGGTTGGCAGCTCAGCTGGACCTAGATCTCAGCCATGCACAGCAAGAAAGGCTATTGCAGCTGAATGGACTGGATGAACACCGCATGCAGGCCCTCCTTCACTCAGAGGTGGTTCAACTTCAGAGGAAGGTGTGGCATGACCAACATCTCCATGACAAGCAATTTCAGCTGGGAGATTGGGCTTTGTTGTATGATTCCAGATTCAAAGATTTCAAGGGGAAGTTGAGAACCAGATGGCTAGGACCATATGTGGTGGAACAGTGCCATGACAATGGATCTGTCCTCATTCGAACCATTGATGAGGAATCCATTCCCATGCTTGTAAATGGTCACCGATTGAAGATCTATAGAAGACCTCTCTCAAGACAAGAGTTTATCAGCACTATGGAGAAATCTGTTTTGGTCATAGAGAAGGGTTCTGCATCCACTTTGGGCATACCCTGAAGGATCTAAAACACAAAAAAAAAAAAAAAAAAAAAAAGATCCTTGGGTGAAAACCTCTCTGAGGCGCCCAAGGCAGGCAGTAGGGGTGAAAACCTCATTGAGGCGCTCCTATTGTCTTTCAAGAAAAAAGAGGAAAATAAAGATCCTTGGGTGAAAACCTCTCTGAGGCACCCAAGGCAGGCAGTGGGGGTGAAAACCTCATCGAGGCGCTCCTATTGTCTTTCTAAAAAAAAAAAAAAAAGAAAGAAAAAAGAAAAAAAAAGAGAAAAAAAACAATCAGCACAATAAAAAGGTTTGCATGCAGATGTTCTATGGAGGAGAAGAAGCCTCTCCACTCCAAGCCAGGGGCCTTCATCATGCTAGCAAAGGATGTCATCAGCACCTCCTCCAAGAACAACAATGTTTTTAAGGTATGTGCAGTTATTATCATGCTTTGGATCTTCTACAGGAGGATACAGTTTTTCTACAGGAACAGACAGTCTTCCTACAGGAAGACGTGGATCCTCTACAGGAAGGTGCCAAATTTCTACAGGAAGCTCTGTGTTCTACAGGAAACTTCCTGTAGAAGGTTACGATGGCCGAAATGTGTTTCAAATGAAGATCTAGCGACTGAGGAGTGGATTGAATGCATGCATGTCAATGATGGCACCCCTGAACATTGCCATTATCGTCCTCCACCACCCTCGTCGCCATGCAACCCAGATCCCTGCAGCAGCACACCAAAGTAATCAGTTCTCGTGAGAAAGCACCTGTCAAAAAGAAACTAAGCACCGAGAACCATACCACATCCATATTGATACATCAGAAGCGCTGGGATCATGATCGAGAAGCCAGAACCGCCAGCATGCAGCATACACCCGAGAAGAAAGAACGGTGACAAGACCCCTCGCGGGGATCCTGTAACAGTTCGACCTGCTCAAGTGAAGACCGTTCACAACACCGCCATCTGAGATCAAACACGGGCGCATGAACGCAGATCCATCCACTCCATCGCCAGCATCCTGTAACCACGAGCCTACAGGAATGTGCAGCCACATGCGGCAGGTGGATCCATCGCTAAAAAAATCTGGAAATCATGTGCAGCCGCGCGCAGGTAAGTGTTCTAATCCTTCTCTCCATCAAACTGCATGATTATTAGTTCGATTTGTTTTGCATGGCATAAAGGTGAATGGTTGAGCGGCCTAAAGGCCAGTGATGGGCCATGTCGGTTAGTAAAGGGATAGTCAGAGGATGAGGTGGCAGCCACGACGAGAGACACACGCAGCAAGCACGTGAAGATCAGTCCCGTCAACCGAGAAGTGAAGTTTAACCGAAAAGGGCGGCGGCAGATCTGTGGGAATGAATGCGGCAACAAACGAATGTGCAGGTGGATGAGGGGTGACGTCACCCAACGGTCCGGCGGGGACAACTCACCCCCGCGCCACGAGCTGCGCCGATTCAAAATCTAATCGGCTCGATTAAGCGTGTATCTCCATCAACCTCACTTCAAAACTCGAGTAGATCCTCTGCTTACCTCTGCATGTTGACACGCCGAGCTCTCGGCTACCTGAACGCTGGTAAAGCACCTCTCGACCGCCAGCCAGCTAAAAGCTCTTCCCGAAGCCTGCACATTGCTCCTACAGGAACAGTTTCTACAGGAACGCCGTCCTACAGGAAGCAGTTTCTACAGGCACACGGCTCTACAGGAAGGTGAAGTCTTCACGTAAAAAAAAAAAAAAAGGTGGCAGAAAAGAGGTAACCCTGCAACTCCTTCCGCAATTGGTTTTTTAAAAGGTGGCAAGGCAATTAGTCACAGTGTGGTCATAAAAAATTTTGGTTTGCCGTGCCTATACTATCGCTCCTACAGGATAGCTGTATAATCACACTGTGGTCTGAAAATTCATTGCATGTTCTGTCTTTAAGACCGAATTTCCTGTGTATCCACCACCTCTGGTACAAACACTGTGTTCATCATGCCTGGCGGGTTTATCAGGCGAGAGCCCACTAATTCAAATGCATTAAGGAGAAACCCGGCAGTGGTTGAGCTCTTCACTAGAGCACAATGGATGCCTTTCTGTGATAAACTACAGGGCTACGATGAGGAAGTAGCCGAGGAATTTTTGCAGGCTCTGCAGCCTAAATCACAGACGTTGGCCACGGTAACCTTCAGAGGTCTCAGCCTCAAACTCACCCCCGAGCATATCAGTCGGATTACAGAGTTGCCCATGGGTCTGCCGTGGGACAAAGAAGAGCGGAAGCAGAGCCAGCAAGCAAAGAAGGAGTTCTTCCCACCGGAAGAGTCATTCACCGAAGACAAAAATGGAGTCAAAAGGGCAAGCCTGTTGCCGCCATGGAACGAAGTCAGTCTACAAATTATGAAATATATCACCTGTGAGGGCCGATATAGCATTGTATATGTGTATCACTTCAGGCTGCTTAACGAACTAAGACACCAGATTGACCTCCCTGCAGCACAGAGGTTGAGCATTCCTTACTTTCTACTACAATCCTTAATGGAGTGTTCCACCAAGCTCAAGGACGGAATTCCGGACCAGATAGCCCACCATGGGCTAGTCAAGCTCCTCGTGGAGGATGCTCTCCGCTCATATAAAGTTCCCCTCGCTTGGGAATCATTTAGGAACTTATCAAGAACGGGGAACATAAAAATGTTGCTTGAAGAAGCGGAATCCTCTAACGGAGAAGAAGACGAGCCGGCAGCCGGGAGTAAGAAAGGAAAAAGCCAAAAAGTTCCGGCTCCAGCACAGAAAAAGGAACGAAAGAAGAAGGAGGAGGGAGAAGATGACAAAGTCAAAGAGGACACCCTCATCCTATCAGCAAGAGAACAGAGGTTGAAGAGCAGGGCAGTCAAAGCTGAGGTGGCCCCTGCCAGCCCAAGCACCTCGTCAGCTTCTGTAGTCAAAGCCAAACGCAAAAGCCACGCAACAAGGCAAGAGAAGGTGGTGAGAATTGCATCTGCAGGAACGCAATCACAGGCTTCTACAGGAAGCCCGGAAATTGTTGGGAAACAGGCTTCTACAGGAGGCCCAAAGATGGAGATAAAGGCTTCTACAGGAAGCCCGACAGTACAACCACAGGCTTCTACAGGAAGCCCGAAGACAGAGACAGGGGCTCCTACAAGAATCACTAGGCTGGAAAGAGGGGTTCCTACAAGAGGCCCGAAGGTCATTGAAAAACAGCCTCCTCTAGAGAGCCCGAAGACAAAGAAGGAATCTTCTACAGGAGGCCCGAAAGCGGGCAAAGCAGGGTCTTCCACAGGAAGCCTGAAATTTAAAAAGGAGGGACCCTCTACAAGGAGCTCCGAGAAAGCAAAACACAAGAAAGAGAAGGCTGACATCCTCGATAAGGAGGCAGCAGCGGCACTGGCTGTCCTCAGCACTCCTCCAAAACCGAAAGAGAAAAGGGAGAGGGAGACCCCTCTGCCACCTGAAGCCACGAAAAGCAAGAGGATGTCCCCAAGCAAGCCACAGCCTTCACCCAGTGGCCATACCACTTCAGGGGATGTACCTACTTCACCCATTGCAAGAACCCCCTCTAAACAATCAGCTACCCCCGAAAAAGGGAGCCCAAAAATAACTTCCTGGACACGAAAGATAGGCCAGTCGCCTTCTGAAGCCCGACTCAAGAAAATAGAAAAAGGGAAGGAAGCATCACCCTCATCACCATCAGGGGCAGAAAAGGCAGGACCATCAAAAGCAGAAAAGAAACAGCCTGTTCCGGTCCCGAGTCCTCGGCCAAGGACAAGGAGCAGGGGCAAGGTTGCTCAAGGATGAGCAAATGGTTCAGCTGGGGGGTGATGATGAGCCCCAATTTTGGTACAATTTGGGCTCATTTTTGGCCTATTTTGCTTGCTCAAACCATTCATTTTTATTGTTTATGCATACACTTCTTAGTTTATTCATGTTGTTTGTAGGAGAAAGGATAGGCACTTTATCCACGTAGCTAATGCATTGTGATTCCAGGTTTTGGCATTAAAAGGGAGCAAAAGACAATGAAAAGGTGGCAAGGAGACAACGAGTTGGCATTGCTGACATAAGGAGAGGTTGTCCACGGTTTTGGGGGGCATTCCTCGTGATCCTCACCAAGAACTCCGAGCCCACTTCAACCTCCCTCCGAGCTTAATACACGGCCAGCTGTTCTACAGGAACAGCAGTTCAAAACTGCTCTACAGGAAACAACATTTATGACCATCCTACAGGATCAGCAGTTAAACTATAGATTGAACAGCCGAGCTCCTAGAATCATGGATATCTGTTGGAGCATCGTTTTGTATAAGTATAGAAGCCTTAGCCTTGGTTAGGTGGTTGAAACTCTCGTATTACTATTGTAATTTTGGAGCACAGCTCAAGTTTCGTTCTCTTTTGTAAGCCAATTTGGCATGTTATCAGATTATGAATAAAGAAGGCCACTTTTGAGTTAGTTCTGAGTTTTCTCAAGGAGCTATAGCTCTCAGGTGAGGGCTCAACCTGAGAGCCATAGTCCTCCTCCGTGTTGTAATGCATTTACCATTAGTTCCAGCACTTGAGTTTGTTTAGTTTCCTATGCAATTCGGATTTCCAGCTTGTTGGTTTAGTTGTTTTCATTAGCATAGATAGGACTGGTATGATGCTTTGCTTTCAGTATTCGAGTTTGATAGGTTGGTAGAATAAATCTCTTGGAGCTCCATCAAAAACAGGTTGCAAAAGGCTCACTGCCATCTCACCGTTGGGATTGGGGTGTAGACCATGATCAGCCACCAAAAAGAACAGCAGTCGTTTCATCTCCACGCAAGTTGCCACATGAACGTTTTTATTGAAAATCCATTCATATATTCTCGACATTGATCCATACTGCACTCTCACGCATTAGTTTCATTTCTTGTTTTCCATTTCGGATTTGTAGGTTTCATGGCATAATAGGTTAATGAATCTCTTGTTTTGATGCACAGGTCATTTGTTTCATTTACGCTGCTCTTTCTCAAGCCACTTCCTTCGTCGTTTTCTCCATCCACCTGCAAGTTCTATTCATCCTCTACCTCACTCACTTGCCCTCCAACTCTCTCATTCCACGTACCGCTCCATTTCCTTCACTCTCGTTGATTTCACCCTTCCAAAACATCAACCCATTGCATGCACCCTTCCTTCGTCTGACTTGCCATTTCCTAAGACATCATTAGGTCCATCTCCATCTCCCTTAGCCTCCCACACCACTCCAACACTCCATCCACTCCTAAAATCTCCACGACCAACCATCCTATAGACGTGCACAGCCATCCTATAGAAAACAGAGTATCATGTAGAATTCCCAGCAGCCTTCCTGTAGGAGGCCATTCACTTCGTTGCCGAGCTTCTGAACGTGAGGGACCTCTGTGGATGGGTGCTGAGGATCCTTAGGAACCTCTCCAAGCCTCCCCAACCTGTCCCACACTTTCCTTCCATCTCCATCCCACCTGCACAATCAAACCCTAGTTAGGCCAAGGTCACAATCATTCCACACACTTAAAGGAAAAACACAAAAACACATTTCTCATGATGCCAGTAGCTTAGACCCATGCATTCATACTTGTTAGAGGCAATGACAGCATTCATAAGAGTTGCACCCACATTCTTTGCATTATAGAGGATAGACTAGTTAAATTAGGGTTTCATAGATTTACAAGCTTTAAGTTGCTTTTGATTCAGTTTGTCAAGTAGAGTAGCCTTTCTTTGAAGTTAACTTTCGTCCATCATTGATAAAGCTTCTTCTGTGAGCCTATAGAAGTTGGCTTAAGCCCTAGAGGACTTGTGCCAACTGACCAAGTGACAGCTGCGACAAGGGCTAGTACTTGTGCATACAGCACCGTCGCTTCCAAGTTTGTACGAACTACCGGGTTGATAAAATTAAGAGACAGGAAGCCCCAGGAGTTGTAGCATTATTGCTACAATACTGGAGCTCACCACCTATCCCTCGTGATTACAATTTTTATCAACTTGTTTCTACTAGATGAGCCTTGGTTCTCTCTGTCCATCGTCACCATCTTCTTGGCCGATCATATGCTTTCACTTGGTTGTTTTACCCTTTCCTGAGCAACCGTTGTGATGAGTGGTCTTATTATCCAGCTTCTTGACCTCTACGCATTTTGAGAAGTTCCATCATGACTTAAACTAGTTGCTACCCTTTATACCACTCATTCCTCCAAGAGGATTCCTCTTTCAACTCTTTTCAGACTCCTTAAATATGAAAATATTTCCAAGCACTTGTGTTTTCGAACTCATTAAAGTAAATGAAAAGGAGTCGACTCAGTACAAATTTAACCCTTTTACGCACTGAGCTAGACTATCTACAAAAAAGGAATACCTTAGTGGAACATGGTTAAGAGGTTCTCCTGAGTATTTCTTTATACCTTTTCAAACTCAAGAGACTATATATGAAAAAGAACCTTTGGAGTTTTCTTTTTTGCCTCTTTTTCAAACTCTCTAAACATGAAAAATATGTCAAGTTAGACCTTCGCTGGAATCATTAAAAGATCAAACAATAATGGACTCTCAAACATGATGGGATTGAACCACTCCTCAAGGTTTGTTAAACATTCCCTATCTTTTCAAACTTGTTAAAGTAAATGAAAAGAAGTCTACTCAGTATAATTTTAACCATTTTCCAGTCTGAGCTAGATTATCTACGAAAAAGGAATACCTTAGTCGAACATGGCTAAGAGGTTCTCCTGAGTATTGTTTTCTACATTTTTAGAATCAAGAGACTATCCATGAAAAGGAACCTTTGGAGTTTTCCTTTTCATTTCTTTTTCAATCTCTCTAAACATGAAAAAGATGTTGAGTTAGACCTTCACTAGACTTGTTAAAACATCAAACAATGATGGACTCATCAAACATGACGAGACCGAACCACTCCTTCTAAGGGTTTGTTAAACATACTCAGAGGGATTCATGTGAATTATGAACTTACAGATCAAAAATATGTTATACTTCTCAAGCGTGTTAAATAATAAAGAGGTACTAACCAACAATGGTTGGGGAAATTGGGAAAATGGGATGTTCCACGTATTATGGCAGTGAGTCGCTCTTGAACACAACACTCTTCTACTTCATCTGCATGGTTGTTGGGTTGGGAAATCTGCTTGTCATTTGGTTCTTCATAATATTTCAGAGCCTCCATTTTCGGTTTGGGTCAATGTTGCCAACTCCCTTCAATGTCATCAGTGTGTTCAAGAGAAATCATTCAGTTAATATCTACTACAATACTCTTAAACCATCATTCCATGTCTATCGTTCATGAACCAGTTCCACATCAAAACATTTTTGTCTTGAATCATGATATCTATTTCGTGTCATTGATGGGGGGTACATCAAGGCCCTCCTATGATGGTTCGCTTCCTATCGACATCAACTCATTATCCAAGAAGTTGACTCAAAAAATCTTCCTTCAGTACCTTGGGACTTGTATATATCAATGACAAGTTTCCTCACTCCCAGCGACATGGATTCATCATTGGAATTCTAACAAATGATTCTGTGTAGTGTACGAATTCAACTCATTCATTCACACCATATGGATTGTACTGCAGTACCTTGAGAGCCATTAACATCATCAATGGTTCCTCTTGTGTTTGTTAACAACTTACATCATTGGCCGATAATCATATGATGTATACCATGTTTGAATTTAGCTCCTTTATTCACATGGTTAGACTCATTCATTAGACAACCAAGTGAACGAGATAGATGACCCCAGATCTATTTCCGACCATCCGGGCTATGATTTTAGGATTAATACAAGATCATAATGTATGATGAATATGATCATATAGAAAGTCATTCGATCATGGGTCCACTTTTTTTCATCATTGGACATGTCTACTTGATCATTGTACAAGCAATGTTAGCCTATGTGATGAGCATGGATATGCCTCCCTCAACATAGATATCATGATGTAAATGTATTGTAACAAATGATGATCCAACCAGTTGTTATTGAGCCAGACTTGTCACAAGGTAAAGCACTTCAGTCATCAACCACTATTTTAGACTTTATGATTTAGGGAGAAATATGTTGTAAGCCATTTTTTTACATCTAGTCAATAGGCCTACAAACTGGATCCATCAACATCCTTAAACACCTTGTCATCATCCTTACACAAAGCCCTAAGCACGAATCTTTTAAATCCCTGAGTTTTTGACCTTTATTGCTTCATTTTAGTTCTTTTAAGGCCCAATGCACCTTGGCCCCTTAGGGATCCTCTTTGAGTGGTAGGCTGCTCAGTTCAGCACCTACTCTGATCAGAGAAGGTTTACCCTTGTTGGGGGTGCGTTGATCAAGAACATTTGGTGAAAATAAGAATCATATTGAAGCTTCCTCTTCCAGAAGCTTCCAATAGTTGTTAAAACCATTTATCTTGGATAAGAACTTCAAATCCTATCTTCCTTACCTTGGAGTTTTCACCTTCTTATCCCTTGAGCTCATCCTACCCTCAAGATTGGATCTCAAGCCTATATAGGTAATGGATAAGAATTCCTAAACTACCATCCTCTCCTATATATTTATTGCCATCCACAAGATAGAGGTTGCCTTTGGGAGATTGATCATACCCTTATGTTTTTGCTTTGATCATAAGAGAGGCATCATTCCCATGCATTAGGGTGGCTTTGATGTTGGGTTGTGTTATATTCTTTCCACATAGTTAATAGGGGGTTTGAAGGGCACCCGTAACCCCACTTTATGGGGTCCGGGGCAGCGCCTTGGAAATTTTTGGTTTTGGACCATATGTTAGGTTGGGCGGACCCACCTATGGTTTTGTGCATGATTTTCGCACATGTTTTTTGGACGCGATGGTTTTCGGTCCATGGTATTGGATGCTTTGGCATGTATAAATATGTATTGTAACATTGAAAGGAAAATAATGAAAAATCAAGCTGGTAGTCCCGGTTTTGGGATCCAGGGAAAAATCTCTGTGCATATGTGTTTTATGGGTTATGCTCTTGCATTGTTTATTTTCTTTGTTTAAGAATTCGTATGCAGGTAATTTCTGTACAGGGTTAAAACCTACATTTGGTATCAGAGCTGTTTTGGCTTCAAGGGGACGCCTTTGTTGCTGAAGGGTTTTGCTCGGGCCTATGGTAGACCTTGTTCAGTGGGAGATCTGCGAGATCGATTCTGGTGGTGAAAGAAGATGGCGAGCAGTGGAAAGATAGAGATTGAGAAGTTCAATGGTCAGAATTTTGAGTTTTGGAAACTCAAGATGGAGGATCTGTTGGTGGATAAAGATCAGTGGATCGTGGTAGATCCGGGTACTAAACCATCGGGAGTGACCGATGAAGAATGGAAGAAGTTGGATCAGAAGGCAAAGAGCACAATACGATTGTGTGTCTCGGATTCAGTATTGCTGAATGTATCAGGGGAAGCTACAACAAAGGCTTTGTGGGTCAAGTTAGGGACTTTGTACCAATCTAAGTCTTTGGTGAATAAACTGTTCCTGCGGAAAAAGCTGTATAACCTGAGGATGAAAGATGGAGACTCGGTGACAGAGCATCTAAATGCGTTTAATACTGTGGTAAGTCAGTTATTATCTGTTGATATTAAAATTTTGGATGAAGATAAGTGCATCAGTCTGTTGTGTTCTCTACCAAATTCGTGGGATAGTCTGGTTATTGCAATAGGTAGCAATGCAACTGCTTTGCAGTTTGATGAAATAGTCTCAGCCTTGCTGACGGAGGAGATGAGACGAAAAAATATGGACAACCAGAATGGTGATGCCTTGTCTGTACGAGGATGGTCCCATAACAAAAACAAAAATAAGCCATCGAGTGGGAGATATAAATCTAGAGGGAGATCTAAATCTCCAGGTGTTGGAAATGCGGAAAGGAAGGGCACTTGAGAAGGGATTGTAAATCTAAAGCTCCTGATAAAGGAAAGGGATCTGATGATGCTCCTTATGCAGAGGCGAAAACCACCTCAGATGAAGGTGGGGATGTATACTTGGCTTCTTCAAGTACACATGTAAATCATGAGGCATGGTTGATTGACTCAGGTGCATCCTTTCACTTCACTCCCCATAGAGAGTGGTTCTGCGAGTATGAGAAATACGATGGTGGTGATGTCTTCTTAGGAGATGATAGGAAGGCTAGAATCATTGGTCGGGGAAAAGTAAAGTTGAAGTTGCAAGGTGGAAGGGTTAGAACACTTCCGGGTGTTCTACATATTCCTGCATTGGCCAAAAATCTGATTTCTGTAAGCAAGTTGGATGATGCAGGTGTAAAGATGGTGTTCGAGAAAGATACCTGCAAGATGGTTCGAGGAGCACTGATATTAATGCGGGGAGTTCGGATTGGAACTCTGTACAAGCTGCAAGGTAGCACTGTTGTTGATGGGTGCAATAGCTCTATGGTTCCTAAAAATGGAGTAGAGAATCTAGTGGTCTCTGGAGAGAAGACCATGTTGTGGCATCAAAGGCTTGGACATATTGGAGAGAAGGGCCTTCGAATACTTCATGGTAAAGGTATGGTAGAAGGTATGAATAATAGCTCTCTGGATTTTGATTTCTGTGAAAATTGTGTATATGGGAAGCAGAATCGAGTGAGTTTCCCCTCTGGTGGTAAGAGGACGAAACATATATTAGAGCTTATGCACAGTGATGTGTTTGGACCTGTGAAGGTTCCATCACTGGGTAAGTCTGTGTACTATGTATCATTCATAGATGACTTCTCAAGGAATACATGGACATATTTTCTTAAGAAGAAATTTGAAGTCTTTGACAGGTTTAAAGAATTTAAGGCTCTGGGGGAAAATCAGACAAAGAAGAAGATAAAGGTGCTGAGGACAGATAATAGTGGAGAATTTTGCAGCAAGGAATTTGAAGAATTTTGTAAGAAGTGTGGTATAGCATGGCAGAAGACTACTCCATATACACCTTAGCAAAATGGAGTCGCAGAAAGAATGAACAAGACGTTGATGGAAAGGGCAAGAAGCATGCTCAGTGGTGCCGGGTTAGGACAGGAATTCTGGGCAGAGGCGGTGGATACTGCATGTTACCTGATCAACAGATCACCTTCATCAGCGTTGGAGGATAAGACTCCACAAGAAGTATGGACTGGTAAGAAACCCAATCTTTCACATCTAAGGGTATTTGGATGTGATGCATATGTACATGTTCCAAAGGAGAAACGAACCAAGTTGGATAGTAAATCTGAAAAGTGCATCTTTATTGGGTATAAGGATGGTTTAAAGGGTTATAAGCTTTGGAACCCAGTCACACGAAAGGTTGTGTACAGCCGAGATGTGTTGTTCAGAGAGGTAAAAGATGTTATTCAACATGAAGTCCAACCAAAGGAACCTGAGAAGATAGAGTTTGAGCCAAAGGAGGAAGAATCAGACTCTGCAGCAGAGGAGGAATGAGAAGATGAAGAGCCACAAACTCCGGCTGTGAGAAGATCAGTTCGAGAAAGAAGGCAGCCACAAAGGTATAGTCCATATGCTTTCAGTTCAAATTTTGCTTTGTCTGTTACTGATAATGATCCCAGAACTATGAAGGAAGCAGTGGATTCAAAGGATGGAAAACTCTGGAAAGAGGCCATGGTCGATGAAATGGCATCTTTGCACAAAAATGAGGCTTGGGATCTGGTGGAGTTGTCGGCTGGAAGGAAACCCATTGGCAGCAAATGGGTGTTCAAGAAGAAGACAAATGCAAAAGGAAAGGTGGAGAAATACAAAGCTCGGTTGGTAGAAAAAGGTTATTCCCAGGTGCCGGGAATTGATTTTGGTGATATTTTTTCTCCTGTTGCCAAGGTAACTTCTATTAGATTACTTTTATCTGTTGCTGCTGCTTTTGATTTTGAGGTAGAACAGATGGATGTGAAGACATCATTTCTTCACGGGGATTTGGAAGAGGAAATCTACATGAAGCAACCTGAAGGCTTTGCGGTGAAGGGTAAGAAAGAACTGGTATGCAAGTTAAAGAAGTCTCTGTATGGGTTAAAACAGTCACCAAGGATGTGGTATCAGAAATTTGATACATTTATACGGGGACTTGGCTTCACCAGAAGCAAAGCAGATCATTGTGTGTATTTTAAATTAATTGGTGACCGTATTATTTATCTGGTCTTGTATGTGGATGATATGTTGCTGGTTGGAAATGACAAAGAAATTATCCAGGATTTGAAGACCCAATTATCCTCCAAATTCGACATGAAAGATCTTGGTGCTACAAACTATATTTTGTGCATGGAAATTAAAAGAGATCGGTCAAAGAGGAAGCTCTGGTTAAACAGGAGGAAGTATGTCGAGACAATACTCCAGAGGTTTAATATGCAGGATAGTAAACCGGTGAAGGTTCCTATTCCTGTAGGTGTGAGGTTATCTGCTGAACAGTGTCCCAAGACACAAGAAGAGGAAGAGGACATGTCCCGTGTTCCATATGCAAGTGCAGTCGGTAGCCTAATGTATGCAATGGTCTGTACTAGACTAGACATTGCACATGCAGTGGGAGTATTGAGCAGGTTTATGTCAAAACCAGGGAAGGAGCACTGGACAGCAGTGAAGCGGGTTTTCAGGTATTTGCGTGGCACTAGTGATTATGGTTTGTGCTACCAAGGAAGACCAAGATTGGACAGAGTGTTGGATATTCATGGCTTTGTTGATGCAGACTGGGCTGGAGATCTGGATTAGAGAAGATCTACAAGTGGGTATGTGTTTAACCTATTTGGAGGTGCAGTCAGTTGGATGAGTAAGAAACAATCTGTAGTGGCACTATCAACTACAGAGGCAGAATACATGGCAGCCACTCATGCAAGCAAGGAAGCAGTTTGGTTACAGAGATTGTGTTCAAGTATGGGGTTAGTACAGGGAGCTATGAGAATAGACTGTGACAGCCAAAGTGCAATTTTCTTGGCAAAGAACCCTGCTTATCATTCAAAGACAAAGCACATTGATGTTCAATATCACTTTGTGAGGGATATGATAGAAGACAGAAAGGTGTTGCTGGTAAAGGTGGACACTTTGAAGAATACTGCAGATGCATTGACAAAATCTGTGAGCTCTGAGAAGTTCTCTTGGTGTAGAGAAGCAATGGGAATCTCAGGGCTGAAAAAATGACTAAGCTCTCATGTGGCCCCCTGTGGAAAGAAAACAACAAGTGGGAGATTGTTGGGTTGTGTTATATTCTTTCCACGTAGTTAATAGGGGGTTTGAAGGGCACCCGTAACCCCGTTGCCCCGGAAAATTTTGGTTTTGGACCATATGTTAGGTTGGGCGGACCCACCTATGGTTTTGTGCATGATTTTCGCACATGTTTTTTGGACGCGATGGTTTTCGGTCCATGGTATTGGACGCGATGGTTTTCGGTCCATGGTATTGGATGCTTCGGCATGTATAAATATGTATTGTAACATTGAAAGGAAAATAATTAAAAATCAAGCTGGTAGTCCCGGTTTTGGGATCCATGGAAAAATATTTGTGCATATGTGTTTTATGGGTTATGCTCTCGCATTGTTTATTTTTTTTGTTTAAGAATTCGTATGCAGGTAATTTCTGTACAGGGTTAAAACCTACATTTGAGGTGTACATCATGGCAAGGAAGGACCAGTCAACTTGGGAGGTTCTCTACAAGATCAACTTCCACTTTTGGTTGTCAACTATCTCCCTTTTTCATTTTCCTACATGTGTTATGTTATGTTTATGTACATGTGTTTCATTTTTATGTTGATCCATTGAATAAAATGATTGGATAAGGCTACATATATGTCGTAGATATTTGGCTTATTTTGTTTGTTTGTGCAGGTTCTAATTATAGTGATAGGAGCTACGGTTGGAGCTATCAAGCCAAGAGGAGAGAAGAGCTTGTGACAGATCACGAGTAAGTCATCTTTCCATTCTCCAATTATTCTAAGGAAAAATTTATTATCTTTTATTTGTATTGTTCTAGACCAGACCACTAGGTCTAGGGAAGATACTTTTGTTTGTAGTCATAGATTTCATATAACATTTGTTATCAGATACACCATCATGAAAAGATTCTTGCTCTTCTGCAAATGTACTAACTCAAACAAAGTTCCTTTGAAATAAGATCGACCTAATAGAATACGCAATTTGTTTTATATGAATAATAGAGAACATAGAAAATGGAACTTGGCATAGTGGTAGTAGCTTCTAGGCCCATTAAATGCGCATACAACCAAAAAAACTCTTTTAACAGTTCTCTAAATAGAGTGATATCTAGAGAGGAAATATCATAAGAAAGCTTGGAATCTAGCAAAGCTAAATCCTATAAGATTTTCAATCCATTTTCCTGTGATACTAAAAAACTATTTGTGTTTCATAAATCTAACCGCAAATTTGGAACTGGTACCTTTAATATCCACCTAAATTCCTCCAAACTCAAAGAAATACTAGTATCTTTGGATGATAGTCTAATTTTTTTGTTGCTAAATCAAACTTATCTGCGCATAAATAAACTATTTCACGTAAATCAAATACCTCTGGAATGCATGCAACATTCATTATTTTGGTAGACCATATCTTATTGTTGTTCTTCTCCTGCACAGACAAATTCACATATTGAACGCTCTGATCAATAAGCGTAAGTGAGTTAATAGTATCAATGCAAATAGATTCTTTCCTTCCCCTTGAAGCCATTTATGCAATAAAATTTTATTTTTTTTGTCAACCAGCTACGCTTTCAATGCACTATAGGTATAGATCAACGATATGCCAAACAAGCACCACTTGTTACTACACTATCTGTGAAATCCCTTCTACAGAAATTTCCAATATATGAAAACTAGCAGAAATAATTCGCATAATCTAAACCCGCCACAATACTGGCTAGAAAACAGTAGACATTTTGATACGATTTTTAGAAAACCGGGCATGGGTTTTTTAAAATCGTATTACAGTTGTCAAACTGTAGGATTTTTCGCTACTAGACTAATTGTTGATAGTTCTAAATTCCCTCCCTTTTTCTGTTTTTGGTACATATCACTATTATTCATATGAAAGGTGTTTTACAAAATAAATAGAAAAAAAAAAAAAAAACAAAGTAGACGTTGCCGAGAAATTGCACAAATAGTTTAAAAAAAATATATCGAAATTCGGAAATCAGTTACTCCATTTACGAAACAAATTAAATGTGAATATTTTCTAATAATGACAACTAGCTTATAGGCTTTGAACAGTCACATCCACTACTATATCAATGTCATTGTAGATGTAATAGCATTTACTTTCCCAATTACGTATCGATACGTCCATTTCGCCAAAAGGGTACTGAACCGTTAATGTCATTATTCCATCTATGAAAATGGCAAAACTGCACTCTGCACAATGAAAGAGTTTTGTTTTTTGTGTTTCTTCTTCTTCTCCTTTCTTCCGCTTCTACATAAATAAAATTTTCAATTCTACCTCTTTTCCATATGTAGTATACACCTCCCACATTTATTACAATCACTAAAAAAACTTCAACTATAACATTATTATTATTTATATTTTTTGCAATTGGTAAAATTTATTATTAAATAATGTCATTTAATTAACAAAGCTCACATTGAAACATGTTTCTATATATAACATGAGTTATATAAATACTTAATTTCGCAGATGCATTTGTTCCTTGCAAAGCCTCCTCACATGCAAAACCACTTCCACACAACTATTTTGTATCCAATAATATTTAACAAATACTCAATTAAAATTGACTATTGTAACTTGTATGACTTGCAACATAAGATTTAATATGGATTTTGCACAACAAAAGGATTCCCATAATAAGAAAAAGGTTTCTATGTTCAATAGGTATTATTTAAAAAATTATTTTCTTTCAACAAACAAATTGTATATGTCTATAAGAAATTTACTTACAAAAAATGGTTTATAATTAACCATTGCAAAACAAAAATATGGAACCATTTCACAATGCTTTGGAAAAAAATTCTCGTAGTTTTATAATTATTATTATTTATTATTATGATCATATGTTGATATGCAGATCTTTCACTCGAGGCAACTTCCCTTGCATTATGGAGACTCTTGTCCTAATTTCGACATAAAGAAAACTGTGTACAATCAAATACTGATGCGTGCCATTTTCTCTTTTCTAGATGCATTCATAAATAAAGACGAATGCAACATAATAGTAATTCTTTCTAGCCCAACAACCCTCAATAGTTATCAACATAGTCAATTGTAGTGAGGTACAAATGCTAGTCACAACATATGCAATAGATACAACTTCACATGTAAAACATAATTTAATAAGTATTAGAATAACTAGTAAAACATTTGAATACTAGAACCAAATGGGATGAATCCATGCCTAAATTCAATAACACAATAACTACTGGAACCCTCTTCTTTCTCAACCATGTTAACACTCATTTTTGGGTTCCAAAACAATTGGTCTCTAACCACAACTGACACTTTGAATATGAGATTTCACATGAGCTATCCTCACTATTAGGTTTTGAACATCAATATTCATCATATTATTACCCCTGAGGGAATGCAAAACTTGAATAAATCAACAAGATCCTTAAGACTATCCTTCAATGAACAATAAACATAAAACCAAATGGCATTTAATGCTCTTCCCCCCGTTGTGGGCCTATGGAACTTCTGTCAAAACTGCCACTAATTTCACTCCTTTCAACCTCATGTGTAGAGAGGAGGTAGTATTACCAATCCAGTGTCAAATTCCCTCCCTTCACCTTGTCATCATAATCCTCTAAGATACCCAACATCTTGAACAAAGGCTCACTATGCTAGAGCATGCCAACAGATACCATCAAGTTTCTTTACAAACTAAAGAAGCGGGTAAAAAGCACACCAAAGCCCAGTAAGATTGTAGGATATTCCCTCATTCCAATAAGGAATGTTAGGTCCCTATAATATTAGTATATTCCCTCATTGTTATTGTCAGTGTAGCCCCCTTATTGTTATTGTTGTGCCCATGTAGTTCCCATATTGTTATTATTTTGCCCCATAGAAGCCCAATATTGTTATTGTTGTGCCCTTACATTATTATTTTTATGTTAGCTCTGATTATATTGTGAACCCTTAGACTCCTATATATAGAAAGGAGGTTTTTTCATTTGAATCATCCAAGAATTGTTCATTTGTGTAATGTAAAGGAGATTTCCCCCTTGAAGAGACTAATTTTGAAGTTGTTGATCTATCTCTTCTTATATTTTGTGAGATGGTTGCATACAAACAAGTTGATCTTGTCCTCATCTATGATCAAACCCACAACATCTTGGTATATGTAAAATTTGAACCATTATGGCATACCCATACATCATCTGTCAATGTTTAGGAAAGGGTCATATCTTTTAGAGGGCCCAAATAGAGAAACTCTTCCCTACCCTTGTAATGCACTCTACCTGAATAAATTCTATCATCAAATCTTCCCCTTGAATGCATAATTTTTATTAATTTTTGCATTCATTTAGGTAGGTTGCATCCTTCATCATCTTATTGGTTGTCTTCTTGTGTATTTCAGGTGGTTCCATCATCCACATCATATATCATCTATGCTGACGGTGCGGGTAGCTTCTCCAAGAATCTAGCCTTAACAACTTGGGCCATTTTCTCCCCTTTGCATTTGTTAGTCCACTTGAATGGAATATGCATCAGATATCCCACCAATAATCAGATTGAATATGATGCAATGATAGGTTTGTAAGTTGATTCCCTTGATAATTGCATCCTTCACCTTCATGTTTGTCTTGATTCCTTGTTGCTTGTCATGCAATTGAATGGAATTTATCATGTGTGTAACCTTGTACTATTTAGAAAACATCTAAGAGTTAAGATTTTGGTGCATGGATTTGAATCCGTTTCATTCAATCATGTTCCTAGAGCTCAAAATAACTATGTAGAGACCATTACAAATAAAATTTTAGATTGGAATTTATTAGATACATACACAAGAATACAATCATAATCATAAATGGAGACACCAAAAAAAAACATATAATCATATTATGTTTCAAAATATCCATAATAATTGTTTAGAGTCCACTATTCTAAATAAATTTGACATGTCCATCACATTATATCACTATACAAAATAGGGGGCACCTATGCCCCTATATCTAATCCTCATCCTTCGGAGGATCTCACGCCAATGGGCCCACTCCCCATCTTGTAGGTCTTTGACAACATGACCAGCCATAACTACGCGCCTCAGAATAAATCACCCTCAGAGGGAAGATTTTCACACACAACCATGTAATAATATTCCAAATCGTGCCATCCATGCTCTCTCACACCACTTAGTGCTCTGTCAAGCCTCTGCTTGATATCCTCCCGGAACTCATTTGTCTCTCACCTCTATGAATATAAAACCAAGTTTGGATCCCCACATGTTGTGAGTCATCCCATAAATCTTGCCAGCCTCACCGTTGTTATACCTACATGTCATACACTCGAAATTTAGTACCATGCACATGTGTTTTCTAACTTATGAATTCCATAAGCATATAGTATCTATCACATATCGTCATGTTTGCATGCTCGACTAGGTGGAAATGGTAGCTAATGATCCCTCTGGAAGTTCATACCAGTGTATGGATAATCATCTATATAAATAAGGAGTTGATCCCAATGAGTTAAAAACTCAAGTCAGAAAAATCTTCCGACTCCCCCAATGACACATCCTGGGCTCTTGTGGGTCCCCATCACAAACTTGGGCATATGGTCAAATGGTGGGGATCTTCTGAAAGAAGAATGACCATAATCCTATCCCAAATGAAGAGTTACCTATCGTAGCTCCCTAAATGAACTCAATTGGCACTTTAGCACCATCAATAACATATGGGCCCACCTATAGTAGGTCCCTATGAGAAAACTCTCCACAAGCATCATCTTCCCTCTATAGACCTTATGGAAAGCATGGCTAACCACTATGTGTATCAATGTCGTAGTTGTAGCCCATGTCTCTAATCCGTATTTAAACAGGAACACAACAAATTACAGATATAACCATAAATACAAAGATGTAACAAAAATAATACTTCATTTCATTAATGTAAAATACTGAAATATGCTTACAAACAGAAATGGAAATAAACTAGCTCAGACGATGGTATCTTATCTCTGAGAAGAGATGTGGTGGCTACATGCCTCTGACAGTGTTACAATGAGGCTCAAGGGCCTTTTTATTATTGAAAAATAAGAGAAAACCCTAAAAAACTAAAACCCTAACCCGAGGAGATGTGACACCAAGTGTTTATGGCCCTGTTGGGGTTAGTTGGACAGCCAACTTCCCGAGGTCGTGACTTGGTCATTTTATCTCCATTTGACATGCATGCTACCCCATTGGAAAGATCTCTCCGAGGACTATGGTGGAAAAGATGATTTTATCATAAAATCATTGGCAGTATATTTGCCAAAAAAACATCATTTAGGGCCTCAAAATGGCTCTGGAACTTTAAGACCCGAAAAACTGCTAAAAATAGTAAACTGTTCTACAATTTAGGAAACTGAAATACTAAAATAGATAGTTGTGGGGGTCCAAGTGGGATAGATGGGTGGCCACCAACATCCACCTGGATCATTCCTCCCCCCTTAGGAAGCAATGGTCCCCATTGCGTTAAGTGCCTCTATGGGATGGGGAAACTTTTGTTGAACTTGGTCCTTGTTGAGCTGTTCTGCAATCTCTGATGTGTTTAGTAATGGTGGGAAGCATGGTTGAGGGTGGTCCATATTGAACAATCATTTCAAGCCAAGGAATGGGGGAATGATGTGCTCCAAAGCATTATTTCCCGCAACCTTGGTAATGGTGTAAGGACCATATCGGAGTGGTCTAAGCTTCTGATGGGCTCTTGTAAGGCATTCTTTATGCAAATGCAACCGGACTTTGTTTCTCACCTGAAACTTGTGTGGCACCCGATGTTGATCATGTTGCTACTTTTACTTGGTATTTTCCATAATGGGGTGGTGATATATCGGCCCGTTGGGTAGAGGTGCTCTGAGAGTCAGATGGAACGAATGCTTGACCTGACAGTGCAACGGTACCCCTATGGGTGAGGAGAAGATGTTCATGTCTTCTTTCATGACCGTATCCACTTGCTTCTGATACGTGGAGGAACCCTTCCCAAGGGCCATGGACGTGGCTACGATCTTCCCTTTACTTTGAGAGCAAACCCAAAAGAAAATAAATTTCCTAGTTTGGGAGATGATCTTACTGCCTTTCTTAGCAAAGATCAAAGAAGTAGCGGTAGGTGGGGCTACCTCCGGTATCCTGTATAATGTATTACACAAAGAAATAATAACAGCGTGAGGCCTTGATTCATACACAACATGTTGCTTCCACAAGTATGGTTGGCCTAATAATACATCACAAACATCAAGAGGTTCAACATCACACAATACCTCATCTGTGAAGGGCTTGATGTTGTAGGGAAGGCGACACTACTGGTGGACTCGGAGATCTCATCCTTGGTGAAGCCACCCGATGCTGTACAGTTGTAGGTGTGGTATGGTTGGTAGTCCCAGCTGCTTCACGACCTCTACTGAAATGAGGTTATTTGGCTCCCAATTTCAACAATGAATTGTAGCGGCGAACCCTTCACCCACATCTGTGAGTGGAAAAGACGCTCCCCCTCCTCTGGATCTTCGGGCTCATTCTTATGGATCTTGGTAGTGGCAATAGTGGCACTGGGCTCTGCGTCAATGATCTGCTTCCCTTTTTCATTCCTCTTGTTGAGTTCTGATTCAGGCTCGGAACATGCATCTGATTCTGAAGCCTTCAACTCGGCCACCAACGACTGCTTGGTCCGACACTCACTTGTTTTGTGAGTGGGGATCTTATGGAACTCGCACCACTTTCCTGTGTCATTCTTTGACTTCATGGTGTTGTTATATTCTTATGGCTTTGACGGGTTGTCTTGGGTCACACCATCTTGGCTTTGTCATTGGTTCTGCGGTTTGGGGAAGCCTTTCCCTTGCTTCGGATTCGCGGATCCAAAGTATCGCTTCTTCTGTTTAAACTTTTGCTCGATCTTGACAGTGTATCGGTACACTGTGCCAAGCGAGGAGATGTCTAGGAACTCCATCTCGTCCTGGATGTACCTCTGTAGGCAGCTGCAGTACTTGAGTACCAAATGTTTCTCAAAATCCTTAATGCCCAACTTCGTGCGCAGGGTATGAAAAACAATAGTAAACTCTGGCACATCTTGGTCCCTTCCCTACCGCAGTGTGGTCCACTTTATGTATTTGTCCTCGTAGCTCACGAAAGGGTAGTACTTCTCCTTGATGGCATCCAAGAATGAATTCCAAGTGGGAGCGGCTGAAAGTAGTGAGTTTGTACTTTCATCCTTCTACTCACAGTAGGTTTCCCACCAATCCTTGACTTGGGGGGTTGCTTTCAAAAGTGCAAAATTGATCTTTTCCGGCTAGAAAAACCATGAACGGAAAATATCCTTCTAGCAGGTTTAACCATTTATCTACAGCGTTTGCATCTATATAACCCTCAAATATGGGAATGTTAAAGTTAACTTGTACCTTAAAGGGTGTGGCGCTTCCAGAGTAGCTATTGGAAGTAGATGTGTCACCCCTGGGTATCCGCTGAAGGATCTGGGCAAAGTTGTCCACCACAACATTCCTTTGTCACTCGAGGGCCTCTTCGAGCAATATTTTGATAGGATCTTCTGGCCCCTCGTCTTTCTTTTCATCTACCATGGGAGGTCGTCAGGATTTGCAAGGCTGGCTTACAAAGGTTCAACCAATTCAAGCCCTAACTCCTTATATCTTGACCTCGTTGGGGCATGCAAAGAAAAACAGAGAAAGAGTAGACCGCTCTGATACTATTGATATGGATTTAAATAGGAATGCAACAAATTACATATATAACCATAAATATAGAGATGCAGTAGAAATAATACTTCATTTCATTAATGTAAAATATTGAAATATGCTAACAAACAGAAATGGAAATAAACCAGCTCGGATGATGGTAGCTTATCTCTGAGAAGAGATGTGGTGGATGCATGCCTCTGAATTGCACTACAATGAGGCTCAAGGGCCTTTCTATTATTAAAGAATAAGAGAAAACCCTAAGCAACCAAAACCCTAACTTGAGGAGATGTAACACCAAGAGTTTATGGGCCCCGTTGGGGTTAGTTGGACAACCAACTTCCCAGGGTTGTGACTTGGTCATATTATCTCTATTTGATGTGCATGATACCCCGTTAGAAAGATCTCTTCGAGGAATACAGCGGAAAATATGATTTTATGAAAAAATCATTGGCGGTAGATTGCCAAAAAAACGTCATTTAGGGCCTCAAAACGGCTTCGGAACTTTAGGACCCAAAAAACTGCTAAAAATAGTAAATTGTGCTACAATTTAGGAAACTAAAAAATTGAAAGAGATAGGTGTGGGGGTCTAAGTGGGATAGGCAGGTGGCCACCAACATCCACCTAGATCAGTCTCCAAATAATCCAACTCTTATATTTGGATGCCTGAATCCCTTATTTGACCACTTGGAACACAATGACACTCCACAAACTCATCTAGATGTCTTCCATGAGGAAATACTAGGTGTATCTAATGTACCACCTAAAAGGATGGCAACCCCTTTAAAAGGTAAATGTCTTGGACACTAATCTTGATTCCATGCCCCTATATCAAAAATGCCTCTTGATATGGATCCTAATAACTGCCTATTTTTAATAGTAATGGCTCGCAAGCCCTAATCAATAAGTTCTCAAAGAACTTGATCAACATGTAGTGTGCCATAGCCCCCTCACTACTTGGTTCCCTTGAACCTGAGAGTGAAGGTCCTCAAAATTGCATTATATCCATATCACTTTGAGCTCTCCCATACCTGCCATATCTTGTTCTTCCCTCCACCACATGCCCAATGTAACGTTTCCCCAAACTATGAGTTAGCAAAGATTTTGGATCATTTCATGCACTAGCCAGCATAGGAAATGGCCTAATAGTTTCACTATGGACGTGAATAAGAGAAAGGGTTCCCTTAAGCCAAAATAACCTTAATCTAGAAATATAATCCATAGAAATTGAAGAGTAGGGATAAGCCACGGACCTGAAAGTCACAGATCCAAAATCGACAAGTCGATTTGTCTGCGATGAGCTCACCAAGTTTTAGGGCTCTCTCCTCCTCTCCAAATTCTCCAATAGTATAATGCACAAATGAATTTGAATTGGGGGCAAGAATCCCTTTTATAGGAAAAGACTAATTTTTCCCTTAGCAATCACGATCTCTTTGTAGCTTAGTTTGTCAAACTGTTTGCACCAATGTAAATTTCTCACGGAGCTTTATACTAGGTCTCTCTTCATTTTTGGTAATTTGAAACTTCACTAGGAAGCCATTTTTTCAATGAGGTCTCACTTTGTCAATTTTGAAATTGAATCTATTCATATGAGGTTCTCATACTCTAGCACCACTTTGTATTTTCACCTGTCAACTTATGTGTCAAGTTTCGTCATGAGTAACCACCATTTACTCATGTTTCCTTGGTCTCCTTTGGGACTCTCCCTTATGGAAACATAATTCAATCACCCTTGTTCAGATCATCATAGATGAGTGAGCCTTATATCAAATGGAGTCTGTTCAACACCCCAGTTAGTTCTGTTACAGTATATCATATACTCCATGTTGCGTATTCATCCTATCTTGCTCATATTTTACCTCCAGCTACCCCGATTTATCTTTGAAAAGCCTTTGTCTGAGTAATTTACCATCCCCTCCAGAATTGTATCAGTCACTTTTAAGTCAACCTTGCATATTATGCTCTGAAAAGGGAAGTCATAAGTCCACCCTTCTCCATATTTCCCCGTCATCATCCCTGGTCTTAGTCTCTATCAGTCACATTTCTATGGTTCTCGTTCATTTATTGAGGACTCCTCATTGCCTCCACTCTGGCAGGCCGTCCTTTGTTAACTTCAACACATTTATTCTAGGACAGTGGCCTATAGGGAAGTGTACCTTGGATCTATTTTATTCATTCTTAGGTTTCTTATATTAAGCAAATGGAATAATAATTTCCCTTTAACTTGGTTGTTTCTTGCATGCTTGACTCGAGTTGATTATGGCACGATCGATAATCATACACTTTATGATCTAATTCTCGAGCAGATTGTCCTAGCATTCATCAGATGTGTGTGACATGTTCCAACCCTCATGAGGGGGTGTCCCTTTAGGTAGCTGCACATATGCCCAACAATTAATAGTTCATGATCCATCCTCAAATGTAGTTCCATATATTTAACTAGCCCCCTCCTTCATATGGTTCATTAAGATCGTTAGAGTCCTTTCTTGTTTAGTAGGAATTCTTTGGTTTTGATTTCCCCCTCACATCAACTCGGGGGCATTCAATCCTATGTACTAAGTTTAGTGGTATTCATTGAACCAATCATGGCCTTTGTATTCCAAAAACTTATGTATATGGGACTCTTTGTATCATTGTATCATCTTCTGGCTCATTAATGCAAGTATATCATGTATCATATATTATGTTACTTGTTAGTGTCAGTCTTTGAAGTCGTCCACCAGCGATCAAACATGCTCTTACAAAGTGGTCTTAGGGTGTCAAGGTCAAATTTTGTCATTTCAGTGAGTCTTCAAATAAAATTTGGTCACTAGGTATTAGGTCTAGGATTTGTTTTCACTTCTTTCAGAGTTGTCCAAATGTCGGTCCATGTCACCATTCAACTTAGTGTACCATCATTCAGAGAGTTTTCATCATCATTTCAGGTTCTGATGGGTCATTTTACACCTTGTTCGTGCTTTAGTTGTACTTGGATAAGGCTCATTTCCCTCTCCTAGGGTTTTGAAGGTAATTTCTCTTAGATGTTCAAATCATCAAAAAAGCTTGTATCCTGATGCCCATACACCTTCCCCTATCCTTAATGTACCTTATTAAACACTTCTCATCATTGATATCCCTCAAATTCCTCATTTTCCCACAAACCCTAGCTTGTTGCTCCAATTTGACAATTTTCTAGGCTAGGACTATGTTTTGCCCTTTTGGACCCATTCCCCTCACTCAATCTTTGAAATTCCACTTTCCCCTATTTCCTAACATCCCTCTCTACTTTCCAAAATTTTCTCAAGAATTTAGAAGCCTCTTAGCCCCTTCATTTCCCTTCATTTCTGCAAATCCCCTGTTCCACACATCGAGATAGGTTTTACTCAAATTATGTTTTTGAGAAAGAAAAATTGAATTTGGAAAACATGAGATATGTTTTTTTCCATAATAGGCTAAGGAAGAAAAACCTCCTTCACATTTTATACAGGTGTCATGGTTTTAGAGAAATGTCAAAAATACAGTTGCCTCAGGAGAATTGATGTACTTTTGGAGTGGCCTTGGGAAAATCAAGATTTCTCCTAGCTTGGTTGGCCAAATGACTTGCTTGATGAGTCAAATGATGACTAGACACAAATATATTTACAATGAGCTATCATGAGCTCAATTTGGAGTTGAGGAAGACCTTCAAAAGTTGACTGGAACAACACTCTTCATTTAGGCAGCCTCATTTTGCACATTTTGACCAGTCTTGGGAGATTGGACTTGTGATAGGGGAAATGACCTCCAAATTGGAAAATTCAAGATTTTCTAGATAGTATACTCGATAGGCTTTCCAACGAGCTATCAGACGCACAATTTCAATACCGGGAAGGCCTTCAAAACTGGTCTGCAAAACGGTGTTGCGCACCTGGTAGTCGGTGATGCGCATAGAAAAGGTGCTGCGCACTTGGTAGTCGGTGATGCACATAGAAAAGGCGCTGCACACCTGGCAGTTGGTGATGCGCATAGAAAAGGTGCTGCACACCTGGGAATTTTGGGTAGTGGAAAATTACACTGGCACTGCGCATAGAAAAGGCATTGCGCACTTGTGTGAGGGTGCTGCGCACCTGTCAGACACACTCAAATTGCTCCAAATCACTTCAAGCTGCCTCAAAACTCCAATTTCCTCCTCTTTACAAGTAAGTACATTGATCCTCCTTGTTGAAGAGTGTTCTTGCATGAAATCTTGTTGGTCTTTCACCCATGAAAACAAAACCCTAGTATCCACTATTCACCATAATGGTTCAAGGATCACTCATTTATCTTTGTTTCTGGTTCCTAAAACCTCATACAATACATATTAAAACCCTACCCTCCATATATACCCCTACACACATTCCTATTCCCTCACATGACACTTCTCTAAAAACCTACTTCCCATTCCCATTCCCTCATATACACTTAAAACTTTACTTACATACATAACCCTATACCCTCAATTCTTAAAACCCTAGTCATCCCCTTCATACCCTATTCCCTCAAACCCTACATTACATCAAATCTCACTCATATCCCTTTCTCATCCCATTCATTCCCTTTCTTTTGAAAATCTCTTCATACTCTTCATTCACCCACACTACCTTTCTTTCCTCACTAGCATTTACAGTCAATCAAGCCAATGGACAGTGATTATGGAGCTTTTGTCCTAGTGGACCATGAGGTGGCACAAGAGGTGAGTGTCGTGGACTTGGATCCTCAAAATCCAAGGAGTTTCAAAGATTTTATCATCAAGGAAAAAGATTTGTAATGCAAGGACAAAGACGCTAAAGGCCAAGCTAAGACGAGTTTTGAGGAACAAGAAAGATCAAGACAAACTCAAGATCTTGGCTGAAGCATCATTGTCCTAGAAAATCACCTAACAAGGATCACTCATGCCAAATTTCAAGAAATTTGGAGCAATTTTTGTCATTTTTGAAAATTTTAATGTACAAAACAGGCTTTTCCAATAGGTGCGCAACGCCACCAGCGCTGTGCTTTTTTTGGGGACACTTCCTTGCAAAAACGTTTATATTTTTGGAATCAGCATGTAAAAAATGGAAGCTCAGAAATGGCTGAGAATTTTGGACAAGTTCTAGGTCTCCAAAAGGGCATAAAATACCCAAAAAGTGCCCTCTCTGCCACGTTTTTGCCACACAAGAAGCAGTCTTGGGAGAATCAATTTTTGGAGGGGAAAATGGACTCTAAATTCAGAAATTCAAGTTGTTCCAGAAAGTATACTCGACAAGATTTCCAATGTGATATCTTGCACCTGATTTGGATTCCGAGAAGGCTTCCAAAATTGGCCTAGAAAAAGTGCTACACATAGGATGAATTTTGCCAGTTTTGCCTGATTTTCCAGATTTCGCCTAGTTTTCTCTACAATTGACTTTTTCTTGCTCTCTTGGTGAAATTAGCATGGTAAATGATGCAAATTGATGTAATTATGGATTTAAAACACTTGATAGGGTAGATACATCAAATCAAAGGTGGTTTTCAGCTGAATGAATTGGTTTCCTTGGTTTTAGAGGCAAGTTGTTCCACTGCCTATATTCTTGTTCTTAGTTTAGATATGATTGAAACCACCCCTTTTCTCATGGATTCAACCCTGATAGTTAGCTTGAGTAGTTTCCTTGCATATATCATGTACTTTTTGATTCATTTGTAAAGGTTGGACTTTGGTGGAAGTGTTGGACTAACTGAACATTTTGTATCAGCAGTTGGCAAGGAATAAAACCAGGTTTCACAGTTATTTTTGTGGGATTCTTGTGATAGTGAGTTTATGTATTGTTTCATCTTTGTAATGATTTTTTTCTGATGTTTTATATGTATCCACATCTATCTCTTTCTTCTAAACTCAATGAATCAAGGTGAATAGACAAAATACACTAGATTTTCAATGCTTTGTCTTGGGAATGCATTTAGTTTTCAATGTTTTCATCGTTTGAAGAGGATTCATAGTTTCTTGTGCCCTCCTCAACTCCTCAGCATTCTTACTCCACCATATCAATCCTTTGCTAGTACATAAGCTCTTGTCTACCCTGCCCCACAAGACATGATTGTATCCCTGAGTTGATTTCTTGGATCCGATTTGCCTTCTCCAATTGATCCAGCAACCAAAACCTAAAATCAAACCAGAAACCCTAATCTACTATACCTAGCCTAAAATCAGCATTCATTTCAGTCATCTCAAGCCCTAATTTCCAATATCCTAATTGAGATTGACAAAGAGAGAGCCCCCTCCCGACCTGGTAGGGCTAGCTACCAAGTTAAGCGTGTTTTGATGTTACCCTAGACCTGCCTTCTTTCAGCCTGAGGTAGATCAAGGCCCTAACATTACTCACACCCACATTATTGGGTGCATGAATATTCTTTGTACTTAAGTTATCTTGGTGGGTATGGGTATGCCTCCCCCACCTCATTGAGGTCATGTACACACCATAAAAAGGAGACTTATATCTCACAAGTAGGTTTGGCCTCCTCCAATTTTAGATTTTCCCTTCACTGATGCAACTCTGTGTGTGTGTGTGTGTGTGTGTGTTTTGTGAAAGTGAATCTAAAATGTATTTTTGTCATATGATGTGTTCATAAAACTCATACATTTGGGGGGCAATTTGTTATCACCTAAAATGTGATCACCTAGACATTTTCCACAAGGATGATCGAAATACACCATGTATTATGAGTTTTACACCTAAAAATTCACTTTCACCTTAGGAAATAATTTAGAGAACTAATTTTCCTAAATTATTTTTGTTTATCTAATTGAAAATAATGTTTAAATTTATTAGATTTTATATTATTGCTATATTTACTAATTTAGTGAAAATAGTTAAAAATATTTTTCCTTATCTATAAGAATAATTAACTAAATATTTATTTATTTATTATTTTATAATCATTTAAGTTCTCTCCCTTGAATTAATTATTAAATCATTATTTACTAACTATTTCTAACCCCTTTTGACTCTATCACCCAAGAATAATTAAATAAATCTAAGTATTAGGGGGTTTACACAGTGAATTATATTAGATATCATTTTGGGATTCAACTGCATTAAGTAAGTCATTCACGTATGACCATTTCCATGAGAGGTAGTTGTAATTCACTAATTTCTCATGATTTTTGAATAGTTCACTTAGCACTCATTGCATTAGTTGATGCTCATAGGAGTGAAGAAGTGGGATTGAAACTAGTGAAATGAATCACATAGCGTTAATCATCACTTCCGGGGCTTGCACCCAATAACCAAGACTTCCTAGGGGGTCATCCATCCCAGATTGCCTCTGGCTCAAGCACGCTTAACTATGGAGTTTTTCCCCACAATCAAACCCACTTAGCTTGGTACCCCATTTGCAAAACCTTAGCAAGTATTGTGCCTCATGAACCATTCAAGAAGAGATCCCTTCACTCTTTTTGAATTTAAGTATTAGGGGGTTTACGCAGTGAATTTTATTAGATATCATTTTGGGATTCAACTGCGTTAAGTAAGTCATTCACGTATGACCATTTCCATGAGAGGTAGTCATAACTAACTAATTTCTCATGATTTTTGAATAGTTCACTTAGCACTCATTGCATTCGGTGATGCTCACAGGGGTGAAGAAGTGGGATTGAAATTAGTGAAATGAATCACATAGCGTCAATCATCACTTCCAGGGCTTGCACTCGGTAACCAGGACTTCCCAGGGGGTCACCCATCCCAGGTCGCCTCTGGCTCAAGCGCACTTAACTGTGGAGTTTTTCTCCACAATCAAGCCCACTTAGCTTGGTACCCCTTTTGCAAAACCTTAGCAAGTATTGTGCCTCATGAACCATTCAAGAAGAGATCCCTTCACTCTTTTTGAATTTAAGTATTAGGGGATTTACGCAGTGACTTATACTAAATATCATTTTGGGATTCAACTGCGTTAAGTAAGTCATTCATGTATGACCATTTCCATGAGAGGTAGTTGTAACTGACTAATTTCTCATGATCTTTGAATAGTTCACTTAGCACTCATTGCATCGGGTGATTCTCACAGGGGTGAAGAAGTGGGATTGAAACTAGTGAAATGAATCACATAGTGTCAATCATCACTTCCTAAATAAATCATTATTTATTTACTATTCCTAAATCATTACACATCTCTCATATGAAATAATTATTTCTAAATCACTTTGAACATATCTCCTCAAAATAATTAATAAATTATTTTTTTATTTATTAATTACTCTAACCATTTATCTTGATTAACACAATAAATAATTATTTTTTGAGTAAATAAATGTTTCTAACCATTTAAAAAATGAGTCGTCTTTAGTGAGACTTTTTGGAAGCTTTTCCGGTGGTCTTCTCCAGTCTAATTTCTCTAAAATCCAACAGGAATTTATTGAAATCATAAGCTTGATGGGTGACCCCTGCATAATTCAAGTGCCCTTGGGGTTTTTCAGGGTGCTAAATCCATATATACAGTAAAAGAAAAAGTTTAAATAACACAAATGAATATTTCACCTCAAAGTTTTCCATCAGATGCCATCACCAGAAAGTCCAAAAATTTGCACTAAAGGCAACTCCTTTCAAAAATATTTTCTTCTCTTAAATATAATAAAATACTCTTATAAATTATATCTTTATTTGGTCTAATAATATTTTATTTCTCTAGATCTAGATATATCTTAATATTCCATTATAAATAGAGATGGTTTTCTTCACTCTCTACACATGAATATTTCATCATCGTCACTATCCTAAATCATATGAGCTCTCATTCACTCTTCATTCTCCTCATTGCAACCAACTAGAGAGAGATCAATTGCTAAAATGTATGGAATAAAACAACCCATCCCACATAGGGGGATGCTTTTGACCCAAGTCTACATTCCTCTCCAAAAAGTGTATTCTTCCATTATAATAAAAAAAAATATTTATTTTAGTTGTGCTTTATTGTCTCATCATTTGTTTTTATATTTTTTTAGTATTTGCAAACTAACTTTTACAGGGTTTCTAATGGTATTTTTTCATATCTAAAAAGGATTAGTATTTTTTTATTTTGCTTTTATTGTTTTTAATCAAATTATCACCAAACTAACAAGAAGAGGAAATTTGGTACACTTTCTCAAAAATATTCTAGTAACACTTTTGGAGACTTCATATATCCCAAAGTTATATTTCTCATTGAAGCATTTTGATAGGCTAAAGTTATCTTCTTGAAACGTTTTAACAAACCCACGTTTCCTTGAAAAGTTTCAATAAGCCAAAGATTTCCAAAGATTTATTTTTTCTACACATTTTTGGCAATCCAGATATACATATTCATTTTTCTTTCTTAAGTATCATGCCCCACTACCACTTCTCCCCACTACCAACCCCGTGCCATATGTTCTTGTAGGTTCTTGATGCAACATGGTCTCCACTTACTAATCCACAACTTCACCCATCCACCCCTTCAGTTTGCTAAGTTATTAATTTATATA
The DNA here is from genome assembly GCA_031772625.1 of Pinus tabuliformis. Taxonomy (NCBI): domain Eukaryota; kingdom Viridiplantae; phylum Streptophyta; class Pinopsida; order Pinales; family Pinaceae; genus Pinus; species Pinus tabuliformis. Next base: position 614,648,352 of record CM062810.1, on the reverse strand, counting down.
TAATAATAATGAATAATATGCATATAATAATAATGCATAATAGGAGTGTAGAAAACCAAGAATGTTTGGAATGAAGGCAAGGGAAAAGGACAAAGTCAATTGTAGAAGATATGACCCTGTGACTATGTGAACCTGTTTTAGAGAAAAAGTTTGTTAAGTAAATTAAACCTAGTTCCTAATTTAGTCATTAAAACATCCATCCAAATCTCATTGATAACATTAGAATGCATTATATTTTAAGGGAACATCTTATTAATAAAGAAGAAGACAAGGAGCTTAATGTAATAGATTTATTTTGGGTGGAAGGAGCAGTGAACACATAAAATACCTTAATGAATTCACTAACACACATGTGGCTACACATTTAGTTGTACATTACTTTAAGGCCCAAAATATTTCAACACATGATGCTCATATTGAATCCTTTGTAAATACACCAACCTATTTACATATACCCTCCCATACTCATACATATCTTCATAGTGAAATGGATACTAGCATGAGGATCTTTGGCTTATATATATTATATACTTATCAATGAAAAAAATGAGGTTAATTTTATTTTCTATATAGTAAAAGGAATTCCTTTAGCTCCAATAGAATTGGGTTTAGAAAACTAGACTTCTACACAAAGGAAAAAAGGAAAGAAGAGAAGAATATTTGTACACATGAGTATGAGAAAACCTAGACTCATAAGCATTAATAGATGGAAATAATATCTAAAGAATATGTGCTTCAAGTAACCCAAACATAAGATGACTAAGCATAACAACACCTTACTTTGCATTTTTTAAGAAGTAATCTTGGAAAATAAATAATTTCTTCATCTCAATACGAGTTTCAACAAAGATTTTTCATAATACCTGATAGGCATTAGATCATTTCTATTTCTTTCCACATTTACTAGTTAACAACACCGGCTAGAATTAGATGTTTGTATCCCTATCTTGGCCACCAACTACCATGCTTATATAGTGGAAGTGTATCATTAACACAATAAACAGCTCAAAGGATATACAATCTATACTTTAAATACATAATAGGTAGTGGATATCTAGCCTTCCATCACATAAAATAATCTATAAAAATGATCTCAACTACCAGTGACCACTAAGTTAAGTCAATGAGTCCATAAGAATCAGAAATCACCAATTGGTGTTTACTTTCCACTCTTGAAACTCAATACATAGTAAAATCATAATGACATGACTGCTATAACCATTCCAATTTCGGATCTCTATTCCCTATCAATCTACATTTACTAGTTGGTCACATTTCCTTATCAACTCCATAGTCCCTTAGAAAATATCCACCCCTTCCAAGTATCCAAAGAAAAACTAGATAGGAGTTTTTTAGTTGGGTGCTACAAGAAAACAAGCTATTACAGGAATTCCCAAACAACCTTCATGTTATCTATCTCTTTGGAAATTTTGTAATGAAAACTCTTCATTTGCATATCATTCTAGTTCTTAGCACAATTATCATGTTAAACAGTTGTCCTCAACATATAGTCATGGCTTCCTACCCTTTTCTAGCACTCTCCTCCATTTTCCTCCCTTCATGCTATTATAAAATCTACTTTGCATATTCCAGTGGAATTTTTTTTTTACCAAGCATGATTACTTGACTCTCACTCTCCCTAAGGATGATTATACATAAACTATATTTTCATAACTAAGTTACTTGGATTTCTCACCCACCTCCTACATCATTTTACTTACTTCCATGCTTCAATAATTAGATAAGATGACTCTTCTAATAAATTCAAGCATGCATTCAATGATTAGCCTCAACAAGTCAAATAGGGATTACATGGTAATGGAAATTAATTTAGGGAAAGTGTCATGGACTTCTAGGCATGTCTATTTCGACCATTGGACCCCCTCTCAACCACCTCTCTTGTGGAATCATAGTGTCCCAAAACTCTATGTCAGTATACACACACACAAACATATTATCTATTTTGGTATCAAAATTAGGGTGTTACACAACTTGTGGAATCAGATTGTTCATTTTAGACCATCCTTCTAAGACTTGAAGAGGATTCCAACTAGTTATAGTTGAGGCAATACTAGCCACAAGGTGTGATTCACACCATTGTATAATTCATGGGTACTCATGTAGTGGAAGGATACACAACCACACAATGCCACCTAAGAGCTAATGGAGGCTTTAGAGGAGTGAAATCTCTAATATTCTAGACAACATTTCTTTTGAAGTAGAATTTGTGTTAGGGACTTTCATTTATAGGGCCTACTTTAGATCACTAAATATTTCTAGAAGTTTTTCTTTAAATAATTCCAATTAAGAACTTAGTTAGTAGTTACTAAATGTAAAAGGCCATCTTTGTTAAATAAGATCCACTAAATGGCTAATAATCATTGACAACGAAACCTCCATGTAATTACAATTTTTCTTAGCTTCATCTCAAGATCATTCAAGGCTCAATGATCTTGTATACATGGATGAAGTTAGGTTTCTTCTCTATAAACCATTCATATATGGAATAGACTTTTTTCTTAATTATTTATAAAATATGAGGAGCATACTTTTTAAATATTGAATGGTTCAATAAGGCCATCAAGTTGTCACATATCTCAACAAAACAGCACCAAATTTTATCCCCTAATAAGGGGGCTCCATACTAGCCTATCTCCAAACCATTAATGGAAATGTGCATCTAACAAGGTGATGTCAACCAAGTATACTAAGATGTAGAAGGAAGTTTTATGTGTTATATTCCCTTTAATCTACTGAACAATAGACTTATTGAGGTCCTTGGATAATATTTTTACCTAACTAAACACTATGCTCTTTCTATCATTTGATGTATCTATGATACCAATTCCAACTTGATGTGGCATGCATTCCTTCTTTTATGGGCGAGAATAACTAGTTCCACAAGGATTCTATAAGACACACATCATCATATTGAAAAGTTAGGTGTTGGGAAGTTGAGAAGGGAATGATTAGGACAATAGTGTGCAAACTCCCAATAGATGTCTATTAGCCTACACAAATATAGTTAGTGGGATAGCTAGAGAGAAAGCACATTCATTTAATAAAAACATTTTTTTTTAAATCATAACATGCGTCAAGGACAAGCATCAAAAAACCTAGTTAAGTGTTATGATACCAAAATATAAGAATGCATCTACTATCGAAAAAGAGTCACAATGCCAAAATTGAAGAATGAGTGCACTTTTAAAAAGACAGTTTCTATCATGGGCCCAGAAGGATCATATAACTAAACTAACATGAAAGAAGCCACCAGCCATACATAAAAGGACATTAAAGAATTGAGGAAATGAGTGTCACACAATAATTAGCTTAGACAATAATGAACAATACAACAAACATAATCATGTTTGACCATACATGGAGAATCAACTATAAGTGAGGCAACGAAGCATCAAACAAATTGTAATAATCAAAGTAACATGGATAGCCAATAGAAGAGTGGATTCGAGGCCCATTGATATTGTATAAACAAATGAAGGTAAGTTGCTTCTCTATATACTAAAATAGATTTTTTCTCTTTTTTCTCAATTATTTCTAAAATATGAGGAGCATACTTATTAAGTAAAATATGAAGAGCATACTTATTAAGTGAGGGAATAAAGCATCAAAAAAATTGTAATAATCAAAATAACATGGATAACCAATAGAATAGTGGATTGTAAACTCTTCAAGTTATGGTGTGACAATAGTCCTGCTACTAAATCAAATGGGCAAGCATTAGAGAGGCAAAGCACTGCCACACAACGACATCAATGAATATGAAGATGATAAATCTTTTAAACAAACAAAACAATACTTGCAATTCTAAATGATACTTTAAGTAACAATTTTACAAACGAGTGATGCCTGACAAAAATAACAATTGTGCAACATATATTTGTAAGCAGATATCTTCAGGATAGATGTATGTAAGTAAATTTTTAGCAGAGTAATACAAGGCTTTATAAACATGAATTTATTCTAAACATTTTATTGTTGAATTTTCTTTAATGCAACAGTAAAAGTGAAATGGGGTGCGAATCAAATAAGGTGAGATTTGTTTATGGGAATGACTGAAGTGTAATCCAAAGATATTTGCATAAATGTACTCTACAACTATGAAATATCAGTCCATTTGGTTGAGAAAATGGGTTTGCGCTTCACTCGACCTTCATAACAGGTCTGGGTTCGAAGGCCATGGCTTTGTATACCCTAAAATGAAATAGCACTACAGAAGGGATTGGGGAGCTGCCAAAAAATATCCATGAATTTTCACTCAAATTGTAAACTACTACTTCCATAAGTTATTTTGTGTCTACTATAAAATAGATGCAATCCCCCACTCCAACGCAATCCAACTACAAGATCTCTAAAATTGAGGCTTAATCGATGCAATCTCCTTAAACGATGCGGAGCCATCATCTGGTTCCATCTTCTCAAATTCCCATATAAGCATCTCCATGTGGGTGTTGTCATTGTCAGTCTCTCTACTACCAATGCCCATAGAAGAATACTCTGTATGTTGCGAATAAGGGTTGGGATGGGGGAAAAAATGGGGCGGGCATGCATGTTCCTTCTTACATATTGAATCCCATAATAAATAAATTAGGGTAGCTGAACACACTAAAGTAGAAGAAGCCACTGGCTATCAGAAAACATGGTTTGATGTTGGGAGGAGCTTGAATCCACTTTCTGGTTATAAATTTGGTGGAAGAGAAAAGTGCATTCCATTCCCGACACACCGACCGAAATTTACATACATCTTCAAGAGGCAACCATTTCAAGATTTCCACTTCCAAATCCTTCAGCAAAAATTCCTCCACCCACTCAACGTATGCTTCGTTCTTGTCCATTTTCATGTCCTCAAACAATGAAAACCTTAGTGTGATATTGCGTGTTTAATGTCATTTTACTTTCACTCATCGTGAAATTTATTTATACTTGTCACCATCATGGCTATTCTCACATGAGAACCAACTCTACAATAATAGTAGATTTCACTTAATTTTAATGTCAAATTAAAATTGGTTTGGGTTGAACAATTCCATAATTAGTGTAAAATGTAGTCTATAAATGGTTTTTGTTGGTTCAATTTTTATAATTAGTAAAAGTTAGTATTTTTATTATTATAAATAGTGGTTTGGTTAAAGTTTATTTTAATTTTGTAATATACATGAAAATGTATAATATTTATAATTAATAATGATAATTATAATTTCAAGATTGTGTTTTGATGAGAAGAGATAGTTATGATTTTAGGATATTATTGTCCCTTTGTTTTAGGGTTGGCATTGGTGTTTAATCTTATCTATAGACGAAATGCCTCAACCAAGTGGGATATGGGGAACTCCCCTAATCCACAATTTATTTCCTGCCCTCATCAAAAGCTAATAAAGATATGGAAAAGTGTGAAGGCCTATTCACAACATTGTATAGAAGATCCTTTGATGTTAGTATGTAGTTGATAGGGAGTAGCCCACCTTGTAAGCCAATTTTATTAGGATGATAAGGTTAGTCCTCATGGGGACCTTTCACTAATTAGGATTATTATTAATGGGGTGAGTTATCACCTAAACCCTTATTCTGGTAAGTTTATCGTCCATTCCATTTATTCCATAGTGGGTTTATTGTCCATTCCCTTTATTCTATAGTGGTTGACACTTCATCTGAATTTCTTGAGTCAATGGTTGAGCAAGAGAATCTTTGTTAGATTATATATGTTTTGTTTATTTGGAAACCAAAATGGGTGAAGCACATTTAGCCAAAACATGATAGAATTAAGGTGATAATGGGAATTAAAGACATCGATCATTTTGAAGTTGAAGCTCTTGTGGCACATGCCCTACTTGGTATGCTCATTGGTTGGACAGAGAGAGGGTGGAAGTAGCTTCTAATGTATGCTACAATCTCCCACTTTCTTATTTAGAGGTGGATTTTCTTTGAGATTGATGAGGCTCATCGATAGGTACATTATATGGACCTTAATGCCACTCTCAAGCTTATTAAAATCAACTTTTCTCACATTTATTTACATGTTTTGTTATATTTTTCTTAGTGAGAAGGGTAAAGATGAGATGTTATGTCATGTGGCCTAATGTGCATTAATTGCAAGATTTGGAGCAATTTTGGCTAATTAAAGTGCAGGAACTCGAAGTAGACAAGCAAGAGGGATTTTAGGAGATTGCATCTCCCTCCTTACCTCCTCACTCACTTGAAGATTCCTCCACTAGATCTCATCAACTAAGAGTTACAAGTAGCCAATCCACTGAGGTCATTGGCAACGAAGCTAGTGATAGTTGAAGACGAGTTGATCTCGAGTTGGGAGCCAAGCCTCCCTAAATTTAAGGAATTTTTTGATAGCTTCATTAGGATTCGTCTTTTTTTGTTGTAGCTAGGAGGCATTTTTGAGCTAAGACATTGTGACTGATAACTCTTATGTATTTTTGATATTTTGATGAAAATGAAAAGCATTCCCTTGATCCAGCATTGAGTTGACTCAGAGGGTTGAATGTCTTGGGTTAGGGCCCAACCCTAGTAGTAGAGGTTCCTCTTTTTGTTAGCTGGTGAAGTGATTTTGGTTTTGTTTAATCTGTAAGTATTTGGATGATTACTTATTTTGCTTCCATTTGTGGATAGATAGATCAATGGTATCATAGTGACAATAAACACTTCATAAAAGCTTTTGATAGTGGCCTCCACCTCATCTCCCTTATGGGATCATGATTTGAGCGTTCCATTCACACAACCCAAAAAAATAGATTTATTGTTTGATTACTGCATAACCTAGGGTTTCTTAATGAATAGATCATTGCCTCTAAATTTCTTAGAAGTATCTGCAATCGTCATTTTTATCTCTTGAGTTTTCTATGGGTTAGAAGCACTTCCATTCATAAACTTAGCCATTAGTTATTAATAACTTTTCTTTTCCTCCATTCAACTCATCTTTTCCATGTATAAATGAATTTGTGCATAAATGAAGAAAAGAGTGTATGTTGTTGCAGGAGCTTTTGATATGTAGGGAGACCTCATCTCATTCACCTCATCCAAGTCTTCTCCACCTACACTGCCAAAGTCCACCAAACCCTAATCCAAATCCTTGTTTTGTAAGCAAAGTGGGCATTTTCCTTTAGAAAATCCAACAATCTTGAAGAATTTGGCTAAACATTGGATAGTGTGCACCTACTTTATGCTTTATTCCCCATCAGACACCTTTCCCACACTTCATTCTACCTTTCCTACCTCCTTATAAGCTTTCGGCCTATTTCCTGTAGTAAAACAGGGCATCCTATAGTAGAACTAGGACATCCTGTAGTACTACAAGAAACCCTGTAGCAGCCTGTTTTAAGCCTGAATTGAGCAGAAATGGTCATGATCTTAGGTTAGGCCTCCAATTGGCTTCCATATCCTCAAAACTAGTCTATACCTTTTTCCCCATACCTATCTCCCCTGCCAAAGAACAATTTGGAAACTAGCATTTGCATTCATAAAAACCAAAAATCCAAAAATGATTTTTCTGCAATTTCTAAGTTAGCACATGCATGCAGCAGTCATAATAGTTCTTAGATAAAATTCCATGCTTAGTTAGTCTAGGTCACTAAATGTTATAAACAAGGTTAAGTTAGGTCTCTTTTGCAAGAAAAATGTATAGATGCTTAGCTAGATGATTTCATGTCACTTTATAGCACCTTCCAATTCAGCACTTTCATTTGATAGAGTAGGCAACATTCCCTTTTTGTGTCAAGGATAACTTTCCATTTTCCATTTGGTAGCCAGACTCCTTCTAGTCAATAGAAGATTGGTTTTAAAAACCCTAGTGGTCTATCACCCCAGTTGAAAAGTGACAAGAGTAGACCATTGCATCTACTGTGCATACAACACAGGAATCTCCAAGTTTGTGGGAACCTTTGGTTGATGAAGTAAAGTTGGTAGCCCCAGGAGTTGTAGCATTCTTGCTACAATACTGGTGCTCATCACTTCTTGGTGATGTTGCTGAGGAGGTGGATAAGTAGACGTGTTTTCTATTTTCTTTCTTTCTTTCTAATTATGTTAGTTCCATTCAACAAATAGTTGCAATTTGTGCTTTCTTTCTAATTCTGCAAGTAGTTCCATTCAACAAATAGTTGCAAATATTTGCTTTCTTTCCGTTCTGAAAGTAATTCTAAAGAAAAAAAACTGAAAAAAAAAAAAAAAAAAAAAAAAACTCCTTTCATGCCTCATAGGATTAGAGACAACTTGGGGAATTTTTTTTCCAAATACCCCCACCGCATCTAATAGCCAACCTTCCCTCTTCTTCGGTGGCTGTGAGCTAGAGGACCCATTAGGCGAACAACCAGAGATATTTGAAGAGCCTATTGGGGAAGAAGAAGAGACCATTCCACTGACCTACACCATGGCTGAAAATAGAAATGTGATTGAAGACAAAGAAGGAGCTAAGAATAGAGATTAGGGTGCTTTTCCCATCAGAGAAACTAATGGAGATGCTAGGATGAAAAATATAAGCCCCTCTTCCCTTCCTTACTTCCATGGCATGACCTCAAAGGACTTGGATACCTTTTTGTTTGAGTTTGTTGTCATATGGAAAACTTATGATTACACCTCTAATGACCAGAAGTTGAAATTCTTCCCATCCACCCTCAAAGATGCAACCTTGCGCTGGTTCATGGGTTTACCTGGGGACAACATCACCACCTGGGCTCAGATGCAACAAGCCTTCAACAATAAGTATAGGGACCATTGGAGGTCCAAAGATACCAAAGAGGAATTTTTTAGAATGATCTTGGGATGTGATGAATCTTTGGAAGATTATGAGGAAAGGTTTCAACTTAGCTACAAAAGGACTAGGTGCATCCTCGATCCTGAATCACTTAAGATAGTCCTTATTAGAGAGATCAGGGAAGATCTCCTAGAAACCCTAAACCTATTGTCAGGAGGGGACATCTATCAGTTACCCTATGATGATATCGAGACAGTTTTCAAAAATCATTCTAGAGCAGCCATAAAAAAGGGTAGCGCTAGTCAAGCTTTGGCTAGTTCATCCTCCTACACATCCATAAAAAGTGAAATTGGGAACATGTTGGAAGACTTCAACAGTGAAATGTTGCATTACCTTTCTATATAAATGGTCACCATGAAGATCAAGAGGAAGCGAGAGGAAGAAAAAAGAGCCTTAGTTGTCTTTTTCCCTAGATGCATCAGAAGGCACCCTAGGAACGAATGTCCATTGAATCTTATAGAAATCTGCTCGGTTTTTTAGGAGAGCCACTCCACAAAAAAGTTCCCTTCTCTTCCTATATTGAAAGATGTGTATCAAGGAACTAAAGGGGCGACTGAATAACTTTGTTATATCAACCAAAGGAGGCCTCAAGGACCTCGACCATACCAGCAAGGCATGCAAGGGGCATGCTATTCATATTACAACCCTAACCAGAATACATCCATTCCCCCTTGGTGCCCTCCTGCTCATCCTTCATGGTCAACACATTGTCCCTGGTCATTTGAACCTCCATACCATTCCCAACTTGCCAACCAACCATTTCATCCATATACTCCTCCACACTCTTAGTGGAATGCACCATCCCAGGGGTGGAGGCCCCTAAACAACCAATCTCCAACCTTACTACTTCCACCTCCATATCAACCACAACTCCTTCACCCTGCTCTGATTAAGAAACCTCAGATGATTGCTCAACCAAATCCGAACCCGAACAATAGACAAGCACAACAGGTCTATAGTGGGGAAGCATCTTACCCTGCATATGCTGTCAAAATTCAAGAAATCAACCTCAGCTCTAGAAAAGGAGGAGAGCTTCCCTCAAGAAAATCCACCTCCTTTTCCTACGAGATTAATCCATCCTATCCAGCACACCCTAGAAGAGACTAAACTTCTGGGTGAATTGAAAAACCTATGTGTTAAAATCCCGCTCCTCCAAGCTATCAAGGATGTCCCCATCTACAACAAGTTAATTAAGGAGAAATGTTTCAAACATCCTGGGAGACGAAAGAAAGACACCCCTACCATTAATGTCATTAACTGTCCGACTTAATGTTAGGGTGGGTGATTTTCCCAAAGTATCTAGATCCTGGAAGTGTTGTGGTAGATGTGCACATCGATGATATCATTGTCTCCCATACCTTGATCGATCTTGGGGTTTCCATCAATCTGATGAATAAGGATACTATGCTTAAACTTAATCTCCAAGGATCATTGAGAAAGACTACAACAGTCTTGTAGCACGCAAACAGGTCCACAGTAGCTCTTGAGGGAGTTTTCGAGGATGTGATGGTCTCCATTGATTCCTGGGAATACCCTATTAACTTCTTAGTTCTCCAACCTAAGACCAAGTTCAATGGTTATCCTCTCATCCTTAGAAGGCCATGGTTAGCCACTACTGATGCTTACATAAGTTGCAGGGCTGGAACATGACCATTAAAAATGGGCATTTGTCCAAGCAACTGGTCTTGTACTCTCCTGCCCAACCATCTCTACAGAATGAATTAGCTTTATGGTTAGAAGAGGAGGAGAATTATGAAGTCTACTCTTCCCCAATATTTACCATAGATGCTACTATAGGAGGGGGGAAACCTAATGAAGAGGACCTGATTGAGAAAATCCTCCAGAATCGGCCCCCCAACACCATGTCTCTTAAGGACTTAGTGAAGAAAGCTGAAGATAACCCTTGGACTGACTTGTGCCTAGCTGACTCAAGTCCCACTCATGTAAAGATGATAGAATTTGGTCCAGAAAGAACCTTGAAAATCAACCCCTCTCTCTACACATCAAGAAGAGGAGCTATGTGACATGCTAAGAAATCATTTGGATGTCTTTGCCTAGAGTTACAAGGAAATGAGGGAGTGCAGCCTTAGGTGTGTACTCACCACATTTACATTAAGGAAGGATGCAAGCCAATGCGCCAACCTCAGAGGAGAATGAACCTAGCCCTCAAGGATATCGTTAAATAAGAATTGTAGAAGTTGTTGGATGTAGGGTTCATTTACCCCATCTCAGATAATGAGTGGGTGTCTCCTCTAATTCTGGTTCCAAAGAAAAATGGGAAGTGGAGGATCTGTGTGGACTACAAAGAGCTAAACAAAGCCACAAAAGGACCATTTCCCTCTACCTTTCATTGACCAAGTATTAGATGTTCTGGTAGTAAAGAAATTCTTCTCTTTCCTGGATGGGTTCAATGGTTACAATAAGATTCAGATCAACCCAGAGGACTAAGATAAAACCACCTTCACCTATCCTTGGGGTACCTTTTCTTATAGAGTCCTTCCTTTTGGATTATGCAATGCCCCTGCCACTTTTCAGAGGGTAGTCCTGAGCATCTTTGCAGAGCTATTCCATGACTTTGTGGAAATTTATATGGATGATTTCACCCCCTATGGGTGTGATTTCCTGGAGGCTCTCTCTAACCTGGGAAAAATATAAAAAAAAATGCCTTGAAATGAACTTATCTCTCAGTTCGTAGAAGTGTGAGTTCTTGATGACTGCAAGGACTGTTCTAGGTCACTCAATATCCCAGGAAGGACTGCAAGTGGACCCAAATAATATCACTATCGTAAAGAGGGTCCCTACTCCTCAGAAGCATAGGGATGTCAGAAGTTTCTTCGGTTTAGCTAGATACTATAGGAGATTCGTAAAAGACTTCAGCAAGGTAGTCTCAAATTTGTTTGGTATGTTGGCCAAGGACTCTGAATTTTTATGGTCAGGAAGCTGCCAAGAGACCCTAGAAACCCTAAAGTATAAGTTGACTACTGTACCTATACTTCGAGGCCCAAATTGGACTCTTCCTTTCCACATCCATGCTAATGCCTCTAACAAAGCTATAGGAGTAGCTCTGGGCCAAATAGATGACAATATACCTTATGCCATTTACTTCATCAACAAAAATATGTCCAAGGTTGAATTGAACTACACTGTGACTGAAAAGAGCTCTTGGTTGTTGTCCATTCCTTGAATAAATTTAGACATTACATCACTAGTTACTAGATCTTTGTACATACTAACCATGCTGCTATTAAATATTTGATGAACATACCTAATGTGAATGCCCAAATTATTATATGGTTTCTTTTGTTACAATAGTTTGATCTAACTATCATTGATAAGCCTGGTAGAGAAAATGTAGTTGCAGATTTTTTGTTCAGATTAGCTTTCCCTGTAGGTGAGGAAGGAATGGTTGATGATAAACTACCAAATGAGAATTTATTCACTATTTTAGTTCTCTCTCATTGGTTTGCTGACATAGCCAACTACTTAGTAGCTGCACAGTTCCCTCCAAATCTATCCTCCAAGGAAAAGGGCAGAATTATAAGGGAAAGTGCCCCATTCACTTGGATTGGGGGCAATCTCTTCAAGCTTGGCCCAAATCAAATTCTGAGAAGATGTGTCAAGGAGAAGGAAGTTGTTGACATCCTTTTGGCCTGTTATGATGGGCCTTGTGGAGGTCAATTTGTATCTAAGAGGACAACCTTCAAGGTACTACAAGCTGACTACTATGGCCCACTCTCCACCAAGATGCAAGAAGATATACCAGCCAATGTGACCAGTGCCAAAGAATGGGGAAACCTACTCCCTGGTATGAAATTTCTTCGCAACCTAAAGTAAATTTTGAGCCATTTAACAAGTGGGACTTGGATTTCATTGGACCCATTGATCCACCATCAGTACATAAAAAGTACATAATTGTGTGCACTGACTACTTGACAAAGTGGGATGAAACCAAGGTTGTCAAGGTAGCCATAGAAGAGAAAGTGGTTGAGTTCTTGAGGGAGAATGTGTTTTACAATTTTGGATACCCTAGAGAGCTATTCATTGATCAGGGCATTCTATTCACCTCACACATGATTGAGAATCTGTTAAGACAACATAAGATCAAGCACAGGAAATAAACTCCTTACCACCCTCAGGCCAATGGGAAAGTAGAAGTTACCAATATATCATTGGAAATAATTCTCACAATGGTGATGAATAGCAACATAAAATAATGGGCTGACAGACTAATGGAGGCCACTTCGGCCTACAATACAACTTGGAAGACAACCACTGGCTTCATCCCTTATGATTTGGTATATGGGAAGAATGCTTTGCTCTCCCTTGGGTTTGAGTACAACACTTTAAGAATGGAAACACAATTGGATTTGGATGTTACAAGGTCACAACAAGAGAGGATGCTCCAACTCAATGGGTTAGATGAATTCAGGATGCAGGCCAAAAGGTTTGGCATGACAAAAATATCAAAGACAAATTGTTTCAAGAAGGTAGTCGGGCTCTGCTGTATGACTCCAGGTTCAAGGATTTCAAAGGCAGGTTGATGACCAGATGGTTGGGCCCATCTGTGATAGAAAAGTTCCATAACAATGGGGCTATTCAAATAAGAACCATTGATGAAGAAGGTATCCCCTTGCTTGTCAATGGGTATAGATTGAAAGCCTATAAAAAACATGTTTCAAAGGAATAGTTCGTCAGTAGTATCAGTAAGGCAGTGATGGTGATTGAAGGAGTCTCGACTTCCACCTCACAAAATTCTTGAAGACTGTTGAAATTTTGAAAAAAAAAATGAAAAAAGAAAAGAAAAAGACAATAAGAGACCTAGGTGAAAACCTCCATGAGGCACCTAAGGCCCACTTTTGGGTTGAAAACCTCCTTGAGGTAGCCCAAGAGTGAAAGAAAAAAAAGGATCCTTGGGTGAAAACCTCCTTTGAGGTGCCTAGGGAAGGCAAACAGGTTGAAAACCTCTTTTGAGGAGAATGTTGGGTTGTGTTATATTCTTTCCACGACTAGCCCATGTAGTTAACTGGGGGGCGGAGCCCCCCCTTTGTTGCACCGATTATGCAGCGGGGGGGTCATAGGGGGGTTTGACCTGCCCCCCTCTACGGGGTCTGGGGCAGCTCCCTGGGAAATTTTTTTTTGGACCCTATATTAGGTTGGGCGGACCTACCTATGGTTTTGTGCATGGTTTTCGCACATGGTTTTGGACGCAATGGTTTTCAGTCCATGGTTTTGGACGTGATGGTTTTTGCTCCATTGTATTGGATGCTTCGGCATGTATAAATATGTATTGTAACATTGAAAGGAACATAATGAAAAATCAAGCTGGTAGTACCGGTTTTGGGATCTAGGGGAAATCTCTGTGCATATGTGTTTTATGTGTTATGATCTCGCATTGTTTATTTTCCGTGTTTTAGAATTCGTATGTAGGTAATTTCTGTATGGGGTTAAAACCTACATTTGGTATCAAGGCTGTTTTGGCTTCAAGGGGACGCCTTTGTTGCTAAGGGTTTCGCTCAGGCCTGTGGTAAAACCTGTTCAGTGGGAGATCTACGAGATCAATTCTGGTGCTGAAAGAAGATGGCGAGCAGTGGAAAGATATAGATCGAGAAATTTAATGGTCAGAGTTTTGAGTTGTGGAAACTCAAGATGGAGGATCTGTTGGTGGATAAAGATCAGTGGATCACGGTAGATACAGGTACTAAACCAACGGGAGTGTCCGATGAAGAATGAAAGAAGCCGGATCAGAAGGCAAAGAGCACAATACGATTGTGTGTCTCAGATTCAGTATTGCTGAATGTATCAGGGGAAGCTACGACGAAGGCTTTGTGGGACAAGTTAGGGACTTTGTACCAATCTAAGTCTCTGGTGAGTAAATTATTCCTATGGAAAAAGTTGTATAACCTGAGGAAGAAAGATAGAGACTCGGTGAAAGAGCATCTAAACGCATTTAATACTGTGGTAAGTCAGTTATTATATGTTGATATTAAAATTTCAGATGAAGATAAGTGCATTAGTTTGTTGTGTTCTCTACCAGATTTGTGGAATAGTCTGGTTATTGCAATAGGTACCAATGCAACTACCTTGCAGTTTGATGACATAGTCTCATCCTTGCTGACAGAGGAGATGAGATGGAAAAATATGGAGAGCCAGAATGGTGATACCTTGTATGTACGAGGATAGTCCCAGAACAGAAACAAAAATAAGTCATCGAGTGGGAGATCTAAATCTAGAGGGAGAACTAAATCTCCAGGAAAACCTATAAAGGTGGTGTGCTGGAAATGCGGAAACGAAGGGCACTACAAAAGGGACTATAAATCTAAAGCTCTTGATAAAGGAAAGGGATCTAATGATGCTCCTTCTGTAGAGGCAAAAACCACCTCAGATGAAGGTGGGGATGTGTACTTTGTTTCTTCAAGTACACATGTAGATCATGAGGCATAGTTGATTGACTCAGGTGCATCCTTTCACGTCACTCCCCATAGAGAGTGGTTCTGCGAGTATGAGAAATATGATGGTGGTGATGTCTTCTTGGGGGGATGATAGGAAGACTAGAATCATTGGTCGCGGAAAAGTAAAGTTGAAGTCACAAGGTGGAAGGGTCAGAACACTTTCGGGTGTTCTGCATATTCCTGCGTTGGCCAAAAATCTGATTTATGAAAGCAAGTTGGATGATGCAAGTGTAAAAATAGTGTTTGAGAAAGATACCTGCAAGATGGTTCAGGGAGCAGTGGTATTGATGCAGGGAGTTCGGATTGGAACTCTGTAAAAGCTACAAGGTAGCACTGTTGTTGATGGGTGCAACCGTTTTGTGGTTCCTGAAAGTGGAGCAAAAAATCTAGTGGTCTCTGGAGAGAAGACCATGTTGTGGCATCAAAGGCTTGGACATATTGGAGAGAAGGGCCTTCGAATACTTCATGGTAAAGGTATGGTAGAAGGTATGAGTAATAACTCTCTGGATTTTGATTTATGTGAAAATTGGGTATATGGGAAGTAGAATTCGGTAAGTTTCCCCTCTGGTGGTAAGAGGGTGAAACATATATTAGAGCTTGTGCACAGTGATGTGTTTAGACCTGTGAAGGTTCCATCACTGGGTAAGTATGTGTACTATGTATCATTTATAGATGACTTCTCAAGGAATACATGGATATATTTCCTTAAGAAGAAATCTGAAGTCTTTTAGAGATTTAAAGAATTTAAGGCTCTAGTGAAAACAAAATAGAGAAGAAGATAAAGGTGCCGAGGACATATAACAGTGGAGAGTTTTGCAGTAAGGAATTTGAAGAATTATGTAAGAAGTGTGGTATAGCATGGAAAAATACTACTCCATATACACCTATGCAAAATGGAGTTTCAGAAAGAATGAACAAGACGTTGATGGAAAGGGCAAGAAGCATGCTCAGTGGTGCCAGGTTAGGACAAGAATTCTAGGCAAAGGCGGTGGAGACAACATGTTACCTAGTCAACAAATCACCTTCATCAGTGTTGGAGGATAAGACTCCACAAGAGGTATGGATTGGTAAGAAACTCTCTCTTTCACATTTGAGGGTATTTGGATGTGATGCATATGTACATGTTCCAAAGGAGAAAAGAACCAAGTTGGATAGTAAATCTGAAAAGTGCATCTTTATTGGGTATAAGGATGGTTTAAAGGGTTATAAGCTTTGGAACCCAATAACAAGGAAGGTTGTGTACAACCGAGATGTGGTGTTCAGAGAGGTGAAAGATGTTATTAAACATGAAGTCCCATCAAAGGAACTTGAGAAGATAGAGTTTGAGCTAAAGGAGGAAGAATCAGACTCTACAACAGAGGAGGAATCAGAAGATGAAGAGCCACAAACTCTAGGTGTGAGAAGATCAGTTCGAGAAAGAAGGCAGCGAGAAAGGTATAGTCCATCTGCTTTCTATTCAAATTTTTCTTTATTTGTTACTGATGATGATCCCAGAATTGTGAAGGAAGCAGTAGATTCAGAGGATGGAAAACTCTAGAAAGAGGCCATGGTTGATGAAATGGCATCTTTGCACAACAATGAGGCTTGGGATCTAGTGGAGTTGTCGGCTAGAAGGAAACCCATTGGCAGCAAATGGGTGTTCAAGAAGAAGACAAATGTAGAAGGAAGGGTGGAGAAATACAAAGCTCTATTGGTAGCAAAAGGTTATTCCCAGGTGTCGGGAATTGAATTTGGTGATATTTTTTCTCCTGTTGCCAAGGTAGCTTCTATTAGATTACTTTTATCTATTGCTGTTGCTTTTGATTTTGAGGTAGAACAGATGGATGTGAAGACAACATTTCTTCACGGGGATCTGAAAGGGGAGATCTACATGAAGCAACCTGAAGGTTTTGTGGTGAAGGGTAAGAAAGAACTGGTATGCAAGTTAAAGAAGTCTCTGTATGGGTTAAAACAGTCACCAAGGATGTGGTATCAGAAATTTGATACATTTGTATGGGCACTTGGCTTCACCAGAAGCAAAGCATATCACTGTGTGTATTTTAAATTAATTGGTGACCGTGTTATTTATCTAGTATTGTATGTGGATGATATGTTGCTGGTTAGAAATGACAAAGAAATTATCCAGGATTTGAAGACCCAATTGTCCTCCAAATTCGACATGAAAGATCTTGGTGCTGCAAACTATATTTTTGGCATGGAAATTAAAAGAGATCGGGCAAAGAGGAAGATTTGATTAAACCAGAGGAAGTATGTTGAGACAATACTGCAGAGGTTTAATATGCATGATAGTAAACCGGTGAAGGTTCCTATTCCTGTAGGTGTAAATTTATCTACTGAACAGTGTCCCAAGATACAAGAGGAGGAAGAGGACATGTCCCATGTTCCATATGCAAGTGCAGTCGGTAGCCTGATGTATGCAATGGTCTATACTAGACCATACATTGCACATGCAGTGGGAGTATTGAGCAGGTTTATGTCAAAACCAGGGAAGGAGCAGTGGATAGCAGTGAAGCGAGTTGTCAGGTATTTGTGTGGCACTAGTGATTATGGTTTGTGCTACCAAGGAAGACCAAGATTGGACAGAGTGTTAGATATTCGTGGCTTTGTTGATGTACACTAGGCTGGAGATCTGGATCAGAGGATATCTACAAGTGGGTTTGTGTTTAACCTATTTGGAGGTGCAGTTAGTTGTGTGAGTAAGAAACAATCTGTAGTGGCACTGTCAACTACAGAGGCAGAATACATGGCAGCCACTCATGCAAGCAAGGAAGCAGTTTGGTTGCAGAGATTGTGTTCAAGTATGGGGTTAGTACAGGGAGCTATAAGGATAGACTATGACAGCCAAAGTGCAATTTTCTTGGAAAAGAACCCTACTTATCATTCAAAGACAAAACACATTGATGTTCAATATCACTTTGTGAGGGATATGATAGAAGGAAAAAAGGTGTTTCTGGTAAAGGTGGACACTTTGAATAATACTGTAGATGCATTGACAAAATCTGTGAGCTCTGAGAAGTTCTCTTGGTGTAGAGAAACAATGGGTGTTGCAGGGCTGGATAAATGACTAAGCTCTCCTGTGGCCCCCTATGGAAAGAAAATAGCAAGTAGGAGAATGTTGGGTTGTGTTATATTCTTTCCACGACTAGCCCACGTAGTTAACCGAGGTGTTAGAGGGGGGGAAGATCCCCCCCTTCGTTGCACCGATTGCGTAGTGCAAGGGTCACAGGGGGTTTGAGGGGGGCGGGCAGCCCCCCTCTACACTGGAAATTTTTTTTTGGACCCTATATTAGGTTGCGTAGACCTACCTATGGTTTTGTGCATGGTTTCGCACATGGTTTTAGACGCAATGGTTTTCGATCCATGGTTTTGGGCGTGATGGTTTTCGGTCCATGGTATTGGATGCTTCGACATGTATAAACATGTATTGTAACATTGAAAGGAACATAATGAAAAATCAAGCTAGTAGTCCCGGTTTTGGGATCCAGGGGAAAATCTCTGTGCATATGTATTTTATGTGTTATGCATTCACGTTGTTTATTTTTTGTGCTTTAGAATTCGTATGCAAGTAATTTATGTACGGGGTTAAAACCTACAGAGACCTGGTTGTCTTTCAAAAAAAATAGAGAGAAAAAAAACACAAAAATGTTATGGCAGGGACCTGAAATTTGCCCACTCATAACAGTTCCTGGTTTTTGCAATTTTTCAAGGAAATAATGGACACCAAGTTAGAGGGAATAAAGCCATGCAAAACCCCATTCTTTCTTCATTCAATTAATATCTTCCATGACCACCATGTCTCATGCATCCATACTTATCTCCAACCATCAAAAATCCAATTTTCAGGAAATTTTCTGACTTCTACAGGATTTCCTGTAGTTACTACAGGAGTTTCCTATAGTACTACAGGAAGTCTTGAAAATATACAAGAATGAAATCCTGGTTGAGAAATCATAATGCAAGCCTATTTTGGGTTGAAAGAGGAGGCCATTGACCTCACCACATCTCAACCAACACCATTTCATGACCATGTCACCCTCTATGTCCATCAAGAAATCCACTTAGAAAAAAATGGAAAAAGAAGAAGAAAACAAAGAAAAGTCCAAGGGCCATACCATCAGTAGCCTACCTCACCTACCACTCCATCTCCCCATTTCCACCCCTTCCACTCCTACTTCAACACCTATTCCTCCTCCAAGAAAAAGAAAAACAAAGAAATTCAGAAAGAGGCAGCTACAGGATTTCTTATAGTACTACAGGAAACCCTGTAGTAGCCTATATTGTAACAGCAATAGTCTCTAGGCTCCTCCTTCAAAATCCTTGCAAAGGAAGAGTATAAGTACCCCTATAGGCACTATGGTACTTAGCCAAAGCTCAGTAGCAATAGAAGAGACTAGCACCTACACATCACAACAAAGAAGACAACCTATTAGTCAGATGAAATCAACAAAACAAGAGAAAAAGGGAAGATGTACCTAAACCAGAAGAACCACAACAGAGCCACCCTCTAGCATGTATCCACCAAGAAAAGGAAGCCACAGGTATGACACCTCATCCACACTCTCTCCTAAGTTATAATATGATAAAAACGATAAGAAAATGAAAAGGTTGGTTTTATAAGTTGAAGGTGGCCAGTTAACTTGGCCACCCTGAGCCTGAAAAAAAAAAGTTAAGTTCTAGTCAGCCGGACACATGGCAAGGTCACATCAAAGGAAATACATCGGAAAGGTGTTCAAGTTAAGTTGTATAGGAGCAGGTGATGATTACAAGAAAGGGTTTCATGACAACTAATAATGGGCCAATGGTCCAAAAGGAGAAATTACATACCCAACCAGCCAACAAATCACTCAAAGGAGATGACCATAAATATAAGTATTCGCTAACTTTCATGCAATACATCATTCATTTTGAGATTTTGAGAGCTGGGACCACCTAGAGGAGCCATCAAAGAAGAAATCTAGTCTTGGCCATCCTACAGTGAGCACCTACAGGAAACACATAAAAACTATAGGAAACAATGAGAATTGTCAAAAATTCTACGAGGGGGTGCCTAGGTCCCAACTATTCAAGAATTCTTCGCAAGCAAGGAATTACAGTGAAAGGTAGGTGGCCAATATCCTCTGCATTGTAATTTGATAGCTAGAAAAGGGGAAAGGAAAATAAATTTTCATTTTTTCCTAGTAATTGCAGTGTGCATAAATATAGACAGAATTGTGTGGATAAATTGTATTGATATAAAGGGAGAATTGTAGTCATCACCCTCATAAAATCTAAACCCTCAGTCTCCTGGGAAATATCTTAATCTAAAGCCACCAAAGTACATACAATCAGACTGACAAAGAGAGAAAATGACAGGAGGTTTCAACAGAAGGGGGCCCACAAGAACATCTAGAATACATCTTCATCCCCCTATGGTAGAGATATTTAGAGGGCATCAATGGTTGGGATTCTTTGATCTACATAGAGGATGTGATGATGATGTAGCTCGGGAATTTTCAATGTCACTCACACCTCAAGGTAGAGTTAGTGCCACTGCTGTAGTGAGAGAATTGTCAATAACAATTACCCCTAAAAGCATTAGCCAAATCACTACACTTCCTCTAGGTTTACAATGGAGAAAATACGATAAAGCTAGTAGAACTTATGCCAAGAAGAAATTTTTCTTGGAAGATGAGGAACCAATTGAGGATAAAAATGGGATTAGAAGGGAGATAATTCCATATCCTTGGGATGAAGTAAGCTATCACATTCTCAAGTATATTTGTTGTGAGGGAAGGCTCAATATAGTCTATGGTTGACAGTTTAGATTCCTCCATGAGCTGAGATTTGGAGAAGAGTTACCTCCTAATAGAAGACTTAGTGTGACCTACTTCTTGTTGCAATAAATAATAGACATGAGCATCAAGGTACAAGAAGGAAAGCATCAACAACTGGCACATCATGGATTAATCAAGCTCATACTAGAATATGATCTAAGCCAATTAAGAGTCCCTATTATGTGGTCCACATTTACAAACATGAACAGGGAAGATGTAATTGAAGAAATTGAGTATGAAAGAGACCCAACCTCTAGTGAAGAAGAACCAGAAGAAGAACATGAAGAAGAAGAGGAAGAAGAACCAGAAGAATAAGAGGAAGAAGAGCTTGAAGAAGAGGAAGAGGAACCTGAAGAAGGAGAAGATGAACATCAAGAAGAAGAAGAAGATGAGCTGGAGGAGGAAGAGGAGTCAGAGATAAATGAAGCAGAGGGAGAGAAAAATAGTAGGGAATAAGCACAAAAGGATGAGACAAGCCCTGAAACACATAGCAAGGAAGGGGAGGAATCCCTAAGAGTGTCTCTTGAACCCACAGAGAGGAGGTACCTACTGCCTTGATTGCCCTAAGCACATCCATAAAGTAAATAGGAAAAAGGAAGAGGCAAACTCCATATATTTCAAGACAAGGAGGACCACTGGGATAAAACAGGGGAGACCAAAAACACCTACCAAGACTCCTATCATCATTGAAGGCTCACTAAGAGGATGAGAAAAGCTAGTCTCCCCAAAAATGAAAGGTGAAGAGGGCACATCAAAAAATGCTTCCCCAAAGTCACCAATCACCTATGTTAGGAGGCCTATCACCAGGTCAACCTCAGCAAAGAAAATCAGAGAACCTTTGACCCCCTTTCAAAAAGGGAAAAGCCTCCTACAAGAAACACAGACAATCCTACAGGAAACTTTGTCAGCACTACAGGAAACACAGAAAAAGGAGTAGGAAGGACAACAGGGACAAAGGAAAGGAAAGGAAGAAGCAACACAAGTATAGGGGGAGACAAATACTCCAAAGATAGTAAAGGGAGAATCCCAAGAGCTACAGGAACCTAGCCCACAACCCAATCTCAACTCCTATTACAGATTCATTGAGGGAGGCAAAGTAATACCACAAAAATTTTCCATCCCTCTATTCTTTGAGCTTGAAAATGAGAGAGCAAGGACACATCGCTGGATGCAAATTTTTAAATCAAAAATGTAGACGATGTGGGTCATATGGAAGAGAAGCTGTTAGAGATGGGAAAAGAGTTGAGTGAGATAAGAGATAGGGAAAGAGTGATGAAATCGTAACTAGAGGTTGAGATGATCTAGGTGGATATTAGTGTCCACCGGTCTATTCCAAATAGACCCCCCAGTCAGTTTCATATGTTTCCTTAATTGTAGCACAATTTACTATTTTTGGCAGTTTTTCAGGTCCTGAACTTCTGGAGCCGTTTTGAGGCCCTAAATGACGTTTTTTTTGGAAAAATTGCTTAGCAATTTTTTAAATCAGTCGCATTAGCAATCGTAGTCCTAAGAGAGATCTTTCCAACGAGGTATTATACGCATCAAACAGAGATAATATGACCAAGTTACAACCCCGGGAAGTTGGCTGCCCAACTAACCCCAACGGGGCCCATAAACTTTTGGTGTTACATCTCCTCGAGTTAGAGCTTTTGTTGTTGATGGTTTTCTCTTATTTTTCAATAATAAAAATTCACTTGAGCCTCATTATAATTCAGTTCAGAGGCATGTAGCCGCTATCTTATTTCCATTTTGTTTGTAAGCATAGTTCAATATTTTTCTATTAATGAAATGAAGTGTTTTCTACTGAATCTATGTGTTTATGATTATATATGTAAGTGGTTAATTCCTGTTTAAGTTCGGATCAGTGGTATTAGGGTGGTTTACTCTTTCTCTATTTTTCTTTGCATGTCCCTAATGAGGTCAGGGTATAAGGAGTTAGGGCTCGATTTGGTTGAACCATTGCAAGATTAGCCTCGCAAAATCTGATGACCTCCCATGGTGGAAGAAAAGAAAGATGAGGGGGCAAGAGATCCTTTCAAAATGTTGCTCGAGGAAGCCCTCGAGTGACAGATGGACGCGATGATGGATAACTTTGCCTAGATCCTTTGACGAATACCAACAGGTGATGCACTTCATCCAACAACCACTCTAAAAGCGCCACTCCTTTTAAGGTACAATTTACCTTCAATATTCCCATATTCGAAGGCTTGATAGATGCAGACGCCATAGATAAATGGTTAAATCTATTGGAAGGATATTTTTCAATTCATGACTTTTCCAATCAAGAAAATATTACGCTTTCACTTCTCAAAGCCACCCCACACGTCAAGGACTAGTGGGAAACCTATTGTGAACAAAAGGATGAGAGTGAACCCTCATTGTTTTCAACTGCACCCACTTGGAATTCTTTCTGAGATGCCATCAAGGAAAGTTATTACCCTGTCGGGAGCTATGAAGCTAAATACATAAAGTGGACCACGCTACGACAGGAAAGTGACCAAGATGTGCGAGAGTTCAAAATACTTTCCATACCGTTTGCACAAAGGTGGATATCAATGATACTGAGCAGAATTTGGTGCTTAAGTACCGCGACTGTCTACACAAATACATTTAGAACAAGATGGAGTTCCTGGACATTTCCTCGCTCGGCATGGCGTATCGGTACACTATAAATATTGAGCAGAAGTTTAAAGAGAAGAAGCGAGAATTTGCATCTCCAAATCCAAAACAAGGAAAAGGCACCCCAAACCATAGAACATGGGACCAAGCCAAGGTGGGACTACCCAGCTGTTGTAGATGCTGCAACAACTCCTCCAAAAATATGGGAACCTTAAAAATTTTCGGAGCCCCTATATTGTGTTGAGCCATCGACGCCACTGGGATCTGCTCGAAGAGTGCAACAGTCTCAAGGAACCCTGGAAAAGTCTAATTTTTCAGCTAAGTAAAGCTAAGTCGATCAGTCGCTGTGTCGGAATGCAACTAAATCTAAACCTAGTGACAATTGTGACTTATGTGACCAGTGCGACTCAATAGTTGTACAGGTCGTGGAGTTGCATCTTCCCCTCTTGTACATAGGTCCGACCATGCGACCCTTGGGATATCACAACCGCCTCGTCGCAAAGTTGCATAGGTTGTAAGGTTGCACACTCCTCACTCATGCATGTTCGTGACTATGCAACCCATGGGAACCCTAAAAATTTTCGGAGCTCCTGTATCGTGCGGAGCCACTAGGATCTGGTCAAAGAGTGAAACAGTCTCAAGGAATCCTAGAAAAGTATACGTTTTCAACTAAGTAAATCTAAGTCACTAGTTCCTGCCTAAGTCAGTCGGTCACTGTGTCGGAATGCAACTAAATCTAAACCTAGTGACCATTACGACTGATGTGACCAGTGCGACTCAATAGTTGCATAGATCGCGGAGTCACATCTTCCCTTCTCGTACATAGATGCGACCATGCGACCCTTGTGACCTCGTGATTGCCTGGTCACAAAGTCGGATAGGTCGCAAGGTCCCACACTCCTCACTCATACATGTTCGTGACTATGTGACCCTTGCGACTTCGTGACTGCTTGGTCACAAGGTAGCAAAGTCACATGTAAGACTCTTGCGACCTTGCACATGTGACCAAAGCTATAAAGTAGGGTCGCCTAGCTTCATTATAACTGCTCCTATGGTCACACAGAGTGCGATGAAGGTCTGCGACTTGGGCGCACACGTGGTTTTTCCAGGTAAGTGACCGTTCACCTTCCTAGTAATCATGATTTTCTCCTAGGTGTCTCTGTTTTCATTCCCCAAAAGTAGTTGCCCTCACTGCTTCCGCTCTTCCTAGACCCAGATCTCATCCTTTTCTCAACCCTAACCTTCCTAGTTTTCGCCAGTAAACCTAAACCTACTTGCCTGAAAGAACCCTAGACCTCTTGAGGCCGCAATTTGTTTTCCTCTATCCTCTTAAAACCTATGTCGCGCGTCTTGAGGCTGCGATATCTCTTTTCCCTCGACCGTGCAACTGTGCAACCTCACGACCACATCGACTTGCGACTCTTGACCATTCATGCCCTGTCTACCCGACCTGTGAATTTGTGACCCATGCCTATCTACGACCTATACAACTAGTCGCTTAGTCGCACATCTATCCTTGCAGCCTTGCGACCTGCCTCCCTTGCGACTGTCCTACCACCAACTGAAACTCCTTTTATTTTTTTAGTTTTAATTGATTTTCATGTCGTCTCTCTCATCATGGGACTGTCTGTTTCACATGCCACATGACATGGACCTGGAGTGTATATCCATCTCTTCCTTCGAGGATAAAATGGTTCCCCCAACCACTAAGGCTACTCATAGAGGCTTAGGAAGCGGGTCATGGGAGGTCAACCAAGACGAGGAGCAACCTATATTCGGGGAAACAACTTGCAACATCAGTAAAACCACGAGGCTCTCCTAGTACAACATCTATGAGGAGTTTTCAAATCATACATGCCATAAAACCAAGAGGATTTTCAAGTGTACATACACGTTAAAAGGTCAAGGCTATAGAAGGTAGCGACACACCCCCTATCTTCCCATGCACAGAAACCATCAATTGGATCTTGCAATGTATAGATACAGATTCATGGACGATCAGGGACCATGCTAGGGCACCCATAGCCACTATCTCCCCTGCAGATATCCATGCCTACTATAGACTCCATAAGAGACAGGAGGTTTTTAATACCAGGTGGCTCGCCGAGTTCGTGAACTCAGTGAAGGACATTCTAAGGGAATGGTGGCAAGACCCATCAAAGTTTCATGTTAGAACAGATCATGCATACAAGACAAAGGGATTGCACAAGGTATATCATTTAATTGCTGCAATGATGTGCCAATTATATGGCAAGGTAGACTACGACGTTTTTTATGGCACCTGGGTCCCCCTCATGTATGTCATTGCCACCCTAGGAACCATTTTTAACTGGTCAAGCATCCTCTCATCATATTTGAGAACGAACATAGCTACGACCAAGCTCCCGCAACCAGAACAACATCCAAAATTATATATGTCTTCATACCTCCCCGACGTTGTCTCTTGAGATGCTACTTCGAGAAATGGAGCTGCAACTAGGACTCGTCAGCAGCCAACCCTTTGCACTGCCATTACAAAGTCTTCTTGGACACTTCTTACAAAGGTATGTTAGATATAATCTTTGAAACTTTCATCATCCCATTGTACCAACTATTATTTGGGGACGAACCACCATGCATGTCGAAGAGGGCTATGAAGATCGTGGTCAAGGTAGTGCATTGGTTCCCCATTCAATAAGGAACATTCATCAAAGTGTTTGGTACCCACAAGGCCCCTCATGCCCTACCCAAGTTCATCACAAACAAGACACTCCTGTGAGTGGTCTGCTACCAAATGACGTAGGGTTTTTCAAGGATATTGAGCAAAGGCAAAAATAAACCATGGCATGCCTTCCCTCTCACCATCGGAGCATATGTGGTGGAAAATTTCAAATAGGTAGAGGAAGAGGCCAAGGCATTGAAGGGAAGCTACTTTGTGACCCTCAACTACCAAACATATGATCCTGAGAAAGTTGTGGCTGCCCACTACAAAAGGGAAAAATTTAGCTAGTCTTATTCTCATACCAAAAAAGATCTTGAAGATGGGATTAAAAATTGGTATAATGCTACAAGGGAACTTAGCACAAGCAAGGAGTGGAAAAAGAAGAAGAAAGAAGAGTGAAGGAAGAGGCGGAGAAGAAAAAACAGGAGGAAGAGGCAGAGAAGAGAAGGAAGGAGGAAAACAGGAGGTTAGAAAAAGAACTGAAAAATATCAAAGATGAGCTAGAGAGGCAACGAACACTTTAAGAGGAATAGAAAAGACAACAGGAAGAAGAGCCAAGGAGGAACAAGGAGAAGGAAGCGAGGGAAAGTGAATAAGGAGAGACTAGAAAAATAGCTAACCTAGGCATAGGACAAAGTGAGCTTCCCCCATTAGATGTGTCTCCTACCACTCCCCTTACTGGCGGGCACCTTCCCCTTAAAGAACTGGGTATCTCGGAGGAACAAGATGAGGAGGTCCTAGATCTCACAAGGCTCACTTTTGATGAAATAAACCTCAATATTGTACAAGAAAGGAAAAAATATTGCACCAGGAATCCAGTCGAGCCTTTATCAGTAACCATGGCCAAGGATATTGTGCCCAAGATTACAACAAACCTGCAAATGATTCTCTCGGCCAGAAAAACTTTCGTTGCTGCCACAGAACACAATGTGGCTCGGATGAGCCAATAGATCGTTGATCTTTAGAATAGGCTTTATGCATCCGAGAAAAGGGCCACCATGGCAGAACAAGAGAAAAGGAAAGTGGAGGAAGAGAACGCAACTCTCCAGTTAGTGCACAAAAGCGCAACATAATTTCAGGTGGCAATCAAAGCAGAAACGAAAACTCTTGGGGAGGCCATGGTAGTAGTCTACGAAGAGATGTCCAAACTACATCACACAGTGGCCCCAATCGTGACAATCCAAGCCCACACAAAAGAAAGAGTCGCAATGCTTAAGGAGGCTATGACTGCTTTGGATAAGATACATGAATGGTCCGTCAAGTACCCAGGAGCACCAATAGTGGTCCCTAAGAAGGATTGGATCACCATGCAAAATACTAAGGTTCAACTCCGCATCAAAATTCAGTCTAAGGACAAATTGACCAAAGATGTGGAAAGGGTACTGGCATCCTACAGGCATCTGTTCAGCGGTTTGGAATCCATGATCCAACTTCATGGGTTTCTCTCTACAGGGGAAGTCAGATAAGTGAGGAAGCAATATGAGATCTCTAAGGAGATACAGGAATTCGTAGAGACATATAAACAAGCAACCCGTATGAAATACATGCCAATCACTAGAGAAGATATCACGTGTTATGTGGTAGAACCAGTGAGGATCTACACCAAACTGGGAACCTTCAACAATCAGGTGCATGCCAGATGGACCACCCTCATCCCAGATGCACTCGAGTGCCTGCACCGATATGATGAAGATTAGCCACAAATCACTCCCATTGCAGCGGAATACAACCTATGGCGCACATATTTGATGGAAAAAATCGGGCTTGACATTCCAGAACTTGTCATTATTAAATTAGTGAATTAGATTGATAGATATTTTTTGTGACGTATCTTCTACAGTATCATAGAATTTTTTTTGAATATGAAAGGTCATGTGGAATACCAAAAGTCACTAGGTACATGAAAATTCATGAGGAAGTTGAAGAGTCAAGGGTAGGCCAAGAGTCACCCTCACCCTATAAATATACCCCCATGCCTCATTTAGTAAGGGACCTTTTGCTGAGGACTCTTTTGGAGATATGTAAATTGCTTGAGAGAATTTATGTTCTTCTAATTTATGTAAGGAATGATTGTACATTTCCACTATTGGATTCTTCAGATCTTTTATGTTCTAATGCCATGAGTATTTTCTTCACTTGATGGATTAGATGTTCCTGAAAGCTCTTTGATGTGCGGTCTCCTCATATGTTGTCTCATGCTCCAAACTTTGTGTTGCTTCGTATGAATGGTATTTGATTTGTTAACTCTATGCTTATGCTGGTGAACTATTTATTTGGTATTGGTATAATCTGTTTTGATTTTACCTTTTTTTATGCTCATAAATGTTTTGTCATTGTGAACTGATTTACAATTATTAAGCATTTTATCTTGGAAAACATGAGTCTTATTTGAAGCCTGCTAACAGTAACTTTGCATAAGGTTTACGTTGTTTATAGTTTGGATATTCATGGTTTATGGGGCATTAGATATTTGTTAATTATTTCCTTGTATTTATTGAGGTACATGCTTTCAATTGAGTTCATATTTTGCCTCCGTCCGAAGCAGGCTCAACACAATTGAATGACAATCAGGCCTACATATCGGAAGGGATCCCTATCACAAACGGTTCCGACTCTAGTTGGGAACCTACATTAGGGAGGTCCCCTTCGCTTTTGGCAGAAAATTATAGCCCATCAACGAATTTGGGGCTAGAAGGAGGGCCATAGCAAGTACTAATCCATACCCTCACACCGAAATTTCCCATCAAGGTAGTAACCAACCTCAGCCTCCCACGCCCCCTGAAATACCATACGATCCCCCTTATGGGCCAACCTTCATGAGGCTGCATCAAGAAGAATCCCAACTTCCCCCTCTTGAAGATGCTCCCAGAGGAGAGGAATTTCCCATGTCCGAAGTCACCATCAAACAACTCAAGGATTTGTGCCTCTTACTCGACAGTTTGCAAGGGGTCTGAAATGCATTCCCGCCACTAACTCCCTATCAATACACGCATCTCCGCTCTTCATCACATGCGTCAAAGCGTCCTTATTAACTCTATATCGTAGTTAAATGGCCTAGCACTGGATGACTATACAGATGCTGTTGAGAGGCTATCTATCGAAGGGTTGGAAATCCATCCTGAAGATGAGGGAGGTGACCCTAGGAATACCTTCACTGGTGAAAATAACCAGTCACAAAGGGAGGAGATGCAGGGAAATAATCGACGTCTCACTGAAGAGACCCCTGTTAACAATCAACCTCTCACTGGGGGCACTCAAGGGATCCTGGGACAGGGAACCGAGGATTACCTTAGAGACCGTATAAACTTCTACAACAATCAATGTATCCTGAGAAACCTGAGGAATACCAGGAATGTGAGAAACACTAGAGATCTAGGACACCTCAGAGTGCCTCGAGGAGAAGGCAGGCGACCCCCTCACACCAGCAGGGGATCAGGCACAAATAGTGAATCAGAGGGCAATGACCACTACCTCCTCTTCAACCCTAGAGGCAATCACCGCCAACAGCCGCTGGCCTGGATTTCTCAATCCCCATTAAACCTTAGAGGCCTACTCCATGACATGCCTCGCCATTCTGAGAAACACCTCCCAAAGTTCGACCCCGAGAAAGGGACCTCAGCTGATGACCATATTAGCAATTTCTACCTAGCATTGAAAATGATGAAGGTCTAGTATGATGGTGCAGCATGTGATTTATTCCCACACACCCTTGATAATAAAGCGGCCACTTGGTATTGGTCGATTGATGTTGCCTCCATCCGAACTTGGGATGAGTTCCAGAAAACCTTCCTTGACAGATTCTTAGATTACAAGACACCTTCTATGCTCCTCACTGAGCTCAGCACGCTAAAATGTCATAAGAAAGAGAAGGTGAAAGATTTCAATCAACATTTTACCACCATTTTAAATAAGTTCCCTATGGGCGTAGGCCATTATGATTCCATCACGATTGATTATTACACCAGGGCCCTACCACAGGATATTGTTGTGTTCGTTAAATGTGAAGAAAAGCCCACCCTGGTAGAGAACTTCGTTACTGTGCTCGAAGTCGAAAAGGACCTTCTTTCTATCGATGCCTTACAGCATGAGTCCTGGGAGGATGCAAAGCCCTCCAAGAAGAAGAGTCAGGCCTCATCAAGTAGAATTGTAGATAAAGACAAAGATTCCTTTGATTTCGAGGGACTAGCCAAATCCCTAAAACAATTGACTAACGAAGTCTCTGAGCTAAAGAGAAGAACGAGTGACACTTCGGGGGGAGCAAAGCCCGCTAAGCCATTTTTTCGGAAAACGAACAACCTCCCCACTAAATTGTGACAAACACCTACTCAACCTTCAATGTGGAGGAGCTAGGAAAATATAACTTATGCACTTTCCATCAGGCCTCCCACTCTGAGAAGACTTGTTCGCAGTGGCTCCATAACATGACTGTTGTAGTCACCCAACTGTTAGAAGATCAAGTTTCCGGGGAGGGGGAAGAAGAAACTAATGACCCTAAGGAGGACGACTCCCCTCCCAACGATGATGCTCCATCTACTGTGTTAACGTTAAATTTCATCCAAGGGGGGTAAGCGTTGACTACTCAAGAGGCCATCATTGGAGATTCTCCCCCAAGCCCTCCAAAAGTTACAACCTCAGGAGTAAAGGTACTGTGTCAGACGCTACGCTAGAAGACAAGAAAAGAGAATTGTTACGAAGGATACTATCCCCCACCAATACCAGTCAACCATCCACTTCTTCACCTAAAGGGACGAATGATTTAAGCTCTAATGAGTCACCAACCAGTACAAGAGGAGACTCATCCACACCCAGAAATTCGTCCAAAGGGGTGATGGCTAAAACTACCTCGGCAATGTAACGCTTGGCACAAGAAACTTCATCTGTAGATTTAGATTACAATATCATCGAAGATTTGAAGAAAACTCGAGCTAATATCTCTTTGTATGAGTTATGCAAGTTGACTAGTTAACGTGAGTTGATTGCCAAGGCCTTCGCCATTTCTCCTACCCCTTCAAAATCCTCCACATCAAACAAGGGGAACTCTACAGGTCAATCCCCAGTTGTGGTCGACCTTCAAGCTATAGTGAATTCCGCAAACACAAACTCGAGAGGCTCGACCCCTCCTTTCCTCTTAACCTTCGAGATGTTCAATTTTAATGTTCACAACTACCTCATCAATTCTAGCACATCGACCAACGTCATGCCCTGGTCAGTATGCAAGAAGCTAAATATTCAGCCAGAAAAAATGGACGCCAAAATCATTTAACTCGATATGTCTCAAGTTCTGGCTGTGAGAGAATTAAATAATGTCATCATTCGATTATCTTCTGATTCTCGAGTTCACCAGTGCATTGACATAATCGTTGTAGACATCCTAGAAGCCTATGACCTTCTTCTCAATAGAGATTGGTCCTTTAAACTTTAGGGCTACTTCACCATAGACTGGTACCACTTATGGCTACATTACAAGGGAAGGAATAACCATATCAGTGTCAATAGTGAGCCTTGCATGAAGCACACGGTAACTAACTTGGAGGGCTCTAACGAGCCAATCAATTATGCCCAACAAGAGATGCGAGTGTCCCTCCTAGAGTCCCTGTTTGGGTGCTATCAACCTCAGACATCAACCATTCCCCTAGATACCCAGGTTGAAATTCCTATGCAAACCCAAAGTCGTGATAGAAAACTTTGTGCCTTAAATTTACATACGTCAAGTTTACCCTCCTTCAGTATCGAAACATTGACATTGTATTACGATGGATCTAAAACTCACGATGGAGCTGGGGCAGGGTGTGTCCTGCTAGACCCCAAGGGGAACAGATTCTTGATCTCTTGCAGGTTAGAGTTCCAATGCACCAACAACACTATAGAATATGAGGCATTGATCCTTGGCCTCAAAAATGCCATCGACCTAAAAGTAGATTGTCTGAAGGTAATCGGGGATTCTAAAATTATTATGAGACAGGTACGCAATACCATTCACTGTTTGTCCCCGCACCTCAAGAATTACCAACAAGAGGTATGGTGTCTCATAAATTCATTTAAAGTTTTCAATATCATTTCCATCCCTATATTTAATAACGCTACTGCTGATACTTTAGCTAATGCTGCAGCTAGATTCACACCCCTTAGAGACGGGTTTTCTATTGAAATTATGTATAAACTGGCAGTGCCCTATAACATAACTAACTTGCACATTTTCAATGATGACCAATAGATTCTGGAGTTCATGATAAATGTGGAAGTGTTCAAAGACGCAGCCATTAACGAAGAGGAACATGAGAGATTGCTACAAGAAGAAGCATATTCGCAGAAAGGAAACCCCTTACCTAAGGGGGTTGTGACGTTAGAGAAATTATTCGACCTCTAGAACTGTTTCAGAGGCCCGCTGAATACCAAAACTCATGGTTCCACTTTCTCGCACGAGCATATCAATCTCAGGACTGAATCTGACCCCTATTATGTCAACTTGGGACTAGGGTGCACCCCAGAGGAAAGAGAGGCATTCATCAATCTATCCAGAAGATACCGCGATTTTTTTGCTTGGACATATGATGACTTGAAAACGTACGATACTCGAATTATTCAGCATGTCATCCCTACAAAAGAAGGGGCCAAATCATTTCAACAAAAATTGAGGAAGGTGCATCCCGCATTAGAACCCCTCATCCAAAAGGAACTCAAGAAATTGTTGGATGCTTGCATCATCTTCAAGGTCAGGCACTCTACATGGGTATCTAATCTGGTGCCAGTGCGAAAGAAATCCGGGGAGATATGTCTATATGTAGATTTCTGGAACCTTAACTGAGCATCAGATAAAGATAACTACCTGATCCCTCCATGGAGCAGATCCTCCAAACCGTCTCAGGATCTGAAGTCTTCTCCCTGTTAGATGGCTTCTCCAGTTACAATCAGGTCCTGGTAGTTGAGACAGATCAGATCAAAACAACATTCCGAACAAAGTGGGGGACATTTGCATTCTGCCATATGCCTTTCAGGCTGATAAATGTTGGGGAAACCTTCCAGAGAGTGATGGATATCACCTTCCAAGGTCTTATGGGTCAGAGCATGGTGGTCTACCTAGATGATGTCACTATTTTTTCAAAGAAAAGGGGTGACCACCTTCACCATTTGAAGTAGATTTTCGAAAGATGTTGGAAATATGGAATCTCCCTCAACCCAAAGAAGAGCATATTCGTGGTTTCGGAAAGAAACTTGCTTGGTCACATCATCACCAAGAATGGAATCACTGTAGATCCTCACCGCATAAAATCTATAGCACAATCCCTCAGCTGAGCACCAAAAAAGGTATGCAATCTTTCCTCGGCAAAATTAATTTTCTTCGCAAATTTATTTCAGATTTTGTGCAAATTTTCAAACATTTACATAATATGATAAAGAAGGACACAATATTCAAATGGAATCAAGAAGAAAAGGAATCTTTTGATCGTATTAAGACAACGATCGCAGAAGCTCCCTCCCTCTCCAGCCCAGACTTCAGCAAAGACTTTATCTTATACACTTTCGCCTCATATTCATCATTGGCCACAGTCCTCACACAAAAGGACTGCGATCATGATGAACGTCCTATATCCTTCATGAGTACAGGGCTCCAAGGCACAGAGCTAAACTACCCAGACATTGATAAGCAGGCATACACAGTCTACAAAGAAGTGAAACACTTCAGACCATACATCTTAAAAAACCATGTCACAGTGATGGTTCCACACCCAGCCGTTAGATCCCTCTTTGTACAACAGGAGCTGGGGGAGAGGAGAGCCAACTGGATGACCTCCCTCCAAGAATATGATTTGGAGTTCAAACCCTCCCACACTGTGAAAGGACATAGACTCTGTAAACTAACCGCTGAGGTGGTTGATCAACAAAACTCGGAGTTTGATCGACCGACCCCAGAGACAGAAGGCTGGGAACAAGAAATCAAAATGTACCAAAATGAACTCCTCGGCTCACACGACTCCTCATCATGGTACTCTGATTCAAAGCAATACCTATTGCAGGGATCTCTACCCGAGACTGTCTGCCAAACAAAAAAGAGTCGTCAGGCTTAAGGCTACCTCATATCAAATGGTTCAAGGAAACCTTTTCAGAAAGCACCACCTCAGCATATTACTAAGATGTTTAGAATATGATGAGGCTCAATGAGTACTGAAAGATCTACATGATGGACCCGCAGGAGGTCACTATGTAGGCGACACCACGGCCCACAAGATCATGCAGGCAGGTTTCTACTGGCCCACACTATTCAAAGACGCTCATGCCTATGCTCAGAAATGTCCCATTTGGCAGAAGAATGCAGGTAGGCAAGCGAGATCATCTGCCCCACTACAACCCATAGTAGTTAAGGAACATTTTCAGCAATGGGGATTGGATGTCATAGGTGAGATCATACCAAACTCATCAAAATAGCACAGGTATATACTCATGGCCACCGACTATTTCACCCGTTGGGTAGAGTCCATCCCATTGCAAAAGGTTAACAACGATGAGGTAATACCCTTTATTAAGCAGTACATCCTAGTTAGGTTCGGTGTTCCAACCTCTCTTGTCTTTTATAATTCTACATATTTTTCATCTTGAAGATTGTATGACTTTTCTAGTATCGTGTTGAAACATTCAGCCAACTATTACCCTCAAGGGAATGACCTATCAGAATCAACCAACAAAAACCTCATCTGTATCATCAAGAAAACCCTACTTTCACAACAAAGGAATTGGCACAATGCCCTCAGTAAAGCCCTATGGGCCGACCGGGTCACTCCCAAAACATCCATCGGCACATCTCCCTACTTCCGAGTTTATGGGAAAGAAGCCATCTTGCCACTCAACATGTACCTCCCTACCCTCAGACTAGCCCAAGAGTCACAAGGCTCCCTGTGTCTTGCCATTCAAATCCGCATCAATACCTTAGTAAGATTGGAGGAGGAAATATTAAAAACTAAAAAAAAGAATTCCATCCATCAAGCCCGGATCAAGAGGTGGTTTGACAAAAAATCCACTAGGTCCCGCGAGTTTAATGTGGGTGATCTAGTGCTTAAATTGGATCGGGCCCATGAGGACAAGGGAAAACACATGAAGTTCCAAGCTTTGTGGATGGGCCCTTTCCAAATCATAGAAAAAATTGGCCATCACACCTTCAAGTTGCAAACCCTGGAGGGTGAGTGGAACCCCTCCCTATGAATGGCCATGACCTTAAGTTCTACTTCACCTAGCAACCCCAGAGTTGTTGGCCCCATATTGTACCATAGTTTCATTTTTCTCTCTTAGATAGTCATTGTTTTGCTGGTAGTATAGTTTGTTGTTTCTTTTGTTTTCTTTCGGAATAAATTTGAGATGGCAGGTAGCAGTTAGTACGACCCTGCACATTGGCTCCCGCAGATGCTCTTAGGAACCCTCCAATATTACGAATCTATCTCCGTATCCGTCCATTGGAAAGACATTTTGATTATATTACATATCATCATATTCCTAGACGCAAGAATACATTTATAGATGCATTAGCTAATTATGCGTTGGATAGACATTTACGAAACATGTAAAAGATAAGGAAAACCATTTGAACCATAATAGATGGGAAAATACAACATATATATATGTGAGAAAATTTGATACATCATAACCCCAAAAAATAATATGTGTGTCTATAATAACATCAGCGGCTCGCAGGCCTCGTACATCTGTGGCACGCAGGCCTTAAAAACTATGTAAGTGATAGGCCTAGGAACTACTTAGTGTGGTGGTCATGGTAGCACGAGACAACTCGTGCAACCCGACTCAGCAGTCGGTGGATCCAATCTGAGACTCCCACTGTGTGCCTCTGGTACTGTTGGGGCATGTCTCCTATCCGAGCATACTCCGGGATACCATGAGTCAACCCCTCGAGGTTCCTCGCAATCTCCTCCTCGTTATCACTCCCTTCCTGATAAGGGGCGACAACATCAATAGGGTGGGGGACGGGTCTGGCTATCAAGGACATCTCGGCTGGCCGCTCTGGTCCAACATCTGCATAAACAAGAGAAATGTTATAAGAATGCATATACCAAAAACAATTAAAAAACATCAAAATCAAAAAGTTTTGATTTTTTACCTTCATCATCAAAGTCCTCTCCATCAGGTAAGGGAATATCTAGATATCCAAGAATCAATGCCGTTGTATGGACAATCCTCCATGATGATCTTTTCTCATCGTAGCTATGAGAAAAATGTCAGTTGGTATGACATATGCTGACCCCCAGTGATCCTGGGCATCAAACGACTCTAGCGGGCCATTGGTAGATCACGTGGTGCAGGAGGATCAACCTTAGTCAACTGATACTAGAAAAGTGGAACTCATTCTAGGACAAAGGTCACAAGTACCGATCCGAAGCCAAATTGCTTCAGATTCCTCACCTTGGCCTTGGACAACTGGCACTTGATGTTCATCTTCATGGCCTCTGCCCAGTTGAAGATCGTAGGAGCTGTGCAGTCAATAGCATAAAGGAACTTCGACTTGTTAGTCTCATGTTCCACCTGGGATCCTGCCACTCTGTTGATAGTCAACAGAAGCACCCTCAGTGTCAGATCCCGCACACTAGAAATCTCTATCTTCCCACTCTTGGATTTCAGGGCCTCAGGACAATGTTCAGCAAGCAGGGAAGATATGCTTGCCCTGATCAGACGTGACCCATACAAGTTCATTGGCTTACCTATACGAGATAGTCCAGTGATGAAGTAGATATCTGAAGTTTTCAACTCCAGCTCCTGGTCCCCAATGACAAAAATCTCGTGATTGATGTTCCAAAGGCTTATTAAGTATCGAAGCAACTCGGGTTGGGCCCGCATCCCTAGTGTAAGGAAAAATTTGAGGAGCTCGCAAGCCCTCAAAGCCTCCATGCAATTTGGATCACTCAATGCCTGGGTGTCAACATCTTCATGTTCTCTTTCCTTGCAATCCACCATTTTCAGCAATTTCTCTCCTACAAAAGCCATTTATTTGAGTCAATCATCAATTTTGGCACATAAAATTCAAGTTTTAACAGTCATTTCTTGAGAAAAAATGGTATTTCCCTATCCACGATGCTGACGCACCTGTTTTAGAAACAGTCCCATCGGTTAGCGCGGATGGTTATGCAAATCACCCTTAGCCGCCATGATCCCGTGCCCGGAAATCGCGCCGACCAAGGGTGAAATTTTTTCTCAAAAACCTCCCTAAAAATCCTAAAAAATGGCTAAAAACATAAATGAATAGCATGAAAATGGATCTCAAGGCTTCAGATGTTACCTGGAACTGATGGCTCGTCGATTTACCTCCCGGATCTCCCATAATTTGCTCCTAAAAGACTAGGGAAAAAGTGTGTAAAAAGTCTTCACTGCAAAGGTAGAATGGAAAATGGTAAAAATATATTTACTTCTCCAATTTTTATTCATTTTTTCATGAAAATATCAGGTTTTGTAAATATTTTTGACCTGTTTTACCTCAAGGACTCGATAATACACTTTGCCTTACTTGTGCAGCAACAGGTGATGGATGTTCGATGATGGCGATTGTAGAGCTATAAAAAGGGTCTCTTTCACCTCTAATTACCTCACATTAATATGTCAATCCGGGAGCGTTTGGTTATTTCAAAGAGTTTGTCAGAGTAATGCTAGTAGTACAACGTTCTACAAAAATACAAGAGTAAACTGATGCTTGTCTATGACTAAGTTACTTCAAATGACTAAAGCACACACTCTTAAAGCTAGGCAACTTTATTAGTCAAGGGTTCGACAGCAATAGCCCATTCCTTTGGAAATTGATGGAAAGGAAATTAGAGCATGGACCACGGGTCTGGGAGCGAGGCAGTAAATTCTGAGGCTCACTACAGCCACAGATCGTCTCTCACACCAAATGCGAGTAAATGAAACAGCAGATAAAAATGGAATGGCAAATAGGAAATTGAACAACAAATCTAGAATGGAACAGCAATGCTCAAAATGGAACAACAATTCTGAAATGGAATAGCAATCGTATAACTAAACCTCGCGAGCAATAATCAAACTCTATCCTGTCAACTCAAACGCACTCATTGTATCAAAACTCCAATCTTTCATTCTCCAAGCAAATCACGCAACCAACTAATGGAACAACATTAATTACTAATTATGGAACAGCATGTGGAAATCATACACACACAACACTCTGAAAAAGTAATCTGATTTAACACCAATAATCAACAAGAATTACAACTGTGTTTCAAAATGGAACAACATGAATCCTGAATCATAAAGAACACATCTTTCAGATAATTTCCTTAACACAAATACACAGCGTAAAAGCTCCATAACAAAATGACAACAATGTTCAATTAAGTCTAATAATATTGAATCAATTCTGAAAGTATTGACGATGTAATGCAGAGTCAATATAAAGAACCTTAATGAACGAATCTTAACAGAGCATATGATGTAACATATAAAGCATATCAGATTACCAACTAATGACGATAAGCAAACCACACAGAAATCAAATCGTAGTGATACAGAAGCAAGTGTCCTCCGGGGCCGGGCCCTTAGCCTCAAGGGTACACCGCTTTAAGTTAATCCAGACGCAGAGATAAGATAATCACCAAGTTTTTATTAATGCATGAAACAGAAAGTACAACGAGCCAAGTTCAATGAGACTCGATGATCAAAGTTCAATCTTTAACAAAAAGTTACATAAAAGCATCGTCCTCCAGACTAACAGTGTCGTCCCTTTATATAAGGGTAACGGCGGAGATGTCTAAGCGATAAGATAAATAAAGCAGCGATCCCTCAGGATCGAAGATCCTGAGGGATTCGCCAAACTGTTAATCCTTAATCACTTCTTTTCTCCTCCGCCGAGCTGGTGCCTTCTCCTCCTTTTTCGGACCGGTTTGCTTCAACCTGCTTAGCCTCGTTTGCACTCGGTCCTTCGTTAAAGGGACAGCAGTTACCCTGTTCTTGTCTTTTTCTTTGGAATAGCAGCTCCTTGTTTTTACCCTTTCCTGCACATGAGAATGACAACTATCAGCGGTTAAGTTTTGCATACTAATTCCACATATTTTATCATAATTCTCTATTGTTTTCCACATTCATTATGTAAAAGATTCACAAGTCCCACTGAAAAGCCATTGAAATTATCATTAAAAACATACCTTTTTAGTACTCCACACACCCCCCCTGCTTACCCTGTTTCATGCCCTCATGAAAACGTTGTAGTTGACATGCAAAGCAGTGAGAGAATAGGCTGGAGAAGGAATCTCATGCGGAGGCCTATAGCCATGGTGAGTGACTAGGTAGTCAAAGAACTAGCCTGTTTGACCCTCAGGCATCTCATATAGGGCTTGATATCTGGGTGCAGGGTGCCAGATAATTGGACTGTGGAATCTATATCCTAACCAGGATGGTCCTGCCTTCAAAATGCTTTCGCCATAGAGGTTCAAATGGTTGGCAGCTAATTGAAAATTCTCATACTTAAATGGCTCCCTGAGCTGGATGTTTGGATTAGAGATTTGGTATCGGAATTTGGCTGCATCAATGGCGAGGTCTTTGATAGAAAGAAAATATTCTAAACTTTGTCGAATGAGTGCCTCGTGCATGGGTCCTAACGTTTCGGTGACACCCGGAGTTCTCATAAGGTTTCTATGTGCTTTCCATAACCGTACTGGGTCCCTAGGCTCAGCCCTTACCCATAAGTCTAGGCCATTTTCCTGTCTCTGGAAAGTGTTATAGGCTTTGAGCCATTTAATCTGATTAACCCCGAATGAGATGAATGCTTGCAATTGAATGTCCCCAACAAAAGGGCCAGGGTTCAACTCAGTCTCCTGATCTAGCATGAGATTATGCAAATGAAATTCACATAGCAATCTCTGGACCTTCACCCCATACTTTTTACAACAATCTATAAAATCATTGACAGTGTTAATTTGTATCGGGGTGCCTGCTTTAACAACCTTTATTTTTAATTGTAAGTATCGTTCCAATAAAAACAGAGCATAGTTTTTGGCGGGGGCCCTACATGCTAAAACGTCATTGTATAAAGAACACAAGGTATCCATCTGTTTGATAACAGTATCTAGCCTATGGGTTACCTTTGCAAATTTCTCTTGTTCCTTTTGCCACCCTTCAAAGGCCTGGCTTTCGGATTGGTTGACGTTCCTTAGTTGCTGTTGGAGTTCTTCATACTTCTCACGAGGGACTGTTTTCTCTCTAAGCCTCTCCATTTCTTGCTGAGCCTGTTTCAATCCTTTGTGCAAGGTCCTCGTCTTTGGATCTCTTTTCCATGCATCAGTGGAGGCCGGGAGTTTTACCTGAACTTTCTTATTGCGTTGTTTCAAGTTCAGAACCCTTATCACCCCTGAGGGTGGTGC
This sequence comes from Pinus tabuliformis, assembly GCA_031772625.1. Taxonomy (NCBI): domain Eukaryota; kingdom Viridiplantae; phylum Streptophyta; class Pinopsida; order Pinales; family Pinaceae; genus Pinus; species Pinus tabuliformis. The sequence goes on along the minus strand of CM062810.1, from coordinate 614,607,634 downwards.
CTCTGTTTGAATCTCCTTGTTGTCCTTTTCTTTTTTAACACAAATACCAGCTTGCAGTTGTTCCTTTTCAAATGGAACAGTAGTCTGTCCCTCAGCGTCATTTGGAACAACAGCTGGACCTTTAGCTTCATTTGGAACAGCAGCTGGACCTTCAGCTCCATTTGGAACAGAAGCTGGACCTTCAGCTTCATTTGGAACAACAGTTGGATCTTCAGCAGGGTTTTGATCAACAGAGCGATTTTTAGTCCTCCGCCTTTTTATCCTGTGGATTCTTACTTCAGTGGTCATCTTTTTCTTCCCTGCGGTCTTCCTTGTCCTCTGCCTTGCTTTCAAGATCCTGATCTGCCGGTGGAGCTGGGCTATTATGCTCAATAACCTCCGCTCTTCCTTTCGTAATTCTCTAATTTCCATATGTTTTATTATAAGGAACAGCAGGCTTTCTACTGTGTTTTGGGCCGTGACTAGTCCCTGGATCTTTCTCCTGGGGTACTTCTTCATTGTTTTGTGCTGGTTGTTCTGAGGTAGGATCCCTAACTGGTTCCGTGGCTTCGTTCTCTATCCTTACTTCCTCTGGGATTTCCTCTGGTGCTGTGGGAACAAATTGTTCCCGTTAAGTGTCTCCTATTTCCTTTTCATCATGAACAGGCAGATTTCCTTCTTCTGCCTCTTCTGCATGTGGTTTTTCGGGTGCATTTTCTTCCTGGGGTTTGTCGTAGAGGTATGATGGAGTGGAAGGTTGGCCATACTCACCCATATTGGCCAAGATTGCGGCCAATTCCTCTTCTCCCACTGGGTCATATGGTGGGCTCCCTACCTGCTGTCCCATTTCCTCCTCCGGCCTGGATTGTCCATCTTCTACCTCAGGATGCTCAGCTTCCATTTCAGGATGCTCAGCTTCTGTCTCAGGAGGCTCATCTTCCTCGGCCTCTCCTTCCTTTTCTCCTTCGACTTGTTATTCTTCTACTTCTGGTCGTGAGGGTTTCTCGTCCTCAATTACCACTGGCTGGCTGGTGCTTTCCTGGAGTTTTTCCAGCCTTCCTCTTATCCGGGCTAACCGGACTGATTTTCTGCGTTTCTTTGGCTGTTTCGGTGTATCAGTGTCATGCTTACGCTTTGCTGATTCCTGGCGTGTTTCTGGTCGTTCGGATGTGCTCACAACATGTTTTTGTTTTCTTAATTCTCTGCGTTTTTCCGGACGTTCTGGTGTGCTTGTAGTATGTTTACGTTTTGGGGAAGGTGTTGTCACTCTCCCCTCAATTATTGCAATTAATTCTTCCCAGCTGCTTTGCTGCTGGGTGAGGCTATGACTAACTATTAGTCGGATTAATCCATGGTGGCTGACAACTGATTCTACATGCTGTGCCTTTTTCAGGCTTCGTGCGACGTCATGAAGTAAAGAATTCAAAAGTGCAGGAAGATTTACAAAGCATTTCTGCTTTAAAACAGCTACGAGTTTAAGATGTCGTGGCCTTACCACGTCTTTTCTTCCCTCGCAGGTGATGTAGCTTTGCACTGTTCTTGCTAATTCTGCCCAGGGTACACTATCTTTCCCGAATAGTGAGCTGACACATAACCTGGGGAATAATGAGGTTAGCCTCCCCCCCCACAATGCGATAGGCTGCCCCAGCCGTCAAAGAAAGGAGCGACACCCGATCTGTAACCAATTCATAAAGGAACATCGTATGAAAATATGCCATGTTTAGAAAAACAACGGATTGCCGAAATCAAGGTGTAAAGTTGGATCGTGTATTACGTAAGAGGCTGCTGTGATATGATGCGAGGCCGGGGGATAGGACGTTTGTCGTACTTGCCAAATCTCAAGTGGTTATTGACACCTCCTTTGCCATGATTGGTGTAATAAATGTTCATGCGATATATAAGTCGGGAAATAATGTATGATTAGTGCCTAGGATATAAGAAACAAAATAGTATTAGTATCCTACCTATTAGTGTAATTAATGTGACTTCGATACCATTAACAGTGCTCTGCTGCCGACAGGTGTCCATAACCTTGGCAGAGTTGTTTATTTCACCCCTGGAACCATGATCCTTTATGTGCATATTAAGGAATGTGATGTCAAAGTGTAGGCCATTATGCTGGCTTGGTAACCAGTTAGCCATAATGCCATTCACGGGGAGGGGGCGAAGAGTGGGCAGGCCGGCTCGTGATGAGACCTCCTGTTCCAAGGTTTGTTTATTTGATATACCTTTTGGACCATATCCCTAGTGTGGTGGCCATAGTGGAAATGCCACTTCACTTCCATCCTCATGATCATGGTAGGCTGGCTCTTGATGAGACCCCCTATCCTGCATTTGACAATTTATAATTCATTTGCTTTTTTCTTTTTCTTTTTCATAAAGCACTTTTCCTTATATATCCACAAAGGGTGGTTCAACACTCCTTAAGAGTAGGAATGGTGGAAGAAGTCTTATCATCTCAATAGGAGGATATAAACCCTTTGCTCTTATTCCTGAACAAAAATCAAAAGGAATTAAAAAAAAGAATGGCATGATAAAGATAACCAATCAGGGCAAAATTAGTAGGACAATGACAACAGAAGATAAGTATGTCCTTCCTTCTGTCCTCTTACCAATACATAGCCTTATAAAGATAGTGATTTATAATTTCCTGATTTCAGTATGTTGTGATTTTGTATTCATTGCATAAGTGCATAGCTGTCTCTAAAAGACTCTGAAAGAACAGGGGCAAGAAGCATCCTCAAACTTGGACTAACAAAAGGGATAAGCTGTTTCACAAAGAGAGAAAAATTATGCTAGAACAATAAAGGAGCATAGGTTTCAAAAGTGCAAATGCCATTCCTTTTGAAAAAGGAACAGTAGAACACAGCAAATGCCGTTCCTTTTGAAAAAGGAACAGCAGAACACACCAATGCCATTCCTTTTGAAAAAGGAACAACAGAACACACCAATGTCGTTCCTTTTGAAAAAGGAACAGCAAAAATCAAAATGATGTTCCTTTTAGAAAAGGAACAGCAAGACAAGAGAACGCCGTTCCTTTGAAAAAGGAACAACAAAAATCAAGAGTGTTGTTCCTTTTGAAAAGGAACAGCAGAAAAATCAAAAGTGTTGTTCCTTTTGAAAAGGAACAGCAGAAAAATCAAAAGTGTTGTTCCTTTTGAAAAGGAACAGCAGAAAAATCAAAAGTGATGTTCCTTTTGAAAAGGAACAGCAGAAAGATCGAAAGTGTTGTTCCTTTAGAAAAGGAGCAGCAAAAAAAATCGAAAGCGTTGTTCCTTTAGAAAAGGAACAACAGAAAAATTGAAAGTGTTGTTCCTTTAGAAAAGGAACAGCAGAAAAATCGAAAGTGTTGTTCCTTTTGAAAAGGAACAGCAAAAAAAATCGAGAAATAAAAAATGATGTTCCTTTTGAAAAGGAACAACAAAAAAAATCGAGAAATAAAAAATGATGTTCCTTTTGAAAAGGAACAACAGAAACATGCAAATGCCATTCGTTTCAGGAACGACAAAATTGAAATCTTTTAGTTCAAACATATGTACACAAACAAGTTTGAAGAAAGGAAATTATGTACAAATTGTGAAAAGAATTGAATTCCTTAATGAATTATAGGTGAGGAAGACTTCTCTTCCTCTCCTAAAATCTCCATATCAGTGTCTCTGCGTAGCTGTTGGCACAAAGATTCCCGAGTGAGCGGTTTACGATAGAGACGAACTCGGTGGCCATTCACTTTGAAGGTATATCCAGAACCGTCAATGGTGATTAAAGTGATGGTCCCATTGTCATGTACCTTCTGGATTTCGTATGGTCCCAACCAACGAGTCTGGAGTTTCCCAGGGAAGTCCTGAAACCGAGAGTCATATAACAGAGCCCAGTCTCCCTCGTGGAAGACTTTGTTTTTGATGAGGGCATCATGCTATTTAGCTCGCTGCTGTTGAATCAATGCTGTATTTTGTAGTGTAGAGAGCCTAATTTTGTCCAATTCATTGATCTGTTGTAGTCGATTAATCTGTGCCTCGGTTAGATCTAAGCCAACTTCCTGTGCTGTTCGTAATGTTTGGATTTCAAATTCTATAGGAAAAATGGGTTGTTTTCCAAACACTAATTGATAAGGTGAGTAACCATTGGTGCTTCTCCATGTTGTTCTATAGGCCCAGAGTGCTTCAGGTAGTCGGGCAGCCCAATCACGCCTATGTGACGCAATGGTTTTTGTTAGGATTGATTCTATTACCTTATTGCTGCTTTCTACTTGTCCATTCGCCTGTGGGTAATATGGAGTAGTGATTTTATGCTCGAGATGATAATTATTAAGTGTTGCAGCTAATCTATTGCCAACAAATTGTGGTCCTCCGTCTGTAATTATTTCCCTTGGAAGGCCATAACGTACAAATAGATGGAACAAGAACTGAATGACAGAGTCCTCTGTGGCTCTTGGAAATGCTTCTGCTTCAACCCACTTGGTCACATATTCTGTTGCCACCAAGATATATGTTCTCTGATTTGATGAGGGATTGATGGGTCCAACGAAATCAAGAGCCCATCGCTCGAATGGTTCGATGACTAACTGTGGTTTGAGAGGCATCTCGTCAGCTTGACCAGGACGTCCTGCTCGCTGGCAGTTGTCACAGGCTTGGACAAATTTCTTTGCATCTCTGAAAATTGTGGGCCAATAATATCCTGTCTGTAATACTCTGTGTCCAGTTCTACGCTTAGGAAGTGTCCCCCACATGGTCCGTCGTGACAGGCTTTTAGGATGTCAAAGATTTCATCTTCTCGAACACATCTCCTGATATGCATGTCTGCCCCTGTGTGAAACAAATAGCCCCCAATCCAGGAGAATCGAGTACTCTTCTGAACAATCTGTTTTCGCTCATTAGGGGTTAAGTGTTTTGGTAGTTTACCTACTGCAAGGTAATTGGCAACATCGACATACCAGGGTGTTCGAACGACAACAACAAACAGATGTTCGTCCGAAAATTGATCTTCAACTGTTGCTGCATCAATTGGCTTTGGAATTCTTGAGAGAAAATCGGCTACAGGATTCTCTTTGCCAGGTCGGTCCTTGATTGTGATATCGAATTCCTGCAATAAAGTCAACCATCTAGTTATTCTAGCATTTGTGACAGGCTTATTTGCTAAATATTTTATGGCGGAATGATCCGTATACAAAATAACAGGATAACCTGTAATATAATGTCTAAATTTATTGACAGCATGTATTACAGCTAGGAATTCTTTTTCAGTAACAGTGTAATTTAATTCAGCAGGGGATAAATTTCTGCTGATGTAATAGATAGCATATGGTTTTTTATCCTCTTCCTGCCCAAGGACTGCGCCAATGGCTGTATCTGAGGCATCAACTGATATCTGAAATGGCAGATCCCAGTTTGGTCCTTGCAGGACTGGGGTTGTGGATACAAGCTTCTTTAAATCCTTGAAATCACGTTCACATTTTTCTGTCCAAAGAAAATCAACGTTACCAGTTAGTGCATATAAAGGTGCAGCAATGTGTGAATAATGTTCTATAAATCGTCTATAATATCCAGAAAATCCAAGAAAGCTACGTACCTCTGTTTGAGTAGTAGGAGTGGGAATAAGCAAAAGTATTTGGATTTTGGCTAGGTCTACCTGAATGCCGACTGCTGAAACATAGTGTCCTAGAATAAGTCCTTCAGTCATCATCATGTAACATTTTTCGTGGCTTAAGCAAAGCCTGGTAGCTATACAACATTGTAGGACTTTTTCTAGGGTATCTAGTGTTGGATCAAAATCATCTCCATAGGGTGTAAAGTCATCCATATATACTTCAAGTCCATCATTTATTAAATCTGCAAAAATGCTAAGGATGGCCCTTTGGAATGTGGCGGGATCATTACATAGGCCAAAAGGTAAAACTCGGTAGGCAAATGTTCCCCAGGGACAAGTGAAAGTTGTTTTGTCCTGGTCTTCAGGGGCAATCTGAATCTGATTGTATCCACTAAAGCCATCCAGGAAAGAAAAGAATTTTTTTCCTGCCAAAATATCTAGCACTTGGTCTATGAATGGGAGAGGAAAGTGGTCTTTTTGTGTTGCTTTATTGAGTTCCCTGTAATCCACACAAATTCTCCATTTCCCATTCTTTTTTGGTACCACCACAAGTGGAGAGACCCATTTACTGTTAGAAATAGGATAAATGAAATTGACATCTAACAGTTTCTGAAGTTCCGCTTTCACCACATCCTTTAGATGAGGATTAAGTCTTCTCTGCAGTTGACGGACAGGTCTAGCATATTTTTCTATATAAATGTGGTGTGTACACAATTGTGGGTCGATTCCTTTCATATCAGGGTAATCCCATGCAAATGCCTGTTGATATTTTCTTAACAGATGGATGAGCTTAGTTTCTTGTTCAGATGTGAGGTTGGCATTGATATTTAAAGTTTTTCCCGGTTCAATTTCCACAATTTTACTATTTGCGACAGAAGTAACAGGTATTGTTTGATCATGTGTGTCTTTCAGAGGATCTCCTTCTAATTCATTATCAAATGTTGCTTCTATCATGTGACATTGTGTGCAGAATCCGGCTTCAGTCTGACTAATGAAATTGTTAATGGCATCATCTTCTGTTTGATTTTTAAAGTCAAGTGCCTCTTGTATAGTCAATGGAGATCTAATGTTATCAGTAAGGTATGATACAGGATACTTGTTAGTTTTAATTATTGTGAGACCTGGCTGCGCTGGAGGGTATAGAACCAAATTCTTAATATCAGGTACTTTGGTTATGGTCATATTTCCTTGCCGGCAACCAATGTAAGCATCGACGGTGGCAAGCCAAGGCCTACCTAGGATTAGCGGGTGTCCATCAAGTCGGGTTTTTGGATTAATTATCAGGAAATCGGTCGGATATTCCCAGGAATCTATAGACCATGACATCATGTAGAGTACCTTTTGGTCTAACCACAGATCGGTCGGCCAATTCTAACAAAGTAGAGGTAGGTTCTACAGATGTAATGCCGAGTTTTTGACAGGTGGTGGTTGTTAAAATATTGATTGCAGCTCCTAGATCAACTAAGGCATTAGACAAGGTCTGACCATAAATTTGAACAGTTACAATTGGATTTCCTTGGTCTTCATATTTAATGGGTGTTTCTTTCCCAGATAATAGATTAGATAAAGTATCGACTACTTGGACTCTTGGATTAGTTGTTATATTCCTCCTTGGTTTCTTTATGCACAATTCTTTAATAGTTTTTGCGTATATAGGAATATCTTGAATGGCTTGGAGGAACGGGATTTTTATATACAAATTTTGTAATTCCCCCAGAATGTCAAAGTCAGGATACTGTAAAGGTCGAGGTATGATTAATCGTTCTGGGAACGGGGGAGAGGATGTGGTTGCTTGATTATGAGACTCCTGCTTATTTACATCCTCTTGTTGCAACTGATGTTCTCTTACTAACTGATCTTCAATATGAATTGTTTTATCTCCCTCATTTTCAATGATACGTCCAAATCGTAATTGAAGATCGTTACACTCCCGCAGGTCGGGTCCTATTTCTGGTGATTCTATGATTTGAAGAGATTGGACCGGTCTGTTATTTGGATTGGCGTTGGGTTGGGTTGGGAGTTGCGGTCTCAAATTAGACTGGGGATTTTGTTGTAGAGCTGGCAGAGTAGGTTGAGGGAGCGGAATAGTTCCTACTGGATGTTGCATTGGTCTTTGCCAGTTTGTCTGCTAGGGTGAACCTTATGAAGTAGGGGGAGTCCATTGCGGAGGATATGGGCTATTTTGCCAATATGGTGGAGTATAAGGGAAATTCGGCCAACCAGATTGGTTTGGCTGATTCAGCCACGGGTTTGAAGAAGGAAACGGTGGTGGTGACCAGTTTGAGAATGGGGGTGGGAGCTGATTTTGCCACATATTATATTGTCGAGCATTATATTGTGGAGGTTGAAAGGAAGAGGTTGGGTTTGAAAATATACTAGACTTTCTTGGCTGCCACTGGCGGCGTTGGTTGATCAAGTACACCGATTCTGGTTCTTCCTCTGCTTCCTTGTATACTGCTTTTAATCCAGGAAGTGAGGGGCAGCTTTCCGTAAGATGATCGTTTGTATAGATGGCACATGTTTGGACTGTATGCAGTGGACACTCCTTGTGACTATGTTTTTTTCTGCATCGGGGGCAGAAGATTGCCAAATTCTGTTATGCCTCCATCTGCTTCTGTTTGGCCTGCATAATATCAAGTTGTGTAGTTAGTGTCCCTAGAATATCAGTTTTAAAATTTTCTAATAAATTTCCAATCTCCACACGCGTTACTCCTTCTGTTGATATTTTATTGTCTCTTGCAAACCGATCATATTCTGCCGGTTTTATTCTTGTGCTGCCTCTCGAACTCCTGATGCATAAATCAATAATGTCAGCAAAATTCTCTTGATAAATATCCCCTTTTTCCATGATGTTTAATGTTTCAATCCACTGTTCCTTCATGCCCTTTATCAATACAGTTTTTAACACATTATCAGGTAAAGGTAGTGATGCATAAGGAGATCTTTGTAAATTGTATTGAAAACGTTCCACATATTCTTCTAATGTTTCATTCGGTTTGGCTATCATTTGGAATATTTCGTCTTTCAATTCTATAGACCTACAATAATCCTGATATTTTTTTAAGAAGGATTATTTCATTTGATCCCAATTGTTGATGACCCCACCACCTAGTCCCATAAACCATCTTAAAGCAGCCCCCTTTAATGTAGAGGGGAATAATTTCAATTTCTGGGGATCGGTGGTGTAATCATATCCCTACACAACACATCAAATTCGAATAAAAATGCATTCGGATCTTCTGATGTGAGACCGTGAAATGTAGGGATATGTTGAATAGGGATAGCTTTCATAGGCGCATTTGCTGCAGAATCCACTATAGGATATTGTAATGTAGAGGTTTGATTATTTGGCTGGTTTTGAGCCATAGGGTCGAATATATGCCAATAACCTTCTGGGATATCTAGGAGGGTATTCCTAGGTTGAGAGGGAACGATTTTAGTAGGGATAGTTTTAATGGCACTTCCTTTATCTGGGATAAGAGGAATACCTGATGTCTGAGGAGATTGGATTCCTTCAACAATGATTTTCGCAGTGCTCCCCTTATCTGGGTTGTTTAATGGCTGATCTGTTCCAATGGGAGATTTTGGTTCCTCGGTTTCCCTTGTTTCTCCTTCTCCTTCACAAAAGTTGCTGAAATTCCCTTCCTGCAATAGTTCTGGAGTAGAATTTTCAATTTCCTGAAAGTCCTGCTCTTCAGTTTGACTATGCACCTCAGCAAAGGCTACAGATGGTGATCCTGTGGCCTGAAGGGAACTAGTAGGCTGTTTAGAAATGATTTTCCTGGGACCTACTGATGGCTGAGATTCTGTTTTCTTATAGATTTCGTCTATGAAAGTTGTTCAGCTAAGGGTCACCGACCCCTTAGCTTGTTCGGGTTTGGATGGAAGCTTGATATTCTTTTCTGGTTTTTTCTGCTTAGTCATGCACTCAAATGAACTACTAAATTCTATTCAAACAAAGCAAGAGCAAATATGTTAGGAAAGCGGACAGTGGAGTAGGGCTTTTACATGCTCCGCACTTAGGTTCTTACCTTTCGTTTTTAAGATCCAACTCTTCCCTAGCAGGTTCGTACACTACTCTGAAAAAGACAAATGGCTACACTCTGTCCCCGACAACGGTGCCAAAATGTAGAGCTATAAAAAGGGTCTCTTTCACCTCTAATTACCTCACATTAATATGTCAATCCGGGAGCGTTTGGTTATTTCAAAGAGTGACTCAATCTGAGGCTATTTGTCAGAGTAATGCTAGTAGTACAGCATTCTACAAAAATACAAGAGTAAACTGATGCTTGTCTATGACTAAGTTACTTCAAATGACTAAAGCACACACTCTTATAGATAGGCAACTTTATCAGTCAAGGGTTCGACAACAATAGCCCATCCCTTTGGAAACTGATGGAAAGGAAATTAGAGCATGGACCACGGGTCTGGGAGCGAGGCAGTAAATGTCGAGGCTCACTACAGCCACAGATCGTCTCTCACACCAAATGCGAGTAAATGAAACAACAGATAAAAATGGAACGGAAAATAGGAAATTGAACAGCAAATCTAGAATGGAACAGCAATGTTCAAAATGGAACAACAATTCTGAAATGGAACAACAATCGTATAACTAAACCTCGCGAGCAATAATCAAACTCTATCCTGTCAACTCAAATGCACTCATTGTAATCAAAACTCCAATCTTTCATTCTCCAAGCAAATCACGCAACCAACTAATGGAACAACATTAATTACTAATTATGGAACAACATGTGGAAATCATACACACACAACACTCTGAAAAAGTAATCTGATTTAACACCAATCATCAACAGGAATTACAACTGTGTTTCAAAATGGAACAACATGAATCCTGAATCATAAAGAACACATCTTTCAGATAATTTCCTTAACACAAATACACAACGTAAAAGCTCCGTAACAAAATGATAACAATGTTCAATTAAGTCTAATAATATTGAATCAATTCTGAAAGTATTGATGATGTAATGCAGAGTCAATATAAAGAACCTTAATGAACGAATCTTAACAGAGCATATGATGTAACATATAAAGCATATCAGATTACCAACTAATGACGATAAGAAAACCATGCAGAAATCAAATCGTAGTGATACAGAAGCAAGTGTCCTCTGGGGTCGGGCCCTTAGCCTCAAGGGTACACCGCTTTAAGTTAATCCAGACGTAGAGATAAGATAATCACAAAGTTTTTATTAATGCATGAAACAGAAAGTACAACGAGCCAAGTTCAACGAGACTCGATGATCAAAGTTCAATCTTTAACAAAAGGTTACATAAAAGCATCATCCTACAGACTAACAGTGTCATCCCTTTATATAAGGGTAACGGCGGAGATGTCTAAGCGATAAGATAAATAAAGCAGCGATCCCTCAGGATCAAAGATCCTGAGGGATTCGCCAAACTGTTAATCCTTAATCACTTCTTTCCTCCTGTTAATCCTTAATCACTTCTTTTATCCTCCACCGAGCTGGTGCCTTCTCCTCCTTTTCCGGACCGGTTTGCTTCAACCTGCTTAGCCTCGTTTACACTCGGTCCTTTGTCAAAGGGACAGAAGTTACCCTGTTCTTGTCTTTTTCTTTGGAACAACAGCTCCTTGTTTTTACCCTTTCCTGCACAGGAGAATGACAACCATTAGCGGTTAAGTTTTGCATACTAATTCCACATATTTTATCATAATTCTCTATTGTTTTCCACATTCATGATGTAAAAGATTCACAAGTCCCACTGAAAAGCCATTGAAATGATCATTAAAAACATACCTTTTTAGTACTCCACAGCGATGAGTCACATTTTCAGCTCTTTTCTCAACTCGTTAAACTCATATGAAAATATTGCTGAGTATTTTTTCCCTTTTTGACTCGTTAAAGAGAATAAAAATGGGGGGTCCACTTTCAGCTCTTTTCCGACCCTTTAAAAGCGAAAATATGGTCGAGCCCTTATCGTTTCGAACTCATTAATGGATGCGAAACATCGTGTGCCCAGTATAAGTTTACCCCATTTTTGGGCTGGGAGGCACTATTTACGAAAAGGTACTCCTTCACTGAAATGGTCAAGCAGTTCTCTCAAGTATTGTCTTTTACCTTTTCCGGTTTGAGAGACACAGATATACGAAAAGGGACCATGTGGAGTTTTCTTTTACGTGTCTTTTTCAAAGTCTCTAAACGTGAAAAAGATACCGAGTTACACCTTTGTCGGACTCGTTAAACTATTAAATGACATCGAATTTTTAATCATGATGAACACGAGCTTCTCCTTCCTAGGGCTCATTAAACTTACTCGGTCTGATTCATCCAAAGGATGCACTTACAGTGAAAGCATATGCTATCCCCTTCAAGCTTGCGATTAAATAATAATTGGGGTACTCGCCAGAAATGGTGGGGGGAATTTGGAAATCTATCGAGTCGTGTCGATGGCTTACTCTTGAACATGACACTCTTTGCTTCATGTGAAGATGGGACATCCTCCTTTGTATCATTGACCTTCCTCGGTTTGGGCCGATCATTTTTGCCTTCCATTTGATCTCTACCATGTCATTATGACCACCAATCCGATGGATCCTATTGTAGCAACCATCGTCATTTAAATCTCATTTTCAATATTATCGCAAAAAAAATAAAAAAATCAAATATTATGTTTAAAAAATCAAAAGAGAATGTGAAAGTCTGAAAACAGTGATTTATTTTATATTATTGATGGTATTCAAATCTGATATAAGGTGGGGCCCCGACCCATATATTAAAGTTCGAGCGATATCACAAGATATAAGCAAGCGTCGGCTCAAGAAGCGGGTAAAGTGCTCTGTGGGAGAATAATGAGCATGAGTTATAACTCAAGCTCAACCCCTGTAGTTGACCATGATGTCAAGGTATTTGACTGAGATCTATGGCCTGAGATTGCTGTGGGGGTTCAAGCCCGATGAAACTCCCGTACACTCCCTACCCCCGCAACGGGCCATCCCCATCATTTCACTTCATCTCATCTCCTCCAAGTCATCCTCCACCCTCATTCATTACCGTCCACCTCATCCACTATACCTCGTCACCTCATCTGCCACTCCATTAATTAGTTACATTAATTACAGGTTTTACCTCCGTTTTGATTATCATATATATATAAGACAAATAAAACCCTATTGCATTAGTCTTTTGTTTTAGTACTAATCAACCTCGCATCCAGTTCAGCAGGCTGAGTTAGTAACCGTCCCGACAACTGTGATCAACAATTGTCACCAGCAATTGTCATCTACAGACAACATGGACAAACAAGTAAGTTCTTCATCAGTTATCCATACCCCATTAATGGATGTCGAACGAGATATTTCTCATACCTCCTACACAATTAAGCATCTTTCACTGTATCAAGAGGTCATTATGAACCATAAAAAGTCTCCTATATTCATGGAAATGGTTAGTTCAGGTGTTTTAGCTGTTTTTGTCCCCATAACTCATTTGTTCCCTGAATTTATTCAATGGCTAGCCTCAACAATGTACACCAAGAAGTGTTTTGTAATGAATCAGTCAGGGGAGAGTGTTTTTCAAGTAACCTCACAATTAATACACCAAGCTTTGAATTAACCTGTGTCTGGAACTTACACCACCTTTACTGAAGAATCTCTGATTTCATATTATGATAACATGTCTCCTCAGGAACTTTCTCATGTCACCTCTTTCCTGGCCCCTAAATCTGGTCAATTCTCCCTAGATGGGAATCTCTTCTCTTTAGAAATATTTGCAGTTGACATAAGACATGTTTTACAAGTAATTTCCAATATTGTAGGAAAAGAAGACTCCAAGTAGGTGGATAAAGTTGTGCTGGGATTTTTCTCCTTAATGATGAAGCCAGAGATAGTACTAGACATTCCAGCATTCTGGGTAGATACTATCAATACCCAATTTATGACTTTGCCTCTCACTGGGTCCTTGAAATTTCCTTCAGTCATTACTTATTTATTTATGTACCTGAATGCTGAACTTTTTTCTAATTTGGGACTAAATGTTGTTGATATCAATAAAAAGAAGTAGTCAGTGGTATTCTGGATAGACCTGATAAGGGGTTATCTAGGAGATAGTGGTTTATTTGAGTTTACTTCTTTCTTCCTTCTAGTGGTTTAAAAAATCTTGAATGGAACTCTACCCCCAACTTTTCTTCCTAAAGCTCAAGAATTTCTTCAATTAAGTAAGGATGTGAGATTTGGGGATTGGTTCATCTTTGAAAAGCATGCATAAATTAGGCTTTATGGAGCCTTTGTCAAGCCTTACAGGTTACCTAAATTTGTGCCAATGAGGCTTTTTTCCCTTGAATTTATCAGGGAGATCATGAATGTAGATCAAGTTCATTTTGTTCCTATAAAGAAAGGCTATTTCTTTAAGTTACCTAAAGCAGTGGGACCCTTCATTGTGAATACCAGACAGGTTTCCCAGGACGTTGAGAGATTTTGAATGAAATGTGTCTTTTACAGGTGGTTGAGTGGGCTTATGACCCTCATCAAATTATTTCAAAGAGAATGGATATTCAGCCTTTGTACATGAAAATATACATGAAACATAGAAATTGGCAAATGGAGGTTTGCAAAACACTCAAGGGACGAAGATTGAAACTTCTAGCATTACAGAAAAAGGTTTCAAGAGGGTTAGAGAGGAAGTTATTGATTTGGAAGAGGAAGAATCTGAAGCAGGAAAAAGGACTAAGTTTCTGGATGCAATGTCTTCAGCACAACTTGGCTTGGTGATTTAGTTAGGAGAAATAGAAGGTTCCCCAGCTTCCCCATCTTCCAGAGAACCTGTTCATGATCAGGTTCCTTTAATTTAAAGTATGTTTGCTCAAATCGCTGAGAGAAATCAGACGGTAAAGTTAAATATGGAGGCTCAAGCTCAGTCTCAAGTTGCTCCTGAACAAATTAGATTGGTATCTGCTATGGATTTGGAGAGGAGCCAACTTAAAATTGCTTTTTCTCATCCTACTGAAATATCAATGGGGTCCACTAGTAATTTCAAGACAGTGAATTTAACTGTTGATACTCACAAGCTTCCAATGCTTGACAAGATCAATTTTCACATGAAAACTGTGCAATTGATCGTAAATGATCTACATAAAACAAATGCAACAGCTATTAAGGTAGAAAAAATTCTAAATTAGGTAATTCAACAATTAAAGTTGGAGAAAGCCAACTCTAGAGCTTTGAATGCACAGGTGGATGAGCTGAAGAAAATTATCATAAAAATAGGTGTCAATCCTGATGACCAACCTGCTATTCAAAAATTATTACAATCTACCAAGTCAGAGATTGGGGTTTTGAAAAAGAAGTTGAATCTACATACAGGTGAGCATCCCATTGTTGTAGGGATAGCTGAAGTGGAAAATGAAAAGGAAAAACTTCTATAGGATGTGTTGTAGAAAACTAAAGAATTTTCTTTACTTAAAGAATCTCTGGACAAGCTGAAACGACATGTGGACACTCATGTTTGTACAATAGTAATGCCAGCCAACACAGATGACCCAGCAAAACAAGTTTTACAGTTGGGAACAGAACTTAAAATGGTTGAGCAGGATGTAAAGAAAGCCCAAAGAGAGTTGGAAACAACATGCAAGCTATTGAATTTGAATGAAGAAGAAGAAATAAGGGAGAAAGATAATGTAAAGAAGTACAGGTAAGATCTCCTAAGGGCTGAGGATGAAATCAAAAGGCTAAAGGAGAAAATGATGGGCAATATGTCCATAATTCAAGCCGAGGAAATCCTATGGGATGAAGTCATTGAGGTTATCAAGGGCATTTGGGAATTTCTTGTTATTATATCTGAAGAGAAAACACTAGTCCAAGACATGGAAGAGGCGGTCATGAAAAATAAACAAAAAGATTTAGATAGATCAAAATTTGCAAAGAGGATGATAGATTTCATTAATTCTAAATCTATTGCAGAATTGAAGTAGCATGACATGCCAGACAAAACATTATGTGAAATAGATTTCAATAAGATGATTGTCAGAAATATTTATAGGAATAATGCTGAGAAGAAGATAAATGAGATGAAGGAAGCAGTTTCCAAGTTTAACATCCTGTTTGATAAAAGAGTTAGAGCTGGACTTCCTTCTTGCTGGGATCTACAAGGAAGCTTGCTACCATGGAAGACATACGAGACTTTGCTAGTTGAGGCAAAGAGCAAAGTGGATAGTACTCATGAAAAGATAGCAGTATTAAATGGAGCCACCATTGTAAACTACCTTAAAAAATATTTTAAGCTTCTCTGGATGGTGAAGACTCTATTTACATATAAGTCTACTTATAGTAGGATTACAGCTTGTAGAATAGCACTTGACAAGTTAGAGGAAGCACCAAAGTAAAATGTACCATTATGGAGAAAGTGCAAAGAATCGATGAGAGAGAAGACCAAGGATGCATCAGCAGGACCTTCTACTCAAGCCACAAATTCAAACAGTGAGCAGCAATCACCATTCATACTTTAAATTCTGTTACTTCTTGTTATCTTATTTCTTGAGGAAAATCAGGTGTCTTTTACCCTCTAATGTAATATTCTGTAATGACTTTTACTTTAGACGTTAGAAGATAGTTAATTAGTTTTATAGTTTTGGTAGTTACCAACTATCCCATGATATATAAAAAGAGGTAAAATTATAGAAAAAAGGTCCGAATTTTGAAGAACTTGGAAACTATGCAATTGTATTCTTGATAAATTGATGATTAATGAAAGAATTAGGAGTTGTCCACACATTGTTGGGTATGATTTTGTAATTTATCTGTTATGTGTCATCATGTTTCTTCCTTTATTTAAATATGGTACTGAAGTTGTAGGTCTTTGTTTACTTATGTGAATGAAGTTAAAATTCCTTAAAAGAGGGCTCCTATGTTTAAAGTTCCTACCTCTATATTTTCTTCTAAGTTACAAATAATAGTTCCTGTCAAACACAACATATTATATTTAATTTCTCAAGGCATTATTCACACAACATTTATATCCAACATCACATGGCATCTTGAGATTTTCATATCAGATAAATATTAAGGGTTAAAAGTCAGGTCCTTCTGGCCCTTCACATGAGGATACATTATACAAATAAGTGACATGTATAATAAAAATTAATGTCTTAAGCACAATTTCTACACAGCCAGGAAATTGGTTTCTTAAGGGAAAATAGATCCAAAAGCTGCCAAACTTCCAGTTGTGTCATTGATATGTTCAATAGTTGTCATTCTGTAGTTACACTTACCTCTATTTCTCTGTATCATCCAAAATCATTTTGCATCCTCTCACCTCGCATCGATGATGTGGGATTCATTATGGCCCTCCTTCAACATGGTCACTTTCCATTGACATCAACTCATTATCCAGGAAGTTGATTGAGAGACTCCCTTCCAGTACCTTAGAGCTTGCATGCCTTAATGGCAATTTCTTCACACTTGACGATAAGTTTAAATCATTGGCTTTCAATCAAGTGATTTCACGGGTGTTCGACTTCAATTCCTGTATTCACATTTCGTGAATTGCGCTGATAGTATCTTGAGGGCCATTGTCATTATTGGTGGTTTCTCTCGCACTTGTTAACAGTTTGCATGATTGACTGGTAATCAAGCGACTTGCTAGCATGTTCGACGTCAACACATCTATTCGCATGCTAGAATCTGTACTTTGATTGGGTCTTGTTGGATCGCAAGACCCTGGACTCAGATCACACAAGTCCAAGTTGCGAAGTGCTGTGAGATGGTTTATGATGATATGCATGTCTCTTTAAAATGGTTGGTTGTGACCAGACCATGAGTTATCATATGTGATCCATCTCATCATTGGATGGCTGCGAACATACCTTGGTTTCATTATGATCCTCTTTGAAGGATGGCTACACCCATACTTGGATCCATTTACATGATCATTCTCTGGATGGTTGCGTCCATGCCACGATTCATGTATCATTTAATAAAGATCTCATTTTATGTATATGTATCTGTACTTTCGTGTAGGTTTTTCGATGATAGACCAGTTCCCCGCACTGATTCATAATGAATTTCATCCCTCACTCTGGCTTAGCCTTCACGCTTTAGGGGGCATCTGTTACACAACATTTTGTCACTGTCCCTAGACTCCTCGTTCATTGATCCTGGAGGACCTCTACAGTGAACCCCGCATGCTTTGCCTTCATGGAGAAACTCCCATTATGTCCCTCTTCATGAGCAGATCATTCCCCTTTTTCACCATTTCCTCAGAAACTTCTATTTTTCCCAGTTTACAAGGTCGGCGCTAATGACCTTTGTCTCCCCCATGCTGATGTGTATAGATAAGAACTATTCCCCGCGCCGAACGGTGCGACTAAGCTGTGTGCTAGTCACGTCGATCCTGTTATGGAAAGTTTTTTAAATTAGAACTGAAACTTCTAGCTCTAGAAGCTCCGTAACGGAAGTCTGGTAAATGGTTTGGCCGGATGGGGTTGAGGATGACAGTTTGGGCTCCTTTCCCCTATAATGATGGAACTACCTCAAGGGATCAGTCCTTCTCCCATGAGAAGAGGATCCATCTCCCATCCATATTTCCTATATAAACTTCCCTTCTTCCCAAGCATAAGCTAGTTAGAGTGTTGGTTGAGTGTGAGTATACTATTTTGATTAGACAAGCAAGCTATTACTAGTTGTAGCCATCCAATTGTGTGAGGAAGAAGTGTGTTTGGTTTGGAGTGAAGCCTAAAGGGAAGAGCCTTTAAACTATTGTTGTTTGAAGCCATCATGGAGTGCTAGCAGAAGTGCGTGGGAACCTGGTCTTGTTAAAGGAAGACTGCAACATCAAGGCGAATGGTTGTAATCTCTCTTTGATATTAATATATGCAACTATCGATTGATTTCCTACATGTTTTGTAATATTACATATTCATGGCTTAATGTTTCTTGACTTGTTAAGTAGGTTGAATTGCAATTTTTCTATTATTATGTTTGTGTGTTTTTGTTGTTTACTTGTTTCAGGAGCTTGAAGAAGGAAGCGAGAGATTGCTGGAGCAAGCAAGCAAGGGCATCATTAAGCAGGATAAGCGACCAAGAGGTAGGCCCTCTTGATTGATTCTAACCTAAGGAAATCTTCCGTAGAATGTATTTGTTGTGACTAGACCCATTATCAGGCTAGAGGAATTCGTTCGTGTCCGCACTTATAATTTTACTTCACCACAAATTGGCGACTCCACTGGGGAGATCCCATTTTTTTTTTGTTTTAGATTTCATGATTTCATGAGAACTTTGCTAGTTTCACGTTTTCCCTTTGGTTCTGTTTCTTTTCTCCGACTTACTGGCCTAAGTCTAAAATTCATAGTAGCAGATCTAGTCCCTATTTTGATTTTTTTTTTCCTTAGTTGCCTCGGCCAGCGCATTTAATCCACTGACAAACTCGTCGACCAATGCGAATTGTGAAGGAATAGTTGCACCGACCAGCCTTTGGCGCTTGCTGTCAGTTACGCAGTCACGCCGATTCCTATAAGTGAAGATTAGGGCTTGACCCAAATCTTGGCCAATGTGTTCTGCTATTGTTGTTTTGACCCCGTGAGCCTTTTTTACTGTTTTCTCCCTAATTAGGCAACAACTTTTCATTTGGTTTTTGCTTGCTTGTTGAATTGTCATCTCGCTATTTGATTGATTGAGTCATTGAGTGGTCAGTGGCACTAGGGCATCTAGTTAGTCACCCATTCAACAGCTTATGGACTCATCAAGTTCGAGTGTCAGTGTGTTTGCTCCTTGCATTTGTTTTTTGGTCCTTTTAAGACTTTGACCTCTTTTTGCACAAGTTTGAAAAATGTTACATTTACTAGCTTGAACGTCTTTTTCGGGCATAGATTACATTTTTGGTCTTGTGTTTGGTAAAGTCAATGTTTCATTGATCTGAATGAACTTCTCTTTTCATTTTTTCATCTGCTTGTATGCGAAAAGTTTGTTTCGTTGTTTCATGAAATAGTATGAAATTCTAGCTTGTTGCATCATTATGATTTGTGTCTCTTCAAAACTGGAATTGCATTAGCATTTGAAAAAGGAAGAGAAATTTTTTATTTTTATTTTGAAAGGATTGATAGATAAGTGCTTTTCATGAAATTAGGAATTGGAATGCATTTTTCACTAGTTTTTTTTTTGAAGAAGTGAAGTAGTGAAAGATAATTTCGTTTTCAGTTGCTTGATTGTTTGCATTTGATTGAGTAGTTTCTACCCTCTCTAGTGTAGGCATTTCATTGAACTGGAAGGTTCTTGTCCCATTTAGTTGCATTTTAGGTTTTTCGAGTAACATCGTTAAGACCCGAAAACTGAAACTTAACTCAAGATCAACTCTAAAATGAATTCAATTAACCTAAGGTGCATTTGACATTAACGATCATATCTAGAAGGTCTAGGCTAGAGACGTGTTCAACGTCTTTAAACCTAGCAGTTGTCATTAGCTTCAACATTAGATAGTGCTAGCATGGATTTGTGCTCCCCGTACCGTCGAGTATATAATGGGAGACCCCACTAGGTTGCAATCTTTTTATCCTTAGGAAGCCATGTCAGCCGCCTTGTGAGCGTGATACACCGAACACAGCATTCGGGGAGATTGTGTGCTCATACTTCTTGGTTCGCCAGGAGGTATTTTGCAGTTCACAGTTGCCTAGTAATCCTGTTTACCTAGATCATCCAAAGTAGTCATTTGATTTTTCTTACTCATTAAACTTAAAAGATCATTCGAGAACTTGTCCTTTCGAGCTCTTTTCCAATCGAAAGTGATAGAGTCATCTTTGTTTCTTTCTCGACTCTTAAAAAATAAAAGAACATCAATCTCTTATGCGTCTTAATAATTGATTTCCCATGATCCAAAACATCCTGTTAGTATTTTTTGACCAAATCGTGAGTTCCCTTAAAATTACATTTTAAAGCCTTGAAGTTATTTGTTCTGTCAACTAAGACAAGGTCATCGTGGCTGAACCATCTGGTTCACCCAATTCCTCTTCCTCTCCTTCGTCTGAAATATTATCTGACTAGTTGTTTCCTGAGTTATCAAAGTCACTTGAGGACCAAAATATTGAACTCACAATTGTTTTGAGTTTTCAAACATTGTCATCTCGTCCTCCGCCTACCTTTGATTTAGGGTCATCTATTGATCTTGGCCCAGAATCTTCAGATAATCCCATTCGAACTCCAGAGAACTTGCCGACCACTAACAATCAGCTTGGACTGGTAATCTATCCTCTAAACCCTTTATTTGATGCTATTGAGATATCACCGTAGCGTCCTTGCAGTCCGTACAACCAGCCGGGTGTTCCTTTGGAACTATCCCCCAGTACACATTCAGACATTCATCGTCGTTTGTTTTCAAACATGGAACCCAAAGGTGATGCTCCAATCACTTCTCCGGATGAGTCTGAAGTTTCTACTCCACACACTATTGAGTGGGAAGAATTGAAATTGCAATTTCCTCGCCAGGGTTTCCCTTATTCGTAAGGTATTCCTGCCATCTTGCCACTCGGCTATGTGTCTTTGGGACACTTAGTTTCAGGCACACCTAGTGCCTCATCACTCTACCATAATCCTGTTTGGGCATCAGGCGTCAGGCCTATGTCAGGTCCGTTCATCAAGAACACGACTTCCCAACCAGCTGTTACTTTAGTCCCGGTGTAACCCACCATCCTGAATACTCTTGTATCATCAATCCTAGTTACATGTCAGTCACAACCGACAGTTTCAAATATTGTCTCTGCCATTTCTCCTGTCCCATTAGTTAGCGACCAGATTGTGCCACCGCCTAAGGGGCAAAACTTGAATGTCTCTATTGTGTGAGGTGCCACTAATGTGAGTGGCTCACAAGCTCACATGCTTGGTATAAACCAGCCCTCTTCTGGTATTCTTTATAACCATGCTAACCCTACTAGATCAAGAAATGTCCAGTACCAACAGGTTTAGAATCTTGGTGGTCTGTTTGGATCAAGCAATGTTCCGTATCAGTAGCCCTATGGGGCTTAGGTCCAATACCAAAATCCTTATGTTCCATATGGTTCTCAAGGATTGGTTAATCAAACTTACACCCTCCAATCTAGGCAGTACATCTAGCCTGGCTACAGCTAGATTCAGTTCGGTAATTTCTAGGGCACTGTTCAAGTACCCTTGCAACATAAATGACATCCTTTGCAACAACCAGGGTAGCCTTTGTTACCACAAGGGAAACCTTTGTTGCATCAAGGGATTTCCATGCAACAACAAGGACAGATTATCCCATAGCAAAGTCTCCTGCAACAACTGCAAGGCCAATCCTTCCAACAGTTGCAGTATGTCACACAACAATAGATGGAATATGCTCTTGATACCTCTCAACCCATACCCTCGCAGGGCCAACCTCTGCAAACCCAAGGAAAATTTTGCAACCGCAAGGTTAGCCCTTGCATCAACAAAACCAACCAGGGCAGCATCAACCCTTGTATATATATCAACAAGTTCAACCCTTGCAGGGACAGGATCAAGGTCAAGTCATGTAGCAGTAGGTGTAGAATCCTCTTGTCCTAGGTCAACATGTTCAAAATCCTTCTAGCCAAGGGCACCAGGTTAAAAGCCCATACGTCCAAGGGCAACAAGTGTATCAACCTTGTGCCCAAGGACTGCAGGTCCAAAACCCTCTTGTTTAGGGACAACAGGCTCAACAGCCCTATGTTCTAGGACAACAGGTCCCATATCCATATGTCCAAGGTCAACAGGCTCAACAACCTTTTAACCCATACGTTGCCTATCAACAACCTTTGCCTAGAGTTTCAAGGTATTCAAGGCCAGAATCCTCCCTTTGGTCAAGGTAATCCGCAATGGGGGCAACCTCAAATGCCATATGGACATAATCCCCCACTATGGGGCCAAAATCCTTACCAACAGGTATGGGCTCCTCCCTATGGGCATGCCTATTGACCTCCCATGCCTTTTAACACTCAATTACCTTTCTTGGCTACACTTGAGTTGTCGAATGAATTGCGCCTTATGAATGATCTGATCCTTCATTCGCCGTACTGGCCTTCGATGTCATCCAAGATACCAAGTGATTGCCCAAAGTTTGATGGAAAAGCTAAAGAAGATCCTCAAGCCCATGTGATGACATATCACCTCTGGTGCTCGTCGATCTCGTATGTGGATGATTGCATTTGTCTTTGTCTTTTCCAATGGACCCATTGTAGCATTTTTTTGGTTTTGGTAAGTTACAATCAATTAGTCAAAAAATGAAAATATTTTTCAAAAAATCTTAAGCTAGGATATAGACAAAAAGAATATTGAATAAAAAATGTTAGGAAATATCTTGATAACACGTCCATATCAAAGAAAATGTTAGAATATATGCCCTAAAAAAAATGAAGGCAAAAATAAAATGTTAGGTTAGAGAGAAAAGCAAAAAGCAATAAACTCTTCAAGTGTGCAAGTCTGAGTGCCACTACTTTTTACTTTTTTATGCAAAATAATGGTTGTGTGCAACTTGCCATAAATGCCACAACCCATGATAGTCAAATAGTTTAATATTAACTAGTTCATGCTTTAAATTTCATGTTTATAGTTAGAGAATAAAGATCTGGCCAAACTATTTAATCTTGGCAGATCAGTAGTTAGGTAGAGAATAATAAGGAGCTCAGCAGTTTAATCTGAGCCCTTGGATGCTATAAGGTTAGAATTAGATAGTTTTATTTTCAAAATAAAAGGGAAAGAAAAGGATCTGTTAACCTAAATGCACCCAGTTAAGTGAAGAAAAAATGTTAGGGTAAGTAAAGTGTAGGTAGAAGAAAGGTTGCAGAAGTACAAAGTTGATTGAGGCATAAGCACATTTATCATGCTTGATCATGTGTTCCAATGTGCAGGAGCAGCTATGAAGGTGAAAAGATGTTCACAAGTTGATTTGGTTAACTTCCCCTCATTTCATTTCACCCCCCACTACACACTTACTAATTTCCTCATTATCCCATCATTTCTTGAGAAAATACCCTTTTCCCTTCATTTTCACCTTTGCCCCTTGGTTTCACGCATTTTCCTAGCAATTTACCCTCCAAACGCATTCCCCTACCTAAAAACCCATTTTCCCTAATGTGAAACCCATTTCCATTTGAAGAAATGACTTTCCCCTTGTACGCTTAAAAACCCATAAAACCCCTTTAAGCCTAAGTTTTGTTTACCCTCACTTTATAAAGTTAACTCTACCAATATCCCTGTTTAACTTATATCCGCTATGTTTTAACTCGCTTATGTTTCAACCCCGCTTATTCATTAAAATAATTACAAATCCTTCGTAATTAACCCCTGGGCCCCGCTAATCTCATCACCTATTCCCTCTGTGCATCTCGACTGCACGATAGCCATCAGATCATCCACTTCTAGATCCAACGACCCACATCAATATCACGCGCTCCCGATCTTCGACCTTTACCCGCTGGAGAGCACGCGAGATTTGTGGTTTTGCTCGGGCCCCTTACGGTTACGTGGCAGCTCTATGTTAACTTGCGTGCCCTCGAGAAAATACCACCCCATGACCAAAAGTGGTGCGATGAGCCTCTGAAACCACTCCCCCACGTACGGTAAAACCATCCACTATTCACTTTGCGCCAAATTTTAAAAAGCTAATTGTTTACCCGTTTAAATGTGAAAACCCTCACTTTCGCTCTTTTCATCTGTTTACATAGTAAAACCTGTATAACCCTCCTCCGCCCAATAAGCCTCTGCAACCAATTTAACCACTATTTACCTCCCAAAAACACTTTGGACTCCATCCACAGGCATTTTAACACAAATGCAGCCATTGTGGCCCTCCCTGTCAACTTGTGTTTTTCTTAACAATTGTTGTATTTTGCATGTGATTAGCAGAAAACCAGGAGATTGGATAAACAGTTTTTATACCAGTTAAAAACTTGTTTGTTCCAGATTATCGAGAAATTAATTCAAATGATTTTCCTATACAAACAGAAATCAGGTCTAAACCAAAGACAAAGCAGAAGAAATCATTTACACAGTAAATGTTAAAACATACAATTTACACAGTTAAAAGACAAAACAGAGGAGGCAGATAAAACTTACAGATAAAAGACAAACAGATAAAATATATATAAATATGATCAATATCCAGCTACTTGATACTGAGACATGTAAAAGCTAAATGATTTATTGTTGAAATACACAGTAAAAACTTGAAATGTACAATAAAAGTAAAAAACACAGTAAAGGTTATTGACAGGTCAACAAGGTCAAAGAGTATCAAATGAAAGTGTATGAGATGAAAGGTCATAAGTAAAAATGACATCCAGCGTGAAGACCAAACATCCAAGCAGCTTAAAGGGCAAAATATCAAAGACCAAAGCCAGCAGAACCTAAATAACAGGGACAACAAGCAGTAGTTCAATAACTGTCTGTATCTTCTTGCATGAAGATATCTCCTTTTCTTTGAATAAATCTATTTTTGTAAAAACAATTTAGGATATTTTTTTAGTTCTACTGTTGTATAAATAATTCTCCTTACGAGTTATTATGGGTTCATCATGAATCAAGTTCAGCATTGAACCAAGTTGACCATTGAAAGAGAGTTTCACTCTTGATGAAGCATTTCAAAACACTTGATGTACTTAGATTTTCTGGACTCATAATACAAAGCAAAGGATTATGAATTCAATTTTACATAGTTTGTGTTTCCTGTAAGTTTTTCTAGTAACACTCATTATGTTTTTCTTCATATTCTTATGTCTTACAGAGATACCTAGGTAGGAATAATTATGTTTCAATCTATTCCTATAAGCTTATAAAGTGATAATCTATAAAGAGAATGGATTAAGGACTGTCTGTTTAATTAATTCCCTTTGAATCAATAAATAATCAGCAGCTTGTTGTAAGCATAAGCATATTCTCTTGAACCTTCTAAACATTGGTCAAAGGTTTCATACGTATGATTGTTTAATTTTCAGTCTGAAAACTGTGATAATCATATTATTTTTTGTTTATGCTCACCACTATTCAAGCTTTATCACTGTGTGAAATTTCATAGCAGCCCACTGTTTTGGTATTAATATTATTCAAAAGGTTAGGAATTACAATGTTACATCTGTTTCGTTCATTGGTCTTCCAAATTAAAACAAAACCCCAAAACAATTCTCTTAGATACTCTAGCTTGATAACTGACCATTATCAACTCAGAGGTACAACATTAGTCTGGCGTCGTTGCCTAGGATTCGAATTCCATTAAGTTTTCCTGAGACAACGATATTCATTTTATTCCTTTAAGGTCATTAAAGGTATAGAATGGTTAAAATCTTTCACCTGGCGACTCCACTAGCCCAAACTAACACCTTTTAAGCACACCAGATCTCATTCAGAATATGACTTAGTTTATCCTCTATCAAATCCTGAATTTTTCCTGAGAAAAGCCAATTCTAAAAGGACACATCAACCATATTGTTCTTCCTCTTCAGCCTTGCAGTTTGAAGAGTTAGCATCATTTGATCCTTTTAGTAATATTCCATCTAACCCTGATTTGACACGAATACCTCCTAGGGTTTCTGAACTATTAGATAGGGGAGTTGATTTAGATTCACTTTCCTCATTCATTCTTTTGAAAAACATCTAGAACCCCCATTACCACCAGGATCACCTAAAACTTAGTTTGACTTGGGTGTTCATTTACCTGAATACAAACCCACGGATTTCATATCCCCTACCACTTATTCATTTCCTTCCACTTCTGAACGACTTGAAGCTTCTACTTCCGAACAACCTGAAGAGACCATCTCTGTATATACAAATCCACTCTTTGAAACAAAAGAGGGTATTCATTCACAGGTCCCAAAGTTAGTTTTTAAGACTCCTTTAAAGTTATTCAGGAGATCCCCTCCTTCTTCACCTCCACATAGTCACACACCCCCTCAATCACCTTCTTCTTCCACTTCTTCATCTTCTTCTTTTTCATCTTCTTCTTACACAAACACCTCATACACCACCTTCTACTATGGCATTTCAACCCATTGTATAGGCTAGATATGTAACTTTAGTCTTACCTGCTAACCTCGATGCATTCCCAGCTAGATACTTGAAATACCTTCCCATGTACAATGGAGAAACTGGTCCCACAGTTGAGGACCATCTTCAAGATTTTCTAGACTTTGCAGACAATATGAATATTGAACAAGAAAATGTTTAGATGAGATTGTTTTTGCAATCACTTGAAGGAAATGTAAGAATCTGGTTTAGGCAGTTACCTGTAAATTCCATTAGAAATTGGGAATAGCTTACAAACATATTTAAAAATCAATGGGGTGTAAAGAAAGATCCTCTTTACTTTCTGATTGAGTTTGAAGAACTTAAAATAAACTTTGGTGAACCTGTATCAGACTTTATCAAAAGGTTCAATAAACTTTATCATAAGATGCCCCCTAATTGCAAACCCCCTGTAGCAGCAACTAAGTCTAGGTTTTCTAAAGCCTTTGATGATGATTTTTCTCTAATGATAAGATAGAGAACTTCAATAAATCTTGAAGATAGGCAAACAAATGCTATAGAGGTGGAAGCAAATAGGGCTACTTTGACTTCCTTGAAAGATAAAGAGGAAAAGGCCCAAAGAAAACTCAAATCTATTCAAGAAGCCTCTAGTTCCTCTAGTTCTTCTAAGACTAAAACTGAAGATTCTAAAATAGATGAAATAACTTCTCTTCTTATAAATCTATCTAATAGAATTTCCAAGATTGAGACTCAACCTAGGACAGTTCAACAAATAGTTACTAGACCCCAAAATCAAAATCAAGGTCACTATAGAAGGAATCCACAATTACAAATTCTTTAGAGACCTAGTAATGATCAGCAGGTTCCTACCCCTTTACTTATAGATGACCAACAACCTGACGAAAATACCATGACTATTTGAAGATATCAATAACATGGATACTTCTTCTAATCAAAAAGTTATGATTCCTCTCTCATAACAAAATCAGGTTCAAGAAGATCACGAATCCTCACAGGTTTCTAAATACCATGCCTTCTCTAAATTTTTAATTGCAGAGTCGAACAAGAGATATGAACTTAGGCCTAGACTTGGCCCTGGAAGACTTCCTGAGGAGACTCCAATAATTGAACCTCATACCAAAGCTGTTGAAACTCAAATAGATGTTATTCGACCATTAAATCAGTCAACTGATATTGCTCAAAATGATAAAAATGCTTTGACTACATTTAATGTTCAAAAAGAGTTAGAAAGAGTTAAAATCCAAATTCCACTTTTAGAACTTTCCAAAAACACTTGGTATAAAAATCAAGTCTCCAAATGGATGCAAAACACCTCGGTTGATGTTGAAAGTGATATCATTAGTTTCCAAGATGAAAAACCAACAGTTGTCTTTGGTCCTAACTTAGATATGATAGATGAAATAGTGCCTCCTTTCTATGTAAATCTTAAGACAAATGATTCCATGTTATATAATTGTATGCTTGATTATGGAGCATCACATAACCTCATGCCAAAAACTATCATGGACCATTTGAAACTTGACATAACTAGATTCTATCATGACTTGTACACCTTTGATTCTAAAAGGGTGCCTTGTTTAGGATTGATTAAGGATTTAGTAGTCACCCTTGCCCAAATTTAAAATATTAGGTTAGAGAGAAAAGAAAAAAGCAGTAAATTGTGAAAGTGTTCAAGTCCAAGTGCCACTACTTTTTACTTTATTATGCAAAATAATGGTTGTGTGCAACTTGTCATAAATGCCACAACTCGTGATATTCAAATAGTTTAATCTTGACTAGTTCATGCTTTAAATTTCATGTTTATAGTTAGAGAATAAATATCTGGCCAAACTGTTCAATCTTGGCAGATCAGTAGTTAGGTAGAGAATAATAAAGAGCTTATCAGTTTAATCTGAGCCCTTTTATGTTATAAGGTTAGAATTAGATAGTTTGCTTTTCAAAAGAAAGAGGAAAGAAAAGGGTCTACTAGCCTAAATTCACCCAATTAAGTGAAGAAAAAATGTTAGGGTAAGTAAAGGTAGGTAGAAGAAAGGTCGCAGAAGTACAAATTTGACTGAGGCATAAGCACATTTATCATGCTTGATCATGTGTTGCAGTGTGTAGGAGCAGTTATGAAGGTGAAAAAATGTTCACAAGTTGATTTGGTTAACTTCCCCTCATTTCATTTCATCCCCCACTACATACTTACTAATTTCCTCATTATCCCATCATTTCCTAAGAAAATACCCATTTCCCTTCATTTTCACCTTTGCCCCTTGGTTTGACACATTTTCCTAGCAATTTACCCTCCAAACTCGTTCCCCTACCTAAAAAATCTTTTTCCCTAGTGTGACACTGATTTCCCTTTAAATAAATCACTTTCCCCTTGTAAACGCCTAAAAACCCATAAAACCCCTTTAAGCCTAAGTTTTGTTTACCCCCGCTTTATAAAATTAACTCTACCAATATACCTATTTAACTTATATCCGCTATGTTTTAACTTGCTTATGTTTAAACCCTGCTTATTCATTAAAATAATTACAAATCCTTTGTAATTAACCCCTGGGCCCTGCTAATCTCAACGCTTGTTCCCTTCGTGCATATCGACTACACGATAGCTGTTAGATCATCCACTCCTAGATCCAATGACCCACATCAATATCACGCGCTCCCTATCTCCGACCTTTACCTTCTCGAGAGCACGCGAGATTCGTGGTTTTGCTCGGGCCCCTTGCGGTTACGTGGTAGCTCTACATTAACTCGAGTGACCTCGAGAAAATACCACCCCAGCCAAAAGCGGTGCAATGAGCCTCCAAAATTGCTCCCCCACGTACGGCAAAACCATCCACTGTTCAATTTGCGCCAAATTTTAAGTTAAACATTTACCTATTTAAATGCGAAAACCCTCATTTTCGCTCTTTCCGTCTGTTTACACGGTAAAACCTATATAACCCTCCTCCGCCACCCTAAGCCTCTACAACCAATTTAACCACTTTTTACCTCCCTAAAATTCTCTAGACTCCATCCACAGACCTTTCAACTCAAATGAATCCATTGTGGCCCTCCCTGTCAACCTGTGTTTTTCTTAACAATTGTTGTATTTTGTAGGTGATTAGTAGAAGACTAGGAGACTGGATAAATGATTTTTATACCAATTAAAAACCTGTTTGTTACAGATTCTTGATAAATGAATTCAAATGATTTTCCTGTACAAATAGGAATCAGGTCTAAACCAAAGACAAAGCAGAGGAAATCATTTACACAGTAAATGTTAAAACATACAATTTACATAGTTAAAAGACAAAACAAAGGAGGCAGATAAAACATACAGATAAAAGACAAACAGATGAAATATACAGAAAGATGATCAATATCCAACTACCTGATACTGAGACATGTAAAAACTAAATTATTTACTGTTGAAATACACAATAAAAACTTGAAACCTACAGTAAAAGTAAAAAGCACAGTAAAGGTTATTGACAGGTCAACAAGGTCAAAGAGTATCAGATGAAAGTGTATCAGATGAAAGGTCATAAGTAAAAATGACATCCAGTGTGAAGACCAAACATCCAAGTAGCTTAAAGGACAAAATATCAAATACCAAAGCCAGCAAAACCTAAATATCAGGGACAACAAGTAGCAGTTCAATAGCTGTCTCTATCTTCTTGCATGAAGATATCTCCTTTTCTTTGAATAAATCTATTTTTGTAAAAATAGTTTAGGATATTTTCTTAGTTCTACTGCTGTATAAATAACTCTCCTTATGAGTTATTATGGGTTCATAATGAATCAAGTTCATCATTGAACCAAGTTCACCATTGAACCAAGTTAACCATTGAAAGAGAGTTGCACTCTTGATGAAGCATTTCAAAACACTTGATGTACTTAGCTTTTCTGGACCCTTAATACAAAGAAAAGGATTCTGAATTCAGTTTTACATAGTTTGTGTTTCCTGTAATTTTTTCCAGTAACACTCATTATGTTTTTCTTCATATTCTTATTTCTTACAGAGATACCTAGGAGCAATAATTGTGTTTCAATCTATTCCTATAAGCTTCTGAAGTGATAATCTATAAAGAGATTGAATTAATGGACTGTCTATTTAATTAATTCCCTCTGAATCAATAAATAATGAACATCTTGTTGTAAGCATAAGCATATTCTCTTGAACCTTCTGAACATTGGTCAAAAATTTTCATACTTATTATTGTTTAATTTTCTGTCTGAAAACTGTGATAATCATATTATTTTTTGTTTCTTCTCACCACTATTCAAGCTTTATCACTGTGTGAAATTTTATAGCAGCCCTCTGTTTTGGTATTAATATTATTCAAAAGGTTAGGAATTACAGTGTTACATCTATTACATTCATTGGTCTTCAAAATTAAAACAAAACTCCAAAACAATTATCTTAGATGCTCTTGCTTGATAGCTGACCATTATCAACTTAGAGGTACAATAGGACCCTCACAGGTGCCACAGCGAAATGGTACATCGAGCTACCTCAAAGTACTTTCCATGACTTCAATTCGTTAGCCATGGCTTTCCTCACACATTTGCAGCTGCCGGTTTGTTATGAAACTGGCACCTATTTGCTCACATCGCTTAAGCAAGACACTGCGATGCACATCTCTGATCATATCCATGAATGGAGACATAGATGTCACCTGATTAAGTTCGAGATATCTTATCAGTTTCTCACTGAATGGTTTACCAAATCATTTGTAGCCCTAATTTCTCACGATATAGCTATGGGTGGATGCGTCACTGAACAGCAAGCCATTTCCCGTGCCCATTACTTGGATCTGGTCTACTCTTAGTTTGGCACCTTATACGAGTTGTTACCCAATGCTCCGTAGCCATCATTCGATCCCACAACATCAAAGTCACCAACTGTTCCTCTTGTTGATGGAGTTATTGGTTCAGTATCCCATACGCCTGCTAAAACTTCTTCCAAACCGAAGTCGATCTTGAATGCTGCTCCTAATAGTTCATCTCAAAACCTGCCAGGCCCTGGTAAAACCTCAGAGGGCCACGTTGTCTAGTCTACCATAGCAGATAAATCCTCAAAAGGGAAAAAAAAGGCAAAGACAAAGCTAAAGTTAATGCCCCAAAACAGGGTCCTCATAAATCGTCTGCTGGCGAATCTTCGCAATGGAAACCTAAGTATCCCTGCCTCACTTGCGAGGAGGATCACTATACTAAGGATTGTCCATGACGATCTGAAGTTAGTCGCCTGCTCAAAGGGACCCCTACTGTCCTTAAATAGCCATTTCCGTCTCAACATACTCAAATGGTAGACCAACCCCGATTTGCTTCCTTTGGATCTCAAGTGTTCATGATGAGCACACCCATTAATGTGGCTACCCGATCGAAATATTATCAAACTCCAGCTTTGGCAGCTGGGAAAGAAAAAGAAGCCACACCTTCTTCTACTACCCTGATGATCTAGGTGGCTCCAAAAAGACACACAGGACAAAGAGGGTATGAACGCTCAAAAATCAAAGTGCTCAGAATGACTTCAAACTAAGACGAGAGTGTAGATCTTGTCATCCTTATTCCAACAGTGCAAACGGCACTCCAATCCGAGTTCGGATGATGAAGTTATCACAAAAGGAATTTGCCTTAGTTCCTTTGAAAAAGGAGGCATTTCTCATAAAAATGGGTTTCAAGCCTTATAAAGGCAAATCGAAATCAGAGGAGTCCAAAGGGAGGACTTAAAGCTAAGCCTTTAGAAACCTCGATCGGCGATCTCCGATATATTGGGTCTGAGGAAGACAAGCATGTGATATCGGGACTTTAGAACTAGCGACATGCGATTTGTGATCGCTGATATCGGCGATTGGCGTTGGTGGATGCCAAAGGCAGGACCCTTGAGCCGTAGTGATTGTGATCAGTGACACGCAATCTCAGTTGTCAGATCGGAAACACATCAACGCTATGATTAAATCGGCGGTAAAGAGATCGGTGATCCCAGATACCAAGGGGTGATGCGATAACGACATGCAATGCAATCTGGACCATCTGATCAAGGAATAGATCAACGATCCAGATCTAATTGGCATATCAGCGATCAGTAGGTCGACGTATTGGAAATCGGTGATCCCACGATATACAGGGCCATTGATAGAGTGATATGCGATTGCGATATAGGGCGGACCCGATGGGTTTATGGACCAGATTTGATTAAATTTGAAGTCTGTGGTTTTCAGTTTTTTAGTGTTTCTGCGTGTATTTCTGTTTAACAGAAAAAAAAAAAAGGCTATTCCAAGGTTTTTTTTGTGCCCACCAATCCTTCTATGCAAACAAATTCTATTATAAACAAAATAGATCCCGTTTTAAGCGACCTTTGTCATAAAAACGTGTTATAAAACATGATGGATGTAGAGAGCCGAGGCTAGAGAGAGAGCCTGCGTGCTAGAGTGCTCGAGAGCCTGAAGTGCCAGAGAGCCAATGAGGAGGCTGCGCCCGATGGAGAGCCGCAACACGAGAGGGCCAGATAGCCAAAGATAGCTGGATAGTGTCGCGGGTTTACCCAGGGAAGCTTGAAAGCCAGAGCGCTTGAAATCGAGAGCGCCGAAAGAAGTAGAGCCACAGAGCATGAACGAGGTAGTGTGAGAAGGTAAGCCAAAGAACCAGAAGGTCAGGCAAAGCTGTCGAGATTCAGTGACATAGCTAGAGCGCTACAAAGCCAGATAGCCAGAGAGCTATAGATCCCAAGAAGTCCAGAACAGTCTTCTTCTTGCAATCAATGTTGTGAGATCGAGGATTCAACAAACTTCAACTTATTGATAGCTATGTTTCAGAAACCTGATTGTGATAAGCTAGAAAACTATCGATGAAAGGGGAAGCCGAAGTCCAGATTGGGAACGGGCTGTGCCTGCGCATCGAGAATGTGAACAACATATTCGCTATGGATTGTTTTCGCTAAAGATACAGACATCCACTTCTTCAAATGGCTCGTGGTGTGAGGTATATGATTTATTCATGTATTTCCTCTTTATACATTATGTTGCACGGATCCTTGATTGATATTGAGGCAGGATCTTATTTATTATATGTTGTCATGATTCCTTGCTTGATTTGATGCGGAATCTTCTATGTGATGTACTTTCTATCATGATTTGTCATGTTATGCTTTGAGATCCCTCGTTGTTTTTTGTTGGGATACTCTTGTTGTTGTCATGCATGATTTTTCATTGAGATCCCTTTTTTGCCATGTTGGTGAGATACTCTTCATGCATGTTTTTGTGTCATACTAATAGGAGTCTTTTGATTGAGAGTTCCAAGTTGTGGAATATCTCTTAGATCCACTCTTGCGTGAGGGCATTTTTCCTTGTATGATCGCGACATCATCTCTTGTGTACATCACCTTTATTGATAGCACTTAATGCAGTGGCCTACACCATCTTGACATCGGGGCCTGGAGATGTACTCCCTCCTAGACGAACTCCGTTATCAACGTATTATGTTCTCATGTGTTGATGATTGTCTTGTTCCTATTCTTTTCCACATGCAGATGTATTCATTAATGTTATTTTAAAATGCAATTTAACACATCACGAAAGTAAAAGGTCTTGGAAGGGTCCTTCGTCACACCCGGACCTGGATCAAGTGGTATCAGAGTGGTCTTTGCATTGATGTGAATTGTAGTGTGAACAATGGCAGAGGATGAAAGAGTGATGTACGAGACCATTCTTAATGTTTCCAAGAAAGTGGAAATCATGTATGAAACTCTACAGAAAGAGACAGAGGAAAAGGAGTGATTATAGCTTCAGTTGCAAGCCACAGAAGAGGCCCTGGAGGAACTGAAGCAAAACAAACATAATCTTCAAACAAATAATGATGAATTGAAGATGCATCTACATGAAGAGAAACAGGACAAACAAAGTTTGCTACGACAGCTGCAAGCAAAGGATGAGGCCTTGGAAAAGCTGTAGCGTGACCCATGCGAGGTAAAAAGTAGTTCTCCATCTTCATGTATGTTTCCTGATAATGATTTCGTTGTTTTTGAAAATCATACCACAAGAATTGGCTCCAAACTGTTAAAGAGAATGGGGTATGAAGGAAAAGGCTTAGGCATTAATGGCCAAGGAATTGTCAATCCCATCAAAGTAGAGGAATTACCCCATCAGGCAGGACTTGGGTATGTCAAGAAAGAAGTTGGGGAATGCACTGAGATAGTTAGCGAACCACCAACAACAAATGATGAGTAGCCCTCATCAGTTCTTTCCAAATTGAAAGAAAAGGTAAAAGATGTTGATTTCCTTTCGATTTCATCTTCTCATAGTATGATGTCTGTTGGAGATTTGGAGATCCCCATTACAGGGACAAACATGAGGCTTCTTACAGGGATGAGGCACGAGGAGAAAGAACTTGGTGTTAATGACCAAGGCATCACTCAACCTTTGGAGGTTGTGCATGAACATCCATTTGCAAGCTCGAGATACACTAAAGGAGAGTGCTCGAAGGTGTTATATTCGTCCAAGACATCGTCGTGGAAAGAGAATGATGGGAAAACATCCCCATCATCCCATGGCAGTTTCCATTGTAGGGAGAGAGTGGAGGCAATCTCTCATCGCCATATTGACATCAAAGACAGCAAGGGAAGGTATAACCATTTTCTATCTTTGAATGTTCATTTTGATTATGATCATGTTGTTAATAATGCACGAGGATCAAGGCATCGAAAAACATGTACCTTTTGTGGTTTACTTAACCATACCTTTTCTAAGTGTTGGAAAAGAATGGCAGCACTCATGAGGCATGAAAGACCCTCTCAACAACATGAAAAGAAACAGGTTAAGCAGATATGGAGGAAGAAAACCTACTACAGTCATTGCGACATAAATGGCCATCAAAGAGCCACTTGTTGGAGGCTTCATCTAGATCAGTGCCTTAAAGACAAAGCGTCAGTGCATGAACCGGGAAGAGCAGTTGTTCGACAAGAAAATCCACCTCAAGAAGGTGACCCATTCACCATGATAAGTGAAAAATGGTTTCTAGACATGTTGTTGTTTCATGGTCATTATTTTGTAAATCATTTGTTGCATTTTAAAGTGTAAAAGTGATGAAGTGTTTCCATCACTTGTTCAACAACAATGATGTCTGGTCATGTTTTGAGTCGTATTTTGAGTTGCATGTTGAAACTCTAAATGTGATGTTATGTTTCCATCACGTGTCGAAACAATGGTGGTTGGCCTTATGTATGTAAATCATGTGTTGCAGTGATGATGTGTTTTCCATCACTTTTGAAGCAACCATGATAGGTTGGCCTTGTTGTCATAGCTAGGGTATTACATCCATCTTGTTGTAAACTTGACCAACGAGTATGTGTTATAAATTCATCGCAAGTGTGGGATGTTTGGGTCATTAGTTGGTCATATCATTCAAGCATGTAATTTTCAAACAATGTACTACAGGATGCAAAGGTAGCAGGTGTCGGCTCGTTGCTTAAGGCTCCGAAGAACAAAGGTGAAGGAGATGGAAGCGAGACCGTTTCAGGACACTTGTGATGTAGTCAGGGTACATAGAGAGTTGCCGATTATTTTTCATGCTTTTGGAGGACCAAAAGCTCCTTAGTGGGGAGGATTGATCCAGGTGGCTCTAGAAAGACACACAGGACAAAGAGGGTATGAACGTTTGAAAATCAAAGTGCTCATAATGACTTTGATCTAGGACCAGAGCATAGATCTTGTCGTCCTGATTCCAACGGTGTGAACGACACTCCAATCCTAGTCCAGATGATGAAGTTATCATGAAAATAATTTGCCTTAGTTCCTTTGAAAAAGGAGGCATTTCTCATAAAAATGGGTTTCAAGCCTTATAAAGGCAAATCGCAATATGAGGAGTCCAAATGGCGGACTTAAGGTGAGGCCTTTAGAACCCCCAATCAATGATCTCCAATATATCGGGTCGAAGGAAGACAGGCATGCGATATCAGGACTTTAGAACCAGTGACATGAGATTTGTGATTGCCGATATCGGCGATCGGAACAATCGGCGTCGGCGGATGCCAAAGGCAGGACCTTTGGCCGCAGCGATTGCAATCTGTGATAGCGATCAGCGACACGTGATCTCAGCCATCGTATCGGAAACAAATCAATGACCAAGATTAAATCGACGATCAGGAGATCGGTGATCCTAGATACCAAGGGGCGATGCGATAGCGACATGCGATGCAATCTGGACCGTTCGATCAAGGAACAGATCAATTTTCCAGATCTAATCAACATATCAGCGATCAGTGGATCGGCGTATCGGCGATCCCCTGATATATAGGGCCATTGACAGAGCGATATGCGATTGTGATATAGCGCGGACCCGATGGGTTTATGGACCCGATTTGATGAAATTTGAAGTCTGGGGTTTTCAGTTTTTTAGTGTTTCTACGTGTATTTCTATTTTAAAAAAAAAAGGCTATTCCAAGGTCTTTGTTGTGCCCGCCGATCCGTCTATGCAAATGACTTCTATTATAAATAAAACAGATCATGTTTTAAGCGGCCTTTGTCATAAAAACGTGTTATAAAACATGATGGATGCAGAGAGCCGAGGTTAGAGAGAGAGCCTGCGTGCTAGAGTGCCCGAGAGCCTGAAGTGCCAAAGAGCCTATGAGGAGGCTGCGCCCAATGGAGAGCTGCAACACGAGAGGGCCAGATAGCTAGAGATAGTTGGATAGTGCTACGGGTTTACCCAGGGAAGCTTGAAAGCCACAGCACTTGAAAAAAAGAGCGCCGAGAGCCGCAGAGCCCTAGAGTGTGAACGAGGTAGCACGAGAAGGTGTGCCAAAGAACCAGAAGGTCAGGTAGAGCCGTAGAGCTGCAGTGACATAGCTAGAGTGCTACAAAGCTAGATAGCCAAAGAGATACAGAGCCCGAGAAGTCCAGAACAGTCTTCTTCTTGCAATCAATGTTTTGAGATCGAGGTTTCAGCATGCTTCAACTTCTTGACAACTATGTTTCAGACACCTGATTGTGATAAGCTAGAAAACTATCGATGCAAAGGGAAGCTGAAGTCCAGATTGGGAACAGGTTGTGCCTGCGTATCGAGAATGTGAACAATGTATTTGTTGTGGATTGTTTTCGCTAAAGATATGAACATTCACTTCTTCAGATGGCCCGTGGTGTGAGGTATATGATTTATTCATGTATTTCCTCTTTATACATTATATTGCACGGATCCTTGATTGATATTGAGGAAGGATCTTATTTATTATATGTTGTCATGATTCCTTGCTTGATTTGATGCGGGATCTTCTATGTGATGTACTTGCTATCATGATTTGTCATGTTATGCTTTGAGATCCCTTGTTGTATGTTGTTGGGATACTCTTGTTGTCGTCATGCATGATTTTTCATTGAGATCCCTTTTATGCCATGTTGGTGAGATACTCATCATGCATGTTTTTGTGTCATACTAATAGGAGTCTTTTGATTGAGAGTTCCAAGTTGTGGAATATCTCTTAAAGCCACTCCTGCGTGAGGGAATTTTTCCTTGTATGATCACGACATCATCTCTTGTGTACATCACCTTTATTGATAGCACTTAATGCAGTGGCCTACACGATCTTGACACCAGGGCTCGGAGATGTAGTCCCTCTTGGACAAACTCCATTATCAACGTCTTATGTTCTCATGTGTTGATGATTGTCTTGTTCCTCTTCTTTTCCGCATGCAGATGTATTCATTAATGTTCTTTTAAAATGCAATTTAACACATCACAAAAGTAAAAGGTCTTGGAAGGGTCCTTTGTCACACTCGGACCTGGATCACCTGAGTTTTGGCCCTCTGCAAAGCGAGTGCCCTAACCCTGATTCCGCTACGTGGTCACCCTCTTGAGGTGTGCTATGGAAATCCTTGTATAATTCCAATTGCTGAGCCGATGAACACTACAATATTGTTGAATATTTGGCTCAGGCACCATCATCCATGTCGGCTCTCGAGGTACTCCAAAGCTGCCCATCGCAACGGAAATCTTTGTTGTCAGCTATCAGGGGCATCAATTCCACTGATTCTAATTTGATCTGTTTCGATCCGGAGAACCATGTTCCACAACTCCCTCATCAAATTTCCTTTCTTATTCAGGTAGTCATTAACGAGAAGACCATCCACTGCACTGCCATCAATGAACGTGCTTCCACCTGCATCATGTGAATTGCATGTTGGAAGGCTATTGGTTCCCCTGCACTGAACCTGTCTCCGAACACTTTGGAAGCTTTCTATGGGCGTGATTCGCGACCCTTTAGTGTCTTACCTAACCTTTCCTTTACCCTGGAAGGCAAGACAATGCAAGTCAAAGTAGAGATTGTTGACGCTAATCTCAATTATAATCTTCTACTCAGCTGAAGTTGGACTCATGCCATGCATGCCATGGCCTCCTCTTTATTTCATGTGATCCGTTTTCCCTATCAAGGGAAGATTATCACCATTGTGCAGCTATCTTTCTTTGCCTCTTCCTCCTTGGATGGCAATGTTCCATAGGTCAAGCACTCTGGTGCTCCCTATGAGAGTGTGGGGGCAGGTCTCTTCAAAGATTCTGCCTTAATGGGAATTTTTCCACTCCCACCTCCTCATGTTGCCTTTGTCAACATGGTCTCAGTCAAATTTGATCCTTGGGTCATACCTGCACCAGATCTTGTTGATGCTTGGGGCGAGGTCATGCCACTTAGTCCCACCGAAGTCAATTACGTGGAAATTGTTTTGGATTTGAACTCTACATCCTCTGATTCTCATATGTTGAAGACCTCTCTCGATATGTACTCTCAATCCCCCTGGCTTGGCACTTTGGAATCATCTGATCCCTTAGCCAAGACCTTCCTCGTTGATGAAGGTATCATGGAAATCATGTCTCTCGAGGAAACACCATGGATCGATACTCATCATCAATCCTCGTTCCTGGATCACCCGGTGGTCATGTCTACCACTTTTGAAGAGTCCTATTCTCCATTTCCACCACCGACTGTTACTCATGAAGTATGGTCAGAAGGAAATTTGGGTAATATTACCCAAACAATACAGAATGACATTTCTATCAAATCCGGTGTCGTTGAACACTTTCATATTGGGGTATCCTATTCTCCATATGAGATCAAGACATATACTTGTCTATTTCAGGAATTTCATGATGTGTTTGCATGGTATCAATCCTAGCATTGTGGTGCATGAAATACCAACATATCCGCATGCGAAGCCCGTTCGCCAATGGCTTTGCCCGGTGCACCCTAGGAAGGTCGCTGCTATTAAGGGTGAAGTCTAAAAGCTTCTCAAAGCTGGATTCATCTATCCCATCCCCCTTATAGACTGGGTGTCCAATATTGTCCCGATGACTAAAAACCAAGGCACGATCCACGTTTGCATGGATTATAGAGATATTAATCATGCCTGTCCTAAAGATAACTATCCTACTCGCTTCATTGATCAAATAATCGATGAATGTGCCAAGAGCGAGATATTTTCCTTTATGGATGGTTTTTCTAGTTATAACCAGATTAATATCGTGATGGCTGACCAAGAAAAGACAGCCTTTATCTGCCCATGCGGTACGTTCGCGTACAAGAAGCTTGCTCTCGGCCTCAAAAATGTTGGAGCCTCATTTCAATGGGAAATGTCCTATGTGTTTCATGATATTCGCAACATTGTCCAGCCTTACTTGGATGACCTTCCTGCCCATTCTCGTAAGTGCCAAGATCACCTAGACCATCTTCGGTAGATTTTTCTATGCTGCAGACATTATAACATTCGGTTATATCCACACAGATGTGTTTTCTGCGTGGAATCAGGATAACTCCTTAGCTTCATTGTTTCGAAGGACGGGATTCGCCTAGATCCACTAAAATTCGAGGCCAATATAAATTTACCCCCTCCATCTTCACTGCACCAACTCTAGAGCCTGCAAGGAAAGGCCAACTTTCTCCGTTGTTTTATACCCAACTATGTCGGGCCAGCCACAAGATTTACCTGGTTTCTCAAACAAGGAACACCCTTTGCGTGGGATGAGGTGGCCCAAAAATCTTTTGATGATCTTAAGGCCATCCTCATAAATGCTCTTTTGTTGCATCCACCGAACTATTATCGAGATTATTTCCTTTACCTAGCCGCAGCCCCTAACACCATTGCTATGGTGTTGGTCCAAGACAATGACGAAGGCAGTGAACATGTGATCTACTACATTAGTCAAAATCTCCTCGACACTAAAACGCATTATGCACATGTCGATAAGTTGGCTTTGGCTGCCGTTCAAGTTGTTCAACACTTTCGGCACTATATCCTTTTACATACTGCTATAGTGATTTCTAAATGCAACCCTATGACCTATATCCTGACTCATCAATTGTTGGGGGGAAAGTATTCTAAATGGATCGTTATCCTGCAAGAATTTGATTTGGTCTTCACTACGGCCAAATCTAAGAAGTCACTTGTTTTCGCTGAATTAATTTGTTCCCTTCCCTCCAAAGCTCTCATTGCTGGTGCAAATGAACAGCTTCTACATGAGACCATTTTCTTGATTAGCACCCTTGATCCATGGTATGGTGATATCATCGTGTATCTCCAAACCTCCATGTTCTGGTCTGCGTTGAGCAAGGATGATCATCGAAGGATCCAGCATCATTCCCAACCCTACCGTATTATTGGTGATAATTTATACCATTTTAGTGTCGATTCTGTTCTTCGTCGATGCCTCACAATCGAGGAAGCTAAAAGATCTCTCAATGATTGCCACTCCAAGGCATGTGGTGGTCATATGTCTAGTTACACTACAGCTCAAAAAATCCTTCGCAATGGTTATTTTTGGTCGTCTATCTTCAAAGACTGCATTCTTGATGTCTGCAAGTGTCACGAATACCAAATTTACCAATTCAAGATGCGTGCCCCACCCTCTCACCTACACCTCGTCATTATCGTTGGCCCCTTTACCAAATGGGGCATTGATTATATGTCATGTAACCCTTGTTCGGTCAAGGGGCATGGCTATATTATTGTTGTTGTGGATTATTTCACCAAATGGGCTGAAGCGAAGCCTACATATTCTGCAGATGGTAAGACGACGGCTAAATTCCTTTTTAACCATGTTATTTCTAGGTTCGGCGTACCCCAAGACATTGTCAGAGACCATGGCTCCTATTTTAGAGATTAATGATGGCAGAACTGACATCTGCATTGGGCTTGCACCACGATGGCTCAACCCCATATTACCCTCAGGCCAATGGCCAAGTTGAAGCTATGAACAAGGTTTTGGTCACCATGTTTCAGCGTACTATTGGGATGCACAAGTCAAAGTTGCATCTCATGATTTTTTCAGCTCTATGGGCCTACCAAACTTCGACCAAAGATGCAATTGGTTTCACACCTTTCTAGCTGGTTTATGGTCTGGAAGAAACATTGTTGATCGAATGTGAGATTCCTTCACTCAAGCTAGTTGTTGAACTCCTCCCCGAAACATCACCTCAAGAGGAATGCCTCTTATATTTAGAATGACTAGACGAGACTCGTTGTCTCGCTGCCTTGGTCATCAAAGCACAAAAGAAACAGGTCAAATCCCATTT
Source organism: Pinus tabuliformis (assembly GCA_031772625.1). NCBI lineage: Eukaryota > Viridiplantae > Streptophyta > Pinopsida > Pinales > Pinaceae > Pinus > Pinus tabuliformis. The sequence goes on along the minus strand of CM062810.1, from coordinate 614,565,569 downwards.
CGATCAGTCAGTCTCCCCTCGCACTTTCTCTGAGGGTGATTTGGTCCTACTATATGACCAAGCTAACAATAAGATGGGGGCAGGCAAGTTCGAACCTATGTGGCATGGGCCCTATGTTGTAAAATGCATTTTGCATAAAGGAGCCTATGAGATTATTGATTATGAAGGAAATCCTCTCGATAAGCCTCAAAACGGGCTTTACCTCAAACAATACTATGCTTAGGTCATCTTGCATGGATACTTATGTACATTAGTGTGTGATTCATTTTTGTACAGCGTGGTTTTGTGTGATAGTTTTCAAACAGCTTTCTTGTTTACTATGATTTTCTTGCTTTGCAGATGTCTACAACTCCTCACGTTGGTTTTGCCAATGGTGCTTGTCGTAGTACCCAGAACTTATCATCCACAGCATGGGCTATCTATGACCCTAACAGTGAGTTGATTGACCTTCAACGTATCTTCTTGAGTCGTACAACCAACAACATTGCTGAATACAGTGTGGTCATTGAACTGTTGTCAGAAGCCATCGCTCTGGGCATCAGAGAATTGGTTGTCAACCTGGATTCACAGCTTGTCATCCTTCAACTCAATGGGAAATATTCCATCAGGAACCCTCAAATATTATGAATGTATCTCCATATCCATCTATTGGAAAGACATTTTGATTATATTACATATCATCATATTCCTAGACGCATGAATACATTGACAGATGCATTAGCTAATTACGTGTTGGATAGACATTTACGAAACATGTAAAAGATAAGACAAACCATTTATACCATATTAGATGGGAAAATACAACATATATACATACATACATATACATATACATATACATATACATATACATATACATACATACATACATACATACATATCTATATATATATATATATATATATATATATATATATATGTGAGAATATTTGATACATTAGAACCCCAAAAAATAATATGTGTCTATAATAACATCTGCGGTTCACAGGCCTCGTACATCTGTGGCAGTGTTGAAGCCCCGAAAATCGGGTAGACAAAAAGGGGGATACCCACCCAGTCCGGACCTTGGTTGGCAGCTCCTTATCCGTTTGGTATAGCGGGTCCGACTGGGGATAATGGGACCAGTTTTCCAATCTAAGGGTGTGTGCGTGTGTGTGCAGAGTTGGATGTTGCTGATCTAAGAATACTTTGAGGCTAATCTAATTCAAACTTTTAAACTAAAACTATGCTATTGTAATCTAATGAAAAACAACACATCTAATCTATGCTAACCCGGGGTGTATTTCTTCTATTATGCGATCTAAAAAGATTTCAGACAATAACTGGTAATAAAGATCATTCAGCTATCATAACAATAGAAATCAATTAAGATGAACTACTTTGCATAAAAAGTTAGGCAAAACAGTTGTGAACAGCATATCGCATAATAAGTTATTCATATATCAGACATAAATAAATGGCTCCACCGTACAAAAGTGCCAAATGGTAACTCACACATTCATGCAATAACATATAAACAACTAAAACTGTATATCACTTTAAGAATATAAGCAGAAATGGCCAAGAGATAAAAGTACCATTTATGACTGATCCTACTCATAAGCTTCAAGCAACAATGATTTATCTCTACTTGTTCTAACATCTACTAAGAGTACAAAAGTGCAACATCAGTAGTAGTTATCAAATGCAAACATTAATAAACCTTGATCCATCCATTCATCAAAACCCCCTCCGAGGGTACAAAAGTGCATGTTCTGAGGACAAGTTTTTGACAAATTTTTGGACCCTTCTCCAAATGCATGAGAAGGGTTTAAATACTGCTAACTAATTAACTTAATTACATAAATTTAGGATACGGTTTAAATGACCGCCCTTCTTCTAAAGCAAAACTATTTCTAAAAACTGAATCTAATTCCTAACTATTTCTGCATTTGCTCCTTAAATGTTGCGAGCATTCAACATTCGCCTGGGAAGAGTCGGCTGATTGCCTTCTGCTTTTGTTTGAGCTATGAAAATAGAAATGGCAAGCGCTGGTATCACTTTTTAGTACACTAGAAGATATTTTTGAGAATTATCTTCTGGTTGGGCGAATTTACTGCGTATATACTTGGCAACAACCCAAATTTCTCTCAAACTGCTTCTGCTTTTGCTATTTCGGTTTCTGGACTTGCGAATGACTAAGCAAGTTAGGGACTTTGCTTTCTGAACAATTTTCTTAGCGATGCGCGATTAGCGCTAGGCGCTAATCGCGCATCGAAAACTGCCTTTGTTCTTTGATCCGGGCTTTTCTAGTGCGTTTTCCTTCTTCAGCGCCTTTTTCCTTTACCGGGTAGAAGTTTCAGGATTTTTTGTAAACATGCTGCTTTTGTGAGCTTTCTGACCATGAATGTTGAATCACCTATCGACCTCAGCATCTGTTGAATGATACTCTGGAATCTGTGGTTCTGTTGCATGCGATATCTGTTCATGAAGGCATCTCTTCTCTATTCTCCGAGCATTGACACTTTCCCCTTTTCCTTAGATGTTTCCTGCTCATTGCTTCATAATGTTTCCTGTTCTTCATTCCTACAGTTCACGCAAAGGAAAAGAGTAATGATAATAAATACCGATACGAAAGCTCTAACCTCTACGAATGCATAAAATAATGACACCCATCGTGAACTGACTCTTCGAAAAAACACAAAACCGTCCTTCATTAACACTTTGGCATATGTTCATTAATTTCTTTTAAGGCGCGCGCCTAATTTATGGTTTACGGACAGCTTTCCTTGAATGTTGAGCCGAGGAAATTTGCAATGGGCGATAGCAGCATCGCGTCATCGCATTACCTAGATATGTCATCGCAAATTTTTTCAGATCGGATTATCGTAAATCGCAGATCGCAGATAGCATTTATCGCAGATATCGCCAGATCACATCATCACGGATCGCATGAGTCATTAAATCATTGTGTGCTGCTTATGCGATATTGCGATATGCGACGTCGCACATCGGTCGTTGGAGATTTCTTAAGATTTTCATCTAAGAGCGCTTCTTAATGTGTGCGATTCGATGAATTTCGCATCGCTTCTTCGTAGTTTTTTATTATGCACATAAGGGGATGTTTTATCTTCTCCACGCGATGCGACATAATTTCAAGGAGTAGAATACAAAAAGTTTTATAAAATGTTTTTTGGATTTTTTACTAAGGGTCCCCATTTGCTTAGTGTTATTGCTAATACTAAACAAAGAGGGGGGTTGTTGGTGGCCACAACAATGGCGATTCACTTGGAAGAACCAGTTATCTCTGCTTTTCTATTGAATTTTTCTAAACTTTCAAAATAGAAAAATTTTCATAAATCTAAGCTTTTTTATGGACAGATAGAGTACATTATGCCTTATCCTATCAATGATATTTTGTTTCAACCTCTTTCTATTCTAACTGTTTGCTTCCTCAGGCTTGTCCTTGTACTTATATCAGCCACTACTTGGTCTTTTTTAAAGATAAAATAAAGTCTTCTCTGTGTGCTGGCTTTAAAATATGGTCATTTGTCGTAGGTAGAGCCTCTGCTTCCAGCAAGCGTCCATAGCCTCGACAGGGTTACCTGTTACCTAGCAATGATCCTTTATCCCGCTTAAGGCTATCTACAACCTTCGAAGAAAAATCCACATCGACACTTTTTCCTTTTTTATTCTCAAAGAACAATGTCTTGGTTTGGTAGCCAAAATTATGACACAGTCATTCACTTGATTTACACTTTTGCTGAACAAGCTGGCTCGTGATGAGACCCCTTGTCTTTTGATTGCAACAATCTTGAGTCATTGCCCTGTTTTGGTGGACAGTATTGGCAAAGTCAGCAAGTTATAATATCTGTGATCATGATAAGCCGGCTCGTGATGAGACCTCTTATTCTTTGAGATATGGTGTTTCTCAGATTGTTCCTCTGAATGCTATGATTTTCTTTAGCGGGGAGGAAGTCATTATTTTTCCTTAAGAAAGCTCTGGACGACAATGATAGAGTTTGAAAACAGCAGTCCTACAGAGAAGCCTTATTTTTCTATTGATACCTTTCATTGTGCTGATGTAAAACAATTCCTTCACTAAAGGTTGCTTTCATCAAATTCTGAAGTTGAAACTAGTATCATATCTAGGCTAAAGTTTTTTTTTTTTTTTTTAACTGTATCTGTCAATAATAAAAATCAGATTTTCAAAAAATTTTGCTACTTATACAAGCGAAAGCTCAAAATCTGAAAGAGAATTGGTGTCTTTTCCGCGAATACCTGTAGTAACCACTCACAACTGGTTTTATTATGAAAAAGAAAAGAAAAACTATTCTAAAAAATAGAAGAATAATCTTCTATGGAAAATATATTTTAAGGATTTGTCCATTAACAGGCAAAGAATCCCTTCTACCTGCTAAATCCTGCAACACAAACGTTGATGGACCTATGACTTCAACAATCTGAAAATGACCAAGCCACATCTTTTGAAATTTCGTATGTTTGCCCTTTTCTTCATGAGCCTTATCCCATTTCAAAACTAAATCTCCCATCTGAAAACTTTTTCTGGTCATTATGCTAGAATCAAAAGAGGATTTTATTAGCGCTTGGTGATGAGCATGAGTTTTCTTAGCTTGTTTTCGTTGTTCTTCTAATTTAATTATTTCCATTTGTCTTAGTTGTAGGGAGGAAGTAGATACTTCATCGATGTATTGTACTAAAGACAAAGAGGGAATGACTAAGTGAGTTGGAAGAACCACTTCTTTCCCATAAACTTAATTAAAGGGAGAAGTGCCGATTGAAGCTTTCTTCGTTATTCTATCTACCCATAAAGCATTTACCAAAGCTTTGTGCCAATTCTTTTGCTTCTGGTCAACTATTCTTTTAATAATCCTGATTAGGTTTTTATTTGTTGACTCAGCTAACCCATTACCTTGCGGATAGTAGTTGGCCGAATATTTCAGTTTGAACCCTCTTTTAAGTGCAAACTCAGTCATTGCATTTCTAGAAAAGTATGATGCATTATCAAACATTAAAGCCGTTGGCAATCCAAACCTAGTGATTATAAATTGATCTATGAATTCAATAATATTTTCAGAATTAGTTGTCTTGAGAGGAACTGCTTCTACCCATTTAGTAAAATAATATGTTGTCATGAGGATGTATCTATGCTGCTTAGAAGAGTGAGGAACGATCTCACCTATTACGTCCAAGCCCCACTGACTGAATGGTTGCTCGATGTTTACCGGCTGTAGTGGCAGGAACGGCTTCTTTTGTCTTCCAGCAGTTTTTTGGCAGACTTGACATTTCCTTACGTAACTGTGCGAGTATTTGAACAGCGTAGACGTAAGATCTTATGTGCAGTAGCATCTCCAGCATAGTGCCCGCCTGCTGGTCCGTCGTGGAGTTCCTACAAAACTTTTTCAGCTTCAGTTTTCTCAAGACATCTAAGAAGAACAGAATCATAATTCTTTCGAAAAAGAACGTCATTTATGAGCTGATATTATTTAGCTTTCAATCTCAGAGCTCTTTTCTTAGTGTGATCTAGGTGTGATGGAGCATATCCGTTCTTAAGATAATAAATGATGTCAGCATATAATGATTCTGCATCGTTTAGGCTTACCTCATATAGTTGTACCTGTTCAGATGAATTTTCGGAAATCTGCGATGCTCCGGCCAACATTTTGCAGAAGCCTTGACCTCTTACAATGTTTGCTGGCTTGATCTCAAGGTCGTATTCCTGTAAAGCAGTGATCCAATTTGCTCTTTTCTCACCCACATCCTTCTGTACTAGAAGATTTCTTACCGCTAGAAACAATACTATGATCTTAGTATGGGTTTTAAGTAAGAAAGGTCTGAAATATTTGACCGCTTTGAAAACAGCATATGCCTGTTTCTCCACGTCTGAATAGTTGAGTTCAACATCTTGTAAATTTGAGCTAAAAAATGTGATTGGAGCTTCCGCTTTTTCTTGATTTGCTTGAGTTAGAATCGCAGCATATGATTTCTCTGAGGCAAATGTGTATAAGATAAAAGATTCTGAAAAATTCGGGGTTGCTAAAGATGGAGCATTAATGATAGCTTGTTTGATCAAGTTGAATTCTTCATGTTCATCTTGACCCCATTTAAAATTTGAATTCTTTTTAATCATGGTTTGCAAAGGAGACACAATTCGTGAAAAATCTGGGACAAATCTCTTTACAAAATTGATTTGACCAAGGAAAGATTGCATGGCTTTTTTATTATGAGGTAGGGATATTTCAGAAATTTCTTTGATTTTGTCAGGCTCGATGTGAATACCAGATTTTGACACTATGAATCCTAGAAGTTTCCCTTCACTTAGTGCAAAAAAAGATTTCTTTGGGTTAAGTGAAATCCCATACCTTAAACATCATTGAAAGATCTGTTTTAAGTATCTGAGATGGTCGCTTCGCTTCTTGGAGTACACTGTTATATCATCCAAATAAATTACTATGGATTTATTGACTAAACCCTTGAATGCGATGTCCATGGCTCTCTGAAATGTAGCACCGGCATTGATCAAACCAAATGGCATTTTCCGATATGTGTATGTGCCCCATTTAGTTCTGAATGTGGTTTTCAACTGATCATCGGGATGTACTAGCACTTGATTATATCCTGAAAATCCATCCAAGAAAGACATCAGTTCTGAGCCTGCTACTGCCTGTAATATCTGCTCCATAGGTGGGAGAGGAAAATTGTCTTTTAGACAGGCTTTGTTGAGATTCCGAAAATCGATGCAGATTCTAATATCTCCGTTTTTCTTTCTAACGGGTACCATATTGGAAACCCATTTGGAATGTCTGACGGGGAAAATTATTCTGGCTTTTAACAACTTATTTAGCTCAGTTTTTATCTGATTTTCTAAATTGGGGTGGATATTTCTCAGTTTCTGTTGGACAGGTTTTTTGTAGTCAATCATAGGAATAGTGTGCTGAATGATAGAAGTGTCGTATGTTTTCAGCTCATCGTAATTCCAAGCAAAAACATTTTTATACTGTCTTAAAAGACGAATATACGCTAGTTTTTCTTCAGGGGCTAAGTCGATGCCTAGATTAATGTTTTGTGGTTTATCATCGGTTCCTAGGTTTACTAATTCGTAGTTCAGAGTTGAACTGCAGAGCTTTGAATTGGCAGACCTTTTAAACCGATTTTTCAAATCGTATAAGTCTTCTAACTTAACCACCGATTTGGGTATAGCATTATCAGTGCCATTTTGGTGTATTTGCCGATCGTGATGGTATTCGTCAATTATTTGATTGGAGTAGGATCCTTCGGAAGTGAGAAAATTTACAATATCAGGATCGTCGTTGAATACTCTCCAATTTGTAATGTTGTTAGGGATGGATGGTCTGAAGATTAATTCTATTGAGAATCTATCTGGACTAAACTCTTCGGAGGGAATAAGCCTAGAGGCTACGTTAGCCAAAAGCTCTGTGCTTGCGTTTTGGAGTCTCGGGATTGACGAAATATTGAACGCTATGAAATGCTCAGTCAGATCTTGCACTAAAGATTGATAGTGTTTTAAATGACTTGATAGGCAATGAATAGTATTACGTACCTATTTGACGACGATCTCAGAGTCTCCGAAGACTTGAAGATACTTGACATTCAACCCGATTGCTTTGTATAGGCCTTGCACCAAGGCTTCATATTCTGTTGTATTGTTTGTGCAATCGAATTCGAGTCTGCACGTAAGCATGGTCTTATTTCCTTCTGGACTAATCAGAACGCATCATGTTCCTGCTCCTTCGTTAGATTTAGAGCCATCAAAATATAATTTCCAAAACAAAGATGTATTTATAGGTTTATCTACAAAATTAACACACTTTGAATTATCAGTTTGGGAAAAATTTTCGACTTGGGACAAAACTGAATTTTCTAAGTAAGGTGATGTATGAGCATTGAAATTGCCGAGAAAAGAATCTACCGAGTAATTGCCTATGATACTGTTGTTATACGCTACTGCTTCATTTTCTCCCTCCAATTCCGTTACTATGTACTTCTGGTGTAACTCTCGTTCAACCTTTATTTGATTCGATTTACCATTATAGGGTAACCACATGTGTGACCAGTCGGTTGAAAAGTATCCATGGAGTTTCTTGGACCAATCCCTGCTAAGAATCAAGCCATAGAATTCTGGGATATCAGCCACTAGAATGTCAATAACCTGACATACTTTTTGGTTGGATGACAATCTTATGGTTACTTGATTAAGTTCACCAATCACTCCGACTTGAGATCGATCAAGTTGAACTATGCGTACTGCGGATTTTTGTGGTTGAACGTTTAACTTGGCACATATTGATCTGGGTAAAATATTCGTTGAAGCACCAGAATCTATCAAACAATTGTGCACATTCTTATTGAAAATTTCATAAGTGAGAAGGAAAGGGGGAGTGTGAGACCTTGATCTCCCTCCAATCAAAGCGATGTCATTTGGATCAATCTTATTGATCGTGTTGGTTGGAGGTTTTCCCATGTTGTGGGAAGCTACAGCTGTAGGCAAGGTGTAATAGGCACAGCATGTAATTCTTTCATGATTATCTTCTGTTGATGTTTCGATTTGCTCAATTCGTAAAGGGTAATATTAGCCCTAGTCTTTTTCATGTCGTCCATAATATTGTATTCCATTTCATCTGACACTATTAGTGTTTTTGATGGAGTTGTCTGATCTGATTGGACCGGGCTAGGTTGAGTCACTTTAGTGGTCGTTTTTTTTGTTGCGACTTTATCTTTTACTGCAGAGCTTGTGCTCTTCTGCTTAGGGGTAGTTTGGGGAGGATCAAGTTGATTTTTGCTTCGAGTGCTAACCGGAAATGCTTCTTGATCTTCTTCTTGTGGGAGGATGAAATCCCACATTCCTTGTAATTCCACAACTTCTTCGTCATCAGTCTGCCCTTCAGTGGTACTTTCTTCTTCTTCCTCTTCTTCGGATTCGACATTCGAAATAGCATTGGGTGGTTTTACATCCATTGAAGGACCTCTTTTAAAAGCTCTGTAGGGCTTTTTTGAAGAAGTTTCTGCTGCTTGTTTTTTTATGTCAATCATCTCATTGGACATGGTTTTTAATACTTTTTGCAATCCTTCCAAATCGAAAGGGTCTTTCGTTTGTTTCTTCTTGGAGTCTTCTTTGAAGGTGACTTTTTTAGACTTGCGTTCCTCTATCGCAGATCTCTTTTCCAGGGCTATTACGCGTTTCTTTACTGCTATCGCCTCTGTCAAGTTTTCAACTAAGGTTGTTTTATTTGCCCTATCCACGAAGATTGCTAAGTTTGATGGTAAGGCCGTAATATACCATTCACATCGTACTTCTTCGTTGGGTTGGGAAGCAGTGGGAATTTTTTGAGGATCTTATTGAACCGTAAATTGAAATCTTTGATGGGTTCTCTAGCCTCGGCTTTAAGATTGGATAGGTCATTGATTAACGTTGTCGTTGATCTGTCATCACCAAACTTGGTAAGGAATTGACTTTGGAAAATGTCCCAACTTGTGATAGACCCGGAGGGTAATGAAAAGTACCATGACCCGGCTGTTCCTTGCATTGTGTAGGGAAAAAGCCGAACAACAACATCTTCGTTAGTAACTCCATTGAGATTGACAGAAAGCATGAAATTGTTAATGTGTTCTTCAGCTAGCATTCCTGTTTCTGGATTGAATTTGGGTAGCCATTTCTCCGGATGGGCTGGTATTTGACTCAAGGGTGGAGGCATTAAAACTGCCCCAGGATTATTCCATGGAGACTGGGCCATCGTTGAGTTGCTAGTGAATGAAAGTGCAGAAGATGATCCCTGTGGCTGGGAAGATGAAGATACTATGATCGTAGATGATTGAAGAGGGGTTGTGGGAGTTCCAGTAAGCGGATGGATGATGGTTTGGAATGAAGATGTGGGTGGCTGACTTCGCAGTGAGGGAGTTGAAATGGAGGATGTAGATGAAAGAGTCTCACTGTCAGACTCTTTTGGTGTTCTCCTCGCTCTTTTCCTGGTGGGGAGAGGCAATTCAGTTGGCTGGATGCCAAATTTTTCACTCTTTAATCTGGTCAGGGGATGAGCAGGATTGTACTGCGAAGTCACGCTGCTTTGAGATTTATCAGACCTCTGAGTAGAAATGGAAAATCCCTGGAGTTTGTGAATCAGAGTTTGAACTTCAGGGGGTTCAATGGTAGATTGGTTTGAAATATTAGGTTGTGTAGCAGCGGTTGATACTCGAGCGACTTCTGACTCTAGATTTAAGCGTACTGGGGAAGTCGGGGGAGTTGATGAGGGCGATTTACTCTCAGAATGGTATTTAGATTTTGATTTAGGTGCCATTCATAGTTCGGGCCCTCCTTCTAGCGCCAAATATGTTGAAGCCCCGAAAATCGGGTTGACAACAAGGGTGATACCCACCCAGTCCGGACCTTGGTTGGCATCTCCTTATCCATTTGGTATAGCGGGTCCGACTGGGGATAATGGGACCAGTTTCCCAATCTAAGGGTGTGTGCGTGTGTGTGCAGAGTTGGATGTTGCTGATCTAAGAATACTTTGAGGCTAATCTAATTCAAACTTTTAAACTAAAACTATGCTATTGTAATCTAATGAAAAACAACACATCTAATCTATGCTAACCCGGGGTGTATTTATTCTATTATGCGATCTAAAAAGATTTCAGACAATAACTGATAATAAAGATCATTCAGCTATCATAAGAATAGAAATCAATTAAGATGAACTACTTTGCATAAAAAGTTAGGCAAAATGGTTGTGAACAGCATATCGCATAATAAGTTATTCATATATTAGACATAAATAAATGGCTCCACCGTACAAAAGTGCCAAATGGTAACTCACACATTCATGCAATAACATATAAACAACTAAAACTGTATATCACTTTAAGAATATAAGCAGAAATGGCCAAGAGATAAAAGTACCATTTATGACTGATCCTACTCATAAGCTTCAAGCAACAATGATTTATCTCTACTTGTTCTAACATCTACTAAGAGTACAGAAGTGCAACATCAGTAGCAGATATCAAATGCAAACATTAATAAACCTTGATCCATCCATTCATCAAAACCCCCTCCGAGGGTACAAAAGTGCATGTTCTGAGGACAAGTTATTGACAAATTTCTGGACACTTCTCCAAATGCATGAGAAGGGTTTAAATACTGCTAACTAATTAACTTAATTACATAAATTTAGGATACGGTTTAAATGACCGCCTTTCTTCTAAAGCAAAACTATTTCTAAAAACTGAATCTAATTCCTAACTATTTCTGCATTTGCTCCTTAAATGTTGCGAGCATTAAACATTCGCCTAGGAAGAGTCGGCTGATTGCCTTCTGCTTTTGTTTGAGCTATGAAAATAGAAATGGCAAGCGCTGGTATCACTTTTTAGTACACTAGAAGATATTTTTGAGAATTATCTTCTGGTTGGGCTAATTTACTGCATATATACTTGGCAACAACCCAAATTTCTCTCAAACTGCTTCTGCTTTTGCTATTTCGGTTTCCGGACTTGCGAATGACTAAGAAAGTTAGGACTTTGCTTTCTGAACAATTTTCTTAGCGATGCGTGATTAGCGCTAGGCGCTAATCGCGCATCGAAAACTGCCTTTGTTCTTTGATCTGGGCTTTTCTGGTGCGTTTTCCTTCTTCAGCGCCTTTTTCCTTTACGGGGTAGAAGTTTCAGGATTTTTTGTAAACATGCTGCTTTTGTGAGCTTTCTGACCCTGAATGTTGAATCACCTATCGACCTCAGCATCTGTTGAATGATACTCTAGAATCTGTGGTTCTGTTGCATGCGATATTTGTTCATGAAGGCATCTCTTCTCTATTCTCCGAGCATTGACGCTTTCCCCTTTTCCTTAGATGTTTCCTGCTCATTGCTTCATAATATTTCCTGTTTTTCATTCCTGTAGTTCACGCAAAGGAAAAGAGTAATGATAATAAATACTGATACGAAAGCTCTAACCTCTACGAATGCATAAAATAATGACACCCATCGTGAACTGACTCTTCGAAAAACACAAAACCATCCTTCATTAACACTTTGGCATATGTTCATTAATTTCTTTTAAGGCGCGCGCCTAATTTATGGTTTCCAGACAGCTTTCCTTGAATGTTGAGCCGAGGAAATTTGCAATGGGTGATAACAGCATCGCGTCATCGCATTACCTAGATATGTCATCGCAAATTTTTTCAGATCGGATTATCGCAGATCGCAGATAGCATTTATCGTAGATCGCAGATATCGCCAGATCGCATCATCGCGGATCGCATGAGTCATTAAATCATTGTGTGCTGCTTATGCGATATTGCGATATGCGACATCGCACATCGGCCGTCGGAGATTTCTTAAGATTTTCATCTAAGAGTGCTTCTTAATGTGTGCGATGCGATGAATTTCGCGTCGCTTCTTCGCAGTTTTTTATTATGCACATAAGGGGATGTTTTATCTTCTCCACGCGATGCGACATAATTTCAAGGAGTAGAATACAAAAAGTTTTATAAAATGTTTTTTGGATTTTTTACTAAGGGTCCCCATTTGCTTAGTGTTATTGCTAATACTAAACAAAGAGGGGGGTTGTTGGTGGCCACAACAGGCACACAGGACTCAAAAAATATGTAAGTGCTAGACCTAGGAACTACTCAGCATGGTGGTCATGGTAGCACAAGATAGCTTATGCAACCTGACTCAGAACTCAACAAATCCGATCGGAGACTCCCATTGTGTGCCTCTGGTACCGCCGAGGCATGTCTCCTATCCAACCATACTCCGGGATACCATGAATCAACCCCTCGAGGTTTCTTGCAATCTCCTCCTCGTTATCACTCCCTTCCTGATAAGGGGCGACAACATCAATAGGACGAGGGGCGCGTCTAGATATCGGGGACATACCGGTTGGCCACTCTAGTCCAACATCTGCATAAACAAGTGAAATGTTATAAGCATGCATATACCAAAAATAATTAAAAAATAAAAAAATCAAAAAGTTTTGATTTTTTACCTTTGACGTCAAAGTCCTCTCCATCTGGTAAGGTACATCTGGATCTCCATGGAAATTAGTGCCGATGTATGACTAGTCCTCCGTGATGATCTTCTATCATCGTAGCCATGAGAAGAATGTCAGTCGGTATGACATATGCTGACCCCTAGTGATCTTGGGCATCAAATGACTCCAGCGGGCCATCCGCGGATCATGTGGCGCAGGAGGATCCACCTCAATCAATTGATACTGGAATAGGGCACTGGTTCCAGGAAGAAGGTCACAAGTACTGATCCAAAGCCAAATTGCTTCAGAGTCCCCCACCTTGGCCTTGGGAAACTGGCGCTTGATGTTCATCTTCATGGCCTCTGCCCAGTTGAAGATCGTAGGAGTTGTGTAGTCAATAGCATAAAGGAACTTCAACTTTTTAGTCTCATGTTTCGCCTGGGACCCCACCACTCTATTGATAGTCAATAGAAGCACCCTCAGTGTTAGATCCCACACACTAGAGATCTCTATCTTCCCACTATTGGATTGCAGGGCCTCAGGACAGTGTTCGAAAAGTAGGGAAGATATGCTTGCCCTGATCGGACGTGAACCATATAAGTTCACTGGCTCACCTCTGTGAGACAGTCTAGTGATGAAGTAGATATCTGAAGTGTTCAACTCTAGCTCCTGTCCCCAATGAGAAAAATCTCACAATTGATATCCCAAAGGCTTATTAAGTATCAAAGCAACTCGGGTTGGGCCCGCATCCCTGGTGTAAAGAAAAATTTGAGGAGCCCACAAGCCCTCAAAGCCTCTAGGGAATTTGGATCATTCAATGCCTCGGTGTCAACATCTTCATGTTCTCTTTCCTTCCAATCCACCATTTTCTGCATTTTCTCTCCTACAAAAGCCATTTATTTGAGTTAATCATCAATTTTGGCACATAAAATTCAAGTTTTAATGGTCAGTTCTTTAGAAAAAAAGGTTTTTCCTTATCCACACAGCCAACACACCTGTTTTAGAAACAGTCACACTAGTCGGCGTGGATGGTTATGCACCGGTGCGATCTTGTGCCCGGAAATCGCGCCAACCGAGGGCGAATTTTTTTTCTCATAAACCTCCCTAAAAATCCTAAAACATGGCTAAAAATAGAAATGAATAGCATGAAAATGGAGCTCAGGGCTTTGGCTGTTACCTGGAACTAACAACTCGTCGATTGACCTCCCGGATCTCCTGTAATCTGCTCCGGAAAATCTAGGGCAAAAGTGCGTAAAAAGTCTTCACTGCAAAGATAAAATGGTAAATGGTAAAAATATATTTACTTCTCCCCTTTTTATTCATTTTTTCATGAAAATATCAGGTTTTGTAAATATTCTTGACGTATTTTACCTCAAGGACTCGATAATGCACTTTGCCTTACTTGTGAAGCAACAGGTGATGGATGTTCGGTGATGGCGATGAGTCACATTTAAGCTCTTTTCTCGACTCGTTAAAATCAAATGAAAATATTTCCGAGTATTTTTTCCCTTTTTGACTCGTTAAAGAGAATAAAAATGGGGGGTCCGCTTTTAGCTCTTTTCCGACCCTTTAAAAGCGAAAAGATGGCCAAGCCCTTGTTGTTTCGAACTCATTAACGAATGCGAAATGTCATTCACCCAGTATAAGTTTACCCCTTTTTTGGGGTGGGAGGCACTATTTACGAAAAACATACTCCTTGATTGAAATGGTCAAGTAGTTCTCTCAAGTATTATTTTCTACCATTTTGGGCTTGAGAGACACAAATGTCCGAAAAGGGACCATGTGGACTTTTCTTTTACGTGTCTTTTTCAAACTCTCTAAACGTGAAAAAGATACTGACTTACACCTTTGTTGGACTCGTTAAACTATTAAATGACATCATCTTTGTCATCATGACGAACATGGGCTTCCTTCCTAGGTCTCGTTAAACTTACTCGGTCGGATTCGTCCAAAGGATGAACTTACAGTGCAAGCATATGTTATCCCCTTCAAGCTTGCGATTAAAAAATAATTGGGGTACTCGCCAGAAATGGTGGGGGAAAATTTGGAAATCTATCGAGTTGTGTCGGCAGCTTACTCTTGAACATGACACTCTTTGCTTCGTGTTGGGTTGGGACATCCTCCTTTGTATCATTGACCTTCCTGGGTTTGGGCTGATCATTTTTGCCTTCCATTTGATCTCTGCCATGTCATTATGACCAACGATCCCATGGATCCTGTTGTAGCATCCATCATCATTTAAATCTCATTTTCAATATTATCGCAAAATAAAATTTAAAAAAATCAAATATTATGTTTAAAAAATCAAAAGAGAATGTGAAAGTTTGAAAACAGTGATTTATTTTATATTATTGATGGTATTCAAATCTGATATAAGGTGGGGCCCCGACCCATATATTAAAGTTCGAGCGGTATCACGGAATATAAGCAAGCGTGGGCTCAAGAAGCGGGTAAAGTGATCTGCGAGGGAACAACAAGCATGAGTTATAATTTAGGCTCAACCCCCGCAATTGACCATGATGTCAGGGTATTTGACTGAGATCTATGGCCTGAGATTGTTGTGGGGTTCAAGCCTGATGAACCTCCCGTACACTCCCTACCCCCGCAGCAGGCCACCCCATTGTTTCACATCATCTCATCTCCTCCATGTCATCTGCCACCCTCATTCATTACCGTCCACCTCATCTACCACTCCATTAATTAGTTACATTAATTACAGGTTTTCCCTCTGTTTTGATTATCATATATATAAAATACAAATAAAACCCTGTTGCATTAGTCTTTTGTTTTAGTACTAAGCAACCTTGCATCCAGTTCAGCAGTCTGAGTCAACAACCATCCTGACAACTATCATCAAGAACTATCACTAGCAACTGTGAACTATAGACACCATGGCCAAACAAGTAAGTTCTTCATTAGTTATCCATACCCCATTAATGGGTTTAGAACAAGATATTTATGATACCCCCTGCACAATTAAACATCTTTCACTGTATCAAGAGGTCATTCTGAACCATAAAAAGTATCCTATATTTATGGCAATGGTTATGTCAGGTGTTTTACCTTCTTTTGTCCCTAAAACTCATTTATTCCCTGAATTTATTCAATGGCTAGAATCAGCAATGTACCCCAGAAGTTTTTTGTAATGAATCAGTCAGGGGAGAGTGTTTTTCAAGTAACCTCACAATTAATACACCAAGCTTTGAATTACCCCGTGTCTGGAACTTACACTATATTTTCTGAAGAACCTCTGATTTCATATTATGATAACATGTCTCCTCAGGAACTTTCTCATGTCACCTCTTTCCTGGCCCCTAAATCTGGTCAATTCTCCCTAGATGGGAATCTCTTCGCTTTAGAAATATTTGCAGTTGACATAAGACCCGTTTTGCAAGTAATTTCAAATATTCTAGGAAAAGAAGACTCCAAGCAGGTGGATAAAGTTGTGCTGGGATTTTTCTCCTTAATGATGAAGCCAAAGATAATACTAGACATTCCAGAATTTTGGGTAGATACTATCAATACCTAATTTATGACTTTTCCTCTCACTAGGTCCTTCAAATTTCCTTCAGTCATTACTTATTTATTTCTGTACTAGAATGCTGAACATTTTTCTGAATTGGGACTAAATATTGTTGATATCAATAAAAAGAAGCATTCAGTGGTATTCTGGATAGACCTGATAAGGGGTGATCTAGGAGATAGTGGTTTATTTGAGTTTACTTGTTTATTCCTTCCAGTGGCTTATAAAATCTCGAATGGAACTCTACCCCCAACTTTTCTTCCTAAAGCTCAAGAATTTCTTCAATTAAGTAAGGATGTGAGATCTGGGGATTGGTTCATCTTTGAAGAGCATGCAGAAATTAGGCTTTATGGAGCCTCTGTCAAGCCTTACAGGTTACCTAATTTTGTGCCAATGAGGCTTTTTTCCCTTGAATTTATCAGGGAGAGCTTGAATGTAGATCAAGTTCATTTTGTTCATATGAAGAAAGGCTATTTCTTTAAATTACCTAAAGCAGTGGGACCCTTCATTTGAATACCAGACACGCTACCCAGGAGGTTGAGAGATTGTTGAATGACATGTGTCTTTTACAGGTGGATGAGTGGGCTTATGACCCTCATCAAATTATTTGAAAGAGAAGACTGGAGAATGGATATTCAGCCTTTGTACATGAAAGTCGACCTAAAACAGAGAAATTGGCAAATGGAGGTTCGCAAAACACTCTGGGGATGGAGATTGAAACTCCTAGCATTACATAAAAAGGTGTCAAGAGGGTTAGAGAGGAAGTTATTGATCTGGATGAGGAAGAATCTGAAGCAGCGAAAGGACCAAGCTTCAGGATGCAATGTCTTAAGCACAACTTGGCCTAGTGATTCAATTAGGAGAAATAGAAGGTGCCCCATCTTCCCCATCTTCCAAAGAACTTGTTCATGATCAGGTTCCTTTAATTCAAAGTATGTTTGCTCAGATAGCTGACAGAAATCAGAAGGTAAAGTTAAATATGGAAGCTCAAGCTGAGTCTCAAGTTGCTCCTAAACAAACTAGATTTCTATCTGCTATGGATTTGGAGAGGAGCCAACTTAAAATTTCTTTTTTGATCCTATTGAAATATCAGTGGGGTCCACTAGTAATTTCAATACTGTGAATTTAATTGTTGATACTCACAAGCTTCCAATGCTTGACAAGATCAATTTGCACATGCAAACTGGGCAATTGAACGTAAATGATCTACATAAAACAAACGCAGCAGCTTTTAAGCAGAAAAAATGCTAAATAAGGTAATTCAACAATTAAAATTGGATAAAGCCAACTCTAGAGCTTTGAATGCACAGGTGGATGAGATGAAGAAAATTATCATAAAAATAGGTTTCAATCCTGATGACCAACCCGCTATTCAAAAATTATTACAATCTGCCAAGTCAGATATTGGGGTTTTGAAAAGGAAGTTGAATCTACTTACAGGTGAGCATCCCATTGTTGCAGGGATAGCTGAAGTGGAAAATGAAAAGGAAAAGCTTCTATAGGATGTGTTGCAAAAAACTGAAGAAGTTTCTTTACTTAAAGAATCTCTGGACAAGCTGCAACGACAGGTGGACACTCATGTTTGTACAATAGCAATGCCATCCAACACAAATGACCCAGCATCACAGGTTTTACAGTTGGGAACAGAACTTAAAATGGGTGAGCATGATGTAAAGAAATCCCAAATAGAGTTGGAAACAGCTTGCAAGCTATTGAATTTTAGTGAAGAAGAAGCAAGAAGGTAGAAAGATAATGCAAAGAAGTATAGGAAAGATCTCCTAAGGGCTGAAGATGAAATCAAAAGGCTAAAGGAGAAAATGAAGGGCAATATGTCCTTAATTCAAGCTAGGGAAATCCTATGGGATGAAGTCATTTAGGTTATCAAGGGCATTTGGGAATTTCTTGTTATTATATCTGAAGAGAAAACACTAGTCCGAGACATGGAAGAGGTGGTCATGAAAAATAAACAAAATTATTTAGATAGATCAAAATTTGCAAAGAGGATGATATATTTCATTAATTCTAAATCCACTGCAGAATTGAAGGAGCATGACATGCCAAACAGAACATTATGTGCAATAGATTTCAATAAGATGATTGTCATAAATATTTATAGGAATAATGCTGAGAAGAAGATAAATGAGATGAAGGAAGCGCTTTCCAAGTTTAACATCTTGTTTGATAAAAGAGTTAGAGTTGGACTTCCTTCTTGTTGGGATCTACAAGGAAACTTGCTGCCATGGAAGACATATGAGACTTTGCTAGTTGAGGCAAAGAGAAAAGTGGATAACACTCATGAAAAGACGGCAGTATTAAAGGGAGCCACCATTGTAAACTACCTAAACAAATATTTTAAGCTTCTCTCGATGGTGAAGACTCTGTTTACAGATAAGCCTACATATTGTAGGATTACAACTTGCAGAATAGCACTTGACAAGTTAGAGGAAGCACCAAAGTCAAATGTACCATTATGGAGAAAGTGCAAAGAATGGATGATAGAGCAGACCAAGGATGCATCAGCATGACCTTCTACTCAAGCCATAGATTCAAATAGCGAGCAACAATCACCAATCATACTTAAATTCTGTTACTTATTGTTATCTTATTTCTTGAGGAAAATAAGGTGTCTTTTACCCTCTAATGTAATATTCTGTAATGACTTTTACTTTAGACAGTTAGAAGATAGTTAAGCAGTTTGACAGTTTTGGTAGTTACCAACTGTCCCATGATTATAGAAAGAGACAAAATTATAGAAAAAAGGTCTAAATTTTAAAGAACCTAGAGACTATGCAATTGTATTCTTGATAAGTTGATGATTAATGAAAGAATCAAGAATTTTCCACACATTGTTGGGTATGATTTTGTAATTTCTCTGTTATGTGTCATCATGTTTCTTCCTTTCTTTAAATATGGTAATGAAGCTGCAGGTATTTATTTACTTATGTGAATGAAGTTAAAATTCCTTAAAAGAGCGCTCCTATGTTTAAAGTTCCTACCTCTATATTTCTTCTAAGTTATAGATAATAGTTCCTGTCAAACACAACATATTATATTTAATTTCTCAAGGCATTCTTCACACAACATTTATATCCAGCATCACATGGCATCTTGAGATTTTCATATCAGATAAATATTAAGGGTTAAAAGTTAGGTCCTTCAGGCCCTTCACATGAGGATACATTATACAAAGAAGTGACATGTATAATAAAAATTAATGTCTTAAGCACAATTTCTACACAGCCAAGAAATTGGTTTCTTAAGGGACAACAGATCCAAAATCATTTTGCATCCTCTCGTCTCGCGTCGATGATGTGGGATTCATTATGGCCCTCCTTCGACATGGTCACTTTCCATCGACATCAACTCATTATCCAGGAAGTAGATTGAGAGACTCCCTTTTAATACCTTAGAGCTTGCACTAGACGAGAAGTTCACATCATTGGCTTTCGATCGAGTGATTTCGCGGGTGTTCGACTTCAGTTCTTGTATTCACATTTCACGAATTGTGTTGATAATACCTTGAGGGCCATTGTCATTATTGGTGGTTTCTCTCGTGCTTTTTAATAGTCTGCATCATTGACTGGTAATCAAGAGAATTTCTAGCATGTTCAACGTCAACACATCTATTCACATGCTAGAATATGTACTTTGATCGTGTCGTGTTGGAGTGCAAGACCTAGACTCAGATCACACAAGTCCAGGTTGCGAAGTGGTGTGACATGGTTTATGATGATATGCATGTCTCTTTCAGATGGTTGGCTACGACTAGACCATTAGTTATCATATGTGATCCTTCTCATTATTGGATGGTTGCGACCATACATTGGTTTCATTATGATCCTCTTTGACAGATGGCTACGCCCATACCTGGATCCATTTACATGCTCATTCTCTGGATGTATGCATCCATGCCACGATTCATGTATCATTTGATAGAGACCTTAGTTTATGTATATGTATATGTACTTGCTTGCAGGTTTTTCGACGATAGACTAGTTCCCCGCACTAATTCATAAAGAATTTCATCCCTCACTCCGGCTTGGCCTTCATGCTTTAGGGGGCATCTGTTACACAACATTTTGTCACTGTCCCTGTACTCCCCATTCGTTGATCCGGAAGGACCTCTACAGTGAACCTCGTATGCTTTTCCTCCATGGAGAAACTCCCATTATGTCCCTCTTCATGAGAAAATCATTCCCCTTTTGCACCATTTCCCTCGAAACTTCTGTTTTGCCCAGTTTACAAGGCCGGTGCTAATGACCTTTGTCTTACCCATGCCGATGTGTAGAGATTAGCACTATTCCCCACACCGATCAGAGTGACTGAGCTGTGTTTCAGTTGTGTCGGTCCTATTATGAAAGGTTTTTTAAATTAGAGCCGAAGCTTCCAACTCTAGAAGCTGCGTAACGAAAGTCCGGTAAATGATTTGGCTGGATGGGGTTGAGGATGACAGTTTGGGCTCCTTTCCCCTATATGATGGAACTACCTCAAGGGATAAGTCCTTCTCCCATGAGATGAGGATCCATCTCCCATCCATATTTCCTATATAAACCTCCCTTTTTCCCAAGCACAAGCTAGTTAGAGTGTTGGTTGAGCGTGAGTATACTATTTTGATTGGACAAGCAAGATATTACTAGTTGTAGCCATCTAGTTGTGTGAGGGAGAAGTGTGTTTGGTTTGGAGTGAAGCCTAAACAGAAGAGCCTTTAAACTATTGTTGTTTGAAGCCATCATGGAGTGCTAGCAAAAGTGTGTGGGAACCCAGTCTTGTCAAAGGAAGACTGCAACATCAAGACGAATGGTTGTAATCTCTCTTTGATATTAATATATGCAACTATCGATTGATTTCCTACATGTTTTGTAATATTACATATTCATGGCTTAATGTTTCTTGACTTGTTTAGTAGGTTGAATTGCAATTTGTCTATTATTATGTTTGTGTGTTGTTGTTGTTTACTTGTTTAAGGAGCTTGAAGAAGGAAGTGAGAGATTGTTGGAGCAAGCAAGCGAGGACATCATCAAGCAGGATAAGAAACCAAGAGGTAGTCCCTCTTGATTGATTCTAACCTAAGGGAATCTTCCATAGAATGTATCTGTTGTGGCTAGACCCATTATCGAGCTAGAGGAATTCGTTCGTGTTCGCACTTCTAATTTACTTCACCACAAAATGTTTGAGGCTGATTGCTCATTTACCTGGTTGCTTCCTTCTCCATGGCTCTGAATGGTTTCCTTTGTTGTTGTTGCCATCCTTTCCAATGACTCTATATAGTCATATATTTCTTGCTAAGCAGGGTCAATACTCGGACTATGTATTGGGCTTCCTAGAAGTGAGCTGTAATACTGTGGTGATGATCTTAGTGACCCTTTTGGAGAATTCCCAGGGCTTTCAATTGGCTCATCCTCTATTGGCTCGTTCTTTGTTGGCTCAATCTTTGTTGGAGAGTTCTTTATTGGCTCCTCTTCAGTTGGCTCCTTTTCATTTCGCTCATTTTCCTTAAGATTAATGTATTCTGTAGTTTTTGAGGTTGTTTGTGGAATCGTTCTCAACCTTGTGCTCCTTCTCAACCCTAGGGTTTGTGTTTTCTGCACTTTCCTTCTTTTATTCTCTGATTTGTCTTCTAGAGGAGAGACCTTATTTTGTGAGAATTCTTCTTTACTCGAGCTAAATTTCTTTCTTCTAGGGTTTCCCCTCTTCATTATTTGCAAAATTTTTACTATTGACAGCTCTTCTTCTGTTACCTTTGTTTGAGTTTGAGGTGCCTATTCCTTTATCATTTCTATGGTCCTCTTTCTCGCTCTGAGGGCCCTGCTGCTACTTGCCTTTTCTGGGGATTTTTCCTCAAAGTGGTTCCTTACTAGGAAACTCTCCCAGTCATCCCCTGTACTTTAGAGATGAAATTTGACCAATAGTTTTACCAGACCATGATGATACATGGTGTTTTCTATGCCTTGAATTTTCTTCTGAACATTTGTAGCCATTTTCCTGAGGCTATTCAAGAGGAAATTAGGGAGGTTCATCTAATGATCCTCAAGGAAGTGCATCATCATTCTAACATGATAAAAATACATTTGCCCAAACCTACCCTCACAAGTGATAAACTTCTAAAGCAAAAGTAATAATTTTCTCCATTTTTTTTTAACAACAAAGCTGGGAATACCTTTTTGGTAGACCGTACTATCCAGGTTCGGATTCTTGAGGAGGACCTTCCAATCCTCACTGTCAATCCCTCTGTTTTTAAACCATTTTTCTCCATTTCTTAGCAACTCGGTGGCCTCATCGATCATAGACTCCATTACTGTGAGTTTTATGTCCCCGATTTTGACCTCCATTCCATCGAATGAGCATGCAAATGTCTTGGTTACCTCCTTGTGGAAACTGTTAAATTTCTCAATGAACTGCAGCCATTGTCTTCTTTGCAGTAGCTCCCTAGTTTGTGGGTACCCCTCTAGGAATTGCTTCCCTGCTAGCTCAGTTCGACAATTACCCCCATGCTGAAGGATGCTTTTCCTCAAAGATTTGATACCTTGACAGGAAAATGGTACTGGTAGAGTTTTCTAGCTTACGGAAATATGGAGTGGCTGTGAAAGATCAGAGGAGTGTAAGAATAGGGAAGGATTGATGGGTTATCATAAGGATTATGCGAATGAATCCGACTGTTAGGTGCATTCAAACTTATGATTTGGTAATTAATTTGATAGATTTGGCATAAGGTCGTGACATGATTTTTAAGGTGGTGGCATATGATATTTTGTTAGGCGGCCATTACCCTTAGGTTATAATGATTTCACTTTAGTACTCTATCTTCTTAGTCATACATGTTATATAACCTTCCCTATTGTTAAATTAAAGCAGCACGTACCTTTAATTTTTTGTTGCTAACCTCATTTGTTGTCCTTTGATCTCCTACAGGTGCCTTGTTGTCAACTGTCCTTTAATCCAGATCACCAAGCATCCTTGTAGACTTCAAAATTATTAGGCTACAGATATTTATTTAGCTGCGGAAACTTGTCCAAGCTGTAGAAAGCTGTTGATTCTGCAACTTAAGGGAAAGAAGGCTTTAGTAGATGAACTTTATTGTTTTTTTCTTTTGAAAAGAAAATTTGAAGTGCCAACAAATTGGTTTTCATGTTTATACAAAATTTATTTTTTACTTTATTTTTATTTTTTTCATATTATTATATGTATGTATGTATATATATATATATATATACACACACACACACATATAGTTTATTTATTATATTTTTATTATATTTTTTCTTTTCTTTTTTTCTCTTTTTTTTATTGAAGAACAAAATGAATCAAAAATTCTAAGGTGGAAAAGACGAAGAATTCTTCTTGACCATCTTTAGTTTTGAATTATCCTAAAATATTTTAACAAATTCCTCTCTTGTTAATGGTTTCTGGTAAAGCTTGAGTCAATGTCCATTTACCAATAGAGGAGTTCTCTCTTCGTCAATAGTCATGATTCTAACCACACCATTGTCAAAGAAATTATCAACCTCATAAGGTCCAAGCCAATGAGTTTGGAATTTCCATTGAAAATTTGTGAATTTTGAATCAAAGAGAAATGCCCAATCTCCTAGATGAAACTTCCTTTCTTTAATGTACTTATCATGTCATCTTGACCTCTGTTTTTGCACTAAGTTGGTCCTCTGGAAGGCCTCTTGTCTGATTTCATCGAGCTCGTTGAATTGTGTCATCCTTTGCTTCTTGGCTTCTTACAAGTCAAGATCTAACTGGACTACTGTCTTATAAGTCTAGATCTGTAACTCTATTGGAAGTAAGATTTGCTTCCCATAAACAAGTTCATAGGGAGTATGCCCTGTAGTATTCCTCCATGTAGTTCTATAGGCCCATAAGGCTTTTGGAAGCTTTTCCACCCAATCTTTCATGTGTAGATGTATAGTCTTTGTAAGGATAGCCTCGATCACCTTATTTGTGGACTCAACTTGTCCATTGGCTTGTGGATGGTATGGAGTTGACTTCCAATATTGTATCTTGTATTGGTCCACAAGCTTCTGCACTAGTCTGGATGTGAACTGTGTCCCTTGATCTGTTACAATTTCTCTTGGAACACCAAAACGAGTAAAAATATCCTCAAAAAGAAATGAAACTATAGTATTTTCAGTAGCAAAAGGAAGTGCTTTAGCTTCTACCCATTTAGTGACATAATCAGTACATACCAGAATATACTTCTTTTCCTTTGAAAGTGGGTTGATTAGTCCAACAAAATCCAATGCCCATTTTTCAAATGGTTCAATAAGTACCTGTGGTTGCAGTGGCATCTCATTTGAAAGAATAGGTTTGCCCATTCTCTGACAACTGTCACATCTTTTAACATATTCCTTGGTGTCCCTGAAAATGGAAGGCCAATAATATCCTAAAAGAAGGATTTTGTAAGCAGTTCCCTTGTCAGAAAAATATCCTCCACATGGCTCATCGTGACATGCTTTTAGTATCTCTGGTATTTCGTCCTCTCGAACACATCCTCTGATGATGAGTTATGGTCCTGTCTTGTATAATTCCTCATTTATCCATGAATAGGATGTGCTATTGTGGACTATTCTTCTTTTTTCTCTAGGAGATAAGTGAAATGGAATTTTTCCTGTGCCAAATAGTTAGCAATATCTGCATACCAAGGTGATTTAGTAGATATTGCAAAAAGATTTTCATCAGGAAATTTATCTTCTACGGGTTGATCATTGTTTTCATTTAGTATTCGGATAGAAAATTGGCTATTGTGTTATGTTTTCCTGGACTATCTAGAATGGTTATGTTAAATTCTTGTAAAAGTAGGAGCCATCTAGTTATTCTTCCATTAGTGACTGGTTTATTCATTAGGTATCTAATGGAAGAATGGTCTGTGTGGACAAAAGTTTCATAGCCAGCTATATAATGTCTGAATTTATTAATGGCATGAATTATAGCTAAGAACTCCTTTTCAGTTACAATATAATTTAACTCTGCGGGGGTTAAATTTTTACTAGTATAATAAATGGCATAAGGAGTGAGATCTTTTTGTCCTAAAACAACCCCTAAGGCTGAATCTGAAGCATCTATTGAGATATGGAAAGGCAATCTCCAGTTAGGTCCTTTTAAGATGGATGCTTCAGAAATTCTCTTTTTCAATGTTTCAAAGGCAACTTGACATTCGGAATCCCAACTAAACTCACAGTCTTTGCTGACTAATTTAAAGAGTGGGGATGCAAATTTTGTGAAGTTTTCTATAAATCTTCTATAGTATCCAGTAAAACCGAGAAAACTTCTAACATCCTTTTGAAAACTTGGCACTGATAACTTAAAAATGACTTCCACCTTAGATGAGTCTACCTTAATTCCATCTCTGGAAATATGGTGACCTAAAAAAATTCCCTCGTTAAACATCATGAAACATTTTTCATGGCTTAATAAGAGGTTTATTAATTGACATCTTATTAAGACCTTTTCCAAGTTTTCTAGTGCTTCATTGAAAGAATCCCCATAGACTGTGAAATCATCCATGTACACTTCCACACAATCATGGATAAGGTCATAGAAAATGTCGAGGACTACCCTTTGGAATGATGTTGGAACATTACATAACCCAAAGGGAAGTACCTGGTAAGCATAAGTTACCCATGGACAAGTGAACGTGGTTTTATCTTGATCTTCAGGGGCTACCTGAATTTGGTTATATCCAATGGACCCATCCAAGAAGGAAAAATATTTTTTTCCTGCTAAAGTATCTAAGACCTGGTCTATGAAAGGTAATAGAAAGTGGTATTTTAATTTTTCTTTGTTCAACCCCCTGTAGTCAATGCATACTCTCCATTTTCCATTCCTTTTAGGGACGATTACTAGGGGTGAAACCCACTAACTATCAGATATTGGATAGATGAAATTTACATTTAATAATTTCTACAATTCTTCCTTAACAATTTCTTTTATATTTGGGTTCATTCTTCGCTGAGATTGTCTAACTGGTCTTGCATTTTTGTTTAATGTAGATATGATGTATGAAAGTTTTAGGATCAATCCCTCTCATGTCAGTGTATTCCCATACAAAAGTAGAAGAATGTTTCTGTAAAATTTCTATCAATTGTTTCTTTTGCATGTCTTCCAAGTTTTCAGTTGACATTCAAAGTTTTTCCTGGAAAGATTTTTTTCGAGGAATTCCCAAGTTTTTCCATGGACAACAATGATACTTGTTTAGAGGAGAGATATTCATTTCGACTATGCTCATAATGTGAGGAAGATTCATTATTTTCTAGTGAATTTAGAAGTTTGTCTTCCTCTTTTACTTGTTCAGTAATAAAAATAGGTTGTATATCTTCTCCATCTTCTATCCATTCTTCAGTTTCTTTATCTATTGTTGTTCTTTCAGGGGGGTATAATGTAAAATTTTTGTAGAATTTCCATCTGAGATAAACATATTGCCTGATCTACAATTGATAAAAGCATCAGCTATAGCCAACCAAGGCCTTCCTAGAATTAATGGATGTCCTCCTAGATTATTCTTGGGTGTTAAGACCATGAAATCAACAGGATATTCCCAAGAATCTAAAGATACACACCATCTAGTTTAATAATAGATCTATTTTCTAATTGCAATAAGGTTGGTGTGTATTGAAGAATAGGAATCCTAAGTGTGTCCATAACTTGTTTTCTCATTATGATTATGGCTGCTCCTAGGTCAATCAATGTGTTTGGTATTTCAATTCCATTCATGTGAATTTTTACAATGGGGCTTCCTGGGTCTAAATATTTTTGAGTTTCCATTTTTCCCATCATAATGTCTGCAATTTTTTCGACTAACTGAATTCTTTTTATATCTTTTCTTCTCTTCCATGATCGTTCTGTACTTAATTCCTTAATCGTTTTTGAAAAAATTGGTATTTCTTTTATGGCTTGTAAGAAAGGAATCTTAATACAAACATTTCTCAATTCATCCATCATATTGTAATCAGGCAAGATAATTTGTTTCTCTACTCCTTCGTCGATTTTCAACCTTTCTGGGAAAGGTGGTTTAACTGATATCAAGGGTTGTTCTATGATAGGAGCATCTATGGGAATTTCTTTTGTTTGTTTATTTGCTTTTTGAGGGAGAGAAGTATCTCCTTCTTCTGATTGATTTTTATGTTTTTTAAGATTAGATTTTGTTTTTTGAATGACAACAGGAGGGTTTTTTGGTAATACTCTTCCAGACCTTAATTGGACATTGTTTAATTCTAGTGGGGTTATTACATAAGTTTGAGGATTCTAACCGTCCATGTTGTACACTGGTTGTTGTGGTATCTTATTATTATGATTTGGAAGTGGTTGAGCAGGTAGTTGATTTGATTTTTGTGGAAATGGTGGGGAAAGTTGCGAGTTTTGATTCTGAACTGGGACTTGTGGCAATTAATTAACTTGGGGAATTTTATTAGATGAGGGTAAGAATTGTGGTGGAAGGTAGGATGGGGAGTATTGTTGATATTGAGCATAGGCTCCATAAGGATTTTGCCATCCTTGATTCCAAGGTTGTGATTGTGGCAGAGCTCAATTCTGCCAGGCTGAATTACAATTACTTTGTGAAGACTGGGAAAATTGTTGTGGTCTAAATCCTTGTGATTGATTTGGTTGGGGGTTTTCCCATGGTCTTTTGGCT
This sequence comes from Pinus tabuliformis, assembly GCA_031772625.1. NCBI lineage: Eukaryota > Viridiplantae > Streptophyta > Pinopsida > Pinales > Pinaceae > Pinus > Pinus tabuliformis. The sequence goes on along the minus strand of CM062810.1, from coordinate 614,537,435 downwards.
ATAAAGTAGAGAGGGTCTACTGGTTCTGAGATTGCTTCATCGTTGAATACAGCCTTAAGACCTGGTAAGGATGGACATTCCTCTGTATCATGATTATCAACACATATGACACAAGTTTCTATGGATTTTGAGTCTAAGGGACACTCTCTCAGAGAATGTTTCTTCCGCCATTTGGGACAGAAGATAGATAATGTAGCATTTTCGGAATTTTTCTTGTTTTGTATTTTAAGGGTGTCTATCTGTTCACTTAGGCTCCGCAAAATATTTGTTTTGAAGGTGTCAAGTGAATTTCCTATTTCTGCCCTGCTAATTGTCCCATCTGTAGACTTGTTTATTTTTTATAAGAGAGGGTCTCTAGGACTCTTTCTTTTCCCCTTGAGATATGTACACATAAATCACAAATATCAACAAATGGTAGTTGGGAAATATCTCCTTTTCTAGTTAGATTAAGGAGATCTATCCATTCATATTTAACGGCTCTGAGTAAAAGATATTTTAAGGTTTCTTCAACCAAAGTATCCATTTTTTCTCTTTTAACATTATAAACAAACCTTTCTACCAAGTCTTCAAGATTCTCATCTTCTTTTTGTGTCATTTTGAAGACTTCATCTTTAAGGTTACTAGGCATACAATAATCTCTATACTTGCCTAAGAAAGCCTCTTTCATTTGTGCCCATGTTGTTATAGAATGCACTCCTAGACTCATGAACCATTTTAATGCTGAGTCTTTTAATGTAGTAGGGAACAATTTCAACTTTTGAGCATCATGCAGATAGTCATATGGTCTGCATAATACTTCAAATTTGAAGAGAAATGTCTCTGGATCTTCTTTTCTTTTCTCGTGGAAATTAGGGAGAATCAAGGGTGATATATTTTTCATTGTGAGAGTTTTATCTTCATCAAGAGTAGGGAATCCCAAAGGATCTTGATTTCCTCTGCCTCTACCCCCTCCTCTACCTCTACCTCTTCCTCTTCCTCTACCTCCAATCCTATCTTCTTCGCCTTGGACATTGTGTACTTCTCCTTCCCCTTCTTGAGCCATGATAGATTCTTCAGAGCTAAGATATTGTTCTTCTAATATTTCTAGTTCCTCTATCAATGGTTGTTCAGAATAAATTTCCAATTCCTCTTCTTCCCTAGGAATTTCTAATTCTTCTCCCAAAATTTGTTCACCAGTGGGGGATAGAAAGATTACTCCTGTGGTTAGGGATGTAGGATTTTCTTCAATTATAGCTTCAATACAAGAAGTAGGTGAAGTTCTAGATTGAATTTTTGATCTTGAGACTTGAGGAAGTCTTTGTCGACCTCTAAATGGAATTCGGGTTTGAGTAGGTGGTGTGGAATCTCAAAATCGTGGTGAGTTGAGTGGATTTGTGGGAATTAAACTTCTTCCTCATCCTACAAATATACCCCTAGAGTCTCTATCCCTAAGCATGTCATGTCTTAAATTAATGATGGTTTTTTTTTTACTTCTAATTGTACTTTCCTAACGACGACGCCAAAATGTTTGGTCAATTCAATGTCCTTGAATTGTCAAACATAAATTGTCAACTAGGGTATGTAGACTGATAAAGTACAGGTGCACAATATGTTTTTAGAAGTTATTCATTGGGTCGTTATGTATTTGTTAAGATCTAAACTTAAGATGAGGGTGGTGTTTGTCAATTATATTAGTGTCGTAATTCTTAGGGATGTTGATTAAGTTTCCTAGGACTTAATCTGTATCTAATTAGTTTGTAGATGGTGTGAGAATGGTTTTACTTATGTTATATTGTTTGGGATCTTTGATCTTGAATCTCCATGCTACAGATCTTAATTCTCTAAGTGCAAAAATAAACATATTCTATCAGCTATGAAGGAATACTGTTGAATTCAATTATTTAGGAGAGGACTTCTCACTTATTCAATTTTTGCTCAAACAAAATAACCCAAGAAACATATATATTGTGCATTGAACACACTTCAGTTATGTTGGATAATAATCAAAGGAAGGACCATGCAGTACCAGGTATAAAGAAAATTAGATAAGAGTATAAACTAGGTATAAAGAAAATTAAAGTTCTGATGCAGATAACAATTCACTGGTGAGATCATTATGTAGCATTGTCACACAAAACAGAGCGATTGAAGAATTAAAGGAAATCAGCTTGTAATTGATTAAAACCTTCCACTATTTGTAGGGGCACTCCACATAACAGTTCAGAGCTTCCAATCAACACAACGCTTGCACACAAAAACCAATTCTATTCACATGAAATTCACAAATTGTTCACAATTATATCATTTGGCGTGCACCCAAATAACAGTGTGGCCATTAGCTTTATAGACGGTATCTTGACATAATTGTATGAATATTTCAAGCCTAATATCTCTAACCTATCTAAACTTATACCGCTAAATTTTTGTTTTGCTATTTTCAAAGCAAAACGATAAGGTTTCAACTGATCTCTTGTTCTGTGTTAATCCGGCTGTTGACTTAGAGTTTGACCGCGATCTCATGTGCTTATTTTAGCAAACAGTTTCAAGTGGATAGGAAGGTATCCATGAGGGAGTCATCCTCTATCCATCTACACCTTTCGTTGCTAACCTGGAACTCTGGAACCTTGTCAACAATGAAGACAGCTATAGAAACCCGGATTAGCTACGGAAATAGCGTGATTTGGTAGCCAATTGCAACTTTAATAAAACAATAGGGTATATAGTTAAATATGAACAATAAGACATACTATTGCATACCTTCATCAAAACCTGGTAGATATGGCTTTATTTAAGTGGTAAATATGTAGGAAAAAGAGAGGATCATTAGGCAAAATGGATGTCATGGTAGGACAATCTTCGGACTCTACACATGGCTGATAAGTTTTGAATTGTTCAAGATCGCCTGTGGTTCTGGGAATGAATGGGAAACTGAAGAAACCATTTTTTGATCATACATATATCTCAGGAAAACAATAAGGTCTCTGAAAAACCATAAACAAACTCTTTGCAAGTCAAATAAGTCGAGATCCCTTGTCCGCCCAGGCTTTAAGCGTCATCAAATAAGTGCATATAAGCACAGACAAATAAGTGGAAATGAGCACCTACATCCATTCATAATAAGGGCTAAAGGACCGAGAAAGGCTTCCTGCGCAAAGAGGTGAGGCAACGAGTTTGTTGAGGTACTAACCAGGCTCGCTAGTAGCGGAGCAATGTTTGCGATTTCTAGGTGGTGACTCCACCAGGGTACTGTTCAGACTCGCTGGCAATGGAGCAAAACCATAGTACCATGACCTCTATACCAAGAAAACTTCAAAGCTCATATTGTAACTTCAGCTTCCCTTTTCTTTCCCAGGATAGTGATAGGTAGCACCCTATCTCATGTGATAAAGACCATGTTATGCAAGATGGGACAGCAAACCAAGTTCGACAGAAAGGCCCGAATACCATTAGTGGGACCCACAGCTCCATGAAGCAATACTTATTTAAGTCTCCTTAAGCTAGGCTAGAAGGCGTCAGAGATCCTGGAGTCTCCCAGGGAATCACCAATTGTTGTAGCTGCTGCAACAACTCCTCCAAAAATCTGGGAACCCTAAAAAAATTCAGAGCCCCTGTATCATGCAGAGCCACCGGTGCCACTGGGATCTGCTCGAAGAGTGCAATAGTCTCAAGGAACCCTAGAAAAGTCTAAGTTTTCAGCTAAGTAAATCTAATTTGCTAGTTCCTGCCTAAGTCGGTTGATTGCTGTGTCGGAATGCGACTAAATCTAAACCTATTGACCATTGCTACTTATGCATCCAGTGTGACTCAATAGTTGCATAGGTCATGGAGTCGCATCTTCCCATCTCGTACATAGATGCGACCATGCAACCCTTGCGACCTCATGACCACCTAGTTGCAAAGTTGCATAGATTGTAAGGTCACACACTCCTCACTCACACATGTTCGCGATTATGTGACCCTTGCGACTTTGCGACTGCTTGGTCACAAGGTCGCAAAGGTTGTAAAGTTTCATGTAAGACCCTTGTAACCTCGTACGTGCAACCAGAGTTATATAAAGGAGGGTCACCCATCTTCATTATAACTGCTCCTTTGGTCGCACAGAGAGAGAGGAAGGTCTGCGACTTGGGCGCGTGCACATTTTTTCCAGGTAAGTGACTGTTCACCTTCCTAGTAATCATGATTTTCTCCTAGGTGTCTCTGTCTGCATTCCCCAAAAGTAGTTTCCCTGGCCACTTCCACTCTTCCTGGACCCAGATCTCGACCTTTTCTCGTCCCTGATCTTCCTATTTTTCACCAATAAACCTTAACCTACATGCCTGAAATAACCCTAGACCTCCTGAAGCCCCAATTTGTTTTCCTCTATCCTCTTAAAACCTAAGTCATACGTCTTGAGGTCACGATATGTCTTTTCTTGCGACTGTGCGACCTCACAACCACATCAGCTTGCGACTTATGACCAATCAGGCCCTGTCTACCCTGACTTACGACTTTGCGACCCCTGCCAATCTGCGACCTATACAGCCAGTCACATAGTCGCACCTCTATAATTGCGACCTTACGACCTGCCTCCCTTGTGACTATCCTACCACCTGCTGAAACTCCTTTTCTTTTTGCAACTTTAATTGATTTTCACGCCGCCTCTCTCATCGTGGGACTATATGTTTGACATGCAAGGTGATGTGGACCTAGAGTGCATATCCATCTCTTCCTTCGAGGACGAAATGGTACCCCCAACCACTAAGGCTTCTCATAGAGGCTCATGAAGCGGGTCATGGGAGGCCAACCAAGCTGAGGAGCCACCTATCCTCGAGGACACAACTTGCAACATCACTAAAACCATGAGGCTCTCCTAGTACAACATCTATTTAGAGTTTTTGAAATCAGACATTCCAAAAACCCAGGAGGATTTTCAAGTGTACATAAATGTCAAAAGGTCAAGGTTGTGAAAGGTAGCGGCACACCCCCTGTCTTCCCATGCAAAGAAATCATTGAGTGGATCTTGCAATGTACAGATATAGATTCATGGACGATCATGGACCATGCTGGGCCACCCATAGCCACAATCTCTCCTACAGATATCCACACCTACTATAGACTCCCTGAGAGACAGGAGGTTTTTAATACCAGGTGGCTCGCCGAGTTTGTGACCCCAGTGAAGGACATTCTAAGGGAATGGTGGAAAGACCTGTCAAAGTTCCGGGTTAGAACAGATCAGGCATACAAGACAGAGGGATTGCGCAAGGTATATTAGTTAATTGCTGCAATGATGTGCCGATTATATGGCAAGGTAGAATGCAACGTTTTTTACAGCACCTAGGTCCCCCTCATGTATGGCGTTGCCACTTGAGGAACCATTGTTAGCTGGGCAAGCATCCTCTCATCATCTTTCGAGGACATACATAGTTGTGGCCAAGGTCCTGCAACTGAAACAGCCTCCAGAATTCTATATGTCTTCATACCTCCTCGATGTTGTCTGCTCAAGATGCTACTTCGAGAACTAGAGTTGCAACTGGGACTCATCAACAGCCAACCCTGTGCACTGCCATTACAAAGTCTTCTGGGACATGGCTCACAAAGGTATGTTAGATATAATCTCTAAAAATTTCATCATCCTGTTGTACCAACTATTATTTAGGGATGAACCACCATGCATGTCCAAGAGGGCTATGAAGACTGTGGTCAAGGTAGCACACTGGTTCCCCATTGAAGAAGAAAAATTCATCAGAGTGTTTGGTACCCACAAGGCCCCTCATGCCCTACCCAATTTCGTCATGGACAAGATGCTCCTACGAGAAGTCTTCTACCAAATGATGCAGGGTTTTTCAAGGATATTGAACAAAGGCAAAAAGAAACCATGGTCTACCTTCCCTCTCACCATTAGAGCATATGTGGTGGAAAATTTCAAATAGGTAGAGACAGAGGCCAAGGCATTGAAGGGAAGCCACTTTGTGACCCTCAACTACTAAACATGTGATCCTGAGAAAGTTGTGGCTGCCCACTGCAAAAGGGAAAAATTTAGCTAGTCTTATTCTCATACAAAAAAATATCTCGAAGATGAGATTGAAAATTGGTATAACGCTACAAGGGAACTTATCCCAAGCAAGCAGCGAGCCACAAAAGATGAGCTCCTCGATGATTCCCAGGAAGGCGTGAGCCTCAAGGAAAGAGCTTCCACCTCAAAGAAAAAGCAGCACGAGGCACTAAAATGCATCGGGGAATCCTTGAAGTGAAAAGGAAAAGAGGTAGAAGATGCCTTGAGTGACCATGAAGAGGAAGATATTACGCTGGAAAAAAGGAACGCCAACTTGGCGAGCAGAAAGCGAGAGCTGAAAAGGAAAAGGGAGATAGAGAACAAACAACCTAAAGATTCCAGCAACCAAGGCTAGAGCGAGAAGAGGAGACAACAGGAAGAGTAAGAAAAGGAGAAACAACTGCAAGAAAAGCAACAGGAAGAAGAAAGAAGAGCGTAGGAAGATGCGGAGAAGAGAAATCAGGATGAAGGAAGAAGAGCGCACGAAGAGGTAGAGAAGAAAAAAAAATAGGAAGAAGAAAGAAGAGCGCATGAAGAGTTAGAGAAGAAAAAATAGGAGGAAGAGGCAGAGAAGAGAGGGCGGGAGGAAAATAGGAGGTTAGAACAAGAGCTAAAAAAATATCGAAGATGAGATAGAGAGGCAATGAGCCCTTTCAAAGGAAGAGAAAATACGACAGGAAGAAGAGCTAAGGAGGAACAAGGAGAAGGAAGTCGGGGAAAGTGAACAAAGTGAACTTCCCCCAGTAAATGTGCCTGCTACCACTCCCTCACTGGTGGACACCTTCCCCTTCAAGAACTAGGGTATAGGTTGTATTGCGCTACAATGGGAGTGATCTGCAGTTGATATTCATCATGTGGGTGTAGGCACTCAAGTGCATCTAGGATGAGGGTGGTTTGTTTGTGAATTATATTGATATCTATTTTTGTGATGTATCTTTTGCAGTAGCATAGAACATTTTGTGAATATGAAAGGTCATGTGGAATACCAAAAGTCACTAGGCAGATGAAAAGTCATGAGGAAGTTCAAGAGTCAAGGGTAGGCCAAGAGTCACCTTCACCCTATAAATATACCCTCATGCCTCATTTGTAAGGGACCTTTTGCTGAGGACTCTTTTTTAGATATATACATTGCTTGAGAGAATTTATGTTCTCTAATTTATGTAAGGAATGATTGTACGTTTCCACAATTGGATTCTTTAGATCTTTTATGTTCTAATGCCATGAGTATTTTCTTCACTTGATGGATCGAGTGTTCCTGAAAGCTCTTTGATGTGCGGTCTCCTCATATGTTGTCTCATACTCCAAACTTTGTGTTGCTTTGTATGAATGTTATTTGATTCGCTAACTCTATGCTTATGCTGGTGAACTATTTCTTTGGTATTGGTATAATCTATTTTGACTGCACCTTTGTTTATGCTCATAAATGTTTGATCGTTGTGAACTTATTTACAATTATTACGCATTTTATCTTGGAAAACACGAGGCTTATTTGAAGCCTGATAACAGTAACTTTACATAAGGTTTATGTTGTTTATTGTCTGGTTATTCATGGTTTATGTGGCATAAGATATTTTTCAATTATTTCCTTGTATTTATTGAGGTACATGCTTCCAATTGAGTTCATATTTCACCTCCGTCTGAAGCAGGCTCAACACAATTGAACGGCAATTGGGCCTACATACCGGAACGGATCCCTATGAGAAATGGTGCAGGCTCTAGTTGGTAACCTACACCGAGGAGGTCCCCTTTGCTGTTGGTGGAAAATTCCAACCTGTCAACACCAGGATATCCCGCCAAAGCTGCAAGCAAAGAACAACACCACCAAGATGAAGAAGGACACAAGTAAATGGTGTCAGTTCCATAAGAGCTCCACTCACAATAAAAGTGAGTGTCGATCCAAGTAGTCACTAGTGGTCGAGCTGAAGGCTTTCGAATGAGACGCGGGTTCTAACTCTAAATCAAAACCCTATAAGGGGATTGACAAAGGGAAGGAGATCATTGATACAGAACCTAGTGCCACCGTGGCCACCACAAAGATCCAGAAAATTAAGCCTGAATATCCAGAGGGTTGGGAACGCCTCTTACACTCACAAATATGGGTGAAGCATTCTCCGCTACAGTTCATTTTCGACATTGGGAGCCAAAAGAACCTCATTTCAGTAGAAGTCATGAAGCAACTAGGCCTAAATACTACAACACATCTACAACCGTACACCATCAGGTGGTTTCACCAAGGACAAGATCTTCGCATCAACTAGAAGTTTCACCTTCCCTACAATTGTTATAGCTCCAAATATCACCCTTTGTGTTTGTGATGCTTGGTTTATGGCCTAGGGCAACCACTCCTTCCAAACTTGGTCCAAATATTTTAAAAACAATGTTTTACTCCCTATACGCTAATTTTCCCTGTGTTAAAAGTGTGTACATGCGGGTTAGTCTATACCCAACCCACGTATACGTGTTAAAACACTTTAAAATAAATAATTTTCCTTAACTATGGTTGGAGATCATGGGTTTTACCTGTTGATTACCTATTAGTGCCCATGGCCCAACTCTTCCCAACTTTTTTCCAACTAAAAAACTAATTTGGGAGAAGTATAAAAAGACTTCAATGGGAAGGCCTTAAGGAGGAGAGAAAATAGAGAATTACTCTGCTGAGATTATCCCCTGATCAAGTTTGAAGATCCCTGTGCTTCAAGCACTTCCCCAAGTTCAGGAAACCCTTGTTTCCTTGAGAGTTGATATCCTTTCACTTGTTGGAGATATCCTTGTATTGGTTATGGAAGGAGCCTTTTGAAGACCGAGACTGGACGGACCTGGAGGACGGTTCCACTTGGAGCTAGAAGAGGAAGACTCAGGTGAACTCTTTCTATGTTTTATTATAGTTATCTGCAATAAAAAGAAACACTGTCTTGTTCCTGATATCAACTTTGTTCATGCATCTGATGTTATTGTTATGGTTTATATATGAATGACTATTTCAATGTATAACTAACCATCTACTTATATGTTATAAAGTTGATTTCACTATAATGCTTTATCTATATGCTGTTGTGCATCTTTGAATTGGTTGTTTTGCAGGTTCAAAGATCGTGAGGAGTTGCAGAGGTTATGAACCCTGGCTGGAACTACCTGAACGAAGGACCCCCGGGTATGTACATCCTCGCATATTTTGCTCTTTTAATTATTTTGCCTGAGTTATATGCTTGTTTCTTGTTGTAGATTACTCCTGCTCTACTAGGGTTTTGACCCAAAGTCCCCTAGGGAAACCATACTTGTGGAAGCGACATGTTGTATATTAGTCTAGACCTCGCTCCATGATTATTATTTTGGATAATAAGTTGTACAGGATACTAGAGGTAGCCCCTCCTATCGCCATCTCTTTGATCACTACAAAGTAATGTAGTAAGATCATTTCCCATACCAGGAAATTTGTTTTCTTTATGATTCGCCCCCAAGGAAAGAAGATGGTTGTGGTCGTGGCTTCCAGGTAGGGTTCCTCTGCACAACAACAGCAGATGGACAAGGTCATGAAGGAGTACATGGATATTTTCGTCTCACCCACAGGGGTACTTATTCAATGTTAGGTCAAGCACTCCATCGATCTGACCCCGGGCACGCCACTGCCCAATGGTCCAATCTATCGATGCTCTATTATGGATAACAATGAGATCAAGAGGCAGATTTAAGCACTACTGTAGAAAGGGTACATCAGACCAAGCTCATCACCTTGTGGGAGCCCGATTGTATTGGTACAAAAGAAGGATGGGACCTGGAGGCTCTGTATTGACTATCGGGCGCTGAACAAGATCACTGTCTGGAATAGGTACCCAATCCCGTAGATTGATGACCTTCTGGACCAGCTCAAGGGGGTCAAATATTTCAGCAAGATTGACTTGAAATCAGGTTATCACCAGGTTCCTATCGAACCCTCCGATGTGTGGAAGACTTCCTTCAAATCCAAGGAGGGCCTTTTCGAATGGTTGGTCATGTCGTTCAGATTGACGAACGCCCCTGCAACCTTCATGAGACTGATGGACGACATCTTGTGATCCTTCACCAATGCATTCATGGTGGTGTATTTAGATGACATCTTGATCTTCAACAAAAGTTGGGAAGAGCACCTCCACCATATTCGATAGGTCCTTCAAACCCTTCGACAACACAAGCTGTGTGCTAACTTGGATAAATGCACCTTTGGCCTGACCCAGGTTCAATATCTAGGGTACATCATTGATGAGTAGGGTGTACATGTGGACCCATCCAAGAGACAATTTATTCGGAATTGGCTAGCCCCAACCACTCTAATAGAGCTCTGCAACTTTTTGGGTCTTGCCAATTTCTACTATAGTTTCATGTTGAGGTTCTCTCATATCACTTGGCCTTTAGGTCAAGTCACGAAGGGAGGAGTGAAAGCAAATTTCTTTTCGTCAGAAACCCAACATCGAGCATTCTCCAAGTTGAAGAATCGCCTCTATTCTACATTGGTGATCACATTACCAAACCTGCAACAACCATTTGAGATTGAGACGGATGCCTTCGACTATGCTATTGGTACGGTTCTTACTCAACATGGGCATCGAGTGGCTTACCATAGTGAGAAACTTTCTGACACAGTCTGAAAGTACCCCACTTATGACAAATAAATGTATTCCGTTGTGCAGGCCTATCGTCAATGGAAGAATAACATTTTGGGGAAGCAAATGGTCATCCACATAGACCACCGGCCTCTGTAGTTCATAGAGACACAAGGGAATTTGCAGAATGATCGCCATCAGAAATGGTCCACCTATCTACAACAGTTCCATTTGAACATTAAGTATAAGAAGTTCAACACCAATAATGTCATTGATTTCCTCAACCGACCACCGGTCATGGCACTAATCACTGTGCTTGACTCCTGTGGGCATGAGACATTGGGGTGGCCACATCTTTACAAGAGCGATCTAGAATTAGACAACATATACCAGACACTACTGGAAGGGAAGAAAGTTCTAAATCTTCACCTTCAGGATGCACTGTTAGGCCACATGGGACAAATTTGTGTTCCTTCAAGTGAGCATGCCAAGATGATTTGGGAGGTGCACTACAGTCGGGTCGCTGGAAATTTCAGAGTAAAGAAAACAATGGTGGTATTGCAGAAGCATTTTTATTGGCCGAAACTTCATTAGGGTGTTGGGAAGTACATTAGATCATGCACCCCCTCCGCCATTGCCAAACCAACCATTAAGAAGAAAGGCCTGTATACTCCTCTACCTAATCCTAGTCATCCTTGGGAATTTGTGTCCATGGATTATATGTCGGGCCTTCCTTCTACTAAGCATGATAATGATTGCATTTTCATGGTCATCGACAAATTCTCTAAGATGATCATTATGGCGGCCTGCAAGAAGAGTATCACAAAAGAGGCCACTGTTAAGCTCTTCTTTGAGTGAGTCTGGGTAGACTTTGGGATCCCACAATCCATTATCTCATATCGAGACAACATATTCCTGAGTGCATTTTAGTCAAGTCTCTGGTCGATACTAGATACAAAAATTACTAACTCCACGACTTTCCATCCCCAAACTGATGGCCAAATAGAGGTTGTCAACAAGATGATCATACACATTTTGTACATGCACAACTCAAAACATCCATGCACGTGGGATGAAAGTCTCCCCTATGTCCAAAACAACTACAAAAAATCTCTCCACAGCTCAACAGGCCACACCCCCTTTCAGGTAGGTGTTTAGTCAATTTAGTTTCCTAAATTGCTTTGCATAAGTATCAACCAAGGCTCATAAGTTGATGAAGTGTAGTGCACTGTATGTGCTAGTTAACCCTTCTTACTTCATTGTTTTGTATTTTTATATTGTTTTGTTTTGGGGGTTTCCTTGATTCCTAATGATGTACAGTTTGAATTATGAGAAACTGAGTCTAAATTTCCTAAAGGTGAACTAATCAAAATCTAAGTTAAAGGAAGGAAAAACAGAGCATCTATCCTATCTTGTCATTTAATCCTAAGTCAAAAATTAAAAGGTGAAGTTGTAAGGAAAATTGAAATAATTATAGAGAATGAAACTGACTAAAGAACTTTTAGTTGTCCAAGCCTTCAATTTTGAAAGATAACTTTCTTGAGATGGCAAACAAGCAACTTACTGTACTTTATAGTTCAAAGAACTAAATCAAATATGTAGAGAGTAACTAATTGATTTCAATCCTCGTGTGAAGTGAATGTTTAATCATTTAGTTTAGGATGGATATCAGCTTGAAATGGTGACCAAAAACATTTATTCACACAGTGCATTGGCAATCTAAACTAGGAAATAAATAACAGAGGAAACAAACAATAAGTAAACTAATCAACAATGCATCCTTGTTATTTTTCCACCTTACCTTGTTAAAACAAAACAAGTTTCATTTATGAAATAGATAGGAGAAACAAGACTGCACCATTGAATTCTAACATTAGGCTACTAAACTACAAATACTGCTAAAAGTAAATAATGAAACTAAACTAAACAGTAAACAAAAAAAACCTCTTTCAGTGTAGGGGCCCTCTACAACTGGCTGAGTTGAGCTTCTAACTAGCTGACGATACTCTTTCAAATGATCACTTGGTCAAACACGGCTTCATATTATTAACAGGAAAATAAGTTCCAAAATTACAGAGCTATAAGTATGAGCTTAATACATACAAAAATTCGATCCCCTTCTCAGTTATGTACAACTGATATTTAAAGAAACATTCCTAACTATCTTTTGAGAGAATTTAGCTACAGGTGGTCTCCACGTATTACAACAGATCTGCATAAATGGTTGATCAGCTACAGGTGACTTTAAGTAAGCAATATGGTTGCATGAAACTGTTATCACTGGTGGCTGGTTCGAGTTAATGCTGCAACAAAATTGTCGGATTTATTAATTAGCCATGAAGAGTGGACACAAATTCCTATTGCTCCAGGGTTTCTTCATTTGACTCCACCTTTGACTGTGGTCTTGAGCTGGCTTTTTTGTCGATCTGGGCTGGGTGACTAGGATAGGATCCATGTCAAGACAATTCTAGAGATGCCCATGTGGCTGGTTTCCTTGTTTAACACCTGTAACCTGTTCTACCATGGAAATAGCTACGGAACACACGGTTAGCTGCAGAATGGGCTACATTTCGTAGCTAATTTGAAAAAACTTATTTCAAATAGAAAAAACATAAAAGTATAACATGTCAATCATTTAATGTCTTATTTGAGACAAAACCTATCATATATCAGTGATGGGGATCTGTCTTTTATGGAAAAACAAGAGAAAGAAGTGAGAAAAGTTGTCAAAGAGAGAGTAATTATGAGGTCCAACATACCCCCATTGCAAAATCATTGCATGTCCCCTTACAATTTTTCCAAAACTGTGAACTCTTCTTTCTTATTGCATCTGCTCAGATACCTCTGCTAGTACATCTAACTTTCTTCTCTTGCTCCTCTTTGAAGTGACTGCCATCCTGGGTTTCTTCATGAGAAGTTTGTATTTAAGGTTGATGACTGTTTTGTTCAAGTTTCTATTCTTCCTCTTCAACTTCCTATTCTTCTTGTACCATAGCCCTAAGTGCAGTGTTGTATTATCATGAATGGCTTTATCCAATTTTCTTTGTTCCTTCAGGGTTTCATTTTCTTTCTTGATATGTCTGTTCAATATCTCTAACTCATAGATTTCCTGTTTGAGAGAGTCAGTCAGAGGTTCTTATGGATTGACAGGTTGTTTTGGATTGGCTGAGGATCCTAGATCCATTGCGGCACTTTTCTTTTCCAGTGATTTTATGTAATCATAAATTTTTTGCTGCACTGGGTCTATGCCTAGGGATCCTCTCTTGGGGTTGCCTTCAAAATATTGTTTAGGAGAGTTTTGAGGACTATATGTAAATGGAACATTTTCAGGAGATGGTACTGGGGTTTCTTCTTCTATATTTATGAACTATGTTTCCTTTGATGATACCTTCTTTACCATACCTCGGAGTCTAGAGCTCCTTCTAAGTTGTAGGGGGTTTATGTTCTCCTCCTTTGTACCCTTTTTCTCCTTTCCTATCTTTTCCTTCCTCTTGATTTGTTTCCTAATCTCTATCAATTTTTCAGAGATTAGTTGTTCATCATCTTGTTGTAATGGAGATTCAGGTTTGTTCTCAGTAATTCCACTAGCTTTCTTTTTTATCTTCTTCTTCTGCTTGATTTTCTCTCTGATCTCTGTCAATTTTTCAGAGATTGGTTCTTCATCATTTTTCTGTACTGAGGGCTCAGGGTTGCTTTGAATGGTTAGATTAGTCTTCTTTCTCCTACTCTTTCTGATATTATCTTCTTCAGGAGATTCTGGTGCCTCTTGGAAATGGTTTCTTATCAAAAAATTTTCCCAGGTATCTCCTATTCTTTTCAGATGATACTCAACCAGTATTTTGACCAACCCATGATGGTACATGGTTGTCTCCAAGGATTCTATTTTCTTTTGTACATTTGAAGCCATCCTCCTTAGACTATTTAGAAGGAAGAAAGGGAGGTTGATGTTTCCATTTTCTAGAAAGTTCATCAATAAACGTATATGATAAACATACATACATCTGAATCTTCCCTCACAGGTAATAAATTTTTGTAATATCAAAAGCATGCTTCTCAATTTATTTTTGAGTGCTAAAATAGGAATTCCTTTTCTAAACAAAGTGACATCCAAACCTGGGTTCCTGAGGATTACCTTCCATGATTCGCTGTGAAATTCTTTGTTTTTGAACCATCTCTCACCAAGTCATGGCAGTTTTGTAGCCTCTGCTATGTAAGATTTTGTTACTGAAAACTTAATGTCTCCAATATCTACTTCTATACCATAGAATGATCTAGCAAAATATTTTGTGATCTCCTTGTGATATCCATCAAAATTTTCAATGAATTTGAGCCATCCAGTCTTCTGCAGCATCTCCTTGAGTTGTGGGTACCCTTCCATAAACTTTGCCCCTACGGGCTCTGCCCCGACAATGAGTCCCATGGTCTCTATTTTGTAGAATTTTCTAACCTTCAGAATTACTGTCCTGGTCTATGAAATGGACTGTCTGCAGGTATTTTGAAAAAGAACTATGGATTTGTATGGAATAAGTAGATAGTGAGGGTTTGGAGAGACGTGAATACGTTGGTCACATCGTGGTTTTGACCGTTAACGAATGGAGTTATTAGAGACTGTTTAAGTATAGAGTAGCGGAAGTGTGGTATGATGAAATCATCATAGACCGTTTGGTATAGAATGTGAAAGATGTGGCAAAGATGTGGTATCATGAAGTGGCAGTCAAATCAAATGATGGCTTGTTAAGGAGACATATGATCATTCATATTATACATGACTTATGTTTATGACTTGTTGTTTGAAATAAATTTGCATTTTACCTTTAGAACTTAACCTTTTTCTTGATAATTCTTTTGGTGTTGATCCGTATGTACTTTGAGCATGGTTGATCTCCAAAACTTGATTCTTCAATTTATTTGTAAGCTATACAATAGTTTCCGAGCTGATAAGTAAGTTGTAGCTGCGGAATTAGATTATCTGCAGAATGGAATTAGTTGCAGAATGTGAAAAGAAGGAAAAGTGAAATATGGCTTATGAAATATGGGTGTAAAAATAAAATGGAAATGAGTTATGATAGTGAGATGGAATGAGATGTAAGATAAAATGAAAAATAGGGTGAAATGGAGTAAAACTGTAAAAATGAAATATATGACAATGAGATGAAGTGGAACTGTAAAACAGAATGAAAACGGAATGAGATGGAATCAGACTATGAAATTGCAGACTCTATACTGCAAATAAATGTAGCTTTTTGTCACTACTTATTATAGAAAGGAAATGGAAAATATAGGATGTCAGAAATCTCTGATTTTCACCCAGTATTTTCTGTATAAGTATGCCAATCAATGATTGGTTTTCAACCTTATACAATAGATATATATATCAGTCATTTCTTGGGAAAAATAAAGACTAAGTTAGTGGAGAAGAAGGATTCTTCTTCACTAGCTTCATTTCAGAGTTATCCTGGAAAATCCTAATGAACTCCTCTCTTGAAACTGGTTTTTGATATATCTTCAACTGATGACCATTCACAAGAAGAGGTATTTTGCTTCAATCTACTGTTCTTATTCTCACCACTCCATTGTTAAAGACTTCTTCAATATCATATGGCCCAAGCCAATGAGTTTGAAACTTCCCTTGAAAATCTTTGAACTTTGAATCGAACAACAGTGCCCAATCTCCTGCTTGAAATTTCTTCTCCTTAATATATTTATCATGCCATTTAGCCCTCTGTTGTTGGAATATACTGGTTCTTTGGACTTCATCTTGCCTGATTTCATCAATTTGATTGAGTTGCTCCAATCTATGTTTTTGTGCCTTTGATAAATCCAATCCAATTGGACTGCCATCTTGAAGGTTTTGATTTGAAACTCTATAGGGAATAAGGCTTGTTTCCCATAAACAAGTTCATAAGGTGTATGTCCCGTTGTGTTCCTCCATGTAGTTCTATAGGACCATAAGGCTTCAGGAAGCCTTTCTGCCTAATCTCTTCTATGTAGATGCACAGTCTTAGTGAGAATTCCTTCAATCACCTTATTTGTAGATTCAACTTGACCATTTTCTTGTGGATGATAGGGACTAGATTTTGTATGTTTGATCTTGTAATTTTCCAAAAGACCCTTCAACATTTTAGATGTAAATTGAGATCCCTGATCTGTCACAATTTCTCTTGGAACACCAAAATGAGTGAAGATGTCCTCAAAAGGAGTGAAGATGTCCTCAAAAATAAAATTAACTATAGATTTTTCATTAGCAAAAGGTAATGCTTTGGCCTCTACCCATTTAGTGACATAATCAGTGCATACCAATATATATTTCTTTTGCTTAGATGAAGGATTAATTGGCCCAACAAAATATAAAGCCCATTTTTTAAAAGGTTCAATGAGTACCTAAATTTGTAGTGGCATTTCATTTGAAGGAGCAGGTTTCCCTACCCTCTGGCAGCTGTCACACCTCCTGACATATTCTTTGGAATCTTTGAAAATGGATGGCCAATAATATCCTAAAGAAAGGATTTTATAGGTTGTCCTCTTGTCAGCAAAGTGTCCACCACACAACTCATCATGACATGCCTTAAGAATTTCAGGCATTTCATATTCCCTAACACATCTTCTGATCATAAGATCTGGGCCTATTTTATACAATTCATTAGTGATCCATGAGTATCTTGCACTTATCTAAATGATTTTTCTTTTTTCTCTAGGAAACAAATGTGAAGGCAATTTCCCTGTGACTAAGTAATTAGTAATATTTGCAAACCAAGGAGTTTGAGTAGTCATTGCAAAATGATATTCATCAGGAAACTTATCTTCAACCAGAGTGTCATCTTTGATATTTTGAATTCTAGACAAGAAATCAGCAACTGTGTTTTGTTTTCTAAGTCTATCTAGCACAGTAATATTGAATTCTTGCATGAGTAAAAGCCATCTTGTAAATTTTTCATTAGTAATAGGTTTATTCATTAAATATCTAATTGCAGAGTGATCTGTATGAAAAAATGTTTCATAGCCTGCTATATAATGTCTGAACTTGTTTATTGCATCAACAACAGCTAAAAATTCCTTTTCAGTTACAGTATAGTTCAACTCAGTGGGAGTCAAAGTCTTACTTGTATAGTAGATGGCATAGGGAATCAAGTCTTTTTGTCCTAATACAGCTCCCAACACTGTATCTGAAGCATCTGTTGAAATGTGAAAAGGTAGTTTCCAATTTGGACCTCTCAAGATGGGTGCTTCAGAAATTTTTGTTTTTAAAGTCTCAAATGCTAACTGGCAGTCAGGATTCCAATTGAATTCACAATCCTTGGTGAGTAATTTGAAGAGTGGGGATGCTATTTTAGTGAAATTTTCTATAAATCATCTATAGTATCCTGTGAATCCTAGAAAACTTCGAACATCCTTTTGGCAATTTGGAATTGATAATTTAGAGATGACTTCAACTTTAGATTTATCAACTTTAATCCCATCTCCTGAAATGTGATGCCCTAAAACAATACCTTCTGTAAACATCATAAAACATTTTTCATGGCTTAGTGAAAGGTTTGCTTCCTTACATCTTTTAAGAACTCTTTCCAAATTTTCCAAAGCTTCTTCAAATGTATTCCCATAGACTGTAAAATCATCCATATATACCTCTACACAATCATGTATTAGATCATAAAAAATTCATAGTACTACTCTTTGGAATGTTGCAGGTGCATTACATAATCCAAAAGGAAGTACTCGGTAGGCATAAGTTCCCCATGAACAAGTAAATGTGGTTTTATCTTGATCTTTAGGTACCACTTGAATCTGATTATAACCACTAAAACCATCCAAGAATGAGAAATATTTCTTACCTGCTAATGTATCTAACACTTGATCTATAAAGGGAAAAGGAAAATGATCTTTAAGGGTAGATTTAGTCAATTCTCAGTAATCGATGCACACCCTCCATTTACCATTCTTTTTAGGCACAATTACTAAAGGGGATACCCATTGGCTGTCTAAAATTGGGTAAATGAAGTTTACATTTAGCAGATTTTGCAGCTCTTCTTTCACAATTTCCCTAAGATTTGGATTCACTCTTCTCTAAGGTTGTCTAATAGGTCTACAATTTTCCTCAGTGTAGATGTGATGTATACAAGTCTTAGGACTAATTCCTTTCATGTCGGTATATTCCCATGCATATGTAGCAAAAT
The DNA here is from genome assembly GCA_031772625.1 of Pinus tabuliformis. NCBI lineage: Eukaryota > Viridiplantae > Streptophyta > Pinopsida > Pinales > Pinaceae > Pinus > Pinus tabuliformis. Next base: position 614,518,677 of record CM062810.1, on the reverse strand, counting down.
GTTGTTGCAATGTCTTGATTAGCTTTTATTGTTGTAATTTCTCCAAGTTATTGTTTGTGTTCAATGTTCTCCTTTGAAATATTTCAATTGTAGAGATACCAAATTCTTCCATAGAATAAAGAGACATATGCCTAGATGACAAATATTCAATATTGGATTTTTCTTGAAATTGATCATGTTCATATTCTGGAGATGATTCAAAATTTTCCATTGTATTTAAGTTTTGACTATCTTCACTAATATCAAAAATAGTAAAGAGAGGCTGAATGTCATTTTCATCATCAATCCATTCTTTGTCATCTATTTCTATGATTGTTCTTGTTGGAGGATATAGAGTGAATTTCTTTGTTGAATTCCCATCAGAAATATACATATCACCAGATCTACAGTTAATGAAAGCATCAGCTGTGGCCAGCCAAGTTCTTCCTAATATGAGTGGATGTCCTCCTACATTGTTCTTGGGGGTTAAGATCATAAAATCAACAGGATATTCCCAAGAATCTAAGGATACTAAAATATCTTCTAACACTCCATCTGGTTTGATTACAGATTTGTCCGCTAATTGCAGTAATGTAGGTGTGTAAAGAAGATTAGGAATCTTGAGTTGTTCCATGGTTTGTTTGCTCATGATGTTTATTGCTGCCCCTAAATCAATCAATGTATTTGGAATTTCAACTCCATTGATATGTGTTTTCACAATTGGACTTCCTAGATCTACATATTTTTGTATGGCATTTTTTCCCATCATTATATCTGCGATTTTTCCTACCAAGTGAATTCTTTTTCTTTCTTTCGCTTTTCTTCTTAGTTTCTTTATGCTTAACTCCTTTATTGTTTTAGCTAGGATTGGAATCTCCTTAACGGCTTGTAACAAAGGAATTTTGATACAGACATTTTTCAATTCATCTAGAAAATCATAATTGAGCAGCATGATCTGCTTTTCTACTCCTCTATCAATTTGTAGTCTTTCAGGAAAAGGAGGTGTAGAAGTAGATACTGGCTGCTCAATGATAGGAGTTGAGTTCACTGGTTATTCCTGTTTTTCATTTTCAGTATTTTGGTTTTGGAGAGATGTTCCCTCAAAAATTTTGATTAGGTTGTAGAGAATCTTCCTCGGAATTGTCTTGTTCCTGAAGAACTACAGAAGGTCTTTCCTTTTCTAATATCCTACCAAATAGTTGAAAACCATTGAGATCTAGGGGAGTGATCATACAAGTTGGAAATTGTTGTCCTTCCACCATGTAAGTATTCTGAGGATTTTTATTGTTGGATTTTGGTAATGGTTGGGCAGGTAGCTGATTTGGTCTCTACTGAAATGGCAGTAAGAGTTGAGGACTTCGGTTTTGTGGTGGAAATGGTAATGAAAGTTGAGGGTTCTGATTTTGAAGTTGTGGTTGTTGATTTTGTTGTGGAATGTGTGGGGGGGATAATTCTGATATGATGGAGGATATTGATAAAATTGAGAAAATCTCCCAAAAGGATTTTTTACTCCTTCTGCCCAAGGTTGAGATTGAGATTGAGGTTGAGGCCAAGGTTTCTGCTAAGAATTCCAATTTGGTGGGGGCTTAAGATACATTTGATTGTTAAATCCTTGATTTTGTGGCACCTGCCAAGGTTTTCTAAAGACAAAGCAAAGAGGTTCTGCTGAATTTGGAATTGTTTCTTCTTGAAAAACAGCCTTAAGACCTAGAATCGAAGGACAACCCTTGGTTTCATGATTCTCTGAGAAAATCATACAAGTTTCTATAATTTTTGCATCTAAAGGGCATTCTCTTATAGCATGTTTTTTCTGCATTTTGGACAGAAAATAGCGAAAGCATCAGCCTCAGTTTTCTGCTTGTTTTGCAACTTAAGGTTGTCTATTTGCTCACTAAGACTCCCTAGGATATCTATTTTGAATTCATCAAGCATATTACCAATTTCTACCCTACTCACTGATCTAGTTGCAGACTTATTTACTCTAACAAGAGAAGGATCTCTTGGACCTTTCCCAGTTTTGGATTTCCCTCTTGAGAGATGAACACATAATTCTCCTATATCATTTAATGGGAGTTGAGAGATATCTCCCTTCCCCATCATGTTAAGGATATCTATCCACTCATCTCTAATGGATTTTAATAAAAGAGCTTTTAAGGTATCTTCATCTAAATTGTCCATCTTTGCTCTTTTCAAATTATAGTTGAATCTCTCAATCAAATCCTCTAAATTTTCATCCTCTCTTTGCATCATTTTGAACACTTCATCTTTGTGATTGGTAGGCATGCAATAATCCAAATACCTATCCAAAAACACTTTTTTCATGTCATTCCATGTTCTAATGGACTGAGTGACTAACCCCATGAACCACTTCAAAGCAACTCCTTTCAGTGTTAAAGGGAACAACTTAAGTTTTTGAGAGTCTTCTAGATAATCATAGGTTCTGCACAAGGCTTCAAACTCAAATAAAAATGTTTCAGGATCCTCACTTTTTAACCCATGGAAGTTTGGGAGGACAGAAGGTGAGAAATTTTTCATTGTGGCATTTGTTTCTTCATCCACTATAGGGAATCCAAAAGAATTGTCGATTTCCCTATTTTTCTACCTCCTCCATTATTTCCTCTACCTCCCCCATTATTTCCTCTACCCCCTCCTCCAAAAAATGTGAATTCTCCATCCTCTCCTTCTTCTACCATTACAGTTTCTTCAGGCTCAGTATAGGGTTCAACCTGCAAGGTTACTTTCTCCTCCTCTAGTTCTTCTATTAATGGGATATGGGAGAGAGGTTCTACTTCTTCTTCCTCACCAAGTATTCCTAATTCTTCAACTAAAATGTGCTCCCCTGTGGAGGTGAAAAAGGCTACTCCTGTTGTTGGAAATTCAAGATTTTTCTCCTCTAGGACTAACTTAGTAGATGAAGTAGGAGATTCTTTTGATTGGATTTCTGCCCCTGGAATTTCAAGAGTTCTATGGCTGGGAGTATGAGTTTGGGATGGAGGTGTATCTTTTCTTGTTCTTGGTGGAGTAGGTGGTGTTGTAGGAATTGAACTCCTACCTCTAGCTATAAATCTACCCCTAGAGTCTCTTTCTCTATGCATATCATTTTTAATTTTTTTTTAATGTAAGAGATAAAGTTACCTAGTTACACTTCCCCGGCAACGGCGCCAAAATGTTTAGTCAATTTAGTTTCCTAAATTGCTTTGCATAAATTATCAACCGAGGCTCGTAAGCTGATGAAGTGTAGTGCACTGTATGTGCTAGTTAACCCTTCTTACTTTGTTGTTTTGTATTTTTATATTGTTTTGTTTTGGGGGTTTCCTTGATTCCTAATGATGTACAGTCTAAATTATGAGAAACTGAGTCTAAATTTCCTAAAGGTGAACTAATCAAAATCTAAGTTAAAGGAAGGAAAAACAAAGCATCTATCCTATCTTGTCTTTTAATCCTAAGTCAGGAATTAAAAGGTGAAGTTGTAAGGCAAATTGAAATAATTACAGAGAATGAAACTAACTAAAGAACTTTTAGTTGTCCAAGCCTTCAATTTTGAAAGATAACTTTCTTGAGATGGCAAACAAGCAACTTACTATACTTTATAGTTCAGAGAACTAAATCAAATATGCAGAGAGTAACTAATTGATTTCAATCCTTGTGTGAAGTGAATGTTTAACCGTTTATTTTAGGATGGATATCAGCTTGAAATGGTGACCAAAAACATTTTTTCACACAGTGCATTGGCAATCTAAACTAGGAAATAAATAACAGAGGAAACAAACAGTAAGTAAACTAATCAGCAATGCATCCTTGTTACTTCTCCACCTTACCCTGTTAAAACAAAACAAGTTTCATTTATGAAATAGATAGGAGAAACAAGACTGCACCATTGAATTCTTACATTAGGCGACTGAACAGAATGAAAAGAAAACAAACTACAGGAAATCAACCTAAACTACAAATACTGCTAAAAGTAAATAATGAAACTAAACTGAACAGTAAACAAACCAAAAAACCTCCTTTAGTGCAGGGGCCCTCTGCAACTGACTGAGTTGAGCTGCTAACTAGCTAACAATACTCTTTCAAATGATCACTTGGTCAAACACGGCTTCATATTATTAACAAGAAAATAAGTTCCAAAATTACAGAGCTGTAATTCTAAGCTTAATACATACAAAAATTCGAACTCCTTCTCAGTTATGTACAACTGATATTTAAAGAAACATTCCTAACTGTCTTTTGAGAGAATTTAGCTACAGGTGGTCTCCACGTATTACAAAATATATACGCAAATGGTTGATCAACTACAAGTGACTTTAAGTCAACAAGATGGTTGCATGAAACTGTTATCACCAGTGGTTGGTTTGAGTTAATGCTGCAACAAAACTATCGGATTTATTAATTAGCCACGAAGAGTGGACACAGAGTCCTATTGCTCCCGGGTTTCTTCATTTGACTCCACCTTTTACTGTGGTCTTGAGCTGGTTTTTTTGTCGATCTAGGCCGGGTGACTAGCATAGGATCCATGTCGAGACAATTCCAGAGATGCCCATGTGGCTGGTTTCCTCGTTTGACACCTGTAACCTGTTCAACCATGGAAGTAGCTACGGAACACATGGTTAGTTGCAGAATGAGCTACGTTCCGTAGCTAATTTTCAAAAACTTATTTCAAATATCAAAAACATAAAAGTACAACATTTCAATCATTTAATGTCTTCCTTGAGACAAAAGCTATCATTTATCAGTGACAAGGATCTGTCTTTTATGGAAAAACAAGAGAAAGAAGTGAGAAAAGTTGTCAAAGAGAGAGTAATTATGAAGTCCAACAGTAGGGCAGGGATTTCAACCATTATGCCCCATTGATGTGGAAATACCATTTTCAACCACTCTGGTAGATTCAACTCACGTGCAGTCTGAAGCTGAAAAGGCTAACACCTTCATTGAGCGCATTCAACACATCCGCCAACAGGTACTTGATCAATGAAAGGAAGGGGGAAGTAATCTTTGAGAGTGCCTTTATTCAATTCTCTATAATCAATACAAATGCACCATCTCTGATATTTCTTTGGGACTAACAGTAATGGAGAGACCCACTAGCTGTCAAAAATGGGATAGATAAAATCAACATCTAAGAGTTTTTGCAATTCTTCCTTTACAACATCTCTTAGAGCTAGGTTGATTCGCCTTTGGGGTTGTCGAACAGGTCGGGCTCCATCCTGAATATAGAAATGGTGTGTACAAGTTTCAGGAGGGATGCATTTCATATCTTCATAATCCCATACAAAGGCATCAAGATGGTTTTGCAACAAATTCACAAGTTGCTCTCGCTGAGAAGGATCCAAGTCTGAATTGATATACAAGGATTTACCTAGACTAATCTCAACAAGAGTAGTGTCAGACTGAAGAGTACACAAAGGTGTCACTATAGATGGTGATGATGGAGGTAGAGAGTCATATCCTTCCTGAAAATCTAGACTAAAAATCTGACTCAACGACTCGAAATTAGGCATGGTGTCTAGATTGCTTAGGAGGTCTTGAATTTCACCCTCCTGTGAGGACTCAACATTCTGATGTATCAAGGAAACAGGCTAGGTCTCCTCATCACTACTGTATTCTAACCATAAAGTGTCTCGAAGTTCCTGAATAGATCTAGTGAGTGGATATAGGGTGACATTCTTTCTAGAATCTCCATGGGAAATATACATATCACCAGAACGACATCTAATATAAGCATCGGCCATAGCAAACCATGGTTATCCCAAGATCAAGGGATGCCCTCCCACAAGGTTCTTTGGTTGAAGCACAATGAAATATGCGAGATATTTCCAAGAATCTAGGGAAATTATCACATCATCCAATACTCCTTCCAGCTGGATTTTAGATCTATCTGCCAATTCAAACACATTGGGAGTAGGACGAATATGGACCAATCCAAGTTGATCCATGGTTTTCTTGGTCATAACATTAATGGATGCCCCTAGTTCTATAAGTACATTGGATTCAAGAACATCACCTATCTAAATAGAGACAACAGGGTTTCTAGGGTCGGCATATTTTTCGATGTGCATGCATCCTATCATTAACTCTGCTGCTCTACCAACAAATTGAATGGTTTGGGGTTCCAATCTTCTCCTTCTTGGCTTCTTGAGACAGAGTTCCCTAATGATTTTTGTACAGATGGGGATCTCTTTAATAGCTTGGAGAAAGATACCCTGATGAAAAGGTTTCTAAGCTTAGAAGCCAGTGTAGACTCAGGAATGGGGTCTTTCTTCTCCACGACCAACCTCTCTAGATAGGGAGGTCGGTTGGGAGAAGATGATAAGGGCTCAAAATGCACAGGGATAGGTTGAATGGTGTCATATTTTTCAGAATGATCGGGAGTTTCCTCCTATCCTCTCTCATCGATAATCACCATGGGCTACTTTTGATTTTCTAAGGGTACCACTTTCCCTGATCTCAATTGGAGATCATTGACTCCAGCTCGCATAGTCTAAAATCTAGATGAAGAAAGCAGGTTCATAGAATGTATCATTTGTACCGCTTTATGATTGGGGTGGGATAAAGGTTGAGTAGGCAACTGAGAAGTTCAAAATGGTGGAGGTAATGGTAATGGTGGCATAGGTTGACTCAGCTGAGGAAATGATGTTTGAGGCATTGGGTAAGGTGCATATGTAGGAGGGTATGATCACATTGGTGCATGATAGGAATTATGTGAATGATGTGAATGGTTTGGCCCTCTCCATCCTTGTTGCCAAGATTGGGAGGGTTGTCCATATTGATATTGATTCCCATGTTGCCAATGTTGAGAGTGACCAGTGTTAGGATAGGAATATGAGTGTGCATTATAACCAAAACAATGTGGTGGAGGTTCAGGAACCACACCTACACTTACCTGAGGCCAATTCCTTCTTGCTCCCATAGCATGCAATGATTCAGCTTCAGGTTGTCCCCCCTCCAATACAGGTTTCAGCCCAAGTATAGAGGGACATTTATCCGTAGCATGGTTATCTGCACAAATTGCACATTTATTAGTTTCTTTAATATATAGAGGACATTCTCTTAAACGATGCTTTCTTCTACATTTAGGACATAAAATAGACAATATCTCTTGCTCTTCTACAAGTTTCTGCTGAAACATCAAAGTATATTTGTTTACTAACAGTATTCAGTATTTCAATTTTCATATTGTCCATTTTTTATTCTAATCCAATAATCATAGCATCAGTAGATTCGGTTTTTCTGTTTTTATTCCAAATTCCTTTACCAGATCTATATTGATTCTTCATGAATTTCCTGCACAAGTCACAGATCTGTTCAAAATTATTTTGAGAAATATTCCCTTGTCCTAACAGATTTAAATTATTTCTAGCATCCTCAGTGAGACCACGTAAGAACAAGGTTCTAATGGTACTTAGATCAAATTTATGCTTTGACCTTTGAAGGATATACAGGAATCTCTCCAAGTAGTCCTCTAAAGTCTCATCATAATTTTGCAAAATAATAAAGATTTCATCTTGAATATCTCTAGTTTTGCAATATTCCTGATATTTTGACAAGAACACTCTCTTCATTTTCTCCCAAGAAGATATAGTGTTTCCTCCTAGTCCCATGAACCAGCGGAGCGCAACGTCCTTGAGGGTTGCAGGAGACAAATTTAACTTCTGGGCATCAGATGAATAATCATAACTCCTACACAAAATATCAAACTCAAATAAGAAAGAGTCTAGGTTTTCATGTACCTTACCATAAAAATGAGGAAGAGATGACAGTGAAATATTTCTCATTTGTACTTATGTATTAGGATCCACAATCAGGAATCCGAAAGTGGATTGTTCCTCATTTACCTGATTTTCACCACTTCCTTCTGCATGGTCTTCTATATCTTCCATTGTTGTTCTTCCACCCGAACCGCTCTTAGCAGGCTAAGAAGGCTGACTATGGATTCCAACAGTCTCCTTCTTCCCCTTTATGGGCTATGTCACACCTGAACCACTGCTACCAGGGCCTAGGTGGACTGTTTTTTGCGTGAGTCTGAGTTTGTTTGGACTTTTTGCCTACAAAAGAAGGCCCAATATGAGTTTTGGTTTCAGATTTGTCAGTGTTTCTTTGGCCCCTAGTGGGCTTCAGACCCCTACCTCTTTTAGGCATTCATTTCAAAAAATGACAAAACAAAATTCAAATAAAAACTGCAAGTTTCAAAAAATAAATCGGCACCTATAAATTCCTTCAAACAATAGAAGCACACTGCAGAAAAAATAATAGAAAACTTACCCCTATTGCAAAAAATGGAAAATTCTTACCAATTCAAATCGCCTCCCCGGCAACGACGCCAAAATGTTGGGTGCAGGAATTGTGCTTGAGCAAACTCCTCAACACTTAATTGTCAACCCGAGGGTTTCATAAACTTAGAGATGAAGCACAGGCAATGCCAGAAATGGTATGAACTTTTCCTATCTCTAATCCTACTTCTTAAAGGAAATGCTTTGCAGAATCAGATAGAAAACAATTGGAAAGGTAATTAACACCAAGGCAACTCTAGTGTTGGAATGTAAAAGACAATTTGCAAGTAAATCAAGTAAATAAATTCCACACAACAGAAACAATCTTAAATGCTGGAATGAAATGCTATGTTCATCTTCAGATGGATGGTAAATAGTCTGACAAGTGGGCCCTTGTAGAATTTTGTCTTCCTTCTGATCTTCCTCTCACACAAACAACCTATCCTTGCACTGTTGCAATCTGCTTGCACTAGTGCAGGTACAGTATTTCTGTGTAAGAGTATATTTGACCTTCCTTATTGAAGACTTATGTCTGAATGAAGGTGCTCTAAGCCTCAGGGCTTAGAGCACTCTTATTCTGTGACAAGGGACTTTCTCTTGCACCGAGGCAGATTTCCCTTCAATTAGTTTCCAAGTTACTTTTGAAAGAATTGAAAGACGTGCTGAAAAAGAATTGCAACTATAAATGAAATTCTGAAGTAAATTATCTGTGAAAAAGGAAATGCTTCAATTCATTAAACTTTGCAAAGGAAATAAACTTCATGAAATAAAAGCACTTTAAAAGAATCAAATAGTAGCCTAAGTATTTTGCATGTGTTAATCAACTTTGGTACTTCACCCAAAATGCTTATGTTCTTTACAAGTATAATATGATAATTTGATACAACTAATCCTAGATCTTTTAAAGATGAACTTTTAATACTGAACATAGCTACTCAATTAATCGTTCATTCACTTGAAAAATAACTGAAAATAATATGCAGGTAAGTGATTCACTATTTGTTGCAACGAATGACTAGACCAAAGTGCAGGCAACATCATGCACTCGTGCAGGAAGAGTTCGTTGCATGGCCCGATTGAAAACAAATAAAACAGAGAATGGGAGTAAAGGAAACACAAGAAAGATATTTCATAAGAAAAATAAACACAGCTACTCTCAAACCACGGATCCATTTCACACATTAGCTACAAAAGATATTTTAAATCAGAACTTGAAAGATAAAGATTAAATCTATAACATCACACAGTTGCAAACGAAATATCCACACCTTCTTTCTGAATAACGAAAGAGAGAGGGGTAAACGAGCTAGGTTGGCTGGGCCCTAGCCAGCCAACTCGTTCCCCTTCTAAAGAAAGAAAAATCTCAACACTTTTTATGGACATAAAAGATAAACTAAATGTTGCGTATGCAAATCATGGTGGTTCTCTTGTATTACTCGATTTGGCAAATATACATTGCAGAGAAGTCCAGCCCGAGAGCTGAGGCGATAACCAAATTACATAAAACAAAATGACATTCGATGGTTTGCTAGCTTCCTGCCTATGATCTATATCATATGTATCCTTTCGGATCTAGGCCATTTACACTAATTACATATATTTCTTGTTTGATCCTTTCGACCTAACAGACTTAGAAAACTGAAATTACAAACCTGGATAGCAGTTATAATACACATGAACTTCGCTTGGCCGTAACCTAACTTTGGAGAATAATCCTGAATGCGTGCCACCTATTATCCTGCTTTAGTTCATCAGCAGTTAGACTCAGAGTTGAGGATCAAGACCCATCCTCGTGGAAGATTTAGCTTCTCGAAATCTCGGACAGTCTTTGTGGCGATGTAGGAATCTACTTGTACTAGTCAACTCATTCATCATTAACACTAAGTTCCACAATTACTTAGAGGAAATCAATATGAGTTACAAGAAGTATGTAAATAGGCATGAAATCTGTATAAAAGATTAATAAAGTGTTGTAATAAATCTTAATATAAAATATTAGCATGTGCAGAATGGGTAACTATCTTGTACTAGTGCAGGAAAGAAGGGTCTTTTATTGAGATAAAATAGAGGTTGATATTAATGGAAATGGGGTAGAAAATAGGGCAATGAAGGATACCAACATCCTCCCATCCCTAGGTTGTTGTGTGTCCTCACACAACGTTTTACCTCTGCAAAAAACCTTCAAAAATGAATGGCCAACTCCTCAGTTCTACACTTCAATGTTTATTCTTGTCTTTACTATCTTTGGTTTCTTGTCTCGGTCTTTCAATAGCTTCTTATTCACCTTCTTTAGGCATCTATAGCAACTAGAAGCCTAGTATTTCCATACCTTTACTTACTGCTTCTGCCTCTTTACTTCTGCCAGTAACTCCAGCTCACTCTGTTTCTGCCAACTCTACTCTTTCATGACCTGGTTCAAAGCTTCCAGGTCATGGACTCGTTGCTCCAAATCTACTATTCTGCTATTGAGGAAAAGAGTGGAGGGTGTTGTGCTAAGATCTTTGGGTGTGAACGTCTTTTTGCCACAGACTCGAAACAAGTCCCATCATCATCAAGGTCAAGGTTGTCAAAAGCTTGCTTTATGACGTCGTCGAGGGTTTCCATACTCGGGTTTTTCTCATTATTGAGGGTTTTAATACCCTCACCAATCTTCATGCCAAGGGTTTCAATACCCTGTGCACCTGATTCTTCCAGGCTTCTCAAGGGATTCAGCACCCTGTCCTTCCAAATCAGTAGGAGTTTCAGTTCCTCGCTCTTCTACAACTGCAGGGACTTTAGTACCCTATCCTTCGAATGTCGCAAGGTCTTCAATACCCTGACCTTCAAAAATCATAGGGTCTTTAGTGCCCTGATATTTATAAATCGCAGGGTCTTCAATGCCCTAACCTTCAAAAATCGCAGGGTCTTCAGTACCCCGCTCCTCGAAATCATTGAGGGTCTCCACATCTGCTTCGCTCAAATTATCAAGACCCTCTGCATGATGTTCCTCTTCATTCTCTTATGCTTGCACTTCACCAGTATGTAGTGTCCACGTCGTCTTTCTGCTCTTTATCATGCTGAAAAATGTTGATAACAGGACATCATCTTTTGCATTCTCCTCATCCTCCATAGTGTGTGCCACTGTGTCTGCAAGCACTGAGAGATTATGAACTATGGGGGGAACTTTGGGGTGTTTCATCGATTACAATTGGAGAACTTGACTGGTTTTTCCCTTGGGCGACAATTTTCCTCCTCATCGAGACTCTAGTCTTCCTCTTCTTTGCCACGGGTGGAGCGTTCTCAACAACCCTCTTCTCTTCTTGCACTGGTGAACTCTTACCTTGCCGCTTGGAAGGAGACAATGTCCCCGCCTTTCTCTTCTTACATGTACTAGTGCTAGCAGATTCTTCTGCACCCCTTGCTTGGAATTCTTTCAGAAATTCCCCCCACGTTATTCCCTTTTTTTCTAACTTCTTCTTGACCAACATCGTAATGAGTCCATGATGGCAGAGTTTGTTTGCAACTTGGCTTACACTTCATCTCTACATGTTTTTCGCCATCTTTTCAAGGCTTCTGAGCAAGAAGTGAGGAAAATTAATCAATTTTCCTACCTCGAAATGCAACAGCAATTGAAGGTGGTATACGAACGCCAAGGTATAGCGTCCTTCCCCTGTGACAAACTTCTGTAATATAAACAGTAAATCTCGCCACTTCCCGACCATGGCAGTCTGTGGAAGTCCCTTTATCCAATTGACTTTAGTTTTCTTATCAACCACGAACCAGTGCCAAATGCTTCTTTTCAAGTCGTTCCTTTTTAAACCAGTGCTCCCCTGTGAGTGGCAAGCATGTGGCTTGTGCAATGAACTCTTCTATAATTTTGAACTTTAAGGACCCGACCCTGACTCGGCCTTCTTTGAACGTCCTTGCAAAATCTATAACACTTGGCCATGTCGAACCCATCAAACTTTTGTAGGAATGGCATGAATCCAGACTCTTGCAAGAGTGCAAGACTGTTCTTGTACTTGGCGGTTTGTTCAATCTCCTGTAGTGACAGCGGTTCACTCCTCATAGGTGCCATTTTGAACCTCCTCCACTTCACTGATCACACCCTCGAAGGAATTTCTGAGTGACTCCAACATCGCCAAGAGTTTTATGCCGAAGGTTCCTCGCCCTCTGTCTTTTCAAACCCACTCTCCCTGCTATGATGGAATAGCCCCCCATATCAGGTGTAGATTCGTGTCATCTCGTTATAGGTGAATCATAATAATTAGATGTAGTGGCGGTATAGGCAGCGGTGATGCAACAACTACAATGATCGGATTACGGGTAAGTTAATGATGGTCAGGAAATGTGGAATTATTGCAAGGAGGGTGAGTGCAAGTTATCGAACAGTAGTACCCTTCCACAGTCAGCATCATCATTCAGTTAGACATATTTCATCGTTTATTAAAAAATATTAGATTCCAAACCTTACACATCTTGCACTTTAAAGATTTGTTCCTAGATTATTAATTAATGAAATAAATTATTAATTAAAACATGGAATGAGAGAACATATCAACACATGTGCAGAAAAATACAAGCCCATAAACCCTTGATAAACCATTTCAGGACTGTGTAAGTTGCTTTCACAGTCAACTGTATTTCTGCACCAAACCTACTTGTACTATTGTGCTTGCATTGCGCTGTGCTTGCACCAGAGACTTTTACCAAACAGAGAATCTGATAGGACGTACTTCTGTAGCTAGACTTAAAAAATTTGTCTCATTATACAAGAAAAAATTATTCGCCATCCTTTGGTGTTTCTCGAACATGCCTTCTGGATTGACTACATCAAATTCTACAATCAATTTATGAGGGAATAAAGAAGTGGGAAAGGGGTAAAAATTATAGAATGGGAAGGAATATTACAACAGGGATTTTAGAAATAATATTACCAAGAGGGATAAACGAAACGGGATATGGGAAAAATTTAAGGAAAAAGAGGGATTTTACGAAATCAAGTAAGGGTAGTGTCTTGGAAGAAGAGGAAGGTAATTCATTGGGAAATTTATAAAAGAAACTTAGTGGGAAATTTCGAAATGGGAAATAGAAGAAGGATAATATTTTTACCTTGAAATCTGCCTGCACTAGTGCAGGAAAAATAACTACAGCGGGAAGTAAGCATTTACTTGGATAAAAATGTCCATGCTAGTTACCCCAAACTTGGGTAAGTGCTCGGTTTCGTGAACCTGCTTCTTCTTGGTGGCAGCCAGCATATCTAAAAATCAAGTAACATTCCCTTTTTATTAGAATTTCGATCTTCCTGCCAGCATGTTGGTTTTCAGGTCGATCCTTCTACAATCATGTCAGTCAACTGATTTTCATAATTACAGGAATTTTTTTCTTTTTATACTTTTTATTTTTGTCATTTTTTTCTTTTTATTTTCTTTGATTATTTTTTTTCTTAATAAGGACAAGAAGGAATCAATTCTTCAACAGGTTGGTGTTACCACCTACCAACTCCTTTTCAAATGGTTGTTGGACTTGCTGCATAAAATCTCCTTTAGTAAGGGGCTGAAAATATACCTTCAATCTATGCCTGTTTACCAGGAACAAAGAATTTCGTCCATTAATAGTTTTGATTTCTACTGCTCCATTTTCGAACACTTTGACCACCTCATAGGGTCCCATCCAGCATGTATGGAATTTTCCTTTAAAATGTTTTAATCTTAAATCATAAAGGAGTACCCAATCACCTACTTGGAACTGCTTCTTCTGAATGGACTTGTCATGCCACTTCTTGCACTGTTGTTGAACCAAGATGTTATGTTGAACAGCATCCCTTCAGATTTCATCTAACTGTTTAATTGTAGAAGGTGTTGTTGTTGTGCTTCAGAGAGATCTAATCCCAATTGGACTGCAGTCCTAAAAGTCTTGATCTAGAATTCTATCGGCAAGAGGATATGTTTCCCATACACCAGCTCATATGGTGTGTGTCCTGTGTTTTTTCTCCAAGTGGTTCGATAGGCCCATAATGCTTCCGATAATTTGTCAGCCCAATCCTTTCTGTGCATGTTTACCATATTTGTGAGGATGGACTCAATTACCTTATTCATGGACTCCACCTGACCATTTTCTTGCGAATGATACGATATAGATTTCCTATGCTGTATTTTGTACTGCTCCATCACACCCTGTACCAGATTAAAAATAAATTGCGATCCATTGTTAGAAACAATTTCTCTAGGCACACCAAATCTAGTAAAAATTTCAGTAAAAAGAAAATCAACAACAACTCTTTCAATAGCAAAAGAAACATCTTTAGTTTCTACCCATTTTGTAACAAAATCTATACAAACCAAAATATGATTTTTATTTGATGATGCAGGATTTATTGGTCCTACGAAATCAATGGCCCGTTTTTCAAAAGGTTCAATCATAAGTTGAGGACATAAATGAATTTCATTGGTTTGATTAGGCTAGCCAATTCGTTGACAGCTATCACATAGCTTGACATATTATTTGGCATCCTTGAACAAGGAAGGCCAAAAATAGAAAGCTCATAATACTTTGTATGTAGTCCGCTTATCAGCGAAGTGACCTCCACAAGGTTCATCGTGGGCAGATTTTAAGATATCAAACACCTCTTCCTCTCTTACACATCTACGGATAATGAGATCTACTTCGGTGTAAAATAGGTCTCCTTGGATCAAGGAATATGCAGCACTTTTCTGAATGATATTTTGCTTTTCACGAGTGGATAAGTGAGGTGGTAATTTTCCAGCGACTAAATAGTTAGTTATGTCAGCAAACCATGGAGATTTTGTTGACATAGCAAAAATATGTTCGTCAGGAAAATCATCATCAACAAGAATTTCTTTACTAGTATTATTTAATCTTGAAAGATAATCTGCAACTACATTTGACTTTCCTGGTCTATCAATAATGGTAATATTAGATTCTTGTAATAATAGCAACCACCTAGTCACTCTACCGCTAGTTAATGGTTTATTCATCAAATGTCTTATAGCGAAATGGTCAATATGTACAAAAACTTCATATCCTGTAATATAATGTCTAAATTTATTAATGGAAAAAATTACAGCTAAAAACTCTTTCTCAGTAACCGTATAATTGAGTTTAGCGGGTGACAAGTTTTTACTAATGAAATAAATAACATAAGATTGTTTGTCTTCTTCCTGTCCTAAAGCTATGCCTATAGCAGTATCTGAGGCATCAGAGGAAATATGAAATGGCAGGGACCCGTTTGGGCCTCTCAATACTGGTGCCTGAACTAATTTTTCCTTCAATGTCTCAAAGGACTGTTGGCAAGCTGTAGACCAAGAAAACTCACTATTTTTAGCGAAAAGTCAGAAAAGGGGGGTAGCTATCCTTGAGAAATTCTCAATGAATCTCCTATAGTAGTCTGCATGTCCTAGAAAACCTCTCACTTCCCTTTGAGTTTTGGGTATAGGAAGACTCGAAATGACTTCTTTTTTTGCAAGGTCAACTTGGATACCTTTTTCGAAAATAAGATGGCCAAGAACCAGTCCCGCCTTGAACAACAATCTTCATTTCTTGTCACTCAAGGCGAGATGAGCTTCTTGGCAGCAAGAAATCATCCATATATATTTCTACCCATTCAAGGTCAACAAAAATAGCAAGGACTGCCCTTTGAAAGGTAGACGAAGAATTTCGTAGCCCAAAGGGAAGCACTCGATAAGAAAATGTACCCCATGGACACGTAAAAGTTGTTTTGTCTTGATCCTCGAGTGTTATCTGTATCTAGTTATATCTGCTAAAGCCATCTAGAAAAGAAAAGTACTTCTTACTAGCGAGGGTATCGAGTACCTGATCGATGAAAGGTAGGGGGAAGTAATCTTTGAGAGTGGCTTTATTCAATTCTCTGTAATCAATACAAATGTGCCATCTCCCATCTTTCTTTGGGACTAACACTAATGGAGAGACCCACTGGCTGTCAGAAATGGGATAGATGAAATCAACATCTAATAGTTTTTGCAATTCTTCCTTTACAACATCTCTTAAATCTAGGTTCATTCTCTTTTGGGGTTGTCAGATAGGTCAGGCTCCATCCTGAATATAGATATGGTGTGTACAAGTTTCAGGAGGGATGCCTTTCATATTTTCATAACCCCATGCAAAGGCATCAAGATGGCTTTGCAACAAATTCACAAGCTGCTCTCGCTAAGAAGGATACAATTCTGAATTGATATACAAGGATTTACCTGGACTAATCTCAACAAGAGTAGTGTCAGGCTCAATAGTACACAAAGGTGTCACTAGAGATGGTGATGATGGAGGTAGAGAGTCATATCCTTCTTGAAAATCTAGACTAAAAATCTGACAAAACAAATCGAAATTAGTCATGGTGTCTAGATTGTTTAGGAAGTCTTGAAATTCATCCTCCTGTGAGGACTCAGCATTATGATGTATCAAGGAAATAGGTTGGGTCTCCTCATCACTACTATAATCTAACCATAAATTGTCTCAGAGCTCCTGAATAGATCTAGCGGGTGGATATAGGGTGACTTTCTTTCTGGAATCTCCATGGGAAATATACATATCACCATAATGACATCTAATATAAGCATCGGCCGTAGCAAGCCATGGTCATCCCAAGATCAAGGGATGCCCTCCCATAGGGTTCTTTGGCTGAAGCATAATGAAATCTGTGGGATATTCCCAAGAATCTAGGGAAACGACCACATCATCCAATACTCCTTCTGGCTTGATTTTAGATCTATCTGCCAATTCAAGCATAGTGGGAGTAGGACGAATATGGACCAATCCAAGTTGATCCATGGTTTGCTTGGTCATAACATTAATGGCTGCCCCTGGATCTATAAGTACATTGGAGACAAGAACATCACCTATCTGAACAAAGACAACAAGGTTTCCGGGGTCGGTATATTTCTCCATGTGCATACATCCCGGCATTAACTCTGCTGCTCTACCAACAAATTTAATGGTTTGGGGTTCCAATCTTCTTCTTCATGGCTTCTTGAGACAGATTTCCCTAATGATTTTTGTATAGATGGGGATCTCTTTAATAGCTTGGAGCAAAGGTACCCTGATGAAAAGGTTCCTAAGCTCAGAAGCCAGGCTAGACTCAGGAATGGGGTCTTTCTTCTCCACCACTAACCTCTCTAGATACGGATGTCAGTTGGGAGTAGATGACAAGGGCTCAGAATGCACATGGATAGGTTGAATGGTGTCATATTTTTTAGAATGATCAGGAGTTTCCTCCTGTCCTCTCTCATCGATAATCACCATGGGATACTTTTGATTTTCTGAGGTTACCACTTTCCCTAATCTTAATTGGAGACAATTGACTCCAACTAGCATAGTCTAAAATCTGGATGAAGAAAGCGGGGTCATAGAATGTATCATTTGTACCTCTTTATTAATGGGGTTGGGTAAAGGTTGAGCAGGAAATTGAGAAGTTCGAAATGGTGGAGGTAACGGTAATGGTGGCATAGGTTGAATCAGCCAAAGAAATGATGGTTGAGGCATTGGGTAAGGTGCATATGTAGGAGGGCATGATTGCATAGGTGCATGATAGGAATTATGTGAATGATGTGAATGGTTTGGCCCTCTCCATCCTTGTTGCCAAGATTGGGAGGGTTGTCCATATTGATATTGATTCCCATGTTTCCAATTCTAAGAGTAACCAGTGTTAGGATAGGAATATGAGTGTGCATTATAACCAAAAAAATGTGGTGGAGGTTCAGGTACCATACCTGCACTTACCTGAGGCTAATTCCTTCTTACTCCCATAGCATGCATTGATTCGGCTTCAGGTTTTCCCCCCTCCAATACAGGTTTCAGCCCAGGTATAGAGGGACATTTATCCGTAGCATGGTTATCTACACAAATTGCACATTTATTAGTTTCTTTATTATCTAGAGGACATTCTCTTAAACGATGCTTTCTTCTACATTTAGGACAGAAAATAGACAATATCTCTTGCTCTTCTACAAGTTTCTACTGAAACTTCAAAGAGTCTATTTTTTTACTAACAAAATTCATTATTTCAATTTTCATATTGTCCATTTTGTATTCTAATCCAATAATCATAGCATCAGTAGATTCAGTTTTTCTATTTTTATTCTGAATTCCTTTACCGGATCTATATTGTTTCCTCGAGAATTTCCTACACAAGTCACAAATCTGATCAAAAGTCTTTTGAGCAATATCCCCTTGTCCTAACAGATTTAAATTATTTCTAACATCATCAGTGAGCCCACGTAAGAACAAGGTTCTAATGGTACTTAGATCAAATTTGTGCTTTGACCTTTGAAGGATATACAGGAATCTCTCCAAGTAGTCCTCTAAAGTCTCATCATAATTTTGCACAATAGTAAAGATTTCATCTTGAATATCTCTAGTTTTACAATATTCCTGATATTTTGACAAAAACACTCTCTTCATTTTCTCCCAAGAAGATATAGTGTTTCCTCCTAGTCCCATGAACCAGCGGAGTGCTGCATCCTTGAGGGTTGCAGGAAACAACTTTAACTTTTGGGCATCAGATGAATAATCATAAATCCTACACGAAATATCAAACTCAAATAAGAAAGAGTCTGGGTCTTCATGTACCTTACCATAAAATTGAGGAAGAGATGATGGTGAAATGTTTTTCATTTGTACTTGTGTATCAGGATCCACAATTGGGAATCTGAAAATGGATTGTTCCTCATTAATCTGATTTTCACCACTTCCTTCTGCATGGTCTTCCATATCTTCCATTGTTGTTCTTCCACCCGAACCACTCTTAACAAGCTGAGAAGGTTGACTATGGATTCCAATAGTCTCCTTCTTCCCCTTTATGGGTTGTGTCACACCTGAACCACTGCTACCAGGGCCTAGGTGGACTGTTCCTGCGTGATGAGTCTGAGTTTGTTTGGACTTTCTGCCTGCAAAAGAAGGCCCAATATGAGTTTTGGTTTCAGATTTGTTAGTGTTTCTTTGGCCCCTAGTGGGCTTCAGACCCCTACCTCTTTTAGGCATTCATTTCAAAAAATGACAAAACAAAATTCAAATAAAAACTGCAAGTTTCAAAAAATAAATCAGCACCTATAAATTCCTTCAAACAATAGAAGCACACTGCAAAAAAAATAATAGCAGACTTACCCCTATTGCAAAAAATGGAAAATTCTTACCAATTCAAATCACCTCCCCGGCAACGGCGCCAAAATGTTGGGTGCAGGAATTGCGCTTGAGAAAACTCCTCAACACTTAATTGTCAACCCGAGGGTTTCGTAAACTTAGAGACGAAGCACAGGCAATGCCAGAAATGGTATGAACTTTTCCTATCTCTAATCCTACTTCTTAAAGGAAATGCTTTGCAGAATCATATAGAAAACAATTGGAAAGGTAATTAACACCAAGGCAACTCTAGTGCTAGAATGTAAAATAAAATTTGCAAGTAAATCAAGTAAAGAAATTCCACACAATGGAAACAATCTTAAATGTTGGAATGAAATGCTATGTTCATCTTCAGATGGATGGTAAACAGATTGAAAAGTGGGCCCTTGTAGAATTATGTCTTCCTTCTGATCTTCCTCTCACACAAACAACATGTCCTTGCACTGTTACAATCTGCTTGCACTAGTGCAGGTAGTGTATTTTTGTGTAAGAGTATATTTGACCTTCCTTACTGAAGACTTATGGTGCTCTAAGCCTCAAGGCTTAGAGCACTCTGTTTCTGTGACAAGAGACTTGCTCTTGCACCGAGGCAGAGTTCCCTTCACTTAGTTTCCATGTTACTTTCGAAAGAACTGAAAGATGTGCTGAAAAAGAATTGCAACTATAAATGAAATTCTGAAGTAAATTATCTGTGAAAAAGGAAGTGCTTCAATTCATGAAACTTTACAAAGGAAATAAACTTCATGAAATAAAATCACTTTAAATTAATCAAACAGTAGCCTAAGTATTTTTCATGTGTTAATCAACTTTGGTACTTCACCCAAAATGCTTATGATCTTTGCAAGTATAATATGATAATTTGATACAACTGATTACAGATCTTTTAAAGATGAACTTTTAATACTGAACACAGTTACTCAATTAATGGTTCATTCACTCGCGAAATAACTGAAAATAATATGCAGGTAAGTGATTCACTGTTTGCTACAACGAATGACTAGACCAAAGTGCAGGCAACATCATACACTCTGCAGGAAAGAGTTCCTTCCATGATCCGATTGAAAATGAATTAAAACAAAGAATGAGAGTAAAGGAAATGCGAGAAAGATATTTCATAACCAAAATAAACACAGCTACTCTCAAACCACGGATCCATTGTACATGTTAGCTACAAAATATATTTTAAATCATAACTTGAAAGATAAAGATTAAAACTATAACATCACACAGCTGCAAACAAAATATCCACACCTTCTTTCTGAATAATGAAAGCGAGAGTGGTAAATGAGCTGGGTTGGTTGGGCCCTAACCAACCAGCTCGTTCCCCTTCTAAGGAACAAAAAATCTCAGCACTTCTTATGGACATCAAAGATAAACTAAATCTTGCATATGCAAATCATGGTTGTTCTCTTGTATTACTTGATTTGGAAAATATACATTACAGAGCAGTCCAGCCCGAGAGCTGAGGCGATAACTAGATTACATAAAAAAAAATGAAAGCCGATGGTTCACTAGCTTCCTACCTATGATCTATATCATATATATCCTTTTGGCTCTAGGTCATTTACACTAATTACATATATTTTTTGTTTGAGCCTTTCGGCCGAATAGAGTTAGAAAATCCAAATTACAAACTTGGCCAGCAGTTGTAACACACATGAACTTCGCTTGGCCATAACCTAACTTTGGAGAATAATCCTTGAATGCGTGCCACCTATTATCCTACTTCAGTTCATCAACAGTTAGACTCGGAGTCGAGGATTGAGACCCGTCCTCGTGGAATATTTAGCTTCTCAGAAATCTCGGACAATCTTCATGGCGGTGCAGGAATCTACCTGCACTAGTCAACCCATTCATCATTAACACTAAGTTCCACGATTACTCTAGGAAATCAATATGAGTTACAAGAAGTATGTAAATAGGCATGAAATCTGTATAAAAATATTAATGAAGTGTTGTAATAAATCTTAATATAAAATATTAGCATGTGCAGGAATAGGTAACTATCTTGTACTAGTATAGGAAAGAAGGGTCTTTTATTGAGATAAAACAGAGGTTGATATTGATGGAAATGAGGTAGAAAATAGGGCAATCTAGGATACCAACAGTAGTTACCAAAACGATACTATGAGCAAAAAATGTAGGAATTCTTCGATCTTCAACTAGGACACATGACCATGGAGAATATGGTCAAAAATTTGTTGAGTTATTAAGGTATGTCCATTTTATTAAAGATACAAATTTTGAAATACAAAGTTACTTTAGTGGAATTCCATCCTTTAATGTTGATAATCTAAAATATGATGGACCTAAGGTCTTGGAGGAAGCCATGAAAAAAGCAAAATAATTGTTCAAGTAGAACAAAAATAGATATGTTTCACACAAAGATTTGGGCAGTAAAAAGAATAATTTTATGGAGCAAAAAACGAAGGGTTTTAAATCCTTTCCATTCAAAAATAATTTTTAGGCAAGCTAACAGATAACACTAGCTTCTAATGAGTTAGAAGGGGGTGATGCTTCGAGCAAGAAGCTTTAGATTCCACCTATTAAATGTTGTGGTTGTAAAGGAGACCATAAATATAGAGGTCATCCTCATAAGGAAAAGAAAATGAGTGTTATGCACAAAATGTAAGCAGCAACCAATGTGGATGATGTGCCTAGAGGTATGCGAAAAAATTTATGTAGCATTGGGTAATTGACAAGTGGAACATCAAGCTCATATGATAGAGGTTGAAGGTAAGCTAAAAAATCAATCCATTATTATTTTAATTGATTCTGGAACCATCTACAATTATATTGATGCAAATATATTTGAAAATTTAATTTGAAGAAAATTAAACATTCTAAACCTTGGTTATTATAACTAGTTACACGTATGTAGCGAAAGGTTACAAAATTAATTAGATAATTCCCAATTGAGATGAATGGGATGAGAGAAACATATGAATTGAATGTAATTTCACTACCTCTTAATATGTATTAATGGTTAACCATTACAAGCATTAGGACTATAAATTCATTCATGATCTTCCTTGTAATTATACAATAGAGTAGATTGAGATATCTGGAACATTATAAAAAATGAATCATTGTACGAAAGATTGATGTGCAGAGATCAACACAATGAGTTGCGCATAATGAACTTCCACACAATGGAAATGTGAATGCTAAGGACAATGTTTTGTACGGATCACTAATCGAAAGAGAGCTTGGAAATATTGAGTTGAAGTCAATGATATTGAATAATCGATATTTGTTATTCATAATATTTTAGTTATAAATTATGCAAATTTTCGTATTTCCAAATATAATTAGCAAATTGAGCAAAGGTTGGATCGTTCTGCAACGCAAAGGGCATATAATGGCATCAATGATCAAAACTTTAAGAAAAAGCTTTTTTTATCGCCATTTTTCTAAAATTAGGCACATGTGTGAACTGCTTGCATTTCGCATTAAAGGATTTTCTAGATATTTTTCTCGATATTGTTGCAAAAGTAATAAAAATGAAACAACTTAATTTTTTTTAGAGGAAAAAATGAATTTTTCATTTAATTGAAAAGCTTGCAAAAAGACAATTGTTTATATGACTGCATCTGTCCCATACAGGAAAAAACATGTACTCCTTCCTCACTTGACTAGACAAATGAAACAACTTAATATCTAAGTATCCCTAACATGCAGTATCAATTTTCATTTATAACATTTGATATCGCATATTATAGTCATTATTTGTGTAGTATAACATTAATGTTTATAACATATTTTATTACCTGATTACTGCAAATTATGTCTGAGAAGTTGGAAGCAGTAGTGCAACATCAATGAGGCATAATTGTTGAAGTCCCATTTCTAGCTATCTAATTTCATTTAATATTTGCATAATGCGACAAAGGAAAAAAAGAATTCAAATGGAAAATTCACATCTAAGTTCTAAAATTACTTTTACAAAGTAAAATTTGGCCGATAGAAAGGAATGTTTACGTAGTAAATTTGCTAGATACGCATTAGTTCAATGAATAATTACAGAAAATACTTTTATTTATCGGCAAAAGAGCTTTAGTTAATGAACATAGAATGTGGTTTATGATTTTAATAAAATAGTATCTCGACACTGATTTCTAAAGTGTGTAAGGAAGATTAATCATGAGACCTAATCGTGTGAATTTAGTAAAACTTATATGTTTTAAAGTAACAAAATTTACAAGAATCTTTTCTGATTAAATATCAGGAAAAATAGTACTATCCACATTGATCACGATTACAAGTTAGTGGATACCATTGAAATCGATGGTAGTTAAATGTCCTTTTAGAACATAGATGTCAATTTGGGATTTAGATGACATATTGTCTCATTCACATTATATATCGATGGTAGTTAAATGTCCTTTTAGAACATAGATGTCAATTTGGGATTTAGATGACATATTGTCTCATTCACATTATATATACACCTATTGGTTGTGAAAGTAATTTGTCAATGTTCATTTTGTTCTAGACTTGTTAGTATGTTATAAGCAATTGACTTCCTTCGTTTTTTTTAAATTGTTAAGTGTTTTAAGATATTGCTTTATTATTTGTCTATTGTTCTTTGCATTTGTTACTACCAAGGAAGAAATGGCCCAAAGAAACAATGGTAGAGGCACACAAGAAGATGTACATGCAAGGAGCAAATATATTTTAAAGCTAATACATAAAATACCAGAACTCCAACAAATGCTTAGTTGTCTCGAAGGTGAACTAGATACCATAAGAATATTATGAAAAGAGTTATTGCAAATCATGACCAGATGAATCAGTTCTCGATTCCAATAGTATAGTCAATAAAAGTGTTCATTTCAAGAAACAATGGTTAAAAGCATTACCATTATTTATTTTATTTTATTTTCTATTTGCTTAATATATTTTGAATTTCACTATATGCTAAAGGCTATGTATTGTAATATTCTCGACAAAGTTAACGGACAAAAACATATTAGACTATTCTGGATTACAGATTTAAGTATAAATTTAATATGTTTTATAACTTATATCAATTTAGAAACTTGTTTCAGCTTTTTATGATGACTTATTTAGATAGTTGTTTTTTAAACAAAGAAAATCTTTATTGTAAAGTAATGTCACCGAAAATTATTGCCTGAGTAGTTATAGAACTTGCAAATTTAATAAATCAAGAAAACAATGTAAAAAAATGACAATGGGGACAAAAAAAAACATAGCATAGTACAAAACTTATAGCCGGAACAAAAAAAAAAAATAGTCCATTCTATTACGTTTATATAAAATGTTAAAGTAGCATTTTCATTGGTATAAAAAATCATGTTGTTTCTTTGAGGAGTAGATTGTTAATGTTGTTTACATGAGTATAGTATATTGATTGATTATGCAAAATCAGATCCCAAATGTTGAGTAAAACGAAAGAGATACTACAATCCCTGACAATGCAATGAGATGGCATTGTGACCTTATTGAATTGCTTAACAACATAAACAAAGAAACTTGTTAGTGTATACATAAAACTATGTTTGGATGGTCTATCGTAAATGTGCCATGTGTGTCGAAGTTGCTCAAGATTTCAATAACATCTTGTAACAACCCTGGTCAAAAATCGATGTAATAAAATTAATAAAGGAAAAATAATAACCAAGGTCATGGGACACTTATTCCAAGTTGAATGTTGGGTAAAACGTCCTAGTGTGGGTGTTCATTTGGTTTATTATGGCTAAGGAAATTGACAAAGGAAATGGAAAAGGTTTTGGAAAGGCCAGAGACATTAATTGACAAAAATAGGAGAAAAGGAAGGTGAAAGGTCACATGTTTCATGTGAGGAGGAAAATGAAGGAAAATAATGGGAAACGAATAAAATAGAGGCCTCATTAATAAAAATGCTCATGAGGATCAGTTCACAACCCTTTTTTACTTAAGTTTGGAGATCTCTCTATTCTCTCTACTCTCTCTTACTCTTGGACACTTAGAGCATTCTCGGAGCACTCTAGCATTGGAGGAAGGAAGGCAAAGGAATGACAATAATGTAAAGGGAAGAAAAGATCAAGCAAGGAAGAGCGAGATCGAGTGGATACAACGGGATTACTTACAAGTATTGTGCTGCATCTATGATTTCCTTACTAGTTTTGGCATGCATGTTACATGCATGTGCGTATTTGGTTCTCTTGTTGTCTTTGGCATGGGTTTTTCCAGATATGACAGTGGTTTTCAGCCTCGCCTTACCATTTTTGGATAGCCATGGTGTGATGGGGTTCTCTTGTTTTTGTTTTTTTAGTTTGTCGGATGGATTCAAAGATGGGTGAGGTGGTCGTAGGGGAGAAACATGAGGCCTAGGAATCCCTGGACTGGTGAATGTGTGATTGCGATAAAGCCTAATTGTGCATGCCCTCGTTAGGCTTAGGAATTCTCGATTAGTGAATGACGGGATATACAGTAAAACCTAGAGGGTGGAGCCTCGTTGGTCCTAGGAATCCTTGACCGGTGAATGGAGGGATATACGGTAAAGCGTAGAGGTGGATATGGACAAATTCCTCACAGTTTAGGTGGAGAGATCCGGAGGCATCTATGCTTGTTTAGGGCCTAATGATCCTGTGGGATTGCGGTAAAGCCTGGTTGTATTGATGTGGCTTTCGGGCCTAGGAATACCTTGGTGGTATATATAGTAAAGCCTGGGAAAGGCCTAGATGGTTTTGTTGTGAGTCCCACATTCATGCATGAAATATGGCACAAGGGTGATTGGCTGAAAGAAATATTTGGTTTAGCCCAATCTATGATTGGGTGGTACGTGGAAGTCCCTAGATTGGTTGGATTATGCATACCTTAATAATAACTCATTTTCCTTTGGTATTTCATTTGTAAATGTACTTGTTAATGTGTGGCTTTAATAGTTGTTCTAATATTGTTATTCTGTTAGTTATATGTTTGTTATACACATGGTTCATGAAAGACTTTGGTTATGGTTCTCATAATGATTTGATTAGTACATGAAATGTGAATGATTATATGGCCTAATAGATGATGATGCCTCTATGGTGATGAGGCGTGAATTCTTCTTGACAATTCTCAGATAAGTATGAGACCCCTATGCTCAGATCTGTTGTTATAACCTATAGATTTCATGTTTATGATATGTTTGGCGAAATTTCTGTCATGGATGGTAGGGGTCAGGTCAAGTCCTTGTTCAATTTTTTGCATTAGTAGCCTTATTTTAGTGTTATTTATCATTTCCAAAAGTTTCATGAAGTTCTAGGTAGTGGATTGAGTCCTAACCCTTAAAAAGTGGCACATAATCTAGGGTCCTTGGCTCAAAACTGCCTAAAAAAAGCCACAAACGCATGCATGTCTTGTTGTGGGAGAGATTGGAGGGTCTCAATCACATGCATGGTTTTTCATGGGAGTGATTGGGGGTCTAGACCATCAAAACATCAAGTTTTCTCAAGGGTTGGGCACCTAGAACGGTTGGTTTTCTCCTAAGGGTTCTGTAGCTCCTAAGGAAGGTCAGATTGGTCTTATATTGTCGGTTCCACTTTCTTAATTATACTTGGAGAGTTTAATCATATCATAGTAACTCTTCATGATCACATGTCTACCTTAGTGTACCTGTTAGCTTGGGTAAATGTGGGAGGAGGGTGTTACATAGTGGTATTAGAGCATGGTTCACCCCTTGGACTAGATGGGTGGAATGTTTTGGTCATGCATACATGTAAGCTTCATATGTGTTATTTATGCTTGTGGTCTATGTACTTGTTGTGTAGGCATGGTTGCAATTGTGTCGCCATGTGAAAGTTGATAGTGTTTTTGTTGGATGTATTTGCCGTGAGTGCGTGTCAATTATGCACTTGATATGCATGTCAATGTCTATACATCATTATGCATACATTGAAAATGGACATGGTTACATGCATGAGGTCATGGTATGTGGTTGGTATAGTCATGCATGGTAACTGGATGATGGTTGGGATGATGTTTATATAATGATATGATTATGTTTATACATGTATTGCACTAATCTGTTTGATCTTGCAGATGAAATATCCTCCCTTGAACTATACTGAGGTATGTTGATTATGTTATGTGTTGGTTTAAGTTGAAATGGTATACTTATAGGAAGAATATTAAATATGACTAGCAAGATGGTAGACTACAACTCATAAGACTCTCCCTATGGATCAGATGAGCAACATGGTGGTGGGCACTCTTTTGACTTAGCAAACACATTGAGAAGTTTGATGATAGAAATAAGAAGTTGCAAAGCAGATAATGACATAATCATTCAGGCATAGGAGGAACAAGCAGAGGTTAATGTATTTATCCTTCATAGTTTGTTAGAATTGCAAAGACAAGGATCACTTAGGATCATCCATGGGAAGGAGGATAGGATTGATTGGGCATATGGCAGTAGATCTCATGGTCGACACAGGTCCGATAGAGATGACATAATCAAAGATGGCATATTCTTGAACACAATGGATAAGAGAGGTGATGGACACAGGTTCTATTCTAGTTCTGGTTTTGACAGATAACATAGTCATTATCGTTATCATCCTTATAGGAGGAGTGATAAGGTATATTTACTGGATGAGTTCAAGAAAGCTAATGCACCTACCTTTGATGGGGATTTGAAGAAGTTGGAGGATGCAGAGGCATGGCTACTTGGGATGAAGAATTTCTTTGAGATGCATGATTACATAAAGAATATGAAGGTGAGAATAGTTATCTTCAGCCTCAAAGGGAAAGCAAACATCTGGTGGGAAGATGTGAAGCGGGTTAGATACATCAAGATACAGGAGTTGAGTTGGCATGAATTCAAGATAATTTTCAAGAATAAATATTTTTCAGAGAGGTAATACAACAACAAAGCCAAGTAATTCTATGAGCTAAATATGGTATCGATGATGGATGAGGAGTATACAACCAAGTTCCAAGTGTTTTTGAGGTATGTACCATATCTTAAGGATGAAAAAGCCAAAGTTTAGAGATTTGTTAGTGGATTTCCATTAGCATTTAGAGATTAGATTGAGTATGATGAGCCTCGGTCAGTTGAATAAATCATTGGTAGATTGAAGCACTATTATGAGCAATCAAAGTGCAAGATAGATTCTCAGTAAGGTTGGACAGGGAAAAATCTAAAGGTAAATAGCAGCCAAAGTGAACAAGACCTTAGAATGCAGGTGAGAAAGAAAATGTTGCACCTTACATGAAGTTTAATGAACCTTAGCCTGGAGAACAACAGAATAAAGGTGATGCTAAGGGATGGTTTTAGTGTTGGACATGTGGTAAGGAGAATCTCAAGAGAGATTGTCTACAAAATCAGGGTGGTAGGCCTCAAATTTACAGTTAGACAATTGGGGATGTTGGGCAGAGAATTCCATGGATTTATGCAGCACTGGATAATAGGAAGGTAGATCACCAGGAATCTATTATCAAGTTGTACAGTAAGCTTTGTAATCAATTTGTTTCTATTTTGATTGACCCCGGATCTAATTATAGTTATGTAAGTCCTGATATGATGGATAAGTGTGGTTTAAATAAAGAAGTGCATGCAGATTCTTGGTTAGTGTAGTTGGCTACAGGTACAAAGAAGAGAGTTCATTATTGGGTAAGAGGTTGTGTATTCAAGTTGAATGGTATGCCTACCTCAACACATTTAAATGTACTTCTGTTGGCCCTCATATAGTATGATTTTTGGTATGGATTGGTTGTATATTCATAGGACTAAGGTGGGATGCTATGAAAAATCTATTGAATTCTTATATGACAACGAAGAACAAAGAATCTTGCAGGGTAAGAAGAAGGAAACATCAATTAGAATGGTGACAACCATGAAGGAAAAGTGTAGTCGCAAAAAGGTTGTGTGTTATTTGCAGTGCATGTTTCTAGTGATAAAGGTGAGGATGTTGAGGATGAAAAATTTATGGAGAGGTACCCGATATTGCAGCAATTTCAGGATGTGTTTCAAGCAAATATTTTAGAGTTACCACCTCACAGAGAAGTGGAATTTTCTATTGAGTTGGTATGAGCGGAAACACCAGCATCAAAGGAACCATAAAGGTTGTGTATGTTAGAGCCTAGATTTGCCACAGGCTGGAAAGGCAAGGGTCTAGGTACACATCAAACCATGCTCAACCTCGTAGCTAGCCCTACGAGGACAGGAGAGGGCTCTCTCCAGGTTGATCTCGGCAAAAGACAAGTGATGGGGCTCAAGATGACTTAAATAAAAGCTAATTTTAGGCTAGGTATGAAGTACAAGGGTTTGATTTGAGTTTTTGGGGGTTTTGTGCTGGAAACAGGGAAATGCAAATTGGGCTCGGGGATGAGGCATAGTTTCTGCAGAGTTCTGATTGGGGCAAGGAAGGCAATCATTTTGATGCTTTAAAGTGAGTGAATGGATAGATCAAACTGGTGAGAAGCTAAGGAGAGCAAGAGAGTCTCAAGAATTCTCCTTAAACAGATGAAAACATGGAAATTTAAACAAATTCAAAGGCAGAGCATAGCAATTAATGGATTCTACCTTAATCACTCATTTGTTCAAATTCAGAAGAAGAGACAGGAAAATGATACACATAACACTAATGAACTTACAATTACTTAGAGAAGAACACCATCAAAACATAAAGCCACATGGATCCCAAACAGTGCTACAAAACCCTGGTCTTTCCTTAGCCAAAAATGCAAAGATAGAATGTACAATGATATGCCAAAGCAATCCCTAGTGTCCAACCTTGAAAATGACTTAGAAATTACCTAATATAGACAAGCCTAACTCCTTCCCATGCCTCTAGGGGTCGAGCTCATCATTCTAGGAGTTGTTTGAACCAATTCTAAACAAGGAACTGAAATCTAGGTAGTCAAACAACTTACCCCTATATGCTAGGAAACTGGTTCATTCATTTAATTTTCACCATTTAGTGAATGAATCCTCTAGAACAAGTAAAAATGTGCCAATATTACATCATGGTTACCAAATTACATTATGAAAAGTCAATAATAACATCAAGAAGCAAAACTGGTCGAAACTGGGCGAATCTCTGAGCTGAACAGTGACAAATAGGCAAAAATCCTCTATGCGCCGCGCTTAATTATCTACGCATCGTGCCACTTTGGAGCTGATTTTGAGGCACTTCCTGAAGTCCAAATTGAGCCCAAGTGTGCTTTTTGGAAATCCCTACCTGTCTACATTCCATCCCAAGTGGAATTTCTGAATTTGGATGTCATTTTCCCCTCTAAAACCTCAATCTCCCAAGACTACTTCCTATGTGTCAAAATAGGGGCAGTGAGGTCATTTTTTGAGTGTTTTTGACCTCCTGGGGACTCAAAACTTGCCCAGATTTCTTGGCCATGCACCAGCAACCATGATTTTTCATGAAAAATCCAAAAATGTAAACATTTTTCAATTTGGAGCTCCCTAGCGAAAGCGCGCGGCACGTGGCGCGGCGCATAGGGAGAAAAACTCTGTTTTTTAATGCCAAAATTTGTCAAAATGCCAAAAATGCCCCAAATTTCTTGAAATTTGGGCTGGAGCTTCTTCATTAAGTGTCATGCTGGGCTAAAGAGGCTTCAACCAATATCTGAAGACTAACAAGCTCCCTTTGCCTCTTTTGCTTCCTTATTGCCTTCTTTAATTTTGCCTTTAGATTCCTTATTCGTGCCTTGAAAACCTTGTTTCGCGCCATGTAGTGGAAAGCCATGTGTCTCAGCAATGCTTTGTCCCAATTGGCCTTGTCCAGCAGACCCTCTAAGTGTATTTTGACTCTCTCGAGCCAAGACTCTCGGTCGGCATTGATCTCCTGCTCAAGTGAAGTAAACTCCACCCTCCTCCTTTGAGGAGCTTGGCGATTCTCGAATATGTTTGCCACCTCTATGAGGCCTCTTGGGTGCATGTACCTCTGTGGGAGAGTCACTTTGTGTCTCCACTTCATAATCATATGAATGATCGGATGCCATAACTGCTGATAGACAAATTGGCTTGAAGAAACAGGTGTTGATGTGTCAAACTGTGGTATACTGTTTTTATGATGTGCTTGATCTCTGTCACCAAGGGGAAAACAGCGAAACAAGGGACTATTAGGAGAGGGGAAAACTAGTGGGAAATTTGGGAATGTTGGGATAGACTTAGTTAGGGAAGTATGGGATGTTATGGGAATTTTGTATAGGGTTAGGAGTTTTGTATAGGGTTAGGGTTTGGGGACATTAGGAAATTTGGGAAAGGGAACTTGGGATAGGGGATGAATGAATTTAAAGGGTAGTGGAACTTAGGGAATAATGAAAACAAGGAACAAATGAGATGAAGGAGTGAACTTGGTGACAAAACAATGATTTGAAACCCTAGCAGCAAGTTTCCTTGAGGTATCTTAAAAGATAGGGTTTGATGTTTTTGTTTTAACCATTACCATCCATCAACCACCATACCCTAGCACAAAATTGGATGAAACACAAAAATGGAGGCTCTACCTACTTGTGGAATGAAGAATTTGCAATTTTGAGGAAGATTTCAATGAATTTCAGGCTTTTTAGCCCAATGTGCCGCGCCTTTCCTATGCGCCGCACCAGTGTATTTTTACACTGGAAATTTGAGCCCAATGCGTCACGCCTTCCCTACGCGTAGCGCTTTTTCCAAGAGACTTTTGGAGGCCTTCCTGGTGTCCAAATTAGGTTCAGGATAGCTCGTTGGAAAGGTATTTGAGTCTACTTTCCAATCCAAATGGAAGTTTTCAATTTGGAGTTCATTTGCCTATCAAAAATCAAATCTCCCAAGACTAGTCAAAATGTCTCAAATGTGTTGTTGCAGTCAACGTTTGAAGATGTTCCTCAACTCCAAATTGAGCTCATGATAGCTCATTGGAAAGCTCTTTGTGTATAGTTATCATTTGGTGCATCAAGTAAGTAATTTGGCCAACCAAGCTAGGAGAAAACTTTATTTTCCCAAGTTCACTTCAGAGGTGCATCAATTCTCCCGAGGCAATTGTATTTTTGATATTTCTGTAAAACCGTGACACCTGTGTAAAAAGTGAAGGAGGTTTTTCTTCTTTGGTCCATTTTGGACAAAAACCCTTCTCATTTTTTCCAAATTCATCTTTGATTTCTCAGAAACGTCATTTAAGTAATACCTACCCCAAAGTGTGGAACAAGGGATTTGTCGAAATGAAGCGAAACAAAGGGGATAAGGGGCTTCTAAATTCTTGAGGAAATTTTGAGAAGTATGGAGGGATGTTAGGACATAGGAGAAAGTGGAATTTCAAATATTGAGTGAGGAGAAGGGGTCCAAAAAGGAAAAACACAAGCCTAGCCTTGAAAATTTTCAAGTTGTAGCAAGAAACTAGGGTTTGTGCGAAAATGAGGAATTTGGGGGATATAAGTGATGGGAAGTGTTTAATAAGGTACATTAAGGATAGGGGAAGGTGTATGAACATCAGGATACAAGTTTTACTGATGATTTGACCATCCAAGAGAAATTGCCTTCAAAACCCTAGGAGAGGGAAATGACCTTACATAGGCACAATTGAAGCATGAACAAGGCATAAAATAACCCAGTGGAACTTGGCATGATGATGAAAACCCTCTGAATGATGGCACACCCATTTGAATGGTGACATGGACCGACATTTGGACAACTTTGGAAAGAATGAAAAAAAACCCTAGACCTAATACCTAGTTACCAAATTTTGCTTGAAGACTCACTGAAATGACAAAATTTGACCTTGACACCTTAAAATCACTTTGTAAGAGCATATTTGATCACTGGAGGAAGGCTGCAAAGACTGACACTAACATTGGCTCCAATGGGGATGGTATCTCCTTGGAGGTGCCAAGAACCGCAGAGCTTTGGAAGAGCAGACAAGTGCTTTCATCCATTGGGCAATGGAGTCAAAAACTCAAGCTAAAATGCATGACTGAAAACCGACACAAACTAACTTAACAACAAGACTGAAAACTGACTCACAAATAACTCATGACTAACTTAACTAAAACAAGAACCTACAAAGCTTATTGAAGGGTAGCAGTCCATCAAGATTTCAAATCATGATGACAACCACCTGCATACTAATGAAATATGTACAATCATGTGTAATGAGCTTTCCAATGTAACCAATCCAGCAGATGGCTACATACCAAATTTCTTCTCTCACTTTTCTCGAGCAGGCGGAACAATGAACCCGTAGGAAACTCACAATAACCACTGAAACCAAAGCTTATGATAATGAACCAGGAAATATTTATCCTTTCTAATGCTTGCAGAAGAATGCCGAAAGGATCTTGAAAATTCTAAAGCACTAGCTTGTCTTGAGATCTAGCTGCAAAAATACAAGTATTGCCTCCATTTTGATCTGAAAGAACAATTGATTTCTGAGGGATAGGAATGCATAGAGAGGTATGTGCTTCTACCATCTGAGTGTTAGTTGTAGGTTCCTTGATCATGAGAAATCCTGGCATATTGTCTCTCTCAAGCTCATATTCCTCAACTTCATGGTCTAAGTCATTCTTAAACAAAAAACAATCTTCAAGATAATCAAACATGACAGCCTTATTATCTTCATGAAAGAAAATATTATATGTTTTCTGATCTATAAAACTGAATACAATACCGTCATCATTTTCAAAAGAGGAAGAAGTTTCACCAACACTTTCTTGACCATGTGCACACTGCAAATCTGCTTTAGCTTGGGCTGTAACATAACCTTTCAAGAGTTGATCTATCTCATCTTCAGATAGAGGAGATAATACTTTATGTTTTGTTTTTCTCAAGTGATTTTTGTCTTCTTGAAATAACATTTTAAAACATGAAAAATCTGAATGACAGTCCTGATCTTTTGAAATTTGGAAACATTGTTGATCATCTTCATATGACATGCCAATCACATTATCCTTTATCACTGAGTTTTTGAAAGAATATTTTTCACTTACCTGAACAAATATCTCATCTTGTTTTTCATCAAATGACTGGATTACCTCCTCATGAAGGCTTTGGTCAATAACTTTGACTTCTTCATTCCAGATGATCTCAACAGCAGAGCTCTCCTTCATGGGATTCAACACAAGATAGTCTACATCATCACAATCTGAATCTAGATCCGAAATAGCTGACTTGACTTTATCACATTCTGAAATTGAAACTTGACTTTCCTGCATGTTGTCTTCTTCTATGGATAGATCTGAAGTAAAACTTTCTCCTTCATCATCTTCCAGCGTACTAAGATCTTGATCCTGCTACAAATTTTCCTGATCATCTTGATAAGTATCACTCTCTTTAGGCTGCTGAAATGGATTTTCATATAGGGCTTCCATGATATCATCATCCATGAAGTCATCATCTTCATAATATTTCTCAAGGCTTTCAATAAAACTATAAGCATGTTTGCAACAGTTCTGAACTAAATTTAATGATGGATAATATTCTTTATACCTTTCAAAGAACATGGCATGAAAATCCTTCAAACAGTAAATACAAGCAGGCGGCAAACTTTCATACCAAGATCGGGCTTCGCCTTCCAAAGTGGCCATGAATATCTTCATCAAGCAATCTTTAGGAAAATCAACCTTCAACTTGCGAATATGTATGTGAAATCTAACCAGATGTAAGGCAGCATCCTTCCTATCATCATCTTTAAACATAGGAAAATTCTTTTGCCAATCTACTTTGGGAATTTTATTTGGAAAACCTGGAATGTGATCTCAGCTCATGGGAGCATATCTTCTTGCAACCCGTTCCATCTTGAAAATCTTAAAGCTACTGATCTTCCTACAGTGGAGTCACCATAAAGCATTGATCTCTGGATTTTTCAGTGAATGAAGTCACCAGGTGAATGATTTCAGCCTTGTTGTGTCTGATTGTTGTTCACCATCAACAATCAGATCTGAACTTGATTCATGTAATAGGGTAATTAACAAGTTAGATGTCACGTTTACAAGCTAGACCGTAGATTGACTGAAGCAGCGTTTATCTACTTCCGCTAATGCAAATTAAAAGCGTTTTGAAGGCTACCTGGCATAACTTCAGGCTCCATCTGTAGCTATAAAACAAATGACATCAACAAGCAAACCATTTTCTTCCCCAGTGGAGTCGCCACTATGTTAGAGCCTAGATTTCCCGCATGCTGGAAAGGCAAGGGTCTAGGTCCACATCAAACCAAGCTCAGCCTCGTAGCTAGCCCTACGAGGACAGGAGAGGGCTCTCTCCGGGTCAATATCGGCAAAAGACAAGCGATGGGGCTTGAGATTACTGAAATAAAAGCTAATTTTAGGCTAGATATGAAGTACAAGGGTTTGATTTGAGTTTTTGGGGGTTTTGTGCTGGAAACAGGGAAAGGCAAATTGGGCTCGGGGATGAGGCACAGTTTCTGCAGAGTTCTGATTGGGGCAAGGAAGGCAATCGTTTTGATGCTTTAAAGTGAGTGAATGGATAGATTAGACTGGTGAGAATCTAAAGAGAGCAAGAGAGTCTCAAGAATTCTCCTTAAACAGATGAAAACATGGAAATTTAAACAAATTCAAAGGCAGAGCATAGCAGTTAATGGATTCTACCTTAATCACTCATTTGTTCAAATTCAGAAGAAGAGACAGGAAAATGATACACATAACACTAATGAACTTACAATTACTTAGAGAAGAACACCATCAAAACATAAAGCCACATGGATCCCAAACAGTGCTGCAAAACCTGGTCTTTCCTTAGCCAAAAATGCAAAGATAGAATGTACAATGATATGCCAAAGCAATCCCTAGTGTCCAACCTTGAAAATGACTTAGAAATTACATAATATATACAAGCCTAACTCCTTCCCATGCCTCTAGGGGTCGAGCTCATCATTCTAGGAGTTGTTTGAACCAATTCTAAACAAAGAACTGAAATCTCGGTAGTTAAACAACTTACCCCTATATGCTAGGAAACTGATTCATTCATTTAATTTTCACCATTTAGTGAATGAATCCTCTAGAACAAGTAAAAATGTACCAATATTACATCATGGTTATCAAATTACATCATGAAAAGTCAAGAATAACATCAAGAAGCAAAACTGGTCAAAACTGGGCAAATTTCTGAGCTGAACAGTGAAAAATAGGCAAAAATCCTCTATGCACCGCACCTAATTCTCTATGCGTCGTGCCACTTTGGAGCTGATTTTGAGGCACTTCCTGAAGTCCAAATTGATCCCCAGTGTGCTTGTTGGAAAGCCCTACCTGTCTACTTTCCATCCTAAGTGGAATTTCTTTATTTGGATGTCATTTTCCCCTCCAAAACCTCAATCTCCCAAGACTGCTTCATGTGTGTCAAAATAGGGGCAATGAGGTCATTTTTGAGTGTTTTTTACCTCCTGGGGACTCAAAACTTGCCCAAATTTCTTGACCATGCACCAGCAACCATGATTTTTCATAAAAAATCCAGAAATGTAAACTTTTTGCAATTTGGAGCTCCTTAGCAAAAGCGCGAGCCATGTGGCGCGGCGCATAGGGAGAAAAACTCTGTTTTTTAGTGCCAAAATTTGTCAAAATGCCAAAAATGTCCCAAATTTCTTGAAATTTGGGCTGGAGCTTCTTCATTAAGTTTCATGCTAGGCTAAAGAGGCTTCAGCCAATATCTGAAGATGATCAAGCTCCCTTTGCCTTTTTTGCTTCCTTATTGCCTTCTTTAATTTTGCCTTTAGATTCCTTATTCGTGCCTTGCAAACCTTGTTCCGCGCCATGTAGTGGAAAGCCATGTGTCTCAGCAATGCTTTGTCCCTATCGGCCTTGTCCCGCAATCCCTCTAAGTGGATGTTGACTCTCTCGAGCCAAGACTCTCGATCGGCATTGATCTCCTGCTCAAGTGAAGTAAACTCCACCCTCCTCCTTTGGGGAGCTTGGTGATTCTCGAATATGTTTGCCACCTCTATGAGGCCTCCTGGGTGTATGTACCTCTGTGGGAGAGTCATTTTGTGTCTCCACTTCATAATCATATGAATTATCGGATGCCATAATTGCTAATAGACAAATTGGCTTGAAGAAACAGGTGTTGATGTGTCAAACTGTGGTATACTGTTTTTATGATGTGCTTGATCTCTGTCACCAAGGGGAAAACAGTGAAACAAGGGACTGTTAGGAGAGGGGAAAACTAGTGGGAAATTTGGGAATGTTGGGATAGACTTAGTTAGGGAAGTATGGGATGTTATGGGAATTTTGTATAGGGTTAGGAGTTTTGTATAGGGTTAGGGTTTGGGGACATTAGGAAATTTGGGAAAGGGAACTTGGGATAGGGGATGAATGAATTTAAAGGGCAGTGGAACTTAGGGAATAATGAAAACAAGGAAAAAATGAGATGAAGGAGTGAAATTGGTGACAAAACAGTGATTTGAAACCCTAGCAGCAAGTTTCCTTGAGGTATCTTAAAAGATAGGGTTTGTTGTTTTTGTTTTAACCATTACCATCCATCAACCACCATACCCTAGCACAAACTTGGATGAAACACAAAAATGGAGGCTCTACCTACTTGTGGAATGAAGAATTTGCAATTTGGAGGAATATTTCAATGAATTTCAAGCTTTTTAGCCCAATGCTCCGCGCCTTCCCTATGTGTCGCGCTAGTGTATTTTTACACTGGAAATTTGAGCCCAATGCACCACGCCTTCCCTATGTGTAGCTCTTTTTCCAAGAGACTTTTGGAGGCCTTCCCGATGTCCAAAATAGGCGTAGGATAGCTTGTTGGAAAGATATTTGAGTCTACCTTCCAATGCAAGTGGAATTTTTCAATTTGGAGTTCATTGTCCCTATCAAAAATCAAATCTCCCAAGACTGGTCAAAATGTGCCAAATGAGGCTGCCTAAAGGCAGAGTGTTGTTGCAGTCAACTTTTGAAGATGTTTCTCAACTCCAAATTGAGCTCAAGATAGCTCATTCGAAATATATTTGTGTCTATTTATCATTTGGCACATCAAAAAATTCATTTGGCCAACCAATCTAGGAGAAATCTGGATTTTTCCAAGGTCACTTCAGAGGTGCATCAATTCTCCCGAGGCAATTGTATTTTTGATATTTCTATAAAACCATGACACCTGTGTGAAAATTTAAGGAGGTTTTTCTTCCTTGGCCTGTTTTGGACAAAAACCTCTCTTAGTTTTTCCAAATTCATCTTTGATTGCTCAGAAACATCATTGAGTAAAACCTACCCTAATGTGTGGAACAAGGGATTTGTCGAAATGAAGCGAAACGAAGGGGATAAAGGGCTTCTAAATTCTTGAGGAAAACTTGAGAAGTAGGGAGGGATGTTAAGACACAGGGAAAAGTGGAATTACAAATATTGAGTGAGCAGAAGGGGTCCAAAAAGGCAAAGCACAGGCCTAGCCTTGAAAATTGTCAAGTTGTAGCAAGAAACTAGGGTTTGTGTGAAAATGAGGAATTTGGGGGATCTCAGTGATGGGAAGTGTTTAATAAGGTACATTAAGGATAGGGGAATGTGTATGAACATCAGGATACAAGTTTTGCTGATGATTTTACCATCCAAGATAAATTACCTTCAAAACCCTAGGAGAGGGAAATGACCTTACCTAGGCGCAATTGAAGCATGAACAAGGCATAAAATAACCCAGTGGAACTTGGCATGATGATGACAGCCCTCTGAATGATGGCACACTCATCTGAATGGTGACATGGACCGACATTTGGACAACTTTGGAAAGAGTGAAAACAAACCCTAGACCTAATACCTAGTGACCAATTTTTGCTTGAAGACTCACTGAAATGACAAAATTTGACCTTGACACCTTAAAATCACTTTGTAAGAGCATATT
This sequence comes from Pinus tabuliformis, assembly GCA_031772625.1. NCBI lineage: Eukaryota > Viridiplantae > Streptophyta > Pinopsida > Pinales > Pinaceae > Pinus > Pinus tabuliformis. Next base: position 614,479,542 of record CM062810.1, on the reverse strand, counting down.
TGATCACTGGAGGAAGGCTGCAAAGACTGACACTAACAGTGTACACTAGACTAGTAGAGTTGAAGTTACAATTGAAGGAAATGCTTGACAAGGGATACGTTAGGCCAAGTGTATCGCGTTAGGGTGCACCAATGTTATTTGTGAAGAAGAATGATGGTACTCTCAGGTTATGTATTGATTAGAGGCAGTTGAACAAGGTGACCATGAATAATAGGTATTCATTGCCAAGGATTAATAACTTGTTTGACCAATTAAAGGGAGAAACAGTGTTCTCGAAGATTGACTTGAGATCTAGATATCATCAAGTATGCATTAAAGAAGAGGACATGTACAAGACTGATTTCCGAACCAGGTATGGGAATTATGAGTTTGTTGTAGTTCCATTCAGTTTGACTAATGCTCCAGTTACTTTGATGTTCTTAATGAATAATGTTTTCCGTACTTAACTAGACAAGTTTTTCATTCTATACATTGATGATATATTGATATATTCTAAGGATGAGGAAGAGCATGACGATCACTTATCAACAATGTTAATATTTCTAAGAGAGCATCAATTGTATGCCAATCTTAGAAAATGCAGTATATTCCAGAAAAAGGTACATTACTTGGGACATGTTTTTTCCAAGGAAGGCATAGTACTGGATCTGGAAAATATAAGAGCTATCATGGAGTGGGAAGTTCCTAGAAACATGGATGAGGTAAGATCATTTATGGGACTAATAGGTTATTAAAGGAGGTTTATCAGGAAATTCTCTTGGATTTCATATCCTATTACATAACTACAGAGGCAAGGTAAGAAATTTGAATGGAACAAGGAATGTGAAACAAGTTTTGAGCAACTGGATCAATTATTGACAAAGTCTCTAGTTCTAAAGATTTCAGATCTAGAAAAAGAGTTTGTGGTGTGTACAGCTACCTGCAAGAGAGGACTTAGTGGATTCTTAATGCAAGAAGGACAAGTAGTGTACTATGAGTCACAGAAGCTAAATGAGAATGATCATAATTATCCGACACATGATATTGAGTTGGAAACGATCATCCATGCTTTGAATATGGGGAGGCACTATATTCTTGGAAGGAGGTTTGTATTGATTAGTGAACATAGTAAATTGAGGTATCTATTTGACTAACCAAATCTGAATGCCAGACTAGCTAGATGGTTTTCCACGATCAGTAAGTTTGAATTTAAGATCTAGTACATTAAGGGAAAGGAAAACAAGTTTACAGATGCTCTTAGTAGGAGAGTGCAGGTGAATCATATAGAAGTTATGAGTTCTTATGGGAAAAAATTACATTATCAGATTTTACAGGCAAGGCAAAAGGATGAAAGGTACATGGAGCTTAAGCACAGGTTACAGTAGGGTACAGGTGATTAGGATGTGGACTATCGTCTCACAGCAGATGGTTTGGTTAGATTTAGGGACATGATCTATATGTCGAGTGAAAGTGAGCTCAAGAAGACTAACTTATGAGAATTCCATGCAAAACCATATTCAGGGAACCTAGGATAACAAAAGAGATTGAAAATGGTGAATAAGTTTTACTATTGGCCGAATTTGACGAAGGAAGTGGCAAAGTTTGTGGCTAGATGCTTAGATTTTCTGCATGTAAAAGAAAAATGTAAGCACCCAGGTGGATTACTACAATCGATTATAATTCCAGAGTGGAAATGGGAGGGAATTTCCATGTATTTTATCATAGGTTTTCCAAGGAAATCTAGACAGTATGATTCCATCATGGTTGTGGTGGATAGGTTGACAATGGTAGCGATCTTCATTCCAGTGAATTTTTCTTACTGAGTTAGTGGTATAGAACAGGTCTTCATTAGAGATGTAGTGATATTGCATGGTGTTCTGAAGGTGATTGTGTCAAATAGGGATGATAAGTTCACTTCCAATTTTTGGAAGGGGCCATTTGCATGTTTGGGTATAGAGTTGGCCTTCAACACAGCCACAGCCAAATGGATAGACAAAGAGGTTCAATAAGATATTGGAGGACATGTTGAGGATGTATGTGATGCATCAATAGAGGAGATGTGAGAAGTACCTTTCATTGGTTGATTTTTCTTACAACAATGGGTATCAGGAGTCACTAAGGATGATTTCGTTTGAGGCACCCTATGGGCAAAGCATTAATACTCCCATCAGCTAGAGTGATCAAGTGAACAAGGTATTGATTGGACCAGACATTTTGGAAGAGATGGAACATGAAATTTAGGTAATTAAGAAGAATATAAAGGAAACACGGGATAGACAAAAGAGTTATGCAGATCAACATAAGTTGTTTAAGGAGTTTCAGGTTGGGGAACATATGTACTTACACATTAATCCCAAGAAGAGATCTTAAGGATTGGATCATGCACCAAGCTGACCCCTTGGTATTGTGGACCTTTAAATATTATTGATAGGATTGGACAAGTAGCTTATCGACTTTCACTGCCTTTGACAGTGGAAGTCCATGATGTTTTCCATGTGTCATTGCTTAAGAAGTATGTTAAAGATGTCGATCATGTGATTGAATGGTCTGTATTGTAGGTGGATCTAGATGGAGAATTCCAGCTAGAAACTTAGTGTAATTTGCAGAAAAAGATGTTCATGCTCTAGAACTGAGAAATTGAGTAGGTTAAAGTGCAATGGAAGCACTTTGGGCCCGATGAAGATTCATGGGAGATGACGGATCAGATGCGAGCTATGTATCCTTCTCTATTCACTAGTTGAGCGAATTTTTTGGAATATGTTTTGGTGTGATATTTTTGGTACATGTATATATGTATATGGATGTAAATACCACCATGAGTTGTTTTATAAAGATCTAATAAGCGGTATGGTTGTCATGTTGTTATGTTTGTCATGTTGGGTTACTTTTCAGTAGGTTGATCATTGTAAATATTGCATCGAGATAAGTTATAAAGCTCCATGGGAATTGTTTTTTGCTTTTTAGCAGTCTTGTTGGTTGTAGGTGTCATTGAACATCGAGGATGGTGTTCCCCCAAGGAGGAGGGTTCTGTAACAACATTGGTTAAAAATATATGTAATAAAGTTAATAAAGGCAAAATAATAACAAAGGTCATGGGACACTTATTCCAAGCTGAATGTTGGAAAAAACATCCTAGTGTGGGTGTTCATTTGGTTTATTATGGCTAAGGAAATTGGCAAAGGTAATGGCAAAGGATTTGGAAAGGAAAGAGGCATTAATTGACATTTTATTTATGAAAAGAATGGAAATAGGAGAAAAGGAAGGTGAAAGGTCACAGGTTGCATGTGAGGAGAAAAATGAAGGAAAATAATGGAAAATGAAGAAAACAGAGGCCTCATTAATAAAAAAGTTTCTAAGGATCAGTTCACAACCTTTTTTCAGTTTAGTTTTGGAGCTCTCTCTATTCTCTCCACTCTCTCATACTCTTAGACACTTAGAGCATTCTTTGAGCACTCTAGCATTGGAGGAAGGAAGCCAACGAAAGGAGAAGAAAGTAAAGGGAAGCAAATACCAAGCAAGGAAGAGTGGGATTACTTGTAGGTATAGAGTTTCATGTATGATTTCCTTGCTAGTTTTGGCATGCATGGTACACATGGTATTTTGTTATCTTACTATCTTTGGCATGGGTTTTGCTAGGTATGATAGTGGTTTTCATCCTTGCCTTTCCATTTCTGGATAGCCATGGTGTGATGGGGTTCTCTTGTTTTGGTTCAAGCTGGATTGTCGGATGGATTTGAATCTGAGTGGGGTTGTCTCATAGGAGAAACACAAGGCCTAGGAATTTTTGGACTGATGAAGGTGGGATTGCAGTAAAGATTGATTGTGTATTCCCTCGTTAGGCCTAGGAATCCTCGACCGGTGAATGGAAGGATATATAGTAAATCCTAGAGGGTGGAGCCTTGTTGGGCCTAGGAATCCTCGACCAGTGAATGGCAGGATATAGGGTGAAACCTAGAGGTGGAGATAGACAAATTCCTCACGGTTTAGGTGGATATACGTGGAGCAATCCATTCTTGTTTAGCGCCTAGTGATCCATTTGGATTGTGGTAAATCATGGTTGTATTGACGAGGGTTTCGGGCCTAGGAATCCTTGGTGGGATATACGATAAAGCCTAAGGAAACCCTTCATGGTTTTGTTGTGAATCCCACATTCATGCATGGAATATGGCACAAGAGTGATTGGCTGAAAGAAATATTTGGTTCAACCCAATTTATGGTTGGGTGGTACGTCAAAGTCCACGACTTGGTTGGCTTATGCATACATTAATATGTACTTGTTTCCCTTTGCTATTTCATGTGTAAATGTACTTGTTAATGTGTGGCTTTAATGGTGGTTCTAATATTGTTATTTTTCTGGTATATGTTGGTTATAAGCATGGTTCATGACAGACTTTGGTTATGGATCTCATCATTATTTTATTAGTACATGAAATGTGAATGATTATATAACCTAATAGTTGATGATGCAGCTATGGTGATGAGGCATCAATTCTTCTTGACAATTCTCAGATAAGTATGAGACCAATATACACAGATATGTTGTTGTCACTTGTAGACTTCATGTTTATGATATGTTTGATGAAATGCCTGTCATGGATGGTAGGGGTCAGGTCAAGTTCTTGTTTAAGTTTTTTCATTAGTATCCTTGTTTCAATGTTTTTTATCATTTCTAGAAGGTTCATGAAGTTCTAGGCAGTGGCTTGAGGCAGGCTTGAGTCTTGACTTTGAAAAAGTGGCACAAAATTTGGGGTTGCTAGCTCAGAACTTCCTGAAAAAAGGCCACAATCGCATGCATGCCTTGCTGTAAGAGAGACTAGAGGGTATCAATTGCATGCATGGCTTGTCATGGGAGTGACTAGGGGTTTAGATCAACAAAATCTCAATTTGTCTCAGGGGTTGGCCACCTGGAAGGGTTGGTTGTCTCCTAAGGCTTTTGTAGCTCCTAAGGATGGTCAGATTGGTATTTTCTTGTCAATTTCACTTCCTTAATTGTAATTAGGAAGTTGAACCATATCATAGTAACTCTTCCTCACATGTTTACTTTGGTGGATTGGTTAGCTTGGGTAAATGTGGGAAGAGGGTGTTACACATCAATTTTGCCTCCACAGTATTGGTCGTAGGGTCGTGGTGCAAGTAATACCCTTTCTATTTCGATGCCCCTCGGAAAACACTTTTTTTCAATCCTGCGACTTGCATATATGATGCAATTTAGCTAGTGAAAATAAAGAAACTGACAGTCATTCTTGCAGGTGTTGCAATAAAGGATAGTATTGTTCATAGTTCTAGTAGTTTTAATTAGATTCTTGCAACTTGTGCATACAATTTTGAATGGGTTCGTATATACGCTAACTGATTTCAGTTATCCTTGAAAATGTTGTAAAATTAATATAGAAAATATGCGTTTATTAACACGAAATTAAATGTATTTCTTATTTTTTCTCTTTATTCATGTTTATTTAAACAATATGATATATCTTACTGTGCATATTTTGCTTGGTGAGGAAAGCATGTTTCTTATACTGTCAACTTTATTTTATGTGTTCAGTGCACATATGAAGGTTGACATTGAAGTACAAAAAACTCTTTCTTGTTTTTTAACTATATGTTTTAACAAGCTCGGCTAAAAAATGTTTTTTTGAATATCTCTTTGAATTGAAAGACATGCCAAAACAAGTTTATCGTGTACTTGAACATGTTACATATGCAACATTTGTAAAACAATACATGAAAACCTCACAATAGTTGATGAATAATTTTTTTCCCTTAACATTGGGATATATAGACATACGTATATGTAACTTTTTTGTTATTTCAATGAAAAATGGGTTTTTTGGTGGGGGACAAAAAAAATAAACAAATGGACAATAACTTCGTAACAATAAAACTTCCAAATAAAACAAAGCTTGTTGTAGCCCTATCTTGTTCTCTATTGTTGTCTTTTATTTCCAAAACATATTACAATAATGTTTGTCTTACTGAAATTGAAATAGCTATGATTGTGCCTAATGGAAAATCATTGTCATTGCGTGATAGATTTGCAATTGTCATGTTTGGAGAAAATCAATAATCTACACAAACAAGACAAATGTTTTCTACGTTGCTAAAACTATTTAGACAAATAGTTTTTCACAATGATCACTATCATATTTAAGCTTTGGAATAATTTCGAAATATTTAATAGAAACACCAACATTTTGAATAAGCTTCTACTCATGTTGTTCGATTAAAGATGTTGGCACAAGCAATGTTATTCTCATTTCGAATTTCTTATATGTTAAGTCTACATGAAATATTGCTTTTGACTTATTTGTTTTGTCCCAATATGTTCGATATGTGACCAAGACAATGCCATGAAAAATATTCCCAGTTATATTGTTATTGATATCTTCGATCAACAATGGCGTAGATTCGATCTTTTTTTGCCTAATCATGAGCATTGAAATGAAATGAATTTTTTTGTTTCTTTTAAGAAAAAAGAGAGTAAAGAATAGAAAGATGAAGATGGGTAACAAAAAGAGAAAAAAGGAAAAATATGATACAAAGTTAATTGAACGTGCGCAAAAGTACCTATTCACATTTGCTAGTTTGTGTTACCTTTGTTTTGTCTGTTGCAATATTTTTCAATGTGGTACTGCTCATTTCTATCTGCACACTATCATCCATGTCTACTGTAACATCATTTGAATTCAATAACTTTTTCCTATTCACAAATGTTACACTAAAATCAGTACTTAAAAGGACACTATCGCTGAAACTAAGTAAGAACTATTTGATCAAAACAAAATAACATAAAGCAAACTCATTAGTAGTGTACAAAATTTCTAGATATATTTTAGTTTGAGCAAATACGTAAGTTTTATAGTAATGTTCAAAGTACTTTTTCCCTTGTAATTTTTGTCCTTGAATCTGAATCTCTAAATGTCATATATTTCCTGAAAATTAAAAAAAAAAATGTTTTTAGTTATAGTACATTAAAAAATATGACCGAAAAACAATGGGAGCACTTAAAACACACACACACACACATAGGTTCACTATGTAATGAAAATATAATCAAAGTACAATAATAAAACAAAAATGTGCCTCTTAGAAGAACTATGATTGTCCTTAATGGTATCCTTTATGCTCGTATTCATTTGCACTTACTATGATGGTATGAGTTAGATCAAATATACAGTAATAAAAAAAAAGAGAGTTTATAATTGCATAGCACAAAAGTACTTCAAAAATAAGAACTACATGACAGTAACGTATTTTGTCTAAACGTCTTTAGTATTATCAAATCATATAGTATTTGAACTTTGTATATCATTACCATATGACTGTACCGTATATTTTATAAACATTGTTACCACTCACATAGAGAAATAATAATGCATTATTAAATGGTCACTATTGCTACATGTTTTTTCATCTTCATTCTAAATGATACTCCCTCACGATGTGAAACTAGCAAAACAATATTGTACAACGCAAACGAGGATTCTATTTGTAACCAACTCCTCCAAAAACTAGTTTGACATGCATTCATAATGTGTATGCTAAATATACTGCATGATGAACACCAGGTGAATGCTTCTACAAACAACACAACCAAAATTAGTAAGTAGTATTATGATGTTAGCATATAAATGTTAAACTTGTGTACTAGACACTTAACGCATTTGAACCGATAGATATCAGAAATTGTAATAATAATAATAATAATAATAGAAAAAACTAATTTTGGATCATGAATGTCTAAGTTCAATGCCTTCCTTTAAAAAACAAAATAGAATCAACACCACGTGTTCCTAGATGTTTAGTTTTTTTACATGTGTTGAAATAAATGGTATTATCAAGAATATGTAGTAATTTACATAATTGTTTTGCTTTTTTTTTCTCCTGTTAAGAATATAATATAATTATAAAATTATTTTCCATGCATGATGTTTATTTGTATTGCTATATTTAATTAATTGTCGATATCCTATGTCAAAGTAAGTTGATAGTGATATTCGATGAATCGACATACATAATTCATCTTCCGCACAGTCGAAACTTTGCAGAATGAAAATAATAGTAATAACAAGTTAACATTAATTTCCCTATGGACTTCACATTCTCCTGAAAATACCACGGCCTAATTTCGTCTCTACCAAATAAAGTTTCTAATGTAAAAGCTCGGGACAATAAAAGGTTTGCATAATGAAATGTTCAACACATACCTATTAAAAGTAATAACACATTGTCAGAGAAATCGTGAAACCACTTGTTCTTCCGCACATAACACGTTTTCCATAAAGCTATTTAATTGATTGTTTTTGCATAAAGCTTTTCAAAAATTAGAAGCTATCTTCATATTCAATAACGCCTTTCGTTCAGTCGTATCATTTATTGATAAATACATTGGCATTAAAGGCTTTTATTTCTAATATTTAAGTAAGAAATTGACGTATACAATATTATTGGCGATATTTTAAGTGTAAGTATTGCTTATCTTCGTATTTCTGAATATGTTTCAAACTAGGCATATGTGCGCAAGTGCGAAAGAACTCTCTTGTGCGGAGGAAGATTTTAATGTGTGGATCACTCCACTTAGCACAAAAGGATTATATTGCTAATAGTTTAGTATTAAATAATGAATATTTTCTCAATAGCATTGTTTATGCTTAGATTGTTGATAATATTTTACTTGAAAATAATGCATACTATTGCTATTCAATTCATTATATATTTTAGTATTAAAAATGCATACTTTATGCTTATATTATTAATAATATTTTAGTTATAAATAATGTATATGTTTGTATTTCTGAATATGTTTCAAATTAGGAATTTGTAAGTGCGGAAGAAACCCATTCTATGGAGAAAGCTTTTAATGTGTGGTTTGTTGCACTTGGCACTAAAGACTTGTATTGCTAATAATTTAGTATTAAACAATGCATTTTTTTGTTTGCAATAGCACCAAAGAAAATGCTAGAATTATATGATATTGTTGTTAATATTTTAGCGCGATCCATAATAAAAATATAATCAAAATAAAATAAATAAAACAAAATGTGCCTCTTAGAAGAACTATGATTGTCCTTAATGATATCCTTTATGCTCGTATTAATTTTCACTACTATGACGGTATGAGTTGGATCAAATATACAGTAATAAATGGACCCAAACAAGCTGAAAGAAAAGATAAGCGGTCTGCTCAATAGTAACCTTCTTTTTACAAGGCATTAAGATACACATTTTACTAAAACTATCCACGACGACATACAAATAGTCATGGCCTTTCCTAGACATAGGCAAACCACCTACAAAATCCATGGACACACTTTCCCATGGTCGACTCGAAATAGGGAGTGGTGTGTAGAGCCCAAGTTTTCTATTAGAGGGCTTTGAAACATAACACAACACACAACCCTTTACAAAGCGAGTCATAATGTTTTTCATATGAGGCCAAAAACAAAACCTCTGTAAATGACATAAAGTTTTTTCAACCCCAAAATGACCAGACACAAGAGAGGTATGAGCCTCTCGAATTACATGTACCCTTTCATCAATGGGTATGCATAGTTTTCCAAGGTGATACAATAATTTTCCCTGCAAGTAATAATTGTCCACCTGCGATCCACGAGTCAGTTTTGCATAAATCTCTTTAAAATCATCATCGTTAGCATATTGTTCAACATAACTTTCTAACGATAAAGAAACATTTTGCAAAACTACAGATGCAGAAATAGGAGGATGAGAAAGCATATATGCTACTTTGTTGTTGGCACCCTTCTTGTATTTTATTACCAAATGAAACTGTTGGAGGAATCCCATCCATCTGAAATGATGGACTTTCTGAAGCTTGGTCTGTGACTAAAGGTACTGCAAGGGCTGATGATCCATATGGATGATGGTCTCCTTGCCGATCAGATAGTGTTTCCACTTCTTTACACTCTAAACCAAGGCGTACAACTCCCTATTGTACATGGGATAATTCACAACAACCTGGGAGAAAGTCTCTAAATGGTAACATACATGATTTATTTACTGCATCAATACATCACCCATGGCATATCCGTTGGCATCTATTTCAATCTCAAAAGGCTACTGAAGGTTTGGTAAGGCTAGCACTAGTGTTGTGCTGATCTTCTCTTTTAGCATGTTGAAGTATTTTTGTTGCTTTCCTCCCAAATGAAAGGTATGCTTCACACTTGTCAATGCGTGTAAGGGGTCTGCAATAACAGAGAAATTTGCAATGAACCTTATCCAATATTGTACCACGCCCAAAAAGCTTCAGACCTCTGTAACATTTGTGGGCTCAGGCCACTTCATAATTACATCTACTTTAAAGGGATATATTTTCAATTTCCCATTACTAACTATGTGACCTAAATAAACCAGAGAGGTCTTCCCAAACTCACACTTTAACAACTTTACATACGGTTTTAATTTTTTCAGAACATCAAGAACTTTCTTCACATGACATACATGTTCATTCCATGTCCTACTATACACAAGAATATCTTCCAGATATACAAGCACAAAATTATCAAGAAAAGGCCTATACAGATCATTCATTACCCTCATAAGTGTGGCCGGAGCATTGCACAGTCTGAATGGCATCACCATCCATTCGAACAACCCCTGTTTGGTTTTGAATACAGTCTTCCAAACGCCTTGTTCTGCAAGTCTCACCTGGTGATATCCACTATGCAAATCCAGTTTTGTAAAGTAGACAACATTTTTCAACTAATCTAATAATTCATCAATGTTAGGGAGAGGGTATCAATTCTTCATTGTAATTTTGTTTAGCACCCTATATTCTACGCACATTCTCCATGTGCCTTATTTCTTTGGCACCAACACGATTGGTGAGACGCAAGGAGAAGAACTCAGTCTAATTACCCCTTGATTTAGCAACCATTGCACCTGTTTCTTGATCTCCTCCATCTCGATAGAAGCCATCCTGTACATGCTAATATTTGGTAAAGGAGCATCCTGTTGTAAATGGATCTCATGTTGGATTTCTTGTTTTGGGGGCAATCCTCTTGGTTCCTGAAACAATCCATCATAGTCAGAAATAATTTCAAACAATTATTTCTTATGATCAGGATCACAACCTTTGAAAGCGTCAGTCGTCTCGACCTCTTTCACTCTCACTACCATGAGCATGCACCCTTTACTGGAATTAACCAGTCGTTTAATCTGTCCTACACTTACAAGGCTAGCACTAACTTTCGTATGATGAGCTCTGAATATATATTATAACCCGTCCTTTGTGATGTGGTATTTATTTTCATGACGAAAGAAAACTACCTTTCTGTCATATAGATACAGACTTCCCAAGATAATTCCACAGATGTCCAAAGGAACCACATCTAACTCTACCACATCAACTAATTTGTAAGCAATAACAAATATGGCCCTACACTGCTTGGTTACTTGTAATTTTTCTTTATCGCCTACCCAACCAAGCGAGTATGGACTTGGATGAGGCTTAGTTTCGAGGCCTAACTTTTTTACTAAGGACTCTCAGATTAAATTTGCTTGGGAACCTGAATCGAACAGAGTTTCCACCTTTGTGTGTTTTATAGTAACCCTGATGTGGAATAGTTCAATTCTCTTTTGCTCATTAATTACAGGCTCATTCAAATAACTAGTATTTGAAATTGAATCAGAACTATTATTAACAGAAGGAGTACCTTTTGCGCACATGGTTGTGATCAATGTCTCATCGTCGAAATCTGATCCAAGGTCCTACTGCGTTGTTTCCACTGTCTTCTGCTTACCCTTTCTGTTGAATCTCTTTGGTCTTAGCTCTGGGTGTAGCTTCCAATAGTGGTCCTCTTCATTTCCTTCTCTCTTGTAATGCGTGCAAGATGGCATTGCTCTATCCTCTTTCTTGGTTGAGGTCGTCTTCTTAGTCTTCCCCTTGCCTTTCTTCTTGAACTTGCCATGCTGAGGGTTGAACGATGTTTTCTTGGCTTGATCATCTCTGTCATTCTTGCCTCGAATTTCAAGATAAATCACCTTTACGCTTGCCGCATCAAACGTAGGCTTGAAAAATAACAGTGAGTGTCTTATGTAACTATGTAGTGCACCAACATACTTAGTTACAGTCTCGGACGAATCTAATAAGATTCCCAAATTCAATGCTTGTCTCTGAAATTCTTCAGTGAAACTTTGCACATTCTTTCCTTTACCTTTCCTTATATATTTCCATTCCATTAATGCCTTTTATTTATAATCCAAAGGGTAAAATTGGTCTTTCAATGCAAAAATAAAACTAGAGCAAGAGGAAAGAAGGTTACCTGACTTTTTACTGCCCTTCTACAACTTGCTCTCCCACCAAATGAGAGAAGTGCCACTCATCCTAAGAGATGCTAACTGAACATTTGCCTCATCTTCTTCGATCTATTGAATCTGGTAGTAGACCTCTATCTGTCTTATCCAATTATTAAGTTTTTTTGCACTACACTCTCCATTGTACATGGGCAGGTCAAACTTTACATCTAGCTTGAAGAACGGTTTCTTAGATGTATGTTTGGAATCACAATTAGAGTGATGAGAACTATCATTTGAATAAGGTGAGAGAGGAGGCTCTTCTCCACCAACTTCATGATTTTTTGATCTATTATCATTGACACCTTCCTTCTCGTGCCCAAGTTCCTTCTCATACTTCGAAAACATCTTGTCCACTTTCTCTCCCATATTGTAGAATACCTTGTATAAATTATGTTCCTCTTCCCAATAAGCTTCTTCATTTTCCATGCTTCTTCTTCGTTGTGAACGTCCTGCTTCAAGATCAAAGGACTTAAGCGTTCCTTCTCCTTTTCACATCTTGTTCCGAGTTAGCATATACTCATGCAATTCGCATCAAAAAAATACCTACTCTGATACCAAACTTGATCCAAGATATTTTACTTATAGATGCATAATAATTACATGAAACAGAGCTTATAAACCATGGAACTTAAAATCACATAAAACAATGCGGAAATAACACAATAAGCAAGAAACCATGACACAAAGATTTGATTACAGAGTTTGTCCAATTTTGACTACGTCTCGAGGCCCTGCTCAATAGTGGGGAGGCCTTCTTTCATTAAGTGGCATAAAAGAGATAAAAGTAAAAGAAATATTCAACTACAATCCTTATACCTCCAAGCTAGAATATCAACGAAGAATGGAGATCCCAACTTCAAAAACAGATAGTACCACCGAAATCCTGGAGAAAAATCGTGCAAACATGCCTATACGAACAACCAATTCGGAGAATCTAGCTTTTTGCACCTTCTCGGAACTTCCCTGCTACTCAAGGTGAGGTTATGGCCCCCTGCTACCAGGTCGGGTTACTACTGCGTAAAATTTTGAACTATCAGCTAGTCTCCTCCCCTTTCCTGTGCAGAAAGTCCAATATATATATGTTGGTTGTTGAGATTGCAACAAGATGATGGAGCTTAGTGAAAAGAGTCCCCTTCACTAAGTGGGCCCGCAGGCAAATTATGGCGCAAGTTCTATTTTTGATCACAGTGTGAGTGATCACAGTGTGGGTGATCACTGTGTGAGTGATCATAGTGTGGTTGATCACTGTGTGAGTGATCACAGTGTGGGTGACCACAGTGTGGGTGACCACAGTGTGAGTGATCACAGTGTGGGTGATCAAAGTCTATTTTTAGACTGGCTGTCAAAAATAGAAAAGTCAAATATTATTGTCTCATAATAATATTTGGACTATAAACTTGATCTTATTCTCTTGGAGCACTTCAGTTTGAGCTACAGATGTGGCCCATGCAGCTGTCAGAAGGAAGTACGCTTTTCTTATGAGTCAGTTGAGTTGTTGCATGCATGACTTCAGTTAGAACTCAATCAGTTGAGTTTGGCGGAGTTGATGGAGTTGTGTTCAGTTTGACTTGGTTAAACTAGTTGTAGTTAGTCTAACTGCAAATAGACTAATGATGAGTTGTTAAACTAATTATTAACTCATAATACAACTATAGAATACATCAGTTAACTCATTTGCATGTCAGTGCATGTTCAGTTCAGCAGGGACAGGTGTTAGAGAATCAGATTGCTATCAGTTGTGACTATAGTTGTGCATCAGATCTTGCACAATCAAGGGATTGAGTATGCCAATGAGTTTGCTCATGTATTTGCCCAGTTTGTAGCTTCTGCTCACGTCTTACACATTGTGAGTGATTCTTTGGAGGTGAAATGCGAGTTTGGTAGACCATTCTCATTCATTCTTGAGCAGGTATTGAGTAGTGGAGGCAGGCAAGCAGTGGAATAGATTTGGAGATCAGATCTTAGCTGTATTGTGTGTAACAGGTGGAGCTGGTACTGGATTGCTTGTGATAAGCATTGTACTTTGTAATGTTACATGGTCTCAATCATTAATATACAGATAGTGTGGGGTTTTTAGCGAGATGCTTTCCCCGGGTTACATACTGTGTTAATGTGTGAATGCTCTTGATGTTTTATTGTTATTGATGCTGCTATATTGATGATCAACGTAGAGGAGCTTATGTATTGTGTATGTATTCCGCAATAGTACATGATCAAGATAATCTCTATTGAATATGTGTTAAATTATTCAAAATTTCTACATTGGTGGCTAGCTCCTCAATTTCCAGACAGTTCCAAATAAATGACAAGTTTTAGATGGCAGGTTTTGTTTCAGGTAGAAATTCTCGGACCCCTGAATAGTCTGTGGTAACAACCCTGTTAAACATAGAAAAACAGTCCACGGATTATTTTATCATTGACCCTTGAACGACGGAATAATCCATTAATGCAATTTTCTTCATTGCAAATCTCAATCGGCGTTTTTCACTGGCATACAACCCCAACCTTTACAATAGGTGTCATGCGATACCAGTGGACCTGACGGATTTTTAAACACAATTCATAACATATCGGGCCTCATCGCAAATCGCAATTGGCGTAGAATCGGGTTGGCACTCCATACTATTTCTCCCCTTTTACGAACTACGATGAAAATATATCGCATCGTAACTGGACTCTGCTAGGGGTTGATTCGTAAACACTTGATCCCCTCCGATCCGTGATATGAGATATCGCAATTGCAACCAAGATCCTACTGGCACCGCTTCAGAAACAATTTGCCTTTTCCAATTATCGCATCGCAACTTTTCTTGCCTAGGGCTGATTTGAAACTTCTCACCTCTTCCCTATGCGATAAGTGAAATGCAATACCAATGGCGGCCTGCCACTTGATGCTTCCCCATTCGTTGAAGTTTTGCGACGTCATATCCTCTTGCCACCTGTCGAAGTGAAATATAAACTTTTACTTGCTCTAACTTCTTCATACAAGATCAGATTTGAGTGTCGTTTGCACCATTGGAATCAGGATAACGAGCACTTCGATCCGAAACTAAGTTTATAGAGTTTCTGCCACTTTGATTTTTTGAGCCTTTTACCATGCCACCAGTAATTTTTTGAAGATCCACCTGGATCATGAAAAGCTATCCCTAATTTTGCACTCTAATAAGACCACACATTCACCTCGAAATAATGGAACTTTCTGCAACATTTTTAAAGACCTGGATTTTTTTTTTATGATTCTGGTAACAACTGTCAAGGTTCAAAAAAAAAAAACAATTCAAACACTCTCAGCATTCAATTTCTTCAAAATTTTCCCATTGAATCTCATAGATAATTTTGTTATCCGCATTGAATAGTATCCTCTGTAGAGAATGCCATCAATAATAGCTAAAAATAGTAAAGTGCAAAGGACATATAGAGTAGTCTAAAGAGGCCACAAATTTTCCTAGAAAATAGTGGAAATTTTGTCATGATTTTTGCTAAAATACGGCACAAATTTTTGGAAATCCAGGTTACATCTATTAGGCTTCAATATCTTGGGTTTCCAAGAATTTTTTGATGGTGTTAAATCCATTTCCACCAAAAAAAAAAATCAAACACTCCTATGGTCATGTTTTTTGCAAAAGAAATCATCAGATTCCGATAAAAAATAACTTTCCATGCAAATTCGTAACCTATATTTAGCTACTCTCTACGACAAACTAACTTGAAAACTAGTCCCATTACTTTGTAAAACCGAACCAAATTTGATTTATGAATAACCTAACACAACTATTTCTCGCAAAATTTGACACACATTTATGATGCAATGCAAACCTTATTCCACAAATACATTTAATTTTTAACTTTGTTTACTGTAATTGTGAAAATAATTTAATTGTTGAAAGTTAAATGTCATAAAACTATCAATAATACCACAAAATAGAAAATTACCTTATATGACGAATTGACTTGACCACTGCTCCCCAATACTTTGTAAAACAGAACCAAATTTGAATTACGCATAACTTAACACACTCATTTTTCACAGTATCATAAAGAAAACCAAAGCTTACAGAATACTACAGAGTATTATATATAAAAGCGTGACGAACCAAAAAATCGCAGCATTGCCAAAAGCGAACAAGAAAATCGATTTCGAAGCTTGCAGTATTGTATAGTTTTTGTATCTTTGCATTGTTGCTATCGTCCAAGTTCAGAATTAAAGATAACAATTTATGTAAGGAAACAGAAGCTTGGACAATACTCTAAGCTCTTAAACACAATTTGCAAAGAGACAATGTTGCATGCCCAGCTATTCTGTCTATCACTCCAAATAGTGTTTTTCCCCTTACTATACTAGCTATTTCAAATACTTGCAGTCTCGTTTCCCTAGAAATCACCACCTACCACTATTTTGCGTCTAAAACACACTACAAAGTTAAAACCGTTATCCATATTTTTCATCACCTCGATGTCTATCCTCTGATTAATAAAAAAAAAAGTTGTAGATAAATACAAGCCATCTCAACATTCAATTCATCGACTACACATCACCTCACGCATTCAGAAAACCACATAAGCACAAAAACACCAAATCTAGAAACATGATTCTCTTACTCTTTGAACATAACACAAATGCATATATGTGAAATCACAAAGCAAGTGCATCTATGCATAACCACATTTGGACTTGACAACACCTATTTTGTCATTCATTGAAGTTGATCCCAGATATCATGGGAAAAAACCATTTGTTCGTCGCATGCGCTACCTTCGAACAACACAGTCTATTGTGTGCAAAAGGCTTTCAATCTTTCACTGTATGAATTTTTGTGTCCCGCAAAATCTATTAATAATAAAACTAATATCAAAACACATCACAATTAAAATACCCCTCTGCACTTTCATCATTCCACAAAAATTATGGACATGCATTTGTTCTTCGAAAACCTCTGCATACGCACAACCATCTCGACCCAACTTCAGCCGCACAATTACTTCCACACTTAATAATATATTTAGTCATTGACAATAAAAAATGGTATTAATTAATGATTATATGTTGTGAAATACATCCCTAAATAAGAATTAAAAATAATTTATTATATTTATTATCATAGCAAAATTTTCACAAAACTTCTGCATAACATCCCCACACACACAAACACCTACGCATAGCTACTCCCACACCCAATAACGCCCTTTGATGAGTCATTGGCATTTGAAACTCCACACATGATACCTCTAAGCACCCATCTTCGCACAACCACTTTCGTGCAAAAAATGTTCCTGAATAATAATAATAATAATAATAAAAGACAAAGCCTAACCTGCAACCACATGAATTCTCACATCATTGAATAGAGCATTAACATCAAAAAGTACTGCAACAACAAAACTAAAAACACTCATAAATAATAACCTCCACAGTAGTGAAAAACACTCCTAAATAATATCTAAAAAGGATAAAGCCTTTTGCACATTCATTTTACCGTAGAACACTTTTCTTTCACATGGATTGAAAACATAGCTTATTTAGCATTCCCATCTACAAAAAAGACCTCGGTTCTCCTGCACATACTTCATTTCCCGCAAATTAAATGTTTTGCACAACAAAACTGTACCAATTACCACATCATTCATCAGTATCACAAAATTCACTATGCAAAGGACCCTAGCTCTCTCACACATACTCTATCCTCTGCACAAGAAAAATAATATTAATTAATGATTATACATGTTGGGATGGGGTCCCCTAGGTCTATTTTTGGGTTAAAATAACCCAAGTTTTGATATATTTTTGTAACTAAGGTAAAGTCTTCATGATTTGTGGATGTGGAGCGCGTAGATGATTAGTAGTCAAAGAGGTTTTATGATCCAGGTGGATATTGGTGGCCACCTGCCAAGTCCACCTGGACCCCCACCATTGTCTTTCTCAGCATTTTCAGTTTCCTTAATTATAGCACAACTTACTATTTTTAGCAGTTTTTCGGGTCCTGAACTTCCGGAGCCGTTTTGAGGCCCTAAACGACGTTTTTTGGGGAATCCGGGGCCAACATGGGTCATGGAATGGACCGATGTTGCCCATTCCAACAATGGTAGTACTCGGATAGATCTTTCTAACGAGCTATTGTACGCGTCAAACGGAGATCGTATGCCAAAGTTACGACCCCGAGAAGTTGATGTACCAATTTACCCCAAACAGGGCCCACAGTTTGGCGTTTCATCTCCTAGGGTTAGGTTTTGGAATGTTAAGGGTTTTCCATTGTTTCCCAACAATAAATAGGCCTTCGAGCCTCATTGTAACACAGTTCAGAGGCATGTAGCCACCACATCTCTTCTCAGAGATAAGCTACCATCGCCCTAGCTGGTTTATTTCCATTTCTGGTTGTAAGCATATTTCAGTATTTTCCATTAATGAAATGAAGTATTATTTCCGCTGCATCTTTGTGTATATGGTTATCTCTGTAATTTGTTACGTTCCTATTTAAATCCGGATCAGTGGTATCAGAGCGGTCTGCTTTTTCTCTGTTTTTCTTTGCATGTCCCCAACAAGGTCGGGATATAAGGAGTTAGGGCTTGAACTGGTTGAACCTTTGCAAGACCAGCCTCGCAAATCCCGACGGCCTCCCATGGCGGATGAGAAGAAAGACGAGGGGGCAGGAGATCCCATCAAAATCTTGCTCGAAGAAGCCCTCGAGCGACAACGGAACGCGATGATGGACAGCTTTGCCTAGATCTTTCAGCGGCTACCCAGAAGCAACGCATCGGCTTCCAGCAGCTACTCTGAAAATGCCACACCCTTTAAGGTACAAGTTAATTTTGAAATCCCCATATTCGAGGGTCAGATAGACGCAGAAGCCGTAGATAAATGGTTAAATCTGCTAGAGGGTTATTTTTCTGTTCATGAATTTTCGAGTCGGGAAAAGATTGTTTTTGCTCTTCTCAAAGCAGCCCCCCACGTCAAGGACTGGTGGGAAACCTACTGCGAGCAGAAGGATGAAAGTACTGGCTCACTATTTTCAGCCGCACCCACCTGGAATTCATTCCGGGATGCCATCAAGGAGCAGTACTACCCTATTGGAAGCTACGAGGATGAATACATAAAGTGGACAACGCTGCGGCAGGGAAGGGACCAAGACGTGCCGAAGTTCACCAATCTTTTCCATACCCTTCGCACAAAGTTGGGTATCAAGGATTCGGAGCTACATTTGATACTCAAATACCGTGGCTGCCTGCACAAGTACATCCAGGAAGAAATACAATTCCTGAACATCTCCTCGCTCGGCGCAGCATACCGATATGCCGTCAAGGTCGAGCAGAAGTTTAAACAAAAGAAGCGAGACTTTGGATCTGCGAATCCAAAGCAGGGGAAAGGTGTCCCTAAACCACAGAACAAAGGACAAAGCCAAGGCGGGACAGCCCAAGACAACCAGCCGAAGCTGCAAGCAAAGAACAGCGCCGCGAAGCCGAGAAAGGACACTGGAAAATGGTGCGAGTTCCATAAGAGCTCCACTCACAACACAAGTGAGTGTCGGGCCAAGCAGTCACTGGTGGCTGAGCTAAAGGTTTCAGAATCAGATGCATGTTCCGACTCTGAGTCAGAACCCGATAAGGGGAATGAAAAAGGGAAGCAGATCATTGATGCGGATCCCAACGCCACTGTTGCTACCGCCAAGATCCAGAAAAATGAACCCGAAGATCCAGAGGAGGAGGAGCGTCTCTTCCACTCCCAGATGTGGGTAAAGGGCTCCCCGATACAGTTCATTGTTGATAGCGGGAGTCAAAAGAACCTCATTTCGGCAGAGGTCGTGAAGCGGTTGGGCTTACCGACCACAGCACATCCACAACCATACACCATTGGGTGGCTTCACCAAGGACGAGATCTTCGCGTGAGCCAGCAGTGTCGCCTTCCATACAACATCAAGCCCTTCACGGATGAGGTATTGTGTGACATTGCTCCCCTTGAAGTTTGTGATGTATTACTAGGACAACCATACTTGAAAGCGACATGTTGTGTATGAATCAAGGCCCCGTGCTGTTATTATTACATTGGGAAATAAGTTGTACAGGATACCAGAGGTAGCACCACCTACCGCCATCTCTTTGATTACTGCAAAACAATGCAGTAAGATCATTTCCAAAACCAGGAAATTTGTTTTCCTGATGATACGCCCTCAAGGAAAGAAGAAGACAGTGGCCGCGGCATCCAGACGGGGTCCCTCTACACGACAACTACAGATTGACAAGGTTGTGGAGGAGTACGAGGACATCTTCACCTCCCCTGCAGGGGTTCCTCTGCACTGTCAAGTCAAGCACTCCATCGATCTGACCCCAGGTGCGCCGCTACCCAATGGACCAATTTATCGGCGCTCCGTTCTGGAGAACAATGAAATCAAGAGGCAGATTCAGGAGCTCCTGCAGAAAGGTCACATCCGTCCGAGTTCATCGCCTTGTGGGAGCCCGATCGTGTTGGTACAGAAGAAGGATGGGACGTGGAGACTCTGTATTGACTATCGGGCGCTGAACAAGATCACTGTCCGTAATAGGTACCCGATCCCGCGGATTGATGACCTCCTAGACCAACTAAATGGGGCGAAATATTTCAGCAAGATCGATCTGAAGTCAGGATATCACCAGGTACCAATCGAACCCTCTGATGTGTGGAAGACTGCCTTCAAATCCAAGGAGGGCCTTTTCGAATGGTTGGTTATGCCTTTCGGATTAACGAATGCTCCTGCAACATTCATGAGGCTAATGGATGACATCTTGCGGCCATTCACCAACTCCTTTGTAGTAGTATACTTGGATGACATTCTGATCTTCAGTCAGAGTTGGGAAGAGCACCTCCACCACATCCGACAGGTTCTCCAAACACTGCGGCAACACAAGCTATGTGCCAATTTGGATAAATGCACTTTTGGCATGACCCATACTGGGATACATCATTGATGAACAGGGGGTGCATGTCGATCCAGCCAAGATCCAAGTCATTCGGGATTGGCCCTCTCCAACCACTCTAACAGAGCTCCGCAGCTTTCTAGGTCTTGCCAACTTCTACCGCAGGTTTGTGTTGGGGTTTTCTCATATTTCTTGGCCCTTGAGTCAAGTCACCAAGGGCGGGGCGAAAGCAAAATTCTTTTGGTCTGAATCTCAACAGAAGGCATTCATGGAGTTGAAGGATCGCCTCTGCACGGCACCAGTGCTCGCGTTACCAGATTTACAACAACCATTTGAGGTCGAGACAGATGCCTCTGACTATGCTATTGGGGCAGTCCTTACTCAACATGGACATCCAGTGGCATATCACAGTGAAACACTTTCAGACACAGTCCGGAAGTACCCCACTTATGATAAAGAGATGTATTCCATTGTACAGGCCTGCCGACAATGGAAGCATTACATTTTGGGGAAGGAAACGGTCATCCACACAGACCACCGACCCCTGCAGTTCATACAGACCCAAGGGAAATTGCAGAATGATCGCCATCAGAAGTGGTCTACATACCTGCAACAGTTCCACTTGAATATCAAGTATAAGAAGGGCAGCACCAATAATGTTGCAGATTTCCTCAGTCGACCACCGATCATGGCGTTAACCACTGTGCTCAACTCTTGTGGGCACGAGACTTCTGATTGGCCACTTCTCTACAAAAGCGACCCAGAATTCGGCCACACATACCAGACACTCTTGGAGGGTCGGCATGTTCCAGATTTTCACCTCCAGGATGCCCTATTATGCCACCTCGGTCACCTTTGTGTTCCTTCAAGCGAGCGTGCCAAGATGATTTGGGAAGCACACTACAGTCGGGCTGCTGGGCATTTCGGGGTTGAGAAAACAGTGGCAGTACTGCAAAATTATTTCTATTGGCCGAATCTTCGACAGGATGTTGGGAAGTACATCAGATCATGTACTGCCTGTGCCATTGCCAAACCGACCATTAAGAAGCACGGCCTCTATACCCCGTTGCCTACCCCTAGTCGACCTTGGGAATCCATCTCCATGGATTACATGTCAGGCCTTCCTTCCACTAAGCATGGAAATGACTGTGTTTTTGTGGTCGTCGACAGGTTCTCGAAGATGGCCATTATGGTGGCCTGCAAGAAGAATATCACAGCAGAAGCCACTGCTAAACTCTTCTTTGAACGAGTGTGGGTGCACTTTGGGATCCCACAGTCTATCATCTCAGATCGGGACAGTCGGTTTCTCAGCACATTTTGGTCCAGTCTCTGGTCAATGCTGGACACCAAACTCACGAAGTCCACAGCCTTCCATCCTCAAACTGATGGCCAGACAGAGGTTGTCAATAGGATGATTGTGCACATTCTGCGCATGTATAACTCAAAGCATCCACGCACATGGGACGAGAGCCTCCCCTATGTTCAGCACAGCTACAACCGAGCTCTTCACAGCTCCACTGGCCATAGTCCTTTTCAGGTGGGTTTGGGATTCCAGCCACTATGCCCCATTGATGTGGCCATGCCACTTGCAGCTACTCACATAAATTCAGCTCATGTCCAGTCCGAAACAGATAAGGCCACCAGCTTCATTGAGCGCATCCAACATATTCGCCAGCAGGTCCATGACATTCTTGAGAAATCAAATGCCAAGTACAAGCAGCGACATGATCAACATCGGGTGCCACACAAGTTTCAGGTGGGCGACAAAGTCTGGTTGCATTTGCAAAAGGAACGCCTTACTGGAGCCTATCGGAAATTGAGACCACTCCGATATGGTCCTTACACCATTACTAAGGCTATGGGAGACAATGCATTTGAGCTCAGCATTCCTCCATTCCTTGGCCTGCACCCAGTGTTCAATGTGGACCGCCTTCGGCCATACTTTCCACCATTGCTAGACACATCCGACATTGCAGAACAGCTCAAACCAACAGAATTAAATCCAGATTGCATGGAACAAGCTGCAACTGATCGGATCATGGACACACAGATCAAGAACACTCGCCAACAGAATATCCAACTGTATCGAGTTGTCAAAGCAGGCCAACTCCTTCAGCAGGGCAAGTGGCTCACCAGGGAACAAGTTCAGCAAAAGTTTCCTCATCTCATGGAGGAGCTCAACGCAATGGGGACCATTGCTTCCTAAGGGGGGAGGAATGATCCAGGTGGATATTGGTGGCCACCTGCCAAGTCCACCTGGACCCCCACCATTGTCTTTCTCAGCATTTTCAGTTTCCTTAATTGTAGCACAACTTACTATTTTTAGCAGTTTTTCGGGTCCTGAACTTCCGGAGCCGTTTTGAGGCCCTAAACGACGTTTTTTGGGGAATCCGGGGCAACATGGGTCCATGGAATGGATCGATGTTGCCCGTTCCAAAAATGGTAGTACTCGGATAGATCTTTCTAACGAGCTATTGTACGCGTCAAACGGAGATCGTATGCCAAAGTTACGACCCCGGGAAGTTGATGTACCAATTTACCCCAAACGGGGCCCACAGTTTGGCGTTTCATCTCCTAGGGTTAGGTTTTGGAATGTTAAGGGTTTTCCATTGTTTCTCAACAATAAATAGGCCTTCGAGCCTCATTGTAACACAGTTCAGAGGCATGTAGCCATCACATCTCTTCTCAGAGATAAGCTACCATCGCCCTAGCTGGTTTATTTCCATTTCTGGTTGTAAGCATATTTCAGTATTTTCCATTAATGAAATGAAGTATTATTTCCGCTGCATCTTTGTGTATATGGTTATCTCTGTAATTTGTTGCGTTCCTGTTTAAATCCGGATCAGTGGTATCAGA
Organism: Pinus tabuliformis; assembly: GCA_031772625.1. Taxonomy (NCBI): domain Eukaryota; kingdom Viridiplantae; phylum Streptophyta; class Pinopsida; order Pinales; family Pinaceae; genus Pinus; species Pinus tabuliformis. The sequence goes on along the minus strand of CM062810.1, from coordinate 614,455,509 downwards.
GCGGTCTGCTTTTTCTCTGTTTTTCTTTGCATGTCCCCAACAAGGTCGGGATATAAGGAGTTAGGGCTTGAACTGGTTGAACCTTTGCAAGACCAGCCTCGCAAATCCCGACGGCCTCCCATGGCGGATGAGAAGAAAGACGAGGGGGCAGGAGATCCCATCAAAATCTTGCTCGAAGAAGCCCTCGAGCGACAACGGAACGCGATGATGGACAGCTTTGCCCAGATCCTTCAGCGGCTACCCAGAAGCGACGCATCGGCTTCCAGCAGCTACTCTGGAAATGCCACACCCTTTAAGGTACAAGTTAATTTTGAAATCCCCATATTCGAGGGTCAGATAGACGCAGATGCCGTAGATAAATGGTTAAATCTGCTAGAGGGTTATTTTTCTGTTCATGAATTTTCGAGTCGGGAAAAGATTGTTTTTGCTCTTCTCAAAGCAGCCCCCCACGTCAAGGACTGGTGGGAAACCTACTGCGAGCAGAAGGATGAAAGTACTGGCTCACTATTTTCAGCCGCACCCACCTGGAATTCGTTCCGGGATGCCATCAAGGAGCAGTACTACCCTGTCGGAAGCTATGAGGATGAATACATAAAGTGGACCACGCTGCGGCAGGGAAGGGACCAAGACGTGCCGGAGTTCACCAATCTTTTCCATACCCTTCGCACAAAGTTGGGTATCAAGGATTCGGAGCAACATTTGATACTCAAATACCGTGGCTGCCTGCACAAGTACATCCAGGAAGAAATACAATTCCTAAACATCTCCTCGCTCGGCGCAGCATACCGATATGCCGTCAAGGTCGAGCAGAAGTTTAAACAAAAGAAGCGAGACTTTGGATCTGCGAATCCAAAGCAGGGGAAAGGTGCCCCTAAACCACAGAACAAAGGACAAAGCCAAGGCGGGACAGCCCAAGACAACCAGCCGAAGCTGCAAGCAAAGAACAGCGCCGCGAAGCCGAGAAAGGACACTGGAAAATGGTGCGAGTTCCATAAGAGCTCCACTCACAACACAAGTGAGTGTCGGGCCAAGCAGTCACTGGTGGCTGAGCTAAAGGTTTCAGAATCAGATGCATGTTCCGACTCTGAGTCAGAACCCGATAAGGGGTATGAAAAAGGGAAGCAGATCATTGATGCGGATCCCAGCGCCACTGTTGCTACCGCAAAGATCCAGAAAAATGAACCCGAAGATCCAGAGGAGGAGGAGCGTCTCTTCCACTCCCAGATGTGGGTAAAGGGCTCCCCGATACAGTTCATTGTTGATAGCGGGAGTCAAAAGAACCTCATTTCGGCAGAGGTCGTGAAGCGGTTGGGCTTACCGACCACAGCACATCCACAACCATACACCATTGGGTGGCTTCACCAAGGACGAGATCTTCGCGTGAGCCAGCAGTGTCGCCTTCCATACAACATCAAGCCCTTCACGGATGAGGTATTGTGTGACATTGCTCCCCTTGAAGTTTGTGATGTATTACTAGGACAACCATACTTGTGGAAGCGACATGCTGTGTATGAATCAAGGCCCCGTGCTGTTATTATTACATTGGGAAATAAGTTGTTCAGGATACCAGAGGTAGCACCACCTACCGCCATCTCTTTGATTACTGCAAAACAATGCAGTAAGATCATTTCCAAAACCAGGAAATTTGTTTTCCTGATGATACGCCCTCAAGGAAAGAAGAAGACAGTGGCCGCGGCCTCCAAACGGGGTCCCTCTGCACGACAACTACAGATGGACAAGATTGTGGAGGAGTACGAGGACATCTTCACCTCCCCGGCAGGGGTTCCTCTGCACTGTCAAGTCAAGCACTCCATCGATCTGACCCCAGGTGCGCCGCTACCCAATGGACCAATTTATCGGCGCTCCGTTCTGGAGAACAATGAAATCAAGAGGCAGATTCAGGAGCTCCTGCAGAAAGGTCACATCCGTCCGAGTTCATCGCCCTGTGGGAGCCCGATCGTGTTGGTACAGAAGAAGGATGGGACGTGGAGACTCTGTATTGACTATCGGGCGCTGAACAAGATCACTGTCCGTAATAGGTACCCGATCCCGCGGATTGATGACCTCCTAGACCAACTAAAGGGGGCGAAATATTTCAGCAAGATCGATCTGAAGTCAGGATATCACCAGGTACCAATCGAACCCTCTGATGTGTGGAAGACTGCCTTCAAATCCAAGGAGGGCCTCTTCGAATGGTTGGTCATGCCTTTCGGATTGACGAATGCTCCTGCAACCTTTATGAGGCTAATGGATGACATCTTGCGGCCATTCACCAACTCCTTTGTAGTAGTATACTTGGATGACATTCTGATCTTCAGCCAGAGTTGGGAAGAGCACCTCCACCACATCCGACAGGTTCTCCAAACACTGCGGCAACACAAGCTATGTGCCAATTTGGAGAAATGCACTTTTGGCATGACCCAGGTTCAGTATCTGGGATACATCATTGATGAACAGGGGGTGCATGTCGATCCAGCCAAGATCCAAGTCATTCGGGATTGGCCCTCTCCAACCACTCTAACAGAGCTCCGCAGCTTTCTAGGTCTTGCCAACTTCTACCGCAGGTTTGTGTTGGGGTTTTCTCATATTTCTTGGCCCTTGAGTCAAGTCACCAAGGGCGGGGCGAAAGCAAAATTCTTTTGGTCTGAATCTCAACAGAAGGCATTCATGGAGTTGAAGGATCGCCTCTGCACGGCACCAGTGCTCGCGTTACCAGATTTACAACAACCATTTGAGGTCGAGACAGATGCCTCTGACTATGCTATTGGGGCAGTCCTTACTCAACATGGACATCCAGTGGCATATCACAGTGAAACACTTTCAGACACAGTCCGGAAGTACCCCACTTATGATAAAGAGATGTATTCCATTGTACAGGCCTGCCGACAATGGAAGCATTACATTTTGGGGAAGGAAACGGTCATCCACACAGACCACCGACCCTGCAGTTCATACAGACCCAAGGGAAATTGCAGAATGATCGCCATCAGAAGTGGTCTACATACCTGCAACAGTTTCACTTGAATATCAAGTATAAAAAGGGCAGCACCAATAATGTTGCAGATTGCCTCAGTCGACCACCGATCATGGCGTTAACCACCGTGCTCAACTCTTGTGGGCACGAGACTTCTGATTGGCCACTTCTCTACAAAAGCGACCCAGAATTCGGCCACACATACCAGACACTCTTGGAGGGTCGGCATGTTGCAGATTTTCACCTCCAGGATGCCCTATTATGCCACCTCGGTCACCTTTGTGTTCCTTCAAGCGAGCGTGCCAAGATGATTTGGGAAGCACACTACAGTCGGGCTGCTGGGCATTTCGGGGTCGAGAAAACAGTGGCAGTACTGCAAAATTATTTCTATTGGCCGAATCTTCGACAGGATGTTGGGAAGTACATCAGATCATGTACTGCCTGTGCCATTGCCAAACCGACCATTAAGAAGCAAGGCCTCTATACCCGTTGCCTACCCCTAGTCGACCTTGGGAATCCATCTCCATGGATTACATGTCAGGCCTTCCTTCCACTAAGCATGGAAATGACTGTGTTTTTGTGGTCGTCGACAGGTTCTCGAAGATGGCCATTATGGTGGCCTGCAAGAAGAATATCACAGCAGAAGCCACTGCTAAACTCTTCTTTGAACGAGTGTGGGTGCACTTTGGGATCCCACAGTCTATCATCTCAGATCGGGACAGTCGGTTTCTCAGCACATTTTGGTCCAGTCTCTGGTCAATGCTGGACACCAAACTCACGAAGTCCACAGCCTTCCATCCTCAAACTGATGGCCAGACAGAGGTTGTCAATAGGATGATTGTGCACATTCTGCGCATGTATAACTCAAAGCATCCACGCACATGGGACGAGAGCCTCCCCTATGTTCAGCACAGCTACAACCGAGCTCTTCACAGCTCCACTGGCCATAGCCCTTTTCAGGTGGGTTTGGGATTCCAGCCACTATGCCCCATTGATGTGGCCATGCCACTTGCAGCTACTCACATAAATTCAGCTCATGTCCAGTCCGAAACAGATAAGGCCACCAGCTTCATTGAGCGCATCCAACATATTCGCCAGCAGGTCCATGACATTCTTGAGAAATCAAATGCCAAGTACAAGCAGCGACATGATCAACATCGGGTGCCACACAAGTTTCAGGTGGGCGACAAAGTCTGGTTGCATTTGCAAAAGGAACGCCTTACTGGAGCCTATCGGAAATTGAGACCACTCCGATATGGTCCTTACACCATTACTAAGGCTATGGGAGACAATGCATTTGAGCTCAGCATTCCCCCATTCCTTGGCCTGCACCCAGTGTTCAATGTGGACCGCCTTCGGCCATACTTTCCACCATTGCTAGACACATCCGACATTGCAGAACAGCTCAAACCCACAGAATTAAATCCAGATTGCATGGAACAAGCTGCAACTGATCGGATCATGGACACACAGATCAAGAACACTCGCCAACAGAATATCCAACTGTATCGAGTTGTCAAAGCAGGCCAACTCCTTCAGCAGGGCAAGTGGCTCACCAGGGAACAAGTTCAGCAAAAGTTTCCTCATCTCATGGAGGAGCTCAACGCAATGGGGACCATTGCTTCCTAAGGGGGGAGGAATGATCCAGGTGGATATTGGTGGCCACCTGCCAAGTCCACCTGGACCCCCACCATTGTCTTTCTCAGCATTTTCAGTTTCCTTAATTGTAGCACAACTTACTATTTTTAGCAGTTTTTCGGGTCCTGAACTTCCGGAGCCGTTTTGAGGCCCTAAACGACGTTTTTTGGGGAATCCGGGGGCAACATGGGTCCATGGAATGGACTGATGTTGCCCGTTCCAACAATGGTAGTACTCGGATAGATCTTTCTAACGAGCTATTGTACGCGTCAAACGGAGATCGTATGCCAAAGTTACGACCCCGGGAAGTTGATGTACCAATTTACCCCAAACGGGGCCCACAGTTTGGCGTTTCATCTCCTAGGGTTAGGTTTTGGAATGTTAAGGGTTTTCCATTGTTTCTCAACAATAAATAGGCCTTCGAGCCTCATTGTAACACAGTTCAGAGGCATGTAGCCATCACATCTCTTCTCAGAGATAAGCTACCATCGCCCTAGCTGGTTTATTTCCATTTCTGTTTGTAAGCATATTTCAGTATTTTCCATTAATGAAATGAAGTATTATTTCCGCTGCATCTTTGTGTATATGGTTATCTCTGTAATTTGTTGCGTTCCTGTTTAAATCCGGATCAGTGGTATCAGAGCGGTCTTCTTTTTCTCTGTTTTTCTTTGCATGTCCCCAACAAGGTCGGGATATAAGGAGTTAGGGCTTGAACTGGTTGAACCTTTGCAAGACCAGCCTCGCAAATCCCGACGGCCTCCCATGGCGGATGAGAAGAAAGACGAGGGGGCAGGAGATCCCATCAAAATCTTGCTCGAAGAAGCCCTCGAGCGACAACGGAACGCGATGATGGACAGCTTTGCCCAGATCCTTCAGCGGCTACCCAGAAGCGACGCATCGGCTTCCAGCAGCTACTCTGGAAATGCCACACCCTTTAAGGTACAAGTTAATTTTGAAATCCCCATATTCGAGGGTCAGATAGACGCAGAAGCCGTAGATAAATGGTTAAATCTGCTAGAGGGTTATTTTTCTGTTCATGAATTTTCGAGTCGGGAAAAGATTGTTTTTGCTCTTCTCAAAGCAGCCCCCCACGTCAAGGACTGGTGGGAAACCTACTGCGAGCAGAAGGATGAAAGTACTGGCTCACTATTTTCAGCCGCACCCACCTGGAATTCATTCCGGGATGCCATCAAGGAGCAGTACTACCCTGTTGGAAGCTATGAGGATGAATACATAAAGTGGACCACGCTGCGGCAGGGAAGGGACCAAGACGTGCCGGAGTTCACCAATCTTTTCCATACCCTTCGCACAAAGTTGGGTATCAAGGATTCGGAGCAACATTTGATACTCAAATACCGTGGCTGCCTGCACAAGTACATCCAGGAAGAAATACAATTCCTGAACATCTCCTCGCTCGGCGCAGCATACCGATATGCCGTCAAGGTCGAGCAGAAGTTTAAACAAAAGAAGCGAGACTTTGGATCTGCGAATCCAAAGCAGGGGAAAGGTGCCCCTAAACCACAGAACAAAGGACAAAGCCAAGGCGGGACAGCCCAAGACAACCAGCCGAAGCTGCAAGCAAAGAACAGCGCCGCGAAGCCGAGAAAGGACACTGGAAAATGGTGCGAGTTCCATAAGAGCTCCACTCACAACACAAGTGAGTGTCGGGCCAAGCAGTCACTGGTGGCTGAGCTAAAGGTTTCAGAATCAGATGCATGTTCCGACTCTGAGTCAGAACCCGATAAGGGGAATGAAAAAGGGAAGCAGATCATTGATGCGGATCCCAATGCCACTGTTGCTACCGCCAAGATCCAGAAAAATGAACCCGAAGATCCAGAGGAGGAGGAGCGTCTCTTCCACTCCCAGATGTGGGTAAAGGGCTCCCCGATACAGTTCATTGTTGATAGCGGGAGTCAAAAGAACCTCATTTCGGCAGAGGTCGTGAAGCGGTTGGGCTTACCGACCACAGCACATCCACAACCATACACCATTGGGTGGCTTCACCAAGGACGAGATCTTCGCGTGAGCCAGCAGTGTCGCCTTCCATACAACATCAAGCCCTTCACGGATGAGGTATTGTGTGACATTGCTCCCCTTGAAGTTTGTGATGTATTACTAGGACAACCATACTTGTGGAAGCGACATGCTGTGTATGAATCAAGGCCCCGTGCTGTTATTATTACATTGGGAAATAAGTTGTACAGGATACCAGAGGTAGCACCACCTACCGCCATCTCTTTGATTACTGCAAAACAATGCAGTAAGATCATTTCCAAAACCAGGAAATTTGTTTTCCTGATGATACGCCCTCAAGGAAAGAAGAAGACAGTGGCCGCGGCCTCCAGACGGGGTCCCTCTGCACGACAACTACAGATGGACAAGGTTGTGGAGGAGTACGAGGACATCTTCACCTCCCCTGCAGGGGTTCCTCTGCACTGTCAAGTCAAGCACTCCATCGATCTGACCCCAGGTGCGCCGCTACCCAATGGACCAATTTATCGGCGCTCCGTTCTTGAGAACAATGAAATCAAGAGGCAGATTCAGGAGCTCCTGCAGAAAGGTCACATCCGTCCGAGTTCATCGCCTTGTGGGAGCCCGATCGTGTTGGTACAGAAGAAGGATGGGACGTGGAGACTCTGTATTGACTATCGGGCGCTGAACAAGATCACTGTCCGTAATAGGTACCCGATCCCGCGGATTGATGACCTCCTAGACCAACTAAAGGGGGCGAAATATTTCAGCAAGATCGATCTGAAGTCAGGATATCACCAGGTACCAATCGAACCCTCTGATGTGTGGAAGACTGCCTTCAAATCCAAGGAGGGCCTTTTCGAATGGTTGGTTATGCCTTTCGGATTGACGAATGCTCCTGCAACCTTCATGAGGCTAATGGATGACATCTTGCGGCCATTCACCAACTCCTTTGTAGTAGTATACTTGGATGACATTCTGATCTTCAGTCAGAGTTGGGAAGAGCACCTCCACCACATCCGACAGGTTCTCCAAACACTGCGGCAACACAAGCTATGTGCCAATTTGGAGAAATGCACTTTTGGCATGACCCAGGTTCAGTATCTGGGATACATCATTGATGAACAGGGGGTGCATGTCGATCCAGCCAAGATCCAAGTCATTCGGGATTGGCCCTCTCCAACCACTCTAACAGAGCTCCGCAGCTTTCTAGGTCTTGCCAACTTCTACCGCAGGTTTGTGTTGGGGTTTTCTCATATTTCTTGGCCCTTGAGTCAAGTCACCAAGGGCGGGGCGAAAGCAAAATTCTTTTGGTCTGAATCTCAACAGAAGGCATTCATGGAGTTGAAGGATCGCCTCTGCACGGCACCAGTGCTCGCGTTACCAGATTTACAACAACCATTTGAGGTCGAGACAGATGCCTCTGACTATGCTATTGGGGCAGTCCTTACTCAACATGGACATCCAGTGGCATATCACAGTGAAACACTTTCAGACACAGTCCGGAAGTACCCCACTTATGATAAAGAGATGTATTCCATTGTACAGGCCTGCCGACAATGGAAGCATTACATTTTGGGGAAGGAAACGGTCATCCACACAGACCACCGACCCTGCAGTTCATACAGACCCAAGGGAAATTGCAGAATGATCGCCATCAGAAGTGGTCTACATACCTGCAACAGTTCCACTTGAATATCAAGTATAAGAAGGGCAGCACCAATAATGTTGCAGATTGCCTCAGTCGACCACCGATCATGGCGTTAACCACTGTGCTCAACTCTTGTGGGCACGAGACTTCTGATTGGCCACTTCTCTACAAAAGCGACCCAGAATTCGGCCACACATACCAGACACTCTTGGAGGGTCGGCATGTTCCAGATTTTCACCTCCAGGATGCCCTATTTTGCCACCTCGGTCACCTTTGTGTTCCTTCAAGCGAGCGTGCCAAGATGATTTGGGAAGCACACTACAGTCGGGCTGCTGGGCATTTCGGGGTTGAGAAAACAGTGGCAGTACTGCAAAATTATTTCTATTGGCCGAATCTTCGACAGGATGTTGGGAAGTACATCAGATCATGTACTGCCTGTGCCATTGCCAAACCGACCATTAAGAAGCACGGCCTCTATACCCCGTTGCCTACCCCTAGTCGACCTTGGGAATCCATCTCCATGGATTACATGTCAGGCCTTCCTTCCACTAAGCATGGAAATGACTGTGTTTTTGTGGTCGTCGACAGGTTCTCGAAGATGGCCATTATAGTGGCTTGCAAGAAGAATATCACAGCAGAAGCCACTGCTAAACTCTTCTTTGAACGAGTGTGGGTGCACTTTGGGATCCCACAGTCTATCATCTCAGATCGGGACAGTCGGTTTCTCAGCACATTTTGGTCCAGTCTCTGGTCAATGCTGGACACCAAACTCACGAAGTCCACAGCCTTCCATCCTCAAACTGATGGCCAGACAGAGGTTGTCAATAGGATGATTGTGCACATTCTGCGCATGTATAACTCAAAGCATCCATGCACATGGGACGAGAGCCTCCCCTATGTTCAGCACAGCTACAACCGAGCTCTTCACAGCTCCACTGGCCATAGTCCTTTTCAGGTGGGTTTGGGATTCCAGCCACTATGCCCCATTGATGTGGCCATGCCACTTGCAGCTACTCACATAAATTCAGCTCATGTCCAGTCCGAAACAGATAAGGCCACCAGCTTCATTGAGCGCATCCAACATATTCGCCAGCAGGTCCATGACATTCTTGAGAAATCAAATGCCAAGTACAAGCAGCGACATGATCAACATCGGGTGCCACACAAGTTTAAGGTGGGCGACAAAGTCTGGTTGCATTTGCAAAAGGAACGCCTTACTGGAGCCTATCGGAAATTGAGACCACTCCGATATGGTCCTTACACCATTACTAAGGCTATGGGAGACAATGCATTTGAGCTCAGCATTCCTCCATTCCTTGGCCTGCACCCAGTGTTCAATGTGGACCGCCTTCGGCCATACTTTCCACCATTGCTAGACACATCCGACATTGCAGAACAGCTCAAACCAACAGAATTAAATCCAGATTGCATGGAACAAGCTGCAACTGATCGGATCATGGACACACAGATCAAGAACACTCGCCAACAGAATATCCAACTGTATCGAGTTGTCAAAGCAGGCCAACTCCTTCAGCAGGGCAAGTGGCTCACCAGGGAACAAGTTCAGCAAAAGTTTCCTCATCTCATGGAGGAGCTCAACGCAATGGGGACCATTGCTTCCTAAGGGGGGAGGAATGATCCAGGTGGATATTGGTGGCCACCTGCCAAGTCCACCTGGACCCCCACCATTGTCTTTCTCAGCATTTTCAGTTTCCTTAATTATAGCACAACTTACTATTTTTAGCAGTTTTTTGGGTCCTGAACTTCCGGAGCCGTTTTGAGGCCCTAAACGACGTTTTTTGGGGAATCCGGGGGCAACATGGGTTCATGTTGCCCATTCCAACAATGGTAGTACTTAGATAGATCTTTCTAACGAGCTATTGTACGCGTCAAACGGAGATCGTATGCCAAAGTTACGACCCAGGGAAGTTGATGTACCAATTTACCCCAAACGGGGCCCACAGTTTGGCGTTTCATCTCCTAGGGTTAGGTTTTGGAATGTTAAGGGTTTTCCATTGTTTCCCAACAATAAATAGGCCTTCGAGCCTCATTGTAACACAGTTCAGAGGCATGTAGCCACCACATCTCTTCTCAGAGATAAGCTACCATCGCCCTAGCTGGTTTATTTCCATTTCTGGTTGTAAGCATATTTCAGTATTTTCCATTAATGAAATGAAGTATTATTTCCGCTGCATCTTTGTGTATATGGTTATCTCTGTAATTTGTTGCGTTCCTGTTTAAATCCGAATCATTTTAGCCCCCTTTTTATGAAATTTTGAGTTGGTTTTGAGATCCACCCATGGTCTGTAGACCATGGGATTGTATGAAAACGGCTATAAATAGGTGTGTATTAGAGAGTCTAAGGCATCTCTGGGATGTAATGGATCAATAGAAGAGAAGTGTGAGTGCAGAGAAGTGGGTCAAATAGGACAAGAAACGCTCTGCAGCTGAGTGCGCAGAGGTCTAAGTAGAGTCCGCAGCTGAGTGCACAAACCCCTGCAGCTGAGTGCGCAAGGTAGTTTTGAGCCTGTAAAGCTGAATTGAAGATCAATAAAGAAAGTTATCGAAGAATTCATGTGTATATATGTTTATCTTTGTTTACTTATGTTTATGATATATGTTGTTGATGAATAATGTGTTTATGGAATATTGATCTAATGGCATTGCACGATTCTTTTAAATAAGTCTTAATAAATGTATGCAATGCATGTTAAGTACTTTCGCGAAGATTGTGATGAATTTTGTTATGTTTACTAAATAACTTAAGTAGATCTGCGTGAACACTAATTAAGGGTTGCTCTCCGAAGCACGCAAGTGGATAAATTGATTGTTAAGGATCCGCAGAGGCTGATCATAGACCTTCACAAAGGTCTAAAGACTGTTTTAATAGAGTTGCAATATCGAGCCGTAAGGGCTTATCGATCTACGCGAAGGCAGATCTGAGGCACTACAAGACATCACACTCGTCTCTAGATGCAGAAACTTGGTTCTTGCATCCCTCCATACTACTTTGGGTGAGACTGCAGCCTTTGCTACGTGGGTTTTTCCGAAAGGGCTAGTAGTGTAGGGACTTATTGGTTGGCGCAACTAACTCTGAACCTGGGTCAGGACCCCCTAAGCCAAAAAATGGTTCCGTTGCCTGGACCAGGATTTGCTTCAAAGAGATGTGTGATGTCGCATCACTGGTATCCGACTAAGAAAGAAATAGAAAAGTGGTTGGATCGAAAGATTCACGAGTTCGTGGCGCAAGAACATAGGAATCCATGCCTGTCGAAGGAAGAGTGGTTGAACAGGTATCTATATATAGAGATACATGAAATCTTCTTTTGCGCTTTTCCCATTGAATTGTACGAGTGGTTAGCTAAATTGAAAGCCAACCAAGGAAGGTGGAAGCTTGATAATCCTATAGTGTGGACTCCTGAGTTAGTGCAATGATTAGAAGCCTCTTAAAACTAGATCACACGGGTTATTGATCATTGGCTTGATCGGATTCTAGGAGGATTTGTTACAGAATTCGCAGTTGATACCTCAATCAGCTACAACGAAGTGGAGCGGTGATTTTTCAAAGGACTGTGAGGTAAATATTTAAGATCTTTGAATACCTGGATTAAAATGTTGTTATGTGAAAAACGGGTTATGCCATTACCTTGATGTTCTGATCTACATGAAGTGGACTATTCTTTAGAAATCATGAAGGATCAGGACTGATGTATAGTCCCTTGATTGGACCTCCTGTAAGTGACGACGAAGGGGCGGAAAGGACTCCGTCGTGAAGCACTTTTCAGCTAATCACTCAGGGGATTCCTCGAGTAAATCATTCGTCCACTCCACCTCCACCTCCACCTCCATTGCATACACCTTCGCCCACACCTCCGCCACCACCACCACCATTCAACATGTCGAACATAATGAAGATGCTGATTTTCAAGGGCATAGGGAGTGAAGATACAGAGAAATTTTGGTTTGTTGTGAATGTTATGTGGATAGCACAGAAGATTACTGATGATAATATAAAGAAGGCACAATTGGTTACCGCTCCGCAGGATCGCGCGCTGACTTGGTATATTAAGTATTGTTCTGATAATCCTTTGGTATTGCTGGAAAGGACTAGGGAAACCCTAAACGAGGAGTTTAGTAAGCCAAATTCTGATTCATAGTCAGTAGTTGGATTTAAGGAAATCATGATGAGGGTCGATGAGACGTCTTGGGAATTAGATCAAAGGCTCAAGTGTTAGATTCAAGAAGCTAACATGTAGCTCACAGATGGTCAGCATCGCGAGTGGTTTATAGCTTCATTATTGCCCCACCTGAGAATTGCTTTGTTGCAATAGAAGATAGGAACGTAGGCAGAATCCTTGGAAATCGCGATGAGGTTGCATGCAATGCCTATTCAGGATGTGACCTTGGGGTACAACAGATTCACTCTCAGTTACAAAGCCTCTGCCTAGAATTGTAGAGCTTGAAGAAAGACAAGGAGACTAGAGGTGCACATGGAAGTCTAGTGTCCAAAGTGTAAGAGCCAGGGGCACGATGAAGACCACATTCCTGTATTTGCGAATTATATTACAGTAAGGGGACTAATTCCCCTGAGGCCAGAAGCTCTAGTAGGACTGAGCATGGGGGTTGCACTATGGTGTGCTATTTGTTAGGTTATTGGACAACATGTAACAGATAATTTCCATTTGCTTCAAAAGTTCATCCAGACACCATCGCAGTTGTTCTGTAACTTCTACAATCAATGGGCCATGATTAGAATCATTGTTGCAGCTATGAGCTGATGATGGAAAGAACACTTACATACTGGATGCAAGCAGAAATTCTGCCTCGAGAACAGGGCACCGGAGGAGCGCATAGAGGATATCAGGGATGAGGACGAGGCTGAGGAGGAGTAGGACTTGGTAGAGGTTGCAGTCATCTCATCTACTATAACTATGGAATTCTAGGGTACTATGCACGAGACTATCAGAATCAAACGTGCCTATCATGTCAATACTGCAGCCAGTTTCACCATACTATAGAGGAATGCCCAGTACTGATAGCTAAAATGCAAGAGAAGAAGGCGTAGCCTCAACAACCTACGCAAAACTTACAGATGATGAGAGTTGAGCCCCGTGAGGAAGATCAAAGCGTCAATATAGTGCTGAGAAGCGGAATAACAGCTGGCTATGATAAAGGTAAACAACCTGAAGAGGACGGATGGGTCCGCAAGGCCCCAAAGAAGGAACTAGGTTTTGATCTGGCGTGCGCTAAGGTAACATTTATGGAGGCCAATAAAAGCTTCATTGAGGCATCCATCTCAGGAAGTCAGGACAAGGTGCAAGAAACCAGCGCACCTACATAAGTTGACCCCCTGTGCTAACTACGTTTTTGGATACCTACATAAAATTTTTGCGAAATAGCAAATCTGTGGAAGGCCTGCAGGAGTTGATAAACAAATGCGCCAGCAAAGAGAAGGTCCCAGATGGACACCGGGTGGTCAGAAAAATTGGCAAACATAATGCAAGATGAGGCTCACCGTGCAGATAGGAGATTATGAGATGGACCAGGTCATATTGGATCTAGGGTCTGATGCGAATGTACTACCAAAAAAGACATGGGAAGGAATGGGGAGACCTATGCTACATTGGTCTCTGATTCAACTCAGAATGGAAAAGTAGCAGAAAATCATCCCTATGCGATGATTATATGGAGTAACAATTGATATAGAAGGTGCGAGCATGATGGCTGACTTTAAGGTGATAGAGATCATTGACGACAGTAATCCATACTTCGTGCTCCTGGGAATTGACTAGGACATTGACATGAATGGGATCATCAACTTGAATAAGAGGACAATGTCATTTGAAAGGAAATTGCTTCGAGTTGTAGTGTCGTTGGACCCTGCAAAAGAGGCGCGCTACACTGAACCAATCCGCGACTATGGAGGAAGTGATGATGCACTGGATCATATCTACAAAATAGCAGCGCAAGACTAGGACTGGATCAATCCGACAGTAGATGGACGGATTGCATGGGACCGAGAGAGTTCTTGTACCTCTAATTCAGATGAAGAGTTGGAACATTCGCAGAATCATTTGCATGAAGTATCTACACTACGCTGCAATATGATGACGAAATCGTTGCACTGTGTTTCTTCGGAGGTAAGGAAATTACCTTATTATTATGGTTTAACTAATGTGGATAAGTTTTTGGATTCATTTGAGTGTGAAGTCCCTGAGGATCACTGCTTCCAAGCATTAGATTTGGCACTGCGTGCTACGCTCGCACGCTGGTGGGGTAGGCACAAGGATAGATTTGATGGATAGTGGGATTATAGAAGAATAAAGAAGTTACAGTTTGGGTGTCCTAACACTAGATTGACTGAGAAATACAGCGGGAAGGATGATCTGCATGATCACCTAGCGAAATGGACTAAAGTTTGGGGGATAAAACCACAACCGGAGTGGGTACTCATATTCTTCCATACTTTGGACACAATTCCCATGAATTGGTATTTGGTAACGGAGCTTCGACATGGCATCGCGAAGTAGGATATATTGAGGGAAGGGTTCTTATTGACCTTCAACGTTGAGGACAACTTTGCAAGCATCGATGAAGCTCTACAGGAGATTAAGGCAATTATCTTCAGAATGCCGCAAGAACCTATGGAGTGGGTCCAACCAGATTGGAGCACCCAGCTGCGCCATGCGTTGGAATGCTATAATGTGACCACTAAAGAGGAGGATGAATATCCAAGAAATATTAATATTCCAGAGGCTGAAGGGCATCGTGAAGTCGAGGGGCCATGAATAGATAACCTGGACATCACCGCGCCATTGAAGACAAAGCAAGTAAACATTGGTATTAAATCATAACAGAAGTTTGCAAAGATTGGAGGTTATTAGGACGATGCTACTATGGATAAGGTTTTTGAGTTACTCCGCGAATATCGAGATCTTTTCCCTACCAAGTTTTTAGATTTGAAGGGCATAGTTGGTGATTTGGGTGTTATGAAAATCAATCTGAAGTCAGATGTGAAGCCTGTTAAACAGAGGTTTTATCGCCTTAATCCTAAATACAAGGAAAAGGTGTGCCTAGAGTTGGATAAGATGTTGGAAGCAGGCATCACAGAACCGGTTGAGGAATCTAATTGGGGGAGCCCAATGGTGGTTCAGGAAAAGAAGCAGAGGGGCAAGATAAGGATTTGCATAGATCTGTGGAAGCTTAATGATGCCTATGTCCATGATCCATTCCTGACATCATTTACCGATGAAGTATTGGACAATGTTGGAAGGCAGGAGGCCTACTCATTCACTAACTGGTTTTCGTGGTACCATCAGATTAAGATCACACCTAAGGATAGGATCAAAATGACCTTCACGCTAGAATGGGATTGTTTTCAATACATTGTAATGCCATTTGGACTCAAGAATGCGCCTGTGATATTTTCTCGTGTAGTCATCACAACGTTCAAGGAGTTCATTCATAAGTTATTGGAAGTGTACTTTGATGACTAGACAATGTTAGAAATAGTAAAGCTCCATGTAGCAAGCCTACACTTGATGTTGGATATGTGTCTCAGATACCAGATCGTGCTTAATTTGAAGAAATGCATCTTCTGTGTTCCCTTTGGAATCATGTTGGGTCACGTGGTGTGAAAGAAAGGGTTGATGGTGGGCCCTACAAAGATTGCAGTAATTGTCAATTTGGAGGCCCCAAGGAATTTTAAGCAGTTGTGCGCGACGTTGGGACATACAAGGTATTACAGAACATTTATCAAAGCATACGCTCAAATTACCACGCCTATGGAGAAACTGTTGAAGAAAGATGCAACATTCTTGAAAGAAAAGATGGTCACTACGTCGATCTTGGTATTTCTGGAATGGAAAAAGGAATTTCACGTACATGTGGATGCCTCTTTCATTGCGTTGGGTGCAGTGTTAATGCAAGTTGGTGAAGGAGAAATGGACCACCCTATAGCCTTCGCGAGTAGGAAATTATCGAAGGCCGATAATAATTACTCAATGACTGAGTGTGAAGGATTGGCCATGGTGTGCGCGCTGCAAAAGTTTAGACACTACCTATTAGGAGGGCATTTCAAAATGTACACAAATTATTCTACCTTCAAATACCTGGCCAATAAGCCTGTGTTGTGGGGGGAGATCTGCAGATGGTTGCTACTATTCCAGGAGTATGACTTTGAAGTAACTGTAAGACCAGGGAGGTTGAATGCAGGACCTGACCATCTGTCACTGATCGAAACAGGAGAGGAGCCCAATAATCTGGAGGAAGGGTAGCCAGACATGCAGCTCTTTGTGGTGCCCATAGCAGATAAACATTTTGCAAATATCATTCATTTCTTAACTATGGGGATGGCACCGAAAGGGTATACAAGTCAGCAAAAGAAGGAACTCATAGTGTGCGCAGTAGATTTCTCAATTATTGCGGGACATCTGTATAAGATGGGTGCAGATTAAATATTGCAAAGATATGTGCCAAATTTTGAGAGGGATAGAATTCTCACTAAAGCTCATGGAGGGGCTGCGAGAGAAAATTATGCAGGAAAGGTGACGGCGCAGAAGATTTTGCGCGCAGGCCTATGGTGGCCAATGTTGCACAAAGATTCCAAGGCATGCGATACATGTTAGAGAACGGGCCGACCATCACGGAGAGATGAATTTCCATTACAACCTCAAGTATCGTTGCAGCCATTTGAAAAATGGGTGATTTATTTTGTTGGGCCAATTCAGCCCCCAGGAAGAAAACTAGTGTGCGCTATATCCTCACCGCAACGGAATATCTAACCAGATGGGAAGAAGCACAGCGGGTTAAGGATTATAAAGGGGCTACAGCAGAAAAGTTTTTTCTTGAGTATGTCTTAACTAGATTTAGCTGCCCGAAAGTGTTGATGAGCGACAGAGGTACGCACTTTCTGAACGAAACAATCAGCGCATTGATAGAAGAATTCCAGGTCTATCATCAGAAGAGTACACCATATCACCCATATGCCAATGGAACTATTGAAGCCTTCAACAAGATTTTGGAGAACGCACTGACGATGATCTGCAACGTGCAGCAAAATGATTGGGATGTGTGCGTACCTACAGTACTATGGGCTTATAGGACTACGTGCAAGAAGCTAACAAGACAAACGTCGTTCCGATTGGTCTATGTTGTAGAAGTCCTAATGCCAATAGAGTATATAGTTCCTAGTCTGCACATAACAGCTCTCAGAGGTATGGTGGATCGCAAGGCCTTGCAAGACCGACTCGCGTAGCTGATGGATCTTGAAGAGGATTGATTTTTGGCAGGATTTCATCAGCAAGTACAGAAGGAACGTGGAAAATCATGGCACGATCGCCACATCAAACTTCACGCATTCAAGATAAATGATCTTGTCTTGTTATATGATAGTAAGTTCACTAAATTTCTGGGTAAATTTCAGATGCATTGGCTGGGACCATATATCATCAAAGAAATTACAGATGGAGGCACAGTTTAGCTCGTGAAGCTGAATGGAGAACCTTTTCCAGGGAAGAGTGAATGGGAGCCGATTGAAGATATACACAGGGGATCCTGCACAATGACTATATGGCGTCATGACAGTCTTATTGCTCCGGGCAGTTGCTAGGGAGCACAGGACTATAAACTACACTACCAGGTTTGGAGGACTACGCAGCAGGCAGGCTGCGTGAAAGATAATGAAGATGTAATTCAAGGAGTTGCGCGCAGGAAGTTTCACCATGGAGGGAGGTGCTGCACAGGACAACAAAAAAGTGACCATTGGAGTCATTCTTCATGACTTGATAGCCAGAAAATGGTTAAGAGGAGCGGGCTGGCAGCATTTAAGGTAAAAATATTTGAAGATCTGCCACCAAAACAACATTAATTGTCAAAATTTGGGGGGAACGGTTGGATTTGAATTCAAAAATCCCTATAAATTACGCATGCCGGTCCAACAGAGAACACTTTGAGCTCTTAGAATTGCTAGTGAAATTTATTGTCTGTCACCTATGAACTGATCGTATTCGTAGGATTTAGTCGCAAGCCCTACAGAAACCGTGAGTACTAGTGGCGATGTGGCCTCTAAGGGAGCCGCCCTGGAAGTGGTAAGTATGGAAGCTCTGGCTCTTGTGCCTACAGCACCAAGATCACCTAGGCCGAAGCCTACCCCTACCAGAGAAACCCAAACAGTTAAACCAAAGAAGGATAAGCAGAAAAATCCAATCCCAGTGAGCGAGTCCCCCAAAAATCATTCTGCATCACATAAACAAAAGGAAGACAAGTAGCCAGAGAAAATCGTGGACCTGGAGGCAGAAGAGGGCCAGGGAACGGAAGACATAGATGTTGAAGGAGTGGAGCCCATCACGAAGCTACCCAACTATATCCCTTCGCAGAAGGGAAAGGTGAAGGTCACAAAGGACCCCGATTCAGAGAAGTTTACCATTTCCATGCCCCAGCTTCTTGAGCAGGTTCCTTTTGAAGTTCTGCGGCTTGCGCGAATCCAACTATTAAAAATGGAGGATTGGGACCTCGCAGATCATGCTAGGTTTCCACACTTAGTGATAGATAAGTACATGAGCGCGTCTACTACGTGGAGTCAGGCGTTACTGCCTTAGAGACAGTGGAATGGGTCTGCGGTGTCGAGAACTCGAGGTTACTTAATCTGTTGTGGGTGCCCCATTATCACCACACCCCAATTAACACAATATGTGTGTGCCAGCTGCTCACTTTGGTGCACAATGGGTGTTTATTTATAGGAGGGAATATCCCCATCACTGACATGCTAAGCCACAAAATCATGCACCTCCCATACGAAGGACTGAATCCGGCCAAGGAGTTTGGTAGAAAGACAGGGGAAAAGGACCTTACATAAAGAATGAAGAAATATTTCGACCTCGTGAAGAAATCGTGAGGGTATTCAATTCTGTTGATATCAGACCCCGTAGTTCAAATAGCCACACAAATATTAGCAAGGAAAGCAATGAGGAAATGTCATGCGGATGAAGTTCTAGTGCTTATAGTTTCCCTGGTTGCCCAGTGCGTGAAGGGCATACAATTAAACTGGTTTAGGTAACTCTGTCAGGAGTTCCTGGCAAACTGCTGCGAAGCCCAGGACGAAACCAATTCATTTCACTACACTTGCTTATTGTTGTCCATTGTCCTTGTCACGTGGGAACTTCTGGAGGATAGCTAGTTTCCTCCACTTGAAGAAGGATTACCGAAAGCAGCGCAATTTGCTTCCTTATGGGCTATAAAGGACCCCGTGCAAATCACAGAGACGAAAATATTTTGGGTCCTGATGGAATCGAGTCTTCGTATAGATATTAACCAGCGTCTGAGGTTTTCCCCAACCTTGTACACGCAGATGTTAGCCTACGCATCATTCCTGACTTCCACAGAGTATACATTCAAGCGTGGAAGGATCCACTTCAGAAATGGCATGACTTGCCATATTTGGTGATGGAGACAGATGTGTAGGAGGTGATAGCAAGATGGCCAGCAGAGTGTCGCACCCCCTCATACTTAAATGTTCGAATAAGAAAGGGCGCAGGAAGTTTTGCAGCGCAGAAGAGAAATGAGGCAGCTAAGTAAGCTGTGCACACACTCGCCAAATAGAAAAAGAAGGAAACCGCGGAGAAGGCTCGAGTGGAGCAAGAGCATGTTGCCAAGGAGGAGGCAAAACAGGAACATCACAAGTCACCTTCGCCAGAGACAGAGGAGGAAGAACTCTCAGATCAAGGTGGTGGTGGAGATGAGGGGCAGAGCACCCCATTTATTCTGAAGAGACATAGCAAGGAGCAGTCAGGAGGAACAAGGAAGAAGCCTAAATTGGACAAGTCGCAGGGTGATCCCATGGTCTTGACTGAGGGTGATCTCGATGAGATCAAGGATAAAATCAAGGATACCACGACTGAAGTGATATAGCAGTTCGAGAAGCAATATATGCAGACGTTAGGGAGTGTCCAAACAGATCTGCCTGAGCTATAGATCTAGGAAGCAAGATATAGGTGGGCACCATACAAGCGAATGTAGAACAAGCCAGCCTGGCTCCTGGGATGAGCCAAGCATTCGAGTTGGTAAGGACCCTGGACCTTAGGACTATTGCAATGCTAGATGGGTCCCTTCGTGCAGAGTCAGCCGATGATCGCATCCTCATGAGCACAGTCAAGAACATATGGCTAAACATAGCAATGGTCCCTAACGAGATCCTCCACGCGTTGCATGCAAGGGTGGCATAGGAATTGAGAGCTTGGGAGCAGCGCACTCTCAACCTCATCATCGAGTACAGAGCGAACAACAATAATATGTTCACTGAGAAGACACAGGTTTTAAAGGAAAAGGAGATGTTTCAGGCACAAATTCCATGACTCGAGTCAGCAGTCACAGAAGCATGCAGGACAGTGCCTCAGCTTCATATCCCTGAGAATGCACAACTAGAAGCGAAGATTAGAAAATTAGTCGTTGGTGTACATAAAGCCAAAGCAGAGGTTGGCCGAGTTCAGTTTGAACTCAATATGAAGATCACAGAGCTGCAATTAAAGTTGCATCCCACAACTCCGCCTGAGGTCTGGGAGTAGCGTAGAGCCATGATAAAAGAAGGAATGGCCACCCTTGATGCCACAGTCGCTGACTGTTCGATTTTATTTGAGTAAGAAATGGAGTTCGTGACAAATCTGCAAGAGGATCTGAACCTGCAGACACTAAATACGGAAGTAAGGGAGCTGTAGCGCCAGTATGATGAAGTTAGCACAACAACGTGCTCCATTGCACTAGTGCAGCGCCTAGCTAAATTACAGGAGGGAAAGCAGCTCCTCGCACAGGTACAGGAATCACATAAGAAGGAGGCCTTGCTAAAGGCTAGGTTGCAGCCATGATTGGAAGAGGCTTATAAAGTCACGACAACCATCCAAGATAAGCTGAAAGGCTTGCAGTAGACATAGCAGACAATGAGGTTGGTCGCAGAAGGACCAGCTACAAAAAAGTTAGTTGAGGAAGTCAAGCAGAAAGCAACTTAGAGCGTTGCCGAAGTCGCCATGATCCAGGTAAAGTTGGGGGATCTTCGCATCAAGATCGCAGCACCAGCCGAGTGACTTGAGGGCGAGTCACGATCTTTGTGTTGGGGGCCTGTTGGGATGGGGTTCCCTGGGTCAATTTTGGGGTTAAAATAACCCAAGTTTTGATATATTTTTGTAACTAATGTAAAGTCTCCACGATTTGTGGATGTGGAGTGCATACATGATTAGGAGTCAAAAGGGTTTTAGCCCCTTGTTTATGAAAAGTTTGAGTCAGTTTGGAGATCCACCCATGGTCCGCGGACCATGGGATTGTACAAAAAAGGCTATAAATAGGTGTGTCTTAGAGAGTCTAAGGCATATCTGGAATGTAATGGGTCAATAGAAGAGAAGTGATAGCATAGAGAAGTGGGTCATATAGGAGAAGAAAGGCTCTGTAGCTGAGTGCACAAAGACCTAGGTAGAGTCCACAGCTGAGTGCACGGACCCCTGCAGCTGAGCGTGCAAGGTAGATTTGAGTCTATAAAACTGAACTGAAGATCAATAAAGAAAGTTATCGAAGAATTACTTGTATATATGTTTATCTTTGTTTACTTATGTTTATGATAATGTTGTTGATGAATAATGTGTTTATGGAATATCGATCTAATGATGCACGATTTTCTTCAATAAGTCTTAATAAATGTACACAATGCATGTTAAGTACTTTTGCAAAGACTATGATGAATTTTGTTATGTTTACTAAATAACTTAAGTAGATCTGCGCGAACACTAATTAAGGGTTTCTCTTTGATGTGCATAAGTGGATAAATCGACTATTAAGGGTCCGTAGAGGATGATCGTAGACCTTCGCGAAGGTCTGAAGACTATTTTAATAGAGTTGCAGTACCGAGCCCTAAGGGCTTAACGATCTATGCGAAAGAAAATCTAAGGCACTAAAAGACATCACACTCGTCTCTGGATGCAGAAACTTGGTTCTTGCATCCTCCCATACTGCTTCGGGTGAGATTGTAGCATGCGCTATGCGGGTTGTTACCGAAAGGGCCAGTAGTGTAGGGATTTGTTGGTTGGCGCAACTAACTCTGAACCTGGGTTAGGACCCCCTAAGCCAACAATACATTGTGAAATACAGACCTAAATAAGAATTAAAAAAGAGATTTGTGTATTTATTCTTCTAGCAAACTTTACACAAAACTTTCGCATAACATCCACACACGTACGACCACCTCTACACAACTTCATCCACACAGCCACCTCCACACTCAAAAACGCCCTTTGACTAGTGATTGAAATTCAAAACCCCACACATGAAACCTATGAGCAACTACCTTTGCACAACCACCTTCGCACAACCACTTTTTTCCTTGAAAAAAATGTTCCTATATTACAATTAAAAAAGATAAAGCCTTTTGCACATTTGTTTTACCGCACAACGAACAGTTTATTTAGCAACCTCGTCTATGAAACCACCCCCATACTACTACTTCTGAACTCGAAAATTCCCTTTGATCCTTCATTGGCATTCAAAACACTGCTAATGATAGCTCCGAGCAACTAGCTTCCCACAACCACCTTCCCAATGCAACTCTCGTACTTGCAAAAAACGTTCCTAAATAAAAATTAAAAAATAAAAAGCACACAGTTTATTTAACACTCCTATATATGTAACCACCTCCATACAACTTTGTCTGCACAACGACTTCCGCACTCGAAAACGCCCCTTGATCAATCATTGACATTCAAAACCTCGCATACAATACCTCCAAGTAGCTAACTTCGCACAACCACCTTCGCACAACTGCTTCCTTACTTGCAAAAAAATGTTCCAAAATAATAATTAAAAAAGAAAACCCCTACCGCATATTCTTTTTACTGCACAATACACAGTTTATTTAGCACCTCTGTCTATGCAAAAGACCCTGGTTCTCACGTAGATACTCTATCCTCCACACAATAAACGTTTCACACAACGAAACTGTAAAAATTACCGCATCGTTCATCAGTGTCACAACACTCACTATGAAAAGGACCCCAACTCTCCCATGCATACTTTTTCCTCCGCACAAGCGAGCATAATAATATTAATTTTGCATTTTTTTAGCGCCCCACCCCCCCCCCCCCCCCCCACCAAGGGGTCGATACAAACATCCTGCAACCACATCAACTCTCACATCATTAAACATAGAATTAACATAACAATGTCATGCAACCGCATCAATTCTCACATCATTGAGTAGAGCATTAACATAAAAATGGCAATGTCAGAGCACTCACCAATGCAATGGCCACTCACAAAATTAGTTTTATTTTAATTTTAAAATGAATTGTCAAGCATTGAAAAAAAAGAAAATAAAACACCCTCCACTAAGGGAATTATGTCCCATCAAAGCTTCCTTAGCCAATCGAAAATTAGAAATAACATTTACTGAAAAGCCAAAAATTATTTTTGAATTTATACAAAAATGGAAATATTAAGCATTTTCCCGAAACTTTGGTTAAAATTGTAAAAACACAGCGAAATAATGCATAGTCAATGCAACTTGACCGCAAAGAGAATACACTATAGTCCCTGACAAGGACTAATAACAAAGTTAACATTTAATTATCAACTTAAATTATGGTGTGAATGGTCAATAACAAACAAGGCTAAGAGTTAAAAGATCAATATTTCAATATAGCTCTAAATAACAATGCCCAGATTTAGTTATCGACTCAAACGAGGCTAAGAGCTAAGAGACCAATATTTCAATATAATTCTAAATAAAAAGGCTCAATTTAATTATCGATTTAAATTATGGTTTGAATGGTTGGCTAATGTTTTAATGTAATCCTAAAGCTCCCTATTATGTATTTATAAAAAATCAAATTCAAATTTGATACATCATTATACATTAGTAAATATAAAGCAATGGATTACCATGTGATTTTAGACCACTATTAGGATTGATGTTTCTATTTTTCTAATATCATAAGAAATCTCTTTCCATATCAATATCAATAGAATATGTTTTATATATGAAAAGGTCAAATCTCATACTCATGGGATCATTACACAAAAAAAAAATATAAAACAATCTATTACATACATGATTTATAATTTTATTCAACTTGATATTAAACAAAATCCACGTGGTGGCATGTCACTATTTATTTGTATACATAAATTGTGTGCATTTAGTTTATTTGGTTGAAATGATATGTGTGAACATGAAATTATTTGAAATATCATTAAAAAATTATATATTTAAAAATTCAAGAAGTGTCACGCTAATCATTTTGAGGACTTAAATGCTTTTAGATCACAATGTCTTAGTCCATCAACTAATCAAATTAATTAACTTTTTATAAAATATCAAAATTAACAAATATAAAAATAATAAATATTCTAAAATTACTTAAGATATACTTTAATTAATAAAATTTTAATAAATTAATTAATATTTAAAAACAATAAAAATAAATGAAAATAAAAAATATGTAATTTAAAATAAAGGAAATATTAGAATTAAATAACTAATTGGTGTTTAATTATTAATTAATAAAAATAACAAAATGAAAATGGATTAATTAACAAAAAATATATAAACTTTATGACATTGTTTTTAACCTATGATACAATTTCCATGTTTCATTCATTGTACTTATCAAATGTGATAGAGGAAGAATGTCTATGATTGTTATCTGTTAGGTCCCTATATTACTAGTGTAACCCCTTATTGTTATTAGTACAACCCCTTTATTATATTGTTGTGCCTATGTAGTCCCCATATTGTTATTATTGTGCCCCATAGAAGCCTACTATTGTTATTATTGTGCCCTTACGTTATTATTGTTATGTCGGCTCTGATTATATTATGACCCCTTAGACTCCTATATAGAAAGGAGGTATTGTCATTTGTATCATCTAAGAATTGTTCATTTGTGTAATGTAAAGGAGGTTGCCCCCTCGAAGAGGCTTATTTCTAAGGCATTGATCTCTCTTTTCTATCTTTTTGTGAGTTGGTTTCATAATATTTGGTATCAGAGATTTGGATTCTAGGGTTTCGCTGCTCCAAACAGGTCATCATGGAATTTTTGCTATAACTTTTTTTGTACAACATTTTAGAAGCTAACAAAAAAACCCATTTGAGACGAAATTTCGTTGAACCTCGAGTCCGAATTTCAGATCTTGTATCTCTATATTGTTGGAGATATGATCTGAGGAAGTTAGGGTTTTTGCAAGCTCCAAAATTTCATCTAAAACAGATCATCGTGGAAGTTTCTTTATAACTTGTTCGCTACGAAGTTTTAGAAGCTAAAAAAAAAACTCATTTGAGAAGAAAGCAGTTTGAACCTCGGGTCTGAATTTCAGACCTTGTCTCGCTATATTTTTGGATATATGATCTGAGGAAGTTAGGATTTTTGCAGACTCCCGAATTACATCTTAAACAAGTGACCTTGGGAAAATCATCATAACTTTCTCTCTGAGCATCAGATTGAAATTTCGTAAGAAGTTACAGAAAGAAGATGGACTGTAGTTTTTTGTGTATATTTTTTAGATCCGAAGGTCAAAATAGTGACACGTGGCACTTCATACAAGTTCGATCTTCTAAAAATGTATATAATCAGGTCATCTTGGGAGATTGTGCATAACTCTTTCTGGGAGAATCCAATTTTGATGAGACTAGTGGCATTGGAAAGAGGACACAGAGGGATACCGCAGGTCGCGATTTCAGAACTAGAAGATCCGAAATACAGAGTTACAATCATTTCAAGATCGAGCTCCTAAAATCAAGAAAAGACAATAGGAGGAAGTTTGATGGAAAGGATCTGATAAATTGGATACTACATATGGAGCAATATTTTGATCTACATGAGGTGCAACTGTTACAAAATGT
Source organism: Pinus tabuliformis (assembly GCA_031772625.1). NCBI lineage: Eukaryota > Viridiplantae > Streptophyta > Pinopsida > Pinales > Pinaceae > Pinus > Pinus tabuliformis. The sequence continues at coordinate 614,429,403 of CM062810.1, read as the reverse complement.
ACGTATTGCATCTTCATATTTAGAATCGGATCAACTTTTATGGTATAAATGGATTTTTTCTCGTAAACCACTTGTTACGTGGTCAATTTTCACGAAGGAAATGATAGCACATTATGAGGATACAAAGAGAAACACCTTCTTTATCCAATTGATAAATCTCAAACAAAAGTGTTCAATGGCAAAGCACATTGAGGACTTTCAAAAATTGAATATAAGGGAAAATGATATTCCAGAGAAGCAGAGGATTGATGTCTCCATAGGGACTTTAAAGGATAACATTCAACATGAGGTTCGTCTTTGGGAACCTGATTCATTGGAGAAGACATTTAGGTTGGCAAGAAAAGTGGAAAGCAAAACTATAGCAACAAGGAATTCTACCCCTCACAACTATAAAGATGGAAGTGTTGTTTCTCCTAGCCTTCCACAACCTACAAGGTTGACACCACAACAATTGGAAGAAAAAAGAGCAAAAGTACTTTGTTACAATTGTGATAAAAAATACATTAAAGGTCATAAGTGTGGTGAGAAGAAATTTTTTTACATTGATTGTGAAGAGGAGGAAGAAAAGGATCAAGAAACATCAAAAGAAGAGGATATACACCAAGAACCAACCCTAGAGAAAGAAGAAATGAATCCGACCATATCTTGTAAAGCATTGGCAAGAATTACCACTCCTCAAAATCTCAAGATAGAAGGACATATCAAGAAGAAAAAGGTTCAAGAAGTGAAAGATCACATCGAGAAAGAAGAAATGAATCCGACCATATCTTGTAATGGATTGGCCAGAATTACCACTCCTCAAACTGTCAAGATAGAAGGACATATCAAGAAGAAAAATGTTGAAGAAGTGAAAGATCACATCGAGCATTAAGAAATGAATCCGACCATATCTTGTAATGCATTGGAAGAAATTACCACTCCTCAAACTCTCAAGATAGAAGGACATATCAAGAAGAAAAAGATTCAAGTAGTGAAAGATCACATCGAGCATCAACAACAAGTTCTCCAACTTTTAAAGGATAACGCCACTTTGGTGCAGAATCGAATGAAACAACATGCATATCAAAATCGCAGTGAAAGAAGTTTTGATGTAGGCGATTGGGTATTTTTACGGCTACATCTCAAGCAAGCTATTTATGAGAAGGAAATGTTGGCAATACTACATGCACTTAAGAAATGGCGACCTTACCTAATGGGAAGACACTTCAAGGTAAAAATGGATCATGATAGTCTTAAATACCTTTTAGAACAAAGATTATCTTTAGAAGAACATAAAAAATGGGTCACAAATATGTTGGGTTATGACTTTGAAATCATCTACTTAAAAGGGAAGAAAAATGTTGTTGCAGATGCACTCTCAAGAAAGGATGAGGATGTGGAAGCATTGTTTTGTGCTATTTCTATTATCCAACCAGATTGCATAAACGAAGCAAGGGATGAATGGAAGAAGGACGAAGAAGTGTGGCCACTCATTCAAAAGTTGTAGAAGATCCCATTTCAAACAATATTTCCAGAACTTGACAAGGAAGGAAAAATCATATTGGAGCCTGGAGCAGTCACAGAAACAAGAACCCGACAGCTACAAAATCAATCAATTTCAGAGTATCTCATCAAGTAGAAGAACTTACCTGCTGAAGATTCCACATGGGAGGACAAGAATTTTATACAGAAGCATCAAGAACTACTCAAGCATTGAGGACAACACTTTTTGAAGGAGAGGAGCATGTTAGGTCCCTATACTACTAGTGTAACCCCTTATTGTTATTAGTACAACCCCCTTATTATATTGTTGTGCCCATGTAGTCCCCATATTTTTATTATTGTGCCCCTTAGAAGCCCGCTATTGTTATTATTGTGCCCTTACATTATTATTGTTATGTCGGCTCTGATTATATTATGACCCCTTAGACTCCTATATATAGAAAGGAGGTCTTGTCATTTGTATCATCTAAGAATTGTTCATTTGTGTAATGTAAAGGAGGTTGCCCCCTTGAAAAGGCTTATTTCTAAGGCGTTGATCTATATTTTCTATCTTTTTGTGAGCTGGTTTCATAACATTATCATAGTTAAATCATTCCATGTTCATAATTTGTGTTTCCACCTAGAGTGCTTAATGTCACCGTGAGAGAAGTAATGTTGCCCATAACTTTTTACATTGCTAAATTTTCCCAATATTATCCATGTTTATGTAGTTAAGGGTAAATTCATTTTTTAGAAAACTCTAAAGTACCCTATCTACTTTATAGACATGAGTAATAAAAATTTATAATTTAATTCTAAATCCTCACTTCAATCAAGCTTATAGAGCTAGATTCAAACCATTTTTCATATATAAAATTATATAATAAAAAATAAATATGTAATCCTAGGCTTGGTATGCCAGTAATACTAAACCTTTGGGAATTTGCAAACCAATTTAAGGATCATTATACATGAAAAAAATAGTTTTAAATCAATGTACTTGAAACTGGCAAACCACGTCTCCTTTAAATACGTTGAGTATGAGTATGATTATTTCCTATATGATTGGGTTATTCTAAGACGTGACAAATAAGATACAATTCATATCCAATTTAATCTAGTGAAGGCCCCTAACCAAGTCTGGAATTTCAAATCCCCCCTTCCTGTCAAATTAAAATTTTGACGTTTTTACATTTTGCATGCCCTTCACTTTACGTTATACGCCAATAAACCACCTTTCGTGCCAATAAACTGAACAATCCCCATTGGATCCTCCATCCTTCATCTCTTCTATGCAATAATCAAGCCATAAGTCTATGTTTTTTCTATAAAACTTCAAGGTAGAATCATATAGTTTGCACATATAGCCATCATTTTGTAGTGATTCTAATGAGCAGCGTACAACATTTTGCAACCTGAACAAAGCATGGTTATCAAAGCCTCATAATGTTAGTATAACACTATTCATCTTACACTGTAATTTACACTGCAAATATTCACCATTCAAGCAGGAGATTGAACCATTACAAATCATTATGGTAAATTTATCTTTGGGTTGACAATTCGAAGAACCCCAACATTGTCGGAACACTAATTTAGGGTTTTCTTGTTTCTTGATAGGTCAAGACAAGAGTTAAATTCATAAACAGCCTCCAACATATAGATATCCTTCTAATGCCTGTACAAACCCAGATTGAAGCAATTTTCCTCATAAACTCCCCAAAAAGGGAAATTCTAATCATGGGCCTTTTCCATTCTTCTAAAGAGGCTCAACTAAAGAATATTGAAAATCCATCGAGACACAAGCAAGGTAAAAGAGATGAATTTGGAAATTGGAAGTTGGAAGTTTCAAAGAGTTTAACTATTTATTTATTTTTAAAAAGACCTAATCACTTACAGTTATCTTTAAAATTTTATAATTTTTTCACTAATAAAATATAGTAATAAATGAGATTTAGTTAACTAAAATTTATTAATAAGCAAGATTGTTTTTAGAACAAACCAAATTTTATAAATGAGATGAGCCTTTTAGAAAGGTCCATTTTTTTATTTTTTATTTTTATCAAAACTTTGTTTTTACACTAACATTAACATTAGAATCATGCAAGCATTGACGTTGGAATTGCACAAAACTAACATAGAATCATATAAGCATTGGTTAGAGTTTCACACACACTATTTGCTTAAAAAAGCTTTGGATAGTTTTCCTTTTCAAGATTACAGTTATTAGATTTATTCAAGATCCAGAACTTTTGGATCGGTGTAGATGTTGTGATCCAAGATTACATAAAATTGCGTATGAGCATTGGTAGCCATTGGGCAACTCAAAAATAAAAGGGAAAAAATGTCACTCATTGGTACATGTTTTTGTTGTGCAAGCATCAATCTAAGGTGACTTGTTAACAATATCGTTGTAGGTTGCCAATACAAATTGTAGACTGAAACATCTCAAGTAAACTACTCAACACTCAAAATGCCTCCTAAAACTCAGGTACTAAATTTAAAGGCTGACATGTAATACATTATTCAATGGCTTGGAGTCTGTGTATCACGGTTGTTATGGTACTTGTTTTTAATGTAAAAATAAATCCAATGAGACTTTTTTTTAATGGGAAATGGATTCAATGGCATCAAATACTCGGTGACTTGATTTTACAATAATATTTACAATTTTTTTCATTTAAAATTTTTTTTTTTAATGTAAATTCTTCCTCATTTGGCTAAATAATTTTAAATATAGCTAAATTAAAAAACCTTCGTACATCCATCATTTTCAAAAAAAATTGATTAAGAAAGTACCAAACCATCGAAGAAAAATACTTATAAATAAAAAATGATTAAAAAAGTACCAAACCACCATCATGATTACTATGAGAAAAATCTAAAGTAAAAAAAAAAATCACTTTTACCTTTCATTTGTGAAATACCCATTTCATTCCAGAAACCTTCCTTTATGCGAAGAATATTTAGAGTCACCATGACCAATTGTTGGGCATGGAATCCCCTCAAGGCACGTTTTGGGTCTCAAAGCCCAAGTTTTGACCCAATCTTGCTATAAAGCTCCCCAAATTGCGAGCGCGGAGCGCGAAAGTATGATAGAGTCACAGGGTTGTCTGCCTTAGTTTTGTAATGTTATGTCGGCTAGATAGACCTACCCATGGTCCGCGGACCATGGGATTGTATAAATAGAGCGAGGCTCTAAGTGTAGATAGGATAGAGAATAGAAGAAAAGCATGAGAAGAGAAAGCGATTGAGTCGAAGTGTAAAGTGTGTCTTTGGGTCGTAGAGTAGGAGAAGGCTCTGCAGTTGAGTGCGCAGAGGCCTAGTAGTCCGCAGCTGAGTGTGCAAACCCCTGCAGCTGAGTGTGCAGGGCAGAGTCGAGTCTATAACAGAAGAAGGAATTAATAAAGAGAAGTTTGTTATCATTTTGTGTATTTTTTCTTGAGTTAATGAATGATTGATATACTTTGCAAATATATTGTTTATTTACTACGCGCACTTGTATGAATGGCTTATGTTGTTAAGTATAACTTAAAGCACACGAGTAGGCTAAAATAATCAACTAACATTGGAATACCAGTAAGTCTTGGGTAATAACGCAGAAGCGTAGTGTTTGGCCCCGAGTAGGGCTGCGCGAGGGCAGTATATCGGGCTGCGAGGTACGGGAAAGTGCGCAAAGTGCCCTGCGCACAGGGTCAAATTGCGGACCACGCGACCTCATCAAACATCTCTAGGGTGCGGAAACCTGGTTCTATCACCCTCCCATACTACTTTGGGTGAGACCTCAGTCCGCGCTCCGCTGACTGTTGCCAAAAGGGCCAGTAGTACTGGGATTTGTTTGGCTAACTTAACTCTGAACCTAAGTCAGGCCCCACTAAGCCAACAAATGGTTTCGTTGTCAGGACTGGGATCTACATAAGAGATGTCAGATGTCGTATCACTGGAATCCGATAAAGAAAGGAATTGAAGAGTGGTTGGACAGGAAGATTCACGAGTTCGCAGCGCAAGAAAACAAGAATTTGTGACTATCAAAGGAAGAGTGGTTAGATTGCTACTTATATACAGAAATCCATGAAATTTTCTTTGCATCCTTCCCCTCTGAGTTGTACAAGTGGATCGTGAAGTTAGCAGACAGTCAAGGGAGGTGTAGGCTCGACAAATCTATTATGTGGACTCCAGAGTTGGTGCACAGACTGGAAGCATCGGAAGATAAGATCGCGCACGTTGTGGATCACTGGCTCGATCAAATTATAGGGGGACTTATCATCGAGTTAGCGGTAGATACTTCAGTCAGTTATAGAGGCGGAACGATGCTTCCTCAAGGGACCGCGAGGTAAGTACATTAAATCTTTGAACACTTGGATTAAAATGCTACTGTGTGAAAAGTGGGTTATGCGAATAAATTGATGTTTGGGGCTACGTGAAGTGGGAGGATCTACAAAAACGAAGGTAGTGCAGAACTAGAATCTAGACCCTTGATTTCACCTCCGCGAGAAAACAAGGAAGAGCTCGCGAAAGTTTCACCAAGAAATGTGATTAGTCGGATAAAGCAGTGAATTCCGTGCATACCACCCCCACCTACACCACCACCAGTTTCACCATCTTCACCCCCGTCTTTTCCCACACCACCTACCCTGCCACCATAATTCAATATGGCAAGCACGATAAAGTTGTCGGTGTTCAAAGGAGTAGGGAACGAAGACCCAGACCAGTTTTGGTTCGTGGTAAAGGCTGTATGGGAAGCGCAGGGAGTCACGGATGACAATATAAATAAAGCAACATTGGTCACGCTTTTCAAGATTGCGCACTGACTTGGTACATTAAGCACTCCAATGACAATCCGAACACTGGGATCACGGATATCCAAGCTGCGCTAAACAAGGAATTTAGCAGGCCAAAATCAGAGACACAATCGATTATTGGATTTAAGGAAATCACGATGCTTCCAGGCGAGACCCCATGGGAGCTAAATCAGAGACTGAAGTGTATGATTCATGAAACCAACATGACCTTGACGGATGGGCAACACCGTCCATGGTTTGTAGCGTCACTAACGCCGCATCTAAGGAACGCGTTGTCACAGCAAAAGCTATCCACTCAAGCCAAGGCCTTGGAGATCGCAATGATACTGCATGAGACCCTGATACACGATCCTAACCTGGGAGTCCAACAAATCTACGCACAGTTGAAAAACTTGTTCCTTGAGATACAGAGTTTAAAACAAGACAGGACGGCTTGCCCAGAAGTGCGCGAGGAGGTATGGTGCGTAAAGTGCAAAGGCCAGGGACATGAAAAGGACCATTATCTAGTATTCACGAACTACCTGGCAACAAGAGGACCAATGCCATTGTGACCAGAGGCACAAGTAGGACTGAGCGCGACGCCTGCATTATGGTGCATGATTTTTCAGATAGGAGGGAAGCATGCTATGAATAATTGCCACCTATTACAAAAGTATACGGAGAATTCCCAGCAGTTTTTCTGTAACTTCTATAGGTCAGTAAGCCACGATGAGCGCACATGTAGAAGTTATGAACTGATGATGGATCAGACTCCTACCTATAGAGTTCAAACTGAAACATGGGCTCTCGATCAAAATGCAGGGATGGCGCGGATGAGGTCGAGGTGGAATGGGACCAGGAAGAGGTCGCGGACAACTGATATGTTACAATTGCAGAGGACCAGGGCATTATGCCCGCAATTGTACAAATCCGACAAGACCATCATGCTTATATTGTACCTAGTTTGATCATGAGATGGAGGATTGTCCCACGTTGATAGCGAGGTTGCGCGATAAAGGAGCACTCCAACCTCCCCCAACTCAGAACCTGCAAATGATGAGGTCTGAGCCGCGCAAGGAAGACCCAAATGTAAATATCATGCTTCGAAGTGGTATTACAACAGGAGATGACAAAGGCAAGCAGCCCGAAGAGACTGCCTGGGTTTGCAAGGCTCCAACAAAGCAACCAGAATTTGATTTGGAGCATGCTAAGGAGACATTCATGGAAGTTAAGAAGAGCTTCGCAGAGGCCTCCACTTCAGGTAGTAAAGACAAACTGGAACTGGAAATGGACCCATCAATGCTCACTACCTTTCTAGAGACATGCATGAAGCTGCTGCACGACAGCAAAGCTGTGAAGGGACTGCAAGAACTCATCACTAGATGTGTTGGGACCGCGCCAGGAGAACCGCGCGTAGTCTGGAAGCTCAGGAAGCACACAACGCGAATAGGAAGAGAGATGAGATTGACCACGCAGATCGAGGAATATGAAATGGATCAAGTGATTTTGGATCTAGGATCGGATGCGAATGTCCTGCCAAAGCAGACATGGGAGTGCATGGGCAGACCTGCACTACAATGGTCACTGATCCAGCTGTGAATGGCGAACCAGCAAAAGATCCTACCCATGGGAAGATTGTAGGGAATAACAGTGGATATCGAAGATGAGAGCGTGCTTGTAGATTTTGAAGTGATAGAGATTGTTGATGACAGCAATCCCTATCCCGCGCTACTGGGAATAGATTGGACCACTGACATGAATGGGGTGATAAATATAAAGAAGTGCAAGATGATTTTTGAGAAAAAGTCATTGCGCATAGTGGTACCTTTAGACCCTGCGGAAGGATCGTGCTACACAGAGCCAGTGTGTGACTACAATAGCCACAACGATCTAGACTGTATCTACAAGATAAACACGCATGAGAAGGACTAGGTAAATCCAACCGCAGATGGTAGGATCTCATGGGAGCGTGAAATCTCTTGCACCTCAGATTCAGACAAGGAGATAGAACAATGGTAGAACCGGTTACACGAGGTAACTACACTCAATTACAATATGATCATAAGGTCACTGCGTTATGTGACAACATAGGTAAGAGATTTTCTTGTGTATGACGGATTGAGCGAGGTGTATGATTTCCTGAACAAATTTGAAATAGAAGTACCGAAATAGCAGCGTTTTGACACTCTGAAATGGGCACTGTGCAATACACCCACACAATGGTGGGGTACGCATCAAAGAAGTTTTGAGGACTAGCATGAATGTAGAAGGATGATGCTCATGCGGTTTGGAAAGCCTTAGATGCGAATGAAATCCGAGTATGACGGACGAAACAGCCTGCGCGCCCACCTCTCTAGATGGGTACAGGCGTATGATGCACAACCTGCATGAACACACACCGTCCTCGCGATAGCAAACACGACCAACAAGCAGGAGCAGGCGAGACGATGGATAAGACCAAGCACATCGAAGATTATCCGTGTGGAAGCCTTTGACAAAGTACGCGAAGCGCTGAACGCGGTCCATCATGTGAAGTGAACTGACTGGGACTTGCGCGTACCAGAGGTTCTATGGGCTTATAGAATCATGTGCAAAACCCTGACCACGCGGGCACTTCCGAAGCTGAAGTATGAAGCAGAAGTTGTAATCCCTATGGAGCATGCAAAGCCTAGTCCGCGCAGAGTAGTACCCGTAAATACGATGGTTCGCGAAGCCCGGAAAGAAGGGATAACACAACCGCAAGAAACAGAACGCATGGGACTTGAGGAAGAAATCAGACAGGGAAACCTTAAACTCCACAAACTTGAAGAGGAAAGGGTACGATTAAGGAAGAAAAGCACTTTGATGGACACGCAAGTCAAGAAGATGGAGGATGAAATAAAGAAATATTTTCTTGGCAAAAAGACCAGAGTGGTAAGGTAGAAGGTGCGATCACGATGATAGGGTTAAGGCATATTGTCGTGAACTGATCAGTCTGATGCCTTAGCTTGGAACGCATATTGCTAAGCATAGTGACCAGGGTAGCATGTTGCAAATGGTGAAGTACGTGAGGCCGACCGTAACAATAAAAGGTGGGGATTCTCCAGGAACCATGACGGGGGACAGGATGGAACTCCACACGGGTGGTGCGACCACCTGACTAGCCAAGGGAAGGACAGTCTTAGCATTCCAAGCAGTTGGAAGGGAGTGTGTAGAAATTTTGAATAATAAACACTTATTCAACAGAGATTATCCCAATTATACATTATTGCGAATACATGCATAATACATAACCTCCTCTACGTTGATCATCAATTTAGCAGCATCAAAAACAATGAAACATCAATAGCATGCACACATTAACATAGTATGTAACCCGGGGAAAGCTTACAGCTGAAAACCCCACACTATCTGTATATTAATGATTGAGAACATGTAACAATACATAGTACAATACTCCTCACAAGTATCCAACACTATCTCCAACTGTTACACACAAAACTAGCTCAGATCCGAACAAGTCACAGGTTCAAATCTCCTCCGCTACTTTGCCTGCCTCTATTGCACACAATACCATGTGAAAATCACTCACCCTGGAAATCACGTGAGCACAGGCTATTTCACTAGGCATATACTGTACAATCATCATGGGTATACTCAATACATTGATTGTGCAAGATCTCATGCACAACTATAGTCACAACTGATAGCAATCTCAACCTCTAACACCTGTCTCCATTGAACTATACATGCACTGAGTTAACTGATGTATTCTTCAGTTGCATTATGAGTTAATAATTAGTGAATTAATTTAATCATTTAATTCACACAACTCATCACTAGTCTATTTGCAGTTAGACTAATTACAAGTAGTTTAACCAAGTCAAACTGAACACAACTCCATCAACTCCACATCCAACTCCACAGAACTCACATGCATGAGTTCTAACTGATGTCCTGCATGCAATAGCTCAACTGACTCACAAGAAAAACGTATTTCCTTCTGACAGCTGCATGTGCCACATCTGTAGCTCAAACTGAAGTGCTCCAAGAGGATAAGATAAAGTTTATAGTCTAAATATTATTATGAGACAATAATATTTGACTTTTCTATTTTTAGCCTGGCAGTCTAAAAATAGACTTTGATCACTCCGCTGTGAACCAGAAATAGAAGTCCATCTATTTTTCCAAACATGACCAATCATCCATAAACAACATCCTGCAACTCATATACCATGATCCATAAGTCTAAAAATAGACATAGTCTAAAGATAGACTTTGCGCCATAATTTGCCTGCGGGCCCACTTAGTGAAGGCGACTCCTTTCCACTAAGCTCCATCATCTTGTTGCATTCTCATCACTCCCTCTCAACAAGATATGGATTATCAGCAACCCCTATCCTGCCTCGGTGGTATTTGAATTTGCTCCTGGTGAGCGCCTTCGTCAAGATATCAGCATCCTGATCCTCTGTTGGAATGTATGAAAGTAACATGATTCTCTGTTGCACACAATCTCTGATATGATAATACCTGATGTGAATGTGCTTAGATCTATCATTAAATTCAGGATTAGCCACGAGTTTAATGCAACTCTGGTTATCACAGTAAATCACAGTAGGCTCCAAGTGAGAACCGAACAAACCGACCAGGATCTTCCTCATCCATATAGCCTCGCATGCAGCCAAACTTGCTGCCATATACTCGACCTCTGCTGAACTGAGTGCCACGAATCTCTGCTTCCTGATGTACCAAGAAACTGTTGTCGACCCGATACTGAAGACCCCTCCTGATGTGCTCTTTCTGTCCGTTAAGCTCCCTTCCCAATCTGCATCCGTGAAGCCACATAGCTTCACCTCATCCTCCTGTCTGTACCACAAACCATATCCCGATGTGCCTCTCAAATAACACAATACATGCTTGCCTGCCTTCCAAAAGATCTTGGTTGGCTTAACCATAGCTTGTGAAAGCTGGTTAACAGCATAGCATATATCGGGTCGTGTATTGACCAGATACATAAGCGACCCAACCAACTGTCAATAAACAGTGGCATCCACTTCTTCTGCCGAAGTGGCATCCTCCTTCCTCCAACCTCCAGGAAGAGGAGTATCAACAGGCTTGCAGCCATGCATGTTGAACTTCTCCAGTATCTCCCGAGCATACTTACCCTGAGAAACAAATAGTCCATCACTGCGCTGCCAAATTTCCAATCCCAGGAAATAATGAAGGAGGCCCAAGTCGTTCATCTCAAACTCCTTAGCAAGATCATCCTTGCATGAAAGTATCAACAGCTCCTCACCCGTTAGAATCAAATCATCTACATAAAGTACAATGATAAGCAACTTACCCTCCACCACAATCTGGTATAGGTTAGGATCCGCCTCACTCGTAGAGAATCCAAGTCCAGTGAAATAACTGTCTATCCGTGTGTACCAAGCACGTGGTGCTTGTTTCAACCCATACAGCGCTCTCTTGAGCCTGCACACAAGCGACTCGCTGCTAAAGATCTCAAAACCTTCGGGCTGCTCAATGTACACCTCCTCCTCAATGACTCCGTTGAGGAACGCAGTCTTCACATCCATCTGATGAATATGCCACCCCATCTGCGCTAAGAGAGCAAGAATCATCTGTATGGAAGAATACCTTGCGACAGGTGCAAAGGTCTCCTCATAATCGATCCCCTCTATCTGTGAAAAGCCTCGGGCAACAAATCTTGCCTTGTACTTCTCCACACTCCCGTCAGCTGCCTGCTTAATTTAGTAGATCCATCTCGAACCCACCACTGATTTCCCTTCCGGTCTAGGAACAATCTCCCATGCATTGTTTCTGACAATCGAATCATACTCTTCCACCATGGTGTCTACCCATGCAGGATCCTCCACAGCTTCCTTGAAAGAGGATGGCTCAGTCACAACACATTTGCTCATAAGAGCCATGTATCTAGTGTACCGATCAGGTGATTGTCTCTGCCTGCGTTGGGTTGTAGGTGGTCCTACAACTTTCTCTGCATCTTGAGCCAGTCGCTTATCTTCTGTCAAGCGCTTTCGCCCTCTGATGGTTGGCACTGCATGAGTGGTCTCTTCCACTCCATGAACCTCGTCCTGTGGCTGATCCACGTCCTGAAGCTCATCCTTAGGAACTAATAGCTCCTCATCTGCATGCAAGTGTAGCTCCCTCTCAAGCGAACACTTCATGGCTTTCTCCTCCTTTATATCCCGTCGCACATTAGTCTTACCACTATCTGGCAAATACACACGATAGTTGTGGGGCGTATCAATGTGCCCCACAAATATCCCAACCTCTGCGGTCGACTCCAACTTCTTCCTGGCATCCTTCGTCACATGCATGTAAAAGTTAGCACCAAAAATCCTCAAATGAGTTAAGATCGGGCTTCTTACCAGAATAAGCCTCCTCGGGTGTACTCATGCCAAGTATCCTATGAGGACAACGGTTCTGCACATATACTGTTATATTGCATGCTTCCGCCCACAAGTGAAGGGGTAGGCTCTGATCATGAAACATCGCCCTATAGCACCCACGATCGTTCTGTTCTTCTGCTCAGCAACCCCATTCTGCTGTGGGTTATGGGGAGCTATGAGCTCTCTTCGAATCCCTTCTGCACTGCAGAAATCCTTGAACTCTCCAGAGATGTATTCATCACCATTATCGCTCCTAAGAGCCTTCACCTTCTTCCCCGACTCCTTCTTGACCAGTGCTTTGAACTCACAGAACTTTGAGTATGTCTCGCTCTTCTTCTGCATGAAGAAGATCCAACACTTACGAGAGAAATCATCAACAAAGATCACATAATACCTGTGTTTTGTTGTCGAAGCTACTGAGAAAGGTCCACACACGGCTGTGTGAATTCTCTCAAGGATCGTCGTGGTGCGACTATCCTTCTCGTGAAAGGTGGCTTTCACAAACTTTCCCAGAGTACACCCCTTGCACTGATCTGACTGCGCAAGAGTGCCTTTAGGAAGCCCTGTAGTGATCTGCTGTAGTATCTTCAAGGCTCTATGGTGAAGGTGACCCAATCTCCTGTGCCACAGCTCGCCATCATCCCAGCTCACCAATATTTCTGCCTTGCATGCCATTGTTGTGCATCCATCTACATGCAACTAATAAAGGTTCCTTACTCGAACCCCTATCTTCCAGGTTTCTCCAGTTGTCTTGCTGCACAGGAAAGCCTTTCCCTCACTGAAAACAACATCATATCCCTTATCTTCTAACATCGCCACAGAGATAAGATTCTTCTTCAATCCTGGAGCATGCATCACTTCCTTCAATACGAAGGGTTTACCAGACTCCCTCTCAAAGGAAATGGTACCAATACCGGTCGCATTGTATCTACCATCATCACCCATCTCGATGTGCACTCCAAGATATTTGTCTTCCAGATCAGAAAACAAATCTCGATCTCTTGTCATGTGAAAAGACGCACCACTGTCCAAGAACCACACCGATCCCATCACACTTGAAACCAAGCATGCGATCAATGAAAAATCAAGCTCAAACTGTGAGGCTAGAGCCTCTCCTGCTGCAGATCCAATAGCTTGCTTGTTCTTCTTCTTCTGCGGACAATTAGTGGCATAGTGTCTGTGCTGGTGACAGTGAAAGCACTTCCCCTTGGACATGTCCTTCTCCTTGCCTTTCGCACCAGACTGAGAAGCTTTCTTGTTCTTCCCCTTCTTTGCTTTGGCAGCCAAAGCGCAATTTTCTTCATCAGTTCCCTTTGATGAAGATCCGTCCCTGGTATTCCGCCTGATCTCCTCTTGCACAAGATCTAACCAAAGTCTCTCCCATCCTGGCAATTTCTCCCGACCATTGACAGAGTCCTGATAGGAATGCCAACTCTTCGAAAGACCAAGGAGAGCCAAGCTCACCAAGTCCTCATCATCGACAGTTACCCCCACACTTCCCAGCTCATCTCTGCACTGAGTGAACTTCGTGAGATACTTGGGCATACTGTCTCCCTTCTCACATTTGATGTTTCTGAGTTTATCCTTGAGCGCCAGCTTCCTCTGATCACTCTTGCTTTGGAATAGATCTATCAACGCTTTCCACATCAAGTATGGAGAAGCCTTTCCATGCAGGCTGGACACAATGTGATCCTTCACGCCCTCCAACAGAATCCTTCGACACTTTGTTGTCTTCTTTTGCCAAGCATCAACCTGCGCAGCATCAGTAGGCTTTGGGACATCAGCCTCTATGAAATCCTTCAGCCCATTATCATCCAACACTACCTCCATCCTGTCCTTCCATGCAATATAGTTCGAGTTGCCCTCAAGAGCATACTCCAATCGCAATCCGTTGAAAGACATTGCCACGTTGATACCAAGAAAACACTGCTGCAAATTTGAATTCCACCAGCTCCAAACTCAACCGCCTTGGATCTAAGATTCGTGAGAACAAAGTATTTCTCGTATAGAGATTGACTGTATGGGCTTTTACCGGATATCTCACCTTCCAAAGGAAGGATGAATCCAGAGGCTACTTGGCCTGATTACAGACTCTGCCTAAAGAAATAGAATGTAAACACTTCTTGAATAGTAGATCTCATGATCAACAGCTCTGATACCATGTAGAAACTTTTTCTACAAAGCATCTAGCTCTGATACCATGTAGAAATTTTGAATAATAAACACTTATTCAACAGAGATTATCCTAATTATACACTATTGTGGAATACATGCATAATACATAACCTCCTCTACGTTGATCATCAATTTAGCAGCATCAAAAACAATGAAACATCAATAGCATGCACACATTAACACAGTATGTAACCCGAGAAAAGCTTATAGCTGAAAACCCCACACTCTCTGTATATTAATGATTGAGAACATGTCACAATACATAGTACAATACTCCTCACAATTATCCAGCACTATCTCCACCTATTACACACAAAACTAGCTCAGATCTAAACAAGTCACAGGTTCAAATCTCCTTCGCTACTTTGCCTGCCTCTATTGCACACAATACCATGTGAAAATCACTCACCCTGGAAATCACGTGAGCACAGGCTATTTCACTGGGCATATACTATACAATCATCATGGGCATACTCAATACATTGATTGTGCAAGATCTCATGCACAACTATAGTCACAACTGATAGCAATCTCAACCTCTAACACCTGTCTCCACTGAACTGTACATGCACTGAGTTAACTGATGTATTCTTCAGTTGCATTATGAGTTAATAATTAGTGAATTAATTTAATCAATTAATTCACACAACTCATCACTAGTCTATTTGCAGTTATACTAATTACAACTAGTTTAACCAAGTCAAATTGAACACAACTCCATCAACTCCACATCCAACTCCATAGAACTCACATGCATGAGTTCTAACTGATGTCCTGCATGCAATAGCTCAACTGACTCACAAGAAAAGCGTATTTCCTTCTGACAGCTGCATGTGCCACATCTGTAGCTCAAACTGAAGTGCTCCAAGAGGATAAGATAAAGTTTATAGTCTAAATATTATTATGAGACAATAATATTTGACTTTTCTATTTTTAGCTTGGCAATCTAAAAATAGACTTTGATCACTCCGCTGTGAACCAGAAATAGAAGTCCATATATTTTTCCCAACATGACCAATCATCCATAAACAGCATCCTGCAACTCATAGACCATGATCCATATGTCTAAAAATAGACTTTGCGCCATAATTTGCCTGTGGGCCCACTTAGTGAAGGCGACTCCTTTCCACTAAGCTCCATCATCTTGTTGCATTCTCAACAGAGTGCGGGACTATAAAATATCCTGCTCGGGAGCTGCGGGATGTTGAAGATGCACGCAAGAGCAAAGAATCACAAGGTCCGCGATCGTGCACAGGTGCTACGCTGCTACGCGGGTTGACCAGAAAGTGACCGTTGAAGTCACTATTCATGATGGGATGCTCGACTTGAGGCCAAATGGAGCGGGCGGCAAGCATTTAAGACGCGATTTATGGGCAATATTTGGGAAAATCTATCGCCAAGAAAGCATTAATGAACCATAATTGGCGAGAATGGTTGAATTCAAATTCAAAAAGTGTTATAAAATAGAAAGAGTTGCCCAGCAAACAACACTTGATCATTCGCGAATTGAGCGATTGAGCAGAACCCTGAGTGTTGTTAGTCGAGCGTTGAGTAAGCCCCTGAATTCGCAAGTGATAGATTGCAGCACAGATACAATGACAGCAACTAAGGATGGACTGGGGATAGAAGAGATGATTGTCGGCGAGGCCGCGCAGGCCCTAACTGTGGAGAATGTTCCAGAAGGTGTCAGGATTGTGGTAGAGATCCCGAAATCACTGCATATGCCAAGACCCAAGAAGGATAAACAAGCAATGGCTCCCATACGCGTGTCCCCGCGGAACCCATTGCGTAGCAAACTGTTGATGGAGGAGAAAGGGAAAGTTGTCACTATAGAAATAGATGAAGAAGAAGAAGATTTGCAGGCCCTTATCATCACAGAGGAAGAAGATGAAGACATGGAGGTGGATATTCAACCTACACACTCTACAACAAAACTACCCACCTATGTCCCCCCACAAAAAGGGAAGGCCAAAGTACCCAAGGACCTGGATGAGACCAAGAGTTCACTCCAGACCCCGCTCCTCCCAGATGGCATTATGTTTGAAGGCACACACCTGGGCCACGTGCCAACCATGAAATTTGAAGATTGGGACCTCGCTGACCGCGAGAAGTTCCCTCACCTTGAGACCGGAAACCTTATGAAGAAGAACACCGTAGGGGTGGTGACAACGTTAGAGCTGCAGAAGTGGTTGCGCGAAGAGGAAAAGGTCGGGCTACTGAACCTACTATGAGTGCCACATTTCCACCGAACCCCAATAGCCATTTTCGTCATCAGGCAGATGCTCTGCCTAGTGCATGATGGGTATCTATGGATGGAAGAGCCCATCCCCATCATGGCAGACCTGATTCGTCGCATTTCATGACTTCCATACAAAGGAAAGGACCCCGCGACCATATTGGAAGGGAAGGGCAGTGATTTGGCCCTCGCAGAGGCCATGAAGACAAAGTACAAGCTGGAAAAGAAGAAGAGGGGCTACGCCATCTGCAGCATCAAGGACAAAGTAGTATGCGTAGCAACCCAACTCCTGGCAAGTAAAGTTATGCGGAAGTGTCGCGTAGATGAGGTACCTACGCTGATGATCGCACTGGCCGAGCAGTGCGTAGAGGGGGTCCAATTTAACTGGTCTGAATTCCTCTGCATGGAATTCTTATAGAGTTATCGTGAAGCCCAGGAGCAGGGTAAAACCTTCCACTATGCATGTTGTTGTTGTCCATAGTGCTTGTAGCAGGGGAATTATTGAAGGATAGTCAATTCCCCATAATTGACAGAGAGTTACCGAAGGCCGCGAAGTATGCTTTGCTCTGGGCCACGAAGGATGCAAAAAGGATACACGACAGCAAGATCTTCTGGGTGTTGATGGAGATGAACATCCGAATGTGGATCAATTGTAAGCCACGATTGTCGCCCACGGTTTACAGCAGTTTGCAGAGTTTTGTAGAATTTAAATCAAACATGCATAATGTATATATCAGGGCGTGAAAGGATCTGACGAAGCAGTGGACAAAGCTACCCTTTGTAGCCACTGACGACACCATTTTCAATGTCTTGGAGGCATGGCCACCGGAATGGCATGCCCCAGACATTGCAGATTTCGAGAGGTCAGCAACGCAGAAGAAGAAAGACGATGCCAAGCTGCACATTGCACAGTTGGCCAAGAAAAGGCGAAAGGAAACAACAACAACTGAGGTGTGGGCAGTGTGGGAAGCGGCACAAAAGGCAGTTGAGCAGGAAAAGGCCGCAGCAGTAGTAGCAGCAGCACAGGAAGCAGCTGCGAAGATGGGCGAAGGCCAAGCAATGCCTTCGCAAGAGCAGGAAACACATGAAGCAGAAACAGAAGAAGGAGGTGCAAACCCACGAACCGCATCCACACAGCTAAAGTGCCAACACCTAGTGGAGCGGGCAAGACTGCGGAAGAAGGTCAAGGCCTCAAAATTGTCCATTGACCCGATCACCCTAACCGAGGGTGATCTATATGAAATTGGTGAGACGGTGCACAATGCCACAAATGAGGCTCTCCAAGACTTCATGCAGGAGAACCACACTATTTTGGGGGCCCTCGGAGCACAATTGTAGGAATTACAGGTGCACCCCCCTTAGGTTGGTACCCTTTCAACCAACCTTGCAGTCGAATCCACAGCAACAAAGCAGAAGCTGCACGCATGGATGACGAACACAATAGTGTTGCCGGAAGGGGCTCTAGTGACATCAAATGAGGTCGATAGGTTTTCAGTTAACACGATTAAAGGTCACGGTGTTAATCTAGCTACCCTTCTGCGCGAGACATTGTATCTATTTCAGGATGGGATAACGGCAGAGCTGCGCGCTAGGGAGAGCCGCGCGCTTCAAGTCCTCAGCAAACAAAAGATATATATGGAACAACTCAACTTGCAGCACGACGAATTGGTGTCGCAAAATCAACAGCTGGTGTAGGTGATAGGAGACGCTTGCCAAAGTGTCCTGGAGCTAGCCATCCCAGCAGATCTACTAGCGGAAGTGTGGATCCACAAGTTAGCAGCAGGAGTCTGCGAGGCCAGGGAGGAATCGACAAAGGTTCAGCTGGAGCTGAATCTTCAGATCATCGAGCTACGGCTGAAGGTGCAGCCATATACTCCCCCGAAAGTCAGAGAATAGCGCGTTAGCGCTATCACAATGGGATTGGAGGAAATCGGAGGTGCAGTGCGAGACTACACCAGCATGTTGGAAGAATCACTTGAGGTCCTCATTACTCTGCAGGATGATCCCAACATCCATTGCTTAGAGATGGAGGTGCGAGAACTCCAACAATAGTATGACAGTGTCTGAGGAACTGCGCAGACAGTGGTCCTCACCCAGCGACTTTCGAAGATGTAGCAGGCTAAATTACTGAAGGAGCAGGTGGACTCAGCACGACATAAGGAGGCAGTTCTAAAAGCGTGCGTCCATCCTTGGATCGATGAGGCCTTCACCATTACGGCAGATATTGAAGGCAAGCTCGCGCACATACAGGGGATGCACACATTGCTGCAGAGAAGCACCCTAGACACAAAGGTCTCGGAACAGCAGATCTAGCAAGCAGCAGCTCAGTGTGCTACTGACCTCAGCACAGTTCGAGAACAGTTGGAGGGACTCCGCGCAAAGATCGCCATGCCGACAGAATGACTTGAGGGCGAGTCACAATGTTTGTGTTGGGGGCTTTTTGGGCATGGAATCCCCCCAAGGCACATTTTGGGGCTCAAAGCCCAAGTTTTGACCCAATCTTGTTGTAAAGCTTCGCGAATTGCGGGCGCAAAGCACGAAAGTATGATAGAGTCACAGGGTTGTTCGCCCTAGTTTTGTAATGTTATGTCGACTAGATAGACCTACCCATGGTCTGCAAACCATGGGATTGTATAAATAGAGCGAGGCTCTAAGTGTATATAGGATAGAGAATAGAAGAGAAGCATGAGAAGAGAAAGCAATTGAGTCAAAGTGTAAAGTGTGTCTTTGGGTCGTAGAGTAGGAGAAGGCTCTGCTGCTGAGTACGCAGAGGCCTAGTAGTCCGCAACTGAGTGTGCGGACCCCTGCAACTGAGTGCGCAAGGCGGAGTCGAGTCTGTAACAGAAGAAGGAATTAATAAAGAGAAGTTTGTTATCATTTTGTGTATCTGTTCTTGAATTAATGAATGATTGATATACTTTTCAAATATACTATTTATTTATTGCGTGCACTTGTATGAATGGTTTATGTTGTTAAGTATAACTTAAAGCACACAAGTAGGCTAAAAGAATCAACTAACATTGGAATACCAGTAAGGTCTTGGGTAATAACGCAAAAGCATAGCGTTCAGCCCTAAGTAGGGCTGCGCGATGGCAGTATATTGAGCTGTGAGGTACAGGAAAGTGCGCGAAGCGCCCTGCACATAGGGTCAAACCACGAACCATGCAACCTCATCAGACATCTCTAGGGTGCGGAAACCTGGTTCTAGCACCCTCCCATACTACTTCGGGTGAGACCTCAGTCTGCGCTCCGCGAGCTGTTGCCAAAAGGGCCAGTAGTATCGGGATTTGTTTGGCTAACTTAACTCGGAACCTGGTCAGGCCCCACTAAGCCAACACCAATCATAAGAAGTGAAATTGGATGAATGAAATTTATAAGCAAGTAAATTATGATAAATGAAATGTGCACATCATTGTTTATACATTGTGGGTTCCTAATAGCTCCAGAGCTAGGTTTAGGGCTTAAGCTATGGTTAATGAATAACCATAAAGTTAGGGTAGAGAAATGAAGTTGGTGAGATAAAGTTTGTGGAATGTACTTGATAATCACAGTTAGGTTAGAGCCTTGAACTTGGTCAAAGTTAGTAGGAGCTATAAATACCCTCAAAGTACTAGCGCATGGAACGTTCAAACTGGGAGTAAGGTTGTATGCAATCATTTACTATACGTGAGATTCAAGATGTTAATCACATTATTATATTGCTGATGAATGTTTTAAATCTCGTAAAGTCACAAAAATGATAAGATTTCTGATATAAATTTCACAGTCTGAGTTGTTGATCATGTTATAAGATGATGAATGGTTTAAATTTTGAAGTCACACGCTTGATAAATTTTAAGTATGATAAGCTTAAGATGCATGGATGAGTTAAAATTCAATTCAACTTTTGAGTAGAGAAAATTTATGATTTATGATTTCTATGTTCTTGATTTCCAATAAAAACAAAAAAAAAATATTGATAATTTGGAGTTTGAGTTAAGAAATATGTATAATTTCTTGGTTTTTTTATGGCATTGAATTCCTATATACACTTAAAAAAACAAAAACTAAACCATGATTTCTTCAAAAATTTAAAATTTTAGTGAAGTCTTCATGTGAGAAACACCAAAAACATAAAAGAATTATGTAACCAAAAAACATTTTGCACAATGAAAACTGCAACCTATCAATGGCATGTTCTCGAACCTCCAGTATAAATATCTTGAACAAAATTTCAAAGTATAAGGAAATTTTCAAACATGATGGCCCATAGTAATTTGACGAGATGTGAGTAAACAATGCTCTTGAGAAATAACCATGAGGTTGTATTCAAGATTCCTAGAAGGATCATTTATAATAAGGATTCTTATTAGGGTATTAAGAATTTTGGAAGTGCAGGTCTGTAATTACTGCAATTCTTATTGCAACAATGTTAGCAAGGTCGAGAGTTTTCAAAAACACGTGAGAAGATCACATAATGCTTACCAACAGTTGAGATATTGTAGATTAATTCAATTAGTGACAAACATGCCTCGCAATTTTGTTCTGACCTGAGAAACTTGTAGATTAATTCAATGAGTGACAAACAGGACTAGCAATTTTGTTCTGACCTGAGAAACTTATGGAATTGTCTTTCTAGAGCCAGTTGATGTGGTGAGTTGGGTTACTGGCACAGTGACAAGTTAACCATGTTGGGTATCCAGAACTGCTGGCAATTCCAATCTGAGACCTTCAATCCACCAGTGAGGAGCACATGTGCAGAAATTTATAAGATAATTTTTCTGAACTCGTTGACCAATATGGCATGCGCAGAAGCATAGGCAATAAGTTATTATAAATTATTATTGGATTATAACCCACGAGTATTAACAAAATATATTGGAATACAAAGAATAAAATGCATACACTATTTTTTCTCGAATGTGAGGGTGTATCAGGGTACCAACCTAAATTTGAGCTGCTCCCCAAGCTGGTTGGAAAAAATCACATTTTAATTTTCTTCAAACGTTCCTCAGGGGTTGTATACAATATCAAGATTTATGATATCAAGGTCGTAACTTGTAAATATGTTCAGATTTTACAATAGATTAGCAGCATAAGTGAATAAAGAGTACATACCTGATACCACTACCAGCTCTGATTGAGCAAGCATGTCATATTCAGACGACGACAGATTCGACAGTACAGTAGGGTAAATTAAAAGATGCACGTGATATATTACAACGATGTTATTTATTTTCATAATTAGAAAGGAAGAGCAATGGCAGAGGCAAATGTATCACCACAAAACACACAATTCATCAAAATTGAACAGCGGCAACGGACCTCATATGGTTAAATGCCAAAGGTGAAAGTGGTAAATGTGAAAGTTGTTTTCCAAAAGAGTCAATGCCAATGCCAATAACTGGGCCATTAAATTTTGTGATCAATATTAGTATGGAGGATGCTTACTCCCATAATGTACCACTAATTGTCAACCTCCAGAACTTGAAGGAATGGTAGCAGTGTAGCGGTAGGCCTGTAGTCCACAGGTATTACGCAGTCGGATCATAGATGGTGCATCATGATTCATGGAACGTTACATATTTTTGTAAATCCAAGGAGCTCCAAAGTAAACTAGGAAATCGACGATGCATTTAATGTTGTTGGTAAAAGGTTGCAGGCGGATCACTAATATTTACATTATGACTAGATTTTGTAACCTCAGCCTCAAGTATAATAGATAATTTCAAATATTTGTAACTTCAATTACAATATATTTTTACGGTTCAAATTTTAAATTAAACGTCAAACTGGCGAGTCCCAAACATGTCTTAGACGCCAAACCTGGCGTGGGAAAATTTTAACCTACTATCAAATACGTGCTAGAACTCAAAATACAAACGTCAATTTCCAGCCCTGTGGGCCCTAACTCGACCCTTGGTTCAATAATCAATGCTTGCGATGATTACTCTGGGAAACTGCACCCAATTGAACAGACGATGATGCCTTGGGAGCTAAAAAGCAGTGGTCGTCATGTCAACCATGCAATGTCTCACCAAACCTTGTTCAAAGTTCAAGGACCTGTATTTGAGTTTGAACAACAACTCGTATCTAAGATAATTGATTATGTATTTGATCACGTCGGCGTCAAGAATGCATATGACATAATAATTGATTATTATATGAAACGACAATGAGATATGCAAATTTGAAAAAAGTCAACTTTGCAAAAAAAAAAAAAAAAAATACTAATACTTCATTATAGATGCTATATATCACTTACAGTGACATAATATTTACAATCCTCAATATATATTAACAAAATATATTTTATTTATGAAAATCTCAAATTCCATATTCATTAAATCATCACACAGAAAATAAATATAAAACAATCCATTACACACATGATTTTAGAATGTGCTGTAGTTTCCATTGGTTTTCGAAATTTGTGAAATTATGGTTGGAATGGTTGGCTAATATTTTAATGTAATCTTAAAGTTCTCTATTATGTACTAATAAAAAATCAAATTTAAATTCGAGATATCATTATACAATATTAAATACAAATGATACATAGTAGCTATCCTTTATCGCTTAGTTTAAATATAGCTAAATTAAAATTAGTATTAAAGTGTAGAATCAAGTTAATTTAGGTTTTATTGATTGGTAAATTAAAGTATTTTGTTAATTGTAATTATGCATTGTTTGCAAGTATAAACAACTTTGTTGCTAATTTCATTCGTTGAAATATGAATTCATCCATTGTCACCCATTATCATCATTAAGTTAAAAGATGATTTCATTAAAATGATTAACCTAAAAATCCCATGTTAAATTTATACTCTCTTTAGTATATACTTTAATATAGTGTTTTAAAATACCATGCAAATAATTTGTTAGAGTTTTAATATATATATATATATATATATATGATAAAGAAAATGCAATCTCAGGGTTGTGGTTGTTAATGGAGCCGGGAGCTTTGCAATGGACCATGGCGATAACCTAAACAACACACAAACAGAGAGGTTACGATGCTCACATCTATGGGGAAAAATGAGACCTTATCACCATTAGTGGCCACGGTAATTGTTTCTTACCTCTTGTTATTTTCACCGTTGACAACCGTTCCTAGGGCACGCTGTCACCGCCTGCTAATTGTTGCCCTCGCTCTTTTATTTCTACTCCCCCTGACAGTTACAGAAGCCTTGATCCCACTGCAGCATGGATACCATGCATCTTGACGAAGTCGACTACACGACTGACCCTAACCTCAACCAGCAAATTTTCAGGCGACCTAACCCTTCGCTGGCCTAACCGTCCCCCGTAACCCTTCCACCTCATTCTGCAACAGCTCTCCTCCTGTGGTTACCTTACCTTGAACATCCACCTCCAGCCTTCATTTTGACTACCTCTCCATCGCCTCACCGGAACTAGACTGCCCACCTCTCTCTCCTGCGACCCTTCACCTCCTTATTTCTTGCTCACCCTCCTCTTCGCCCTTCGAACCCTCTCCTCCCAGCGATTTCCTTCGTGCTCCCCACTTTCCTTCCACATCTAAACCTGCCCCTCTAGGAGATTCGGAGCAGCAACCCCCCCTGATAATCCACCCATCGTTTCAGAGGTCATAGATACTGGCCTACCTTTTGGGTGTTTTGAAACCCCGGCCGTCAAAGTTTGCCCATCTGTACAAGGACCACAGCACGCACCTCTAGGTACTGCTGACCCGCTTTTGGATCACCCCACCACTCCCAGATCTGGAAAAAGGAAAACAAAGTGTGTGAGGGCTTCCCAGAAGGATTTCGCCCTCACGTTTGGCAAAGGTCTCGCCATGGGTGAAGTGGTCAACACGGCCAGGAAGGTCCTGGTGGGAAGGGTTAGAGGCCGAGCCTACTCTGCAGAGCGGCTCAATCAATGGGTAAAGGAAATATGGGGAAACACCTTCAAAGACCTCCCTGAGGTACAAATTCTCCCCTGAGGCTAGTTTGCACTACACTTCTCACTGGAAGAATACACCTCTCTAGCATTATCCCGCTACTGGCACATTGAAATGGCCCCAATATTATTGAAACGATGGAGTCCGCTTTTCGACCATCAATGGAGCAGATCGGGGTCGGACCACTATGGGTGAGACTACTGGGGCTCCCATTGCAATACTGATCTAAGGATGTTTTCGTCCATATCAGGAATACCCTAGGTACCTATTTGGACTACGACAAAACCTACATTCAATCCAGGAACAGAACATTAGCTCGCATTCTGGTGCACCTGGACACTAGGGAAGGTCTGGAAGAAAAAATCACCCTGCAATGGAGGCATTTCACCAGAATACAAATACTGGACTACGAAGGAGTCCCCTTCAGGTGCCGAAGATGCCACAAAGTTGGACATCTTTATAAGGAATGCCCTCTGGTGCAAAAGGACAAGAAACCCTTTACAGAAGCTGAGGATGCCACAGGGACACAAATTGAACCCATTTCAGGACCATCTACATCTGTTACTGTGATAACTAACGGGTTGATATCCTCCATTCCTCTAGACACTCATAGCAGACCTCGTCCACCTTCCCCGCCGATGACCAGATCACAGGCTCCTGCTGAGGCTGCTCGTACCTCGGGTACTCCCTCTTTCCCAATCTCTGATTTTATTTCCTCACTTGCATCCTCTACATCACATGTGCATGCTACATCTCTGGGATACACTCTTATCCCCATTCCCTATCCCCTCACCCCTCATTCATCGACTTTCTCCACTACCCCCCCCCCATCCTTCCCTCTTGATCCCCCCCTTGTCCCCTCATGCTCCCCATCCCTCCCCCTAGTGTTCCCCCATCCTTATAACCTTAGATCCTGCCTTGTCACCCCACAAGATGCAGATTTGGTCTGGGCCTAATACCCTCCCCTTTGAACCATAAACCCATCTATGGTCGAAAATCACATCTATCCAAAGCTATCCTAATAGCAGAGGCGGAAGTTGCCTCCGGCAGACAAGCCTCACTCGACTGGGTTCTTAGAGCACTGAACACCCTTGCTCAACTGCCTCCATGAAGTGCCTATCCTTCAATTGTAGGGGTTTGGCTAGTTCTCCCAAAAAACTAGCCCTCAAAAGACTATTTGACTCTGAATCTTTAGACATCATCTTTCTTCAAGAAACCTTGGGAGAAGCCGACCTCATCTCCCACACTCTCGACTCCCTAAAGCCTAGCTAGAATTTTCATTCCCTGTATGTTATCAGACGATCAGGAGGATTGGCTTTAGGATATAATCCTCACACCATAAACTTGAGGACCTCTTGGGGTGTTGACGGATTTATTAGCATAAATATCTTCTCTTCTGATCTAGGAGTGGACCTTCGTATTATCAATGTCTATGGACCATGCCACCACAGAGAAGCTTACATGAATCGATTACTCAACCTATCAATCATGTCCTCAGAAAACCTTATCATTAGGGGTGACCTAAACTTCTCCATTGGATATGGAGAATCCTGGGGTACCAATGCACAAGTTGATAGGCTCACTGTATCGATGGAGAGGCTACTAGAACAACACCATCTGACAGACATTCCCATGAACAAGCCCCTTCCTACTTGGAGAAATCGGCGTACAGGAGAAGCTACATTAGCTAGAAGGTTGGATAGATTCCTGATAAAGGACACTCTGATACAAAATCTATCCCTCTACAGACAATGGGTGGGATCTGGTGGAATATCGGATCACTCTCCCATATTCATGGAGATCTCGGGTCCACAAAAAAAACTAGGGGCACCTTACAAATTTAACTCCACCTGGTTAAATGACCCATCCTACATCCAAATGATAAATGAATTCTGGAGACTCCATCCCCCATCCAGAAGCAATACTTGGGCTGAAGGGTTCTGCTGGAACCTCAAAATGCTCAAAAATATCTCCATTAAATGGGTCAAGGAAAAATCCAAGAGAGATGATAATACCCTCACTACAGTGGAGCAATCTCTGGCTACACTTCAGGATGAGCAAAACAAAGGATTTACATCTGTTGAAGCCAAGGATCAGCTAATTGCTCTAGAAAATTAGACGATCAAAATCCTAAAGGAGAGAGAAGAAACCTAGCGACTTCGAAGCTGAGCAATATGGTTGCAAGCAGGGGATGAAAACACAAAGTTCTTCCAAAACTACGCTAAAGGAAGGAAAATATCCAACACTATCTGGCATATGCCCCGAGAAGATGGAAGCATGGAATCTACTTTCAGTCAACTCTCATAGTTAGGGTATACACACTTCAGAAATCTCTTCAGGGCTCCCCGTGAGGCATCCATTACTGAAATTTTCCAAACAGCTAGACACTTTCTTAGTTTCATTGATGAGGACTCTTATGAGGAACTTAATTCCCTGATCACACTAGGGGAACTGGAAGGAACACTAAAATGGTTCAAGAAATACAAGAGCCCTAGACTAGATGGATGGCCCATAGAATTCTTCCTTGCTTTCTATGACCTCATTGGCCCTGACCTACTTAAGGTGTTGGAAGAATGTAAAACAACAAGGCGTATGTATGATGCCATCAACACTACTTTCATTGCTTTAATCCCAAAATCCGACTCCCCAACATCTTTCAATGACTTCCGACCCATCTCTCTCTGCAACAGCTTGTATAAAATCATATCCAAGATCATAGCAAACCGCCTCCGCCCTATCCTGTCTAGACATATTTTGTCTGAACAATTTTCCTTCCTTCAGAACAAACAAATTCATGAAGCTATCAGCACTACACCAGAAGCCCTTCACTCTATCAAACATAAAAAGATCAAAGGATCCATTCTTAAAATTGATCTAGCTAAAGCTTTCGACAAGGTTAGCTGGCTATACATCAAAATGATCGTCACCCACCTTGGGTTTCCCCCTCCATTCATCAACTAGATCATGTGTTGCATAACCTCAGCCACTTTTAGTGTTCTCATAAACGACTCTGCTTCGCATTTCTTTCATGCCGAGAGAGGCCTTCGGCAAGGATGCCCACTTTCCCTCTTCTCTTTCTCATTGTTATGGAGGCCCTAAGCAGGCTCCTCACATCAGCCAAAAGGGATGGCCGACTACATGGATTACAATTGAATGACCTCTGCCACCTTACCCATCTACTTTTTGTCGATGATGTCCTCATCTTCCTCGATGGCAGCCAGAGGAACTCATCTACCTTCCATGACATCCTTAAACTCTTTGCAAAAGCCACCGGAATGGAAGCAAACCACACAAAGTCCACCATCACTCTCTCCTAGACTTCACCCTTGGAAGCCAAATCTGCATCCCATCTTTTTCCTTTCCAGCATCATCTTTTGGAGGATGGTCTAAAATACCCGGGCTTCAGGCTTAAACCTCACAGCTACCATATTGCAGATTGGATTTGGCTCGTTACTAAAGTTGAGAAGAGGCTAAAAAATTGGAACCATCACTTCCTTTCAAGAGCAGGTTGGCTAGTGCTCATAAAATCTATATTGGAAGCCACCCCTGTGTACTGGATGACTTTGGCATGGATCCTTAGAGAGATACTCGCTTGCATCCAAAAGATCTACTGCAGATTCCTTTGGAATGGATACAAAGAAGGTAATCCCTATGCATGGGTGGGATGGAATCAAATCGCTCTACCAAAAAAATGGGGAGGATGGGGATTAAAAGACCTCCTTGCATTTGCACATGCTCTAGCAGGTAAAATGGGATGGTCCTTACTCACTACTCAAAACCTCTGGACCAAGGTCACTTATCATAAATACATCTGGGATATCAATTGTTTGGAAATCCATTCTCCATATTATGCCCAGCATTCGAGAGGGACTTGCTTGGAAAATCAAAGTAGGCAATATGGCACGCATATGTTTGGATCCATGGTCCGGTGGGGGCAATCTGCATCACTTACCACATGATCTCATACTATTCCTAAACCAGAGGCAGATTAAAACGATCGAACAGGTCGCAAACAGGGAAAACAGCTCCATATTTGAACAAGTCTGGTTCTCTACATGGCACTTGGGTAAACCCGAACCCTGGTATCATTTCTGGGAGGGTTATATACATGTCCTCAATGAAGCACATGTTCACATAACAGAGGGATCTGACGAACTAATCTGGTCCCCGGCAGAAAACAGGAAATACTCTCCCAAAGCAGGATATCAATACCTGATATTGGATCGTCAACCACCTGCTCTCCTTGAATGGTGGTCAAAAATCTGGAAACTGAAAGGCCCCCCTCGAGCCAGACTTTTCATGTGGAATGTGCTTCGCAACAAGACTCCAACTAGAGAAAACCTCATGTGCAGATCGCAATTTGGGCCGCACTAGTGTGTCCTCTATACGCAGGCAGCAAAGACCAATGAACACCTCTTTTTAACCTGCCCTCTCACTGTTCAGCTATGGCAACAAATAATACACCTCCTAAAAAAAAAGGCAGTTGGCATGGACTGTCGATCACTCAGGCATGGATAAATTGGAATAGAGTGCATTCAGACTGCAAGACTCGATGCATACCCCTCCTTTTATGTTGGAAGATCTAGTTGACTAGAAACAAAATCATCTTCCAAGGTTCCCCGACTCGATGGCCTCTCATCACTACAAATGTTATAGCTGCTTATCATGAAATCCTTGAAGAGACACAACCCTCTACAACACGTGCTCATGCCCCTGAAATTATTGATCGAACTACCTCGTGGGCATACTTCGATAGTGCAGCCCAATCTCATGGATGTGGGGGGGGATCTCTTCTATACCTATCTGATCAACACTATTACAAAATAAAAATGGGATTGGGGGAGGGTACAAAAAATTTTGCAGAATTGATTACTCTCATAAATTTATTGCACTTTGCACTTGCACACTCATGCAATAACATACAAAATTTTGGGGATTCAAAAATCATCATAAACTGGTTCAACAACATAAATACCTATCATGCACATTCCCTCAAAAACAATCTGGATGAGATTATGGTTTACAAGGCTCAATTTAACTCGATCATTTACCAACACATTTACAGGGAATATAACGATGCTGCTGACAAGTTATCTAAGGAGGCTACGACACAACCCAAAGCACTGTGGATAATACTAGAACAACACGGAGCAGAACAATATTAGTTCTACCACCAGCCTTACATCAACAAATCTTATCCTCTGAGGGACCAAGCACAAAATTTTTGATGGACATAACAGCTCAATTTTTCATATATGTATATATTTATGTTGATAATCTATCTTTCTATGCAAACTCTGAATACCCTTTGTGGTGAATACATATAGCACTCTAATGGTTATGGCTTCGGCATATATATTATTTTTTGACAACTATGAACCTGGTTTCGATGCATATGCCTGTGGTATCTACTACATGTAATTTTTCAAATTAATGGAAGATTGCGATTTCTAATAAAAAAATTCTTTTATTTATAAAAAATATATAAATATACGCATATTTTTAAACCAATTTTAATAAAATTCATGAAAATAGGCAAAATAGAACGAGAAGAATCCTTCCAATTGTCATTCAAAATCTAATATTAAACATTAATTAACAACAACATTATAATAATAATAATGAAAATATCATTACGTTGAAAATTAAAATAATAATATCTTATATTTAAAAAATACAAAAAAAACCTAATCAAATAATTAATATTTAATATTAAATTTGTTTTATTATATATCTTTAATATTTTAATAATTTTAAAATATTAAATATCTTTAATGATTTAAAAAACTTTTTAATAATCCCACAATGGAATGATATTTTCCGTACAAAGCATAAACATAAATAAAAAATTGAGTTTTTTTATCTAAGAAGTCGTCTAAAGAGGAATTGCCCGGATAGCCAAAAGTGGTTGGAATCTGGGCAAAAAAAATCAAAAAATCCAATAGAGACAGTGTTTGAATCGTGTTTTTGACAATGGAAATGGATTTAGTACCATCAAAAACATTTAGGACACCTAAAATTTTTAAGTTGAACAACTATAACTTGGATTTACAAAAATTCTTTCTAGATTTTCTCTAAATATAACCGGAATTTCCTAACTTTCCAAACAACTCTTCAGTCTTATTAGACTACACATTTTACCTAATATTAGTGTAGATATTTGAATTGTAGTTTCAAACAATAATATATTATATTACTTTTCATCCTTAATTGTGAGTGGTCGTCAGCCAATAACATTTAACTTGAACCCAGTTCTCTTAAATTTAATACTCAATTGGTGTTCAATATTCTTAATTGTCCACCAACCAGTTTCATAGGGATCCTGCTTGTCGGCGTGCACGAAGGTAATAAATTAATAAAAAAAAAATCTGATTGGTCAGTATCTGTAACAGTGGCAGTGACCACACTTTGTAATCTGGGCCTTGTATTTTTGAGAGTCGTGGATGCATTTAACACACCGTATTAATCAATAAAGTAGGTTGATAGCCTAGAATTAATATCATAAATGTATAATATTAATTGAGTCGAGTAAGTTGATAGGTTAGAATTAATGTTATAAATATATAACACTAATTGAACCAAGAGGCTTATTTTACAGTTCTACAACTCAGTATGATGTATAGCACTGTCTTTTTGTCATCGAAATTGAAATTTTGTTATTTTGATCAAAATAAAAATTTTATATTTAACATAGATCAATATTGCTTTCTAAAAAATTTAACCATAACATGTTAAATTTAACCTCCAATCAAATTAAATATAAATTAATTAAATTATTTTTAAAAAATAATAAATTTTAACGTATAATATTCAACTATACATATTTTGCAAAAGAACAATTGGTCAAATCAAAAAATACAAGTTTGACGAGAAAAACCAATTGCAATATCTACTACGTGCCGCAGAAATAATAAAGCAATAGATTACCGTGTGATAATAAAGAAATAATAAAGCAATAGATTACCGTGTGATAATAAAGCAATAGATTCCCCTGTGATTTTAGACCAGTATTATGACTGATTAGCAATAGAATACCATGTGATAATAAAGCAATAGATTCCGATGTGATTTTAGACCAACCAACCACGAAGAAAAGTGTGTTGCGGGTCATGCCAACTGTGAGTACATGGAAGATGACAACAAACTACTATTGAAAACATATAAAGGTAACAATCATATCCAATTACAAGCTCCCCACCTACAACCTCTTTCTTGTCGTACATTTTTTTAATTTATTTTGGATTATTTTTTTAAGTATCTCAACTACGTTGTTTTCAAACAATTTTCCAATTTGTCCCTCTCAAACAAACCATTTTCAATGAAGATTTTGTAAGTTGGCATTCGTTCCCCAGAAAAATGAATTTCAAATAATATAAAATATACAATAAGAAGCCAAAAGACAAAAAAAAAAAATGTACCTCACAAGATTTAAAAAATAGAAATCAAAGTACTTTGTTATTATGCATTGAGAGAGAGTTTATTTATTTCTATGAGTTTATTCGGCAAATTCATAAAAATGTAAAATAAATGGAAGGAAAAGGCTTTATGGTTCTAAGTTTTTTAAGTTATTTAATTTGTTGTTATTTATTAAAGTGTGATAAATTTATTTAAAAATTATAGTGGTAATAATTGAAATTAATTTCGTTTCACACGAGTATAAGTCTAACTCAAATGTTAATTTTTTAGTAAAAAAAAAAAAAATGGTTGAAAGTAACACTACACCATAAAAGTGTAAAACAAATGTAATATCATATATTTGGTTATTTTCATTGTTATGGAGTATGACCATAATTTAAATACCATATAAAACCTCTTAACTAAATTTTGAAAATTTATATTATTAAATATAAATGATGTGATAATTATATATATATATATATATTGTCAAATTTTTCAATAGATTTAGAGGGTTTTGTTTTATAAGGAAGTCAAGGCTTGAAATTTATGGTAATAGGGGGAGACACCAAAATAATCTAATCATGTTAAGGGCTAGTGTGATCCAAGTTGGGTACAATTCCTCACTGATTTTGACTGCTTAGATACCCCTGAGTTATGTTTTTTTAAACCATGAGCTACTTCTAGAAATCATGAATATGTTAAAAAAAATCTTTATCTATATATATATATAACTTCAAGGAATTAAGTCAATTGGTTATTGCCAATATTATTAAATATTTGGTTAGTTCTATAATAATAAATGCTTGATTCACTTCTATGAATTAATTGTTCTAAATTATATATATATATATATATATATATATATATATATATATAACATTTAACTTGTGTCTCAATCATACTCAAATCTTATAAATCTTATAAGGAGAAGCATATTAAAGTCTACAAGACGCTATATTAGCTCTATTGTCAAAATACCATCACTACTTCCTAAAAGGTGGACATAGGTTCATTGAATCAGATGTTAGTCAACTAAAACTTAGGAACACAAACCCTTGGTCAAAAGAAAGCTATGATGTAGTGTTGTGTGACAACCCCTTCCTCTTCTTCCACTATTTTTTTGTCCATTGAGAAACACCAAATTTTCATGTCATAATGTTTTGCTCTCGCTAGATAACTTTATATAATTCTATAAAAAGTATAATACAATTTTTTTTACCAATTTCCAACGTGATTCTCTATTGTCTATAGAGCCAAGTTCTAGAATGTAGAACGTGTAGTTAGCCATTTGGGATAAGTTTATAATCTCCAAAAATATAAGCGTTATTAATCCCTGACTCATTTGCAATGGATACTTTTAGAATCTCTAAAAATATAAACCCTATTAATCTCCGACTCATTTGTAATTCTAAGAAGGGAAATGCCCAATTATTCGTGTTTTTAACTAGTCTTAAGGAATAGGAAAGTAAATGATAAGCATTTAGGTAGATAAATTTACTAGCACCATAAACACCAAGGTTGCCTTAAGAAGCCCCATTAAATAAAATACGCCTATGCAACATCTAAGTCCAACTCACCAATCAACATGGCCATTTCTTCTTTCACATGAACCTTGAAATCTTCTCAAATGTACTTAACCTTGTGAAAGACATGCAATGGAGATAGAATGTGGTCTTGAAAAATGACTTCATATTCAAGTGGCTAGTATAATAACAAAGGAAAATACTTGTACTTTTTACAACAAAATCATCCATCCATGAATTTAAAGCTTCAAACAAGGATTGGCCAAGTGCTATTAATCAAGGTTCTAATAGCATCTTAAGAGTGACAATCAACAATAAGAAATTGAATTGTTTCCCACTCTATCTACAAATATGATTTGATGCAATACTTTCCACTAGTATCGAGTTACTCTTGACTTACATATGAAGCATAACCCAACTTTAGAATGTAGAACCATTTATTAAGTTCAAGTATTATACTGATTTGTTGATATCTAGATGAAACTTATGATTGCTAGCCTCCATTCATCATGTAAGAAAAACTATCATTACCTTTCTTATACCTTCACAAAGGAGTTCTTATTTTTCGGAAGTCTTTCATCTCTCATAGCACATCTAATTTTGAATATAAATACATCAAGGTAACACATGAATATTTAATAAATAAATATGGTCTAACATATTCGTAGAGAGTTTGAAGGAACCTTCGCAGCCAATCCAAGGGTACATTCCTACTCTAAACTTATTAACATAAGTCACTTCTTATGTTAACCATGAGCCAAATATTGGAAAGAAACAACTATTTCTTTCTATTTAGTATATTTAGTATATGTATTTTTTAAGGGTTTATTATCTAAATTTTTAGGGGTATAAGATCAATAATTTCTTCAATGGGCATGTCTATTTTGGAATAGAGCTTCCATAATTTTAACTATGCTGATAGGCATGCCTATTTTGGAATAAGGCTTCCAAAAGTTTATTTTAATTATCAATATTTATTAGGTGGATGGTAGGAATTTAACCTCCACAAAATATTATAGAATATTCATAGTAATATACACAAATCAAAGGTTGAGATTTATATCCAAAGTAGTCATGTCATTTTTTCTCTTTTAATTAAATTGATTAATTGTGTTGAAAGGCCCTCTCCAGTCTAGTATGGAAGAGATGATGTAAGGTTATGTTATGTAAATATTTTGACTTGATCAAATTACATAACAATAAAAAATAAATTAAATTACTACCATATGCATATCTCGTACATATACTAATAATTTTAGCAAAAAATTACACAAAAATCAATCTTGTAAGCTAATAAGAGAGCATGACATAATTACGTCAGAAATGATGGGCCTCTAACCATTATGGACCCCAACAATCATGGCACTAAAGTTTCACTTTAATTAGGGATAATGGAAGATGAATATGTTCACCAAATTCAAAATAGTATGTAGATTGAAAATCCACACTCCCCTCATTTTTACAAGGGACAAGAAGAACAAAGCAATGTATGTTTCTCATATAGTTTGAATGTCCTTTTAAGAGTTATTTGTATTTTGTCTCCATATATTGTATTGGACAAGACATTAATAAAAATATTTGGTATTTTTATTTAAAGGGAGAATTTTTGTTTGTAACAATTATTCTAAAAATGTCTAATTTTATAAAATTTCCATAAACTCTATAACATATATAAGATATAATCGGTACTGACTTTAGTGAAACCATCTCTTTAAATACTCTTATAATCAGTACTGACTTTAGTAAAACCATCTTTTTAAATAAATATATAATCGGTACTAACTTCAACACAATCATCATTTTAAATAAATGTAAATTCCTTTTTTCGAAAATAGAAAAAGAAAACAAAACAACGCACACATGTTAAAAATCACCAAATTAACTACCCACAATAACATTGTTGTAAATACCCTTTCTTTTAAATCCTATTAACCTCCATAACAATCTAAGCAGAGCATTCAATACTATTAACCTCCACAACAATTTAAATAGAGCATTAAGTGTTATTCCTAAAATTTAAGTATGAAATGCCCCCGTATGCATGAAATGGACATGTCATTGTAAAAAATAATGACAAATATTATTTACTTCGACATAAATTAACAAACGTATGCAATGCATCCATATGCATGAACTAAATATGTAATTATAAAAAGCAATAGAAAATATTATTAGTTAAAGTGGACTATTCAAAAATCATGAGAAATTAGTCAGTTACGACTACCTCTCATGGAAATGGTCACAGATGAATGACTTTCTTAATGTAGTTGAATCCCAAAAAATGATATCTAATATAATGCACTGTGAAAGACCCTCAATACTTAAATACATAAGAGTTAAGGGAGCTCTACTTGAATGGTTCATGAGGTACAATACTTGCTAAGGTTTTCCAAATGGGGTAGCAAGCTAAGTGGGCTTGATTGTGGGGAAAACTCCACAGTTAAGCGCGCTTGAGCCAAAGGCAATCTGGGGTGGGTGACCTCCTGGGAAGTCCAAGTTACCAGGTGCAAGCCCCAAAAGTGATGATTGATGCTATGTGATTCATTTCACTAGTTTCAATCCCACTTATTCAACCCTGTGAGCATCACCCGATGCGATGAGTGCTAAGTGGACTATTCAAAAATCTTGAGAAATTAGTCAGTTACGACTACCTCTAATGGAAATGGCCATAGATGAATGACTTTCTTAACGCAGTTGAATCCCAAAAAATGATATCTAATATAATGCATTGCGAATGACCCTCAATACTTAAATACATAAGAGTGAAGGGAGCTTTACTTGAATGGTTCATGAGGCACAATACTTGCTAA
Source organism: Pinus tabuliformis (assembly GCA_031772625.1). Taxonomy (NCBI): domain Eukaryota; kingdom Viridiplantae; phylum Streptophyta; class Pinopsida; order Pinales; family Pinaceae; genus Pinus; species Pinus tabuliformis. The sequence goes on along the minus strand of CM062810.1, from coordinate 614,392,724 downwards.
GGTTTTTCAAATGGGGTAGCAAGCTAAGTGGGCTTGATTGTGGGAAAACTCCACAATTAAGCATGCTTGGGCTAGAGGCGATCTGGGATGGGTGACCTCCCGGGAAGTCCTGGTTACCAGGTGCAAGCACTGGAAGTAATGATTGACGCTATGTGATTCATTTCACTAGTTTCAATCCTACTTCTTCACCCCTGTGAGCATCACTCGATGCAATGAGTGCTAAGTGGACTATTCAAAAATCATGAGAAATTAGTTAGTTACGACTACCTCTCATGGAATTGGTCATAGATGAATGACTTTCTTAACGCAGTTGAATCCCAAAAAATGATATCTAATCATTAATAATATTTACAATTACATATCTCTTTCAACTTCTAATTGAGATTAATTTGGCCTTTCAATATTTGTGCGCTCTTCCTTCTTCCTTTTGTAATAGTTTCTTCTGTATTCTCTACGAGTCTCAATGTCTCTTATTCGATCATATTTTTTTTTTGCAATTTCTTTGATTTCTCATGATAATTCAACCTATGTATATTTTTAAAATCCAATCCAAAAAAATCAATTTCAAAATCCTACAAAAAAAAACTCACTTTCAAAATTTAGACCAAAAAATCACATTAAAAATTCAACACAAAAGACTTACTTTCAAAAAAACTCGCTTTAAAAATTCAGCAAAAAAAATTACTTTTAGAAAAACTCACTTTAAAAATTCAGCACAAAAAAATCACTTTAAAAATTCAACGCTAAAGACTTACTTTAAAATTTAAGCGAAAAAATCTCACTTAAAAAATTCAACCCAAAAGACTTTAAAAATTAAGCTAAAAAATCTCACTTAAAAAATTCAATGCAAAAGACTTAATTTAAAAATTAAATTAAAAAATCTCACTTAAAAAATTCAACCCAAAAGACTTACTTTAAAAAATTAAGTCCAAAAAAGTTCCTCCAAAAAATTCAACCCATAAGGTTTAACTTAAAAGTTCACTCCAAATGAGAAAAGAGTGTGAAAATAATATTTCAACTCCATTTATTTATATCGTTCGGGTGAAACAATTTTTTCAGAGGGTCGCTTTGTTTCATTTTTGCGGCTGATGGAAAATATTGACACATTTTCGACCGAACTTTTAAAAATAATTAGACCAAACTTTTAATATAATTCAGCCGAATTATTTTTCCGTCTATTTTCAGTAGATATAAATTTTATGGAATTTCATAGAAATTTGCTAATTTTAATTAATCTTCTAAAAAACATGTGTGCAAAAAAATTATGAAGGGCATTATGATTCAATGAAATCAAAAATCCGTATCTTCAAAAATACACAATAAAAAAATATGAAAAATTTATGGTTCATTACATTGGTCTGTCTTCTATAATGGGTAGTTTTTAGTTTTTTAGTTTATAACTAATATGTTGAGAAATTTGACATTCAGCTAAACATCTTCAAAATCTGGAGTTTTTCATATTGGTTCAATTCAAAAAATTCTAGTAATTATGATGTGCATCAATTGGTTTCGTAAATATAACAATATCGAATTAGAGTCTGTCTAGTTTGTTGCAACACATTTTTTTTTCAAAAACGCCAAGTTAACAAAAAATACACTAGTGCTAAAAAAGATGACGTGTTATGGATCCCTTCATTTTTTAAGAACATACAACCAAACAATTGCTAAGTTGACATATCAAATGTGAATAAAAAAAATGCCAAAAAATAAGTAATAGAAAGCTAATAAAATTTCTGAGAAGTTTTCTTTTTATTGTAAAATGAAATTCTAAACATAAATTTTTTTTTTGCTTGCCGAAAGTTGAAAAACTTCTAAAAATGATATATTTTTTTCTCAAAAAAAGCAAAAAAATGTAACCCAACTTCACATTTTCACCTAGATTAAGAATTACTCTACATATTATAGAGAAATGTTATAAAATTATTATGCCAAACACATTTTCTTACGTAGTATGAAAGATATATTATTGTGTCTTATTATATAAATATTTTAATTTTAATCAAATAAAATAATAATTAAAAAAAATTATTAATAAAATATCTTACTATTATAAAAAAAATTAAACTAATATCTCAAAAAAGAGATATATATTCTTTTCGGTTGATATGTGTTATGGGAATGGAAAATGAGAAATTACCTAACCACTTCTCCAATAAAATTTGTGTGGCCCTTTTGAGTTAAAGAAGTCGACATCTAAAAGAAAAATTCGCTCCAAACATATATTAAATTCATTGTAGGGAATGTCCAGGTATTTGAAAAAGAAATATATTCTTTTGGGTTGATATGTGTGATTGGAATGGAAAATGAGAAATTACCTAACCACTCCAATAAGATTTGTGTGGCCATTTTGAGTTAAAGAAGTCGACATCTAAATTTTTTTTCCTCCAAACATATATTAAATTTATTGTAGGGAATGTCCAGGTATTTGAAAGAGATACATATTCTTTTGGGTTGATATGTGTGATGGGAATGGAAAATGAGAAATTACCTAACCACTCCAATAAAATTTGTGTGGCCCTTTTGAGTTAAAGAAGTCACATCTAAAAGAAAAATTTCCTCCAAACATATATTAAATTCATTGTAGGGAATGTCCAGGTATTTGAACTGCTCGTTCATTGGAAAATAAGAACAATGAAAAGTTGGATGAATGTGGATTATCAACAATCTTGTCAATTGGAATCTTTAATATTTAAATCCATTGTATGAATAATCTAAATATTTTGTATGTTTGTTGTTTGAAATGGGAATTTTTGTTTCATTGATTAGACAATATAGGGTCAACATTCAATCTTGTTATCTTGGGATCCTCAATATCAATTCATATCTTTTATGAGCCCGTACATAAACCCATGTGCCATATGTTGACATTATACCATACCTTATGGACGTTTCCGGAACCCAAGGGACGTTTGCATATGATTGGACATCTTTTGAAGGCACCCACAAGCAAATATTATGTCAAAGGGTAAATACTTCCGAAAATTTGTTTAAATGGGACGTTGAATGAAGAGGACCATAGAAAACCACCAGGTAAGCCAACTTAGGTAGGAAGAGCAACTTGCATATGGAGCACCATTACTAACCAAGTGGCACTATGACATCGGCACGCGCTTAATAATGGTGCGCCATTCATAATTAATTACACTCTCAACGCCAATGTAAACCAACGCAACATCATTTTATGTATATAAATAGTTGACATCTAATAATTCTATTGGATTTTTTTGTTACAATTTGGTCAAATAAATTTTGATTATATATATTTAATACGTTGAAATTTAGGTCTGAATAAATTTTAAAGTATTTATATTGTTTAGAAATTATAAATAAAATTTGTAATTTTAAAATATTTTTATAAAATTTAAAATGAAAAATATATTCCCAAAACCTCGCAAACTTAAGAAAGTAAAACTACCACCATACATTTATAGGTTCGTTCAAAAGTTATGGAAGAGTTTTTTTTTAGTGATGTATAATTCCATGGTGGAAAAGTTCTTCAAAAATTGTTCATATAAAAATAATAATATCTTTATAATAACCCCACACACCATATCTTTATAATATCCGAGGTCTCCATTCATGGCGGAACTCAAGGGTCCACGCTCACCAATGGTGCACAATGTAACAGCAGCCCTCTCCCCACCGCTCATGAATATGACCGATTTCATTAGTCCTCCCATCCTTGAACAGCAAGAGGAGGCGACTGTTCCATCACCGCCGGCCATGAATAAAGTTGACTTCGTTGTGGGATCGCACCCTATACAAATCTCATCATCATCCCCCTCCCCCACTAAATTGTCCACTGCAAATCACAAAGGAAAAGAGGCCCTCACGACACCGACCCCTTATAATTCTCCATCAGATTCGCCGGTCAATAGACATGATAGTGACATCGATCTCCTCCTCCAGCGCCATCCATCCATTCTTGAACCCCTGACGATCCATAAGCCTTCTTTCCCCTCCATCAGCCCTAACTCTGCCAAAAATATTACTGTAAGAAAAAAGCAAAAAGGGGGTAGCCGCCACTTCAGAGGTCGGACGATTGCCTCTGAACTGGAGATCACAAACCTGCCTTTGGTTGATGTCCCGATTCACGAACTTCCCTCCCCACAGCCTCTTAGAGCATGCTCGGCTGGTCAACCCTCTAAATGACCTTCTTAATCTCCTACAACATCAGGGGTCTTGGTGCCGCCCCCAAATTTCTGGCGCTGAAGGAGACCCTCGTCTCCGCTCACTCTCACATTATTTTCATTCAAGAAACAATGCACTCCAGCACAGTGTCCCTGGCTTTTTTCAGGAAAATGTTTCCTTCATGGCACATGGCGGCCACAGATGCAGTGGGTTTATCTGGTGGATTGGTGACTCTATGGGATCCGCTAAGGGTCAAAGCTAAAGCATACAAGTGATGTGCCGGTATCCTCATCTCGGCCTCCATCAGAGGACGACCTCACATCCTAAATCTCCTAAATACATATGCGCCCTACCAGAACAGAGCACTCTTCTGGAAAACTTTATTTGATTCCGAAATTCTTGATGTTCAATCTCTTTTAATTGCAGGCGATCTAAATCTCACTCTCAACTCAAATGAATGCTGGGGCCAGTGTAGGACAAAGGACAGTATGGCTGACAAAATGAGACAGGAACTCCTACAAAGGGACCTGGTTGATATCATTCCCGAAAAATTGGCCCCTACATGGGACAATGGCAGGCTTGGCTCAGCTTTTATCGCCAAAAGAATCGATAGATTCATTCTAAATTCCAGTATCATTGAACAATGGGGAATGCCGACAGCAAAGACTGGAAGTGATTCCACATCAGACCATAAGCCCATCTTTTTGGAATGGAAGTTTATGGAGCGCACGATGGGCTATGCTTTTAAGTTTAATAGAGTTCATCTGTTGGACGACTCTTTCAACGAGTTTATAAAAAATTTCTGGGCGAATCTTCTACAATCCGATGAGGCAATATGGCTCACCTTTCGGGAAAAAATACAGTCTCTGAGAATCGCTACAAAAGACTGGCAGATAAAAAAGATGAAGCAAGATAAACAGGACCTACATCTCATAAAAAAGGAAATAGGTATCCTTTCCTCCTCTGTCCAATATAGCGGTCTTTCTATGGAAAAAAAACTCTCCTCTGGTCTCTGGAAAAAAAAAAGCAAGACCTGCTGCAAAAAGAGGAAGCCTCTTGGCGGCTCAAAAGCAGAGCCACCTGGTTGAAGGAGGGTGACCGGAATACGAGGTTTTTTCACAATTTTGCAAATGGCCGCAGAGCAAAGAACTCAATATGGAAGATTGAGGATGGCAATGGAGGCTTTTTTTACTCTCTGCAGGATATTTCGGCTGAGGCCACTAGGTTCTACAAAGATCAATACAAACGACAGGGAAGCGATGTTACTGACATGATGTGGGCAGTCGACCTCTTACCAGTCATGTTTGATGATAGCAAAAATGAGGAGTTTTTCAGACCTGTATCGGAAGGTGAGCTTCTGGATACCATAAAGAGCTTTAAAAAAGATAAAAGCCCAGGGCCCGATGGCTGGCCCATAGAATTTTTTTCTCATTTCTATGATCTCTTCAAAAAAGACTTGCTGGACATGGTAGATGCCTCCCGCATCTCGGGTCATATTAATGGAGCTCTATCCGCCACCTTCATTGCCCTTATTCCCAAGAAAGCAAAATCGACATCTTTTGGGGATTACAGGCCGATTGCCTTATGCAATTCCCTCTACAAGATAACCTCCAAGATCATTGCTGAGCGAATGAAGAAAGTTCTCAATTCTTTCATCACCAAGGAGCAACATGCTTTCCTCAAGGGCAGACTTATCCTGGATGCTGTAGCCATGGCTCAAGAATGTCTTTTCTCCATCTGCTCCAAAAACACGGACGCTGCTGCTCTCAAGATTGATTTAAAAAAGGCCTTCGACTGTGTGGATTGGGGCTTTCTCAGAATTCTCCTCGCAAGAATAGGTTTACAATCTCAAGGTATTTGTTGGATTATGGCATGCGTTGAGAGTGTAAATTTCTCTGTCATCATAAATGGTGTTCCATCTACTTTCTTCAAAGCGGAGAGGGGGCTCCGCCAGGGATGCCCCCTTTCCCCCCTTCTCTTCATTTTGGTCATGAACTCCCTCAGCGCCCACATTAATTTAGCTGTCTCTGAAGGAAGGTGCAAGCCTATAAAAATGTGTAAGGACATCACTCTTTCACATAATCTCTTCGTTGATGATATTTTGATTTTCGCTATCCTCTGCAAATCCACATGGGCCTGCTTATATGTAATATTTCAGAAGTTCCAACTGGCCACGGGCTTGGCCATCAACAAATCAAAGACAGTGCTATATCACAATGGAACAAATCTCCAAACAGCACAATGGATAGCTGAACGATTTGGTATAAATCTAGCGCTGTTAAATGATGGTTTCACCTATTTGGGTTTCCGCTTAAAAGCAAAGGGGTATCGCATTCGTGACTGGAACTGGATCATCGACCGCTTCTACAACAAAATATCATGCTGGGAAATGCGCTTACTCTCCCTCGCAGGAAGATTCATATTGGTGCAAACAGTACTCTCCCAACTCGCTGTTTTTTGGAGTCATCTCTTCCTTCTGCCCGCATCCGTTTCAAACAAAATGAAGTCTTTGGCTGCAAACTATATGTGGGGCGGTCGCTCATACCAATCAAAGTTCCACCTTGTCAAAATGGATTCCATTACAAGGCCAAGGAAGTCTGGCGGATGGGGCCTTCTGCACATGAGGTTTTTCGGTAAAGCGCTCCTTTGCAAATCTCTTCACCGAGGCATATATGGCAACAATCCATGGAGCACCTTCATCAGACAGAAATATCTCAAAGGACGGAATATATCTTACTGGCACAGGAGGTCCACCATAGGCATCAGGAACGGCTCCACCATTTGGTTGAACTTCAGGAAGATACAGTCTTTTTTCTTGCAGAACTTAAGATGGTCTATAGTTTCAGGCGAGAATGTTCTCATCGGCATCGACCCAACTCAGCACAGGCTTGAATCCTCCATTCCCCCAGCTCTACTTACCTTCTTCCATTCAAGGGGCCTTTTCACCTGGAACAAGCTTATTGATTCGTGGTCCTCACAACAGCCCATTTGGAAAAATGAAATTCAACTAGCTTTACCCCCTCCCCTCTGTCCCCTATGGCTTTCTGTCATAAACAGCTTCTCCAACAAAGGAATCATACAAATGGGCACAAAGGACGAACTGGTATGGTCGTTTGAGAAGCCCACCCTCCCTCTTACTGTCAAAAATCTCTACTCTCTCCTCTCATCAATCCTTCCGCCATCTCCCCCGACCTTTCCCTCTAAGCTCTGGAAAGCTCCCTGCCCTCTAAAAGCGATCCTCTTCTCATGGCTTCTCTTCTCCAACAAGAACCTCACCTGGGAGGTTCTCCAAAAAAAAGGATGGCACGGTCCGAGCAGGTGTCAACTGTGTTCAGCTCAACAAGAAACTAACACTCACATGTTCTTCGAGTGTGCTGCCTCTTCTTCAATCTGGTACGAGCTCTCTCTGACTTATGGTTTTTCTCACCGGTTATTTCTAACTGTACAGGATGGTTTCTTCTGGTGGAGTACACAGCGCCCCTCCTGGCGTGCTCTCTTCATCCTCACTTGCTGGTTCATCTGGAAGTGGAGGAACGAACGTATCTTCCAGAACTCCTGCCAGCCCCTACACTCCATTTTGATATCTATTTCGGGCTCCATGCCTTCATCGGACTAGCTCCTTTCTTATCAGGCAGCTTTTCACCTGAAAAAGATCTTTTTGTTCCTGTTTTTTTGCGGCCTTCAGGGTCCATCACATGTATTTTCTTTACACTAATCTGGACTCATATATGGTTTATCGATCTGGCAGTATCACCACTCTGATAAGATCAATGATGACCCAGGTTCATGTTTTTTGCGGCCTCCGGGGTCCTTCATATGTGATTTTCTCGGTCCACCTTATGGGGACACTATATGTTTTTAAAATCTCCTGTCTATCTGAAAAATGTCTCCACTGAGACACCTGTAATACTGATCATTATATCATCTTAATATAATCTATTTTGATTTTTTCCTCTGAAAAAAGTGTGAGAAAATTATTTAAAAGATGTTCTTCTATAATGATTGGATTTATATAAAATTTTAAAATAAGTTCAAAAATTAATTATTATGTTTTTATTTTTAAAATACGTGGTTATTATTAATTGAAATAACTAAAATATGTTTTTTTCCAAAAAAATATTCAAATTTATCATAGTTATTAAATTATGTATATAATAAAACAATGTTTCAAATTATTTTTCTCAAAAAGCATTGCAAAAGTGTCACTATCAACATGGATTTTGGTTAAATATTTTATTAAGATTTGAAATACACTTACTTAATTTTCCATTATGTTTATTTTATAATTTAATTTTATGGTTTCAAAAGAAAGGGTTTCAACCATCATGATTTTTAAGAACATGATTAATTATACAAATTTTTATTTTTAAAATATTTTTATTAAAATTTTAAAATTAATAAGAATAAAAATAGTAGACAGTATATTCAAAAATAAAATGGATAGGAGTGTGGTTGTGGGAAATCAATAACAACTAATTATAAGTAGAAGTTGTTGATTTTTAAATCATTTCCAAATTGAATTTTTTTAATTATTTAAGATTCCTCAATTTTTTAGTTATTGATGTTTTTAAAATTATTATTAGTTAAGTGAAAAACTTGATTATTTTATAAAAGTTTATTGTTTTTTAATTGATTGTAAAAATTTAAAAATATGTAAAGAATTTTGATTTTATTGGATTTTTTCATGTTATTATATTACACATTCAATTTTTCCTTTGAGCACTATTAGTTTAGCATTTTAAATTACAGAATGTGCATTGACTTATCATTATTATAATATTTCTATTTTATAATTAGTTTTTATTGCTTGATATTTACGGTAAAAATTAGTTACTTTGAATCAAAATTTTTAAACAATTATTAATTTAAGTTTTATTTTTTTATAATTATATAAATTAAATTATATGAAAAATAATCTAATGAGTGTATTTGTACATCATCACTAACATCTAGATGTTCCAATTTAGACATTTTTGTGACTGTGCAAGACACTTGGTTTTACCACATTAAATACAAGTATGAAAATGTTTCAATTTAACAACATCATAATTTTACATTATGATTGTTCTATTTCTAAAACTTTGTGATTTTGTAAAATGATTTGGTCAAAAGAATATTAGCTATGAAACAAAGAACTTAAAAAACATGATTAACTGAAGGTTGATAAAATCAAACTCAATGCTTTAAGCACATAAAATTTAAAACTAAGACTTATACTTTGCCTATTATTATGATTACATCTCTCTCAATCACCCCCAATGAAAGTTTTGTTTTTTACTCTAATTTAAGTATATTTACACTAACCAAGAGTATCTACAATGTAGACCTTGTTCAAATGTTGTAGTTGGTTCATACCTTTCAAAGTTCAATAAGTAAACTAAGCGGAAGGAATGCTAGCTACGTGGCCTTGTTGAGGTAAGAGAAAGGAATGATGGCATTAGGAGTATTTTAGTAATTACTTTAGATGATGTTCTTATCATCACGAGCATGATATTTGTTTAGAGGACCATCTTGCTTTGTACTTTTATGGTTTTTTTTTTTTTAATTTTTTAAAGTGGAATATATATGAATATGATCATTATCTTAAGTTGTAGTCTATCCAGTATTCAAATTTGCTCAGAAGATTATAGAAATTTTGGCAAGATTTTGATAAAATCCAACACGAGTTTTTGTAAATCTAGGTTATAGTGGTCAAACTTCAAGATTTTCGGTGCGCCAAGGGTTTTTGATGGTGCTAAATCTATTTCCACCATTAAAAATTCAATTCAAGCATTCATAATGCGAGCTTTTTTTTATTGTTTTTATTTTTTGTCAGATTCTGACCATTTTTTGTCGTTCTGGAAAATTTGCAAGCTGGGTAGACGATGCCCTATCTTAATGTAAGGGAAAGTTTTATTAGAGAAGATGAAAATATATCTTATTTACAAATTTAGCAATAAAAAATTCAGAGTAATTTTTCCATTTTGTCTTTTAAATTTAAGAAACAAAAAAAATGCAAAGTAATTTTCCATTTTGTTTTTGAAATTTAAGGGACCATTTTTTTTTTAAATATAAAAAGAGAATTTAAAGAAATTCATATAAAAAATACATCAAACATAAAAAGACTTATTAAACAAAGTAGAAATGTAATTTTTCTACCACTAAAATTTAATTAAAAATAAATAAAATTAAGTATGAAAATCAAGTTAAGCCACATATGAAATTTTAGTGTAAATACTTAACTTCCATCGGAGAAAAGGTATCAATTTGGGAGAAGAAGGGAAGTGTGATTAGTAGAACAAGAACTAATCATGAGATATAGCACAAGAACACAATAAGTAAAAGTTATATCTTCTAGATCATTAAATACAATTACTTATCAATGCATATTGTAGAAGTAGTTCTAGCTCAAGGTGATGCAGAGTTTTAAGAAGAAACAACAATAAATAGTTCAATATTGAAAAAATGAGAGAAATATAACAAGAAGACATTATCATTGACTTTTTTTTCATAATTAAAGGATTATTCTCATTTAATCACTAAAAACCATTTAGGAAGGAAAATAAGTTGAAAATTCACCTTGCCCCATCCCACCAAAAACACCAAAACTAGTTTGCAAACCATGAGAAAGTAAATTTTAACATATTAAAAAAATACTAAGGTGATTAGAGACCAATGTTTGAACCAAATACATGAATCAATAGAAACTTCAACCCATGGACAATGCATAAAAAACAAATCCTTGACCTCAAAGTTTTGTTTCCAAAATTAAGAAAAACACAATATTATCCACATCTATTTTAATAATGACATATCGAATTATATAATTACGTTTTTTTATGCTCTTAACCTGCAAGACGATACCAGAATACCAAATATGTGAAGAAATATACCTAGAACATAGAACAATGAGAAATAACAGAAAGTATTTTATTATTCAGAAAGCAATGTTCACTTGCCTCTTCGAGGGGGCAACCTCCAATAGAACTGAGCTCAATTACAAAACAAGACATGATGCTCCTCGAGGGGAGTCTCTATCCTTTATATAGGATTCATACATGCAATACCATGGGGCAATACCATGGTTCTTATTAATACCATCTATCTAATACCATGGCCCATTTGCAACTAATTGTGGTCCCTTCATTAAATGCGGGTTAACCACTTACAATTATTAATATGGGCTTTATTGACTCTTTACTTAACTATAACTATGACTCGATCCTATTACATAAATAAGGGGGTTAGGGTTGGACCCTAACATGCCCTCCCCCATAAGAATAACCTTGTCCTCAAGGCTGAAGCTGCGGAAACTGCTGAAGGATAGTGGCTGGTTCCCAGGTTGCATCTTCCGGAGAGGTGTCTTTCCACTTGACAAGGACTTCCTTAATCGTGCGGCCATGCAGGTGCCATTCTCATGTGTCAAGAACCTGTTCAGGTTGGAGCCAGATTGACCCTCCTTCATCCACTTCAGGTAAACTGGTTTGAATTCTGCAATGGTTCCCAATCACTTTCTTGAGGCATGAGACATGGATGACTGGATGGATTTTTGCAGTGGGTGGCAAAGCTAGCTTGTAGGCGACTTCTCCAATGCGCTAAAGTACTTGATACGGTCCATAGAATTTTGGAGATAATTTTCGAAAACACTTGTCTTTGAGTGATGTTTTCTTATATGGTTGCAGCCTCAAAAATACCTGATCCCCTTCTTGAAATTAGTGTTCTGAGCGATGTTGATCTGCCTGTTGCTTCATGCGGTTTTGGGCTTGATGAAGATTCTCTCTAAGGTGGGCCAACATGGTTGTGCGGTTCTGTAGGAGTTGATCCATTGCTTGTACCTTCGAGCATCCCTTGATATAAGAAGTAGGGGAAGGGGGGAGTTGACCATAAACTGCTTCATATGGAGTCATTTTGGTGGTGGCATGATAGTTGGTGTCATACCACCATTCTGCTAGAGGTAACCATTGTACCCAGAGATGTTGCTTTTCTGAAGTGAAACACCTAAGGTAGGTCTCCAGACATTTGTTGACTGCTTCAGTTTGACCATCAATTTGTGGATGATAGGAAGTACTCAGTTGTAGTTGGGTACCTTGTAGCTGGAAGAGTTATTGGTGAAGATCGGGTCACGATCAGACACAATGGAAGTGGGCATGCCATGCAATTTGAAGATCTAATCCATGAAAGATTGAGCGACAAAAGTTGGTGTAAAAGTGTGGGGTAGGGCACAAAAATGAGCATACTTAGAAAGTTTGTCCACAACCACCATGATGACTGACTTGTTTCCTGACTTTGGAAGACCTGTAATGAAATCCATAGAAACCTCCGTCCAGATTGAGGCCGGGATGGGCAATGGCTGTAATGTGCCTGGGGATTTTACTATTTCTCCTTTGTGACGCTGACAGACGTCGCATTCAGCTACATAAGTAAGAATGTCCTTTTTCATGCCTGTCCAAAAAAATGATCTTCGAGCGTCTTCTGAAAGCCTAAATGTCCTGTAGTGGGAGATGAGTGCAACTTCGCCAAAATGCAGCTTTTGAGGGTGGATGTTGGTGATATTACTACTCTGTCCTTGTAGTGAAGAATCTCATCCTACCACGAGTAGCCCGCTGTGGAATTTGGATCCGTCTGCAATTGATTAATGAGTTGGGAGAGCCAGGGATGTGAAAACCATTCCTTGCGAGCCTCTTCAATCCATTCTGGAATGGGAAGGGAAATTGTGAGCAGGGTACTTTCCTCCTCAAATTGGCGGGATAACGCATCTGCTACAATATTTTCGTGCCCTTTCTTGTAAATTATCTCATAATCATATCCCAGCATTTTGGCGAGCCATTTATTTTGTTGTGGTGAGGATAGGCGTTGCTCCAAAAAATATTTAAGGCTTTGATGGTCTGTGCGGATTTGGAAACGTCGCCCCAATAAGTATGGTCGCCAGGTATCTACTGCATGTAAGATGGCCATCATCTCCTTCTCATAGGTAGATTGTCCCAGATTCTTCCCACTTAGTTGTTGGCTCGTGAAGGCCAAGGGTTGACCTTCCTGGATTAAGACCGCCCCAATACTTGTACCAGAAGCATCACATTCAATCACAAAAGATTTGGTGAAGTCGGGTAGTGCTAAGACTGGAGTGGAACACATGGCATGTTTGAGAGCTGTAAAGGCCTGTTGTGCTTCATCATTCCAGAGGAATGAATTTTTCTTGAGGAGTTGAGTGAGGGGCCTAGCAATGCGACCATAATTGCGGAAAAATTTGCGATAGTAGCCTGTGAGACCCAAAAATCCTCTCAAGCTCTTTAAGGTCTTTGGTTGAGGCCAATCCTACATTTCTTAGATCTTTTTGGGGTCCACCCTGACACCTTCACGCCCCACAATGTGGCCCAAATACTCAACTTATTCCATGCCAAAAGATCACTTGGACATCTTAACAAATAATTTATGCTTGCGAGCAGTTGCAAAAGCAGATCTACATGCTGAAGATGTGTGGCCCAGGTGCAACTGTAGATGAGGATGTCATCAAAGAAAACAAGGACAAATTTTCTGAGATATGGTTTGAGCAGGTGGTTCATAAGGCTCTGAAAAGTGGATGGGGCATTACAAAGACCAAATGGCATGACCAGGAACTAATAATGGCATGACCAGGAACTAATAATGGCCTTCATGAGTTCGGAAAGCAGTCTTTGGAATGTCTACTTCTTTCATGCGAATTTGGTGGTAGCTCGAGCGAAGGTCGAGCTTCGTAAAGAATTGAGCCCCATTTAGTTCATCCAGAAAATCATTGACAATCAGGATGGGAAATTTATCTTTGACTGTCAACTTATTAAGGGCCCTGAAGTCTGGACACATACGCCATTCCCCATCTTTCTTGAGCACCATGACCACCGGCGATGAATAAGGACTAATGCTGGGACGAATGATGCCTGCTTCCAAGAGTTCCTTGATTATTTTTTCAATTTCATTCTTTTGGGCGAACGGATATCTATATGGGCGCACATTTGGTGGTTGGGCCCCTGGGACCAAAGTAATGCTATGATCATGTTCCCCTCTCGAGGGTGGAAGCTCATGAGGCTTGTCAAAGATTGGCAGATGGTTGTTTAAGATTTGTTACATCTTAGGATGAATATGAAGAGAATTGGGTTCGAAGGCCTGGATGGCATTAAATTGGGCTATAACTCCATGGTGGCCCTTTTTTAACAATTTTTCCATCCGATGTGAGCTGATGATAGAGGGAGCTCCCGCCTGGAGTCCGCGGAGGGTATGTGTGTGGTTGTTCTGCTTAAAGCTCATATATAACTCCTGGAAGTCCATTGTGATTGGGCCAAGTGTGCGAAGCCATTCAGCACCTAGGACAATGTCGCACCCTCCCATGTGTATGGTAAACATGTGGGTCTTTAACTGATAATCCCCCATTTGAAATTTGAAATTTTCACAGCGGCCTTCACATTTCATTGTCCCCCCATCAACAATTTGGACCTGGAAGTTAGAATCTGCTCGGACAAAACAATGCACTGCTTCCGCGACTCTTTGATGGATAAAATTATGTGTACTGCCACTATAAATCAAGACCACTACTGGGCGATGCTTAATAAAACCTCTAATTTTGAGAATTTGAGGAGACGAAATCCCTGCCAAAGCATGCAGGGAGATAACTAGTTCTTTAGGTACATTATTCTGCTGTTTGTCCTCTTCTTCCTCCTCTGGTTCCTCAAGTGGTGGGGCTTTCTCCAATGAACTGTTATCAGTAGCATCAATTTGAAAGAATTTGGGCTCCTTGCATTTATGCCCATGGGAGTATTTCTCATCATAGTAGTAACACAATCCTTACTTTCTTCTTTTCGCCATTTCTGTTGCTGACACCTTTTGAACCTTGAGTGTTTGGGTAGTGCTTTGAGCCTGTGTGGGGAGACCCTTGGCGATGAAATTTGGGTGATTGGACTGGGCCGCTAACGCACGTTCTACTTCACAAGCTATCCTGCAAGCATGCAACCATGAGCTAGGGTGGTGCAGTCGGACGTGGGATTGTATGGCTTCTTTGAGACCACTGACAAAACATTCCACATAAAACTCATCGTGTAGACCTCCAATGCGGAAAGCTAAGGCTTCACAGGCTGTAATATATTCGTTCACTGTTCCTGTCTGTCGGAGCTTAGTGAGACGACCCAAAAAATCAGATTCATGGTCAAAGCGATCCATAAAAGTTTTTTTGAATGTCTGCCAAGTTAAGGGCCTTCCATAGCAACATTGATGCCATTGCCACCATTGCCATCTTTCATTGTCCAAGTACATGATACCCACACTAAGCTGAGTCACATCATCCAGGATGTAATTCAGAGTGAAATGTTGTTCCATTTGTGCTATCCATACTTCCAGGTGAGAGCCATCAAATTTATACATGTCCAGCTTGGGTGGTCACGGATGGGATTGTTGGTGGATGCCAAAGAGGTGAAGAGACTAGCTAGACTTGCCCTCACTGTTTCCATTGCCAATCTATGCCTCTGGGCATTCCTCCACCTTGCCCTTAGAGAGTGTTTCATTTAAGTTTTTCAGCTACAATATGACATCTTGCAATTGTGATTCAAGGTTGTCAATCCTCTCATTGGCCATATCTTGAGCTCTAGTTTGTACCATACACTGATCCGATGTACTTGAAATTTGGGACCGCCTGAAATTTTTGGCACTAACAATTGAATGTTACCACCTTTCTCAACTCGTTGCCCTGATTCTTATGGGCTAAGTCACTAATAAACGCCCCGAGGGGTCTCAAACTTTTTTTTACTCCGAACAGAGTTTTACTCCTTGCTTAGGAAAACTATAGTAGTCGAATCCCAGAAATGTCAATGTTGCCCAAAGTCCTGCGAAAATCATACCCAGGTATAGGAACCCACACAAGTAGTCAGATCTGAATGGCAGATCTGATTGTTGTGAAAGCTGCTAAATCTGGATGGCGGATCTGATGGATCTGAATGGCTAATCTGATAGATCTAAACGACAGAACTGATTGTTGTTGCGGATCTGATGGATCTGATAGATCTGAATGGTTGATCTGATAACTCTGAACGACGGAACTGATTGTTGCTGCTGCGACAAAACCCCACCTGCGAGATCTGATCTGGCAAAGATTATGCATGATCCAGAGATAGAGAAGGGAACTATGGTCTCCAGGAGTGTCAGGTGCTACAGATAGCAATATACATAAGTGTCTGACAGTAGTACTCAGCCCAATTTTTCAGGGCACTAACCAAGGAGGATCAACCGTACCCTTAGCCATACAACCCGACTACCCTATCATACGTGTGAGTAATCTCTCCGAGTGCTTTTCTCGGTGTACTGTAGCCACAAGACGGCCGACGGTTTATCCATGGCGAGGTTTCAAGGGAGCTAGGGGGCTTCTAATATACCCAAAGGGTACTTGGAAGACAGTATGTGCGCGGTTCTGTCTAATGCACTACTACTCGAAGGGGTACCCACAGGGGTTACAAGGGAGTCCAACAAGCGTGATCACCTCTTGTATTTCCTGCGTGCATGCCTCCCCGAATCCGCAGGTTTATGTGCTCAACGACAAATCTCGTGGTTTAAACATGCCGGAACACGTCTCTAGCCAAAAGAAAAAATTTGCTAAAAATTAGGGATCCCACCGGCCCTGGAAAGTGCTCTGATACCACTTGTTATGCTCTTAACCTGCAAGACGATACCAGAATACCAAATATGCGAAGAAATATACCAAGAACATAGAACAATGAGAAATAACGGCAAGTATTTTATTATTCAGAAAGCAATGTTCACTTGCCTCTTTGAGGGGGTAACCTCCAATAGAGCTGAGCTCAATTACAAAATAAGACACGATGCTCCTCGAGGGGAGTCTCTATCCTTTATATAGGATTCATACATGCAATAACATGGGGCAATACCATGGTTCTTATTAATACCATCTATCTAATACCATGGCCCATTTGCAACTAACTGTGGTCCCTTCATTAAATGCGGGTTAACCACTTACAATTATTAATATGGGCTTTATTGACTCTTTACTTAACTATAACTATGAATCGATCCTATTACATAAATAAGGGGGTTAGGGTTGGGCCCTAACACGTTTATCTCTTTTAATTTGAAAAATTGTGCTAAAAAATAATAAATAACTTAAGGTTGCACTAAAGATATTATATTTAATGGCCTTGGGACTCATGCACACATAAGTGGGTCAAATTCCATCATCATGTTTTCCATTTTAAAAAATCGATCCTCACATAGGGTGATTAGGGAAGTAATATGATTTGAATTGGATCATTATATTATTTTCATCCATCTTGATGCTTTCAGAGTGGAAAAAGTGAAGCAACTCATGGGACCATTTTTACTTGAAATACCTAGTTTAGAAAGACTGGGTCTTAAACTTTTCAGGAGCATTTTGAGGCATCAAACGATGTTTTTTGGGGGGTAAAACTTTGCCACTTTATATTTGCACCTTCTCATGTTATTCTAGACATAGAGACCTTTCGAATGGTGCAAGAATCACGTCAATCAAAGTCCGTATGTGAAAGTTATGTCACTCAGAAGTTGACCTTCTTGTTTTCACCACCATAGTTTGAGAGGGTATCACATCAGTCCCCATTATTCATGGAAAAGGGGCTAGCCACATGATTATGATGTAGAAGACTCTATAAGAGTCTATATTGTAACTCTTATTAAGATTTTATGTAGTCAAACCTAACCATCAGTCGACTATTGGGTTGTGTTATAACTAGGTCACTAGGAGGAAAATGGTTTCATTATTTCTAGTGCATTTTTTCCATAGCTGAGAAAAAATAACCAAGAGGGATAGGAGGTAGAGCACACAAAGAGAATTTGTGCACTGTAGTAGCCCATGGGCCACAAACCATACTTCTTTTTAATTGTAGCCATATTTCCAGACAAAGAAAGAGAGCAGAGAGACCTCATCTTCTAGCTAGGTTTTTCTACTGAAAGAGTTTCCCAAAGAAAATCTTGTGTCACATGTGTGTATGAGATTTTATTTTACCCTTCTCTATCTTCTACATAATTTTCATTCGCATGCATGCATTATTAATAGTAAACCTACATATCCAAAAATTTAATAAAATTGGAATAGTGTAAAATTTCATATTTTTAATATAATATTATTAGATCTATTGTGATGAGTTGTCTAGTGGAATATCCACGATAGTTTATAAATCACAATGGGGTGAGAGAGGTGAGTTCGTTGCCACTCATGTGATGAATGAGGTCAACATGCATGTCGTTCTTCATTAACTAATAGCTACATGGGTTGCGGCTCAATATGCATTTTGTTCTTTGTATGATGTTCATTCAATACCAATAATCATTTTCCATGCACAAACCTATTTTCTCCTGGATGCACACTCATTCCTAGCACATATTTAGTCTGATTATAGTTTGTTTCATGATGGAGCTCTCCTATCCTTGGATTTAATCCTTCTCTACCTTTATTTCGATTAATGCCTTGTCTCTCCCTATGGATTACATTGAGAGTGAATTGGTTTCCTCCCCATCAATGACTTGCAAGACTAACTTCATTATGGTTTTTTTGCTAGGTTTATTAATGTTGAAAAAATGTAGCAAGAAAGGCTCAATCTGACTTTAGCCTTAGTGAAATTGAGTAAATCGAAATTCCACATCAGCACGACAACTTGGAGGCAGTTAACTAATGTGACATGGATCTTGTCACTCAGTTAGCTCAGTAAAATCGAGTTAGAGGGCTTGGAGTTCAGCTATGCATGTGTGATTGCTAAATTTTAGTAATCCAATTCAGTTATATTTAGTTATCTTCAGTGAACTGACCTCTAACTATTGTTAGATTTAGTTGAAGGTTAGTTGTGTAGTGGGACAAAAATGTAATTTAGATTTTTGTTAGTTAACTGATCAATCAACCTAAAATAGCTAGTGAATGCAAAGAATTCAAGTTTCTCAGTTGAAGTGGAGATGACAAGGCAGTGTAACATTAGTTATAGACTAGTCTTGAGTGTATAGGTGTTGCATGCAATTAGTGATCAATCCTTGGGAATTGCACAATCAATTTGGAGGAAATTCTTAAATAATAGGGGCTAATTTCCTCAGGATTTGCGCAAGGAAATAGGAGGCTAGTTGAGTTGATATTTGGCTAAGTGTTTGCCAGAGTTGTTTGTTGAGCAAAGAGAACAATTATTATTTTGTAGGTTGAGCTTAGAGGAATTGTAATAGATTATCTATTCATTATATTAATGCAAAGAGGCTTAATGGGTTTTTCTCAGTCGGGTTCCCCTAGAAATCACTGTGTATTTGTGGTTTTTATTATTGCATGTCTATGCATGTTGTTCTAAATTGTGAATTTGATTTCGCAGATCAGTAGAGTAGAATTGTGTCTCTTCATTTTAAATTAAATTTCTTGAGCAGTTGCAATTCTATCAAATTTCTACAATTCACCCTTGTTCTTCCCTTGTTTCTTGCTACCTTCACCCCATCCTCGTATCCCTTGTCCTTCGACTCTCTTGGCTCTTCCCTTATGTCATTACTTTCTCCCAGTTTCTTTCAAGATGACACCAACCATAGTGTAGGCATGAAAACAAAAGAAGGGGTTCTCTAGGTAGCTCGGGAGCTCGTTTCCATGTTGAGTCTTCCGCTAGACTAGTCACTATTTCATGACCAAACCCCCTAAAGATACAACAAGAGATACAAGTCACATAAGAGGAATTGGTGGATGAGTGGAGAATGTTTCTTACATGTAGAGGATTTCATAGCAGTAGAAACCTAGGTACTTGACATGTGGCACACCTAAGGCCAACAAAACTCATATTTACATACCATCGATTTATATTGGCATATGAAATCACTCCTTGGAAAAAATTTTCTTGGGTAAAACAATGCTAACTATGATATTATGTGCCTATGGGATGAAATCCAATTGCATATAAAAGACATGGATGCAAGTTGACTCATAATGAAGTAGGTATTGCTCAAGGTTTAGGGCCAGGCACCTGCAACCTAACAATGTTAGTCCCTAAAAAGCTAGAAGTTTCTATCCCATTACTCTTTCAAATGATTCAACATTCTCTAACATTTTTGTTTATTATTCTCTTCAGGACTATCAAAGCAGAGAAAGTGTAGCTAGATAGTCCTTTAAAAAATAAAATGATAATAACTTTAGTTATATATTTTTTTGGTTCTATTTTGAACTTAAAAACTTGTTAGATTAATGCTCTCTGTTTTACGAATAGTATGGTTTCTCTAACAACAAACCAAAAGAACGAAAACTTAAAAATATATAATTTTATTTATAACTAAAAAATATATATATACTAAAAATATAATAATAAATTAAACAGTCAATTGTAAAACCCAAGTTTTAGTTATCAACTTAAGTTAGGGTGTGAATAATAAATGACACTTTCAAATGAAAGTAGGAACAAGAAGTTAATACTTTAATGTAATCCTAAATAACGAGGTTTTCAAATGAGACTAAAAACAAGAGGCTAATACTTTAATGTAATCCTAAATAACAAGGCTCGGGTTTAATTATCAATTTAAATTATGGTAAATATGGTGAGCAAGAGGCTAATATTTTAATTTAATCCTAAATAAGCTAAGATTTAATTATCAACTTAAATTGTGGTTTGAATGGTCAATGAAATTTTTAAATAAGGCTAAGAGCACGAGGTTTAGATTTGAATGTAATCGTAAATAACAAAGGCATTGTAAAGTTCCCTATTAATTATTTAAAAAATCAAACTCAAATTCTATACATCATTATACAATATTAAATATAAGGAATCCATTACCATGTGATTTTAGACACCTCTTATGAATGATGTTTGTATTCTTCTCATTGATATTATATAATGGTGAATACTTTTCTCTTAAAAAAAATTGCTTTTATTTTATAAAAAAATCAAATTCCATATTCATTATCATCACACAGATAAATATAAAACAATCCAATACACATGTGATTTTAGAATATCCTATGGTTTCCGTTAGTTTTTCTGTTTCTCTAATTCAGTTATGACCTGAGAAACTAATAAAGAGATGAACTGTTTTTTTTTTTTAAAGGGAGGGGCTAGTTTCGAGAAAAAGTGATAGGGGATATTTTTTGTGTATACATACACATATCAGACAAGCTGACAATTGTCACATCTGTCACATCACCGGTATACAATCGCAATGGAACAACATAGGCTGCAGTGCAGCAACAGCATGGAGGATCGAACACGGGCAGGGTGCGAAGTAGCCGACTGCCCGACCGCTGAACCATGCACTCATGTGCTAAAGATATGAACTGTTTATAAGAGCAATCAAGATTATTAAATTTTATTTTTTAATTTTTTATATATAAATAATTATTTTTAAATATATAATATAGTATATTATATTTTAAAATAATTTTAATTAAAAAATTTAACACTTCTACGGTGAGAATTATCTACACGTATATGAAGGTTTATAGTTGTAGTGGGTAGTCCGGTCAAATAAAGTACATATTATATGACAAGGAATGATAGATAGCGCTTAAGTTTGTCAGTGTTAAGCACTTTTATAATATTAAATATTTTATTTGTTTTAATCAAGCTTAGATTTTAATTAATAATTTTTTTCATAATTTTTGCGTTACGAGAGAAATTTTAGAAATTAAAAAATATTTTAAAAATTTTAATAAAGAAAATGTCTGTAAACTCAACAATTTCTAAAAACTTATTATCCATTTCCTTACATCTTAACTTCTCGTAACTTTTTCTCCAAAATTTCTGGGTTTTTTTTATAAATCTTTTTATATATATTACTCTCTATATATATTAAATCAACTAAATTAACACCATATAATTTTTCTGTAACTAAATCTTTTATTTCCCTTTGATTTCACTATTATACAATTTCTTTTAGCTCTTATTACTAATATGTATATAAAAACATATAAATAAAATTAATTCGATAAATATCACAATATTATATAACAATTCTACATGAATAAGCATATAATAATATTTAATATTTATATAAATTAAAAATAAATTTAAAAAAAAACAACAACCTAATAATAAATAAATTATTGCACATATATATAATCTCTTATTGTTCTCCTTTATTAAAAACCCCTTCCTTTACTTTTCTAAAATTTTGCTAATTTATTGTTTAATTAATTTGTCCTCTTTTTAACCTTATTTATTTTTTATTTGACCATTTATTTAATGATTTAATTAATATTTTTTCCTTCTATCTCATTTCATTGTTGATTTAATATTTTCTTTTTTATTATTATTCTAATTTTCAGGTTTTTGTCTCATTTCATTGTTGATTTAATATTTTCTTCGTTATTATTATTTTAATTTTCAGGTTTTTGTTATTTATACGTCTGATAAACTCTGACGCTTAGCTTTTATTTGTTTTCTAGTCTTTGATAATAAGTGGAATGTCCAGCCCAAACATGAAACAAAATAAATATCTACATAATCTTCTCCAAAAAAATACAAACAATATAAATAAATGTCAAAATCTCCACTCTCAAAATAAGTTCATTATGGTAAAAAAAATTATACATAAAAAATAAAATACATAAAAGATGAAAGCAAACTACTATTGAAAAATATATAAAGGTAACAATCATATCTAAATATAATATAAAGCTTTTTCTTCCGAAAAAAACAATCATATCTAAATACAAGCTCCCCAACTACCATCCATATCTTCTCATGCGTCTTTTAATTTATTTTCCATTATTATGTAAAGGTATCTCAACTTCGCCGTTTTCAAACCATTTTTCAATTGGTCACACTCACAATTAAGCATGGAAAATAATGTTTTACATTATTATTTGAAACTCAGATTCAAATATATACAATAATATTAATCGTTAAAGGATAAAAGAAACAAAAAATTTATTTATATCTATGCTTGGCACGAAAACATATCATTTTGGGATTATTAAAAAGTTTTTTAAATCATTAAAATATTTAATATTTTTAAATTATTGAAATATTAAAAAGATATAATAAAATAAATTTAATATTAGATTTGTTAATTACCTAAAAGAATTCTTCTTGCTTTATTCTGTCCATTTTTACAAAGTCTATCAAGACTAGTATAAAAATATATTTTTATAATTTTTATAAATAGAAGAAATTTTTTATTATACATATTTTTAATATATATATATATATATAATTTTTTATTATATATATTTTTAATGTATATTATATATATATATATAGTTTTCTCAACATTTTTATCAATTAAATATGAGACGTTTGGGTTAATTATTGTAATGAAATCACTTTTTAATTTAATGATGAGAAGGGGTGATAACGGATGAATTCATATTTTAACAAATGAAATACTTGCAAATAATGCATAATTACAATTAACAAAATACCTCAATTTACCAATCAATAAAATCTAAATTGTATGGAATTTAAACCTTAAAAGTAACTTGAATTCAATATTTTAACTATATTTAAACTAAGCTGCAGAGAGTAGCTACTATGTAGCACTTGTTTATTTAAAAAATCTAATTCCTATTTCAAATTTCCAATTCATGCATGTTATATGATATAAAATATACAACAATATAGACAACTTTTATGATTGATGTTTATATTTTTTTTAACTGATTTGATATTATAGAATAGTAAATCTATTTATGATTAATAGAATATTGATGTTTATATTTTTTCTAATTAATATTATAGAGTAGTAAATTTCTTTTATTGAACAAAGAGGCTCATTCTACAATCCATCAAAGTTGAAATTTTGCTCAAGTAAGGCAAAACAATTTTTTTTTTAAATACATAAAAATTAAATAACTATACAAAATATTTAAATAATATCGACTCATAAAAACCTTGCATGTGAAGAAATTAGATCCCTCTCGGCTCATGTTAGATCCATATTTAAAATGGATCTATATTGGTATTAATATAGTATGTTTTATTATTATGATGATGATGATGATGATGGTTAACGTCCACTGAGACCAAATTGGTCTATCGGACCTATAATTTTCTTAGTTTTTAATTATCTGGCTCCTGGTCTTTCTTGGCTTTTCTTAGTTTTTAATTATCTGGCTCCTAGTCTTTCTTGGCGAGATTGGTGTTGCAGCTTTCTTTTTTTTCTCTACGGTCTTCCAACTTCTTTTATCTTGCATCTCCTTCATCTCTTTTGGTTCTTGGGACATTGGTGTCTTAGTTTTGCGATCTATTGTGTTCGTCCTTTTGAAGATAGTAGGAAAAGAAGTTTGGTCTAGGAGATCTGCTTTGTTGTTAAATGAAGATTTATTTTGTACAGTCGAATCCTCATAACTGTTGATTTGTTGGGCAGGGCTTTCTCCCTGCCTGTCTTGAGAGTTGGGCTTTCTCCCTGCCTGTCTTGAGAGTTGTTTCTTTCCTGCCTGATCTTTTTGTGATTCAGAGTTTTCTCTAAAGTATTCTTCTTTGATGACAATGTAATTTTTGTGCTCTTAATCTATATTAGATCTGTATTTAAAATGGATTTATCTTGGTAATAATATAATATGTTTTATTAGATTAAAAGCTACACTATAAATTATTATAAAAATAGGTTATAAAACTATTAGGCCAAAAACATTTTCTAACTTACTATGAAAGAGTGATTATTATGTCTTATTACATAAATATTTTTAATTTGATTTGATAATAATTTTTTAATAATAAAATAACACACCGTTATTATAAAAAAATTAAGCTAATATCTCAAAAATAGATATATATTCCTTTGGGTTGATATTTGTTATGGGAATGGAAAATAAGAAGTTCCCTAACAACCTCCACTAGTAAAATTTGCGTGTGGCCCTTTTGAGTTAAAGAAGTCGACATCTAAAAGAAAAATTTCCGCTGCACTAGTAAAAATTGTGTGTGGACCCTTTTGAGTTAAAGAAATCGACATCTAAAAGAAAAATTTCCGCCTCCACTAGTAAAATTTGTCTGTCCCTTTTGAGTTAAAGAAGTCGACAGCTAAAAGAAAAATATCCTCCAAACATGTATTAAATTCATTGCATCGAATGTCCAAGTACTTGAAGTGCTCGTTCGTTGGAAAATAAGAACAATGAAAAGTGGGATGAATGTGAATTATCAACATTTGGAATGTTTAATTTTAAAATCCATTGTATGAATAATCTAAATATTTTGTATGTTTGTTGTTTGAAATGGGGAATTTTTGTTTGAATGATTTGGCAATCTAGGGTCAACACTCAATCTTGTTATCTTGGGATCTTCGATATCAATTCATATAACTTTTATGAGTTCCGTACATAAACCCATGTGCCATATGTTGACATTATTCCATTACCTTATGGACGTTTCCGGAACCCAAGGAACGTTTGCATATGTTTGGACATTTTTTGAAGGCCCCACAAGCAAATATTATGTGAAAGGGTAAGTACTTCCAAGAATTTGTTTAAATGGTAGGTTGAATGAAGAGGACCAGGTAAGCCAGCTTAGGTAGAGGAAGAGCAACTTGCAGATGGAGCCCCATTACTAACCAAGTAAAATTCATGGCAATCTATGCTAAAGAAATATCACACTAAGAACGACAACTACTATTTGGTCAAACAATGGTTAGGAAATAACACATTCGAGGAATTTTATTGAAGAGAAAGGAATGGTGGCATAGGAATATTTTAGTAATTACTTTAGATGGTGTTATTATCATCACGAGCATGATATTTGTTTAGAGTACGGTCTTGCTTTGTATTTTTATGGTTTATTTTTTATTTTAAATTTTTGAAAGTGGAATATATGAATATGATTTTTATTTTAAGTATAAAATTTTTGGTAAGATTTTGATAAAATTTGGTAAGATTTTGATAAAATTTGGCAAGGATTTTTGTAAATCCAAGTTATATTTGTCAAATTTCAAGATTTTGGGCGCTCCAGGGGTTTTTGATGGTGCTGAATCTATTTCCACCATTAAAAATTCGAATCCAAGCATTCCTACTGCGAGATTTTGTGAATTATTTTTGCCGGATTCCAACCATTTTTTGTCGTCTTGGAAAATTTCAAAGCTAAGTAGACAACGCCCTATCTTAATGTATGAGAAAGTTTTATTAGAGAAGATGAAAATATCTCTTATTTGCAAATTTTGCAATAAAGGATGCAGAGTAATTTTTCCATTTTGTCTCTTAAATTTAAGGAGCAAAAAGAATGCAAAATATTTTTCCACTTTGTTTTTGAAATTTAAGGAGCCAAAATTATTTTTAAATGTAAAATGAGAATTTAAAGAAATTCACATAAAGAATATATCGAACATAAAAAGGCTTATTAAACAAAGTGGAAATGTAATTTTTCTACAACTAAAATTTAATTTAAAATAAAATAAAATTAAGTACGAAAATCAAGTTAAGCCACATATGAAATTTTAGTGTAAATATTTAACATCCATGGTAGAAAAGGTAGCAATTTGGAAGAAGAATGGAAGTGTGATTTGTAGAACAAGAATTAATCATGAAATATAGCACAAGAACACAATAAGTAGAAGCTATATCTTCTAGATCATTGAGTCGAGAGGCTCATTCTACAACCCAGTATGATGTGTAACTCTGTTCGTCCGTCATCAAAGTTGAAATTTTTCTTATGTAAGCCAAAATAAAAAAACTCTCAAAATCTCACACACAAAAAAAAAAACTATACAAAACATTTAAATAATGTTTGCTCATAAAAAAAATTGCATGTGAAGAAATTGGATCCCTCTCAGCTCCTGTTAGACCTGTATTTAAGATGGATCTATGTTGGTTAAATACAATTACTTATCAATGCCCATTGTAGAAGTAGTCCCAACTCAAGGTTATACAGAATTCTAAGAAGAAACAACAATAAATAGTTCAATATTGAAAAAAGAAAAGAGAGAAAGATAACAAGAAGACATTATCATTGACCTTTTTTTCATAATTAAAGGATCATTCTCATTTAATCACTAAAAACTATTTAGGAAGGAAAAGGAATTGAAAATTTACCTTGCCCCATTCCACCAAAAACACCAAAGCTAGTTTGCAAACCATGGGAAAGTACATTTTAACCTATTACAAAAATACTAAGGTGATTAGAGACCAATGGTTGAACCGGATACATGAATCAATAGAAACTTCAACCCATTGACAATGCACAAAAAATAAATCCTTGACCTAAAAGTTTTGTTTCTAAAATTAAGAAAAACACAATATCATCCACATCTATCTTGATAATGATATATTGAATTATATAATTATGTTTGTCTCTTTTAATTTGAAAAAGTATGCTAAAAAATAGTAAAGAACTTAAGGTTGCACCAATGATATTATATTAAATGGACTTGGGACTCATGCACACATAAGTGGATCAAATTCCATCATTGTCAGGGCCTTGAGTTGGCAAGCGCCCAAGACAGTCGAAAAACCGATGATCGCAGTTAAAGGCGTGCGGTCGCGACAAAAGTGAGACCAGCACTTGTGTTCAATTAAAGGCGACTTGGAGGTGGATGTCAGGATGTGCGATGAGCCGTGCGATGAGTTGTGCGATGGGAGTGTGTGACGGGCGAGTGCGCCAGGCAACCCAAGTTGGGCATTCGGGCACGCGTGTACCCGGGCGAGGAAACATGGTGAGCGGTCGAGCGCACCCACATTTGATACTAGTGCGACTAGCGGATCGAGCGAAGGTTAACACCATGTGCGATGTCGTGATGCGAGTTGGATGAACGAGTGGCAAGGCCGACCTGAGGCAGCAAACTGATAACGAGCAGCAACATGTTATATTTGGTTAGGCCGACATACTTAGCGATGTGCAAGCCGATGCATGAGTGTACACTTGGGCTAACGTGTGGGGAGGTGAAGGGACATGACACTTGGAGATGCCATAACCCGTTGGCACTCGTATATATTAGAGATGGCCGAGAGCATTGGAGGACCATCGAACTTGGCAAGTGAATACATAAGGCAGAGCTAAGGGAGTCGAGCGAAGAAGAGCGAACCGCATAGGCAAAGGGGAAAAGCATACATACTCAGGTTGCAGGCGGGCAGAACCGGGTCGATTGGTGGCCGCGTTTAGGCAGGTTCGGGATGGTCGGGTCGCAGGCTGCACAACGTGTAGGCCATACGCCCGCACCGATGGGAAAGTCTGTTGGGCAAGCTGCTAAATAGATTTAGGTGAACTGTTTGACAGTCACACAAGCCGCAGGTTGGAGTGTGGGTTGGCACGGCCGAGTGTTGGGTGGATTTGCCATAATGTGGTGCGGGCCACAAACATAACATAGTGGTGGCACGATTATGCTACATGACAGGCAGTGTGGAGATCGAGGACACGAAGTCAACCAAGTGAACGAGTGTCGATTGTTAAGCCAAGACTTAACTTGGGGTTTCTGATTGTGCAGTGTGGGCAAAGGTAGCAATAAGTTGCACGACCATGACACGAATTTGGTAAATTGTCTAGGTGTGCAGGCCGAATGGTAGTTTGCACGACTTGATTATAAAATTGTACATTTTGTAAAATATTGAAGTTTATTTATAAACTAATTGGGTGAACTTTATAGGATTTTCCCCTCCCAAGTATGTGTGGGCGTACTTGTGATGTTGATTTGATTTTCACTGCATATTGATAATTGAATAAGTTAACTTGATGTTTATTCCACTACATTATTGAAGACACTTGTTGGAAAAATTAACTAAGTATTGTTTTAGGCGTAGTTTGTACACTTAAGTATTGGTGAGCAGAAAAAGTGTAGCCGTGTCGCACCTGCCTATGTGTTGTTGAAAGACTACCACCAGGATAGGGGCATGACAGATGGTATCAGAGCTCACTTTCTGTGGGGCTTTGATTTGAAGATTGACAATTGTGAAGCATGGATACAATGGCAGGGTTGTAATTGGCATTGAAGCTTTAGAACTTTCATTTGAGGAAAAGTGAAGCAGGTGGTGAAGTATTGAGCTTGGTCCAAGCTTAACGGAGGAAGATGGCAGAGGGAGATTTTCAAAATCTTGATGACATGACAGGTTATTGGAAGGACAAGAAGCAACAACACTATGAGGCTCTTGTGCAAGAGTGGGAACTCTTGGGGCACATTGGAGATGGGATAGTGAAGGTGCAAAAGGACTTGGATAATCTTCATGGCAGGTCTGTTGAACTTGATGAACTTGATGAGAAGATACAACAAGGTGACCGAAAACTCCAAGAACTCATAGAGGAACGAGTTCGCTTAAGGGAGAGAAGTACCATGTTGCAGGCTAAAGTCAAGGGACTTGAGGATGAGATCAAGAGGGACTTTCTTGATCGTAAACCCATTGTTATAGAAGAAGTTGAGCTTGATTACATTGACAAACTTGGAGCTTATTATCGGGCCATGTAGGATGATATGTGGATGGTTGGGTCACTTCGAGTGGAGGAGGTCAATGTGTGCCAAGTAGGTTCACTTGAGTAGGGTGCGATGAAGGAGAAGCTTGATGGAACTCAAGCTAGACCAGGATCGGATTGCTTGAATGAACCAAAAGGGGAGATTGCATACCTTAAGAGGACAGTTAGGTCGAAATGCAAGTCGAAAGACCCCTCTGAGGTCAAATTGTTGAAGAAGGTTGTTGAGGTAAGACGCAAGATAAAGCCTACAAAGGATGGAGATGCTTTGAGGTTGAGTTTTGTGCAGGCGACTGTACATGGCAAGAAGTTTGCTACATTGATTGATATGGGGGCTACACATAGTTTCCTTAGCAGGAAGGAAGCAACATCTTTTGGGAAGAAAGTTGAAGTGGAAAGAGAGTTGAGTGCTTTCAAAGCTATAAACTCTACCATGAAAGTTGTGGTAGGTGTTTTGAAGAACACACAAGTGAGAGTGGGTTCGTGGTTTGGCAAGTTGGATTTGAGGGTGATTGATATGGATGATCATGCTATGGTGATGGGGCAAGACTTATTGATAGTTGCACAAGCCGTACCGATGGTGGATCATGACATACTCTTGATTACAACTGGGGGACAAATCATGATTGTTCTGATCACAAGGAATAGTCATTTGGGATATCAACCAAGGATTGCTTCGATGACTTGGGAGGTCATGAGGTCGAACCTCGTGGAGCCTACCAGTCAACATAAAAAAATTGGCACGATTTCAGAGCCCACATGGCAGCGTCTCATAGGGCGAAGTGGCGCCATCTGATTGGCCCACGTGGTGGCTTGTGATTGGCCCAAAAACAATCCTATCCGCCAATAACCATTCACTACTTATCTTCACGGAATTGGATCACCTTCCAATATATACAACTGAGTCATCCTACGGATGTCAACACCACATCAACGTACAGATTGCCACGTGGCATCTGTACCTACATAGTCAACCCTGAACTTTGACTTTTTAAATGTTGTCCAAAACTTCAGAATGTGATAACTTCCTCATATGGTGCCAGATTGAGGCCATTCAAGCATCGTTGGAATCATAACGACAAGCTCTACGATTTGGCGCTGGTTTCGGGAGATTTTGAGCACTTTATTTTGAGCATATTTTTGATCCCTTGGATCACTCCTTCCCATTAGAAGCTTTTGGAACACCAAAAGTTTGTTTTTACTTAACAAGTAAGTGAAGGTAAAACTCCCTCACTTTTTGGATCTCTATCCACCTTGCTTTACTTGGATTGGTACCTTTGAGCCCCACGCGAAGATACTCCACATTACCTCTGCATGAAGTTCTCATTCTCCCATCAAGAATAAAGTCTTCCTGCAACTCATTTAAATATTCAGGAGAAAAATATTCTATAGATGAGATTTGAACATTCTCTTCTTGATCAATGATCATAAGAGGCTCATACAGTCTCAAATTTTCCACATTCACAGTGGAATAAATTTCCATGTAAGGTGGAAAATCTAATCGGAAAGAATTGTTACCAATCTTCTCTAAGATTTTGAAAGGACCATATCTGATTGGCTTGAGATTTTTATCTCCACCTTGTAATATTTCCTTGTTGTTGTACAACCAAACTTGATCTCCCACTTGAAAATCATGATCAACCCGATGCTTATCATGTCTTGCTTTGTACTTGGGTTGGATTTTTTCCAGCTGTTCCTGTACCCTTTGATGCACTAATTGGATTTGTTCAATGAAATGCTTGACTTTTTACACATCACTATGCCCATCTACTACAATATCTTTACCAAAGATGAAATCAAAAGGAGACTTTGGCAAATATCCCAACACAAGCTTCAAATGGAGATACTTGCGTAGATGAATGCTTGGCATGATTGCAGGCATGTTGGATGTAATGAAAATGCTCATCCCAAAGTTTAGGATGCTTACCACAATATCCTCGAAGGAGATCCACTACTATTATGTTCACTACTTCTGTTTGGCCATTGATTTTTGGATGAAATGCTATGTTCTTCATTAACTTTATGTCCATGGGTTCCCATAAACTTGACCAAAAATTCCTGATAAATCTAAAATCTCGATAAAAAATAATTGAAGTAGCCAGTCAAAATGAACCGATACATTTTGAAGGAAGATCTTTGCAGTTTGTTCAACTATAACCTGTTTCGTACAAGGCATCAAAACACACATTTTGCTGAAACGATCCACTACAATGTATAAATAATCATGAGCTTTCCTAGAAATTGGTAGTCCCCCAACAAAATCCATAGAAATACTTTCCAAAGGACGAGAAGGGATAGGAAGTGGAGTGTACAAGCCCAATTTCATATTACTTGGTTTGCTAGTAGCGCACATAGAACATTCTTTTATATATCTTGATACAATTTCATTCATACGAGGCCAATAACAATACCTTTGTAGCTGAGATTTTTTTTTGCCTACACCAAAAGTGACCAACAATAAGAGAAGTATGGGATTCCCTTATGACATTAATTCTTTCACCCTGTGGAATACACAACTTGCCAAGATGATACAAAAACTTGTTATGAATATGATAATCCAACTCTTCAACATGATTGCTTGAGCCAAAGTTGCATAAACATCTTTAAAATATTCATCTTGAGCATACTATTCAATATAACTTTCATGCATAGTTGAGTTATGCTTAAGAATGACAGATGCATTAACAATAGGCCTTGATAACATATCTACAATTTTGTTGTAAATACCTTTCTTATACCTCATAACCAAATGAAATTGCTACAGAAATCCCATCCATCTGAAATGTCTAGCTTGTTGTAGTTTGGTTTGCGATTGTAAATATTGCAAAGGTTGATGGTCA
Organism: Pinus tabuliformis; assembly: GCA_031772625.1. NCBI lineage: Eukaryota > Viridiplantae > Streptophyta > Pinopsida > Pinales > Pinaceae > Pinus > Pinus tabuliformis. The sequence continues at coordinate 614,360,452 of CM062810.1, read as the reverse complement.
ATATGAATAATCGTTTCCTTACCCATCAAATATTGCTTCCATTTCTTCACGCTTTATAACAAATCATACAATTATTTATCATAAGTTGGATAGTTAATTATTGCAATGGAAAAAAATTCAGAATGATAACATAATGGCTTACCATGCTGCATCAATACTGCTCCCATAACATATTTGCTTGCATCGGTTTGAATTTCAAATGGTTTCTTAAGATTTGGAAGTGCTAGAACTAGTGTTGTACTTATTTTCTCTTTCAAAGTATCAAAGGCTTTATGTTTCTTGCCTCCACGCTAACAGACCCGCTTCACACTTGTCAAATCATGTAATGGTGTTGTAATGAATGAGAAGATAGCGATAAATTTTCTCTAATACTGGGTTGCTCCCAAAAAACTCTTGACTTATATTACATTGTTGGGTTTAGGCGAATTTACAATAACATCAACTTTGGAGGGATCAATCTTCAATTCACCACCTCCTACAATATGACCTAAGTAAATCAAAGAGGTTTTCCCAAATTCACATTTTGACATCTTCAAATACAACTTTTCATTTTTCAAGACATCTAGAACATGCTTGACATGCTCTTCACGAGTCTTACTAAAAATCAGAATATCATCTAAGTAGACTATAACAAAATCATCAAGGAATGGTTGCAATACATCATTCATAACTCCCATGAATGTGGCAGGTGCATTACAAAGCCCAAACAACATAACTAACCATTCAAACAAACCTTGTTTTGTCTTGAATTTTTTTTTCCAAATAACATCTTCAACCATCCTTATCTGATGATAACTACTTCTCAATTCTAACTTAGTAAAGTAAACAACATCCTTTATCTAAACTAGAAAATCTTCAATGCGAAGAAGAGGATAGTGATTTTTTACTGTAATCTTGTTCAAAGCTCAAACAAGCATGCACTGTGCCACATTTCTTTAGAACCAAAACAATAGGAGACGCACAAGGAGATGTACTGGGTCTAATGACCCCTTTGTCAAGAAGATCTTGGATTTGTTTCTTAATCTCCACATTCTCCAAAACCGACATTCTATGCATGCCAATATTTAGAAGTGGTGCATCTTGCTGCAATTGTATCTCATGTTGGATTCCTCTTTTTGGAGGTAGCCCTTCAGGGTCTTGAAACATCTTGTCACAAGTGTTAACAACTTCAACCAATTCATGCTTGAGTTTAGAATCACATCCTAAGAAAGCTTAAGATTCAAAAATATCTTTAGCTTTAATCATGAACAACATAAAATTCTTACTAGCATTCACAGGCCTTTTCATTTGACCTGCACTAACAAGAGATAAGTTCATCTTCTTACGATGTGCTCAACAATATACTTAACTCCATCTTTGAAAAGATGATATTTGTTTTCAGGATGATAGAATATGGCTTTTCATTCATATAAATATGGACTCCCTAAGACAATCCACAAATATCAAGTGGTACAACATCAAGCTCTACCTCATCTATAAAATTAGCAGTGTTGGAAAATTTGAGTTTACATTTTCTTGTTTATTGCAATTTCACATCATCACATACCCAACCCAAAGGGTAAGGTTTTGTATGAGGCGTAGTTTCTAAGTTAAGTTTCTTGACAATTTCTTCAGAGATAAGATTGACTTGAGATCCACTATCAAATAATGTATCAACCTTTGTATGTTTTGTAATGACATTGATATGAGCAAACACACTTCTTTCTTTATCATTTTGAGATTCAACATGCTTTTTAGAAGAAATAGTACTTGCATTAGAAGCTATACCTTTCATCCCCATGGTTGTGATTTTGGTTTCATCACCTGAATCTGATCCTAGATCTTGTTGAGTTGTAGCAACAATCTTTTGTTTCCCCTTGTACTTGAACTTCTTTGGTCTCAATTTTGGATGTAATTTCCAACAATGGTCTTCATCATGGCCATCTTTTGAAGAATCTTTACAAGTAAGTTTCTCTCCCTCTTTCTCAACAGTAACATTTTTCTTACCTTTGCCTTTAAATTTCTCCTTTCCTTTGTCTGCAGATTTAAAAGGTTTCTTGTTGGACTCTTCAGGAACATTCTTTCCCCTTGATTCTAAATGAGTAGCCTGAACACATACTTCATCTAGATTGGTGGGATTAATCATAAGTATAGTATGTCTCAAATAACTATGCAATCCACCTATATATTTAAGGATAGTATATTGTGAGGTCAAATCAACACCCAAGATTAATGCTCTTTTTCTAAATTCTTGTGTGTAACTTTGGACACTCTGACCTTTAGCTTGTCTAAAAATTTTTCAATCCATAATTTTTTTTGCATGTAAGCTAATGGATAAAATCGTCTTTTTAATGCAATTATAAAATCATTCCAAGAAGAGATAATTTTACTACTTTTCTTCAAATCTTCTTGAGTTCTGGCCTCCCACCAGATGAGGGTTACACCTTCTAGGTGAAGAGAAGCAAGCTGGATATTTGTGACATCATCATAAATCTTTTGAATCTTGCAATAAACTTCAGTTTGACGAACCCAATTACCCAACTTTTCAACGTTCACTTCTCCATTATACATTGACAATTCAAACTTGACATCAAGCTTAACCAAATGAGACATAGCATGTCCTCTTAGAGATATAGGAGAAGTAGGTCTATGTGAAGAAGGAGGTGAGGATGGAGGTGGAAGAGGAGGAGGAGGTGGAGGCTTGCTCCCATTACCACCATCACCTTTTGGTTGATTAGAACTTTCTCCCTGCAACTATGTTGTTCTTTCATTATACAACACTTTCACCATCTCAGTCATATCAAAGAAAACTTTTCTAAAAGCTCTCTAATCCTTAGACATCATTTATTGTCCTTTTCCTTCTTCATGTGCCATAACTTGTGGAGTATGTGGTCTTCTTGAATCAATTTGAGGGTTAGGTTCTTCAAGTGCTCCTTCTCCTCTTCTCAGTCTAGACCTTGTAAGAATTCAAAAACCTTACAAATAATGTCAATCCTTCAAAAAAACCATGCTCTGAATACCAAACTGATCCAAAAATAAAAAGTGAAGGTTTCATGAATTAATTTGCAAGTTAGTTTATGTCTTTTAGGCAATGGATCGTGGTTGCAAAAGTACACAAACTTAAGTAAATTTTGCAGAATTTTAACAGTTAAAAGTGGACAAACATGCAACATCAAACACAATCAAATTGATAACAGAGTTCACCCATATTGGGCTACGTCTCCGAGTCCAACTTCTATCGCTGACCTTTTTATTATATGCTCAAATGCTTAATACATCAACACATAAGCTTCAATCTGCAAAAATAACATTGCCATTGTGTCCAGAATGTTCAAAAAGGTTGAAAATGAGCAAAATATGACCCTTTTACTAATCTGATCTGCAAACTTATCCACAAAAAGTCTCGGCTCTGTTAATTGTTCAACAAAAGTTGCCTGGCCCAATTAATAGGGCGCTAGGATGACTTGGCGGAGGTCATGGGTTCGACCCACACCTCTTTCTGTTGGTTCCATTGTATTGTTATAAAAAAATATTTTTTTATTTAACATATGGGTCGAAGCCCTACCCGAAATCCCTACTTCGCCAGTCATATGGTTACACGGGACCAAGGGTCGTGGGCCATAGGCCACGCGCCCTCCCCTAGCCTCACTCCTGGTTTTGTGTTCTAAACTTGCCTGAGCTGTTGTGCCTTGGGCACAGGCAGAGTGCCACGCGCCCTGCCCTTGATTTATTTGTCAGCGGTTGTATGACGTGATGAAGACCATGCACGGGGCCAGTTGGGTGCGCCTGCCGACTCTCCCTTACCCCCAACTGCTCCACCACATAAAAATAAAAATAAAATGTTATGCATGTATTAACAAGACGCATAGTAGCCCGATTGGTCGAGTAGATAGTTTGAATAGTGGAGGTCATGAGGTTGAACCCCATGAAGCCTATCGATCAACATAACAAAATTTTGGTGCAATTGTTGAGGCCATGTGACCCCCTCTCATAGGGCCACATGGTGCCCTCTATTGGTCCACATGGTGACCTATGATTGGCCTAAAAGCAATCCCATCTGCCAATAACCATTTGCCACTTATCCTCATGGGATTGACCCACCTATCAATCCGTACAACCTAGTCATCTTAGTGACATCAACACCATGTTAGCATACGTTGCATCCATACCTACACAATCAACCCTGCACTTTGACTTTTTTTTTTATGTTTGCCCAAAAATTCAGAATGCGATAACTTCCTCATACGACGTCGGATTGAGGCGATTCAAGTGTCATTGGAATCAGAACGATGAAATCTACGATTTGACATTGGTTTTAGAGATTTTGAGCACTTTCATTTTTGAGCTTATTTTTTATCCCCTAGATCACAAGGAGTGGGCATTACACAATGTATGGATTAACTTTCCTTGGCCTCCAACAATAATGGCACTAAGAATTAGCTTCAAGCAGGGATAATGGAATATGAATATGTTCATCATATTCAAAATGCTATGGAGATTGAAGGTCCAAGCTACCCTCATTTTGGCAAGGGGCAATGCCCATTTCTCACATAGTTTGAACATTTTTTGGAGTTATATATCTTGTCTCCATATGTTAGACAAAACATTAGTAAAAATATTTGGTAGGATTTTTTTGTTTGCAAGTCATTATTAAGCCCAGAGGTGCATTCTACAGTCTAGTATGAGGGAGATGTGTAATTCATTTCATGCTCAACCTTAATTTGACACGAACATAAAAATGAATTCATGTTTGGTTAGTTTGAATTAAAAGTAATAATCTCACCCTCATTGTGCTAGCTTTGTTGGTTGTTTGATATTACAAACCAATATGAAAGAAAAAAAATATTTCACCTTGGCTATAAATATAATATTTAGACGTTTATGTGAAGTAACATAATTTTATTAAGTGTAAACTATTTGAATAGATGTTAACTTTATATACATATATGGGAAAGTTATATATATATATATACATATATATATATATATATATATATATATATATATATATATAATAAAGATATATATATCATAATAAAGATATTTCAATGTTTAAACACAAAGACATAAATGAAAGTGAAAAAAATCAATTATTTCCTAATAAAAAGTAATAAGAGAAATATAATTTATCCACTTAATATGAAATGAGTCTTTAAAAATATTAATAAGAATTAAAATTTTAATTTCAGTCATAAATATAATATTTTAACATGTAGTATTAATATTAATTTGTGTTTAAAAATATATTAAAAAACATTTTAATATGGACAATGTGGTTCATAAATAAAAAAATTCAATGTCTATTATGTATATATTATATATGGTTAAAAAACCCATGTGTATATCATATAAAACAATTAATTTTTTTTATTATGATTAAAATATTTCAAACAATCTTAATATGTTAAATTTTGCCTTTTTTTCCAGTGTATATTTTTATTCATTTTGTTTCAAATCTAATAAAGCTTTGTTGAATTGTAAGTTTTTTACATAATACAAGTGTCCAAAGAAATTTTCAATGCATATCGATGTATTCAAAAATGTAATTTAAACAATGAAAGATTACACATGGTGTGTGTATATATGTGAACAACTGATCTATAAGTGCCTAGACGGATTAAATATCTGCATGTGTAATTTATATTTTTTCTAAGTTCTATAAAGTGCCTAGAAGGATCAAATATTTGCAAGTGCTGTTTTTTTCCTAAATTTTATACTCAGAGATTTGATCCCTCTAGACACTTTATGGATCTGTGATTATGATGAATTGTATACTGATCTATAGAAATTCCATGAATAGTATAAAATATAATCACTATTAACTTCTACATAATACAGTCATATTTGTATATGTATATAAATTTATGTTTCAAAAAAAACTACCTTAAAACATTATAAAGAATCACCAAATTAATTACCCACCTTAAATCAAGTTAAAAAACACCAAATTAATTATCCACAACATTATAAATATAAACAGAGCATTCAATATTATTAACCTCCAAAACATCATAAACAGAACAGTCAATATTATTAACCTTCACAACATTATAAGCAGAGCACTGCATGCTATTAACCTATTAACCTCCACAGCAATCTAAACAGAGCACTAAGTAGTATTCTTGAAATTTAAGTGTGCAACATTTCCATGCATGAAATGGAAATGTAATTATAAAAAGGAATGGCTAACATTATTTACTCAATAGCAAATTAACAAACGCGCTGTAGGTTGGAAATGTCCAATTAGATGTGAAGTGACGCAACATTTAAAATATATATATATATATATTTTGTAATCTATAATCAAACATGTAATCTGTAATATTGAGCATATAAAACATGTTGTAGTCAAATACACATTTATAAGTGTGTTATAAGAGAATTCTGGCACTGTAACACAGGAAAACCATAGTCCTCTTTCTCAACGCCAGGAAAATTCTATCAAGAATCATGCTATCAGTAAAGCAAAGTTTCAGCATGGGAAAACCTGCCCTGGGTTTTGACTTCTTACCATCCAAAACCTTTAAAAAAATAAAAAAAATGTCTGGTTTGATCAAATCCTGACCTGGGTTTTAGCATCTTACAACCCAAAACCTTAAAAAAATAAAAAGGGTGTCTGACTTTATTAAATATTTCCCTGGGTTTTTGGTTCTTACGATCCAAAACCAAAACGTATCCAAAAATAGCTTTGAGAAACTCGAACACAACAAAATAGCTTTTGTCTATATAGTAACATAATTTGAAAGATAGCTTTCGTCCATATAAAAAGTTTGAATTTGATAACAAAATTTAAAAGAAAAAACATTTTTTATTTGTCTAACCAATTGCTAATAAACGTACTACTAACTCTATCTACAAATGCAGTTTTGCTGCTAGTTTGAGATAAAACAAAAATATTCAGAAAAGCTATCTGTTTGGATGGTGAGTCGACCTGAATGGTATCAAGATAAACTAGCAGCAAAATTGTGAAATCTAGGTCTGCAAGTTTTTTGGCCAAGATGTTGACCCTGTCCTTAAGCTTCCTAGTCTGTTTTTGCATCTCATAGATACATAGTGGTATCTCTTACTGAGTTTTTGAGCGTTCTACCAGGGTTTTGACCATAATGGTTTTTAGTTACCAATAAATATCTTTTGTCTAGAAGTCTCTGGTATGCTGAGTCTTGGTATTTTCTCTGGTATGCTGAGTCTTGGTATTGCCATTATCAAAAGACCCAGCCTCCAACCTCCTCATCCACTTCAACATCAATAATAAACCTTTTTTTCTATCCTGGCTTCCGTTTCAGCCTTTTACATCTCTCCCCTGATTTCAGGAGAGGAGGTGTGCACTGTGGATTGTACATATACAGCAGCAGAGCCCTCAGCCTAACATTGGACTCTGGAGCAGGCAAGGGGAGATTGAGCTATTCATCACCTGAGACCCCAGCATGACCACAGTTACAGGAGAGAAGATGGTCAACAGGTAACCCCAGCGACAGGACAGGGCATAAGGAGAAAGCAAGCAGGCTGAAGCAACAGGACAGGGCATAAGGAGAAAGCAAGCAGGCAAGCAGGCTAAAGGGATCAAAAAGGGGAGCAGTCTAACTGTTAGGTTTTTTTCGTTTTTTCCACCAAAATTCAGTGATATATTTTTTGGCAAAATCATAAATTACGTTATTTTAAGTAAAAAATAAATTCACCTTGAAAAACCTTGAGCACTGCAGATTACATTACATCACTGAAACTTAAAATCCCAAAACATTCCTACCATATTTCTGTCAAAATTGATAAAAAAAATTGCCTAGAAAAGAGCCAAAACATCTAACATCTAACAGTTATACTACTGCTTCAAAGAACTACTGCTCAAAGAGGTAGCAGGGAGGGCAGGGGATTTAGGAGCTAAGGATATAATGTTCAGAACCATATCCACCCACCAAGAAAATTAATCCCAATTCTAATAAAACTAAACCCAGAAAGAACTACTGCTCAAAGAGGTAGCAGGGAGGGCAGGGGATTTAGGAGCTAAGGATATAATGTTCAGAACCACATACACCCACCAAGAAACGTAATCCCAATTCTAATAAAACTAAACCCAGAAAGAACTACTGCTCAAAGAGGTAGCAGGGAGGGCAGGGGATCTAGGAGCTAAGGATATAATGTTCAGAACCATATCCACCTATCAAGAAACTTAATCCCAATTCTAATAAAACTAAACCCAGAAAGAACTACTGCTCAAAGAGGTAGCAGGAAGGGCAGGGGATTTAGGAGCTAACGATATAATGTTCAGAACCATATCCACCCACCAGGAAACTTAATCCCAGTCCTAATAAAACTAAACCCAGGAGAGACAACTAGAAAGGTTTTAGCAGTTTAGAATTAATGCAGAACTTTGAAATTTCAATCAAAGCTCCAGATCGATGAAAGCTCTTTCTTCTTGTATAACACACAATCGAAGCCAGCACCACAAAAATAACAGTCGAGTCCGACCACAGAGGAGATTAATGTATTCAAATCACATTTACTTACTAGTATCATTCAAACAACAAGATGCCCCTGAAATTGCCTTGCGCCCACTATCAGTGCAAAAACCTCACACTATTATTTATTTTTTGAAAATAAAAATCTATATATATATTTTGCACCAGACTTCTACATTTAAAAAGCCAATAGACAAATCTGTATAATAGTCCTGCCCATATGGGAGATTATTGAACTCTAATAACATCTAATTACAACTAGCATTCAACAATGACTCAGCAAAGAGCTCTGCCCCCTTAAAAAAAACTGTACATATTTACAAGAAAAACCTTCATGGCCTCAGCGCCCGCAAGAAATCAATCGCAGCGGCGTTTGATGTGGCCTTTCGAGGGCTGCATATCTTGGCTGCGGAAGCCGCCATTTTTGTCCCGATCCTATTCAGGGCATCGAGAATTTCAGCCAAAGTGGTTCCCATCCTTTTGAGGGCGTCGAGTATTTCAGCAAATATCGCCCTCTTTATGCTCCCTCTCTTCGGCTTTGGAGGCCTTGCCGCCTTTCCCTGTGCTCTGCCGGTACTAGTGCCATTGTGAACCTCTGCCATGGCTTCATAATAATAATCTCTCGATTGTTTACGCTCCATTATCCCGAATCAGATCCTGCTTGCCAAACTCTGCAGCTACCAATCCCAGATTGTAATATGTTAGGCAAGGATAGCAGTAGCAGAGCAAGATGTAAGTGAGTGTTGGCCGGCGGCCCGCCAATTATAAAATTCCGGTTGAATCTGGTTACCTTCATTTTATCTTTTATTAACTGTTTATTATTCGATGAAGGAATATTTTGAAACTTCAGTAACTTGGGTAGGAAGCAACTAATTCAGTGCCTCATGTTGTATATTCGGTATATTCGGGGTGGGTAAGTTTGTAATCATTTCATGTGTTTTCATTTTACAATGTTCGTTGCCCACACTGTTTCTATATCTTGCATTGAATAAGGAATGTGGGCAAGAGACATAATCATATTGGTAGGATACATTGAATAACATCTAGCAAGTGGCTAATCATGTGTTTGGTGGATTATATATGTTTTTGGTGAAACATTACGAAATAAAACCAGTTATGAATTTGTGGTTTTGAGACCATATATTCCCATCATAGTGATGGATTAAATGATAGGTTACCCAAACATCAACATCTTTATGAAAAAAATTCAATGTTAAATTTGGTATAATTTACAATGATATATTGTGCACTAGTCTTTTGGTGGGTTTGATTTATTTTAGTATGGAAAACATTCTTCTAATTTATTGATGATGATATTGATAATAAGATATTTTTGTAAAATTGGAACTTCATATTGATAATAAGACATTTTTGCAAAGTTTTGAGTAAATGATTTAATCTTTTATATATATATATATAACATAATCAAAGTCTAAAGAGTCACTTTCTTCAGTATTTTAATACTACTTACATGTAATATATCTTCAATATAATGATGGATTTATTTAGTTTTTTAAGTACATCATAGGCTAATTACTTTGCACCCTTAGGGTCCCTTTCCCTAAACACTTAATTAGATAGGGTCAACTTTACATTGAGACAAATCATCATATTCATTGGGAGCACCATAAGTCCAATATGTTATTTAGAGTCTAAAACTAAGGACCATTTTGTATATATTTAGAGTCTAAAACTAAGGACCATTTTGTATAGAGATGCTCTTCCTACTATGAGATTATACGACTATTCTTTTATCTCTTGAAATATTCACTTGACTCTTTTTAAACTTCATGACTTATGTAAAGTAAAGATGTTTAGCCCTGCGGGCCTGCCCTCTTCCTCTAAAATATGTTCAACCTTCACCAATACCTTACCAAAAATTAATTCTCTAGACAAAAGTTCACCAAAGTTCACCATATTGATTACTTCTTATTTCACATAAGAGAATTTTCATACAAAAATTATGAGAAAACTAGTTTAATGAAGACCAAAATTTGATTAAATTATTTAATTTAATAACTACCCATCCTGTGATTGTGGGTATGAACCACCTGTGATTGTGGGTATTGGTGGTTCAGGTTAAACATATAAATATTTTTGTCTAAAATTATTTTTTCACATCAAAATCAACATTATATATTAAAAAATTATGCATGCCTGTTCACTCCACTATTAAAATTTGCGTGTACTAAGGAAATGTCCCTTTTCAAGTCAAAGAAGTCGACATGCAAAGGAAAATCTTTTCCAAAGATATATTTAAATCCATAATTCGGAAGGACATATGGTTTGCACGTGCAGTTTTTTTCTAATTATCTTTTTTAAATCAACAACTACATATATTTCAGTGTTCATTTTTGTCCCTAAACTTTCTCTCACGTAAGTTAACATCGATAAGTAAATTCTTATACTTAATCGGGTTGAATCGAGGTTTCTGGGCACTCGATTGAAACTATCTGAGTAGTCGCTTTGGTTTTAATTTGCTTTTCACTTTATATTGTTAATTATTAATTATAAGTAATTGATAAATTGTTATTGAGACGTTAATTTTACATTTATTAATAATTATTATTAAGATTTATAAAAGTGTAAATATTTTATTTATTTTATATTTAAATTTATAATAATAATGTACTTTACATTTTTAGTATTTTTTAGTATGATGTGTGATTTTGTTTGTAAAATTAATATTGTTTTTTTTTTTTTTTTTTTTCTTAAATTAAAAAAAATAAAATTAAAGTAACTAAAAATATAAAATACACATAATAATATAAAGGAGTTGTCTATAATGCGACTTTTTGGAGATTCCGGTGACGGAATCCGACGGAAGAAATTGAGGTTAAATCTTGATTTGTTGTAGTTAAAATGGTTTTTTAACTGCATATTTGGATTCATCACCCTCGAAAACCCCTGTGACGCTTTCATTGTGCAGAAACTAGCTATCAAACTTGTGATTCCAATAAATTCCGACCGGAAAAACCCGCCGAAAAGACTTTCAAAAAATTACGTTATAGACAACTACATAATATAAATAACATACATTAATAATTTATAACAAAATTAACTAATATATTATATTTACAAAGAATTAAATAATCTTTATCATTTAATATTTAATTCAATATTTACAAAATATTCAAATTGTACTAATTAAATATGTTCAATCACAATCTTTGAAATTATTTTGTTTATTTGCAAAGGAAACAAATTTACATGAAATGTTTTGAATATCATCTATTTTGTTTACGGGCTTTTATTTTCGCACTTAAATTATTAATATAAAATTTCTATTGTAATTTGGGAGTTACATAAAAAGTATAAGGATTAATTTTGATTGTTGAATTGATTTAAAGTTTTGTAACTCAAACAAATTAATATATAATTGCAATTGTAATTTGAAAGTCACAAAAATATAAAATTAATTTTTAATAGTGAAATCAATTGAAAGTTTGCACCTCAAATGATTTAATCTCTCTAAATATGTGATAAACTAAAAATTAGATAAATAAAAAAATAGTTTTTAATTTTTTTTTAACTATTAAATCTATAAAGATTAAAAATAATAAACTAAATTTAAAATCTAAATTTTATTTAAAATAAATAACAAATTTATTAGATAAAAAATAATAATAATAATAATAATATATATATATATAAAATTCCCAAAAATATTAACCAAAAAAACGCCTTACGTATTCACGAAAAAAATTATTTATCACCCTAATCCTAATACTTACCCGTTTGAAAGCCTTGTTTCTAAAATCCTTCAAAATAAAATAATAACGCATAATTTTTTTTTTTTTTTTCAAATGTTTCCCACGACATAAATCATGTCATTATAAGATCCTCTAAGTAATAATATATCCAAATTTAGTAGGTCAATATTTAGGGATCATTTTTCTAAACACATATACAAAGTTTATATAATAATATTATTATATATAATTTTTTTATTAAAAACAATCAATTAGGTAATTATATACTTAATATTTTGAAAAATATAATAATATAAAATAAAATAGTGTATTTTAAATGTTGCAATATATATATATATATATATATATATATAGATATTAAATATTTGGATGGTAAATTTGAGTTATTAAATATATATTATTGAGTGTTTATTTTTAGGGAGTTAAATGCATTTACGCATTCAAAAATGTATTTCAACTAATAAAAAATAGTGATATAACCAAAAATTGTATGACTAAATTCTAATGAAAAAGGAAAAATGTAGAACACTTAGATTTATTAAGTACTTAAATAGATTAAAAAGTTAGTGCTTACATGTGATAATAGATATGTTTCTAAAAGCACTTCAGAACAAAGTAATAGTACATAAAAGTTTATGTTAGCCTTTTGTATGAGATTGATTTAAGGAGATCATATATTTAAAAAGTAAATTTAATAGGATAAAGACAATTATTCTCACTATGTCATCTAAACATCTTCATACTAAAAAATATACTCCTCATACTATTAATTTTTGTAAGTTTTGACATAACCCCACTCATTGTTTAAATGAGCTTTCATATGGTGACAATGATACATAGGCTCTAATAGATAGGTAACTCATAAAGCAATCTTCTTAGATATCCATATGATCTTTGCTCCCAAGTTCTATATTGTGCATGGAAAATGCGGGATAGATTCATGTTGGTATGCAAGAGTCGCTTCTCCGCTTCACCTCATTACCCCTGATATTAATAGAAGATATTCACATAAATTTTTTGTGGATGATACTGATCTCCTTAAGGATAATAAAAATAAGGTATTTGTATTGATATTTATAGAGCCTAGCCCTATTCCACGTGGTTTGAACCTTGAGAGTCACTTTCTTCCAAACTTCACTACTCATATATCTCAAACATATTGATGCCTTATCCAACTCTTGAGGTACACTCGACTCCAAGTACCTTGCACCTTAAGATATCTTTCCCCAAACATAGTGTTTTCTTGTGCTCACTTTAAATTGATAAAAGTCATCATATGCTCTTTATTGTACGAGGCTAAGGACCATTTTGTATACAAATACTCTCCAACTATGAGATCATAGGATCACTCTTTTGTTCCTTTAGAGATTCACTTCATTCTCTCTAAACCCTTACGACTTATACAATGTAGAGATGCTTATCCCTGTTCCTCCTAAAGATGTTCAACCTTCACCAACAACTCACCAAAGGTCAATTCCCTAAGCCAGCATGCACCATGTTGATTACCTGTTACTTCTAGTGTTATGACACTAGTCTAAATTAGCCACATGGTTAGCATCCAAGCTCACATGATGGAACTATAAGGCATCATAGACCCAATGGCTCATGGCATCATGCTCATGACACCTTTATTTGTAGCCTTCAATGTTAGAATTTCTTCTTCATGGCAACGAGTGTCATAGCCTTAGAGATCAACCTCAAAATTCTTTGTTTTGATATCATTAAGATGCAAGATATTGCTTTTCAACCATCATAGTGATTTGGTCACTTTAAGTGGCAAGCACATTTACTTAATAAGTTCCAACCCATTATTCTTAGATTAGGTTTGAAGCTATACAACCAATTCTAACAGGGGAGGTAGCATTCAACCATTTCCTCCTCAACATCTCAAGTAAGTCTACCGCTTAGAACGTTACAATAACCCAAAAAATAAACTACAATGCATGTATGGGTGGTGCCCAAGAAAGGTACCATCCTACAAAAGTATGATTAATCCTAAAAATACATCAACCTTCTTGTCATATTTAATATTAGATTTTACTCCTGCAACAATTGTCAACTTTCCTCCTAGAAGTCATAGTCTTTCTTAGTTGAAAGTGTCCAAAATGCTTAGGTTTCATTTGTCGTCAAATCCTAGGTTTGCACTTCTTCGATCCTAGACTACTCCTTTATTTAACCTCTGAAATCTCTTAATCTTTTTCTTAATGAGTTCCTATAACTCCTACCATGAAACATATTCCTTTGCAATGACATATGCTCATGAGTGATTTTACAAGATGAGCCCTTTCCTAAAAAATATATGTTGTTTATTGATTTTAATTTTTTTCGAAAATAATGTTTCTTTGAAAGGGAAGGAAAAGGGTTTATCTTCAAATAGTGAATGCTTTTAGTTAGAGGAAAAGAAATGGAAACAGAAATAAATACAGTAGTTCCCCAATCAACAAACTTAGAAAACCTTGATTTAAAATCCTTATTGACAAAGTTCCAAGATATCACTAAATCCAAATTATCAAGAAGGACATTTGAAGAATTACAAAATCAATATTTTTCAAGGTTTAATGTAAATATAGAAAAAAATCCTACTTGCGAATGTTGTTTAACACAGACCATTATTCCCACAACTTTCTACTTCCCTGAATCTATCCATATGTGTGCTAAATCATACAACACAATTCATAAAATTGTGAAAGATCAAAAATAGTTTACATGACGCCCACATGGCTTTAGATTAATAATGAATGGGTGTGTTGTTAAGGCACTCCTTGCAATAGGTCACTAGTTCAAATTCCCCATGGGCTAACTTACAAAAATAAAATAAAATAAGTAGTTTTAATGACATTTTAGATTATTTTAGGGACATTTCTTATGCATTATTTCATAATGAACCTCCCCAAGATTTACCCGTAATGGAAAAATATTTTTCAAATCAACCCAAGATTGAGAAATGGAGATTGGTATATTTCTCAAGATTACACAATCCTAAGAATTAATGGGTTTGAATTAAAACCTAGAAGCTTCATGTTTTTCTTACTCTTAGAATTTTTTCCTTATAGTATTGTATCCGAAGACTGATCTCAAATCATATTCATTTTGTATCAAAGAAAAAATGATTATTTTCCATTACTGGTTGAAGTCTTATCCTTCACTGTTAGAACTAGAGTGAGTGTTTTTTCTATTATTGAAAATATGTTAAAATATTTAAATTTTGAGAAAGATATTCTCTAGCAATTTGATCCACATCAAGCAATGTCTAATATGATTTGTAGTTGGTTCAACTTTAAATATTTATCTTGTAGATACAAACAAGGAAAGAGTAGTCAATAAGGATTATTGGGTAGAAGTTCAAAGGGTATTGCAAGAACAATATAAAACATTATCATGGGGGAAGAACTCTAATGAGGAAATTTTCATGAAGGGTTTTGCATCTACTTTATGCATCACAATCGAAGATTAGACAGGTAGTGAAATGGGTATTACAATGGAATCTCCATCGATATAATACTTTTATAAGAAAATGTCAGTTGATCCCATGGAGGAAGACATGCTAGAACCTCCAACTAATAAGAAAATAATGGACTCTAGATTTGCATAATAAAGTAAAACAAAGTAGTTGGAGGAGTCTTTCCTTGAACAATTAATGGCATCAATTATACAAATTTTATCATTTAGTGAACCATGCCAAAGTATAAGAAGAGTCATCATTTGCAGAGAGCCTTTAAAATAAGTTTCAGTTGTTAAAAAAGAGGTTGATGTGTTTAGTAAAGAGGGTTTGAATAAGAAAATAACAAAGCAAGCCAAGGAAAAAATGTATTCTCATATCAGTGATGAAAATATTTCTCCATCAATATTGTTTTCATCCATCAAGTATGAAAAATGGTACCTTACTATAGAAATTAATGTGTATATTTAATATTTCTCATGAAATTTACTAAATTACAAGACTTGAAGCTACTCTACTGATTTGCGGAATTTAATTCGCCATCTAAAACAAGAAGCATAGGCATGCAAAAGGAAACATCACACATGCACAAGGATTTATCTAGGGGAAAGAAACTGCTCAAAACCCCTTACAATCTGTATTGCATTAATCATATAATAGAGAAGACATACAATGCTTGCTCAAGCTTGAGCACACCCTGCAAGCATATAGTCTATCCCTCTGTCTGATTGATTGAACCTGGATAACACTTATCCAATTTCAAGCCTTCCCAAGATCCTATTTCCTTGTGATGTTCCTTTGGGAATTAGGCCCTTATTAATTAGGAAATTCTCTCATCTAGATTGCACAAGTATTCTAGGGTCTTCCTCTGACTACATGCACCACGCGTACAACTTGGAATAGTTTACAATTGATAGTAAACTTCCCTTGAACTCCAATATCAACTGGGTAACTCAAATTCTCTGCATGCATGAGTTAATTTGAGCTGATTGATTAGTTATCTAGATGATCACTGAGTGTGGTTGAGGTTCCACTTCCCCAACTTGACCTTCCACTAGTTCCTCCAATAGTTAGAACTAGTTTAAATGGCCATAACTCAATTTACCTGAATTAAATTGCTACAACTAAAATTAACTTAACCTAGGCTCCTACAATTTAGGAACCCACTGCACACAACTAAACTTCATTCCCCTAACTTGAATTAATTGGGTTACACTCCTATTTTTTAGGAATCAACACAAGTAAATTTAACCTCAACTCGTTAACTTGAATTGAGTGTTCACAACTGAGTGAAAAATGCTATGTCACCTTAGTTAACTCCTCCAACTTGTCTACTGATGTGGAAATTTGAATTTCCTCAATTTTAACTAAGGAAAAAATCAATATTGATACTTTCCTATTGCATTTTCAACACTCCCTCTCATCAAGAAAGGGATTATCACCCACCCCTATCCTGGACATGTGGAATGTACTGCATGCAACACCCCTCACTATTTTTGTTGCTACTGCAACATCTGCAATTAAGAAGCATCCAAAAAAACAACTGAATCAACTATGTCTGCAACTATCTACTAGGAAAACTGTGTTGTTGTTAACTCTGCTATTGAGTCTCCTGCTCTACTATCAACACTCCTATGCACTCTTTAGTATCTCACTGACACTGATCCTCCTGCTTCTGAATATTGTGGGCCCCTGTAGCAAGGTAATGATCCATGAGGATAACACTTCAATGGACTAGGGCTTCACATTGCCCCACCTCACACCTAGAGGTATGGATGCATGTACTCCCCTGCCCACTTGGCTCTAACTCTCCCCCTGCTGGAGGTCTTTGATTGAGTGGATGTATCCACTCTAACTCTTGTATTCTTCTCCATTTGTGGCTGCTTCACAACATCCTGAGGCTTCTTATGAGGCTACATATTGAGAGGTCTAACATGCTCCCTCTCAACCACCAAATATCTAATCTCTTCCTTTCTCCTCAAGGTTTTGAATGCATCTTATACCTCAAGCGAATACATGTTCTTGACTCAAATCCCGATCTGATTCACATGTCTCATGGCTATGTTTCTTAGGAATGACTTTCCTTTGCTCAAGATCACATCGTATCCATGGTCTTGCAAAATTGCAACCAAGACAAGATTCTTCTTTAGACCCAGAAAAAACATCACATCCTTGAGTCTAAGAGGGGAGCTTGACTCCCTCTAAAAGGTCATTGTACCAATCTTGGTCGCACTATAGCTTTCGTCATCTCCAAACTCAATGTTCATCTGGAGATCTTTCTCCTGCAAGCCACTAAAAAATTCTCTATTCCTCATCATGTGGAATGAGGCACCACTGTCCAAATACCACATGCTCCCCATCACTATGCTCACCATGCATGCAATGAGGGTGAAGTCAATCTTGAACTGTGAGGTTAAATCTTCACTACTGTTGCCACTGCAGAATCTTTCTTGCTTGCCTTCTTTTGTGGACACTTCATGGCATAGTACCCAAATTCATGACAGTGAAAGGACTTGATTTTGGACAAGTCTTTGTGCTTTCCCTCTTGGCTGAAATGAACCTCACCTTGGGACTTCTTCCCCTTGGCATTCTTTCTCTTGCTAACTAATGTAAATTCCTCTTCCTCTTCTTTGGAAGAGGTCCCATCTGTGGTATTCTACCTTATTTCTTCTTGCACTAGATCGGAACATAACCGCTCCCAACTCAGTAGTTTTCTCTACCATTTGGTGAATATTAATAGCTATGTCATCTATTGGGAAGGCTCAAAAGGGCTAGAGCTACCAAGTATTCTTCAGGGATATTAACATTGACCCTACCAAGGTCATTATGACATTGTGTAAACCTAATCAGGTGCTATAGAATCGCGTCATTCTTTTGCATCTTGATAATTCAAAGCTTTTCCTTGAGTGCCAACTTCCTGTGGTCACTATTGCTCTCGATCAATTATTTCAGTGATTTCCACATCGTGAACAAAGTCTCTTTTCCATGGAGATTCGAGACAATATGATCCCAAACTTCCTCCAATATGATCCTCCTCGCTTTGGCCACATCCTTCTTCCAGTGAGCAAGATTCTGGGCATCTGATGCTTAGGGTTTTGTTACATTTGTCTTGATGTATTCTAGTAGCTAATTATCATCCAATACTGCCTCCATGTCATCCTTCCATGCAACAAAGTTTGAGGTGCCTTCCAAGGCATACTCAAGCCCGAGTCCATTGAAATCCATCTCCTCAGTCCTGAAGAAAACCTACAACACTGATCTTCAAATTTGAATATTCTACAATGACAACTTTGAAATATCTTCTCTACATTTATTCCAAATCTAATATCATGTGGAAATTAATGTGTAGATTCAATGTTGCTCATGAAATTTACTAAATCACAAGACTTGAAGCTACTCTAATGATTTGCGAAAGTTAATTCACCATCTTGTAGAAATTTTGAATAATTTAACACATATTCAACAGAGATTATCCTGATCATGTACTATTGCGGAATACATACACAATACATAAGCTCCTCTACGTTGATCATCAATATAGCAGCATCAATAACAATAAAACATCAAGAGCATTCACACATTAACACAGTATGTATCCCGGGGAAAGCATCTCGCTAAAAACCCCAACTATCTGTATATTAATGATTGAGAACATGTAACATTACAAAGTACAATGCTTATCACAAGCAATCCAGTACCAGCTCCACCTATTACACACAATACAACTCAGATTTGATCTCCAAATCTATCCCACTGCTTGCCTGCCTCCACTGCTCAATACCTGCTCAAGAACTGATGAGAATGGCTTACCAAACTCGTATTTGACCTCCAAAGAATCACTCACACTTTGTTAGACGTGAGAAGAGGCTACAATACTGGGCAAATACGTGAGCAAACTCATTGGCATACTCAATCCCTTGATTGTGCAAGATCTGATGCACAACTATAGTCACAACTGATAGCAATCTGATTCTCTAACACCTGTCCTTGCTGAACTGAACATGCACTGACATGCAACTGAGTTAACTGATGTATTCATTAGTTGCATCATGAGTTAATAATTATTTTAACAACTCATCATTAGTCTATTTGCAGTTAGACTAATTACAACTAGTTTAACCAAGTCAAACTGAACACAACTCCATCAACTCCACAATCAACTCCACCAAACTCAACTGATTGAGTTCTAACTGAAGTCATGCATGCAACAACTCAACTGAATCATAAGAAAAGCGTATTTCCTTCTGACAGCTGCATGTGCCACCTCTGTAGCTCAAACTAAAGTGCTTCAAGAGAATAAGATCAAGTTTATAGTCCAAATATTATTATGAGATAATAATATTTGACTTTTCTATTTTTGACAGCCAGTCTAAAAATAGACTTTGATCACTCACACTGTGATCACTCACACTGTGGTCACTCACACTGTGATCACTCACACTGTGGTCACTCACACTGTGATAAAAAATAGAACTTGCGCCATAATTTGCCTGCAGGCCCACTTAGTGAAGGCGACTCTTTTCACTAAGCTCCATCATCTTGTTGCAATCTCAACACTCCCTCTCGACAAGATATGGATTATTAGCAACCCCTATCTTGCCTCGGTGGTACTCGAATTTGCTCCTGGTGAGAGCCTTCGTCAGAATATCAGCATCCTGATCCTCCGTTGGAATGTAAGAAAGTAACATGATCCTCCACTGCACACAATCTCTGATATGATGGTACCTGATGTCAATATGTTTAGATCTATCATGAAATACAGGATTAGCTGAGAGTTTAATGCAACTCTGGTTATCACAGTACATCACAGTAGGATCCAAATGAGAACCGAACAAACCAACTAGGATCTTCCTCATCCATATAGCCTCGCATGCAGCCAAACTTGCTGCCATATACTCGGCCTCCGCTGAACTAAGTGCCACGGATCTCTGCTTCCTGCTGTACCAAGAAACTGCTGTCGATCCGATACTGGAGACCCCTCCTGATGTGCTCTTTCTGTCCGTTGGGCTCCCTGCCCAATCTGCATCCGTGAAGCCACATAGCTTCACCTCATCCTCCTGTCTGTACCACAAACCATATCCCGATGTGCCTCTCAAGTAGCGCAATACATGCTTGCCTGCCTTCCAGAAGAGCTTGGTAGGCTTAACCATAGCTTGTGAAAGCTGGTTAACTGCATAGCATATATCGGGTCGTGTATTGACCAAATACATCAGCGACCCCACCAACTGTCGATAAACAGTGGCATCCACTTCTTCTCCCGAAGTGGCATCCTCCTTCCTCCAACCTCCAGGAAGAGGAGTATCAACAGGCTTGCATCCATGCATGTTGAACTTCTCCAGTATCTCCCGAGCATACTTGCCCTGAGAAACAAACAGTCCACCACTACGCTGCCATATTTCCAATCCTAGGAAATAGTGAAGGAGGCCCAAATCCTTCATCTCAAACTCTGTAGCAAGATCCTTCTTGCATGACAGTATCAACAGCTCATCACCCATTAGAATCAAATCATCAATCTACAGTACAATGATAAGCAACTTACCCTCCACCACAATCTGGTATAGGTTAGGATCCGCCTCACTCTTGGAGAATCCAAGTCCTGTGAAATAGCTGTCTATCCGTGTGTACCAAGCACGTGGTGCTTGCTTCAACCCATACAGCGCTCTCTTGAGCCTGCACACATGCGACTCGCTGCTGAAGACCTCAAAGCCTTCGGGTTGCTCAATGTAAACCTCCTCCTCAATGACTCCGTTGAGGAACACAGTCTTCACATCCATCTGATGAATGTGCCATCCCATCTGCGCTGAGAGAGCAAGAATCGTCCATATGGAAGAATACCTTGCGACAGGTGCAAAGGTCTCCTCATAATCGATCCCCTCAATCTGTGAAAAGCCTCGGGCAACAAATCTTGCCTTGTACTTCTCCACACTCCTGTCAGTTGCCTGCTTAACTTTGTAGATCCATCTCGAACCCACCACTGATTTCCCTTCCGGTCTAGGAACAATCTCCCATGCACTGTTTCTGACAATAGAATCATACTCTTCCACCATGGCGTCTACCCATGCGGGATCCTCCACAGCTTCCTCGAAAGAGGATGGCTCAGTCACAACACACTTGCTCATAAGAGCCATGTATCCAGTGTACCGATCAGGTGACTGTCTCTGCCTGCGTTGGGCTGTAGGTGGTCCTACAACTTTCTCTACATCTTGAGCCAGTCGCTCAGCTTCTGTCAAGCATTTTCGCCCTCTGATGGTTGGCGCTGCATGAGTGGTCTCTTCCACTCCATGAACCTCGTCCTGTGGCTGATCCATGTCCTGAAGCTCATCCTTAGGAACTAATAGCTCCTCATCTGCATGCAAGTGTAGCTCCCTCTCAAGCGAACACTTCATGGCTTTCTCCTCCTGAAATTTTATATCCCGTCGCACAACAGTTTTACCACTGTCTGGCAAATACACATGATAGTTGTGGGGCATATCAGTGTACCCCACAAATATCCCAACCTCTGCGGTCGGCTCCAACTTCTTCCTGGCATCCTTCGTCACATGCATGTAAACGTTAGCACCAAAAATCCTCAAATGAGAAAGATCAGGCTTCTTACCAGAATAAGCCTCATCGGGTGTACTCATGCCAAGTATCCTATGAGGACAACGGTTCTGCACATAAACTGTTGTATTACATGCTTCCACCCACAAGTGAAGGGGTAGGCCCTGATCATGCAACATTGCCCGTGTAGCACCCACGATCGTTCTGTTCTTCTGCTCAGCTACCCCGTTCTGTTGTGGGTTATGGGGAGCTATGAGTTCTCTATGAATCCCTTCTGCCTTACAGAAATCCTTGAAATCGTCCAAGATGTATTCACCACCATTATCGCTCCTAAGAGCCTTCACCTTCTTCCCCGACTCCTTCTCGACCAGTGCTTTGAATTCACAGAACTTTGAATATGTCTCGCTCTTCTTCTGCATAAAGAAGATCCAGCACTTACGAGAGAAATCATCAACAAAAATCACATAATACCTGTGTTTTGCTGTCGAAGCAACTGAGAAAGGTCCACACACGTCTATGTGAATTCTCTCAAGGATTGTCGTGGCGCGACTATCCTTCTCGTGAAAGGTGGCTTTCACAAACTTCCCCAAGGTACACCCCTTGCACTGATCTGACTGCGCAAGTGTGCCTTTAGGAAGCCCTGTAGTGATCTGCTGCAGTATCTTCAAGGCTCCATGGTGAAGGTGACCCAATCTCCTGTGCCACAACTCGCCATCATCCCGGCTCACCAATCCTTCTGCCTTGCCTGCCATTGCTGCGCATCCATCTACATGCAACTGATAAAGGTTCCTTACTCGAACCCCTATCTTCCGGGTCTCACCAGTTGTCTTGCTGCGCAGGAAGGCCTTTCCTTCGCTGAAAACAACATCATACCCCTTGTCTTCTAACATCGCCACTGAGATGAGATTCTTCTTCAATCCTGGAACATGCATGACTTCCTTCAATACAAAGGGTTTACCAGACTCCCTCTCAAAGGAAATGGTACCGATACCGGTCGCACTGTATCTACCATCATCACCCATCTCGATGTGCACTCCAAGATCTTTGTCCTCCAGATCAGAGAACAAATCTCTATCTCCCATCATGTGAAAAGACGCACCACTGTCCAAGAACCACACTGATCCCATCACACTTGAAACCAAGCATGCGATCAATGAAAAATCAAGCTCAAACTGAGAAGCTAAGGCCTCTCCCCCTGCAGATCCAGCAGCTTGCTTGTTCTTCTTCTTCTGCGGACAATTTGTGGCATAGTGTCCATGCTGGTGACAGTGAAAACACTTCACCTTGGACATGTCCTGCTTCTTGCCTTTCGCACCAGACTGAGAAGCTTTCTCGTTCTTCCCCTTCTTTGCTTTGGCAGCCAAAGCGCAATTCTCTTCATCAGATACCTTTGATGAAGATCCATTCTCATACTTATTGTTACTGAGTTTATCCTTGAGCGCCAGGTCGCTCTTGCTTTGGAATAACATTTGCAATCCGTTGAAAGACATTTCAACAACACTACTGCAAATTCGAATTTCCACCAGCTCCAACTCAACTACCTCGGATCTAAGATTCGTGAGAACAAAATATTTCTCGTACATAGATTGACTGTATGGGCTTTTACCAGATATTTCACCTTCCAAAGGAAGGATGAATCCAGAGGCTACCTGGCCCGATTACAGGCTCTGCCTAGAGAAATAGAATGTAAACACTTCCTGAATAGTAGATCTGATGATCAACAGCTCCGATACCATGTAGAAATTTTGAATAATTTAACACATATTCAACAGAGATTATCCTGATCATGTACTATTGCGGAATACATACACAATACATAAGCTCCTCTATGTTGATCATCAATATAGCAGCATCAATAACAATAAAACATCAAGAGCATTCACACATTAACACAGTATGTATCCCGGGGAAAGAATCTTGCTAAAAACCCCAACTATCTGTATATTAATGATTGAGAACATGTAACATTACAAAGTACAATGCTTATCACAAGAAATCCAGTACCAGCTCCACCTGTTACACACAATACAACTCAGATTTGATCTCCAAATCTATCCCACTGCTTGCCTGCCTCCATTGCTCAATACCTGCTCAAGAACTGATGAGAATGGCTTACCAAACTCGTATTTGACCTCCAAAGAATCACTCACACTTTGTTAGACGTGAGCAGAGGCTACAATACTGGGCAAATACGTGAGCAAACTCATTGGCATACTCAATCCCTTGATTGTGCAAGATCTGATGCACAACTATAGTCACAACTGATAGCAATCTGATTCTCTAACACCTTTCCTTGCTGAAATGAACATGCACTGACATGCAACTGAGTTAACTGATGTATTCATTAGTTGCATCATGAGTTAATAATTAGTTTAACAACTCATCATTAGTCTATTTGCAGTTAGACTAATTACAACTAGTTTAACCAAGTCAAACTGAACACAACTCCATCAACTCCACAATCAACTCCACCAAACTCAACTGATTGAGTTCTAACTGAAGTCATGCATGCAACAACTCAACTGACTCATAAGAAAAGCGTATTTCCTTCTGACAGCTGCATGTGCCACCTCTGTAGCTCAAACTGAAGTGCTCCAAGAGAATAAGATCAAGTTTATAGTCCAAATATTATTATGAGATAATAATATTTGACTTTTCTATTTTTGACAGGCAGTCTAAAAATAGACTTTGATCACTCACACAGTGATCACTCACACTGTGGTCACTCACACTGTGATCACTCACATTGTGATCACTCACACTGTGGTCACTCACACTGTGATAAAAAATAGAACTTGCGCCATAATTTGCCTGTGGGCCCACTTAGTGAAGGCGACTCTTTTCACTAAGCTCCATCATCTTGTTGCAATCTCAACACATCTAAAACAAGAACCGCTCAAAACCCCTTACTATTTATTTTGCATTAATCATATAATATAGAAGAAATACAGTGCTTGCTCAAGCTTGAGCACACCCTTCAAGCGTATATTCTATCGCTTTGTCTGACTGACTGAACCTAGCCATCACTTAACCAATTTCAAGCCTTCCCAAGCTCTTATTTCCTTGTGTTGTTCCTCTGGAAGTTAAGCCCCTATTAATTAGGAAATTCCCTCATCTGGATTGCACAATTATTCTAGGGTCTTCCTCTGATTGCATGCACCACCTGTACAACTTAGAATAGTTTACAACTGATAGTACACTTCCCTTGAACTCCAATCTCAACTAGGTAACTCAAATTATTTGCATGCATGAGTTAATTTAGGTTGATTAATTAGCTATTTGGATAATCATTCAGTGTGGTTGAAATTCCACTTCCACAACTTGACCTTCCACTAGTTCCTCCAACAATTAGAACTAGTTTAACTGAGCATAACTCAATTTAACTGAATTGAATTACTACAACTGAAATTAACTCAACCTAGGCTCCTAAAATTTAGGAACCCACTGCACACAACTTAACTTCATGCCCAGGCTAACTCGAATTAATTGAGCTAGATTGCTATTTTTTAGGAATCAACACAAGTAAACTTAACCTCAACTCATTAACTTGAATTGAGTGTTCTTAACTGAGTGACAAGTGCTACCTCAAAGGGAAGCACTGGCACGAGCAGGTGTGGACGAAGCGGAAGCGAGAATGTCGGCTTGAGTAACACACCTCAGTTAACTCCTCCAAGTTTTTTGTTGATGTGGAAATTCAAATTTTCTCAATTTTAATTAAGGAAAAAAATAAAAATTGAGACTCTCTTGCTGCATTTTCAACACTTAGAAATGAATATCTTACAACCAAAGGTCAATAAACTAGAGTAAGATCTTTAGCCACATGAACATGAAACTACTAAGGTTTTTATTAACCTAGAGAAAATACCACCTGAAGATAAAATAGAATGGCATAAAATTTTTGAAAATGTAGTAGCCGAACTTATTCAAGAAACCATAAATGCAAAAAAAAAACGAAAGATGCAACTAAGCAAGTTAGAAAATCAAATAAAAATTGAAAAAGGAACAAACATGGCTCGCATGATAACAATTAATAATTGTGAGCAAAAGTTCCTCTCTTTGGGAAGAATTCTACACGATTAATCTAGTTTATCTTCAATTCTAACAAAATAAGAGAAAGAGATCACACTTCTCAAATGGAAGTTGAATTTACCTATTATTGAACATAGACCAAACAAATACTAAAATTATAAAAAAGTGAGATAAATTGAGAAATTAAGTAAATGTTCTTTTAGAGTAGAATATTAGATTTGGAAAAATAATTGCTAAATGCAATGGAGAAAATAAAGTTTCTTTATCAAAAATTATAGTTAAAAAGGAACCTATTCCTAATGTGGAGGTAATTCTAGCATGGTTAGATGAAGAACAAATTACAAAGTTGAAAAAACATTTGTCAACAATTCAAGAAAGTCAAAACAAAGTTGAGATTAAAGTCCCATGGAAATATTTATAAGTGGTGGATGCAGATGCTCAAGTTGATAAAGGAAATGCTCTAATTGATAGTATTTTGTTAGTATTATTAAGAAAAAAAATAAGAAGAAGAAGATAAAATTATAGTAGAGACTAATCAACACATTAAGCAACTTGAGGAAGCACAACACAAATTTGATAATAAAGTTTCTGCAATAATGTATTTGAGTGGAGAAAAGAATTGTATATGGAATGCACTTAAGATCATTATGAGAGGGAATTTTAATGTTCTTAAAGATACGTAAGGTTTAGAAAGCAACATCAAACTTCATATTAAAAAGCTTTGGAATGTTTACACGATAAAGTGCAAGTTGTCATAGATGTAATAAAGTTTATAAACGATAGATCAAAAGCTAATATTGACACCTTGATAATTAAAGACAAGATTGATTTTATTATGCAGGTGATTAAAGTTTATGTAAAATACAATATGATTATGATAACATAAAACAAATGTAGAGTAGTACTTTAGTTTGGGCTAGAATTTAGAAGTATATTTATAGAAGCTCGGGAGCTTGGTATTCATCCTCCATGGAACAATGCAAGATGGTTTTTTAGCGTTGAAAATTATGAAGTATCCTTGGAGAACGAAAAGTCTAACAATGAATATTTAAATCATGTTAGTGATCCTATTAGAGGATTTATTAGTTATGAGAAATTATACAAAAAAATAATGTTATTAAACCTTCTCACTCAGATTTAGAAAACTTTACCTCCTCTTTCTTATGATCTTCATACTAAATTAGACATTGTAGGTAGGAAGATGTTAGAATTCATGATTCCATAAGGGAATAATTGTTAAAATATAGAAAGAAAAGGCTTCATTTGACTTGTGCCTTATTCAAATGGAGAAATTCGATTTTCCACATCAGTAGGATGACTTGGATTGTAGTTAGCTAGAGTGACATGGCTTTGTCTCCTAGTTCAGTTAGTAAATTCGAGTTATAGGCTAGAAGTAGAGTTGTGCATAGTTTGATTGCTAAAATTTATCAATCTAGCAGAGTTATTGTTAGTTAAACTCATTTAACTGAGCTCTAGTCTTTAGTGGAGTTAGTAGGAGTTCAATTGAGTAGTTATAACAATTTTTAACTCATTGATCTCTCAATTAACTGATCAATTTACTAAAAATAAACCTAGTCATGCATGGAATTCGAATTGCCTAGTTGGAGTGGAGAAAAGGAGCATTGTAATTATCAATTATATACTAGTTGAGTGTACAATGTTTTTGCATGGAGCAGGTGATATTCCTTCAGGATTTTGTGCACGGAAATAGGAATTCTCCTATTTTTTTGGGACTAATTTCCTCCAGGATTATGCGAGGAAATAGGAGGAAAGTAGGTCAATGAGAAGGATATCATCATTACAATGTAGGTGGTGCTTCATGTGTGAAGTTGTCATTGTAATTTATCCATATTCTCATCTAAATTAATGCAAAGCAGTGGAGGGGTTTTTCCCAATTGGGTTCCACTATAAAATCATTGTTTTCCTTGTGTTTTGATGGTTGCATGTTATTGCATCTGTTTCTATTGTATGTTTTCCTTTCCTTAGAATAGTAGAAGAAATTTTTGTCTCTTGATTTTAGTTCGATTTATATTAGCAGTAGAAAATTTATTGCAATGTATACATGGCATCAGAGCTATAGAAGACCACATAGAAACCTTGTTCCATATCTTCTCTCGGAGAAATCTTTATTTGCATATTTTTTGGAGCATATTCTCTTCAGTGCATGAAAAATGTATTTCAATGAATTGAGGCTGGAGTATGAATTGGAGGGCATTTCGAATTTTTGTGCTTGGAAAAATAGGATTGAATTTGTCTTGCATGACAATAGAGTATGGGCATACACACAAATTGATATTTGCAAACCAACAACATCAGATTCACAAGCACTTGCTCAATGGAAGAAAGACACAACAAAAGCTAGGAGGATTATTCTGGAGGGTGTCATAGATCATGTGGTTTCGAACTTGCATGGAAAGGAGAATCCTTTTGTAATGTGGAAAAATATCACATATATATTCCAGAGGTTCAATGATGCTAGAAAATTGGCATTGAGAGATAAACTTAAGAGAATTTGAATGCATAAAAATGAAACCATTCCACAATACCTATCTAGATTCACTCATGTTCGAGATGAACTTGGAGGAGTAGGAGAAAATGTTCCATCATCCGAACTTGTGAGCTTAGCACTCCTTGGCCTTTCAA
This sequence comes from Pinus tabuliformis, assembly GCA_031772625.1. Lineage (NCBI taxonomy): Eukaryota > Viridiplantae > Streptophyta > Pinopsida > Pinales > Pinaceae > Pinus > Pinus tabuliformis. The sequence goes on along the minus strand of CM062810.1, from coordinate 614,331,656 downwards.
AATCATGGCACAACTATTAGGATTCAATTAAAGAAAGAGACAAGCTACCAGATTGGGAAAGACTTTGGGCTGATTTGGTGTAGGAGGAGATCAAAAGAAACACTAGAGATAGTGTCACATCCAAAGCTGAGGATGAAGAAAAGTTTCCCTTGGTAGTCAATGGAAAGAAATTCAAGGGAAACGTGGCCCAAGGCAAGGAAAAATCCATCTAGAACTAGGGCAGGAAGAAGGATCTCAACAAAATCAAACGTTTTCATTGCCATTAATCTGGGCACTATGCAACTAAGTGTTTGCACAAGAAATCTGGGAAGAAGCCTGCATGAGCAGCAGGAGGTGATGCTCTTACATCACAACTCAAATTGGATTTCACCCTCATTTCATGCATGACAAGTAATGTGAGAGGAAGTGTATGATACTTGGACTCTGGAGCCTCATTTCATATGACATGATCTAAGGAGTTCTTCAACAGCCTGGAGGAGAAGGACCTACTATTACACATAGAACTTGGAGATCATGGGAGGTATAGTATCAAATAGATTGGTACTGTCACCTTTAAGAGGGATTCATGCCCCCATCTTCACCTAAAAAATGTAATGTATGTGCCTAGGCTGAAGAAAAATTTGGTTTATGTAGATTTATTGGAGGACAAAGGATATGATGTGGTGTTCAATAAAGGGAAAGATTTTTTGAAGCATGTTACTACTGGACAAGTAAAACAAATTGGTGTTAGAGTGAAAAATATCTATAATCTAGAGGTGGATGTGTTACAAATCCATTTGCGCACATCTCTCCCATCATTCAGATCAGTACCATTAGGGCTCATCAAACCCTAATTTAGTTGCTACATGCCCTAGACAAGTCACCACTTTGAATGCCTCCTTCCCTTAGAGTTTCTTGGCCTGAAGCCCTCTAGAATTGCCTCCTTGAGGGACCAGCTCAACCTTGGTCAGGGGTAAGTGCGCTTCAGTGAAGGTAGGCCCATGTCAGGGTGCTTTCCAGAGCACTTAGGTCCACTTTGACCCGCGCTGGGTGAATTTGAGTGAAATCATCATAGGGTTATCGGAATATTCTTATCTTCTGGAGCCATCTAGAATATTACCACACTTATAATCTCCTATGAGCTCGAAATTGGATAGGGAATGATTTAAGTAACCTCCTATCCTCTCATCCCTTCCTCCATGGAAACTAAGTCTAAGTTTGGAAGGCCATTCAATACCATCATTTATGACCAAACCTCCTCCATTTCCCTATAAATTGAGCACTCATCTAAGTGATCAGGGTTTGGAATTTGAGAATTTGTAAGGAGATACTGTTGGTGTGAGGATTAAGATTATAAGCAAGTATTGTTATGATGCCGAAGTGTTGTGCTATTGATGTGATGTTGGTTGGAACCCAAGCTGGAAGAGTGGCAATGGATCGGACTTCATGGTTGTAATTCTTCCTTCTACGTAATAAAGCTATTTACACCTTTTTCCATATGCTTATCTTGATATATGATGTTTATATGTGTGAATGTATCTGATTCCATTTACTTATAGTCAATAGATCTCTTGCTTTGATTGGTTCTCTGTCTTTTGTTTATGCTCGCAGGTACTTTTTGAGCGAGTTAAGTTCAGGAAGGAGTGAAGGGAGCCATACAAAGGAGACAAAAGGAATGTGAAAGAACAAGTAGGTCCTTTGATTCCCTTGTCTTATTTATCATCTATAAAAAAAGGTTAAGCGCTTTAAATCTGTTGTTCTAATTATAGCTACCTACCTAGGGAATTAGTATTTATCTGTAGATGCAAAATTCCTCATAACAAATTGGTGACTCCACTGGGGAGCACCCAGACAGACGAAATTTTGCACTGTCTCCAATTCAAGGCTACGCTGATCCTCCTTTAGACAAAAATACCTCCTTTGAGTTGATTTTTTGCCAAATTTCTTTCTGTTTCTGGTCGCTGAAAGGTCAATGATACTTGTGTCTTTGAAATCAATTTGTGTTTCCTTTGCCAACCCTACTTTGTCTTTTATTGTTTAGTTTTTCTTAAATGATTTCTTTATCACTATCAATTCATTGTCAAAGTTAGTTTATAGTCGATTAATCTTTGTTCAAAAGAAAGTGTCGTAAAAGTCTTCATTTCTTTCGAAACAAAACTGTCGTAAAGTCTTTGTTCTTGTAAAAAGATTGATTGATTGTATGTGAATTAGTTTCCTTTTGTTCATCATAACATTAAGGGAATTGAAAAGAAAAACTTGCATTGTGCATTAAAAAGTTTGTGTGTGCTCATAGGAATAGTTTAGGGAAATTGCATTAGATGTGTTCTTTGTTCTTTGATTACAAGAATCTGATTGCTCTATCCCTAGTAGCTAAGGTTTTCATTGTCAAAATTAAATGAAAAGGATGCTTATCATATTAGTTGCATTCTAGGAATTGAAAATACATCATGTGGTGAACCTTGAAAGGAAAATTCTTAATAAAGATCAACTTAAAATTAACATCAATTAACCTAATGGAGCATTGTCACCTAACACAAAACATTTAGAGGTTCTAGGCTAGAGATGTGTTCCGACGTCGTAAAGCATAGCAGTTATCACAAACTTGTTTGTGATACATTTCGAGTGTGATACCTCATTCCATTTACGTGAGTATATCGTAGCTCGTCCACCTACCTTTGGGTATATAGGGCAATGTTACAGTACGTAAAGTATATGGGAATGATCTCACTGTGCGGTTTTACATTAGATAGCGCTAATACAGATTGGGCATCCACGTACTTTCGAGCATATATGGGAGGACAACACTAGGTTTCCATCCATCCTTAGGTAACCGAGTTAGCGCCTTGTACACTATGATACACCGAACACAACATTTAGGGAGATTGCCTACCCATACTTCTTGGTTCACTAGGAGGTATTCTGCAGTTCATAGTTGCTTGGTAAACCTTTTTGCCTAGCTTACCCCTTTTTGTTTATTTCTTTTTGTAATAAAATCAATCAGAAATCATGGAGGAAAATCAACCCTTACCCCGTCGTTCGCGGAGAGCAGCGAGTAAACCGCCTTTACCGCCCGAAGCTACACCTATCTGGTCGAAGCGGTCTCGTTTGACTGGATCCAGTACTTCACAAGCTTCTGGTTCTTCATATGAATTACTAGAAACACCTATACTGGTAAGTACTGTGACCCTAGTTACTCCTACGGTTATTGGTACATCTGTTATTAAAGTGGAATCTCCACAACTACCTAAGGAAACTAGAACTGGATCTAGTGAAATGGTAACCCAAGTTGTTCAACAACAATTTGATTCTCAATCCGAAGTTGTTCAACAAGAAATTACTTCTGAACTTGAATCTGTTCAACCAGAAGTGGATCCTGAACCCATCACTGTTCAATCAGAAGTTACTTCTGAACCAGAAGTTGTTCATGAAGCCCAACCTGAACTTTTTCTTTTACTAGAGCATTTATATATTGAGGTTGAACAATCAGAAGTTGTTACCTTATCGGAAGAAGATTGATCAGTACATCCTTAGACATCCGTAACTGTCGAGACTTCCTCTTTACCTCAGCAACAAATACCAGAAATCTATTACAGACCAGACGGTGAAATTCTTCCACCTGGTTTGATTTCGATAGAAGAGGAACCTGAGGTAGAATCACCTAGAACTCCATTCCATTTTGGAACTGGACTTTATCTGTATCCTCATACTCCTCATTTTACTACTCCTTTTGATCCTGATTACTTTCAGACACCCGTTGATTCGTTAGGAAACTTATTTGGACATTTGACTATGGCAAAGTCAACATCCCAGACCGTACCATTTGTTATAGCTACGAAAAAATATTTTGTTGCAACCTCTTCAATGTTTACTACGACACCTGAGTCACACTTGTATGGTGTTCTGTCTATCCCATTAGGTTACCAATATTTATCGGGAACCCAATCAGGTGTTGCTTCTAGCCCTTGGTCTTCACCAATGTCTTCTACTGGAATTTAATCTTGTTCTTCATTAATGGATACCGAAGAGTTGGACCCATCAAGTTCATATCAAGCTAGTTCATCTAGTTATCATCCTATGTATCTGCTTTATACTGGACTACCCCCATACAGAGAAAATTATGCACATTCTCCTTATCCTCCATTTTCTGGGGGGCACCCATATGTCGGTATGCTGTCATCTTTAGGTCATCCTGGAATGAATGTCTGTTAGTGGCAGCCAACCATGCCCATTCAACCTAGGCTTGTGTTTCCATCATAACCTATGCAATCTGTCTCATTGATACCTACAACACCTGTTGTTACAACTTTACTGCAGTCACAAGCTCAGATTGTTGTATCTCAACCTGTGCAAGATGGTCCTTTAACCTCAGACCCCCAAGTTTCAGGTATACAGATCCAACCTTCTCAAGTATTTTTACAACAACCACTTATGTCTAGAGTCCAACAACTTCAGGCTAGTTTACCTTTTATTGGGATGACTCAAACTTACACTGGTTTAGTGTATTCTCAACCTGGTCAACCTTACATTGGTGGGCAACAACAATCGTTAAATCAACAACCATTGTACCAACAACAACAACAATTGATTCAATAGCCTTGGCAGCCCCAATATCAACAACAACAATTCTAGCAATACTAACCTCAACATGGACTTGGACAACAAGCTTATGCTGGGTTTGGTCAGCAACAATTTTATCCAGGTCCTGGTTAGCAAGCCTATGCTAGGATTGGACACAAACAAATGTATCTCGGTGCTCAACAACAACCTTATGCCATATTTGCTCAACAAACTTACCCTTATCAAGGTTACCAACAACAGATGCCTTATGCTGGTATGCAAAGGCTTATTGCCCAGGAAATCCCATCTTACCCTGGATATGCTCAACTTGACCTCAATAGGCAGTTGCCTTTTGTTGCGACACTTGAACTACCAGATCTAAACCCGCTCACCAATGACCCAATTCATTATACACCTTGGTGGCTGGTGATTCCTCATAAGTTACCTTTCGATATTCTGAAATTCAATTGAAACCATGGAGAAGACCCGTCCAAGCATGTCATGAATTTTCATTTATGCTGTTCATTAAACTCCTTGAATGATGATTCTGTTAGACTACTTCTTTTCTAGAGAACGCTTACTGGTCTGGCTGCGAAATGGTACATTGAGTTACCACGAGCTTCTTTTTATAACTTCACTACCTTAGCTACCACGCTTGTAACCCACTTCCAGTTACCCATACGATATGAGATTGGAACGGAACTATTAACCAACTTTAAACAGACTACTGCTACTCATATCTCTGATCATATTCATGAGTGGCATCATCGTCGTTGAATGCTTAAAACTTATGTTCATGATCAGATTCTAGCTGAGTGATTGATAAAATCCTTGTTGCCATCTATCACTGAGGATGTGGCGAAAGGTGGAGTTGTCACTGAAGAGCAAGTAATTGCTCATGCCCAATATTTGGACTTAATTTACACACAACGTGGCACACTCTATGACAAGATCCTGAATGCACCCCCACCAACTTTCACTATTCTTCCTCCACCATTGAGTAAGGAATCTCATGCCGGTGATAGTGTGATTGGTTCTTCGAGCACACAAGCAATAGGTAGACCATATGGTTAAACACTTGCCATTTCCAATCAAACTACAAATGCACTTGATAACACTCTTACTTCCGAAATAAATGCCGTGTCATCTAATAAGGGCAAGAATGAAAACAAGCTAGGAATTAAGAAGAAGGGGAAGAATAAGAAGAAACAAAATAATTCCCCTCAAGAGAAATCATCTGATTCCTCTCCTTCGGCTAGGAAACCTTGTTACCTGTGTTTGATTTGTAACGATGAGCATTTTACGCGAGATTGTCCTCACCGCTCCGAAGTCTCAAAGCTTTTGAAGACTTCTAATACATCCGCGGTATTGACTGATCCTTTTCCAAAATTTGAGACACATATGGTTGCTACAGACAATGCTTCCACTTCCCAAGTGCTTATGCTATCTGCTTCAAGCCTAAAATTGAAGTTTTGGTGTCAACACGAAGTAAAGATTATGGAAATCAATCGTCGTCGTTGAATAACCAGGTTGATCAACCTAACTCTTCAACTTTGACTTTGAATGATCCTATTCCACCACCTATTGCACCAGAGTTAACAATAAAACCACCTAAAGGAGTTGTACATAAATTGACATTTAACCCTCGAGCTCGAGCTGCACAGAACTATAACATAGTAGAAGATTTGGCTCAGTCACCTTATACTACATTTACGTTTGAGGTACTTCAGAACTGTCCCTCCCAAACTAAAGCTTTGTTGTTAGCAATTGGTGGAATTGATCCAACTAATTCCAATCTTGTGGTTTTCAACCATGCGGGTTATATGCCACAGTTACTAGCGCAATTAGCATTCCTGATTCAAGTAAATTCCTTGAATAATCTTGTTCATCGAACCATTATTGACGAGGGGGCATCTACTTGTATTATGTCTATGAATTGCTGGAAAACACTTGGCTCATCGTCTTTGCCACGTTCACCAACAATGTTAAAAGCTTTTGATGGATGCACATATACGCCTTGTCAAATATTGAGTAATCTACAAATCGAACTAGGAGGAAAAACAATAACTATTGAAGTTGAGGTTGTTGATGAACCCATTGACTACAACATTTTACGAGGAAGACCATGGGTTTATGCTATGGCTGTTGTGGTTTCAACGTACATTCATACGATTACATTCCCTCATAAGGGTGGAATCACAGTCATCAACCAACTCGCCTTCTTTGCCTATAGTTCACTGGCTACTGTAAGCATTTCATTGGTACATGGACCCCCGCTATCTCTTCAAAACATTGGTGTAGGTCTCTTTAAATATCCTTCGCTAATGGGTGCTTTTTCACTACCGTCACCATCAAACTTGGTGGAAGTGGCAAAGGTTGAGACTTGCAACATGATATCTTCCACTTCATTCGATTTAAGGAAGATTACCAATAGCTTTGAAGTTGATAGTCGTAATGAAATCATGTCGCTAAGCCCTATCGAGCTAGCATTGCAATCAATCTTTCTGGCTTGTGCGGAAAATCCAAATCCATTTTCGTCAATTGTATGGGTAGATCGTTCATTAGAATATGGTACTTCCTCCAATCCTTTTTCATTTATATTTTCTATCGATGAAAGAATCATCCAATCAATGATGATGGAAGGAGAACCATGGGAAGATTATCATCAACGTTCCCATCTTCCAGATCACATAGAATATTATTCAAATGAACTTAATCACCCTTCAGTTGTCGATTTTCTTTCGAATTCTATTTTCATAGATACAATAGATTTTGAGCGAAACCTATCAAATATCGAAGAAATTATTTCTATCAATATTTCGACCAAACTTAACATTGTAGAAAACATTCATGTTGGAAAAACTTTTTCTCCATCAGAACTTTATATTTATTGTGTTGTATTTCGTGAATTTCGAGATATATTTGCATGGTCATACGCGGAGATGCCAGGAATTGACTATAGTATTGTTGAACATGAAATCAAAATGTATCCTGATGTCAAACCAATGCGAAAATGCCTTCATCCTGTTCATCCAAAGAATATTTTTGCTATTAAAATAGAAGTTGAAAAACTTTTGCATGTTGGTTTCATTTACCCTGTTACTCTTATTGATTGGGTTTCCAATATTGTTCCTGTCATGAAGAAACAAGGGACAATACGAGTGTGCATCGATTATAGGGATGTTAATAAGGCTTGTCTAAAAGAAAATTATCCTACTCCCTTTATCGACCAGATTATTGATGAATGTGCCGAATGTGAAATATTCTCATTTATGGATGGTTTTTCTGGCTATAATCAGATCAATATCCGCCCAGAGGACCAATCTAAAACTACTTTTATTTTCCCGTGGAGCACATTCGCTTATAAGAAACTCCCGTTTGGTTTGAAGAACGCAGGGGCAACATTACAAATGGCGATGAATTATGCTTTCCATGACATCAAACATATTGTTCAACCATACCTTGATGATTTACCTTCTCAATCACAAAAGCGGTTTAATCACCCGCAGCATTTGAGAGCTATAGTTTTATGGTGCTGATACTACAAAATACGACCCAAGCCACACAAATGTGTGTTTTGTGTTGGTTCTGGTCATTTGCTTGGATTCATAGTGTCTAAGGAGGGAATTCGACTTGATCCACTTAAGTTTTAGGCAATCCCTGACTTTCCTCCACCTTCCAATCTACTATAGTTACAGAGACTCCAAGGGAAGGCTAACTTTCTGAGGAGGTTTTTTCCCAATTATGCTGAAATGGCTAAAGGATTTACTCGTTTATTGAAAAAGGGGATACCCTTCCATTGGGACCAGGTTGCACAAGCTTCCTTTGATGCTCTTAAAGATACCTTGATTAGAGCCTCATTAATGTATTCCCCGAATTATCAAAACGACTACTTCTTGTATCTCACCGCTATAGATACAACCATTGGAATGGTTTTAGCTCAAGAAGAAGACGGGATTGAATATCCGATATATTATTTGAGCCACAATCTCAATGATATATGTTATCACTTAGGTTGTTCCCCAAGAAAATTCTAAGGAGGGAATACGGCCGAGGTAACCACTGACCAATCTTTTAGCTGCAGATTCTAGCCAATCTGCAACTAGAGAGGGCTCTCTCTTTATGATTTAGCTATGTTTTGCTATATGTTAGGCTAGTTATGAAGTGAAAGTATTTGTTTGATGTTTGTAAGGTGACATTCAATAGAGCAGGGCTTCAAACTATGAGAAGTTCAGAGCATTGGGTTAATGGAGTCAGTGAAAATGAATTTCTGGGTATGGTTTCTTTGGAAAAGGAGGAACTACAGAGCAAGATAGTTAAACATAGAACAAATTTCAAGCTGGAATAAGATGAAGTGAAGTCAGGGAATGAAAGGTAATTAAGAATCTTTCATTATGCTAACAGAGGGAAAATAAATAAATATTACCAAGGAGCAGTTAATAATTCCTTAACTACATTTAGAGTGTAAGGACCAGGGAGATAGGAGCAGTCAAGAATTCCTGCCTCTGCTAGTCCTGTAGAAAACATAAAAAATTGACAGGAATTGAACACAGAGTATAACAAAGTAAATTCTGGGCTATTCTTTTTTCCTGCAATTTAGAACATGATATACAGATGATATATAAAACACAGGTGCAGTAAAACATGAGTTAAAAAAGACTTATTGATCCATGAGGTAACACGAGAATTCTGTAACATATTCTTCTGCCATTAATTCCACAACCAGCAAATTCATCAGCAAAGCATTCCAACAATCTTTATTCAGAAGAGTTCTCAAAATTTACAACGCAGGTCCAAAATGATATTCACCAACCAACCCCCAATACATCTCTAGGGGAGGTATTTATACAAAAAGAGTTACAAAATATCTCATAGGGAAAATATCAAGCAATAAATTTATCCATCTACTCCTTCAAAGGCAATAAATGACATTGAAAACAGAGCATAATCAATCTAGGAGTAACTTCGTTGTACTAGCTGCCTTAGGTGGTCTGATATATTTGACTTTTAAACTCAACAAGTCGGCTGGTAGCTGTCTCTTTAATTTGCGTCCCTGCGTTGTTGTCATGGCCCTGTCTTCTGTGCCTAATTCTGCTTTACCATCTACCATTTTACCATTTACCTCAGGCCCAAAAATTATTTCTGGTTGGTCATATAAAACATTGACTGCGTCTCTATTCTCTGATATTTGAAGTGACCTACTGATTTGTTCCCTATAAACCTCATGTTTAGCCAATTCGGATAGTGGAATGGGTATTTTTAACTTGCCTATCTTTGTTTCGAGGTTGAAAGGTTTTTCCGCTTGAATTTTTGTATTCCGGGCAGCAAGGTTTTCCTTTTCTGCTGTGTTTTCAGTGGTTTTTTCTTGATCATAAGTGATGTTATGAACTAAATCTGTTTTAAAATTATTTTCAGGAGAGTTGTTTACATTTTCTTTTGGAGAAAAGGATGTGGATGGCTGGTTATTTGATGGCTGCAAGTCTGATATGTCCTCAACTGTAGGTTCTTTTGGGTTGAGGTCTGTTTTAGCAGGGAGTTCTGTCAAGGTAGTTTTATCCTTTGCTTTCTTAGGTTGCTTGGTATCTTTTAGCTTGCTAGGTTCAAGCACATCTACTGTTCTGCTTCTCAATTTGTATTGTTTATGGACTTCATAAACAGCTGCATCATATCCTTCTCTAAAATCAAATGATTCTCCGGATTTGGTTTGGAATTGGTCGAAACCATGAGCCTCTTGATCATCTTGGGTTAAAAATATTTGTTGTTCACTGTTCAAACCCATTAGGTTGATTGAGTATGCTTTGTTGGCTCACTAGAGGTTGAGGCTTTGGCATAGTTTTCTTGAAATGTGGGTCTGATATTCTGATTAGGGCCAGCCTTGCCGGTGTTAGGATTTTGATTTTTTCTAAAGTTTGGATTCCTAGTGGTGTTACTTGGTTGACCTTCCCAAGAAGATTTCCTTTCAATGGTTTCCACTCTATCACCCAGCCTATCCATTCCCTTGATAATTGCATCTAGTTTTTGCTCAAATGCAGAAGGCTCTTCTTTGAAGGGAGTCCTTCTCTCAGCTCTAGCTCGAGCTCTTTTAGAGATCATATTTGCCTCTACAATAACAGATATGCTCTGCATGTCTTCTAAGCTGGCAGGAGCTCTTTCCCTTAGCTGATATGCCATGTCAGAGTCAAATCCATTAGGGAATTTGATCAAGGCTAAGTCAGGTGGAGGTCTGAGATTTTGAGGGATAGAATTGTACACATTGTTGAATCTGGTGCAGTAATCTTGAACACTTTCTTGTGGACCCCTTTTCAAATTTTCATATTCTATTAGGATGTGTAAAGGGTCCTTCTTCTTTTCCCATCTATTCAAAAAGGTTTGATACAGGGCATCTGGATCAACAATTGTGTTTGCAGCAAGTGCCATAAACCAGGTACTTACGTCACCGGTTAAGCTTTGAACAAAAAAATTCATTCTAACATCATTATCATCAATTTCATAGTTTTCAAAGTAGTCTATCATTTTCTTAGTATGTTGCTGGGTTGTGTAGGAGCCAGTACCATCAAAATATGTAATTTTGCTATGATAATCCTGAGGCATGGCCCCTGGATTTGCAGGCAATTGCAAAGGAGCATATCGGTTTGCCATATTTACAGGTATAAATGGGACAACTGGAAGCATAGGGATAACAGCTGAGATAAACGGAGTGGATGGAGGAGTGGAAGAGGTGCTTTGAAGTGATGATGGTGAACTAGAAGAAACTATAGCGACAGTAGGAAAGACTGTTGCTTTTCCCGAAGGTGATTGGGTAAGGTTTTGCTAAATTATATCACGGTTTATATCAACATAATTTTCTAGACTTTCTTGTTTTTTAAGATTCTTAGAGATTAAGTTAGGATTTTCAAAAATAGCTGGAGGATTGGGATCTGGATTTGATCTAGTGTAACGAGTTTTCTTCTTTGGTGCCAGCTTCTAAATTTGTTTTTGGTATTTTCTAGAGATATTTGAAAGATGGTGCTTTTGACAATATCTTTCTTAGGAAAGTATGAATTATGAGAGCGTTGAATTTTCCTGAATACTTTTTTGAAAATGAGAGGATACTGATCAAATTTTGAGACAGCTGTTTAAAGCCTAAAGCTAGACTGGAGATTGACTGAAGCAACTTTTATTTACTCCTGTAAATGCACAGCAAAAACAGTTTCAAAGGATACCTGGCTAACTTCGGGCTCCATCTGTAGCTTTAGAAAATAGACAGCAGTAACAAACACAATCATTCATGTCCCTAGCGAAGTCGCCAATGATGTTATCACTGAGGTTGTTCCCCAGGAAAATTCTAAGGAGGGAATACGACCGAGGTAACCACTAACCAGTCTTTTAGCTACAGATTCTAGCCAATCTGCAACCAGAGAGGGCTATCTCTTTATGATTTAGCTATGTTTTGCTATATGTTATGCTAGTTATGAAGTGCAAGTATTTGTTTGATGTTTGGAAGGTGACATTCAATAGAGCAAGGCTTCAAAGTATGAGAAGTTCAGACCATTGGGTTAATGGATTCAGTGAAAATGAATTTCTGGGTATGGTTTCTTTGGCAAAGGAGGAACTACAGAGCAAGATAGTTAAACATAGAACAAATTTCAAGCTGGAATAAGATGAAGTGAAGTCAGGGAATGAAAGGCAATTAAGAATCTTTCATTATGCTAATAGAGGGAAAATGAATAAATATTACCAAGGAGCAGTTAAGAATTCCTTAATTATATTTAGAGTGTAAGGACCAGGGAGATAGGAGCAGTCAAGAATTCCTGCCTATGCTAGTCCTGTAGAAAACATTGACAGGAATTGAACACAAAGTACAACAAAGTAAATTCTAGGTTATTCTTTTTTCCTGCAATTTAGAACATGATATACAGATGATATATAAAACACAGGTACAGTAAAACATGAGTTAAAAAAGACTTATTGATCCATGAGGTAACACGAGAATTCTGTAACATATTCTTCTGCCATTAATTCCACAACCAGCAAATTCATCAGCAAAACATTCCATCAATCTTTATTCAAAAGAGTTCTCAAAATTTACAACGCAGGTCTAGAATGATATTCACCAACCAATCCCCAATACATCTCTAGGGGAGGTATTTATACAAAAAGAGTTACAAAATATCTCATAGGGAAAATATCAAGCAATAAATTTATCCATCTACTCCTTCAAAGGCAATAAATGACATTGAAAACAGAGCGTAATCAATGTAGGAGTAACTTCGCTATACTGGCTGCCTTAGGTGGTCTGATATATTTGACTTTTAAACTCAACAAGTCAACTGGTGGCTGTCTCTTTAATTTGTGTCCCTGCGTTGTTGTCACAGCCATGTCATCTGTGCCTAATTCCGCTTTAAATGCGTTCTGGCGTGCCTTCCTTCTTTTTTGTTTTCATTTTCATGATATGTGGCACGTATATTGAATTTGATTATATGCAGATGATCAAAAAAGAAAGAGAACCAAAATTACCTTGGTAAAACCTCCAACATGCCCTGCCACCATTGGTCTGTTGGCAGCTGGTGCCTTTGTAGTTTTATTAATGTTTCATCAGCTTCAGTATACCTGTAGTAATTGGGTTGGACTTCAAAAAGATGTGTTATTTCATGCTCAATGTAGAACAGATTTTCCAATTTGTCATATAAGCTCTGTCCAGAGGGAGGTACTGTGTCTTCTGAAGTGCTTGATGATGCTGTGATCTGATTGGTGACATATGTATTCACCCTGTGTGCATATTGTTCATGTGTCAACAGTCTTTGATTGCTGGTCAATAAGCTGGGTAACCCTTTGCTCTGCAAGACTGCGAACTTCCCTGTAAAGGAATTTATTTCTGTCTACATTTCTTGGCACTTTCTTTCCAGATTCTGTACAAAATTCCTCATGGTCAGCACCTTTTTACTGTCAAAATGGTGCTTTTTCTGTCCCTAATATCTAGAGTTGCTAGTTGTTCCCTGGTGTGAGTATTCAAAAAATGAATTAGCTTATTGGCATGCTCGGGCATGTTTCCTAATAATATCCTGGCCTTTTGAATCTCAACTTGAGTTATTTCTATCAATTCAATTTGCTCATGGATTGTTTGAATTGATCTCCATTGATTAGTGATGGACTGGCCAATTTTAGTCCACAAAATTGTTTTGATTTCTGCCAGAGTTTTATGAAGAGTAAGGTATTTCTCTAGGGATTTTACCTTATTTTCCAGGGCCTTTACCTCTCTTGTTTTCTCAGCCACCGTTATCTTTGACTTATCATAGCTTACCTCCAACTTGGCCAGTTTTTCTCTGGCTTCCTTTAGCTCTGCCATTTGGAGTTCTAAGGCCTTTATTTCCTCCATCATATTTTCCATGCTCATGCTGGTATCTGGCACTGTTGTTGTTGTTACTGTTGAAGTATCTGTGGTTGAGGTACCTGTTGTTGATGCTGGGGCAGTGGGAGGGATTGATGTTGTTGCTTTAGGAGGAGAAGTTGTAGCTATTGGGGCTGTTTGAGCTGGCTGAGAGGGCAACTCTCCCTGTTTTTCCTGCAATGCTTTCTCCAAAGCCTTCTCTGTTTCTGCCAGTCTTTCATTCATTTTTATTAACAACTCCATCATATCTTCTTCTTCTTTTTCTTTTACCATTTCTGTGGCCTGCAGATGCATAGTGGCTAGCAATTTTAATTGTTTCTTGAGGGCAGCTATGTCATCCTCTTTTTTCTTTATCAGTGCTTTTATTGCCTTGGGATTATGTCCCAGCTCAATTATGATTTCTTCTAAGGACTTTATCCTGTTGTCCTTGGCCAGAGAGGATACCCTTTCCAATTCTAATTGAGCAGATGTATTGTTCAGTGAATTCTGCAATTGTTGAGCTAGTATGGCTTTATCTGCTAAAGTGGAATAAACCATTTCACCGGTTTGTTTGTGCAGCTCAACCTGGTCCAAGGGTGAATGTCTCTAGCCAGAGCCTCCAGATTTGTTCTAATATAATCGGCAGCTGACTATGGGCTTGAAATGACTCAAGATCAATTTCCCTTCCTTGATATCATAGGCAGACATCAATCTCTGTTGTTTGGCAGGAGTCATTTTGAGGAACTGACCGTAAAGCTACATTCTTATTGGCTCATTTTGTGCCTTGATCTCCATGAACGGCCTCTTAATATCAGAACTTTGTTTGCTTTGCGGTCGTGCTGATGAAATTTCCATAATAGGCTGTTTTCCCGATTGCTTTTCATGAGAACTGGTAGGTGATTCTGTCCCTAGGGAAATCAATGGGCTGGCTGCGCTTTCACTTCTCGGACTCTCAATAATCTCCTCTATAACTTCCTCTTCAGGTAGAGGATCCACTCTCTGCCTTTTTGCTTCTTGCTGTTCTGCTGACCCACTTATTGGTGTGTCCTCTTCCCGGTCCCTTTTTCTGGCCTTCTCCTCATTGAGAGGAGTCTGCAATGCTGGAATCTCCAGTGCATGGGTTTGGGCAGAAGGAATTTGCGCTTGGCCTTGCTGCTGTGATGATGTAGGCTGATCTGTGACTTCTGGTCATTCTGAATGCATCACTTCTTTGCCTTTGGATGTGCCTGCAGGAGGAATATCTTCTTGGGTAGTTTGTTGTGAAGTTGTAGCAGTTGATGTGCCCGCTCCAATGTGTTGAGGCAATTTGAATGAGACCTATCCAAAAGAGTCCAGGTCAACAGTTTTTTCAAGGTTTTTCATTGCCTGCTCCATTTTCTCTTCCTCAGTAATCTGTTCTACCAATGTACATTCTACCCATTCATCTTGATTAGCATACTGTTCTATATCAAGGATTCTAAAATGTTCATAGCCTGATAGCCTATATTTTGCCTTTCTATCATTGATAAATCCTTTTGGGTCATAGGGTACCCACCAAAAAATCTGTTTTAGCTTGAGCTGCTCACTTAATATCTGTTCAACATCTTTCCACCCTTCCTTTTTGTTAATGATGAGGGGGCCTAGTTGGTTTCTTAGCTTGAGCCTAGCCTTTTTCTTGGCCTCATAAAAATGAGTCAAATCTGAGCTAATAAATTGCCTAAAGTACTCAAGGGAAAAAAATTTGATAGGCACATATCTTGGCAGCTTGTAGGGGCACAATTCATAGCCATAAATCCTGATTTCTGTGTGATTTTGGTAAAAGTACCAATCACCTATTTTGTAGCTTTTGGACAGCTGCAAGATTTTCTGCATTTCAGCTGTGAGTCTGGGAGGGGGACTTCTCATCAGCAGAGATGAGACTGGATATATGAATAGATCAATGAACTCACAATAAGTATAAGGATATTTATGGACTACATGGAAGACTGGGGTCCAAAATATGACAAATCTCCTTTCTCCTTTTGCATCCAATTTCTTGACAGGGAACTAAAAACTATCTGTTTGATAGTATAAGAACAGATGATAGATATAGGTTGTATACTTGAAAACTCCTTCCCTATTTAGGCTCATGAATTGTTCATGGATTTTGTTGCTAATGAAGGTAGCAAAATCAAACTTGATGGCAGGAGGGTGTCCTGGAATAAATATGGACATCACAGCTAGAATAGTTTCATCAACATACTCACTTGTTCTAAAACCCAGGACATATGATATCATGTCAATGATAGTTCTCCCAATTTCATTGAAATAGATCTGGTGAAAAGGAGGTGAATCTCTGGGCTAGGAGTCTGGTCTCATGAATAAATTGGCAATTCGGCCTATTTCTGCAGAGGATAGTTTGGAACCTTGGTCTAGCAAATGTTTCATAGACAGAGGAGTCAGAGGATGATTAGGCTTGAAATGCAGCATCTCATTGATTGAGTCAGGAGTGATATAGAACATGACAATGCCATTTGGGGACGTGACTGCCCTTTGAGTAGGCTCATAGTTAGCACAACACAAGCGGATTATATTTGGAAATACATTGACTGATGGAAGATAATATATGGGCAAATTGGACTCCCAGATGCCATAGAGATCAGCCTTGTTTAGGTAGTTGTTCCTGATTTCACAAAATGTTTGCAGATGGTCTTTGATACCCCTTAGGTCTTGTATTTGGAAGTCCCTATCAGCTAAGGGCAAACATTCCAACTCCTTGTGTGGTGCATTCAAGGGGGCAACATTGAGGGCCACTGGAGTCTCCATTTTTTAACCCTCTGTGATTGTTTAATTTAAAATTTGGAGCTTTCATAGCAATAGTAGGTAAAATATCAGTTTCTGGAGCTTTTTGTGGAAATTGTAGGCGGAAATAAGCTTAAATTTCGGCTGAATGGAGGAGTTTTCAGAAGGAGACAAGTTCTGAGAAATTTCTCGGGAAAAATGGGCCGAACAGAGGTTAAAATGCAGAGGTTCGGGGGCAGCAGTGTGTTTTTAGTTATGGAACTCTGGTTTTTTGCAAGGAATGGATAAAACAGGTTATTTTTGCAGAAAAATGTGAAAAGCAGGGATAGCTATGGTATATTTCTCAAGAGCTGTCGATTGGATTTGCACAATTCTTTGGTTTGACGGATTTAACTCAGAGAAAACCGGAAATACACATGGTTTGGGAGCAATTGAGTAAATACCTGGTTCAATGGGCGCTCTGTGCAAAATGCAGGTGGTGGGCCGAGCTTGAAGACTGGTTTGCAGGCTGGAGTTAGCTGGGTGGTGGACTGTGCAGTGAAACAGGTATTCTGGTTGAAAATCGCATGAACGCGTCGTATAGCAGAAACAAACGAAAATGGACAAAAACACCCTTTTCACGCGAATTTGACAAAAAATTCGGTTTTGGCGGGTCTTTGGCGCGCTTTGGTTGGCTGACGTCAGCATGACGTCATCTTTGTCAGGTAGCGGGGGTATGGAGGTCGACTTGGCAGTGACGTGGCAGACACGACGGATGATACGGAGGCGGGGTGGCGGATGACATGTCTGCTGACGTGAGGGTGACGAGAGGATGACGTTGGTGCGGAGGGGGGCATAGGCGGTAAGCGGTTTGGCCCCCGCATCGCCTTTGGGCCAAAGTGGTTTTGTCAGAGGGGACAGCGATCACGCCAGGAGCCTGACACCTGTCCTGTGTACGGCGACAATACCGCCCATTCCCCGGATGCTATCGTTCGGCATATGGGGGCTTGCGATATGCATGTGAGCCGTCCGATCTAGGGGATCGGATCCAACAACTGGCGGCGTGTTAAACAGGCGGAGGTGTAATACACAGGACCCGCCATAATATTCCATTGTTTTTCAATGTTTTTGCGAAGAATTACAGTGTAATGCAATTTTGGGTTTTGCGTGTCGGTTATTTAATTAACCAAATGTTAATTAAATCCCAAGGTTTCTCTGCGCGGGGAGGGTTGTTATAAGGTTCCGAATGAACCTATAATTCCTGAAACATTATAGTATATGGCTATATTAAGCCTGGGGTTGGGATATTATAAAGTTTGGGATTTTTATGGGTTTGATATATAATAGGGGCGGGGATAACTTTAAATAGGAGCTATGTAATAGAGTTAAAGTGTTAATATGGTTTTATGGATAGACAATGCTAAGTTTATAAGGTAATAACTTAGGTTTTTAGGGAAATGAAAGGAAAATGGAGTGATTATTTTTACACAAGAAATGTGGCTTGTTTTGGCTAAGTGAACACAGAGTTCCACTTAGTATTTCTCATAAAATGAAATGGACTAGGCCCATTGAGCAGATCCCAATGTCCTTGAGGGGATGTTAGTAAGTGTTCATGGGGATATGAGAGGGGAAATTAGTCATGCTCCACCTGAACTGTGACCAAACAAGTGCCATTGCACTTATGATATTCATGAGATAAATCATATTCAAAAAAGATAAAACTGATCACAAACTTGCTTTTGCCACATCAAACTGCTTACCCAGCCTAATATACCTAACATTTTTTCTTCCTTTTGATTGGGTGCATTTGAACTAGCAGAACCCTTTTCTCTTTTGTTTTCTTTTGACTGCCCTCCTATCTAAGTCTGCCCTTATCTCTTCCAGGGGCTCAGATTCAGCTGTTGAGCTCCCCTTGCTTCTCTACCTAACTATTGATCTGCCAAGCTTAAACTGTTTGGACAGACTTTATTTCTCTAATTCTACAACAAGAAATTTAAACATGGATTGGCCAAGATTGAGCTGTTGGGCCATCCATCAAGTGTGACCTAAGTCACTGATTGCATGATTTGAAGTTATTTGCAAAAAATAGGACAGTAGTGGCATTTTGACTAGCCACTCTCTTGGTCTTTTCTTTGGGGTTCATTTTCTTTGTCTTTTTGACCATTTCATTATTTTTGCCCTTTGATTTTTCTTTTAGGGCATACCCTCTTTACATTTTTAAAATTTTTGGTTTTCTGAAAATATGGAGCCTTTGCAGCATGGAAAGGATGATCATATTTGGCATTTCCACAGCCAATCATGAAATATGACACCTATTGGTATAGGAACCTAAGAATATAGAAGTTAAGTGCTCTTACGTCGAAAAGTTGGCTCTAGCTGCTGTTCAAGATGTATAGAGATTTCGCCACTACATCCTGCTCCGAAAGACCACTGTCATTTCGAATTGCAACCCTATGACATATATTTTGTCACGTCAATTGTTGGGGGGAAATACTCAAAATGGATCATCATTTTGTAGGAGTTTGATTTGGAATTCATCAAATCCAAATCAAAGAAATCTCTAGTCTTTGCCGAGCTTCTTTGCGACCTTCCCTCGAATACCATTGATTCAACATCAGAACCATCAATTCTAGATGAGTCTCTGTTCCTGATTTCATCATCTGATGCGTGGTATGGAGATATACTGATTTATCTCCAGACCCAAACTTTCTGGCCTGATACCTCTCGCTCACAACAATGACGTATCCGATACCAAGCCAAAGATTATCTGATCGTTGGTGACACTCTTTATCATCGTGGTATTGATACGATTTTATGAAGGTGCCTCACTCATGAGGAAGCTAAGAAAGTTTTGAATGATTGCCATTCAGGTGCTTGTGGTGGACACTTATCTGGTTATGCTACTGCGCAGAGAATTCTCCATGTTGGTTACTTCTGGCCTTCCATATTCAAATATTGCATAATTGTTGTCAGATCTATGACTGTAAAGCTAGATTACCACCTGCACCATTGCATTCTGTTGTCGCTATTGGATCATTCGCCAAATGGGGCATTGAATTCATGACATGTAACCCTACCTCGGCCGGGGGGCATGGGTACATTATAGTCGTTGTTGACAATTTCACAAAATGGGCTGAGGAGATCCCAACATTAAACAACAGTGGCGAGACAATTGCTCTTTTCTTTTTCAACCACGTGGTTGCCCAGTTTGGTGTACCATAGGCTATAGTTATAGATCATGGGTTGCATTTTCACAATGACATGATGGTTGAGTTAAATGCCAAGTTAGGACTTTCACATGATAGTTCTACTCCTTATTATCCACAATCGAATGGACAAGTTGAGGCCATAAAAAAATTCTTGAAGCGAATGCTTCAAAGAATGATAGGGGTTTATAAACGAAACTGGCATTTAATCCTGTACTCTGCCTTGTGGGCATATCGAACCTCGGTGAGAAATGAAACTGGATTCACACCCTTTCAATTAGTGTATGGTCTGGAGGAAATCTTGCCGATACAATGCGAAATTTCATCTCTCAAACTCACGATTGACCTGTTACTTGACACTTCTGAAGAAGAAGCACATTTCTTGGAACTTATCCATCTGGATGAAACCCGTCGTGAAGCCACATTGGCTAACGAAGTGCATAAGAAACGAATCAAGGTGCAATATGACAGAAATGTCAAGCCTCATGTTTTCTCAGAAGGAGACCTGGTCTTGCTTTATGATCAGGAAGCTGATAAACTAGGAGCAGGAAAATTTGAACCACTTTGGATGGGTCCTTATATTGTCAAGCGTGTTTTGGCAAAAGGTGCCTACGAGTTGGTGGATTATGATGGAATTCCATTGTCACAACCCTGAAATGGGTTGTATATCAAACGTTACTATGCTTAATTGAGTGTAGTAAAAATCACTGTATATATGCTTTAATTGCATGTGTGTGTCAGTGTGTATTTTAGAGTTTTTATGTGGTTAAGTAATCCGCTTTTCATTTGTTGCAGATGTCAGAACCTTTGGAACCATTTGTTGGTTACACTGATGGTGCTAGTCATAGTACATAGAACCTATCTTCTACAGCATGGGCCATTTTCGCTCCAAGTGGCGAGTTAGTGAGTTTTCAAGGGATTTGTATTGGTCGATCAATGAACAATATCGCTGAGTATAGCGCGTTGATCAAACTTCTCTCTGATTCCATTTCACTTGGCATTCATCGAATCATCATTAGGCTGGACTCACAACTCGTTGTATTGCAACTAACAAATGTTTATACCATCTGAAACCCAACAATTCTTTGTATGTTCCTTAGAGTTCGTATTTTGGAAAGACATTTTGAGTATATTCAATATCAGCATATTTCCAGAAACTTTAACACATTAACCAACTCATTATCAAACTACGTGTTAAATAGATGTTTGCAACACATGTAAAAGTAAATTATCAATTCACATCATTAGTTGAATAGGTTTGCACATAACCATATATATAAAAACTATGAAAGTAAAAATAGATAGATGTTTTAAATTTTTTTACAAAATTTGTGTCCAAGACATGTTTGGTCATCTGACCTAAAAACTCAAAATGCATGCAAAAAATATCCTAATTAGACCTAGTGATTCTCATGATAACAAGTCACAACTTGAGCTATCATGCGCAAGAGCCACATCCAACGGCTTGGAACACCAATAGTATGGTGTTGCAGCCTCATAGGTAACTTGTTGATCCAGAGATCCAGAATACCAAGGGCCAATCCCTCTACATGATCCTGCAATTTGCCAGTGTCTCGGCCAAATCCAAATCCTGGAGGACTGCTCTCCCAATTTTTATCCACGCTGGCCCACCTGCCTCCTGTTGGTGCCTAATAGGTCGAACGGTGCCCCCATCTGCATGCATGAGAACGATTTTATTTTAGTCTTGGAACATTAAAACACAAAAACATGTAGAAACTTAAAAATCAAAAAACATTTTGGTCAAAAATAATTTACCTATAACACCCCATTGAGCGCCCACTGGTAGAATCAACTCTGGATCTCCACGAAAATCCATCCCTGAGTATGGATGCTCCTCAATGACAATGTTTTGTCGATTGAGCCAACTGAAGAATGCAATGTAAAATGTAATTGATGACTGACAAACATGTCTAGCCATCAATTTGACCCACTGCTGCATTTGTGGATGTCTAGGACCAGCTAGACCCAATGTTACATGCTGGGGTTGCATCAATGGAATTCTTTCTGAGGTAAAAGCAATTAAGAGTGATCCATAGCTAAATTTATTTGTCTTACCACTCTTTACCTTTGTTAGCTACTCTTTTAGTGAAGAAAGTGTTGCCTAACACCAGTTGAATAAAGTTGGCTCAAGACACTCAAGAGAATATTGCACATATGATCTGTTTTCCAGATGAAGTGTCACACTGCCTGCCAACTTTGCGATGGTGAAAAGGATTGTTCTCAAAGGAAAATCACGGATATCTTTGATGATTATCTTTCTGTCCTTGCTAGGCTGTGTACCTGGCTAATAGAATTTTCGAACATAGTCCCTCATTGACTCCCCTCCACGGGAAGAACCTGAAAGAGATATGGGGGCACCATGTCTCGACAACCCTGTAAGAAAGTAAACATCATTGATCATAATAGGGAAAACTTTTTCCCTTATGTGAAAAGCCTAATCTATTGGATCCCATGCATGAACTAGGAACTGCAATAGTTCTGATTGTTGCCTCATTCTAGACAACCTGAAGTATTTGAGCAACCCACAGTTTTTGAGGACCTCAACTGTACTCGGATCATTTAGGGAAACCATGTATTGTTCTTCATGCTCTCTTTCTCACCAAGTAATAGATATTCTGATATGATGAAATCCTAAAATCAAACCATAAGCTTAGTTAGGATCATTTTCATGCAAAAAAGTAGAGAAATTTTGGGTCAATTTGGTGAAACAAGTTTGTGAAACTCACCCAGCGCAGCCCAGGCAAGGAGACACTACGCTGCAGTGAAGAATTCCTTCTGTCTGGGTGCTCCCCAACATAGTTTTCGACATGCAAGCCTGTGCTGATCCCAAGGCAAAAAATTCAAACCCCAGGGGCCCTAAAAACCCTAAAAACTTGCATGAAATAGTAAAAGAATGACATGAAAAGAAAGAGGAGGGGTAGATCTCCTACCTGGTTTGGACGACATGAGAAATGATCTGCAGAATCTCTCACAATCAACTGATGAAGATCGAGGTAAAAAATAGGGTCAGAGCACAAACTGAATGGTAAATATCAAATGGTGAAAATAACATGGTAAATTCTTGTTTTTATGTTTATTTCATGATCATTAAATGAGTAAACTTTAGTATTTACCTATTTTTACCAATGAAACAGGTATGTTTAATCCATTTGGTGTTGCTTTGAACATATTTACAGCTGACTTACAGAATTTGACGTGCATGATCATGAATTGTACTTTGACCATAGAGCATACTTTTATCTCTTTTTCGAGCTCTGTTAAACATCGAAAAAGGAACCCCCTTGGAGTCCTCTTTAAGCTCTTTTTAGACTCTCGAAATATGAAAAGATTGCTAAGCGCTTGTCCTTTTCATCTCGTTAATGGATTGGAAACGACATCTACTCAGTATAAGTTTAACCCTTTTTCAGGCTGAGATAGATTATTTACGAAAAAGGAATACGTTGACCGAACATGGTCAATAGGTTCTCTCTTGTATTGTTTTATGCTTTTTTGGACTTGAGAGACAAATTTACGAAAAAGAACTTGTGGAGTTTTCTTTTTGTCCCTTTTCAAACTCTCTAAATATGAAAAGGACCGAGTTATCATTGTCGTTAGACTCGTTAAAACATCAAATAGTGACAAACTTGTCCATCATGGCAAGACCGAGTTTCACCTTCGCTAGACTTGTTAAAACATCACATAGCGATGGATTCACCCAAAGGGTGGAATTATACAACAAGCATATGTTATCCTCTTCAAGCTTGATAAAAATAAAGAGGTACTGGTCAACAATGACTGGGGAAAATGGGAAAAGGGGTAAACCACTTTATGGCAACAGGTCACTCTTGAACATGACACTTTCACTTCATCACTGTGACTATTTGGGTTGGGTTATCTAATTGATGGTCATCATACCTTGGTCTATCATACAATTCATTACTTTTGTTTTGGGTCAATGTTGTCGATCCATTCAGTGTCACAGACATGTTCAAGAGAAGTCGCTCAGTTAAAATTCATCCTTTGCAATACTCATAAACCGTCATTTTCATGACCGCCATTCCTGAACCTTGTGTCATCAGTGAAATTCCGTCTCCAAAATCATTACACTCATTTCGTGTTGTTGATGTGGGATACATCAAGGTCCTCCTGCGACGAGTTGCTTCTTATCGACATTAGCACATTATCCAAGAAGTTGACTTAGAAACAACCCTTCAATACCTTGAGACTTGCATACATTAATGGTAGGTTTCTCACTTCCGGCGATAGGTTGAAATCACTGGCCTTCGACCGAAAGACTTTGTATGGTGTTCGACATCAAAAAATCCACTCACACCATGTAGAATGTATTGCAGTACCCTCAAGATCATTATCATTATTAGTGATTTCTCTCGCGTCCGTTAATGACTTACGTCATTGGCTGGTAATCAGACGGTGTCTTCCCATGTTAGACTTCAGATCACATATTTGCATGGTTAGACTTGTACTTGAGCTAACGATTGAACGAGATAGAAGACCCCAGATCTAGTTTCATCCATTCAGGCTGCGATTTCAGGAAATGTACCAAATCATTCGTACAATATCTTTACATTGATGGTCATCCTATCATGGGTCTATATCTGTAGATGATTGTCTATGTACTTGTAATGAAAGTTTATATGTTGAGCATGGGTATGCCTTCCCTCAGCGATTCATGAGAAAAAATCAAAATATCATGATATTATGTATTGTAATCGATGTAGGTCACCATCCACTTCGAGACTTGATTAGCACATCGTAAAGCATATCAGTCGACATCATTATTTTTGACTTCATGCTTTAGGTGGCAGCTGTTACAGATCCATTTGGGCACATCACTCCCATCATTCAGATCAATACCATTAGGGCTCATCAAAACCTAATTCAGTTGCTACATGCCCTAGACAAGTCACCACTTTGAATGCCTCCTTCCCTGAGAGTTTCTTGGCCTGAAGCCCTCCAGAATTGCCTCCTTGAGGGACCAACGTAGCCTTCATTAGGGGTAAGTGCACTTCAGTATAGGTAGGCCCATGTCAGGGTGCCTTCCGGAGCACTTAGGCCCACTTTGACCTGCGCTCAGTGAATTTGTGCGAAATCATTATAGGGTTCTAGGAATATTTTTATCTTCTGGAGCCATCTAGAAGATTCCCACACTTATCATCTCCTATGAGCTCAAAATTGGATAGGGAATGAGTTAAGTAACCTCCTATCCTCTCATCCCTTCCTCCATGGAAACTAACTCTAAGTTTGGAAGGCCATTCAATACCCTCATTTATGACCAAACCTCCTCCATTTGCCTATAAATTGAGCACTCATCTAAGTGATCACGGGCTGGACTTTGAGAATTTGTAAGGATATACTGTTGGTATGAGGATTGAGATTATAAGCAAGTATTGTTATGTTGCCGGAGTGTTGTGCTATTGATGGGATGTTGGTTGGAATCCAAGATGGAAGAGTGGCAATGGATCAGACTTCATGATTGTAATTCTTACTTCTACTTAACAAAGTTGTTTACACCTTTTTCGATATGCTTATCTTGATATATGATGTTTATATGTGTGAATGTATCTGATTCCATTTACTTATAGTCGATATATCTCTTGCTTTGATTGGTTCTCTGTCTTTTGTTTATGCTTGCAGGTACTTTTTGAGCAAGTTAAGTTCGGGAAGGAGCGACGGGAGCCATACAAATGAAACAAAAGGAAAGCGAAAGAACAAGTAGGTCCTTTGATTCCCTTGCTTTATTTATCGTCTATAGAAAAAGGATAAGCACTTTAAATCTGTTGTTCTAGGTATAGCTATGTACCTAGGGAATTAGTATTTATCCGTAGATGCAAAATTCCTCATAATAGGATGCATGTGCTCCATTGAGCAGCAAAACAAAACATGTTCAGAGTCGAGATGTTGGAGAACTATGCATAGGTGCATGGGTCACCTACACCATGGAGCTTTAAAAATAATGCAAAAGATCATGACAAGACTTCCAAAATGCACCCTTGACCAACATGATGTTTGCAAGGGATGCACTCTTGGAAAATATGTCAAAGCTTCCTTCCAAGGTCGAGATAGCAAAGCTGGAGCCATCTTGGAGTGAGCCCACTCAAATGTGTGTGGACCATTTTCTACAGTCCCAGTTGCAAAACATGGGTATTATGTAATTTTCATAGATGACTTTTCCCGCAAGTGTTGGATCTATTTTATGAAGAAGAAATATGAAGTGTTTGAAAAATTTGTTGAATTCAAAGCATTGGTTGAAAACGAGACATGTCATAAAATCAAACCCCTGAGAAGTGATAATGGAGGAGAATTTGTGTCTAATGCATTCAAATATTTTTTTTCCCAAGATAGAATTAGAAGAGAATTGATTGCACCCCACAACCCACAACAAAATGGGGTGGAAGAGAGGAAAACCAAAAGCATTGTAGGGGCTGCAAGAGAAATGTTGCATTATTAGGGACTTCCACTATATATGTGGGTCGAAGAATGCAATAAAACAATTTACTTGCAGAATCACAGCCCTCACAAAATACTTGGCATGATCACACTCGAAGAAGCTTTCTTTGGGAGGAATCCAAATATCCCATTTTCGAATTTTTGGAGCTACAGTCTATTGTCATGTCTCCAAGGATAATAGGAAAAAGTTGGAGCATACAACTAAGATGGGGATCTTTGTAGGATACACAGAGACACCTCATAACTATCATATATATTTTCCCTCACCCAAGATGACACTGATAAGGAGAGATGCTAGATTTTATGAGTAGAAGGCTATGAGAAGCTCTCTTGAGTGAGAGATGAGTATTCCATCAAAGGAAGAGATCTTATCCCCAAAGGAGGAGCCTCAGTCAAAGCTTTAGGATGTTCTGGAGCAGCCACATGTGGAGGAGCATGAAGGAGGAAGAGTGGAGGCACCCACTCAACTAGAACCTTCCAAAGATGGGAGGAAGAGAACCAGAGAGGTTGACGAGGTTGTGTAGGATGCACAAGAGCATGTGGGAGCTCCTACATCCTTGTGTAGGCAGAAGAGATCACTAGACATGTATACTGGTTACATGGCACTTATGAATGAACTCATTGATTTTAAGCCTTCTTCATTTAAGGAGGAAGTTTCCCAAATAGTGTGGGTAGATGCCATGGTGGAGAAGTATGACTCCATCATCAAGAAAAATGTATGTGAGGTGGTGCAGAGACTAGAGAATAACTGAATGGTTGGTCCGAGATGGTTATACCAAGTGAAACATGCAGCTGATGGCAGTATCGAGAAGTGCAAGGACAAATTTATGGCCAAAGGCTTATCATAGGTAAAGGGAGTTGATTATGAGGAGACATTTTCCCCTGTGGCAAGATATTCCTCCATCATAACCATTCTATAATTACCTTTGCAAATAGGGTGGAAGATACACCAAATGGATGTGAATATTGCCTTTCTCAATAGAGTGGTTGAGGAAGATATTTACATAGAGAAGGCTAAGGGATTTGAGACATTTGGCAGGAAGACACATGTGTGTAGACTTAGGGGAGCCATTTATGGTCTCAAGCAAGCACTTTGTGCTTGGTACACTTGGATAGACACATATATTAGTGGATTGGGCTTCAACAAGAGTGAAGCAGATGCCAATCTCTACTATATTTTGGTAGAGGGAAGATTATTCATTATAGTCTTGTATGTAGATGACTTGATGTTGACAGGGGATGATAATTTTATCAATTCTTGCTAGGAGGACCTTGCAAGAGAGTTCGAGATGAAGGAGATGGGCTTGATGCACTACTTCCTTAGTTTGGAGGTGTGGTAGGGAGATGGAGAGTTATTTGTGGGTCGAGGGAAGTATACCTCTGAAATACTTCAGAGATTCCATATGCAGGATTGTAAACCTATGGACACTCCTCTAGCTACGAAGTAGAGGAAGGAGGATGCTTCTAAAGGAGAGGTAGTAGATGCTACCATCTATAGACATCTAGTGGGGTACTTGATGTATCTGGTGAACACAAGGCCCAACATATGTTATGTAGTTAATCAACTGAGTTAGTTTATAATGAAGCCTACCAAGCTTCAATGGAAAGCAACAAAACATGTGCTTAGATACCTCAGAGGCACAACATATTTTGGGCTATGGTATAAGAGGACTGATGGTGTGAAGCTCTAAGGCTTCACTGATGCAGATTGGGTTGGGAGTCCATCATATAGGAAAAGAACTCTAGGAGATATCTTCTATGTTGGGTTTGCAACTATTTCTTGGTATAGCAGGAAACAAAGATCTGTAGTTCTCAACTCAACGAAGGTTGAGTATATGATTGCTAGTCAAGAAACATGTGAGGCCATTTGGATGAGGAAAATTATTGTTGGTATTTTCAGTTAGGAGATGGATCCTACTGTGATTTACTGTGATAATTAGAGTTGTATCAAACTCTTTGAAAATCCAGTATTTCATGGCAGGTCGAAGCATATTGAAATCAGGTACCATCACTTGAAGGACTATGTGTAGAGGAGAATCATGATGTTGGAGTACATTCCCATAGAGGAGCATGATGCATATATTTTGACAAAGGAATTGTTAAGAGGAAAATTCGAGTTCCACAGGAATAGGGTAGGGGTGGTGCAGAGGCCCTTCATTGCTAAGGAGTGTTAAAATGTAGCAAGAAAAGACTTTATTTGACTTGTGCCTTAGTCAAATGGAGAAATTTGATTTTCCACATCAGCAAGATGACTTGGATTGTAGTTAACTAGAGTGACATGGCTTTGTCTCCTAGTTAAGTTAGTAAATTCGAGTTATAGGCTAGAAGTAGAGTTGTGCATGGGTTGATTGCTAAAATTTAGCAATCTAGTGGAGTTATTGTTAGTTAAACTCAGTTAACTAAGCTCTAGTATTTAATGGAGTCAGTAGGAGTTCAGTTGAGTAGTTATAACAATTGTTAACTCATTGATATCTTAGTTAACAGATCAATTTACTAAAAATAAACCCAATCATGCATGGAATTTTACTTCCCTAGTTGGAGTGGAGGAAAGGCACATTGTAATTATCAATTGTATACTAGTTGAGTATACAGTGTTTTTACATGCAGTAGGTGATCAATTCCTTCAGGATTTGAACAAGGAAATAGGGAATTCTCCTATTTTTTAGGGGCCAATTTCCTCCATGATTTTGCAAGGAAATAGGAGGAAAGCAAAGGCCTATTTTGACTAAGTGTTGGTCAAATCAAGTTGATAAGCAGGAGATCAATATTGCAATGTAGGTGGTGCTTCATGTGTGCAGTTGTCATTGTAATTGATCCATATTCACATATGAATTAATGCAAAGAAGCGGAGGGGGTTTTCTCAGTTGGGTTCCCCTGTAAAATCATTGTGTTCCTTGTGTTTTGATGGTTTAATGTTATTGCATGTGTTTCTATCGTGTGTTTTCCTTTCCACAGAATAGTAGAAGAAGTTTTTGTCTCTTGATTTCAATTCGATTTCATGAGAAGTAGCAATTTTTTTGCAATTTATACAATGACTGGAAACAAATTTCAAAATAAAAAAATAAAACTCCCTTATTAACTTCCATGATAACATTATTTCAAACTACAATTGCTTCGCCTCAATTATTGACATAAGCATATACATCTGCTAAACCAAGGAAACGACAACTCATATTTATATGCCAACAACTACGTTGAAGCAAAAGAAAAAAAGAACACATTGCAAGGAAATTTTATGCATCAACCATATAAAAGGGTTCCCAAAAAATAAGGTTTCCACTCTCATCATAAGTCTTAAAATAGAAATTATTATCCAACAAAAAAATGCTTGTGAATTTGAAGAATAAAATGGAAGGAGGTACTTAGTATTAAGTATCATTTGTAGACTAAAGAATGGACTTGCCTCACTCAGTGGACTCACTCGCTGAGGTTTAAGAGGTTTTTTTTTTTGTTTTGTTTTGTTCTTATGTGTTGATTATAACATAGGGTTCACCCAATATTTAAACCATTTTTTGTAATAGTTAGTTTATTTTTCTTTATGAAATTTAAGCATTGAATTCAAAAATATTTTATGGGATTTATTCTCAAGAAAACTTATTTCGATATCCATTTAAAGTTTTGAATACAACAAAAGTTATGTTCTTTGTTTACTTAATGACTCTTAGCATTACAATCATTGCCTTTTTATAGTGACTTATAATTCCTATATTTCATTAGCATAATTACAATATTTACTGTTGAATTATTTATAAATTGAGGAATAATCATAACAACAATTTATAATTTTTTATTAAAATTTTATATTTATGGGCTTTGAAGAATCTATTCCATAATTATTCTTTCTATATTTCTACTTATAAAAATACCAATTGTCATGATTAGATGTACCTTGAAAATATTAATTTGTTCTTTTGTTTTGTTTTATTATCATTTTGAATGTTTGTTAAACGAGATTATGGTGTCCTTTGTGTACAATAAGGATTTCTAAACATTGTTTCTTTATTTTCTAAAGTTACTTAAATCCCTGAACTTAAAAACAATCAAGTACTTCAATATACATGAAGAACAACTCAAAAAACAAATTTTATACTCTAAAGCATTAGTCCCCCAAGCTTCTATATTTTTCCAAATAGCCTAAAGTAGGAATGATATCATTCTTTCATATAGTTTCTTGGCTCTAATATTTTAAATAGAACAATATGTGGAACAACACTTAGTTAAAAAAGTGTAATTGGCTCGACAAAAGGAAGGCTTTTTGCAATACCTTGGGTGATAAGATCTAGTAATTTCAATTTAGACTTAAAAGTTGCAAGGTTTTAGATTCAACTGAGAATGCATTAGAAAATTACAATGAAATTCAATTTTGATTTAGCACTTACAAAAAAATTATTACAAGTACCAAAATGCTATTACAAGTACCAAAATGCTAAATCAATGTTGAGTAAGAATTGAATTGATGCAAATTGGAATTAATGCTAATGTAAATTTATCATTGAATGATGATGTGATGAACAACTTGATTGCTTGAATATGCTTTTCAACTACTTGATTACATTGTGCCTAATAAATATTAATGGAATGTGCTTGAATTTCATTAATTTGCCATTTGATTGTAAGAGTTTATTTGATTCTTTGATCCTTGTGCTTGTAATTTGAAGTAATGGTTAGGAAAGAAAAACAACACAAGTCCCATGACACTCAATCAGAAGTATTTCTCCTTTTTTTATTGAGCAGCGAAATCAAGAAATCCACTGAACACTGTAAACAAAAAATCAATACAATTCTGTGGTGCATTATGTATTGTTGTAAAGTATAGAAAATGCCACATTTATGGTTGTAGGAAAAACCAAAAAAACCGAATTTAGTATGTTCTCCTTGGATATCAGTGCAATATCTAGCCATTGTGCAAAGCACATTGAATAATAAATCCCATAATAGTTTACTAATAATATTCACTTTTATAATATGTTCCAAACATCCTTTCATCAATATTACATATGAATGAAAATGAAATAATTGAATAATTGCCTTGTAATTAATGAAAATGTCCCATCATATTGCATCTGTGAATGTTTTCACATTCCATCCCATTGTATATAGTTTCTATTCCTCATTATTCCTATTAGGTTTTTCTTTCATTTCATAATTTCGAGAACTAACCCGCCCAAAATCACTTATTGACATTTGATGACAATTAAACAAATGGAAGAACTCATTTTTAGATGGAAAGGTATGAAACATGGTCATTTTGGTGATAAATTTACTTTGTTCCCAACATGAAACAAAATCTTAAACTTATGTAAGTCTATCATCAAAAATCCAATCTTGGAGAACCTCAAATGATGATGAATATATGAGATAAATACCATCAAAAGCATAGGTAGGAAACATTCAACAGTTATTCTACAAGACTTCTCTAACAATGTCGAAATTTGTGTCCAAATTTTGGAAATGGAGCTTATACTACGAAGGAAATAACTTGAATGGACTGCTATGAAACACATGGCTCCTCTTGATGGTAGATCAACAATTTTACTTCAAATTATGTTGGGCAACCAAAGAGCTTGAATAATTTATAACCATATCTAATAATGGACTAAATGGTTAATGCAAACATTGGATTTGAATTGGCTAAAAAATTGGGTTACCTAAGAATAATTAATAGCACAAAAACTCTTTCTATAAGCATCGATTTCTCATCTTCAATGGACATCAAATCATATCACATACACTAATTTTTTTTCCAATTTAATGTCAAGTAACAAGATTACCCAACAAAAGATAAACATGATTACAATCACAATGAATTGATTCAAACAAGTTTTCAAATGGGAAAGAAAGTCCATTATGGATTTTCTTTCTCTTCAACCACATGTTAAATGAAAAAAAATGAAGGTTGTTGGTCTTTTAAATTTTCAAGTTCTAACAATTAGAATTATCTAAGAAAGAAATGAAGCATGTAGAAGTTTCTTTGTAATCCTTTCTCATTCAAGCATAGGGGTTTCCATTGATAGGCACCTAGAGTTAAAAGGAATTTTCTACCAAAACATTATTCAAGTCAATAAATCACTCTATCATGGATTTTCCTTTCAAAGTAGAGAACAAAGATAACACAAGTTGGCCCAAATTTGAATTTAACAATAGAAATTTGAGGAAACAATGGCCTACAAGAAACTTCATTCAACCATCTTCCAACAAAATGTAATCGAAAAAAAAAAGCACCTGATATGCAGGGAGTTTTCACATTCCATTTTTTATTATATATGATGAATCACTAGAAAGCAGAGTTAAACTTATTTGTTTGAAATTTTGCACACCAAGAAATATGATGAGATGATGTGATTTCCACCCTACCATAGATAGTTTGTTGTGAACACAAACTCTTAGCTAGGATATGATACCACTAGGGAGAAGTAGGGAAAACAATTTTTTTAGTTCATGTTAAAACAAATCCAAACCCACAAAAAATTCACCGCTAAGTTCCTTGAAGATAGAGCTCTCTTAGGCACCCACATTACTTGCCCCATGCAAAACAAGGAATACCTCTTTATTTGCTACATAGTCCCTCAAAATAACTCCCTATTGCTCTTTAGTGTGGGCATAAAAGGGCATATGATGATATCTCAAAACATTTGCAGATTTCCTCAGGTTTCTTAGCTCTTCACTAGATCCACTTGCTCATTTTCATGGCTAGTTGGCTTCATTATATAGTAGCTCTAGTTTTATATTGGCCCATCTCTTTGAAGATTCGTATTTTTGTGTTTCTAGTGGCCTCTTCTTCTCCATTAGAATTTACCATTCATGAATGCAAGCAAGAAAATCCCCTCTCAACTTATTTCTTGTTCCAAGAATATAGGGAGGACAACTTGCTAATTTTTAGGAAGTGATAGCCTAGATTGAGGGATTTAGTTCCTTAACTCCTATTAACCTTGTTTTACTTTGTAAGCTAATTTTTTAAACTAAGTGGAGGTTCAATGTAATATAATATATATGCTTTTAGACATAAACCCCCTTGACCCCCTCACCTTTTCCCTTTTACGCTATCTTAGCCCCTTTAGGTGCTCTTGCTTTGTTGGCCTTGGTCACTTTGAATTAACTGCAAAAATAAAATACTTACAATATTGAAGCCCACTCACTTGTGTATAGTATGAGGATCCGTCCTAGGAAACCATTTTTCACAAGTGCGCCCGTCTTTTGGTTAAGGTAGTGATTGATTCCATCAAAGATGAAGTAAATTTGGAACAACATAACATACCCAACCCCTTAATACTTGATTAACGTTGTGGAGTATCTAGACATGAACTCTTAGGTCACCTTAAGGAATTGGGGTTGTCCAAAATCCTCTTCCTTCAACCACTTTAAAACTCATTTCTAAGGCCACCATTATCTTCAACTAGTCAAGATCTTTTTAATGATATAAATTTTGTCTCATTTTGAGCTTTGAGCATGTTGATGGGGATGAATGCACCACTTACAACCTTAAGGGTATCTCTCCAGTATGAGGCCCCAACTAGGCTTCACACCATTTGGGATGAGAGCCTCATCCAATTTTTCGGCCTAATTGACATCATATGGTTTTATGAATGTTAAATGAAATATGAAATATAAACCTAAATTAAGTCCTTAATGAAATGCAAGTAAAATCAACATCAATGAAAATACTTTAAATGAATCTATATAAGGAACACTATAACATATTTATAATAAGCATGTATCTCAAAGAAAGAGTGATAGAAATCTCTAATTAAGATACATGACAACTAAAAGTATACTAGTTATTAATTGTGAAACAATTTATAATCAACAACTAGCATAAACATATGCAAAAATCAACAAGAAATTATTAGAATAAATAAGAGTTTACAACTAAAAAAATAGTTTATTAACTTAACACAAATATACAACAATCATATATTAACAAACAACAATAAATTAAAGTCTTAAAATAGTCAATAACAAATGATCAGAAAGTCCTTGTCATGTCCTTTTAGGCTTCTAAATATTATCGTTGAACATTCAATGCAAAATCATAAAGTGTCTTCCAAATTCCCAATAGTGGGAATGCATAAAGTTGAAACTAGTCCTCATGGTGATTACAAGCTTTTCCCTTTCAAAGTTTCTCCAAAAGTCCAAAAACTCGGATCCCTTTCTCCTTACTAGAGGGTTATGTTTATACAAAAGTGAAGTGACTCTTCAAATTTCATGACTTTTCACCCACCGTCATTTATAATTTCTAATTAAATTTATTTTCTAATTTTGTTTTACTTTTACATAAACACATTAAAATTCCAAAATAACCTTTTCAATAAAATAAACATCTAACTTGGGCCCAACCCAAAATTGATAAGGCTTGCACTTGGATTTGTAACTCTCGGGTCACATGAGTGTGCCAAGCCTTATAATCTGTTGAAATAGATAACACTTCTCTTGAAATTAAGCCTTAATTTATGAATTTATATTCACATGTATTTGGTACTATTTTCCTCAATTCAGCTTGGATCTGGTGAAATAAAGAAGTGAGCATGGTATGCATCTTAGTGGGCTCCATCATATTTTGTGCCAATGCTTATTTGGTTGGATTTATATCCTTTTCCATGAATGTTATTTATCATGTAGGATCATTTCTTGTATTTCATGTTCAATATCCTACTTAGGTTTCACCTCCCCTCAGGCTCCAATGCGATAGGCATTTCTTTAGATTCTTCCTCCACATGGTCTTTCCTAGGTCTTCTCTTAGTAAGAGCCATATCTTTGGATGATGATATGCTAAAAAATTGCAAATCAACTAAGCATGGAAGATAAAAGATATCCATTAGAATATGTAACTTAGAAATCTATAAGTAAATTGGGGTACAACCTAAAAGAGTAATGTAGTCTAAACCATTCTTATTTTTTGTTCCAAGAATATATGGAGGACAACTTGCTAATTTTTAGGAAGTGATAGCCTCCATTGAGGGATTTATTTCCTTCACCTCTATTAACCTCGTTTTACTTTGTAAGCTAATTTTTTAAACTAAGTGGAGGTTCAATGTAATATAATATATATGTTTTTAGGCATAAACCCCCTTGACACCCTCACATTTTCCCTCTTGCGCTATCATAGCCCCTTTAGGTGCTCTTGCTTTGTTGGCCTTGGTCATTTTGTATTAATTGCAAAAAAAAAATACTTACAATATTCAAGAGGTTAAAATGGGGATATTACAACCACCAAGGAATCCATTGATGCCAAGTCACTTGTGCATAGTATGAGGATGCGTCCTAGGAAACAATTTTTCACAAGCTCACCCATCTTGTGGTTAAGGTAGTGATTGATTCCATCAATGATGAAGTACATTTAGAACAACATAACATACCCAACCCCTTAATACTTGATTAAAGTTATGGGGTATCTATACATAACCTCCTAGGAAACCTTAAGGAAGTGGTGATGTCCAAATTCCTCTTCCTTCAACCACCTTAAAACTCATTTCTAAGGCCACCATTATGTTCAACTAATCAAGATATTTTCAAAGATATAAATTTTCTCTCATTTTCAGCTTTGAGCATGTTTATGGGGATGAATGCACCACTTACAACCTTAAGGGATTCTATCCAGTGTGAGGCACCAACTAGGCTTCACACCATTTGGGATGAGATTTCCATCCAGTTTTTCGGCCTAACTGCCCTCATATGGTTTTATGAATGTTAAATGAAATATGAAAGAGAAACCTAAATTAAGTCCTTGATGAAATGCAAGTAAAATCAACATCAATGAAAATACTTTAACTGAATCTATATAAGGAATGCTATAACATATTTATAATAAGCATGATTCTCAAAGAAAGAGTGATATGAATATCTAATTAATATACACGACAACCAAAAGTAACTAGTTATTAATTGTGAAACAATTTATAATCAACAACTAGAATAATCATATGCAAAAATCAATAAGAAATTCTTAGAATGATAAAAGTTTACAACTAACTAAAAGTTTATTAAGTTAACGCAAATATACAACAATCGTATATTAACAAACAACAATAAATAAAAGTCTTACAATAGTCGATAACAAATGATAAGAAAGTCCTTGTCATGGCCCTTTAGGCTTCTAAATATTATAGTTGAACATTCAATGAAAAATCATAAAGTGTCTTCAAATATGTATTCAAATATCCCAATAGTGAGAATGCATAAAGTTGAAACTAGTCCTCATGGTGATTACAAGCTTTTCCCTTCCAAAATTTCTCCAAAAGTCCAAAAACCGGATCCCTTTCTCCTTGCTAGAGGGTTATATTTATACATAACTTAGGTGACTCTTCAAACTTCATGACTTTTCAGCCGCCGTCATTTCTAATTTCTAATTCACTTTATTTTCTAATTTTGTTTTACTTTTACATAATTACATCAAAATTCCAAAATAACCTTTTGAATAAAATAAACATCTAACTTGGGCCCAACCCCAAAATTGATAAGGCTTGCACTTGGATTTGTAACTCTTGGGTCACATGAGTGTGCCAAGCCTTATAATCTATTGCAATAGATAGAAATTCTCTCGAAATTAAGCCTTAATTTATGACTTTATATTCACATGTATTTGGTACTATTTTCCTCAATTCAGCTTGGATCTAGGGAAATAATGAAGTGAGCATGGTATGCAGTTTAATGGGCACCATCATATTTTGTGCTAATGCTTCTTTGGTTGTATTTATATCCTTTTTCATGAATTCTATATATCATGCAAGATTTTGGTTGAATTTCATGTTCATTATCCTGCTCAGGTTTCACCTCCCCTCAGGCTCCAATGCGATAAGAATTTCTTTAGATTCTTCCTCCACATGGTCTTTCCCAGGTCATCTCTTAGTAGGAGCCATATCTTTGGATGATGATATGCTAAAATATTGCAAATCAACCAAGCATGGAAGATCAAATATATCCATTAGAATATGTAACTTAGAAATCTGTAAGAAAATTGGGGTACAACCTAAAAGAGTAATGTAGTCTAAACCATGCTTATTTCTTGTTCCAAGAATATAGGGAGGACAGCTTGCTAAGTTTTTGGATGTGATAGCCTGGATTGAGGGATTTAATTCCTGTTAACACTCAGGTTGTCCCTAAGCTCCTTAAGGGATACAGCCGAGGTAACCACAAACCAATCTTTGGACTGCAGGTCCTAGCCTACCTGCAATCAGAGAGGGCTCTCTCTTTATGATTTAGCTTTGTTGAGGATGATTTTAGGTTAGTTATGGAGTTCTTTGGGTTTTGTTTAAGTTTTGGTGGGATGATTGATGTTTTCAAGTAGGGAGGCATGCATAGTGTGAGAGGTTCAAACCATTGGGCATGGAGTCATGGAGTAGGGCTGCTGGTGTGTTTTCTTGGTCACAAGAGGAATATAGAGCAGGATAGCTACACATGAAACAACATTCAAGCTAGATTAAAGATGGAATGAAGGCTAAGGAATGAAAGGCAACTAAGAATCTCTCATTCAGCTTAACAGAGGGAAGGTGAGTAAACTGTATCTAGGAGCAGTCAAGAATTCCTAAATAACAGTTACAAATGAATGAAATAGAGCAAATATGAGCCATGAGGAATTCATATTCATGCCTAAATCAGAAGAAAACATATAGAAGTCACAGAAACTGAGCATAGAGTGCAGCCAAGCAAATTCTAAGCTAATCTTTCTTTCTGTAACTTAGATGGTGATATATGTATGATATAAGCATATATGAAGTGTAAACAGAGGTAAGAAACACTTATTGGGCCATGTAGCAGCACAAGAATTCTATAGTTCACTCTTCAGCCATTAAGAACACAACAGACAGTCCATTCTCCAAGCTTTTCAGCAGTCTTTGATTATAGAAGTTCTCAAACATACAGTGCGAGTCTCTCATGAAGTAAATCAACCAACCAACCCTTTAAAATCATGCATAGGGTGGTATAAATAGAGAAAATATCCAAAAATATCTACCCAACAGATCTTGAACAGATCTGAGGTAAATCAGTCTTTAATCCTAACTTGTACTGAAAATAAATGTAGGAAATATATATTTGAGGTGCGCTGGGAGGCAGCAACCTCACAAAATGACTATCTAAGACTGCGCATGAGGCCGCAGCCTCAAAAAATGGATGTAAAGTGTCATTTGAGCCATGCGCTGCCCACTTGGCCATAACTACGCATTGGGCCTGCAACACTGCTCTCAAATGTGGCTTGATACATTGTTTCTGCAATAACTATGCCTTTAAAACTTTCATCTGCACCCTCAAGTGGTTCTGCTGCCTTAAGTGGCCTTAAGGCCCTAAACTGTGAGTTGGTGAGCCTTTATGGCTCAATCACTGCTTCATTGACTGTGCTGGGGCCTTTTGATATTCACCTGCATTGGAAAAACAAATTTCCACCAAAAACACTAACTGATACCCTTTGCCGCACCACAGATACACTTTGCTGCATGAATCTGGGCCCTTTCTTTACTGTTAAACACTCTAAACTATCAAATCGCCTCCTTTATGGCTGCTGTTCGGCCAAAGAACTGCTGTGAGGCCCTCTGCTGCCTTTGGAAAGCTATCGGCGCTTGGCCGATAAAAAATGGCTTCAAAAATGGTGAATAATTGCAAATTTGCGGAAGGGTGAGCTCTGGAGGTATGCCGAGGCCAAATCCCAATGTTTGGAGCCAATTATGGACTGGAGCGATCGAGGATGGGCCGAGAAATGATCTGCTTCCCTTTGCTAAGGGTGCGCACAGGCGCCGAACTGATACATGTGAAATAGCCCCTTTCCTTTTATAAGGCAAAAAACGCCTTAAAACATGAATTTTCATAAAAAATGGGGAGGGAGCGAACACTGTGGCCGCGAACAGATCCTGGCCGTTGGATCGCGCTAAGACAGATCCAACGGTTGCGATCTACTCGCAATATCGCATCGGGGATAATCAGTGGGATGGAGGCTTTATGTACACATGACCAGCTACATAGTGATTGCCGACATCACTTCGGCGATCAGCTATCGGGAGGTGCAATGGAGCGAAGCGAACTGGGGGCGAGCGACTTCATATGAACCTTCGGATGAGCATTTAGAATGGGTGGCTACGATTAAGTCGGTGAATCGCTATCGGGGAGGACATGGGGCGTGGGCCTTAATATATATGCATTGCAATGCGATGGGCGGATTGCCGATATCGCATCGGCGATCGCCCATCGGGCGGTGTGAGCGATATATGATATATGGCGGAGCGACATGTGGGCGCGCGAAAAGATCAGGGCCGTTGATCTGAGGGCCCGATCCAACGGCTCCCGATCATTCGACGCATCGGGGATCGGCGGGGACAATAATACATGTGATATAATATTTGCGATAGCGATAATTTAAGCGATGCGATAATATATATGCATGTGATGCGATAGAAATATCGCAATCGGCGGATGGGCGGGGTGTATATATGGCACAATAACAATGCGATACGCTGACGCGAAGTCGCGATCGATGATAAACCATCGGACAACACATATATATGGGCTTTCACATATGACTGCTCCCTCCCGACTGCGATATCGCATCGGAGGGGGCACAAAAGGGACCCTTTTTGCATCGGAGCAAGGCTTTTGTGACAAAGGAAAACTTTATGAAATCGGAGGGGCCTCTTTAGTGATTCAGAAGGATTCTTGAAGCTTCGGAAGGGGTCCGAAGTATAAAAAGGAGGGTTTTAAATGCATTTGAGGGATTTTTAATGGTTTTTGAAGGGATCTAATGCTTCGGAAGGGGTCCAAAAGCATGAAAAGAAGGATTTAGGCCTTGAAAAAGGTAAAATCAAAGTAAATGCAGGTTTTTACACTTTGGAAGGGACTTTATGCATAGGAATGAGTCCTAAATGCATTAGAAGATGGTTTGAGAGGCAAGATGAGGGTTCTTACTAAGTTTCAGGCAAACTTAGTAATTCCCAAGCACACTTATGGTTATTTTTCAACCAGAGGAAGGGGATATGTACATAGGGGAGCTATTTAGCACAATTTTAGTAGGGGGAAGGGAAATAGATAGGGATTTATATAATAATGTTAGAAGTTAATATGAAAATGACAAGAAAGCGCTAAGTTGAGAGATCTTATGCTATAAAGGGGAAATAGAATTTTGTAGAGAAAATATAAACACTCCTTAGGTAAAGCAGATCTTTACCAAGGCAAATGATATGAAATATGATGAATTTAAGAGGTATCAAGCAGATCTTGACCTCTTTAGAGGAAGTTAGTGAATGGTTTGGGGAAGAGGAAGAAGGGGGAGTTAGACATGCCTCGCTTGAGCTGCTCCAAAAGGAAAAATGCCTCATACTTGTGATCTGAATAGATATGACACTTGAAAACATGAAATGGATCACAATTCCTCATTCTGCAACCACAAAGCTACCTACCCGGCCTACTCACCTAGCATTTTTTTCTTCTTTTTGGTCTGGGTGCACTTGAACTAGCATACCCAACTTTTCAACTTTTCTTTGAGCTATCCTCCTATCTAAATCTACACTTATTGCATCCAGGGGCTCAGATTAAGCTGTTGAGCACCCTTGTTTCTCTACCTATCTACAAATCTGCCAAGATTAAACAGTTTGGACAGATATTCATTCTCTATATTCTAAAACAAGAAATTGAAACCTAGGGAGGCCAAGATTAAGCTGTTTGGCCTTCCCTTAACTGAAAATTCTTCAAAAATGGAATAACTCATCAAAATTGGAATACAACAGTGGCATTTAGACTAGCACACTTTCATGGCCTCTTC
The DNA here is from genome assembly GCA_031772625.1 of Pinus tabuliformis. Lineage (NCBI taxonomy): Eukaryota > Viridiplantae > Streptophyta > Pinopsida > Pinales > Pinaceae > Pinus > Pinus tabuliformis. Next base: position 614,290,624 of record CM062810.1, on the reverse strand, counting down.
TTTGGCCTCTTTTTGGAAATATGGAACCTTGCAGCATGAAAAGATGACATATTTGGCACTTTCAACTGTCAATCATGAAATATGAACACCTATTGCAATAGGAGGCTAACAGTGGCTCCACTTGGGGATGGCTTTTCCTTGTGAAAAGCCAAGAACAGCAGGTTAGACTGCGTTGATCTTCTATTGTTGCTGTAGAACTGAAACTTCCCCTGTGCTGGCTGTTAAATGATTGAAACTTCGAAACCTGAACACAGCACTCTCATAAACTGAATTACTGTGAATATAAAGCACTGCCTGCTTTCTTCTGCGTGCTTTAAATATATCTCAATCTGCCCTGAGCACTCTTTTGCAATCTATTTGAAAACAGGGATAAAAATGGATCATTCCCTTTGAAATTAATTCAAACACCAGAGATTTGAATGTTGCGTTCTTTTAGTTCTTCTCTTCAAAACTGTGCTGTGCTGTCCTCTTGAGGATAATGCTATGACCGAGCTTTAAAATGGAGGACTTGCGTTGTCTATGTCTTCATAAAACTGCGCTACGCTGTGTCTTCATAAAACTGCGCTGTGTTGTTCCTATTAACGGCCTGCTGTACAAATTAAAAACAAAGTGCTGATATATACAAACATTAATGTACAATTGTAATACAGGGCTGCGCTGTGTTACAAGGGGTCATGATAGTGTTTCAACATGCGGCCATTTACCGGGCCTTCTTAAACTGTGTTGGCATCTGTAGTATTCACAAAATATGTGTTGTTGCCCTGAACAACAGAGATAACAAACGACCCTTTCCAAAGGAAATCAAATTTTGCATGCTTTCCTTTGTCTTCTCTTTGTGAGTCCCACCTTAGAACTTTGTTGCCGACACCGAAATCTTCGGCTTTAGTCCTCTTGTCAAATATTTTCTTTAGCTTGTCTTGCAAGATCTGAGCTCTGTTGTAAACTTGCTCTCTGGTTTGCTAAAGATGAATTGTCTGATTGATTCTTCGTTGAATATCATTTGGTTCAGCTTGGATTTCCTGTAGCAGCTTGATAATAGGAATGCCCAAAGATGAAGGAAATCTGGCCTCCATGCCATATACTAGCTCATATGGGCTCATTCCAATGGATCTTTTGGTTGACAGTCTGTCTGCCCACAGGGCATTTACCAGCTTTTTGTTCTCCTCTAGCACTTTCTTAATGATGTTAATCAAACTCTTGTTGGAAGATTCGGCCAAGCCATTGCCTTGGGGGTAATAGGTTGTGGAGTGGGCTAAGGTGATGTGGAATTTATGGCAAAAATTGATCATTTTCTTGGATTTGAAGGCAGCAACGTTGTCTGTAATGATCTTCTCAGGGCAGCCAAATCTAGAAAGGATGTTGGTCTCAAGGAATTGGATAATGATGGAGTCATTGGCCTGCCTACATGGGATGGCTTCAATCCACTTGGTGAAATAGTCTGTGGCTGTTAGAATCCACTTGTGCTGGCCAGAAGAGGATGGATGGATTTCTCCAATGAAGTCTAGACCCCATTGTTGAAAAGGCTTCTTGGTTGAGATGGGCTTAAGAGGCAAGGGCAACAACTTTCTTTTGCCTTCAAAGATTTGGCATTCGTGGCATGAAACAGTAAACTTTTTTACATCTGCAAACAAAGAGGGCCAATAGAAACCAGCCCTTAAAATATTATCAGCAGTGGACTTCCAATATAAGTGTCCTCCACAGTCCCCTGCATGAAATTCTTTCATAACACTGTCAGTTTCATTTATAGTTAAGAAATTAAGCAATATGCCTTCATGATTCTTCCAAAACAGGGCACCATCTACGACACAAAACTTCGATGCTTTCATCTTTAAAAATCTCTTTTTGGTTCTGGACAATCCTGGGGGAGCAAACAGGTTTAACAATACAAAACAAATATCAGCATACCATGGGGATTGCAAAAAAACTTCCCTGATCTGTGGAGTCGCCAGCTTTGGTTCATTGTCCAGCTGGTTAATGTCTAAGGCTTGAAAATTTGTTTCGGACATTAGTTTGGCTAAACCTTGTCCCTTTATCAGCTTGGTGGGTTTTATCTCAATGTCATACTCAAGGATGTTAGCAATCCACTTGCCTCTTTTGCCTTCTAATCCCTCTTGAGTTAATATGTCTTTTACAACAGCATTTGGAACATAGGCAATCACATGTGAATATAAAATGTAAACTCGGAAATCTTTGATTGCTTTAACAAGGGCATAGGCCTGCTTCTCCATGATTTGGTACTTCAAAGGGGCATCCCTAAGGGCTTGGCTGAAAAATGCAATTGGCTTTTCATTTCCTTGGTCATCCTTTTGCAAAAGGACAGCAGCTATGGTGTGATCAGATGCAAAAGAAAAAATGATAAAATCTTTGTCAAATTGTGGACTTGTGAGGACTGGGGCTTGGGTTAAGGCTGATTTTATGCCCTCAAATGCTTGCTTGGCTTCTAAAGTCCATTTTACCTTGGAATCCTTCTTGAGAATGTTGTTTAACATTCTTATCAGCTCGGCCAGGTTAGGGATAAATCTCCTTAGGAAATTGATCTTTCCAAGGAATGCTTGCAACTCTTTTATGTTTCTTGGATAAGGAATTTGCAAAATGGCTTGGATCCTTTCCGGATCAATTCTAATCCCATCTTTCGAAATGATATGGCCTAGCAATTTGCCTTCTTCAAGGCCGAAGAGAGACTTCTTGGGATTTAAGGAAATGCCATATTTCCTACATGTTATGAATATTTGCCTTAGGTGTTTAAGGTGCTCTTGATCAGATTTGGAGAAAGGGGTTAAGTCATCAAGGTAAACAACCAAGAAATCATGGATTTCCTTGGCAAAAGAAATGTCCATGGCCCTTTGAAAGGTAGCACTTGCATTCTTTAGGCCGAAAGGCATTTTCACATACTTAAATGTTCCCCACGGTGTTGTAAAGGCTGTCTTATCTTGGTCATCCGGGTGAACTAGTATTTGATTGAAACCTGAAAATCCATCTAGCAATGAGATTCTAGATGACCCCACTACTCTTTGTAGAATGTGATCCATTTTGGGCAATGGGTAGTGGTCTTTAAGGGAGACTTGGTTTAAGTTTCTCAAATCTACACAAAGCCTAATCTCACCTGTTTTCTTTCTTGTGGGAACAAGATTGGATACCCATTCAGAAAATCTAATGGGTGCTATTATGCCAGCCTCAAACATTTTTTTCACTTCCTTCTCAATCAAAGGGAGAATCACGGGATTGATTCTCCTTAGTTTTTGTTTGAAGGGCTTTTGATTTGGCTTTAAAGGGATGGTATGTTGAATAAATGAGGTGTCATAGGAATTCAAGTCCTCATAACTCCAAGCAAATACATCTTGGAACTCTTTGAACAAATCCACATACTTTGGTTTTTGATCGGGGGGCAAAGACTTAGATAGTTTAATCATTTTGGGCTTCTCTGCTGTCCCTATATTGCAGTCTTCAATAGCAGCATTTAAGGGCTGCATTTTTGGCCTTTTGGGGACATCATTTGCATCAAAGATGTCTTCTAATGGAGTGAGACCAGCAGGTAGAAAATTGTCTTTCAAATCAATCACTTTGGCCTCTGTTTCAGCTATTTGTTCTATATGCATTTGTTTCAATTCCTCTATGTTTTCTTCATCAAAGATGGTTGGGTGCAGCACTTGCCTTGCTGCTACAGCTGTTATTATTTTCTCATTTTCACTTACTGCTTGCTGTGGATCATTCATGGCATCCATGTCAATGTTTAAACTTGAAAACTCTTGCTGCAAAGTCAAGAAGTCATTGATTTGTGCATCATCTTCAAAAATGCTCCAATCTTTAATATTGTTAGGGACAACAGGCCTGTGCTTTATCTCAGCAGTAAAGTGGTGATTGGGCTCCAAGGGCAGCTTGCAAGTGCTAGCAAAAGTAGCTAGACTATGAGCATGCATGTTATGGCTTCTAGAAATCTTAGCAAGCTTGGATTCGGTAAAGGAATTGAGTATTTCTGTGGCAGCAGTCCTATAAGCTCTCAACCTATTGTCATTTGTGACAAAGTTGCCTTTCATTTGTTGTATGATTAAATCGGAGTCACCTAGAATGGACACTTTTGCAGCTCTTAGAGCTTTGAGCAGTTTAAGGCCTAAAAGGAGAGCCTCATACTTTGCCATATTGTTGGTACATCTGAAGTTTTAAGCATGACCCTCTGCATGGTTGTTATGTGTGTTGTGAATCCATATTCCTACCCTTGCTCCTAGCTTATTAACAGAACCATCAAACTCTAAATACCATGTGATTTCTTGCTTGTGGTTAGTATTAAGAGTTTCAGTCATTTTAGGATTGGGCGGACCTGAGTCTTGTGTTTCATGTGGTTCTTCTTGTATGCTGGTTGCACCAATTGTTTTAACAGTTTCATGGGTATGGGCAACCGACTCTTGATTGATGCATGTTTCTTGTTCTAAAGGCAAAGGCTTATCATCAGTGGGAGGGCAGCCATCATCATTGAACAATATAAAGGAATCCATATCAGAATGGATTGAGTAAATGGGAAAGTTTTGGGGTTTTTCCTCACTACTTACCACATACTTCATCAGTGTTTCTCTATACAGTCTCTTTGGTTGCCCAAAGACTGATATGGCGGCATAAGAGAGGTCTAATTGAAGGGATCCTTGGAGTTTTGCTCCCCAAGATCTTGATAAGAGCATCCCATATTTTGGTGGAATGTCAGCAACTACCACATCCATAAGGATTGTCTTGTTGGGGTATTGGACTAAACAGACACATAATTCTTTAATTAAGCCTAAACACTTGACCTGACTTGAATCAAAGGAGAATAAGTCTTTGTAGGGTCTTGTAACATCAAGGTTTAGTTTCTCCATTACCGCTCTTGGCATCAGGTTATGTGAGGCACCTGAGTCAAACATAGCATTGTGCAAAACTTTATCATGTATATGCAGGCTTACATAAAAGGGAAAAACAGCCCCATATGTTGATTTTCCATTAACTTATGGACCGAATAGCAGTTCAGGCTGATCATCAAGAACATTCACATCATCCTTGTTCTCTGGGATTTGCAACGATCTTTTGATCTGCTGTCTGTAGATATCATGTTTAGCGAGTTCAGATAGAGGGATGGATATCTTCAGTTTGGCAATTTCTGCCTCTAAATCAAATGTTTTCTCGGACTGAGTTTTGGTATTATGAAAGGCCAACTTTCCCTTTTCCATTGCGTTATCAGCTGTTGTCCTTTGATTATCAGAGATTTTCTCTTGATTATCAGAATCGTTTTGAATTTTTTGTGTCTTGGAAAGGATGTCGGGAGTGCTATTTATGTTCTCTTTTGGAGACGAGGATACCAGCGGCTGATTTTTAGAAGTTTGCACATCTGATGTGTCTGTTATATCTTCCACGGTCACCTCTTTTGGTTTTGGATCTGTTTGTTCACTTGGTTCTGTGGAAGCAGCCTTGTCTTTAAGCTTCTTGGGCTGCCTTGTTTCCTTCTGTTTGATGGGCTCGGGCACATTAATAGTTTTGGTTCTTAGTTTATATTGTTTATGGACTTCGTACATAGTTGAGTCATAGCCCTGTTTGAAGTCGAAAGACTCACCAGACTTGGCCTGAAATTGATTAAAATCCTGCTCATCTTGGTCTTGTTGGGTATGATCGCAGTCTTCTTGTGTTAAGAAAACATGCCGTTCACTCTTTGAACCCACCAAGTTTATATGAGTGTCCTCTATGGGCTCACTAGATGTAGATGCTTGTGTATATTTTTCTTGGAAAGGAGGCCTTATATCATGGTCTGGGCTAGTCCTACCAGCGTTTGTGTTCTGAGTTTTCCTGAAATTTGGGTTCCTTATGGTATTGGGCTGTTGTCCTTCCCATGATGATTTCCTCTCAACACTCTCTACTCTGTCTCCTAGCCTGTGCATGCCACTGATAATAGCATCCAGCTTTTGATCTAAGGCTGATGGTTCTTCCTTAAAGGTGGTTCTTCTCTCGGCCCTGGCTCTATTTCTCTTAGCAATTAAGTTTGCCTCCACACTAACAACAACGTTTTGCATCTCTGCTAGGCTTTGAGGGGCTCTTTTCCTTAACTGATAAGCCATGTCAGTATCAAAACCATCGGGGAATTTATACAAAGCAAGATCAGGTGGAGGTCTTAAGTTCTGTGGTATTGCATTATAAACATTATTAAATCTTGCACAATAGTCCAAGACAGCCTCCTGAGGGCCTCTTTTGATGGTGTCATATTCAGATAATATGTGCAAGGGGTCTTTCTTCTTCTCCCATCTGTTGATAAATGTCTGATATAGGGCATCTGGGTTAGCAATGGAATTGGCTGGGAGTGCTCTAAACCAAGGCCTTATGTCTCCTGTGAGGCTTTGGACAAAAATCTTCATTCTTACAGCATCATCGTCTATTTCATAGTTCTCAAAGTAATCTTGCATCTTCTTGGTATGCTGAAGGGCTGTGCAGGCACTTGTGCCATCAAAATAAGAGATTTTAGTTTGATAATCCTGAGGCATAGCCCCTGGATTTGCTGGTAACTGCAAAGGTGCATATCTATTAGCCATATTAACAGGTATAAGTGGAACAACAAGAGGAAATGGAAACGCTGGAACAACAGCAATAACAGTGGTAATGGGAGTATGTGCAGTGAATGGAGGTGTGGAAGGAGTGCTTTGAGAGGTGGATGATGAACTAGGGGAAGTAGGGGTTGAACGAAATAAAACTTTGACAGGGGTTGGAACACAGCTTGGCTGAACTGTTTCAGGACTAGAATCAGCAAAATCCTCTTTTCGCTCTAGCTTCCTGAGGTTCCTTGGGATTAAATTTGGATTTTCAAAAGCAGCTGGGGGATCTAGGTCTGGGTTAGACCTTGTATGGCGCTGCTTTTTCTTTGGAGTCAGCGTCTTTATTGTTTTTTGAGGATTTTTCTAGAAAAAATGGGTTAGAAAGAAACTTTTGAAGGTCAGATTCTTCCCCAGTGGAGTCACCAGTATGTTAACACTCAGGTTGTCCCTAAGCTCCTTAAGGGATACGGCCGAGGTAATCACAAACCAATCTTTGGACTGCAGGTCCTAGCCTACCTGCAATCAGAGAGGGCTCTCTCTTTATGATTTAGCTTTGTTGAGGATGATTTTAGGCTAGTTATGGAGTTCTTTGGGTTTTGTTTAAGTTTTGGTGGGATGATTGATGTTTTCAAGTAGGGAGGCATGCATAGTGTGAGAGGTTCAAACCATTGGGCATGGAGTCATGGAGTAGGGCTGCTGGTGTGTTTTCTTGGTCACAAGAGGAATATAGAGCAGGATAGCTACACATGAAACAACATTCAAGCTAGATTAAAGATGGAATGAAGGCTAAGGAATGAAAGGCAACTAAGAATCTCTCATTCAGCTTAACAGAGGGAAGGTGAGTAAACTGTATCTAGGAGCAGTCAAGAATTCATAAATAACAGTTACACATGAATGAAATAGAGCAAATATGAGCCATGAGGAATTCATATTCATGCCTAAATCAGAAGAAAACATATAGAAGTCACAGAAACTGAGCATAGAGTGCAGCCAAGCAAATTCTAAGCTAATCTTTCTTTTTGTAACTTAGATGGTGATATATGTATGATATAAGCATATATGAAGTGTAAACAGAGGTAAGAAACACTTATTGGGCCATGTAGCAGCACAAGAATTCTATAGTTCACTCTTCAACCATTAAGAACACAACAGACAGTCCATTCTCCAAGCTTTTCAACACTCTTTGATTATATAAGTTCTCAAACATACAGTGCGAGTCTCTCATGAAGCAAATCAATCAACCAACCCTTTAAAATCATGCATAGGGTGGTATAAATAGAGAAAATATCCAAAAATATCTACCCAACAGATCTTGAACAGATCTGAGGTAAATCAATCTTTAATCCTAACTTGTACTGAAAATAAATGCAGGAAATATATATTTGAGGTGCGCTGGGAGGCAGCAACCTCACAAAATGACTATCTAAGACTGCGCATGAGGCTGCAGCCTCAAAAAATGGATGTAAAGTGTCCTTTGAGCCATGTGCTGCCCACTTGGCCATAACTGCGCATTGGGCCTGCAGCGCTACTCTCAAATGTGGCTTGATACATTGTTTTTGCAATAACTATGCCTTTAAAACTTTCATCTGCACCCTCAAGCGGTTCTACTGCCTTAAGTGGCCTTAAGGCCTCAAACTGTGAGTTGGTGAGCGTTTATGGCTCAATCACTACTTCATTGACTTTGCTGGGGCCTTTTGATATTCACCTGCATTAGAAAAACAGATTTCCACCAAAAACACTAACTGATACCCTTTGTCGCACCACAGATACACTTTTCCGCATGAATCTGGGCCCTTTCTTTACTGTTAAACACTCTAAACTGTCAAATTGCCTCCTTTATGGCCGCTGTTCCGCCAAAGAACTTCTGCGAGGCCCTCTCCTGCCTTTGGAAAGCTATCGGCACTTGGCCGATAAAAAATGGCTTGAAAAATGGTGAATAATTGCAAATTGGCGGAAGGGTGAGCTCTGGAGGTATGCCGAGGCCAAATCCCAATGTTTGGAGCCAATTATGGACTGGAGTGATCGAGGATGGGCTGAGAAATGATCTGCTTCCCTTTGCTAAGGGTGCGCACAGGCGCCGAACTGATACATGTGAAATAGCCCCTTTCCTTTTATAAGGCAAAAAATGCCTTAAAACATGAATTTTCATCAAAAATGTGGCGGGAGTGAACACTGTGGCCGCGAACAGATCCTGGCCGTTGGATCGCGCTAAGGCAGATCCAACGATTGCGATATACTTGCAATATTGCATCGGGGATAATCAGTGGGACGGAGGCTTTATGTACACATGACCAGCGACATAGCGATCGCCGACATCACTTCGGCGATCAGCTATCGGGAGGTGCAATGGAGCGAAGCGAACTGGGGGCAAGCGACTTCATATGAACCGTCGGATGAGCGTTTAGAATGGGTGGCTGCGATTAAGTCAGTGAATCACTATCGGGGAGGACATGGGGCGCGAGCCTTAACATATATGCATTGCAATGCGATGGGCCGATCGCCGATATCGCATCGGCGATCGCCCATCGGGCGGTATGAGCGATATATGATATATGGCGGAGCGATATGTGGGCGCGCGAAAAGATCAGGGCCGTTGATCTGAGGGCCTGATCCAACGGCTCCCTATCATTCGGCGCATCAGAGATCGGCGGGGACAACAATACATGTGATATAATATTTGCGATAGCGATAATTTAAGCGATGCGATAATATATATGCATGCGATGCGATAGAAATATCACAATCAACGGATGGGCGGGGTGTATATATGGCACAATAACAATGCGATACGCTGACGCGAAGTCGCGATCGGCGATAAACCATCGGACAACACATATATGGGCTTTTACATATGACTGCCCCCTCCCGACTACGATATCGCATCGGAGGGGGCACAAAAGGGACCCTTTTTGCATCGGAGCAAGGCTTTTGTGACAAAGGAAAACTTTATGAAATCGGAGGGGCCTCTTTAGTGATTCAGAAGGATTCTTGAGGCTTCAGAAGGGGTCCGAAGTATAAAAAGGAGGGTTTTAAATGCATTTGAGGGATTTTTAATGGTTTTTGAAGGGATCTAATGCTTCAGAAGGGGTCCAAAAGCATGAAAAGAAGGATTTAGGCCTTGAAAAAGGTAAAATCAAAGTAAATGGAGGTTTTTACACTTTGGAAGGGACTTTATGCATAGGAATGAGTCCTAAATGCATTAGAAGATGTTTTGAGAGGCAAGATGAGGGTTCTTACTAAGTTTCAGGCAAACTTAGTAATTCCCAAGCACACTTATGGTTATTTTTCAACCAGAGGAAGGGGATATGTACATAGGGGAGCTATTTAGCACAATTTTAGTAGGGGGAAGGGAAATAGATAGGGATTTATATAATAATGTTAGAAGTTAATATGAAAATGACAAGAAAGCGCTAAGTTGAGAGATCTTAGGCTATAAAGGGGAAATATAATTTTTTAGAGAAAATATAAACACTCCTTAGGTAAAGCAGATCTTTACCAAGGCAAATGATATGAAATATGATGAATTTAAGAGGTATCAAGCAGATCTTGACCTATTTAGAGGAAGTTAGTGAATGGTTTGGGGAAGAGGAAGAAGGGGGAGTTAGACATGTCTCGCTTGAGCTGCTCCAAAAGGAAAACTGCCTCATACTTGTGATCTGAATAGATATGACACTTGAAAACATGAAATGGATCACAATTCCTCATTCTGCAACCACAAAGCTACCTACTCGGCCTACTCACCTAGCATTTTTTCTTCTTTTTGGTATGGGTGCACTTGAACTAGCATACCCAGCTTTTCAACTTTTCTTTGAGCTATCCTCCTATCTAAATCTACACTTATTGCATCCAGGGGCTCAGATTAAGCTGTTGAGCACCCTTGTTTCTCTACCTATCTACAAATCTGCCAAGATTAAACAGTTTGGATAGATATTCATTCTATATATTCTAAAACAAGAAATTGAAACCTAGGGAGGCCAAGATTAAGCTATTTGGCCTTCCCTTAACTGAAAATTCTTCAAAAATGGAATAACTCATCAAAATTGGAATACAGCAGTGGCATTTAGACTAGCACACTTTCATGGCCTCTTCTATGGCCTCTTTTTGGAAATATGGAACCTTGCAGCATGAAAAGATGACATATTTGGCACTTTCAACTGTCAATCATGAAATATGAACACCTATTGCAATAGGAGGCTAACAATTCCTTCACTCCTATTAATCTCATTTTACTTTGTAAGCTAACTTTTTAAACTAAGTGGAGGTTCAATGTAATATAATATATATGTTTTTAGGCATAAACCCCCTTGACCCCCACACCTTTTCCCCCTTGCGCTATCATATGCCCTTTAGGTGCCCTTGCTCTGTTGGCCTTGGTCACTTTGTATTAACAACAAAAATAAAATACTTACAATATTCAAGAGGTTAAAATGGGGATATTAAAACCACAAAGGAATCCATTGGTGCCCACTCACTTGTGCATAGTATGAGGTTTCGTCCTAGGAAACAATTTTTCACATGTGCGCCCATCTTGTGGTTAAGGTAGTGATTGATTCCATAAAAGCTAAAGTAAATTTGGAACAACATAACATACCCAACCCCTTAACACTAGATTAAGGTTGTGGGGTATCAATACATGACCTTCTAGGTCACCTTAAGGAAGTGGGTTTTTCCAAATTCCTTTTCCTTCAACCACCTTAAAACTCATTTCTAAGGCCACCATTATCTTCAACTAGTCAAGATCTTTTCAATGATATAAATTTTGTCTTATTTTGAGATTTGAGCATGTTGATGGGGATGAATGCACCACTTACAACCTTAAGGGTGTGTATCTAGTATGAGGCCCGAAATAGGCTTCACACCATTTAGGATGAGATTTCCATCCAGTTTTTCGGCATAACTGCCATCATATGGTTTTATGAATGTTAAATTAAATATGAAAGAGAAACCTAAATTAAGTCCTTCATGAAATGCAAATAAAATCAACATCAATGAAAATAATTTAAATGAATCTATATAAGGAATGCTATAACATATTTATAATAAGAATGTATCTCAAAGAATGAGTGATAGGAATCTTTAATTAATATACTTGACAACTAAAAGTATACTAGTTATTAATTGTGAAATTTTTTATAATCAACAAATAGCATAAACATATGCAAAAATCAACGAGAAATTCTTAGAATGATTAGAGTTTACAGCTAACAAAATAGTTTGTTAAGTTAACGCAAATATACAACAATCATATATTAACAAACAACAATAACTGAAAGTCTTACAATAGTCGATAACAAATGATAAGAAACTCCTTGTCATGGCCCTTTAGGCTTCTAAATATTATAGTTGAACACTCAACGCAAAATTATAAAGTGTCTTTAGATATCCCAATAGTGAGAATGCATAAACTTGAAACTAGTCCTCATGGTGATTACAAGCTTTTGCCTTTCAAAATTTCTCCAGAAGTCCAAAAACTCGGATCCCTTTCTCCTTGCTAGAGTATTATATTTATACAAAAGTTAGGTGACTCTTCAAATTTCATGACTTTTCACCCACCGTCATTTATAATTTATAATTCACTTTATTTTCTATTTTTTTTTTACTTTTACATAACTACATCAAAATTCCAAAATAACCTTTTTAATAAAATAAACATCTAACTTGGGCCCAACCCCAAAATTGATAAGGCTTGCACTTGGATTTGTAACTCTTGGGTCACATGAGTGTACCAAGCCTTATAATCTATTCCAATAGATAGAACTTCTCTTGAAATTAAGCCTTAATTTATGAATTTATATTCACATGTATTTGGTACTATATTTTTACTCAATTCAGCTTGGATCTGGTGAAATAATGAAGTGAGCATGGTATGCAACTTAGTGGGCTCCATCATATTTTGTGCCAATTCTTCTTTGGTTGGATTTATATCCTTTTCCATGAATTCTATTTATCATGCAAGAACATTTCTTGTATTTCATGTTCGGTATCCTGCTCAGGTTTCACTTCCCCTCATGTTCCAATATGATAGGGCTTTCTTTAGATTCTTCCTCCATGTGGTCTTTGCCAGGTATTCTCTTAGTAGGAGCCATATCTTTGGACGATTATATGCTAAAATATTGCAAATCAACCAATAATGGAAGGTCAAGGATATCCATTAGAACAATTCACTAGAATTCTATAAGTAAATTGTGGTACAATTTAAAAGAGTAATGTAGTCTAACCCATGATTATTTCTTGTTCCAAGAATATAGGGAGGACAACTTGCTAATGTTTAGGAAGTGATAGCCTAGATTGAGGGATTTATTTCCTTCAATCCTATTAACCTAGTTTTACTTTGTAAGCTAATTTTTTAAATTAAGTGGAGTTTCAATGTAATATAATATATATGTTTTTTGGCATAAACCCCCTTGACCCCCTCACCTTTTCCCTCTTGCGCTATAATAGCCCCTTTAGGCACTCTTGCTATGTTGGCCTTGGTAACTTTGTATTAACTGCAAAAATAAAATAATTACAATATTCAAGAGGTTAAAATGGGGATATTACAACCACGAAGGAATCCATTGATGCTCACTCACTTGTGCATAGTATAAGGATGCGTCCTAGGAAACCATTTTTCACAAGTGCACCCATCTTGTGGTTAAGGTAATGACTGATTCCATCAAAGATGAAGTACATTTGGAACAACATAACAAACCCAACCCCTTAATACTTTATTGAGGTTGTGGGGTATCTATACATGACCTCCTAGGTCACCTTAAGGAAGTGGGGTTGTCTAAATTCCTTTTCCTTGAACCACCTTAAATCTCATTTCTAAGACCACCATTATCTTCAACTAGTCAGGATCTTTTCGATGATATAAATTTTGTCTCTTTTTGAGCTTTGAACATGTTTATGGGGATGAATGCACCACTTACAAACTTAAGGGTATCTCTCCAATACGAGGCCCCAACTAGGCTTCACACCATTTGGGATGAGAGTTCCATCTAGTTTTTTGGCTTAACTACCATCATATGGTTTTATGAATGTTAAATGAAATATGAAAGAGAAACCTAAATTAAGTCCTTGATGAAATGCAAGTAAAATAAACATCAATGAAAACAATTTAAATGAATCTATATAAGGAACACTATAACATATTTATAATAAGCCTGTATCTCAAAGAAAGTGATAGGAATCTCTAATTAATATACATCACAACTAAAAGTGTACTAGTTATTAATTTTGAAACAATTTATAATCAACAACTAGCATAAACATATGCAAAAATCAACAAGAAATTCTTAGAATGATAAGAGTTTACAACTAAAAAAATAGTTTATTAACTTGACACAAATATAAAACAATCATATATTAACAAGCAACAATAAATAAAAGTCTTACAGTAGTCGATAACAAATGATAAGAAAGTCCTTGTCATGGCCCTTTAGGCTTTTAAATGTTATAGTTCAACATCCAATGGAAAATCATAAAGTGTCTTCAAAAATCCCAATAGTGGGAATGCATAAAGATGAAACTATCACTCATGGTGATTACAAGCTTTTCCTTTCAAAATTTCTCCAAAAGTCCAAAAACTTGGACCCCTTTCTCCTTACTAGAGGGTTATATTTATACAAAAGTGAGGTAACTCTTCAAATTTCATGACATTTCACCCACTGTCATTTCTAATTTCCAATTCACTTTATTTTCTAATTTTGTTTTACTTTTAGATAAATACATCAAAATTCCGAAATAACCTTTTGAATAAAATAAACATCTAACTTAGGCCCAACCCCAAAATTGATAAGGCTTTCACTTGGATTTGTAACTCTTGGGTCACATGAGTGTGCCAGGCTTATAATATATTGCGATAGATAGAACTTCTCTCGAAATTAAGCCTTAATTTATGAATTTATATTCACATGTATTTGGTACTATTTTCCTCAATTCATCTTGGATCTAGTGAAATAATGAAGTGAGCAAGGTATGCAACTTTGCGGGCTCCATCATATTTTATGCCAATGCTTCTTTGGTTTGATTTATATCCTTTTCCATGAATGTTATTTATCATGCAAGATAATTGCTTGTATTTCATGGTCAATAACCTGTTCAGGTTTCACCTCCCCTCAAGCTCCAATGCGATAGGACTTTCTTTAGATTCTTCCCCCACATGGTCTTTCCCGGGTCTTCTAGTAAGAGCCATATCTTTGGATGATGATATGCTAAAATATTGCAAATCAACCAAGCATGGAAGATCATAGATATCCATTAGGATAAGTAACTTATAAATATATAAGTAAATTGGGGAACAACCTAAAAGAGTAATGTAGTCTAAACCATGCTTATTTCTTGTTCTAAGAATATAGGGAGGGCAACTTGCTAATTTTTAGGAAGTGATAGCCTAGATTGAAGGATTTATTTCCTTCACTCCTATTAACCTCGTTTTACTTTGTAAGCTAATATTTTAAACTAAGTGGAGGTTCAATGTAATATAATATTTATGTTTTTAGGCATAAACCCCCTTGACTCGCTCACCTTTTCCCTCTTGCGCTATCATAGCCCCTTTAGGCGCTCTTGCTCTGTTGGCCTTGGTCACTTTGTACTAATTGCAAAATTAAAATACTTACAATTTTCAAGAGGTTGAAATGGGGATATTACAACCACGAAGGAATCCATTGATGCCCACTAACTTGTGCATAGTATGAGGATGCATCCTAGGAAACAATTTTTCATAAGTGCACCCATCTTGTGGTTAAGGTAGTGATTGATTCCATTAAAGCTGAAGTACATTTGGAACAACATAACATACCCAACCCCTTAATACTTGATTAAGGTTGTGGGGTATGTAGACATGACCTCCTAGTTCACCTTAAGGAAGTGGGGCTATCCAAATTCCTCTTCCTTTAACCTCCTTAAAACTCATTTCTAAGGCCACCATTATCTTTAGCTAACCAAGATCTTTTTAATGATATAAATTTTGTCTCATTTTGAGCTTTGAGCATGTTGATGGGGATGAATGCACCACTTACAACCTTAAGGGTTTCCCTCCAGTATGAGGCCCCAGCTAGGCTTCACACCATTTGGGATGAGAGTCCCATCCAATTTTTTGGCCTAACTGCCATCATATGGTTTTATGAATGTTAAATGAAATATGAAAGAGAAACCTAAATTAAGTACTTGATTAAAAGCAAGTAAAATCAACATTAATGAAAATTCTTTAAATGGAATGCTATAACATATTTATAATAAGCATGTATCTCAAAGAAAGAGTGATAGGAATCTCTAATTAATATACATGACAACTAAAAGTATACTAGTTATTAATTGTGAAACAATTTATAATCAACAAATAGCATAAACATATGCAAAAAATCAACACGAAATTCTTAGAATGAGAAGAGTTTACAACTAACAAAATAGTTTATTAACTTGACACAAATATACAACAATCATATATTAACAAAAAACAATAAATAAAAGTCTTACAATAGTCGATAACAAATGATAAGAATGTCCTTGTCATGGCCCTTTATGCTTCTAATTATTATAGTTGAACAATCACTAAAAAATCGTAAAGTGTCTTAAAAAATCCCAATAGTGGGAATGCATAAAGTTGAAACTAGTCCTAATGGTGATTACAAGCTTTCCCTTTCAAAATTTCTCCAAAAGTCCAAAAACTCGGATCCCTTTCTCCTTACTAGAGGTTTATATTTATACAAAATTGAGGGGACTCTTCAAATTTCATGAATTTTTACCCCCCATCATTTCTAATTTCTAATTCACTATATTTTCTAATTTTTTTTTCCTTTTACATAAATACATCAAAATTCAAAAATAACCTTTTGAATAAAATAAACATCTAACTTGGTCCCAACCCCAAAATTGATAAGGCTTGCACTTGGATTTGTAACTCTTGGGTCACATGAGTTTGACAAGCCTTATAATCTATTGCAATAGATAGAACTTCTCTCAAAGTTAAGCCTTAATTTATGACTTTATATTCACATGTATTTGGTACTATTTTCCTCAATTCAGCTTGGATCCAGTGAAATAATGAAGTGAGCATGGTATGCAGCTTAGTGGGCTCCATCATATTTTGTGTCAATGCTTCTTTGGTTGGATTTATATCCTTTTCCATGAATGTTATTTATCATGCAAGATCATTTCTTGTATTTCATGTTCAATATACTGCTCAGGTTTCACCTCCCCTAAGGCTCCAATGCAATAAGACTTTCTTTAGATTTTTCCTCAACATGGTATTCCTGAGGTCTTCTCTTAGTAGGAGCCATATCTTTGGATGATGATATGCTAAAGTATTGCAAATCAACCAAGCATGGAAGATCAAAGCTATCCATTAGAATAAGTAACTTAGAAATCTATAAGTAAATTGGGGTACAACCTAAAAGAGTAATGTAGTCTAAACCATAGAGATGCTTTATGGAGCAAGGAAAAAATTATTCTATCAAACAAGATTACGTCATGATACAAGTAAGTGTATTCACACTATAATTATTTCTTGAATGATACAACTTGGTAATGTTCCCTTGTGGGGATGGATCACACCACAACTATGTATATGATGTGATGCATCAGATAACTTCATAGCATACTATGCAAAGTGATTGCGTCGTAGCACAACACTGGAAGGTTGATTTCTCAACAAATATGCGATGTGACGACGCTTCATATGTCAAAGTGTGATGTGTGTTGAATGAAAATTATAAGGGTTGCACAAGGTGGTAATGTAGCAATGTGATGTGAAACTATGGCATGATGGGAAAGAGGAATGAGAAAATGACTAAGTGTTGGAGAGATAAGGGTTCCAATATATATATATATATATATATATATATATATATATATATATATATATATATATATATATATATCTATATATAAGTCAGAAGGGGAAGGGTTGGATAAATGAATAGTTGCGCCAAATTTTTAAGGTAACACTTACAATCTATTGAAAAAAAAGGAATCCAAGAAGAGGATGCACAAAACTGACCTAAAGCGTGGCTTGGCAAAGCACGAGAATTACAACTTGTTGTGCTATACAACAACCCCCCCATTTCAAACATATCTTAATCTTATTCTAAGATGCTAAATAGGAAATAGGGTCCCTTTAGTTTGTGAAAAGCAATAAAACATTTACATAGAAATAAATTTCTTTGTTTCTTTCTTTTAAAATAAAAAGTGCTTCAAAAAAACCCTCTAAAAAATAAAGCCTCGCAAATCGAATTCACTTAAGGCTAAGGTACATTCAATCCGAATAATCATGTTGCGATGCAATAGTCGCAGTCATAGAGTTTCTTATAACAATCCATTGATAAACATGCGATGCGATAAAACTATCGCATATCGCATATCGCAGATTCCAAAGAATATGTTTTAATGGTCCATTGAAACTTTGTGATGCGATATGATTCTCGCATTTCGCATACCCCAAAAACCAAAGGAAGCTAGCCCCAAAAACTTGCGATGCGATATACATCGATCGCATATCGCGATCCCAGTGGAAACAAGTGATACTTACCTCGGGGATGCGTGATGCGATGTTAAAATATAATAAAGTGGTTCAATAATAATAAAGGGAAAACACGATTCGGGTGAGTTAAATGAGGAATTATCCAACTCTATATGCCAAGTCATCACTTATCGCAATCGCAGAAATTCAAAAGACTCTTGGAACATGGCACCTATAACTCCCGACTTGCGATATGCGATCGCTCTTTACATATTAAAATAATATATTGAAATTGCTCATCGCAAAACCAGAAAGTTTATGGCACACATTCTAATAAGACCTTTGGAAATTTGTGATGCGATCTATTCATTGAGCATTAAAGTTTCACGTTGTTGGTTACGGAAAAACATTAAAAAACAGTTATGACTGCGGTCCTTCAAGATTTCATCCTTCGTGTTAATATCAAGTTATAATACGAAATCTTTCGCATCAAATGCTCCTGCTCCAATTTTCATCTGTACTTCTTTCAACACTATCTTTACAAGCATTAGCTTCTCTGAAAGTTTTAGCCTATTACTATCCTCTGTTTCATTTTTGCAGTTTGAATCTAGAAGTATGCAGCCAGCTAAAATGTCAAAGAAAGCTTGAAAGACGAAAGTTCCCCCTGTAGTGGTGGAAGGACCGGAAAAAATTGTGTTAATCTTAGATATGACATGTTAAGATTGTGGGAAAATTTTATGGGAAGGCATATATGATATGTTAGAAATGGAAAAGCCAAAGGTAACTGAAGGAAATGCAACAATTGATGGACCTACAGAGTCAGAAAACACCCTTGGTGATTTAGCTGACTCTTTTCTTCATCAAATAGCGGCCCGCCCAAAGATTTTGCCATAAAATGACATGGTAAAATGGGTAATTGAAAGAATCAATATAACGGATAGGACGCTCTTCACAACTGACGAAAGAATGTTTGGATCCTTCAAGCCTAAAGACTTGAAGAAAATGTATCATTTGCCAGAGCCTCAGAAGTACTATAATAAGGCATTCCTTGAAGATTTCTCGAAGGAGAATCAAATAGAGTTTGACCCCATCAGGCAATGGAGGCACTTCCCTAATAAACACAAGCACAAATCATCTGATATGTATTCTATGGACTCCCTAGCATCTCCATATTGTTATGCTGCCGCAATGATGTGTAGACTATTTGGAAGCTCCAATTCTGCTAAGTTTTCCATTGAAATGGTTCCATTAATAGAAGCAGCATTGAACTCTTTTATAATGGATTGGGCTAATATCCTATCAGACAAAATGGCCATTCAAATACTTGATTATAGGAAAAATAGGTTTGTTACCACCCGAGTTGTTCCCCCATTTTATATGAGTGCCTACATAGTCGATACCATTTGTTTCAATTCTGATTTTCCCATAATGGGATGGAAGTGGACTATCCAGGACCCAACCCCTATCCATGTTTACCATAAATACCTGTGGAAGACCCAATACAAGAAGCATTTCTACAAAATTTGTCATGGCTTCATCCTACCCATTCATCAGGCCATTTTTAATAGACTAGCTCCTCGGCTATCCGAGGAGGCTAGTATTGATTTAACTTCAATTGGCAGTTGGTTTGGGGAAGAACTGTTCACATACATTAGGGTTTTTGGTAGCATCACCGACCCGCATGTCCTTCCTCTATATGTCCCAGATAAACTATTGGCTAGGGAAATAGCCTGTCAGACAGTTGAAAAAGGGCTTACGAAAAATCTCAAAGAAGCCAAGAAACAGTTATGGCCTGCCTTTCCTATTCGCTGTGGCATCTATTCATTGCATGACTATAAACATGCCCAAATTGAAGCCGAGAAAATAAGGGGTTTGAACCTAGCTGTTATTCCCAAAAGACAGTATGACCTGAATAAAGTTGCTTATAATTTTACTACTCAGGTAAAGGTTAAACAATTCGTCCATGAGAAAGATGAATTCGATGACTTATTTAGATTAGCAGAGACATTCACACAAGTGAGCCACCTGGAAAAAATCAAGATAGAACCAGAAAAAATGGACGAATTCATCCAATACAGGACACAAAGGCTTCCGATAGTACCACTGGACCTATTGAATATTGCATCGGTCATCCATCAAACAGAGCAAAGCATGGAGGAGGATATAGAGAAAACTTCTGGTGTAGCTGAGATAAGCGACAAGGCAAGTGAACAATTGGACACATATGTTCACATTTATCTGATATTGATCAAAGAATGGGAACAATTTGATCAACATATCAAAGGTCAAAGTGATACCCAAAATGTTATCACACCGGGATCCCCCTTAAGACAACAGTCCATGGTTCATGATCCTGTGATTGAAAAACATCCAGCAAGGACTCAGCTCTAAAAGAAATCGAGATAATCCCTGAGTATCATTCATTAGAGATTACACTGAGAATTGAAGAAATTCCACCTTTGGATGTGTTTTATAGCCCTAAACACAGAGCTGTAGTCAAAAGGCAAAGGAAAAAGAGAAAGATAGACCAAGCATCAACAACAGTTCCTCAAAATGAATCCATGAATGTCATCTGGAGAGACTCAGAAGTTAATCCCTCTGAGGACTTGACCAAATTATCTCAGTTTGCAGGAGCATATATAGCTGCCACGATTGATAAAGAAACCGAAGTTAATCAATTGATTAAGGAAAAAGATCAAAAGATTAAATAGCTTGAAGAATAGTTAAGGGTATAAAAACAAAGGATTGATCAGCAGGCTATCGAAAGACAACAAAAGTTATCTCAGGAGTTCGAACAACTAAAACTGGCACATCATGAAGAAATCAAATCTAAGGACGAGCAAATAAAGCAGCTACAACTCTCAATGGAGAAATTCAAAGACAATCCCAAAGTTGAAGAGTTTATAAAGGAAGCCTTAGAAATAAATAATTTCTTATCTCAACAGCTAACCCAACTCTGCCAAAAGATATCTCTCATTCATCCACTATGTATCAAAACCAACGCACTGATAGATCAAGCGGTCAATTCCAGGTTGGAATTTGAAGATGCAGATGACAAAATTATAGGTTACATCTCTTGGCAAAACACAGAAAAGGGAAGGGCTACTAAATTGCCAATAATTGAAGAATCTCATAAGGAGATATTATTTTCAGAATGGGAGACACAACTAATCAAAGCAGAAAGAACAACTTCAAGGGCAAGGGCAATGAGGAATAATATCATTGAGTTGATAAACGATAACTTACATAGTGCCAATTTAATTTTTGAGTTTTCCCCAGAAAACCTTCCAAAAGCAAAAGTGTTGGAAAATCAATGGAAGCAAGATTTGAATACGAGAGAGGAGCAACTCAAAAAATTAAAAAGCCTCAATTGGGATACAAATTGGTTCTATTTAGTCAAACTTCATAGCCAACAAATGAAAATCAAATGTCTTGCTGATAGAGTAGATCGCATGCTGCCAGAACTCTCAGATGCAGTATATACAGGTCAATTTCATGCTAGGATGAGTCATCCGCAAGAGATCCAAACTATGCTCGAGATTTTCCAGTTAAAGCTACAGGATGGATGATAGATGCGATGCATCTTTTCAAGAGCTATTGCAATTCTATTTTTAACATGAAATCCCATATTTTGGGAAAGGCTGTTTCAACCACTTTAGGCACTTTTTACAAACAGTTTGTTTTTATTTTTACTATAAAGACCCTTTCATGTCATTTTAGAAAGGGTTATGAAATTGCATTAAATTAGATTTAAGAAGATAGCATTTCTGCACTTCTTAATTTAGTTTTGTAGAAGAAAAGGATCAAGGTTCAAACTTGTTGTAAAGGGGATTTCAAGAGGACTTGCATTTTTGTATCTTTTTGAAGTTTTCAGAATAAGGAGAGCGAACCAGACTGTTACTTTCGTAAGAGAATTCAAATACATATGGTACTTTTATCAATGTCTTTTTGTTTCATGTTATGCAATTAAACAGTCTTTTGATTCGATATTGTTGTTATATGTGAATTTTCATACAATTCTGCATTATATCACTTTTGAGTAAGTTGGAATTGATATTCTTAAACACATATGCTGACAATTGATGTTATTATAATATGCGATATGTTTTATATCACTTTTTTTAAAGTGATCATCATTCATGCTTAACTTTCTGTAGCCAAGTGATTGATATTCATTAACATTTGATTACCAAAAATCATTATAAATCGCATTGATATTGGATTACCCGGGTTAGATATATATAGATCTATTTGTATACTTTCATAAGCTTATTGTCCAAACCATCTATCATTTCGTTATATATATTAAACACCAATCCATCAAAACACATTTTATTGGGAAACTGGTCCCATACTATCTAGTCAGAGCCACCATACCAAACGGAAAAGGAACTGCATTAAGGGCCGGACCGGGTGGTTATCCCCAATGTTGGTGCAACGATTTTTGAGGCATCAACACAACTCTAGGTAGTGTGGCGTCACGTGTGAACTCATACAACAAATATGTGTTACCAATTGACACAACGCAAATATCCAAGGAAAACTTGTGACACTATATCACAATGAAAAAGAAATAGATGGGGGGTATATGCATACCAATTTCACCATGGTAAGTGCATTAAATTCACATTAATTGCATTCAACAACCTTTAGGCCAAATGATGTGATAGTGTTTTGCATCAATCAAGCAATTTTGGAAAGCCACACATTACAAAGATATTTGTAATGAAACTTTGTGTTGTAGATTGTGGTTGCACAAGTATGATATTAATTTACGTTATGAGAAAGGTTGTCATGCATCCTTCATCAAATTTTATGAATTTTGTAAGTTATAACCTCCTTATGTACTGTATTTCAATGGTAAAAAGTTATCTTAAGGTCTTGGTCAGATAGATGTCTTAGCGTTCTGGATGAGGGGAATATAAATTTGCCTCTTTTTAAGGAAATTTAGGGCTATTGTAGTTGTTACAAGAATTGGTGAACCCCTGGTGTAACCTCAACATCTTTGGTTTAGCCTTTAGTTAAGATAGATATTAACATGTTTTGGGAATTGTTGTTTTGACTTTGTGGGTACCACTTGTGTAGTTGTTTGATTCTAATTATAGATCTTTAATTTCTTTATTAACTAACTTGGTCTTGGGGCATAACACACCAATTTTAACAAAGGTCATACACCAAAAGTTTTGATGAGAAGTAGAGATATTATGCAAGTGAGTTTAAAATTCTCATAATTAATATGATTCTTCAATGTCGCTTTGATGCTAGCAAACATCCATATCCACGACATAGCCACTCAAGGAACACAAGCATTGATTTACAGTGAGCATCCATAGCCCCAATGAAGTTCCTTGCATCACCCTTTTCTGTGAGAAGCCTTTCTCATGCCTTTACCCTTTTATTGATTTTATTTGTATGTAGTTTTACATTATTATTTTAGGGCATTTGATGCTAGGGTGGATGCAGGATATCTACTTAGCTTTATAAAATAGATGAGTTGTTCCTTGTTGTCAAACACTTCAATATTTTATAAAATAAGTTTTCTCACAATTGCACTTTTCTCCCCATCTCCTCCCCAACCAATGGGTTGATGTATTTCCGCACAAAATCCATTTATTCAAAGCCTAACTAGTTTCAAAGGCACTATTAAAATTTCATGTTTTACAATCTTAATAAAATTCCCCACAAGACCCAATTTTTATTTTCTGTATAAATAATGCAAGCTCGTGCATATGTTTAAGACTCAACCAATTGATGGAGATTCAATGTTAGCTAGAAGATGAACATTTATTATCGGCCCATTTACAACTTCAATATAACATCATTTATTTATTTACATAGATGATTTATTTATGTATGAAAACCAATTAATTATGCACAAAGGTTTCACATTCAAATGTAAAATAAAGAAACAATTGAGAAAAACAAAAGGAAAGACATGTATTGAAATATGTACAAGGTAGAATACCTCAAAGAGCTATCATCTAAAGTGGGTTTTCAAATCCTCGCCATTGCAAGGGAAGGGCTCTATCTCCTCATGTAAATTTTGCAATAAATAAGTATTAAGGCCAAGTTTCTCTTAGATAAAAAATGGTCTGAGTTAGAGGGATTGAAATTTGGAATACTTATCTTTGTCTTCAAGGGGCTTATCCCACTTTATTACAAGGTCACCAACTTGAAACAATTTGTCACTAGTGTATTTCTTATCAAACCACCTCTTAATCCTCTGTTGGTGGGTGGGAAATTAGAGTGGGCCGTTTGCCTTTCTTCTTCAAGCCTGAGCAAGGTATTGAATCGACTTTGAATGATGGGATAAGATCAACCACAGTAGTATTGTTAGAGTTGAAACATGGGAAGACAAAGGTTTGGTGGGAGGAAAGCTTCTTTTCCATATACCACGAAGTATGGTGAAGTTCTTAGCACAGACTTTTGGGTCACTCAATTAGCCCACAAAGTGTTGAATAAAACATTATGTGAGTTGCATTGTTGGTCAACTACAATTTTCTTAACAATTTGGATTAAGTTCTTGTTACTTATTCAACTAAATAATTTCCTTGTGGTTAATAATTAGAGGAGTATCTTCAAATATTACCTTTATCCAAAGAAAATTTAAATAATTTCATTGTTGAAAAATAGGCAGCATTATAAAAAAACAAGAGATTTTGGAACTCCAAACCTAGTAATAATATGTTATTCAAGAAATTGTATTACCACCGGATCATTTATTTGCGTGAGAGGTATAGATTCAACCCAATGCATGAAGAAATCAGTGGTGGTGAGAATATATTAATGTTGTGTAACAACCTTGGGTTAAAAGTTCATGTAATAAATTTAATAAAGGAAAAATAAGACCAAGGTCATGACACACTTATTCAACGCTGAATGTTGGGAAAAACATCCTAGTGGGCATGAATTGTTATGTATTATGTCTAACGGGAAATTGGAAAAGGAAATGAAAAAGGCTTTGAAAAGGAAAAAAGGTATTTATTGGCATTTATTTATGGAAATAAAGGAAATTAGGAGAAAAGGAAAGTGAAAGGTCACAAGTTGCATGTGAGGAGGAAAATGAAGGAAAATAAAGGAAAATGAATAAATTAGAGGCATCAATAATAAAAAGACACTAGAGCATGATTTTGGGGCCTTTTGCCAGTTCAATTTTGGAATTAGTCTAAGAGAGGAGAAGTGCACCAAGAGGAGAAGGAAAGGAAGCAAGCAAAGGAAGGACATGGAAAGCAAAGGAAGGACAAGGAAAGAAAAGAAAAGCAAAGATCAAGCAAGGAAAGGTTGAATCAGGTAGCTTCAACGAGAATACTTGTAGGTAAATAGTTGCATGTGTGATTTCCTAGTTGGTTTTGGTATGCATGGTATATGCATGTGTGTATTTGGCTTCTTTGCTGTCATTGGCATGGGTTTTGTCGGGTTTCGACAATGGTTTTAACCTTTCCTTTCCATTTCTAGATATATATGGTGTGATGGGATTCATTCTTGGTTGAGCTTCAAATTGCCGGAAGGTTTTGGATCTGGGTGAGGTGGTCTTAGGAAAATCTCAAGGGTTGGGGGTGGAGATGGTTTTCTTTGGGAAACCCTGAACAGGTGGGTGGAGACAGGAAAATTTCTCAAGGGATGGTGAAGGAATTCTGAGGCATCCAAGCTCGATTTGTTTTTGTGATCTTAGGACTGTTTAGGTAAGATCACGATATGGTGAGGGTGGAGGCGGATTAACATCTATATTCCCTTGGTTGTTTATGGATTGGTTTATCCCATGAGATCCCATGTTCATGCTTGGAATATGGCACGATGGTGATTGGTTGAAAAAAATATTTGGTTAAGCTAATCTGTGGTCGGGTGGTACGTGGAAGTCCCTGACTTGGTTGGATTTTTCATATGGTTAATAAGAGCTAAGTTCCTCTTGTTTTGATGAGTAATTATACTTTTTATTATGTGCATTTAATGGTTGTTCTATCATTGTTATCTACCTGGTTATATTATTGTTATAAGCATGGTTATATGACAGATTTCAGTATGGCTCTTATCACATTTTAAGTAATGAATGTTTGGTTAATGAAGGCATGCCCTAATTTTTGTTATGAAAACTATTGTGAGAAGGCATTGGTCCTTATTGGTAAACCTAAAATAAGTTTAAGATCTCTATATTCAGATATGCATTCATGAGTTGTAGATTGCATGTTTACCATGTGTTTGACGAAATGCTTGTCCTGGTTGGGAGGGGTCAGATCAAGTCCCTCTTAAAAAATTTTAGTTTAAAAGATTTGTTTCTATGTTGTTTATCATTTATGAGAGTTTCACTGAGTTCTGTGGAGAGGCCTGATCCCTAGCCCTAAAAAAGTGGCTCAAAATTCAGGGTTGCTAGCACAAAACTGACTAGAAAAGTCCACAATCACTGGAAAGTTGGTCTATGGGAGCGATTGGAGGCTTAAAGTCACTTGGAGGCCTTATCAAGGGAGAGACTAAGGGTCTAGGTGAGTGAAAAAGAGAATTAACTCCGGGGTTGGACTCCTAGAGGGGTTGGATAGCTCCTGGAGGTCATGTACCACCCGAGGGAAGTCAGTAAGGTCTTAAGTTTTTGACTCCATTTCCTTAAGGGAATATAGGAGATTGAGTCTTATCATAGTGATTATTAGCTCATGTTTATCTTGGGAAAACTGGTGCAAGTGGGTAAGTGTGGGAGGAGGTGATTACAGGGTGGTATTAGAGTAGGTTGCACTCTCTTTGGGTAAAATATGATGTTGTCAAGGTTATGGTTGTCATGCATGGGGTCATGGTATACAATTGGTATGGTCATGCACGAAACTTTTATATTGATATGATTATGATTATATATGTATCATGCTAATGTGGATTGATTTTACAGATGAGATAAACCTCCCCTAAACATCATGAGGTATGGTTTTGATTTGGTACCTAATTATTTTATTTGACATGGCCTACTTGGGGGAAGAAGAGAATCAGAGATGATGAGAAAGATGGTAGAATATAGTTCCCATGAATCTCCCTACAAATCAGTTGGGAAATAAGGACATGAGTATTCTCTTGGTATAGTAGATACATTAAGGAGTTTGAGGGCAAAAATAAGAAATTGCAAAGCAGGCAATGATAGGTTGGGTGAAGCTCAGGAAAAGAAGGTAAAATTCAATGCAGTGATTTTTCATAGTTTGTAAGATTTGCAGAGATAGGAACAATTGAGGATTAGTCAAGAGCAGGAAGAAAAAACTAATGGAGCCTATGGTAGCAGGTCTCAGTCTTGATACATGTTGGATAAAGGGGATACAATCAAAGGAACAAAATTATTGGATACACCTGACAGGAGGAGTGGTATGTATGGGCATCATTCTAGTTCCTCATCAAGGAGAAATTATCACCATCATCACTGTCATCATCCTTATAGGAGGAGTGAGTACTTTCTTGAGTTGAATAAAGTCAAGCCTCTTACATTTGATGGAGAGATGAAGAAGTTAGAAGATGTAGATGCATGGTTTCTTGGAATGAAGAAATTATTCATATTGCATAACTACTTAGAGAACATGAAAGCAAAAATATCCACCTTCAGTCTTAAAAGGAAATCAAATATTTGGTGGGAGGATGTGAAGAATTTCATAAGCATTCGAGAAGAAGAGTTGATTGGGGATGAGTTCAGGAGACTCTTCAAGAATAAGTACCTTGTTGAGAGGTATTATGATGACAGAGCTAAGGATTTTTATGAGCTGCAAATGGGTTCTATGATAGATGATGAATACACTAGTAGGTTCCTAGAGATGTTGAGGTATGTGCCTTACCTCAAGGATGAGAAGGTTAAGATTCAGAGATTCAT
Source organism: Pinus tabuliformis (assembly GCA_031772625.1). NCBI lineage: Eukaryota > Viridiplantae > Streptophyta > Pinopsida > Pinales > Pinaceae > Pinus > Pinus tabuliformis. The sequence goes on along the minus strand of CM062810.1, from coordinate 614,262,819 downwards.
CAGTGGGTTTCTAGCATCATATAGAGACCAAATTGAGTTTGATGAGCCTAGATCATTGGAGGAGGCCATCTAGAAGATGAAGCATTGTTATGAGCAGTCAAAGCGCAAAGATGAGCCTAAGCATGATTTGAAGGGGAATGATAAAGTTAAAGGAAAATGACCATAAAAGTGGGGAAGACCTCAGGAAGTAGGTGAGAAAGAAAATGTTGCTCCTTAAGAATTTAAATGCAGTTGAGAAGGGACATGGGTCATAACTTGGAGAGCAATAGAACATAGGTGATGGTAGGGGACCATTTCACTGTTGGATACATGGCAAAGATCATCACAATAAGTATTTTCTATTGTACTAGGGTGTCAGGCCTTAGATCTATAATGCTTAGGAGGCAAAAATAGTTGGGGATGTTGGACATATAATTCCTCATATTTATGCAGTTGTGTACAACAAGCAGGAAGATCGCATAGCATCCATTATTGAGATGGAAGGTAGGCTCTATGGTTGAGTTGTTTCTATTTTGATTGATCCTTGATCTAATTATAGTTATGTTAATCCTGACCTGGTGGATAAGTGTGGCTTGAGAAAAGAAGTGCATGCAAAGTTGTGGTTGGTGTAGTTGGCTACAGGTATTAAGAAGAGAGTTCATCATTCGATAAGAGCTTGTGTATTTGAGATGAATGGTATGCCTACAACAACACATATGAATGTACTTCCATTGGGATCATATGGTATACTTTTGGGTATGAATTGGTTGTACCTTCACAGGACCAAAGTAGATTGTTATGGAAAGGCCATTAAGTTCCTGGATGATAATGGGGAAATGAGAATCTTATAAGGAAAGAAGAATCCTACATTAGTTAGGATGGTCACAACCATGCAACCTAAGTGCTGTTGCAGGAAAGGGTGTGTAATGTTTGCAATTCATATTTCTAGTGACAATGGTAATGATTTTGAGGATGCTGAATAATCAAGAGGTACCTTGTATTACTGTAGTTTCATGATGTGTTTCCAACAGAGATTCCAGAGTTTCCTCCCCATAGGGAAGTGGACTTTTCCACTGAGTTGCTACTAGGGGTAGCACCAACATCAAGGGAACCTTATAGGATGAGCACTCCAGATTTGGTGGAATTGAAGTTGTAGTTGAGTGAAATGCTTAAGAAGGGATACAATAGGCCAAGTGTATCACCTTGGGGTGCACCCGTATTGTTCATAAAGAATAAAGATGGTACTCTTAGATTGTGCATTGATTACAAGCAATTGAACAAGGTGAAGATCACGAACATGTAGCCGTTGTCGAGGATTGATGACTTGTTTGATAAGTTGAAGGGAGCAATGATGTTCTAAAATATTGATATGAGATCAGGATATCATTAGGTATGCATCAAAGAAGAGGACATATAGTAGACTGATTTCAAGACTAGGTATGGGCATTATGATTTTGTTGTAGTTCCTTTTGGTTTGACTAATGCTCCTGCTACTTTTATGTGCTTGATGAATAGTGTATTGCGTCCTTATGTGGACAAGTTTTCAATTGTATTAATTGATGATATGTTTATATATTCTAAGAATGAGGAAGATCATGTCGAACACTTAGAATTAGTATTGACATTGCTAAGAGAGCATCAATTGTATGCCAATCTTAGCAAGTGTGGTTTCTTTCAAACAAAGGTACATTACTTGGGACATGTTGTTTTTAAGGAAGGCATAACAGTGGATCCAGAAAAGATAAAGGCTATCATGGAGTGGGAAACTCCTAAGAATGTGGATGAGGTTAGATCATTTATTGGGTTAGAAGGTTACCACAACAGGTTCATCAAGGAATTCTCATGCATTACATATCCTATTACATCATTGCAAAGAAAAGATAAGAAATTTGAATGGATAGAGGAATGTGTATTCAATTTTGAGAAGTTGAAGCAGTTGTTGACAAATACTCCAATCTTAAGATTGCAGATCCAGATAAAGAGTTCGTGGTGTGTACATGTGACTGCAAGGGAGGACTTGGTGGAGGCCTAATGCAGGAGGGATAAGTGGTGTGTTATGTGTCTAAGAAATTGAATGAGCATGAGTAGAAATATGTGACTCATGATCTTGAGTTGGCAACTATTATTCATGCCTTGAAGATGTGGGGGAATTATCTTCTTAGCAGGGGGTTTGTATTGATGATAAATCATAGTGGGTTGAGATACTTGTTTGACCAATCAAATCTAAATGCCAGGCAGGCTTTGTGGTTGGCCACAATCAGTGAGTTCAACTTTGAGATCAGATATATTAAGGGTAAGGAGAACAGGGTTGTAGATGCCCTCAGTAGAAGAGTGCAAATGAACCATGTTGCAATGGTGAGCTCGTATGGGAGGTTTGTGTTATATTATTTCCACGACTAGCCCACGTAGTTAACTGGGGGGTTAGAAGGGGAGCGGAGCCCCCCCTTCGTTGCGCTAATTGTGTAGCGGGGGGAGTCACAGGGGTTTTGAGGGGTGCAGGTAACCCCACTCTATGGGGTCTAGGGCAGCGCCACGGAAAATTTTGTTTTTGGACCCTATATTAGGTTGGGCAGACCTACCTATGGCTTTGCACATGGTTTTGGACGCGATGGTTTTTGGTCCATGGTTTTGGATGCGATGGTTTTCGGTCCATGGTATTGGATGCTTCGGCATGTATAAATATGTATTGTAACATTGAAAGGAACATAATGAAGAATCAAGCTGGTAGTCCCATTTTGGGATCCAGGGGAAAATCTCTATGTATATGTGTTTTATGTGTTATGCTCTCACATTGTTTATCTTCTATGTTTTAGAATTCGTATGCAGGTAATTTCTATATGGGGTTAAAACCTACATTTGGTATCAGAGCTGTTTTGGCTTCAAGGGGACACCTTTGTTGCTGAGGGGTTTTGCTCGGGCCTGTGGTAGACCCTGTTTAGTGGGAGATCTGTGGGATTGATTTTGGTGGTGAAAGAAGATGGCTAGAAGTGGAAAGATAGAGATCGAGAAATTTAATGGTTAGAGTTTGAGTTATGGAAACTCAATATGGAGGATCTGTTGGTGGATAAAGATCAGTGGATCACGGTAGATCCGGGTACTAAACCAATGGGAGTGTCTGATGAAGAATGGGAGAAGTTGGATTGGAAGGCTAAGAGCACAATACGATTGTGTGTCTCAGATTCAGTATTGCTAAGTGTATCAGGGGAAGCTACGACGAAGGCTTTATGGGATAAGTTAGGGACTTTGTACCAATCTAAGTCTCTAGTGAATAAACTATTCCTACGGAAAAAGCTGTATAACCTGGGGATGAAATATGGAGACTCAGTGACAGAACATCTGAACACATTTAATACTGTGGTAAGTTAGTTATTATCTGTTGATATTAAAATTTCAAATGAAGATAAGTGCATTAGTTTGTTGTGTTCTCTACCATATTTGTGGGATAGTCTGGTTATTGTAATAGGTAGCAATGCAACTGCCTTGCAATTTGATGAAATAGTCTCATCCTTGCTGACAGAGGAGATGAGACAGAAAAATATGGAGAGCCAGAATGGTGATGCCTTGTTTTTACGAGGATGGTCCCAGAACAGAAACAAAAATAAGTCATCGAGTGGGAGATCTAAATCTAGAGGTAGATCTAAATCTCCAGGAAAACTTATAAAGGTGGTGTGCTGGAAATGCAGAAAGTAAGGGCACTACAAAAGGGATTGTAAATCTAAAACTCCTGATAAAGGAAAGGGATCTGATGATGCTCCTTCTGCAAAGGCAAAAACCACCTTAGATGAAGGTGGGGATGTGTACTTTGCTTCTTCAAGTACACATGTAGATCACGAGGCATGGTTGATTGACTCAGGTGAATCCTTTCGCTTCACTCCCCATAAAGAGTGGTTCTACGAGTATGAGAAATATGATGGTGGTGATGTCTTCATGGGGGATGAAAGGAAGTCTAGAATCGTTGGTCGCAGAAAATTCAAGTTGAAGTTGCAAGGTGGAAGGGTTAGGACACTTCCAGGTGTTCTACATATTCCTGCATTGGCCAGAAATCTGATTTCTGTAAGCAAGCTAGATGATGCAGGTGTAAAAACAGTGTTCGAGAAGGATACCTGCAAGATGGTTCGGGGGGCACTAGTATTTATGAGGGGAGTTTGAATTGGAACTCTGTATAAGCTGCAAGGTAGCATTGTTGTTGATGGGTGCAACAGTTCATGGTTCCTGAAAGTGGAGCATAAAATCTAGTGGTCTTTGGGGAGAAGACCATGCTGTGGCATCAAAGGCTTGGACATATTAGAGAGAAGGGCCTTCGAATACTTCATGGTAAATGTATGGTAGAAGGTATGAGTAATAGCTCTCTGGATTTTGATTTATGTGAAAATTGTGTATATGGGAAGCAGAATCGAGTGAGTTTCCCCTCTGGTGGTAAGAGTGTGAAACAAATATTAGAGCTTGTGCACAGGATGTGTTTGGACCTGTGAAGGTTCCATCACTGGGTAAGTCTATGTACTATGTATCATTTATAGATGACTTCTCAAGGAATACATGGATATATTTCCTTAAGAAGAAATCTGAAGTCTTCGACAGGTTTAAATAATTTAAGGCTCTAGTGGAAAACTAGACAGAGAAGAAGATAAAGGTGCTTAAGACAGATAACAGTGGAGAGTTTTGCAGTAAGAAATTTGAAGAATTATGTAAGAAGTGTGGTATAGCATGGTAGAAGACTACTCCATATACACCTCAGCAAAATGGAGTTGCAGAAAGAATGAACAAGACATTGATGGAAAGGGCAAGAACCATGCTTAGTGGTGCTGGGTTAGGACAAGAATTCTAGGCAAAGACGGTGAAGATAGCATGTTACCTGGTCAATAGATCACCTTCATCAGCATCGGAGGATAAGACTCCACAAGAGGTATGGACTGGTAAGAAACCCTCTCTTTCACATCTAAGGTTATTTGGATGTGATGCATATGTACATGTTCCAAAGGATAAACGAACCAAGTTGGATAGTAAATATGAAAAGTGCATCTTTATTGGGTATAAGGATGGTTTAAAGGATTATAAGCTTTGGAAACCAGTAACAAGGAAGATTGTGTACAACCAAGATGTGGTGTTCAGAGAGGTGAAAGATGTTATTAAATATGAAGTCCAACCAAAGGAACCTGAGAAGATAGAGTTTGCGCTAAAGGAGGAAGAATCAGACTCTACAACAGAGGAGGAATCAGAAGATGAAGAGCCACAAACTCCAAGTGTGAGAAGATCAGTTTGAGAAAGAAGGCAGCCAAAAAGGTATAGTCCATTTTCTTTTTGTTCAAATTTTGCTTTATCTATTACTGATGATGATCCCAGAATTGTGAAGGAAGTAGTAGATTCAGAGGATGGAAAACTTTGGAAACATGCCATGGTTGATGAAATGGCATCTTTGCACAAAAATGAGGCTTGGGATCTGGTGGAGTTGCCAGCTGGAAGGAAACCCATTGGCAAAAAATGAGTGTTCAAGAAGAAGACAAATGCAGAAGGAAAGGTGCAGAAATACAAAGCTCAGTTGGTAGTAAAAGGTTATTCCCAGGTGCTGGGAATTGATTTTGGTGATATTTTTTCTCTTGTTGCCAAGGTAGCTTCTATTAGATTACTTTTATTTGTTGCTGCTGCTTTTGATTTTGAGGTAGAACAGATGGATGTGAAGACAACATTTCTTCATGGGGATCTGGAAAAGGAGATCTACATGAAGCAACCTAAAGGCTTTATAGTGAAGGGTGTTATCACTCAGGTTGTCCCTAAAGCTCCTTAAAGGGATACGGTCGAGGTAACCACAAACCAAGCTTTGGACTGCAGGTCCTAGCCTACCTGCAGTCAGAGAGGGCTCTCTCTGTATGATTTAGCTTTGTTGAAGATGATATTAGGCTAGTTATTGAGTTCAAGGGGGTTTTGTTTATGTTTGGTGGGAAGGAGGATGCTTTCAAGTAGAGAGGCAATGTATAGTGTGGTAAGTTTCAAACCATTGGGCATGGAGTCATGGAGTAAGACTGTTGGTGCGTTTTCTTGGTCACAAGAGGAATGAGGAGCAAGGTAGCTGCTCATGAAACAATACTCAAGCTAAATGGAGATGGATTGGAGGCTAAGGAATGAGAGGCAACAAAGAATCTCTCAATCAGGTTAGCAGAGGGAAGGTGAATGAGCTCTATCTAGGAGCAGCTAAGAATTCTTAGATAACAGTCATTCATATGTGAAATAGATCAAACATGAGCCATAAAGGATTTCATATTTATGCCTAAATCAAGAGGAAAACATTAAGAAAGCCACAAAATCTGAGCATAGAGTGCAGCTAAGCAAATTCTAAACCAATCTTTTGTTCTGTGACTTGAGCATGTATATAATTGAAATAACAGAGGTGAGAGACACTTATTGATCCATATAGCAGCACATGAATTCCATCATTCACTCTTCAACCATTAAGTACACATCAGACAGTCCATCCTCCAAGCTTTAAGCATTCTTTGATTAAAGAAATCATATCAGATACAGAGCGAGTCTCTAGAGGAGTCATACAACCAACCAACCCTTAAAATAGTGCAGAGGGTGGTATATAAAGAAAAATAGCTACAGACTTCCCTTGAACAGGTGTCAAGGGGGAAAATATCCCAAAAAATATCTCTGAAAACAGATCAAAAGAGATCTGTGCAATCACTATCTTTGAACCTAATCTATGCTGGAAATAAATGCATAAAATATCAGAAACAACTGCGCTGGGGCAGCTAACATCTCAAGTCATGTAAACAAGGGCTGCGCATGAGGCAGCAGCCTCAAAAATGAGTGGAGAGAGGTCTTTGAGTCATGTGCTGGCCTCATGGCCATAACTGTAAGTTGGGGAGCCACAACGTCTTGATGATGCTTTGTCGAATCTGCTAGGGCCCTTCTGTTTCATCTGCTTCGGAATATTTTGACTGATACTCTCTGCCGCTTCCCTGATACTCTTTGCCGCTTCCTTGATCTTTCTTGGCTTTAAAAATGCTCTAAACTGTCACATCATCTCATTAGTGGCCGTTATTTGGCCCAGGTATCTGCTGCGAGGCGCTTTGTTGCTTCTGGGTGGTTGTCGGCCCTTGGCCGACTCAAAATGCTTTAGCAACACTTAACATCATGAACTGGATGGGTAAAGGGTCACTGAAGGCCTGCCGAGGTGAAAACCTGCTATTTGGGGCAATTTGGGCCTGGAGCGATCCAAGAATGGCCTGAGAAAACCATTATTTCTTTAAACCTGGGCGGGCGCAGGCACCGCATACAAAACCTTTGAAAACGGCCCATTTCCAAATAACACAGAAAATGTGTCAAAAACATGAAATTTTAATGAAAAATTGGCTTTTGGCGGGCACTGTGGACAAATTTAAGTCCTGGCCATTGGATCCGGCGTGGGCCGATCCAACGGCTGGCGCTAAATCGCATCGGGGCGGACCAGGGGGGCGGCACATATAGAATCGCCGAAATGTGGAGGACCCGAAACCCCTTTTGAAATGTTGTTTGTAATATTTTGGATCCGGCTATGGGCTTCGGCATTTCGCTATCGGGGAAACCTGGGGGGCGGGGCCTTATACGTATAAAAACGCCGATGCGATATTTGGAATATATATGCAATATAACACAAAAATTGCGCTATAACAGGAATTGCGCTTACAACAAAAGTGCGATATAACATATGTATCATATGCACGATATATGTAATATATCGTGTCGGCGGTGTGGGCAGGGATAACATATGCCATGCAATGAAACACGCCGAAGCCCAATCGCCGATATGCGATCGGCGATGGGCCATTGGCCCGGAGCCTTTCGCTGATACAATACAATGCCAACACCACTGCCCCTCCCGATAGCGATATCGCATCGAAGGGAGCCCAAATGAAACTTTATTACATCGGACCCATGTTTTTTTGAACTGCCAAGCCTTTTGGGAAATCAGAAGGGTTCCTTTATAGTTTGGCATGGATTCTAAGGCATCGGAAGGGGTCCGATGGCCAAAAAAGGGAGGATTTTATCATTTTTTGAAGGTTTTTCATGGTTTTGGTATTCTTATGCCTTGGAAGGAGTCCAAAGGCACTTAGGAGGAAAGTGATGTGGTTTTGAGAGGGGTTTAGTGGCCAAGAGGGGTTTCATGCCTTCTAAAGGCAAACCAAGGTCAAAGGGGTGATTTTTTAAACATGTGAAGGAGAATTATGCAAAGGAATGAGTCCTTATGCACTTGGAAGATAGTTAGGGGGGTGATGAAGGGTTCTATGCATCGGAAAGGGTCCAAAATGCATGAGAAGATGGTTTGAGGGGAGAAATGAGGATTCTTGCTGAGTTTCAGGTAAACTTAGCAATTTCCAAGGATGTATATGGTTATTTTTCAACCAGGGGGAGGGATAAGTATATAGGGGAGTTATATACATAGTTTTAGTAGGGGAAGGGTAAACAAATAGGGAGTTACATAATAAAGTTAGTAGTTAATATGATAATGATGAGAAAAAGCGCTAAGAATGATGTCTTAGGCTATCAATGGGGGAAAATGACTGATAGAAGAAGTGTGAGCATTCCTTGAGTGAAGCAGATCTCCACCAAGGCAGATGATATGGAGAATGATAAATCTAAGAGGTATCAAGCAGATCTTGACCTCTTTGGGGGAAGTTAGTGAGTGATTTGGGGAAAGAGGAAGAAGGGGAGTTAGACATGCCTCACTTGAAGTCCTCCAACTGAACAACTGCCTTCAACTTGTGATATGATAGATATAACACTTGACAACATGAAATGGATCACAAGCCATGATTCTGCAACCACAAAGCTACCTACCCGACCTACTCACCTAGCATTTTCTCTTCTTTTTAGTTTGGGTGCACTTGAACTAGCATACCCAGCTTTTCACTCTTTTCTTCTTGCTGTGCTCCTATCTACTTCTACACTTATTTCAGCCAGGGGCTCAGATTAAGCTGTTGAGCACCCTTGTTTCTCTACCTAACTACAAATCTGCCAAGATTAAGCTGTTTGGACAAATGTTCATTCTCTATATTCTACAACATGAAATTGAAACCCAGGGAAGCCAAGATTAAGCTGTTTGGCCTTCCCATACTTGAAAACTGATCAAAATGGATTACTCATCAAGACTGGAACAAAGCAGTGGCATTTAGATTAGCTCACTTTCACAGATACTTCTCTGGCCGTCTGTATCAAATATGGAGCATTACAACAAGCAAAGTATGACATATTTGGCATGTAAAAATGTCGATCATGAAAGATGATTAACCTGCTGCAGCAGGAGGCTAACAGTGGCTCCACTTGGGGATGGATTTTCCTTGTGAAAAGCCAAGAACAACAGGTCAGACTGCCTTGATCCTTTGTAGTTGCTGTTAACTGAAAACTTCTTCTGTGCTGACTGCTAAATGACTGGAACTTTGAGGTCTGAACAACACTCTCCTTTAACTGAAATATTGTGAAAAATAAAGCATCGCCTGCTTTCTTCCGCGTGCTTGATATTGCATACACTTTTGCTTGAGAACTGCATTTTGAAGTAAACACAAAAAGGGAACCAATTGGAGCAACTCCTCTTAATTTTGTCTTTGAACAGGCTGTAGATGTAACACTAAAAACCGCTCCTCTGTTTTGATACCATTGACTGAAGAGCTGGAAACCTGAATGCAGCATTTTTAATTGAATTCGCTGTTATAAATAACAGTGCTGCCCCTTTACCATTGAGTGTATTTTAAAATATATCGTAACCTGCCTTGCGCACCCTTTGAAGTAAGTTCATAACCAGGGGAAAAATTGATGTGCTTCTCTTTGAAATTCATCTCAAAAGAACAGAGGCTTCGAATGTTGTGCTCCTTTGGCTCTTTTCCTCGGGACTGTGCTCTTTTCCCAAAATCAATGCAAAGACAGAGCTTTGAAATGGGGGATTTGCGTGGGCTGCGCCTTCAAGCTTTGTTGCGCTGCTCTACTGTGGTCAATGCTTATGGTAGATTGTTAAAACGGAGGACCTGCGCTGCTCTGCCTCCATAACTTTGCTGCTTGGTTCCAAGCAATCGGATTGCTTACACAAACATAAAAAGAAAGCGCTTATATGTACACGCATTAATATACAAATATATACACCAGAACCCTGTATCCCTTAGATCACTGGATCAAGGTAATGCTTCAGCATGCGGCCATTCACAGGGCCCTCTTCAACTGCGCAGGCATCTAGAGTTTTGAGAAAATATGTATTATTGCCTTGAATAGCGCTGATGACAAATGGGCCTTTCCACAGAAAGTCAAACTTGGCATGCTTTCCCTTGTCTTCTCGTCTTGAGTCCCACCTTAACACTTTATCGCCAATAAAGAAATCCTCAGCTTTAGCCCTCTTGTCAAACGCCTTCTTCAGCCTTTCTTGTAACATCTGAGCTCTGTCATACACTTGTTCTTTAGTCTGCTGAAGGTGAATGGTCTGATTGATCCTTCGTTGAATATCATTTGGTTCAGCTTGAACCTCCTGCAACAGCTTGATAACAGGAATGCCTAAAGAAGATGGAAATCTGGCCTCCATGCCATATACTAGCTCATAAGGGCTCATCCCAATGGATCTCTTTGTTGAAAGTCTATCTGCCCATAGGGCATTGGTAAGCTTTTTATGCCAGTTCTTCTTGTTTTCTTCTAAGGTCTTCTTAATGATACTGATCAGGCTCTTATTAGATGACTCGGCTAAGCCATTACCTTGAGGGTAATAGGCTGTGGAATGGCCTAAAGTGATATGGAATTTATGGCAAAAATTTATCATCTTTTTGGATTTGAAAGCAGCGGCATTGTCAGTGATGATCTTCTCAGGGCAGCCAAATCTAGAGAGGATATTGCACTCAAGGAATTGGATAATAATGCTGTCATTGGCTTGCCTACATGGGATGGCCTCAATCCACTTAGTGAAATAGTCGGTGGCTGTTAAGATCCACCTATGTTGGCCTGAGGAAGAGGGATGGATTTCTCCAATGAAGTCAAGACCCCATTATTGAAAAGGCTTCTCAGTTGAGATGGGTTTCAGAGGCAAGGGGAGAAGCTTTCTCTTGCCTTCAAAGATTTGGCAATTGTGGCATGAGGTGGCAAACTTATTTATATCTGCAAACAAAGTGGGCCAATAGAAACCAGCCCTTAAAATTTTATCAGCAGTGGACTTCCAATATAGATGTCCTCCACAGTCCCCTGCATGGAATTCTTTCATGACATTGTTAGTTTCATTCATAATCAAGCAGTTAAGCAATATACCTTCATGATTTTTCCAAAATAATGCACCATCTAATACACAAAATTTCAAAGCCTTCATTCTCAAAAATCTTTTCTTGGTCCTGGACAATCCTGGGGGAGCACACAGGTTTAACAATACAAAGCAAATATCAGCATACCATGGGGATTGCAAAAAGGTGTCACTGATCTGTGGAGTCGCCAGCTCCTGTTCATTGTCCAGTTGGTTGATGTCTAAGGCCTGAAAGTTTGTTTCGGACATCAGTTTAGCTAAACCTTGTCCCTTTATTAGCTTGGTTGGTTTTATCTCTATGTCATACTCAAGAATGTTAGCAATCCACTTGCCTCTTTTGCCTTCTAACCCCTCTTGGGTTAATATGTCTTTTACAATAGCATTTGGCACATAAGCAATCACATGTGAATATAAAATATAAATTCGGAATTCCTTGATTGCTTTAACAAGGGCATAGGCTTGCTTCTCCATGATCGGGTATTTCAGGGATGCATCTCTTAAGGCTCGGCTGAAAAATGCAATTGGCTTTTCAGCTCCTTGATCATCCTTTTGCAAAAGGACAACAACTATAGTATTATCAGATGCAAATGAAAATATGATAAAGTCCCTATCAAATTTTGGACTTGTGAGGAATGGGGCTTGAGTTAAGGCTGATTTAATGCCCTCAAATGCTTGTTTGGCCTCTAGAGACACTTTACCTTGGCATCTTTCTTGAGCATGTTGTTTAGCATTCTTATTAGCTTAGCCAAGTTTGGGATAAATCTCCTTAGGAAATTGATTTTCCCAAGGAATGCTTGCAATTCTTTTATATTTCTAGGATATGGGATTTGCAATATGGCTTGGATCCTTTCCGGATCAATCCTAATAACATCCTCTGAGATGATATCTCCAAGTAATTTGCATTCTTCAAGGCCAAAGAGAGACTTCTTGGGATTCAAGGAAATCCCATATTTCCTACATGTGATGAATATTTGCCTTAGGTGTTTGAGGTGCTCTTTATCAGATTTGGAGGAAGGGGTTAAGTCATCAAGGTAGACAACTAGGAAATCATGGATTTCCTTGGCAAAGGCAATGTCCATTGCCCTTTGATAGGTGGCACCTGCATTCTTTAGACCAAAAGGCATTTTCACATACTTGAATGTTCCCCACGGTGTAGTAAATGCTGTCTTGTCTTGGTCATCCGGGTGAACAAGTATTTGGTTGAAACCTGAGAAGCCATCTAGTAAAGAGATTCTAGATGACCCCACCACCCTTTGCAAGATGTGGTCCATTTTGGGCAAAGGATAGTGGTCCTTTAGGGAGACTTGATTTAGATTTCTGAGATCTACACAAAATCTGATCTCATTTGTTTTCTTTCTTGTGGGAACTAAGTTTGAGACCCATTCGGAAAACCTAATGGGTGCAATGATTCCTGCCTCATACATCCTCTTTACCTCCTTCTCAACCAAGGGAAGGAGCACGGGGTTGATTCTTCTAAGTTTTTGTTTGAAAGGCTTTTGATTTGGTTTTAAGGGAATGATGTGTTGGATTACTGAGGTGTCATAGGACTTCAAGTCCTCATAACACCAAGCAAAGACATCTTGGAATTCTTTGAACAAATCCACATACTTTGGTTTTTGATCATGAGGCAAAGATTTAGACAGTTTGATCATTTTGGGCCTCTCTGCTGTCCCGATGTTGTATTCTTCTATGGCAGTGTTTATAGGCTGCATTTTTGGCTTTCTGGGCACATCATTTGCATCAAACATGTCTTCTAGTGGAGTGAGGCCAGCAGGGAGAAAGTTATCCTTTAGATCAATAATCTCGGCCTCTATTTTATCTATTTCCTCCAAATGCATTTGTTTCAGCTCTTCAATGTTTGCATTGTCAAAAACTGTTGGGCTTAGGATCTGTCTGGCTGTTACAGCTGTTACAGCTTGCTGATTTTCGTTTAATGCTTGTTGTTGTGGGTCCTCCATGGTATCCTCATCAATGTTTAGGCCTGCAAATTCATGCTGTAAGGTAAGAAAATTGTTTATTTGAGCATCATCCTCAAACACTTGCCAGTCTTTAATGTTATTTGGGACAGCAGGGCTATGTTTTATTTCAGCGGTGAAATGGTGATTTGGCTCAAAGGGAAGCTTGCATGTACTAGCGAAAGTGGCTAGGCTGTGAGCATGAATGTTATGATTTCTAGAAATCTTGGCAAGCTTGGATTCAGAGAATGCTTCAAGTATATTAGTGGCAGCTGTCCTATAGGCCCTCATTCTATTGTTATTGGTAACAAAGTTACCTTTCATTTGTTGTATTATTAGGTCGGAGTCACCTAGAATAGACACTTTTGCAGCTCCCAAAGCTTTGACCAGCTTAAGGCCTAAGAGGAGTGCCTCATACTCAGCCATGTTGTTAGTGCATCTAAAGTTCAGCCTATATGCATGACCCTGTGCATGATTGTTATGAGAATTATGAATCCATACACCTGCCCCTGCTCCTAACTTGTTAACAGATCCATCAAACTCTAAATACCATGTGATTTCTTGCTTGTGGTTAGTATTAAGAGTTTCAGTCATTTTAGGATTGGGCAGATTTGAAAATTTTGTTTGGGGAGGCTCTTGTAATGTGCTGGTTGCCTTGACTGTTGTAACAATTTGTTGAGTATGTGCAACTGTTTCTTGATTGATATGTGCTTGCTGCTCTAAAGCCAAAGGCTTGTCATCAATTAGAGGGCAGCTATCATCATTAAACAAAATAAAAGAATCCATATCAGTATGGACTGAGTAGATGGGGAAATTTTGGGGCTTGTCCTCACTACTTACCATGTATTTCATGAGAGTTTCTCTATATAGTCTTTTTGGTTGCCCAAAGACTGATATAGTGGCGTAAGAGAGGTCTAATTGAAGGGATCCTTGGAGCTTTGCTCCCCAAGATCTTGATAGGAGCATCCCATACTTTGGAGGGATGTCAGCAACTACAACATCCATGAGGATGGTCTTGTTAGGATATTGGACTAAGGAGACACACAAGTCCTTGATGAGACCTAAACACTTGACTTGACTTGAGTCAAAGGAGAATAAATCTTTATATGGCCTAGTGACATCAAGGTTTAGTCTTTCCATTACAGCTTTAGGCATAAGGTTGTGCGAGGCACCTGAATCAAACATTGCATTGTGCAAGATCTTGTCATGTATATGTAAGCTGACATAAAATGGTAGAATAGATCCATATGTTGATTTTTCATTAACTTCTGGACCAAACAGCAGTTCCGGGGTATCATCTAGAATATTAACATCATCCTTAACCTCTGGTATTTGCAGCGATTTTTGAATTTGCTGCCTATAAACATCATGCTTGGCAAGTTCAGAGAGGGGGATAGATACCTTTAATTTTCCTATTTCTGCCTCTAAATTAAATGGCTTATCCAATGGAGTCTTTGCGTTAAAAATGGCAGATTTCTCTTTTTCAATTGAAATTTCAGTGTTTTGCTCTTGTTTGCCAGCATTAGGGAGAGTGATTGCTTGTGCTTCTTCAGTGATGGGCAGGCTTTTTGGAATACTATGCGCTTTTTCCTTTGAAGAAAAAGGTGGCAGAGGCTGATTATTAGAATGCTGTTTCTCTGTTATATCCTCTATTTGTGCTTGCTGCGTATTTGGGACAGTTTTATCAGCATTTTCTTCGATGAGAGCCTTACCTTTAATTCTGTTAGGTTGTTGTTTTTCTTTTGGTTTGATGGGCACGGGCACATCAACTATTCTGGTTCTGAGTTTATATTGCTTGTTTAGCTCATAGACAGCTGGGTCATAGGCTTGTTGAGAATCGAAAGACTCTTGTGTTCGGAATTGCATTTGATGAAAATCATCACTGTCTTGGTCTTCTTCGGATAAGAAGACAAGCTGATCATTCTCTAATCCCATAAGATTTATGTGTGGGTCTTCTAAAGGATTGCTGGAAGTGGATGCCTCTGTGTAATTTTCTTGGAAAGGAGGTCTTATTTCACGGTCCGGGCTTGATCTAGCGGCATTTATGTTTTGATTTTTTCTGAAGTTTGGGTTTCTAACAGCGTTGTTTTGCTGCCCGTCCCATGATGATTTTCTCTCAACGTTGTCCACTCTATCTACCAGCCTATGCATGCCATTGATAAGGGCATCAAGCTTTTGGTCTATGGCTGAGGGTTCTTCCTTAAAGGTTGTTTTCCTCTCTGTTCTGGCTCTGTTTCTCTTGGCAATTAAATTTGCCTCCACAGTAACAGCCACATTTTGCATTTCGGCAAGGCTGTTAGGGGCTCTTTCCTTTAACTGGCAGGCCATATCTGGGTCAAATCCATCAGGGAATTTATATAAGGCAAGGTCAGGTGGGGGCCTTAAGTTTTGTGGGATAGCATTATAAATGCTATTGAACCTTGCACAATAGTCCAAGACTATTTCTTGTGGACCTCTTTTGATTGTATCATATTCAACTAGTATGTGCAAGGGGTCTTTCTTTTTTTCCCATCTGTTGATAAATGACTGGTATAAGGCTTCTGGGTCTGTTATGGAATTGACTGCGAGTGCTCTAAACCAAGTCCTGACATCGCCTGTTAAACTTTGGACAAAAATCTTCATTCTCACACCATCATCGTCAATCTCATAGCTTTCAAAGTAATCCTGCATTTTCTTTGTATGCTGACGGGCTATGCAGGCACTTGTGCCATCAAAATATGTGATTTTAGTTTGGTAATCCTGGGGCATAGCCCCAGGATTAGCAGGTAATTGCAAAGGTGCATATCTATTCGCCATATTCACAGGGATAAGAGGGATAACAGGAACAACAGGAACAACTAGAACAACTGGGATAATAGGAGTAGTAGTGGTTATATGTGCAGTGAATGGAGGTGTGGAAGGAGTGGATGAAGAACAAGGGGAAATAGGGGTTGAACGAAATAAAACTTTGACAGGGGTTGGGCCACAGCTTGGCTGAACTATTACAGGAGTAGAATCAGCAAAATCCTCTTTTAGCTCTAATTTCCTGAGGTTTCTTTGGATCAAATTCGGATTTTCAAAAGCAGCTGTGGGATTTGGGTCTGGATTTGACCTTGTACAACGTGAATTCTTTTTGGGAGCCAGCTTCTGGCTTGTTTTTTGGGGATTTTCTAAGAATAAATGGGTTAGAAAGAAACTTTTGAAGGTCTGGTTCTATCCCAGTGGAGCTTTGTCAATTGATTTATAGAATTTCTGAGGAGGTTTCCCCAGTGGAGTCGCCATTATGTTATCACTCAGGTTGTCCCTAAAGCTCCTTAAAGGGATACGGCCGAGGTAACCACAAACCAAGCTTTGGACTGCAGGTCCTAGCTTACCTGCAGTCAGAGAGGGCTCTCTCTATATGATTTAGCTTTGTTGAAGATGATATTAGGCTAGTTATTGAGTTCAAGGGGGTTTTGTTTATGTTTGGTGGGAAGGAGGATGCTTTCAAGTAGAGAGGCAATGTATAGTGTGGTAAGTTTCAAACCATTGGGCATGGAGTCATGGAGTAAGACTGTTGATGCGTTTTCTTGGTCACAAGAGGAATGAGGAGCAAGGTAGCTGCTCATGAAACAATACTCAAGCTAAATGGAGATGGATTGGAGGCTAAGGAATGAGAGGCAACAAAGAATCTCTCAATTAGGTTAGCAGAGGGAAGGTGAATGAGCTTTATCTAGGAGCAGCTAAGAATTCTTAGATAACAGTCATTCATATGTGAAATAGATCAAACATGAGCCATGAAGGATTTCATATTTATGCCTAAATCAAGAGGAAAACATTAAGAAAGCCACAGAATCTGAGCATAGAGTGTAGCTAAGCAAATTCTAAACCAATCTTTTGTTCTGTGACTTGAGCATGTCTATAATTGAAATAACAGAGGTGAGAGACACTTATTGATCCATATAGCAGCACATGAATTCCATCATTCACTCTTCAACCATTAAGTACACATCAGACACTCCATCCTCCAAGCTTTAAGCATTCTTTGATTAAAGAAATCATATCAGATACAGAGCGAGTCTCTAGAGGAGTCATACAACCAACCAACCCTTAAAACAGTGCAGAGGGTGGTATATAAAGAAAAATAGCTACAGACTTCCCTTGAACAAGTGTCAAGGGGGAAAATATCCCAAAAAATATCTCTGAAAACAGATCAAAAGAGATCTGTGCAATCACTATCTTTGAACCTAATCTATGCTGGAAATAAATGCATAAAATATCAGAAACAGCTGCGCTGGGGCAGCTGACATCTCAAGTCATGTAAACAAGGGTTGCGCATGAGGCAGCAGCCTAAAAAATGAGTGGAGAGAGGTCTTTGAGTCATGTGCTGGCCTCATGGCCATAACTGTAAGTTGGGGAGCCACAACGGCTTGATGATGCTTTGTCGAATCTGCTGGGGCCCTTCTGTTTCATCTGCTTCGGAAGATTTTGACTGATACTCTCTGCCGCTTCCCTGATACTCTTTACCGCTTCCTTGAGCTTTCTTGGCTTTAAAAATGCTCTAAACTGTCACATCATCTCATTAGTGGCCGTTATTTGGCCCAAGTATCTGCTGCGAGGCGCTTTGTTGCTTTTGGGTGGTTGTCGGCCCTTGGCCGACTCAAAATGCTTTAGCAACACTTAACATCATGAACTGGATGGGTAAAGGGTCACTGAAGGCTTGCCGAGGTGAAAACCTGCTATTTGGGGCAATTTGGGCCTAGAGCGATCCAAGAATGGCCTGAGAAAACCATTATTTCTTTAAACCTGGGCGGGCGCGGGTGCCGCATACAAAACCTTTGAAAACGGCCCATTTCCAAATAACATAGAAAATGTGTCAAAAACATGAAATTTTAATGAAAAATTGGCTTTTGGCGGGCACTATGGACAACTTTGAGTCCTGGCCATTGGATCCGGCGCGGGCCGATCCAACGGCTGGCGCTAAATCGCATCGGGGCGGACCGGGGGGGCGGCACATATAGAATCGCCGAAATGTGGTGGACCCGAAACGCTATAGGCCCTCTTTTTATGGAGATCGGGTCCGAACCATCGGAACCCATGATATTGGCGGATTTACATTTGAAACAGGTCCAACGGACCCGAAACCCTTTAATACTGGCTTTTGATAACTTTTCGGCTCCGCGAAATCGGAGCAGTATATGGGCGATGCGAAGTGGGGGCCGCACGACAAGATCTGGACCGTCAGATTTGGGGCCCGATCCAACGGTCCTAGATCCGTCGGCGAATCGGCAGTCGGAGGGACCAGAGGGCGACACATATGGAATCGCCGAAATGTGGCGGACCCGAAACCCCTTTTGAAATGTTGTTTGTAATATTTCGGATCCGGCTATGGGCTTCGACATTTCGCTATCGGGGAAACCCGGGGGGCGGGGCCTTATACATATAAAAACGCCGATGCGATATTTGGAATATATATGCAATATAACACAAAAATTGCGCTATAACAGGAATTGCGCTTACAACAAAATTGCGATATAACATATGTGTCATATGCGCGATATATGTAATATATCGTGTCGGCGGTGTGGGCAGGGATAACATATGCCATGAAATGAAACACGCCGAAGCCCGATCGCCGATATGCGATCGGCGATGGGCCATCGGCCCGGAGCCTTTCGCTGATACAATACAATGCCAACACCACTGCCCCTCCTGATAGCGATATCGCATTGGAGGGAGCCCAAATGAAACTTTATTACATCGGACCCATGTTTTTGTGAACTGCCAAGCCTTTTGGGAAATCGGAAGGGTTCCTTTATAGTTTGGCATGGATTCTAAGGCATCGGAAGGGGTCCGATGGCCAAAAAAGGGAGGATTTTATCATTTTTTGAAGGTTTTTCATGGTTTTGGTATTCTTATGCCTTGGAAGGAGTCCAAAGGCACTTAGGAGGAAAGTGATGTGGTTTTGGGAGGGGTTTAGTGGCCAAGAGGGGTTTCATGCCTTCTAAAGGCAAACCAAGGTCAAAGGGGTGATTTTTTAAACATGTGAAGGAGAATTATGCAAAGGAATGAGTCCTTATGCACTTGGAAGATAGTTAGGGGGGTGATGAAGGGTTCTATGCATTGGAAAGGGTCCAAAATGCATGAGAAGATGGTTTGAGGGGAGAAATGAGGATTCTTGCTGAGTTTCAGGTAAACTTAGCAATTTCCAAGGATGTATATGGTTATTTTTCAACCAGGGGGAGGGATAAGTATATAGGGGAGTTATATACATAGTTTTAGTAGGGGAAGGGTAAACAAATAGGGAGTTACATAATAAAGTTAGTAGTTAATATGATAATGATGAGAAAAAGTGCTAAGAATGATGTCTTAGGCTATCAATGGGGGAAAATGAATGATAGAAGAAGCGTGAGCATTCATTGAGTGAAGCAGATCTCCACCAAGGCAGATGATATGGAGAATGATAAATCTAAGAGGTATCAAGCAGATCTTGACCTCTTTGGGGGAAGTTAGTGAGTGATTTGGGGAAAGAGGAAGAAGGGGAGTTAGACATGCCTCGCTTGAAGTCCTCCAACTGAACAACTGCCTTCAACTTGTGATATGATAGATATAACACTTGACAACATGAAATGGATCACAAGCCATGATTCTGCAACCACAAAGCTACCTACCTGACCTACTCACCTAGCATTTTCTCTTCTTTTTGGTTTGGGTGCACTTGAACTAGCATACCCAGCTTTTCACTCTTTTCTTCTTGCTGTGCTCCTATCTACTTCTACACTTATTTAAGCCAGGGGCTCAGATTAAGCTGTTGAGCACCCTTGTTTCTCTACCTAACTACAAATCTGCCAAGATTAAGCTGTTTGGACAGATGTTCATTCTCTATATTCTACAACATGAAATTGAAACCCAGGGAAGCCAAGATTAAGCTGTTTGGCCTTCCCATACTTGAAAACTGATCAAAATGGATTACTCATCAAGACTGGAACAAAGCAGTGGCATTTAGATTAGCTCACTTTCACGGATACTTCTTTGGCTGTCTGTATCAAATATGGAGCATTGCAGCAAGCAAAGTATGACATATTTGGCATGTAAAAATGTCGATCATGAAAGATGATTAACCTGCTGTAGCAGGAGGCTAACAAAGGGTAAGAAAGAACTGGTATGCAAATTAAAGAAGTCTCTGTATGGGTTAAAACGATCACCAAGGACGTGGTATCAGAAATTTGATACATTTATACGGGGACTTGGCTTCACTAGAAGCAAAGAAAATAACTGTGTGTATTTTATATTAATTCGTGACCGTGTTATTTATCTGGTCTTGTATGTGGATGATATGTTGTTGGTTGGAAATTACAAAGAAATTATCTAGGATTTGAAGACCCATTTGTCCTCCAAATTCGACATGAAAGATCTTGGTGCTACAAACTATATTTTGGGCATGGAAATTAAAAGAGATTGGACAAAGAGGAAGCTCTGGTTAAACCAGAGGAAGTACGTCGAGACAATATTGCAGAGGTTTAATATGCAAGATAGCAAACCGGTGAAGGTTCCTATTCCTATAGGTGTAAAGTTATCTGTTGAACAGTGTCCCAAGACATAAGAAGAGGAAGAGGACATGTCCCCCATTCCATATGAAAGTGTAGTTGGTAGCCTGATGTATGCGATGGTCTATACTAGACTAGACATTACACATGTAGTGGGAGTATTGAGCAGGTTTATGTCAAAACTAGGGAAGGAGCACTGGACAACAGTGAAGCGGGTTTTCAGGTATTTGCGTGGCACTAGTGATTATGGTTTGTGCTACCAAGGAAGACCAAGATTGGACAAATTGTTGGATATTCATGGCTTTTTGGATGCAGACTGGGTTGGAGATCTAGATCAGAGAAGATCTACAAGTGGGTATGTGTTCAACCTATTTGGAGGTGCAGTCAGTTGGATGAGTAAGAAATAATCTATAGTGGCACTATCAACTACATAGGCAGAATACATGGCAACCACTCATGCAAGAAGGAAGTAGTTTAATTGCAGAGATTGTGTTCAAGTATGGTGTTAGTATAGGGAGCTATAAGGATAGATTGTGACAGCCAAAGTGAAATTTTCTTGGCAAAGAACCCTGCATATCATTCAAAGACAAACCACATTGATGTTCAGTATCACTTTGTGAGGAATATGATAGAAGACAAAAAGGTGTTGCTGGTAAAGGTGGACACTTTGAAGAATATTGCAGATGCATTGACAAAATTTGTGAGCTTTGAGAAGTTCTCTTGGTGTAGAGAAACAATGGGCGTTGCAGGGCTGGATAAATGACTAAGCTCTCTTGTGGCCCCCTGTGGAAAGAAAACAACAAGTGGGAGAATGTTGGGTTGTGTTGTATTATTTACACGACTAGCACATGTAGTTAACTGGGGGGTTAGAAGGGGAGCGGAGCCCCCCCTTCTTTTCATCGATTGCATAGCGGGGGGAGTCACAGGGGGTTTGAGGGGTGCAGGTAACCCCACTCTATGGGTTCTGGGGCTGCGCCCCGGAAAATTTTGTTTTTGGACCCTATATTAGGTTGGGCAGACCTACCTATGGTTTTGTGCATGATTTTTCACACATGGTTTTGGACGTGATGGTTTTCAATCCATGGTTTTGGACACGATGGTTTTCAGTCCATGGTAGTGGATGCTTTGGCATGTATAAATATGCTTTGTAACATTGAAAGGAACATAATGAAAAATCAACCTGGTAGTCCCGGTTTTGGGATCTAGGGGAAAACCTCTGTGTATATGTGTTTTATGTGTTATGCTCTCACATTGTTTATTTTATGTGTTTTAGAATTCGTATGTAGGTAATTTCTGTATGGGGTTAAAACCTACAAGCATGAGGAGAAATATGTGACTCATGATCTTGATTTGGAAACTATTCTTCATGCCTTGAAGATGTGGGGGCATTATCTTCTTAGCAGGAGGTTTGTATTGATAAGAAATCATAGTGGGTTGAGATACTTGTTTGACGAATCGAATCTGAATGTCAGGTAGGCTCTGTGGTTGGCCACAATCAGTGAGTTCACCTTTGAGATCAGATATATTAAAGGTAAGGAGAACAGGGTTGCAGATGCCCTCAGTAGAAGAGTGAAAATGAACCATGTTGCAGTGGTGAGCCTATATGGGACAAATTTACAGGATCATATCTTACAGGAAGGATAATAGAATGATAGGTAGAGAGAGCTTAGGCACATGTTACCGTAGAGTATAGGTGTTCAGGATGTGGACTATCATCTCACGACAGATGGTTTGGTGAGATTCAGAGGCAGGATTTATGTGTCGGATGATAGTGGGCTCAAGAATCTTATATTGAGGGATTTTCATGTCAAGCCATATTCAGGTCACCCAGGATATCATAAGACGTGGAAAACAATGAAGAAGTTCTACTACTAGCCGAATCTGAAGAAGGAATTGGCAGAGTGTGTGGTGATATGTTTGGACTGTCAGCAAGTGAAAGCAAAGTGTAAGAATCCAAGTGGGTTTCTTAAACCTATTCCGATTCCATAATGGAAATGGGAGGTCATTTCCATGGATTTCATTACAGATCTTCTGAGGACATCAAGGAAACGTGATTCTATCATGGTTGTGGTCGATAGTTTGAGCAAAGTAGCTCAATTCATTCCATTGAAGACTACTTATTCAGCTAGTGAGGTGGCACAAGTCTTCATTAGGGAGATAGTGAGGTTGCATGGTTTTCTAAAGAATATTGTGTCAGACATGGATTTTAAGTTCACTTCCAAGTTTTGGAAGGAGTTATTTTCAGCTTTGGGGATAGAGTTGGCCTTCTGTACAACTTATCATTCGTAGACAGATGGATAGCCAAAGAGGGTCAATAGGATTATGGAGGATATGGTGAGGATGTATGTCATGCACCAAAATATTATATGGGAGGAGTACCTTACATTGGTCGAGTTTGCTCACAAAAATGGATATCAGGTGTCACTGAGGATGAGTCCATTTGAGGCACTTTATGGATGAAGTTGTAATAATCCCATTAGCTGGAGTGATCCAGTGAACATTGGGTTGATAGGACCAGACATGTTGGCATAAATGGAATTGGAAATTCAAGTTATAAAGAAAAATCTAAAGGTAGCATAGGACCAACATAAAAGTTATGCATATTAGCACAGGTTGTTTAAGGAGTTTCATGTTGGGGAACATGTGTACTTGCGCATAAAGCCCAAGAAGAGCTCATCGAGTATTGGATCATGTGCCAAGTTGGCACCACAGTATTGCGGGATTTTCGAGATCCTTGAGAGGATTGGATTAGCGACCTATAGGGAAAATTTTAAGGGTGGAAAATTATCTTGAAGTTTAAAAACATTGGTGAATCTCACCAGTCACTAAAATGCGAACTATAAAAATGTTTATTGATGTATTTGTAAAAGTATTCAAATTTATGATGATTTTATATATACTCTCTATATAATGTTGGCGATTTTTCAAGTAAAATATTTTTATATTTTAAAATTTGGGCGAATATTTTTTATAAAAAAATTGAAATCAACGAATCTTTTCTTTGGAAAAATCATGGAAAATTAGCCCACCTGCGAATATTAGCCCCTAAAATTTTCCATGGTGGCCTACATACTTGCACTACCTCCAATAATGAAAGTCTATGATGTTTTCCATGTTTCATTTCTTAAGAGATGTGTAAATGATGTTCATCATGTTATTGATTGGTCTGTATTGTAGGTGGAACCAGAAGGATAAATCCAGCTGAAACCTTAGTGCATATTGTAGTGGAAACGACTCATGCTCTAGAACAAGGCAATCAAGCAGGTTAAAGTGTAGTGGAAGCACTTTGGGCCCAATGAAGAGACATGGGAAATGGCTTATCAAATGTGGGCTATGTATCCATCATTGTTTGCCGGTGGATGCAAATGAATTTTTGGTATTTGTACATATTTATGTATGGTTTTTATTGTAAATACCACAATGAGCTGTGTTATAAAACTCTAATAAGTGGTATGGTTGTTATGTTGTCATGTTTGTCATGATGGTTTTCCTTTTGAGCAGGTTGTTCATTGTAAACACTGTAATGAGCTGGGTTATAAAGCTCCATGGTCAGTATGTTTTGGTTTTCAGTGGTTTTGTTGGTTGTAGGTGTCATAAAACACCAAGGATGGTGTTCCCCATAAGGGGGATGGGTCTGTAACAACCCTGGGTTAAAAGTCCATGTAATAAAGTTAATAAAGGAAAAATAATATCAAGGTCATGGGACACTTATTCCAAGCTGAATGATGGGCAAAACATCCTAGTTGGCATTACTTGCTATGTATTTTGGCTAAGGGGAAATTGGAAAAGACACGGGACACTTATTGTAAGCTGAATGTTGGGAAAAACATCCTAGTGGGAATTACTTGTTGTGTATTTTGGCTAAGGGGAAATTGGAAAAGGAAATGGCAAAGGCTTTGAAAAGGAAAAAAGGTATTTATTGGCATTTATTTATGAAAATAAAGGAAATTAGGATAAAAGGGAGGTGAAAGGTCACAAGTTGCATGTGAGCAGGAAATTGAACGAAAATTAAGGGAAATGAAGAAATTAGAGGCATCAATAATAAAATTACATCAAAGCATCAGTTTGGGGCCTTTTGTGAGTTCAGTTTTGGAATTAGTCTCAAAGAGGAGAAGATCACCAAGAGGAGAAGGAAAGAAAGCAAGTAAAGGAATAAAAATGAAAGAAAAGGAAAGTCACGGAAAGCAAAGGAAAGCAAGGATCAAGAAAGGAAAGGTTGGATCAAGAAGATTCAATAAGAATACTTGCATGTAATAGGTTGAATGTATGATTTCCTAGTTGGTTTTGGCATGCATGTCATTTTCATGTGTGTATTTGGTTTCTTTGTTTTTATTGGAATGGGTTTTGCCGGGTTTCGACAGTGGTTTTAGCCTTGCCTTGCCGTTTCCAAATAGCCATGGTGTGATGGGATTCATTCTTGGTTGACCTTTGGATTGCCAGAAGGTTTTAGATTTGGGTGAGGTGGTCTCAGGAAAATCTAAAGGGGTGGGGGTGGAGGTGGTTTTCTCTAGGAAGCCCTCAACATGTGGGTGGAGACAAAAAAATCCTCAAGGGATGGTGAAGGAATTCTGAGGAATCCTAGCTTATTTGGGTTTTGTGATCTTGGGACCAGTTTAGGTGAGATCACCATATGGTGATGGTGGACATGGTTTAACCTATGGATTCCCTTGGTTGTTTATGGATTGGTTTATCCTATGAGATCCCACATTCATGCTTCGAATATGGCATGGGGGTGATTGGTTGGAAGAAATATTTGGTTCAAACAATCTACGGTCAGGTGGTACGTGGAAGTCCCTCACATGGCTGCATTTTTCATATGGTTAATAAGAGCTAAGTTCCTCTTGTTTCGATGAGTAATTATACTTGTTATTATGTGGCTTTAATGGATGTTCTATCATTGTTATCTACCTAGTTATATGATAGATTTGAATATGGCTCATAGATTCCAGTACGGCTCTTATCACATTTTAAGTAATGAATGTCTAATTAATGAATGCATGACATAATTGGTGTTATGACAAATATTGTGAGAAGGCATCGATCCTTCTTGGTAAACCTCAAATAAGTTTAAAATCCCTATATTTAGATATGCATTCATGACCTGTAGATTGCATGTTTACCATGTGTTTGACAGAACTTTTTTCCTCGTTGGGAGCGGCCAGGTCAAGTCCTTGTTCAATTTTTTGGTTTAGAGCCTTTGTTTCTATGTTATTTATCATTTTTTTGTTCAATTTTTTGGTTTAGAACCTTTGTTTCTATGTTATTTATCATTTTTGAAAGTTTCACTAAGTTTTGGGAAGAGACCTGAGTCCTAGACATGAAAAGGTGGCCTAGAATTCGGGGTTGCTGACACATAACTAACTAGAAAAGTCCATAGTCACTGGGAAGCAGGCCTATGAGAGCGACTGGAGGCTTACAACCGCTTGGAGGCATTTTCAAGGGAGAAACTAAGGCTCTAGGTCAGTGAAAAAGAGAATTAGATCAGGGGTTGGATACATGGAGGGTTTGGGTAACTCCTGGAGGTCTTGTAATCCCTGATGGAAGTCAACAAGGTCTTAAGTTGCCGACTCCATTTCCTTAAGGTCATATAGGAGGTTGTGTCTTATCATATTGATCCTCAGCTCATGTTACCCCGGGAATATTGGTGAAAGTGGGTAAATGTGGGAGGAGACGGTTAAATGTTGTTTGGAAGAGTGTGGAAAAATATCACCCATAGAAAATTTTAGGGGCGAATGTTTGCCCTTTGGAGAAATTAAGGGGTTTTAAATTTTTAGTGGGCGAATATTTTGTATCATAGTACATTTTTACAAATCACCTCAAATAGCCCACCTTATTTTAAGGGAGAGGGTAAAAAAGGTAAATTTAGCCCTTGAAATTAGGAGTTACAACCTTCCATTGGCCCATTTTCAAGAATAGGTTTTATTTAAGTGAATCCTATGGGCCAAAGGCCAAAATACCTTATTTATAAAAGAGGTATGGTAAATTAATAAAAATTTAAATAAATGAGAGGTATGGTAAATAAATAAAACTTTTTTTATATTTACTCCATAAGTCACCTTATATACATGCAAGGGTGTAGACAAATAAAAATATAAGTAAAGTGGAGGTATGGTAAATAAATAAAACATCTTTTTATACTTACTCAAAAGGTATGGTAAATAAATAAAAATATAAATAAACTAGACGCATGGTAAATAAATAAAACCTCTTTTTATATTTAGTCCATAACACTCGTTCTATTTATGAAGGCTCAATAAAGAGATTTTATTTAAGTGAATCCTATGAGCCAAATACCATATTTGTAAAAGAGGTATGGTAAATTAATAAAAATACAAATAAACGAGAGGTATGGTAAACAAATAAAACATTTTTTTATATTTAATCCATAAGTCACCTTATATTTACAAACACTTAAAAAATGCGTTATATTTAGGTGAAACCTATGGGAAAAATACTATGGGACAAATACCATGGACTAGATTGTTATTAATACCATGCAAAAAAACATTATTAACCCTAATATTAGTATTAATAAAAATAAAAATGGCACATGGTATTGACCCATGGTATTCACCAAAATGGCACATGGTATTGACCCATGGTATTCACCAGGAATGTAGCCTATTTAAATGGGGGAATTAAACCAGCATAGATCCATCTTTACTCTGGATCTACTAACCCCCGAGAGGTATCAAATATCGTGATATGCAAACTAGCACAGAGTGAAAACATATTTGATCCGATCAAGAGTAAAAATGGATGTTGTAATTTAATGTATGTTAAACATTTTAGCTTGGTTAAAATAAAAAATAAAATAAAAATCAACTATAAATTTTATTAATTTTTATAAATTACTAATAGTAATTTTTAAGCTCCAAGTTTATGATAACCCATGGTATTGATCCATGGTAATACCATGGTATTCATGTGAGCATAGACTATTTAAAGGGGAAATTCTATCATCTTAGATCCATCTTAATTCTGGGTCTAACTGCTCAGAGGGATAAATAGATTTCATCCCCCTAAGAGTGGTAGATGTGGAGTTAAGATGGATATAGCTTGGTTTTTATGATAATGAAGATATTAAATAGACTTAGGAAATTATATTGTAAAAACATCTTAAGGTGAATGGTTAAAGCATAGACATTGGACAAGTATATTTGTATACTTCTGTTTTAAACTTAAACAAATCTAGGGCTAAAAGGAATGGATTGATTGCACTAGTCATCCTTCTATAACTTTCCAACATATGCTGGAGTAAACAGATTGTAATTTGGGTAATTTTTCTAATTATGAACAGGAACATACTTGCGTATTGGCAGGGTGGTTACGAGGTCCCTAGAAGTGATGAATTTGAATTTTTCTTGGTTTTATATATAGTATTAGGTTTTTTCTCATGCTTTCTGTGAATGGCACAGGTGAATTTTATCCTACACCCACTAGGTTATCGATATGTAATTTCGATAATTTTGATTTCAAAAGATATTTTAAAGAAATGCAATGATTTCATTTGTGTATTCAATAAACACAAGATTTTATAATTGAGTAAAATATTCGCCATGCCTGGTGAGAGATTCGCCAAAAAATTATATATACATATCATATTATTGATAAAATCGCCTTCCATTTTTCCTATATACCATGGAGATTCGCCCATTTATTATACATGTAAATTTAGGGGGGGTTCTTAAAATAGCATCCAAACCCCATTGGTGAAAGGGTTCTTCGACTTTTACTGGTTGTAAAGGAGTGATTTCTCTTCTCTCTCTCTTGACACACCTTTGACATAGCATCAGAGAATTTTTGAGGTAAAAAATGGGCCTCAACTTTATAAGAATCAATAGGATTCAATATGATGATGTCAACCATAGGGATGATTCACCATTTTTGGAGTAAAAACGTAACAAGACAAAAAAAAATAAAAATAAAAAACTATTTTTTCAACTCGTATTTTCCAGTTATCTCCCTACAATTTTACTCAAATTTCGAGCGGGAGCACTTTATGGACATGGAATTTAATTTTGCATCCAAGGACTACCCATGTTGCATACCTCTGAAGGACCCTACTACACAAAAAATGTGAAATACATGAAAAATGTGAAATACATGAAAAATGTGATTGCAATAATGTTTATTTATTTATTTATTTATGTATTTCACATTTTTCGTGTAGTAGGGTCCATTGGAAGTATGCAACATGGGTTAAAGTTTGCATCCAACGAGTGCTCCCTCTCGAAATTTGAGTAAAATCATAGGGAGACAAGTTGAAAATATGAGTTGAAAAAACAGTTTTTTTTCCCCAACAAGTGCTCCCTCTCGAAATTTGAGTAAAATCATAGGGAGATAAGTTGAAAATATGAGTTGAAAAAGCAGTTTTTTTTTTCCCTCCAAAACTTGATGAGGTAATCTAATATTATTTTATTATTTCCACTATTATTTTATAATATTCCTTAGGTGGCCCATTTTAGACCTCAAATTATCTCTAATGAGGACATTTTCTAGCATAAACATGTGCGTGTCTAAAAAAAGTAGCCCAATAATATTCTACTCAAATAATTTTATGTGCCATGGTATCACTAGCAAAGTCACCTCTAGCCAATCCATCATGGATTTCAACTAAAAAAATTTCCGCCTTTGGTGATTCCAGCATCATAATACGACTCCATTATGATATTTTATAAAAATGATGCAATTTATCAATTGATATTAAGCTTATTTGAGCATGATTGCACAAATATACTTGGTTTATAACTCAGAGGGTAAGGTGCCTTGTTCCAAATATTGCCTCAATTCTTTGTACTAGGAGGAGTCAGAAACAGACCCATACAAAGTATATGAATTATACATTTCAATTTCATTGTCCCAATCTTCACCGTCTTCTGCTTTGGGGTCCACGGCGTGTGCATTCAATTTACACAACCCATTACCCTTAATGGTATGTGCAAGTTTGAATTCTAGGTCATCTTCTTGCAATAAATTCATCCAATTTCATCTTCATTCTCCAAGCTCTTTATGTACAAATAACGTTCGAATTGCAGGATGGGGAACAATTAATTTAACATGGCTTTTCAAAATATAAGGTCTGAAATTCTTTACTTCTTTGAAAACATTGTAAGCACGTTTTCCAATATAGGGATAGTTTAATTCATATCCATGCATTCTCGTGCACATAAAAGATATGGGTCATTCATTCCCTTGCTCATCCTTCTGCGTTAGCATAGTTGCAAGAGATAAATATGAGGTAAATGTGTATAACATGAATTCTTTATTAAAATATAAATTGTACAAAGCGAGAGTCACAACAATAGCTTCCTTAATGTTTGTGAAGGCTTCATTTTCTTCTTGATTCCATTAAAATACAACATCCTTCTTGATCATATCTTGTAGAGGTTTTACAATTTGCACAAAATCTTATACAAATTTTCTAACAAAGTTGATCTTTCCTAAAAAGGATTGTTTTTGTTTGGATATGGAATCTGTGTAATAGATTTCACTCTCTTGGGGTTGACAATAATTCATCCCAAAAGATAAATTCCTTTAGATATTGTGAAGATACTCTTATTGGAGTTTAATGATATTCCATATTTTCAACAATGTTAAAAAATTTGTTTGAGATGAAATCAATTATCTAAACACTTCTTAAAGAACATCATGACATCATCTAGATAGGAAACTACACTTTTCCTGATCAACCCTCTAAAATCTATGTCTATGACACACTAGAAAGTGGCTCTAGCATTTACTAATCCAAAAGGTGTGCTCTTGCAAGTGAATGTGCCTCATTTAGTTTTGAAAGTTGTCTCAAGCAATCTGTATCATATATCAAGACTTGATTATATCATGAGAAACTATCTAATAGGAAAATAATCTTAGAACCTAATATTGTTTGAAGAATATACTCCATAGATGGGACACGATGGTTATCTTTGTTAAAGGCTCGATTCGAATTATGAAAATACACACATAGACAAATTTACCCTAATTTATTTCTCATAGGAACTAGATTAGAAACCCAGTTAAAGTGTCTTACTTTTAAGATGATCCATGCATCCAATAATCTCTTCAACTCTTTCTGGATAAGAGGTTCTAAAGTTGGATGCATTTTACACAACTTTTGGTGGAAAGGCTTGACACCCTCTTTGATGAGAATGACATGTTGAATAATTTGGGCATAATACGTCTTCATATCATCATTCGTCCAAGAAAACACATCTAATTAACTCTTGAATAATTGTATGAATTCTTGTCATTCTACTTCAGTGAAAAAGGTACCAAAATTGACATACTTGGGGTCATATTTAGTACCAATATTTACTTGTTCATGCCTCAGTGTGGAACATTGATTTTTGGTATTTAGGGGCCCTTTAAAGAAATTATGTAGGTCATACAACTTCTCTAATGTGATTACTCCTTTAGGCATAGGTTTTCGTTTGTGTATCTTCATCTCATTTCCAAGGATTGTTCATGTTCGTCTTCATCACTAGTTGCATCTTTGAACATATCCAAATTTGTAATAAACTATAGAATTTGTTCATTATCATTGGAAACTCTAATATTAGTTACATTATTAGGTACAATAGGTTTATAAACTAATTTCACAGAAAAACCATTTCTTAAAAGAATGAAGTGAGTTGTTGTGTTAATGTTATGAAACTAGCTCAAGAAAAGATAGAAAAGATAGATCAACGCCTTAGAATTCAGCCTCTTCGAGGGGGCAACCTCCTTTACATTACATAAATGAACAATTCTTGGATGATTCAAATGAAAAAACCTCCTTTCTATATATAGGAGTCTAAGGAGTCACAATATAATCCAGCCGACCTAACAATAATAATATAAAGCCACAAAAATAACAATAGAGGGATTCTATGGGGCACAATAATAACAATATGGGGGTAATAGGGGCACAACAATATTAATAAGGGGTATAACTACAATAGTAATGGGGTAATCACTAGTATTATAGGGACCCAACATGCCCCTCTCCTTCAAAAAAGTGTTGTCCTCAATGCTTGAGTAGTTCTGGATACTTCTGCATAAAATTCTCATCCTCCCATGTGGAATCTTCAGCGGATAAGTTCTTCCACTTGATAAGATACTCTGAAATTGATCGATTTCGTAGCTGTCGAGTTCTTGTTTCTGTGACTGCTTCCGGTTCCAATATAATTTTTCCTTCCTCGTCAAGTTCTGGCAATATTGTTTGAACTGGGAGCTTGTCGCCTATAACCTTCTTTAAACATGAAACATGGAAAACTGGGTGCAATCGAGAAGCTGCAGGAAGCTCCAATTTGTATGCCATAGTACCAATCTTTTGCAACACCTTGTACGGACCATAATACTTTGGTGATAATTTATTATCCTTCTTAGCTTGCTTGAGGGACATTTGCTTATATGGTTGTAGCCGTAGGAATACCCAATCACCTACATCAAAACTTCTTTCACTGCGATGTTGATCTGCCTGTTGTTTCATTCTATTTTGTGCCAACACGAGGTTATCCTTTAAGAGTTGGAGGACTTGTTGTTGATGTTCGATGTGATGTTCCACTGCCTGAACCTTAGAATTTTCTCTTAAATATGATGTGATGGATGGTGGTTGATACCCATAAAGTGCCATAAATGGGGTCATTTTTGTTGCTGTATGGAAGGAAGTGTTATACCACCATTCAGCCAGAGGCAACCATTTGACCCATTGTGTCTGTTTATCAGATACAAAGCAACGAAGATATCCTTCCAAACATTTGTTTACTATCTCAGTTTGCCCATCAGATTGAGGATGATAAGATGAGCTATGAGCTAACTGAGTACCAAGACAAGAAAATAATTCTGTCCAAAAATTTCCAGTGAAAATGGGATCTCTGTCACTTACAATAATCTTTGGGTTTCCATGTAGCTTTTGAATTGTTTCCATAAATGCAGTAGAAACTGTACTGGCTTTAAATGGATGTGATAATGCACAAAAGTGTGCATACTTGGTAAGTCTGTCAACTACCACCATGATGACACTCTTTCCCTCAGACTTGGGTAAACCTGTGATAAAATCCATTGAAACCTCCTCCCAACGTTGGCTTGGAATGGATAAAGGTTGTAATAGACCCGGTGTCTTAATTGTTTCAACTTTATTTTGTTGGCAAACCAAACATTCCGCCACAAACTTTTGAATATCTGATTTAAGGCCATCCCAAAAAAATTCCTTCTTAACCCTGTGGTAAGTTTTTAAAAATCCTGAGTGCCCTCCTAAGGGAGAAGTGTGCAATTCCATAAGAATCTTTTGTTTTAGCTGGGAATTCTTACAGAGGTATAAGCGATCTTTGTACCATAACGAATCATTTTGCCAGCTAAATGTATCAGACGTACTGGAATCTTGTTGTAACTTTCGAATAAGTGCCCACACTTCTTCGTCATTCTTCCATTCCTCCCTTGCTTCGTTTATCCAATCTGGTTGGATAATAGAAATGGCGCACAACAATGCTTCCACATCCTCATCCTTTCTTGAGAGTGCATCTGCCACCACATTTTGCTTCCCTTTTTTGTAGATGATTTCAAAGTCATAACCCAACATCTTTGTGACCCACTTTTGTTGCTCTTCAGAGGATAATCTTTGTTCTAAAAAGTATTTAAGGCTATCATGATCCGTTTTTACCTTGAAGTGTCTTCCCATTAGGTAGGGTCGCCATTTCTTAAGTGCATGGAGTATTGCCAACATTTCCTTCTCATAAATAGCTTTGCTTAAAAACTTTCCCTTGATTGGACGACTTTCAAAAGCAATGGGTCTTTCATCTTGCATTAGAACAGCACCAATTCCATTTCCTGAAGCATCACATTCCACAATAAAGGTTTTTGTGAAGTCCGGTGTAGCTAAGACCGGTGCTTGGCACATTGCCTCTTTAAGATGTTCAAAGGCCTTTGTTGCTTCCGGAGTCCATGAAAATGCATCTTTCTTCAATAATGTTGTTAGAGGTGCTGCTATTCTCCCATAATTCTTAACAAACTTGCGATAATACCCTGTCAACCCGAGAAATCCTCGCAGATGCTTTATGGATGTGGGGATTTTCCATTCCTTAATGGCTTTAATTTTGCTAGGGTCTACCTTAACTCCTTCATGAGATACAATATGACCCAAATATTCCACCTCCTGGACTCCAAAGAAACATTTGGATCTTTTTGCATATAATTGTTTCTCCTCCAATAGTTGTAGCACCCTGTCAACATGTTCAACATGATCCTTCCAAGACTTGCTGTAGATTAGTATATCATCAAAAAATACTAACACAAATTTTCTAAGGAATGGTTTGAAAATTGAATTCATCAAACCTTGAAATGTTGAAGGTGCATTGGTAAGGCCAAAAGGCATGACCAAAAATTCATAATGACCCTCATGAGTTCTAAATGCTGTTTTCGGAATGTCTTCAATCTTCATTCTGATTTGATGATATCCTGAACGAAGATCCAACTTGGTGAAGTAAATTGATCCATGCAATTCATCCAGTAATTCATCAATGACAGGAATGGGGAACTTATCTTTAATAGTGAGCTTGTTGAGCTCCCTATAATCCGGACACATGCGCCATGATCCATCCTTCTTGTGCACCAATACTACTGGAGCAGAGAAAGAACTTTGACTCGGTTGAATTATACCAGCCTCTAGCATTTCTGCAACCATACGTTCAATTTCACTCTTTTGGACATAGGGATATCTGTACGGCCTGATGTTTGGAGGAACACTTCCTGGAATCAGATGAATAGCATGATCATGATCACGCATAGGTGGGAGACCTTTGGGAGTCTCAAATACCTTGGAATGATTGTCCAAGACTTTTTGGAGATCTGGAGAAATAGATGATTCCGATGTGGAAACATCTAGCGAACATAATTGTGCAATTACACCTCTTTGCTCCTTTTTTAGAAGCTTTGTCATACCATTAGAGCTGATTATCTTTCCTGGTTTCCCTGCAATACCCCTTAATTCAACTTCCTTTCCTTCCACAGAAAATTTCATGAAAAGTTCTTGAAAATTAAAAGCTATTGTACCCAAGGATTGTAGCCATTGGACTCCTAGTACAACATCAGCACCTCCCATTGGAATGGAAAGCATTGGGCTAGTCAATACATATTCTCCCATGGATAGCTTGATATTATGGCACTTTCCAGAGCAATTTATTGTTCCTCCATTTGCAATCATCACTTGACACTCTGGTGCTGGATATAGGAAGCAATTCAATTCTTTTGCTACCTTACAATGAATAAAATTGTGGGTGCTTCCTGAATCAATCAACACTATTACCTTTTTCTTCTTGATTTGTCCTTCTATCTTGATGGTTTGAGGAGTGGTAATTCCCGCCAATGCATTACAAGATATGGTCGGATTTATTTGTTCTTCATCTAGGCTTTGTTCCTGGAGTATATCCTCTTC
Source organism: Pinus tabuliformis (assembly GCA_031772625.1). Lineage (NCBI taxonomy): Eukaryota > Viridiplantae > Streptophyta > Pinopsida > Pinales > Pinaceae > Pinus > Pinus tabuliformis. The sequence continues at coordinate 614,227,731 of CM062810.1, read as the reverse complement.
TTTTGACCTTTCTTGCTCCTTTTCTTCTTCCTCTTCACAATCTATGTAGAATAATTTCTTCTCAGCACACTTATGACCTTTAGTGTATTTGCTATCACAACTGTAACAAAGCCCTTTTGCTCTTTTTTCTTCCAATTGTTGTGGTGTCAACCTTATAGGTTGTGGAAGACTAGGGGCAACAACACTTCCGTCTTTATAGTTGTGAGTGGTATGCTTCCTGGTTGCCATAATTTTGCTTTCCATTTTTCTTGCTAACCTGAATGCCTTCTCTAATGAATCAGGTTCCCAAAGGCGAACATCATGTTGGATATTATCCTTTAAAGACCCTATGAACACATCAATCCTATGCTCCTCTGGAATATCTTTTACCCTTATGTTCAATTTTTGGAACTCCTCAATGTGCTCCATTATTGAACCCTTTTGTTTGAGACTTATCAATTGGCTAAAAAAAGTGTTGCTTTTTGTATCCTCATAATGTGCTATCAATTCTTCCGTAAAAATTGCCCAAGTGATAAATTGTTTACGAGAGCAAAGCCATTGATACCATACAAACTGATTTGGTTCCAAATATAAAGTTGCCATACGTACCTTTTGTGTGTTTTGCACATTATTGAGATCGAAGAATTGCTCCATCTGTAATATCCATGTGGCAGGATCCTTGCCATCAAACTTCCTCATATCGATTTTTGGAATATGGTGAGTCTTCGATCCAACATTAGCATCTATGGAATCATGATTAACATTTTTTTATTCTCATCATGAGTTTCCTTTAGTACCCTTTCACCCTTAGTGCCCATTTCTTGTAGCAACTTATTCACATTTATCTTCAATTCGTCCATGTCTGTCTTCAAATCTATCTTCAAATCATCCATCTTAGCTTCCACGTCAACCATATTAGCTTCTACGCCTTTATTTAAACAGTCCATCTTACCTTCTACTCCTTTCTTTAAACCATCCATCTTAGATTCTGTTCCTTTTTGTGTAAGGGACAGTTGTTGCACTTGGTCTTGTAATTTTGATATATCATGTTGCATTTCCTCCTCTTCTTCATGAGTCATGCTAGAGCCTTCAGGTTCCTTACTAGGTGTTTGCATTTTCTTTCGGGGCATCAGTTACCGATAATAATTCTCTACTATGCCCTTTGAATTCCTTCAAAATAAATTTTCAAACCAAGCTTAAGCAAAAATTTAAGAAAATCTACACACCTTTTTTCACTTTGTAGGAGCTCGATATTACCTCTGATGTATCTTTGTACCTTCCAATCCTCTAGTTCTGAATTCATGAGCTATAGTAGCCCTCTGTGTCCTCTTTTCAATGCCACAAGTCTGACCCAAATTGGATTCTCCAAGGAAGAGTTATGCGAAATCTCCCACAGTGACTTGATTATAGACTAGTTCAGTAGAGCGAACTTGTACGACGTTCCACGAGTCACTTTTTCGACCTTTGGATCTGAAAAAGGTATACAAGAAACTACAGTCCGTCCTCTTTCTGTACCTTCTTACGAAATTTCAATCCGATCCCCAGAGAGAAAGTTATGACGATTTTCCCCAGGTCACCTGTTTGGAATGTAATTCAGGAGTCTGCAAAAAGACCAACTTCCTCAGATCATATCTCCGAAAATATAGCGCGAAAAGCTCTGAAATTTAGACCCGAGGTTCAACGCGATGTCTTCTCAAATGGGTTTTTTTTTGCGACTTCTGAAACGTCACAGAAAAAAAGTTATAGCGAAAATGCCACAATGACCTGTTTGGAGCAGCGAAACCCTAGAATCCAAAGCTCTGATACCAAATGTTATGAAACTAGCTCAAGAAAAGATAGAAAAGATAGATCAACGCCTTAGAAATCAGCCTCTTCGAGGGGGCAACCTCCTTTACATTACATAAATGAACAATTCTTGGATGATTCAAATGACAAAACCTCCTTTCTATATATAGGAGTCTAAGGAGTCACAATATAATCCAGCTGACCTAACAATAATAATATAAAGCCACAAAAATAATAATAGAGGGATTCTATGGGGCACAGTAGTAACAATATGGGGGTAATAGGGGCACAACAATATTAATAAGGGGTATAACTACAATAGTAATGGGGTAATCGCTAGTATTATAGGGACCCAACAGTTAACTACGACATTAGTTGTAATGTTCATGGATCTAGGAACTAAGGAAACATTAAAAGTTGTAAAATATTATATGAGATGCCATACCTCTTGCTAATAATTATTTAGATGAAAAGATTAAAAAAAAGGATAGTATTTTATACCTATCTAGTGATGATCTTAGAATCACCAATGACTTTGATATATTCTAACATCAAGTCTATGGATTTTTTTACTCCAAAGATTCAAGCCCCGTATTCTGATTAATTATTTTGCAATCGAATTCCAACAACCATGAGATAAGTCTTTTGTTCTTTACTGAATCTAATAAGATACAACCTACATCGACTATGTCCTATGTTTTGGAACCATCATAATAAAGAGTCCAAATATTATTATTTATAGGTGCATTATTATTTACACTAAGGTTACTTACATCTATTAGACATTGTATATTGGCAGTAGTCAGGGTACAAGGAAGGAGTTTCGACTATTTATCAGATGGTATTGGTGATGGTCGGGTTGAATGACAACCAAAATCTGTCTCCAAGAAAAAATTTCCTACAGTTTCCTAAGCAAAACTTATAGGTTCATTGTGTTCCTCCAACTTTGCGACAATATACTTCATGTGAGGTTAATTATCTACCCTTATTTGATTATTATTACCTTTTAAAGGAAGTAAAAAATGAGACCAATTAGTTGCAAAGCAACCTTGTAGCTTCTTAGACCAATCTTGGTTCAATATCAAACCATAAGCCTCAGGTATGTCTACCACAATGATGTCAATAACTTGGTGAACCCTTAGGTTAGATGAAAATATAATAAGTATATCATTAAGTTCACCAAAAAATTTCACCTCAATGCTATCCAATTATATAACCTTAATGTTGGTTTTCTCTAGGAGAACATTTATTTTCTTACAAACTGATAAAGAAATAACATTTGTTGAGGCACTAAAGTCCACTAAAAAATTATGCACATTATGATTAAAAATTTGAAACGTAAGAATGAATGATGGCGTTTGAGATCTTGAGCATGCTTTGATACTTACAACATTAATTACAACCTTATCACAATTTGTAGCTTTTTATTGGGTAACTGATACTAAATTATTAGAATTAGAAGATGTGGAAGCATATTTACTTTGTATAGCAGGTGATTTGAATGTCTTAAGCAACAATTCTCTCTACTCTTGAAGATTACATAAAGCATAGAGAGAGACATTGACCCTTTTTTTATTCATATCATCAATCACATTATACACCATTACATTACCTTCGGTCTTATCCTTATTTGTATTGGTTAAAGGTAGAGTTGGGGTAAAATTCACAGTTGACTCAAGCTATTTGGAATTTTCTTTAGTATTCCCCATTACATTCTTGGTTTTAGAAGTTAAGTTTTGATTACTAGTTCAAGGAGGAAATATTTTCCCTGAGCAATGATTTTCCCTTCTCTTGAGGACTAGGGTCGATCACATGTCCTTTACTACACAAGTTAAAAGACTTAGTAGCTTTAGTGGGTTCAGTCTCTCTAACAAAAACTTCTTTTGTTTTCTGTGTTTCGTGATCAACCACCCAATAGCATAACAACATGGTTGACCCCGCATTGGATTCATCATCTGCTAGAGGGACTCCTCTTCTACCAATTTCTCTGTTTGACCTTCAAAATATTGTTTTTTTTTTCCAAGGAAAATAACCATAATTTCATTTCAACTTTTGAAAAAGGGAACAAAATTAAACTTTGCATATGCTAAGAGAATTCAAAATTTGTAGCCTTGCAACTCAGAAGTAGGTAAAAAACTAAAATTAGAAAATATAAAGGAGAAGATCAAGTGATATAAAAAGCCTTATATTCTCTTTCTTTCCTTCATTCTTTGAACCTTCTATCATCCCCATGCAGGATGGTCAATAGGAACCATTTCCAAATCATTCTCGGTCACCTCTAGTGGATGGTGTTTTTCAGAATATGAGATTTTTGAAACATGAACTCTCTTTGTGCCTACCATCCTATCTTCTTTTGTAGCCATCTCTTCATGATGTTCCTCTGCATGGGTTGGTTCTATTTTTTAGTTGTTCTACATATAAGGTGCATGCTCATCATGAACCTAGGTATTCATATCTTTTATCCTCCTTGGTTTCTCCTTCTTCATTTTCCAAGTAAATATGATCAATAGGTTTCTAGCCTTTTTTTAGTGTTTTTCTCCTTTTTCATTTTTGATGGATTTTTCGCCAAAGGGAATGAGTCCTAAAGATGTCCTGTTTGAAAAAACGTGTAACATCTAAATGGCATGTTTTCATAGTAAAAAAATTAAATCCATTGGAATATTTATGTTTCAACAAGATGCCTTCAAGAAGACCCTTGACATCCATGTTTTAACATCCATTTTTTTAAAGGAACCCAAATTGTTCCCAACACCCTCTAGAACCTTATGATGCCAAAAGGGAAGAGGGAGGTTTGAAAACCTCACCCAAACAGACATGTTTTTAATGACCATTATTGTAGAATCTAACTCTGGGAACCAAGGGGTGATGAAAAGCGTTTCTCTTCCCTAGCACCAAGGCCCTTCCTTCAAAACTTTTTGTAGATTTTCCTAAGAATTGAAGTAAACGATGAAAAACCTTTTGAACATAGGTAAATATCACAATATTTGGACAACGTCATAAAAAACCATTGATGTAAAGTTTCATACCTTGGCAAAAATCCATTAAATCTATAAATCACAACCTTTGATTGAAGAACTAAAAACAATTGATTTACCTCTTTTAAATTTACTTCAATCTAGCAGTTATTCTAATTTTTCCACAATATAAGGTCTTGGACTCAACTAGGACTATTCCATTGTAACGATACCTTTCCGCCAAGCCACCTCATTGTAAGAAATTGAATTTTTTGGGTTCCTAAAGCCTGAAGCACCTCCACGTAAACTCAAAAGAAATACAACAGTGGAGTTCTTAGTTATGTAGTAATCACACATCTGAGATAAAAAATGCATTGTCTTCCCTGCACGTATAATTTTTTGAATGGCTACCAGGATCCCTAAAAATTTCTCTGAGACTTGCATTATATCTGTCACATACTCCTCTTCTGAGACCCAAATCATGATTGAGGTCTCGTTTGGAGCCTTTAAGAAAAGTTATAAAGCTTTCACCTTTTTTTTTATTGACCTCGAGTAGAATTGATTCGTCTATCTTTATTAACAACCCCAACAAAGGATAACAAAGGGTTTCTCAATTAGATATTATATGATTCGAGGGTAATGGAAGGGGAAATATATTGGGAAAAATACTGAGAGGGATGGGTTGAATCAGTATTTTAAACTCAGTTTAAATTTTCATTTCTTATTCTGATTTTTGTACACTGCTGTCATTCAGGAAACCAACCTATGTACACGACTGTGATGAATATAAACAACATATATCCAAATAACTAATTTATCAATTAGTTCATTAATTGTTCATCCTTAACCAGAGCATCATTACTTCATTATTCATTCATTAAGCAGAAACCATGAGCAGTAAAGAACAAATAGATCATCAATACTCAAGAAACATATCAACACACATGAACACTAGGATTTTAGGTGGAAACACAATGTGGAAGAAAACTATCTTCATTGTCATCTCTATCTTCTTCTTTTATTATAAAGGAAAACATCTTACAATCTTGTATTGGCGCAGACTCATACCAGTATGCAAGCACCCACCTGCAGAAGGCTACAACCTTCTCTCATTCTCTAGCACCCATTGGAAGGGAGCTCTAACCCCCTCATCTTGTTTATCATCTCCTACTGAAAGGGAGATCCTACCCCTTGCACAAATTCTCTAGCTACTACTGGAAGGAATCTTTGACTTCCTCATTGAAGGCTCCAACCCTCAACACCTCTTGTGGACCACGTTTCATAATATTTCATACTGGATCAACCTGAATCAACACATCAAACCCATAGGCCACCTTTCATTATATTTTTAGACTGGACGCACTTCCATCTTTAAGCTCAAACCAAAATAACAATTCTGAAACCAATCATTGAATCAATTCACCCAATCACTGAACTAATTGAAAAAATAAATCAATCACTAGATCTCAATCAACCAATGCAACTAGATCAAACAAATCCATATCATATCATATCAATACACGAGCACTGATAAGTATACTAGAACATATACTGTTCATCACATAAACTTAATGTTGTCACTGCAAACCCTGATTAAACACATGTCAGAATGTATATGTTACTTTTCTGAAGAACATCCACGTATGTATGTGCTTCCCTTGAAGAAGACCTGCGTACAAATGTCAAATTACTGATACCTGAATCTGAATCACTGTAACATTGAATCAATCACTGAATCTTATACTGAATCCATCATAGATCACTAAATCAAATACAGATCAAAATACAGTAGCATCATCACTAATCAACATTCCAAATCAATCCCATCAGTACTGTCAAACACAGATTATTATGAGAGAGACATCATCAACAAACAAAAACAAACATAACAGAACTGATCAAATATCATCAACAACTCATAATGCTAAACCCTAGCATGTATACATGACTTTTACAAATCACATCAGTGTATGTATGCACTTTCCATTCACAACACCTGCGTACATATTCTCAATTTTCACAGAATATATACGCAACCACTTAGAAGATGATTCATGTATGTATGCAACCTTTCATAGGAAAACTAGTGTACGAATATGAAATCACTAAGTCAAACCTTTGCTGCAACCACAACACATATTGCGCATACTTCACCTTCACATATCCACATCAGAGCATTATTATCATCACAAATCTATCATTGTTAGCTATAATCACAAAAAGATCAAGCAAGCATATTCATTACTATTCTTTTAGATCTATCAGATCTGAGCCTCTTCCATGCTCCTTGGTGCACACCTGTTTTAGATCATATTACACATTAATAACCCATTACATGCACACTTAACACTTTGATCTCTGTCTCCTTATATAACTTTAGCCTTAGCCAATAACTTAGGCCAATCCCTTAGTAATGCCATAAGTATTCTTTGAAAAGATCAGGTATCCATTGACGCACTCATTACTATGTGCCAATACCATGGTAAAAGCCCCTAGTATTCATAATTCCATGGTGTGTATTCTATACACGACTTCCCTTCACCACACATGTGTATGTATGCATTATTGCTTCACATGACCCGTGTATGCTTTCTCACACTTTATATTTTCGATCCATTTGTCTCTGAACTAGTATTCCTTTGCTCTTATCACCTATAGCCTATGCATAACCATCATGTTGAGATATCTATCAAGTAGGTTTCCATCAAGGACAACACATTAGCCATAATGCCAACAATCCCCCCCTTTGAACTTGATGGCAACTAATTTTGTGTTTTGTCACCACCTCCTGTAAATACCTATAAATGCATCTGTAAACACACCAAGCTTCTCTCCCAAGACATCTCTCCAAGATTCTCTCCCCATTTTACATCAAGGGAGAAGGACTAACCAATGTTGAATGAATATTTATCTTCCCCTGTGTAGTGAGGATCACTGTAGGGCTGATTTTCTTGAAGATAAAGACTATATACTAACCATGCTCCCCTTGAGCATATGCTGAAATTTATGAAGATATACAATAAAAGCACAAGACTTTATGACTCAATCAATTATGACATTTCCTATCACCAATGAATCATGCCTACATCAATCAACCAACATAGTGGGGTTACATATTTGACTCACCATTACATAAAATGCCCAAAATAATGGGATTACATTCATAAATGACTTGACCCCAATAGTCCATACTTGACTGAATTTTACAATGATTTACAACATGGGTCTTTAAATGACATTTACATCAAGAGATATATATGAAATTTATGACCAAAGACAAGAACCTCAATAGTGAGGTAGCAATACCATGATAGTCATCAACAACCATCATACACCATATAGGAACCTGCAACATGAGCATCTGATCACAGCAACATAGACAACAACATGAACCTCCTCATCATCATTACGTAGGATAATGTAGTCATCATTATGTGACCAATTGTGCAATGTTTCCAATCATCACCAAGTAGTTGTAGAAACACCATATCAATAAACATCCTCTTGACTTCATGTGACATGCCTTTTCCAGATAAAGGAAGAGTTATAATTAGCAATATCAATGCCATCATATTATCTTCATGCATCCATCAAAGACAATAAGAACCTTCAACATCAATAATGACCATAATGTATACTTCCTCAACATGCAACTTAAGTAATCATCAGTAAGATCCCTATCCACAATCCATCCATCATTGATAATCCATGACATAGTGACAACAATTTGTATATATCTTCTCATCAATGAGAGATGCCAACAACAACGAGTAAATCATGAACTCATCATCAACCAATTGTAGCATAAGATTGTGCAATCAAGCTCTGTGAGTAACTCATCTCCTTGATCTCATCTCATCAAGATCAGCATGCTCTCTTCACACATAGGAAGAGTCACAAACCTCAAGCAGCATATACGTCATCATATGCATCAATAACATGTGCGCAAACAAAGAATATCACATAGAACTGAGTAACAACATCATAGCAACTTTTCACATATAGCTCAAGCAACATATAGGCATCATCCATAACTTCACCATATGCATCATAGAAGACATAATGACAACAAAATATAAATGTCAACAAGTAGTGAGTGAATCATTAACCATAGCATGCACATCTTCTTCATCAAGTGTACGGATTCATCATCCAGGACTTCAGCATCATGTGTCTTCAGCAACATCAACTATACATCACCAATGATATATAATCATCATAAATCAATAAGTAATGCTCTAGACATCATAATGCCAACAATGCACTATTAGAAGCATAATAGCAAATGCTTCCCATGAACCTGTGCCAAATATTCATAGTCAAATTTTATTATATCCACTTCATCAATCAACAAATTCATCAAAGAACCAAAACAACAATGACACCTTGAAGTAACTCATGAACCATCATGAACCAACATCATTTCTAAGAATTATTAATAGTTTGCAACAAGTCAATATCAGAACACAAAAGCCAAATAATATATGATTGAAGCATATCATAAACTCCCCCTGAGTTTGTCCTGCTATTTCTTTATCTCAGAGAAACATATGTGACCATTTAGATCAATACTCATGTATATACACGACTGTCCTTCATAGTATCCACATACAAAAAATAAAATGATGAAATTTTCATGATAGAAGCTCCCCTCGAGCATATCATACCTATTCATATTTACTATTATTTCATCAATGCAATGTTAGCAGTATAAGCATCACAAAATAAAACAAACTAGAGAATTATCATCAAGATACTCATGCATAACTTCCCTTGAGATCATATACAATTGATCTTGTGGATCTGATAGTCATCATCTGTACTTCATGAGGTCATGTACCTCATATCACTTCTACAATCACTGTGAGAGGTAAGATTTTTAAAAAATGGACTGCAGTAGGGTCAATATTCCCTACATTTCCGATTGATGTTCCTTCTTACTCCAGGTTTGCTTGGAATTTCTAATTATGTGTTGGAACTTATCCCATCTACTGGTTATGTTCCAAATACTTGACTTGCAATCAGTGGCCTTACGTCCAAATGAGTTACAAGAGAAACAATATCCATAAAACTGTCATTTGTGCCTAGGGACTGATCTTGACTTTGATCTAGGAGATTTTATTTTAGATGTGTGACTTGATTCAATTTTCCTTTGAATAAAACTCTACTGGTATTTTTCATCACATTATGTATGTGAAGCCATGTGATTGTACCTAATGCAAGTTTTGATTTGAGGAAATCGTTGTTCATTAATAATCTTCTCTAGAGACTCAGATGCCTTTACCCATTTGTTGATATTCTCATATTATTCCTTTAGGGTCACAAATTTAGATTCTAATGTCTCACAATGTTTTTCTTTTTCTTGAAGTTGTCTTCTTATGCTTTCTGTTCTTCTATTGGTTGCTTCTAATTCCATGTTTAACATTTTTATTTCCTTAAGCATACTATTTCCTTTTGTTTCCAATTCTTCGTTTGCATTCTTGAGTTTATCATTATCTTTCAGTGCTCTCAATAAGTCATCTACTTCACAACTATTTGATTCATTAGTTGATTGATATTCAAGAGCCATAAGTACTTGGTAATTATTGTTAGAATATGAATATGAATTTTCCAAGTCATCAGATGTGCTATGACTTACCTCATTAGAGTAAAATATTTTCTTGTCAGAAAACTTATTTTTAGCAACATCCTTTCCATTCTCTTTATGATTTTCTTCATATGGAAATTTGGATGCATAGTGAACTAAATATTTAAAGGGAAGCTTACCTCTGAATTTTCCAGTTCCTACATGCAATTTCCTCATAAAGTTTGCTTCTTCCTCATTTTATATGTAGTTACTTGTATCTTTGGGTGATTCGTTCTCTTTCCCTTTATATGAGGATTTGAAAGCTACTTCTCTCATATATGATGGACCCCCATTTCTCATATCAAAGGCTGTTAGGATCCCATGGAGCTGTTCAACAGTGATACTCTTCAAATCCTGGATTTAATCAATAACAGAGACTTGGGAATCAAAATTTGGAGTTAGTGATCTCAAAATATTTTCAACAATAGTAGCATCCTTTATTTCATCACCAAGATTTCTCATTGAGTTAACAATCTCATCTATTCTAAGGAAAAAGTTTGCAATTATTTCATCATCATGCATTTTAAGTGTCTCATACTAAATTCTAAATGTTTGAAGTTTAGAAATTTTTACCTTGGTGTCACCTTCATAACTTTGGATAAGCTTATCCCACATTCCTTTGCAGTGTTTAGCTACATGAATTTCACAAATTCAGACTCAGCCAGACTTCCCAAGATAACATTTACAACCTTTTCATTGGTTTCATATTGTTTCTTCCCTGCAATATCTGTGGGAATAGAGGTTGGATATTGATATCCACCTTCAACAATTGCCCATACATCTGCTCCAAGTGCCTACAAAAATGCCTTGATTCTCACTTTCCAAAAGAAAAAGTTAGTTCGATTAGATAAAGGTGGTTTGATACAAAATACTCCTCCTTGACTACACATCTTGACAAATCTCATTTTAAACGATCAAGCTTGTACTGAGGGACCTACTATAATACTAATTATTGGGAAAAACACTGAGAGGGCTGGGGGTGTTGAATCGGTATTTTAAACTCAGTTCAACTTTTCATTTCTTATTATGATTTATGCATTATACTTTCATTTAGGAAACCAACGTATGTATGTGATTGTGGTGAATATAAACAACATATATCAAATAACAAATTTATCAATTAGTTCATTAACTATTCATCCTTAACCAAAGCATCATTACTTCATTATTCATTCATTAAGTAGAAACCATGAGTAGTAAAGAATAGATAGATCATAAACACACAAGAAACATATCAACACACATGAACACAAGGATTTTAGGTGGAAACTCAATGTGGGAGAAAACTACTACTTCCATCATATTTGTCTTCTTCTTTTATTATAAAGGAAAACATCTTACAATCTTGTACTGGCACAAAATCATACTAGTACGTAGGCACCCACCTACAAAATGATACAACCTTCTCTCATTCTCTAGCACCCACAAGAAGGGTGCTCCAACCCTTAATCTTGTTTACCGAGTCCTACCGGAAGGGAGCTCCTATCCCCTACACAAATTCTCCAACTACTACTGGAAGGAAACTTTGAATTCCTCACTAAAGGATTCAACCCTCCAGACCTCTTATGGACCACGTTTCATATTATTTCATACTGGATCCATCTGAATCAACACATCAAACCTATATGCCACCTTTCATCATATTTTTAGATTGGACCCACTTCCATCATTAAGCTCAAACCAAGTAACAATTCTAAAACCAATCACTGAATCAATTCACCCAATCACTAAACTAATTGAATCTACAAATCAATTACTGGATCTCTATCAACCAGTGCAACTATATCAAACAATCCATATCAGATCATATCAATCCACAACCACTTATGAGTATACCAGACCATATACTTTTCATCACTTAAACCAGATGTTATCACTGCAAACCCTGATCAAGCATATGTCAGAATGTATACACTACTTTTCTGAAGAACATCTGCGTATGTAAGCACTTCCCTTGAATAAGACTTGCATATAGATCTCATATTACTAATACCTGAATCTGAATCACTATAACACTGAATCAATCATTGAATCTTATATTGAATCCGTCACAGATCACTAAACCAAATACAAATCACCATATAGTAGCATCATCACTAATCAACATTCCAAATCAATCCAACCAGTACTGTCAAACACAAAGTATTATGAGAGAGACATCATCGGAAGATAGCAACAAACATAAATGAACCAATTAAATATCATCAACAACCCATACTCCTAAACCCTAGCATGTATATGTGACTTTTACAAAGTGCGTCAGTGTATGTACACACTTTTCATTCACAAAACTTGTGTACAAATTCTGAATTTTCACAGAAAATATACGTGACTACTTAGAAGATGATCCACGTATGTAAGCGACATTTTAGAGGCAAACCAACGTACATTTATGAAATCACGAAGCCAAACCTTCACTGCAACCACAACACATACTGTAGATACTTCACCTTCACATATCCACATCAGAGCATTATTATCATCATAGATCTATCATTGTTAGATATAATCACAAATAGATCAAGAAATCATATTCATTACTATTCTTTTAGATATATTAGATCCGAGCCTCTTCCATGCTTCTTGGTGCACACCTGTTTCAGATCATATTACACATTATTAACCCATCACATGTGTTGTAGTTTTTTCTTCTCCAAGATGTACAAAAAAAACCACTTAAGATTGTGGATGAAAAACAATCTCAACAATATAGATGGTTGCTAAACATTGTAGATCTGCAACAATTGATAGAAACAAAACCCGTGAAAGTCCGGATCTATGCCACAATCATAGTTAACTAGCATAAAGAAAGAGTAATAACTCCAATCATCCAATGGAAACTAGATATACAAAGAATAGTTTTATTATAACACCCGTGAAGGGAACAAATAGATGTTACCACTCCCCCTCTATGGGATGGGTTCTTGGCTATCCTCAAACGTCTTCAACTTGTAAAGAGTCTCTCTCCTCTATAATGTGTAAACCCAGCAAAAATATGGTGTGCAACAATGAAAATAGAGTTACAACAGTGAGTGTAACAATGAAATAATCAAAAGTGAATAATTAATGGAAAACCCTTCTATTTATAACAAAATATTGAGTTATCCTCGAATAATGAGAAATAATAAAATATTATTGATCCCATTCTTGGAATAACCACTTGGAATATTTTATTATATTTGGTTAGGAGGGAAAAATTATTTAAACTTTTATTTAGAAATTATAAATAAATAAATGATTTATTTATCATCTCAAGGAATTAATTAAGGAATAATAAACAAATAATGATTTATTTAATTATTCTTAATGGATTTAGTCAAATTTGACACAAAATAATAATTAATTAGTGATTAATTAATTATTCTTAGAGAAAAATACGATAATTAATGATTTATCTGTTTATTTTTCATGATTGGGTCAAATATGACAATGAATAATAATTGAACAATGGTTTAATTAATTATTCCTAGAAGAAAATCAAATAAATATTTATTTATTTAATTATTCCTCATGGGTTTAAATATAAATTACTTAACAAAGGTGGTTTATTAAGTAATTTCTCACAGTGAAAGCAATTTTACTATGGTAAAATTGACTTTACATGGTGTACTTCGATCCATCTAGTAAATTAGGCTAGATGATCAATTTTTTGGTGATAATAGATTGCCCTACAATGTGTGAGTGTTAGGAGAAAAATGTATGAATGAAGTATGTTGTAAAGACATAATCACTAGAGAACGCAGGGGAGTCAGAGAGAGAAAGAGAGACCAATAAAGTTGAATTGAAAGAGGATAGGGACAGAGGGGGCGAGACTAATGCAAGTCTCCTTTTATGTTGTGGTACCGGACGTCAATGAGGTGGGGGAGGCATATCCATACCCAGCAAGATAACTTAGCACAAAAATAATCGTTTTCCCAAAAATATAAAACCGAGCAATGAAGTACATGATGAATGGTAATAATACAATGTGTCCCATATACATAATTCACCTGGAAAAACATGAGCTGGGACTGAATATAATAATATCTAAGTACATGAGATACAAATACCCTTCCCTCAAAAAATGGGTGGGAGGGAGGGTAGAACAACCGGAGAAGCCCTGCTGAACAAGGAAGGGCTCTGCAAAACTGAATGGATCATCTAGAGGAGATGTGCATGTTATGAACATTGCGATCGGTAGGAACCAAACCCATCAACTTTGTGTAACTACATCGGAGGTTGTATCATCATAGGAATCCATCCAAGCATGTGGGGGACTACCTGAAGGGCCACCCCATCATGAGGTCTGAAACATCTCACACAGACCTCAGAATCACTGGTACAATATGTTACATCACTGGACCATCAAGTGTATGAATCACGAACATGAAACAACTAATTCAAAGGGCAATAATGAGGCTCTCTACTCAATCCAAGGTGCCGAACAATAATGGAAGCTGGAACCAAGATATACCACCTTGTAGGTCGTTCTTCTAGAATAAATGAGTTGATGTCGACAGAATAAGGCTCACGATAGGTGAGGCAATGGGGATCCTAAACTAAGGCACGAGGGAAAATAGTAATGTGACTGATGGAATGACACCAGGGATAAAGGGGAAAGTGGGACTGAGGGACAAACATATGAATTCCCTTGTTAGAGCATATAGTGCATGGTTGACTTGGTAGAAATTGACTCAACTCTAGAGGGGATGGGGACAGTATGACTCAAGGCCAAAATGGGCAACACAGAATGAACGATATGCAAATATGGATGGAATTCTATGACATGATATAATGGGACATGAAATAGACTCCAAGAGTGCAAGGGTGACTCATCGCGAATGCTCTGAACAAGGGTGACTTGATGACGTTGCCACACAGACTAGGTCCGATGGGGACCATGAAAGCATGAGTAAATGATGGTTACCCATGATCAAAATCGACAGATGGTACGACAAGTATTAAGAGGAGGAGTCCCTCAAAGTACATGTGTCTCTATATGATGAAATTTGATTTTGAGGGGCGACGAAGTGACCCTTCTTGGAAAAATGGCTTCCTGGTGAAGTGTCAAATCATCAAAAACTGAGGAAGAAGCATTATAGATCTCGATGAGAGATTTCCAATGGTGCTGATAGTTTGTCAAATGGAGCTACAGTATGGTTGCAATGGGCGACAAAAAAATTGTGGATTTTTCTATGAAAGGACGTTTTCCCTCCAATTTGGATTCATTTGCTAAGTGAGATGTGGTGAATTTGGAGAGAAAGAAAAGGCCCTAAATCCTGTGGAGATTGTAGCAGACAAAATAACCATTAGAATCAAGATCTGTGACTTTCAAGAAAGCGGCCTTACTTGTCTAAGGATGGCCTTAATGCTTCTCAGAACAATGGCTCCTAGTGAAGGTTTAAGGGAGGAGAAAAATGAGAATGAACTACTAGAGGAGGTCTAGAATCATCCTCACCCACGAATTTAAACATGGGGACTATGTAGACATAGAGTAGAATATTTGAAGATATGGTGTCAAATGTCTACGATATGCAATGTGCATATGACTCGACAGAGAGGTCAATAGGATAAACTATCCAAGGAGTGGGAGGATAATCGACCATACCTAGATCTAGTGGGATCTAGGTTGAGAATTATGTTAATCACTTGAGAAGATGGCCAGGGGAAAACCATCGTGCCCCTAAGCATGGGATACTGCTCGCAAGCATGTGAGATGGAGGGGACTGATATGATATGCAAAGGTGGGAATGATGCCCCCTAGCAGGAGAAGTTTGTGGAGTGCCATTGTGTTCAAAGTGCTTGAAAAAGGGATTCAAGAATCTCGACCCAACTTGGCACGATATCATCCAAAGGATGATAATGAGATGCAGGGGCCTATGTGCCCCCCTAGTATGTTATGGGCATACAAGATGTATTTAGAGCTAAGGGCTCTAAACACTTGTATGATACATAATATGATTATGCATTTTGATATGATGATGATGGTTCGCCATGTGCTTTTTTTATGGTTTCCTTCTGTGGTATACATGTGATAAATGCCAATCTAGAATGTTATTTGCAATGGGCTTTAAGAACGTTGCTGAACGTAATGGTTTCAAATTCATGTACCAACAGCTTAACTCATAGATATTTTGTAAATATGACTTGGTTATGCACATGATACACACCATTCAATTGCATGACAAGTAGCAAGGAATCTAAATGAACATGAATATGAAGGATGTGATGAGTGAGGGCATCGACTAACAAACCTATCACTGCATCATATTTAGCCTGATTATTGGTGGCAGATACAATGCACATGCCATTTGAAAGGACTAACGTATGCAAGGGGGTAAAAATGGCCCAGGTTTCCTAGGCTAGATTCCAAGAGAAGTGACCCGCACTATTGGCATGACCGATATATGATGTGGATGATGGATCCATCTGAAAGGTGAAAAAGACAACGAATGAGATGATGCAATCTACCTATCTTCATGGAAGAAATAAAGACGCACAAATCAAAGGGATATGCTATGTGAAAATTTTCTTGAGGTAGAGTGCACTAGGAGAATTAGGAAGGAAGTGGCCTTCAGAATCCTCCAAAAATATGTGCCCTTGCCTAAGTGCAAGGGTAATCAGGGGTAGACATAGCTTCCATGATGTCCTAATTAGAATGGAAGATGGGAAAATGGGAGGAAGACTGACTACATGATGCGACGATGTTACTTGGTGCATCAACCTGAGAATGAAGGTTCACATACACATCATATGGGGTGGTAGATGACGAGATGGTAGATGGAGGATCTATAGACGTTGAGACCTGGGATTCTGTCGAGAGAGGTTTGATAGAAGCATGTGCAAAAGCCTCAGAAATGTTTTCCTGCGAGGAACTTAAGTATGACGACAGGTAAAGAATATGGCTTGTGTTTTCCGTCATCTTGACATTGAGGGGAGGGTTCACGATGGTGGGACCAGAGTCCCCCTGTTCTAGTTGACTAGGGGTTCTAGAATCCATGGGTAGAGAAGTAGGTGTTCCACTACGAGTGGCCTCATATTCGCGAAGTGCTTCAAGGAAATCGTGAAATTCATCGAGACGAGGGCAACAATGGGAATAGTGACCATCACACATGGCACAAGGGTGAGTTGGGCAACATTTTGAGTTTCTTGGGTGGGCCCGACAAGTTAACATGGACTTCTGGGATATTTGACTCAGGGAATGCTTCATGAACCAAAGGTTTGAGTTGAGGATGTTCAAGACAATTATTGGTGGCATGCCCAGCAACTTTACACAAAGCGCACAGGGAAGTCGACTTTGAGGCCTTAGGGGCTTGAGGTGCTTGGGGAACCTTTTCCTTAGGTTCTTTCCTATTGGCTTTTCCCCCCTGTCCGAATGCTTTCAGAATAGGAGCAGGCTCCTGTTGAGGTTGTGATGGAACTGAAGTAGTGGCAGGGGTCTTAGGGACCGGTTGAACCAGGGCCAAAGCATGATAAGGTCTTAGCTGACCAGGCAGAGTGTTTGTTGGGGGATCAATGTACCATACTAGGATCCCCAAAGTCATGTTAGGAAGGACTAGCAAAGCCATGACAGGCACAGAAAAATTTCCAAAGGGGGAAATAAGAAAGGTATCTGGCTTGCAGGGTAATGTCCTAGTGCAACAACTCCTGGATGGTTAAGACTTGGAGGAACAGTTCATGGTGGGAACAGAGGAGAGGCACGCACTAACAGAGGAGGTCCTGGGTGTTGAGGAGCTGGCTATTGATCGGAGGTATTGAACTCGTCAGAATCCATCATGAGGATTTGGTAGTCACTAGGACCAGAAGTTTGGGGGTGGTGGGCTGCTTGACCTAGCTAAGGTTGAGCAACAACAAGTCCTTGCTGAGGGAAAGGATTTGTGAGAACTTCCAGTTAAGATGGCACAAGATTCTGAGGTGATTATTGACCTCTAGAAGATGCTTGAGCTTCCCACATTTGGCGCATCTGGGGTAAGAGAGGACACTAATGTGTATAGTTTCCATTTACCACAACATGCACAAAGCTTGTTCGTATGAATAACCTTGTTCTGCTTGAGCTGGTTGCCCTGTTGCTAATTTTTGGTGTTAGACTGGTTCCCTTGGGGTTCACTATGTTGGTTACCTTGATTACCTTGGTTACCCTTGTTATTTTTCTTCGAATTTTGGGGATTGGTCACACTCTGCTACACAAAAACCTGGGCCTGAGGGGGTGGTGGTTGTTAGGGCTGAGGACACATGGGAGGCTACGGTGCTAATGTTTGAGGGGCTTGAGTGCTAGGATGTGCATAAGGAGTAGCAACAATTTGGTAGATGGGTTGGGGCCCTGAAAACATGTTTCTAGCAGGAGGGGCATGAGTGTTAGAGGAACTAGTGCCCCCCTGCAGATAGCCATAACTTTGCTGAGTATATGGTGAAGGGTGTGAAATGGTTCCAACGACACCATTGGCAGCGTGAGATGCCCACGGTGCATTGGCACTTCTAGGACGAGGGAGGTATGAAATGACAGTATAGACATAGCCGAATTGTGCATAAATCAGGTGATATCTTAGAGCGGTTTGGAGAGCTTCTTCCTCAGTCTGAGGAAAATGGGATGCAACATATTTTCCAATGGGTGATAGAAGGCTCCT
Organism: Pinus tabuliformis; assembly: GCA_031772625.1. Classification (NCBI taxonomy): domain Eukaryota; kingdom Viridiplantae; phylum Streptophyta; class Pinopsida; order Pinales; family Pinaceae; genus Pinus; species Pinus tabuliformis. The sequence goes on along the minus strand of CM062810.1, from coordinate 614,208,784 downwards.
AAGAAACCAATATAGATAGACATGGTCTTCAAAAGGCGGGGCACGACATGTGATCCTCCTTCGACACCACTCTTGAACATGGTCAGATAGGCAAATGGCAGAGGACTAATAGAATGAAATCAATAGCTTTGTACTAGTGTCGTACCAGAGAGGTGATTAGAAATATGAAAGGAACACTTTAGCAAGCATCGTGAAAATGGAATGAGATGCGGAGGGCTAGTATACATACCATTTTGCAGCATCTCCAGTGAGCATGCGTTGGAATAGCTAAAGACAAATGGAGTCATTGGTTATGGAGTTGGATGAAAACCACATGTGGAAGGATCAAACATGCTTGGTAGGATCCTCTCCAGCATTACCCTCAAACTTTGGGATATTTGAGCGAAGCTTAGTTAGCATAGAAGGCCAACCATCATCGTGGTGTATGGGGTCGTTTATCAACTGGTTAAAATATAGTAGACTTGACCAAACCATAAAGGGGAGCATGGGGGTTGTTGGAACAGTTCCTGAGACTGTTCCACTTAATGTGACCACTGAGATATAACCAGAGTTAGCACCAGGTTGGGTTCATACACCAGTTGTGGGTCCAGACATGGTGACAATATGTGGTGAAGGAGGCTCGGACTCAAATGAGGAATCAGGTGAACTAGTAGAAGAGTCAGTATGGGGACTCAGAGGGCTATGAACTCGAACCCAGTATGGAGGGATAATATGCCCAAGGGGAAACTGAGGGTGAAGGCCTAATAGTCTCCATAATAAACGCCTTGGTGGTGAAATGGTGGTAAGACACACGTGACATGGAAATGGTGAAGGGAGATAAAAAATATGCCTTTGTATCGATGAGGGGATATAAATTTATTATGTTAAGTATTGGCTTGGCAATGTAAACCAAACGCCCTTCGCTTAAGGTGTGCTTGTGTGTGCAAGTGCATTTACTGATTAAGCCCAAATCGTGATTTTAAAAAAGAAAAAAGCTTGCTAAAAATAAATTGAAATTAATAACAAAAAATGAATAGAAAAACAATTAACTAAACCCCACTCAAACTGGCTTTGCAAACACTGTGTTGGTTGGTGGCTAAATTGATGAAAAATACAATGAAACGGTCAAGAGATCTAAAGGTCGGTGTGGTTGGCATCAAGTGACACTAAGTTGCTACAAAGTGGTGCTGCAACAACAAAAAACCAGAGGGGAAGATCGCTGCAAAAAGATAGGAGTATGGGTGTAACACTTAGAGAAACAGATGGGACCCTAAGGCCAATGACCAAACAAGTTTAAATGTGAAACTATGGGTGGTAACAACCTATCTTTACAGATCTGAAACAGAAGGTTACAAATCTGGAAAATGTGGCTGAAAGCGCTACAGGAACTCAAACTACTCACTCAACTAAACTCCTCTTAGAAAGGTGGAAGCGTACTAAAAGCCCTAGGTGAGGCTAAATTTGACTTCGATGAGCAAATCATAGTGGATCAAGGCCTAAGCAAGATGATACAGAGGTCAGACAACCCAATAGGAAACTCTTTGCAAAACATAGAAACAGATCTGAGAAAAACCCTAAAACCCAGAAATTGCAGGTACTGACCTGTTTTCCAGTAGGGATCGCACTTTTTGGGCTGATAAGTGCGCTCTGGCCTCCAGATCACACTTTTTGGGCCAAAAAGTGTGATTTCTGCTCCGTGGATCTCGGTTGGAAAATCTCGGAAAAAAGTGTTGCCTTTGTCGCCACTGGTTCTTGTGACCTGCGAAAACAACCAGAAAGCTTGCAGAAGTCAGAAATTTAATAGATCTAGGGTTAAAAAACTAGGAAACATTAAGAGAATTGAAAAAATAAGAAACCCTAAGCTGAAAACTGACGGTCACCCAAGTTTCTGGATCTGAATAAAACCCAGTGGAGTCATGATCCAAAATGGATCCTAAATAAACCCCTAAGTCTAAAAGACTTCATATAAGAGGTAAAAGGTGCCAAATGGCACAAATCCTTTGTAAATCAAAGGAAAATGAAAATCACAGGCCACTCTCAAAAATAGTCTCATTGCAGAGATCTCTTCATTCTAAATCCAACGCAACTTGAATGGGTGAAAACAGATTTCAGATGAAGAAATTATCGCAGGAAGAAGTTTCCCTTTATCCTTTGAAAAAGGGGCAAATTCCATTAAAAATGGCCTAAAAGGCTATTTGAGGAAATCACATCGCATAAGGCAAAGAGGAGGACTTGAGGTCGGGCATAAGGGACCCCTGATCAGCGATCTCCAATGATCGGATCGGCAAATCGAGTTGGAGGAAGGCATATGCAGCCATAAGGCAAAGGCCCCGGGCCGATGCGATAGTGCAATTGCGATATCAGCGGATCACTGTCGGCGATCCAAAAAGGGAAATACCCCCGGGCCATGCAACTTATGACTGCGATCGCTGCTATCAGCAGATCGGCGTCGGCGATACCAAAGGAAAGGACCCCCGGGCCGTGCGACTTGCGATTTGCGATTGCAATCGGCCGATCGGCGGATCAGCGATCGACACACCCAAAGGGGAAGTCCCCGGGCCATTGTGACTTGCGATTGCGATCAGGACCGGACCTGATGGGGTTTAAAAGCCCGATTTCATAAAATTTCAAATCTGGGAATTCAGATTTTCCTTTGTAATTCCCGTTTAATGGATTTTTGGCCATTGGCCATGCCATCGAAGCGATTGCGATATGCGATGGAAGGCGGACCCGATAGGGATTTTAGGGGCGATTTAATGGACTTTCACGTCCATATTTCATGCCCGATAGTTCTTTTCCTATATATTTCCATTTCAAGCCCGAAATGTAGTATTTCGTGGATTTTCGCTTGAAAGGAGGCTATCGGTTCATTTTCCATGGGAAAACAACCATCATTCCCTATGCCATGGTGCAAGCGGGAATTTCTACAATAGGGATGTGTTTTGAAGCATGAAGAGACAAAGTCGGAAAGAGGAATGATTCCTCATGATCACGGTTGATAGAGGAATGGCCGAGGAAGCTAAAAAGCCAGAAATGCCTCAAAGAAAGCCTAATAGCTGAATCGAAAGGAGTGTTGGTAGGAGTTGGTAGTTCTTGTTGGAGTTGTTGCTAAAATTGAGCATGAGCAAAAAGTGAAGCCAAAGGAGGAAGTCGAGGCGTAAGAGAGAAGTGCAAAAAGGCAGCAGCAAAACAAGTAGCATAGAAAGCAAAAGCTGAAGTGCACACAGCCAAGGGAGTCACTTTGAGTTCAAGTGAAAAGCTAGAGGGTTGTAAACTGACAGAAAGCCAAAGAAGCTAGAGCCAAAGAGCCAGCCCAGAGCCATAGCCAAGGGCCAGAGCTAAGAGCTAGAGCGAGAGCCGAGAGCTAGAACGCCGAGAGCTTCAAGAGCCAGGGATAAAATGGTGTCTAAACCCATTGTTTTTGTGTAAAACCAATGGAGTTGAGCCAGGGAGCTTGTAAAAGGACTTTACCATAATCCCAGAGAGCCTAGTTGAGTTGACTAGAGCTCACGGAGACATAGCCCAAGAGTTTTGGGTGAACTCCAAATTAATATTGTTGTTCTGTGTGTGTTTTATTGCTACATTGTCTCTGTTGCTTTATTTACTGTTATATGTATTTATATATCAATTTGAGCACATTAAATTACAGCACGTAAACGGTTTTAATAAACAACACCAGCATACACCTTCTATTCAAGCACATATTTAATTTTGGACTGGTTAATCATAAAGACTTGGGAATGATTTAAGCTTTGGGAGTGGGAGAGGTTCTTGTAAGTTAGACAAGAAGCCTAAGTGCCCCATTTTCAGTTCAGGGAGTATCAGAGCCTAAGTTTGGTTAACCCCACCTTCAAAGAAGGTTATATCAGAATTCTTAATTGACAAATCAAAGACTGCTTGTATGAAAGGTGTTTGAACAACAAGAGGCTGATTGTATGCTTGCTTTGTAGACTGACTATTGTCTGAGTTTGTAGAGGTAAAGGGAAAGCTACTGATAGCTCAGTCCAGGAAGGACAAATAGAAAGAATTGTTGAAGGCATTCTTCTATTCCAAAGGACCTCAAGGCAATCCTTGGAGCACAAGAGGTTTGTTGCAAAAGGTTGCTTAAATAGGATCTTTATTAATCTTCTTTGAATTTCTTTGTTCATTGGCATCATGACAACTTCCTCAAGTATATCCTCAAATTCCTTCTCCATCACAGGACTCTTTGATGGAGACTTGGAGCAAGACTTGTTCATCATGATGGACAAGGTGAGAGAAATGTATGAGGATGGAAGGAAGAGCAACATACTTAGAGAGCAGTTGAATTCCATGAAGGAAGAGAAGTAGTTGCTTTCCGACAGACTACAGGAAATGGAGAGGCAACTTCATATTGAAAATATGAACCTGAAGAGGATGCATGAGTTGGAGTCATAGCTCTTTGTTGCCAAAGAAGCCTTGGTCAAGTATCAGCTTGAAGAAGAGGTAAACCATTCCAGTTTGTCTTCAAATTCCTCTAAGAATGCTTATATTGGTTCTTTTGAAAAACATACTAGAGGCATAGGTTCCAAGCTAATGTCCAAGATGGGCTATGAAGGAAAGGGCTTGGGAAAGCATGCACAAAGTATTGTTGAACCAATAATGGTTGAGGAAAGGCCTAAGTATTTGGGTCTTGGCTATGGACAAGCTTATGGAGAAAGTTCCAAAGCTGCCATGAAGACCATTAAAACAACTCCAAGAAGGAGTTGCATTGCAGGTCTTCAAGAGTGTGAAGGTTGTATTAAGGAGGAATGCAATAGCTTGAAACATCATTTTCAAGATGTAAGTGTTTAGAAGCACACATTTGAACCAGAGAGTTGTGAAAACTCTAACAGCCTTGAAGGGATTGATGGTGTTCCACAGGTAGCCACTTCTTCATTTGCTTCACCTCCTCATGAAGGCAATAAAGGTGAAAGAGGTAGGTATAAATCTGGTTCTAAACACATTCCTTTTGATTATATTCAGCATGGTAAATTTCCATATAAGAATGGGAAAAGAATTGCTTGTTCCTTTTGTGTCTTGGATAACCATCATGTTTCTAGATGTTGGAAGAGAATGGCCACATACAAGAAACTTATGAAGGAAAAGAAGCAAGAAGCCAAAGGTCCACTGGACAAGGCAAATCATGATATCAAGAGGATGCACATGTGTTGCACTTACTGCCATAAGCAATGACATCTTGCTGCAAAATGTTGGACTTTGAATCTAGCAATGCTTCCACAAAAGCTGAAGAAAGTGGAAAGAGAAGATGGCAGAAATGGAAAGGTAGATTCCATGACTGATGTGTCTTAATATGATTCACATGTTGATGCTGAGGTGCAAACAAAGGTAGTGCCTTTGAAAGGGATTGGTGAGAAATGGCTAGGGTTCTCATCCAATTAAGGTTGCATGTCTATTGATGCATCTATTTGCATTTCTTTGTTGATGAGATGCAAGTTGCAAGACTTTACCAAGATGGTGAATGGAAAAAGGTTGAGTAGGAGACTCACTTTGTTGCTGCAACATTATATTTCATTTCAGCTTCGAAAGTACGATGTGCTTAAGTGAAAGTTGAAGGATGAAATGCATGCATAAGCTTGATATGCATGAACACAGGGATGCTGATGATTTCCTTGTTTTTGAACATGTATGTGTAATTAACTTGCAGGGTTGATTGCTGTAACATGCATGCAATGTTGACTTGGAAGAAGTTAACTTGGTCTCCAAAGATGGAGATAATGATGAAGTGTTTTATCTTTTGAAAAAGAGTCCTAATGGTCTTTTTCCACATGCTTGGCTTGAAGGGTCATTTGTTTTTAAAGGCATGTTTTGTGGGCTTGTTATCTAGTCCATCATTTGTATGCAGATGTAAGACATGGAGGTGTTCACAAGATGTGAAAATCTGTTTCTTTTGTGAAGCAGGAGTTTATGCCATTTAGTGGTTGTCTGTATTTTGTTGTTCTTAATAGTGGTTGTTGACAACTTGTCAAACAAGTACAAATGAAATTTTTGTGGAGCAGATGTAACTCCACATTGGTTTGAGCCACCTTGGATCAATGATCAAGGTAGAGAAGTTCAAACTACGTTCTATGTCCATTTCAGCAAGAGTTCTGTAGGAAGGCAAAGAGGAAGACAGTTCTTCCCAGGAGGACCAGCATATCCAGGAAGGAAAGTGGTCAAAGGCTTTGGTTCGAGGCACTATGCAAAGGAAAGAGTGTGGAGGCTAAAAGAAGAGGGTGTTATTACTCTCATTCACTGTTCAGATCAGTATATCAGACTTTTGGAGACCAAAATATTTTTAGTGGGAAGGTGTGATCCAAGAATGGATCCTGAATAAACCCCAAAGTCTAAAAGACTTCATATAAGAGGTAAAAGGTGCCAAATGACACAAATCCTTTGTAAATCAGAGGAAAATTAAAGTCACATACTGCTCTAAAAAATAGTCTCATTGCATAGATCTCTTCATTCTGAATCCAACGCAACTTGAATGGGCAAAAACTGACTTCAGATGAAGAAGTTATCGCAGGAAAAAGTTTCCCTTTATCCTTTCAAAGATGGGCAAATTCCATTAAAAATGGCCTAAAAGGCTATCTGAGGAAATCTCATCACATAAGGCAAAGAGGAGGACTTGAGGTCAGGCAAAAGGGACCCCTGATCAGTGATCTCCGATGATCAGATCGGTGGATCGGGTCGGAGGCAGGCATATGCACCCATAAGGCAAAGGCCCCGGGCCGATGCGATAGTGTGATTGTGATATCGGCGGATCGCTGTCAGTGATCCCAAAAGGGAAGGACCCCTGGGCCGTGCGACTTGCAACTGCGATCACTGATATTGGCAGATCAGCATCGGCGATACCAAAGGAAAGGACCCTCGGGCTGTGCGACTTTCGATTTGCGATTGCGATCGACCGATCAGCGGATTGGCAATCGACACACCCAAAGGGGAAGCGCCTAGGCCATTGCAACTTGCGATTGTGATCGAGATAGGACCCGATGGGATTTAAAAGGCCGATTTCTTAAAATTTCAAATCTGGGAATTCAAATTTTCCTTTGTAATTCCCATTTAATAAATTTTTGGCCATTGGCCATGCCGCCGAAGCGATTGCGATATGTAATGGAAGGCAGACCCAATAGGGATTTTAGGGGTGATTTAATGGACTTTCACATCTAGATTTCACACTCGACAATGATTTTCCTGTGTATTTCCATTTCAAGCCCGAAACGCAGTATTTTGTGGATTTTCGCTTGAAAGGAGGTCGTCGGTTCATTTTCCATGGGAAAACAACCATCATTCCCTATGCCACGCTACAAGCGGGTGTTTCTGCAATAGGGATGTGTTTTGAAGCACGAAGAGGCAGAGTCAGAAAGAGGAATGATTCCTCATGATCATGGTTGATAGAGGAATGGCTGAGGAAGTCGAAAAGCCATAAATGCCTCAAAGAAAGTCTAAGAGCTGAATCGAAAGGAGTGTTGGCAGGAGTTGGCAGTTGTTGTTGGAGTTGTTGCTGAAACTGAGCATGATCAGAAAGTGAAGCCAAAGCAGGAAGCCGAGGCATAAGAGAGAAGTGCAAAAAGGCAGCAGCAAAACAAGCAACGCAGAAAGCAAAAGCTGAAGCGCACACAACCAAGGGAGTCACTTGGAGTTCAAGTGGAAAGCCAGAGGGTTGTAAACTGACAGAGAGCCAAAGAAGCCAGAGCCGAAGAGCCAGCGCCAGAGCCAAGAGCCAAAGCAAGAGTCGAGATCCAGAAAGCCGAGAGCTTCAAGAGCTGGGGGTAAAATGGTGTCTAAAGCCATTGTTTATGTGTAAAACCAATGGCGTTGAGCCAGGGAGCTTGTAAAAGGACTTTGCCATAATCCCAGAGAGCCTAGTTGAGTTTACTAGAGCTCACGAAGATGTAGCCCAAGAGTTTTGGCTGAACTCCAAATTAATATTGATGTTCTGTGTGTGTTTTATTGCTGCATTGTCTTTGCTGCTTTATTTACTGTTATATGTATTTATATATCAGTTTGAGAACATTAAATTATAGCACATAAATAGTTTTAATAAACAACACCAACATACACCTTCTATTCAAGCAATATTTAATTTTGCACTGGTTAATCATAAAGACTTGGGAATGATTTAAGCTTTGGGAGTGGGAGAGGTTCTTGTAAGTTAGACAAGAAACCTAAGTGCCCCATTTTCAGATCAAGTCACCAATTTTTTGATTGGCAACAATCAAAAAATCCCTAGTGGAGTCGCCAATTTTGTTGTAATGTTTTCTTCTCCAAGATGTATGAAAAGAACCCACTTAAGATTGTGGATGACAAACAATCTCAAAAATATAAATGGCTGCTAAACATTGTATATCTGAAGCAACTAATAGAAACAAAACTTGCCAAAGTCCTGATTTATGCCACAATCACAGTTAAACAACAAAAAGAAAGAGCAATAACTCCAATCATCCAATGGAAACTAGATATACAAAAAATAGTTTTATTATAACACCTGTGAAGGGAACAAATAGATGTTACCGGTCCCCCTCTATGGGATGGGTTCTTGGCTATCCTCAAACGTCTTCAGCTTGTATAGAGTCTCTCTCCTCTATAATGTGTAAACCTAGTAAAAATATGGTGTGCGACAATGAAAATAATCAGAGTTACAACAGTGAGTGCACCAATGAAAATAATCAGAGTTACAATAGTGAGTGTACCAATGAAAATAACCAAAAGGCAATAATGAATATAAAACCCTTCTATTTATAACAAAATATTGAGTTATCCTCGAATAATGAGCAATAATAAAATATTATTGATCCTATTCTTGGAATAACCACTTGGAATATTTTATTATATTTGGTTAGGAGGTTAAAAGTATTTAAACTTTTATTTAGAAATAATAAATAAATAAATGATTTATTTATCGTCTCAAGGAATTAGTTAAGGAATATTAATAAACAAATAATGATTTATTTAATTATTCCTAAAGGATTTAGTCAAATTTGACAAAGAATAATAATTAATTAGTGATTAATTAATTATTCTTAGAGAAAACAAAGATAATTAATGATTTATTTGTTTTTTTTTCATGGTTGGGTTAAATATGACAAGAAATAATAATTGAACAATGTTTTAATTAATTATGCCTAGAATAAAATCAAATAAATAATTATTTATTTAATTATTCTTCATGGGTTTAACTATAAATTACTTAACAAAGGTGGTTTATTAAGTAATTTCTCATAGTGAAAGCAATATTACTATGGTAAAATTGGCATTACATGGTGTACTTTGATCCATCTAGTAAATTAGGCTAGATGATCAATTTTTTGGTGATAAAAAAAATGCACACTTAACACTTTGATCTCCATCTCCTTAGATAGCTTTAGCCTTTGCCAATACCTTAGGCAAATCCCTTAGTAATTCCATTGGCATTCTTTGACGGGATCAAATGTCCGTTGTCACACTCATTACCATTGGCCAATACCATAGTAAAGACCCCTAGTATTCATAATACCATGACATGGATTACGTATGTGACTTATCTTCACCATACCTGTTTATGTACGTGATCTTGCTTCACAGGACTTGCGTATACTTTCTTACACTTTATATTTTCCATCCATTTGTCTCTGAATTGATATTCCTTTGTTCTTATCACCTATAGCCTCTCATTGCCCTGAAGATGGACTCACTAAGCTAGTCCGAAACGTTGGTTTCAAAACTGCTCACAGGTTTTTCCTCATAATAAAAATTCTATCAACCTGTATGGACTCCCTCTTTAACACCATTAAGTCCCACCATGGAAGGGACCTAATGAACAATGCTTTAAATTTTGAGAAGATGAGAATCACGCTCTCTCTTCTCAAAACAAATCTCATTGCCCTGATGATGGACTCACTAAGCTAGTCCGAAACGTTGGTTTCAAAACTGCTCACAGGTTTTTCCTCATAATAAAAATTCTATCAACCTGTATGGACTCCCTCTTTAACACCATTAAGTTCCACCATGGAAGGGACATAATGAACAATGCTTTAAATTTTGAGAAGATGAGAATCTCCAGAGCTAGATAATAAGCTCCGTATGTTCACGCTCTCTCTTCTCAAACACAAATCTCATTGCCCTGAAGATGGACTCACTAAGCTAGTCCAAAATGTTGGTTTCAAAACTGCTCACAGGTTTTTCCTCATAATAAAAATTCTATCAACCTGTATGGACTCCCTCTTTAACACCATTAAGTCCCACCATGGAAGGGACATAATGAACAATGCTTTAAATTTTGAGAAGATGAGAATCACGCTCTCTCTTCTCAAAACAAATCTCATTGCCCTGATGATGGACTCACTAAGCTAGTCCGAAACGTTGGTTTCAAAACTGCTCACAGGTTTTTCCTCATAATAAAAAAACCTGTAGCCTCTGCATAACCTTCATGTTGACATCTCTATCAAGTAGGTTACCATCAAGGACAACACATTAGCCATAATGCCAATAGAATATTGAAGATATGAACATGCAAGATTTATGATACATAGAGAGTGAGCTAAAGAAATAAATGCCAACCCATAAGCTCGCTTGAGAACATAAAAAACACTAAGAATATTGATGAAAACTAGAAACCCTTTCACATGAAACCAATTTCATAAGCTCCCCACTAACACTTGTGAATATGAAGTAGAGGATATTTTGATCAGATCTATGACATTCTAAGCGTTTCAATGCATACTGAGGAAGTAGGGAGAAATTATGTCTTAATGGGTTGCACATGTAAGCTAAGAGCACCAACAAAAAGAGGATGTGCCGTCAAAAAATCAACAATAACCTCCAAGAGACTTAGAATATCTTGATTTAAAAAAAATAAGAGCATTAACCCCTAGATCTATCATATAATACCATTAGTTTCTAACTTCGCGATCTAAAAACAAAAATACTAAAAAATAAATTTGAAACCTCTCTAGAAATGTTGGCCCTACTTTAAAGAAATTTAGCCCAGTAGGAAAGATGTTGGGTGTGTGTTATATTCTTTCCACGACTAATCGCAAGCGTGGGGGGGCGATAGCGTCCCCTGTTCATTGTGCCGGGCACAATAGTGGGGACACGGGGGGGTGTAGCCCCCCTTTGAGGGAGTTTCAAGGGGGCGATAGACCCCCTACATGGAGTCTGGGGCAGTGCCCTGGGAATTTTTTTTGGACCCTATATTAGGTGGGTGGACCTACCTATGGTTTTGTGCATGGGTTTTTCACTTGGTTTTGGGCATGATGGTTTTATGCCCATGTTATTTTGTAGATTCGGTTAAGGCAACTACAATTATGTTCTAATCCAGGGTTAATGGATTAGGGTTTGTGAATGCTTCGACACACACACACACTGTTGATTATAGCAACAAGAAATGCTAAAAATAACATTGCTATAGATATCATTTCAGGATATATTCCAATTTTAATTTTTCCTTGAATTAAAATTCGAATTTAGTCTCACCAGCTATTTGAAAAATAATTAATTAATTCATCTTGAGTTAATTAGTTGGAGAAATTCAAACATGAAGTCTTTGTGAAGACATGCAACAGTTATCCCTTTGATTGAGGAAGTTATCCCTTAATTAAGGAGATAAGGATGAGTTGTATTTGAGTTGTAATTAGTTAGCTTAGTTAACTGAGTTAAGTCCAGTTAAATTAGTTCCAAATAGTTTGTGGAACTAATTGTGAGTTCAGTCAGTTAATGCATGCATGCATGTAACTAGTGTTCTCTAGATAACTGAATATTCTCTCATAAATAACTCATGCATGTCAGTTCAGACAAAGACCCAGTTGAGATTAAAGGCAGGGACAATGTACTATCAGTTACTAGAATATTCCCATATGAATATCTCTTGCATGTAGAAGGAATTCATTCCTTGAGGATTGTGTAGTTACTACAAATGTTAGAGCAGTGTGTGAGGTGAGGATCACACAGGTTACAGCTAGAGGACCGAGGAGAAACTGCACAAGGAAATAGGTGGCTTAGAGGACAGAGGGAAGACATATGTGTTGTCTATTTTGTCTATGAGCAATAGTGAGGGATTGTACTGAGAGCTGAATAGCTTGAGAGCTAAAGCTTTGTGTAATCTTGAGATATTTCCACTTGCATGATAATACAGAGAGTGGGGTTTTTAGCTGAGGCTTTCCCTAAATTATTCTTCTATGTTTCATGTGTGATTGAATCTTCTTCTCTATTATATGTGTTCTGTTTGATCTTGCTCAAAATCGATTAACCTTCCGCAAGTTTGATTGTATAAGTAAATTAAGTATTTTGCTTTAGTACATTGCATAATCAGTTTAATCTGCAGTGAGAATTTCTACATGGTATTAGAGCAAAGGTGATCAAAGTGGAGAATAATATACAAAGAAGGGAGAAGTTCAAAGTTTGAAGTTCTTGATTGTAGGTACAAAATCAATTTCTTCTCACATAAGTTCACCAATGGCGTTCAATGGCTTGAGACTCGAGTATGCCCTGGATGGTAGCTTGAATTACATATCATGGAAGGATCGCATGGAAGTGGTATTAGAAGACAATGGTTTGAAGGACTTCATTGATCAAGAAGTCCCCAAGCCAACAATAGTTAATGCCCAAGAATTGATGGAATTGAAGAAATGTGTGGCGAGAACGAGGAGGATTCTTCTGAAGGGAGTTCAAGACCATACTGTCTTGAGTCTCCATGGGAAGGAGGCTCTATTTTCAATGTGGAAGACATTGAAGGACCTATATCAAAATAGCAGTGACCAAAGGAAGCTGGCGCTGAAGGACAAGCTTCGAAGAATCAAGTGTGAAAAGGGCGACACGATCTCTACATATCTGAACAAGCTCATCACCTATAGAGATGAGCTTTGAAGTGTAGGAATCAAGATAGCCGATGATGATATGGTGAGTCTTTATCTCCTCGGTCTTCCTAAGAGCTGGCATAGCTACCAGGACTTAGTGAATGGAAGAGAGAAACTACCAGATTGGGAACAACTATGGTCGGATCTGATGCAGGAGGAGATCAGGAGGAGCACTAGAGATGGTTCTTCATCTAAGCATGATGATGAAGAAAATCTAGCCTTAGCATGTAAGGTGTGGAAAGGGAAAGGGAAGGCTTCCCATTCCAAATCGAGTTCTTCCCATGGTGGGAAGAAGATTGAAAAATCTAAAGTGAGATGCTCTAATTGTCATGAGGTGGGCCATTATGGAATTAATTTTCCATTGAAGAAATCCAAGAAGGGATCCTTGAAAGGATCAGATGGTGAGGCACTCGCCTCACAGTTCGAATTGGATTTTACCCTCATTGCATGCATGGTTTCATCAATGGTGGGTTGTGTTTGGTACTTGGAATGTGGAGCCTCAGTCCACATGACCGACGATAAGAGTTTATTCAGTACCTTGGAGGAGAAAGATCTCCAGATGTGCATAGAGATGGGCGATGATGGAAAGTACCATGTTTCAAGTGAAGGTACGATTGTGTTTTAGAGGGAGCATGGAGCTCCTTTCACCTTGATTGATGTAAAGTGTGTGCTTGGACTGAAGAAACACTTGGTATTAGTCGCGATGTTGGAAGGCAAAGGATATGATGTAGTATTCAGTAAAGGAAAGGTGTTCCTGAGACACATAGCCATGGGTTAGACCAAGAGGATTGGGATTTGAGTGAAGAATCTCTACAAGTTCGAGGTAGATGACTGTGTTGCATTGAGTTCCAAAACAGAATTGGTGCAAAGCCAAGATATTGGCGAGTTATGGCATAGACGATTAGGCCACTTGCATCATGGGGCCTTGAAGATAATGTAGCAGATTTCTACCGGACTTCCCAAAGGTAAACTTGAGCAAGTGGACACATGCAAAGGTTGTACCTTGGGTAAGTATGCAAAATATTCCTTTCATGATCGAGACAGTCGAGCTGAAGCAATCTTGGAGCGAGTTCATGCAGATGTGTGTGGACCATTCTCAACAGCCTCCACTACTAAACAATAGTATTATGTGATTTTCATTGATGATTTTTCTCATAAATGCTGGATCTATTTCATGCAGAAGAAGGATCAAACATTCTCAAGGTTTTGTGAGTTCAAAGCCTTGGTTGAGAAAGAATCAAGAAAGAAGATCAGGGCCTTAAGAAGCAACAATGGTGGAGAGTATGTCTCTCAAGAGTTTAAGGACTTCTGTGCAACAGAAGGAATTAAACGGGAGTTGACGACAACTCATAACCCACAGCAGAATGGGGTGGCTGAGAGGAAGAACAGAATGATTGTGGGGACATCTCAGGTGATGCTGCGTGACCAAGGCCTACCACTTCATTTGTGGGCTGAGGGATGTAACACATCGGTTTACTTGTAGAATAGAAGCCCGCATCGCATACTTGGGATGAAGACACCAAAGGAAGATTTCTTCAGAAATAGACTAGATGTGGGTCACTTCAAGATCTTTAGCTCATCGATTTATTGCCATGTGACCAAGGATGCCTGGAAGAAGCTAGAGCCGACCGTAGAGTTTGGGATACTTGTGGGGTACACTGATACTCCCCACAACTATTAGGTGTATTTTCCTACCAGTCAAAGGAAAATGGTTCACAAAGATCTTAAGTTTAATGAGATGAAGGCCATGTGAGTTTCCCTTGAGAGGGAGCTCAAGTTGCAGGCAGAGGAGGAACTTTTGGTTCCTAAAGAGGAGGAGCCTCAGATTGATGGAGAGTAGCCGCATGTAGAGGTTCCACGAGTGGAGGCATCCACTCAAGCAGAGTCTTCCAGAGATGGGTGGAAGCGCTCAAGGGAAGCTAATAGATTGTTGTCAGATGCGAGTGAGAATGTGGGAGAACAATCTTCTCAGTGTAGATAGAGGAGGTCACCTGATAGGTACATTGGATACATGGCCCTTGTTGGGGATTGTGTAGAGACTGAACCATATTCCTTTGAGGAAGCAGTGTAGTGGCCAGTTTGGGTTGATGCTATGGTGGAGGAGCATGACTCCATAGTTCAGAATAGTGTTTGGGATGTGTTTCCAAGACCAGAGAACAAGTGAGTTATGAATTCCTGTTGGCTTTACAAGGTAAAGCAAGCTACTGATGGTAGTGTGGAGAAACATAAGGCAAGGATTGTTGCCCGTGGTTTCTCACAGGTCGAGGGGATCAACTATGATGAGACTTTTGCTCCTGTAGAAAGGTACTCATCTATTAGATCAATGTTGGCACTATCAGCACAGATGGGTTGGAAGATCCATCAGATGGATGTGAAGAATGCATTCCTCAATGGCAAGATTGAGTAAGAGGTGTACATAGAGAAGCCAAAAGGATTTGAGACCTTTGATCGTGAGTCGCATGTGTGCCAAATGAAGAGAGATTTGTATGGGCTGAAGCAAGCACCTCGTGCTTGGTACACTAGGATCGACGACTACTTCACTGGGTTGGGCTTCACAAAGAGTGAAGCGGATGCGAACTTATACCACATCATGGTGGAAGGTAAGAAGTTGATCATTGTTCTTTATGTTGATTATCTGATATTGATAGGTGATGATCAGTTGATCATGTCTTGCAAGGAGGACCTTGCAAAGAGTTTGAGATGAAAGAGATGGGTCTCATGCACTACATTCTAGGCATGGAAGTGTGGCGGAAGGATAGGGAAGTGTTTGTGTCTCAAGGCAAGTATGCCAATGAGATACTCAGGAGATTCCACATGGAGAAGTGCAATCCCATGCAAACTCCTCTAGCAGGTAATTGGAGGAAGGAGGATGCTACTTCAGGAGAAGTAGTAGAAGCTACTATGTATCGGTAGCTTGTGGGTTCACTGATGTACTTAGTGAACACACGACCAGATTTGTGCTATGTGTTGAACCAACTGAGTCTAGCTATGGTTCAACCTACCAAACTATTTTGGACGATAGTGAAGCATGTTTTGAGATACCTCAGAGGCACATCGCAGTATGGATTTCGATACAGATGGTCAGAGGGAGTGAAGCTACATGGATTCATAGATGTAGATTAGGAAAGGAGTCCATCAGATCAGAATAGCACATCAGGAGGAATTTTCATCCTTGGTTCAGCTACAGTTTCTTGGTACAGCAGGAAACAAAGGTCAGTTGCACTCAGCTCAGCAGAGGCTGAATACATGGTTGCAAGTCAGGCAGCATGTGAGGCCATTTAGATGCGGAAAATTCTAGTTGGTTTGTTTGATCAAAGGATGGATCCAACTGTGATATATTGTGATAATCAAAGTTGTATCAAACTCTCTGTGAATCCAGTATTTCATGAGAGGTCCATGCATATCGACATTCGGTATCATCATCTCAGAGACTGTGTGGCGAGGAGGATCATGTTGTTGCAGTGTATTTCGACCGAGGAGCAACACGCTGACATTTTGACTAAGGCATTGTCAAATTGTAAATTTTAGTTCCATAGAGACAGGATCGGGGTGGAAGATAATCCATTTCTTGTTGAGAGGGAGTGTTGAAAATAGCAACAAGAAATGATAAAAATAGAAATGTTAAAATTAACATTGCTATAGATAGAATTTTAGGATATATTCAATTTAATTTGTCATTGAATTAAAATTCGAATTTAGTCTCACTAGATGTTTGAAAAGTAATTAATTTATTCAACTTGAGTTAATTAGTTAGAGAAATTCAAACATGAAGTCTTTGTGAAGACATGCAACATTATCCCTTTGATTGAGGAAGTTATCCCTTAATTTAGGAGATAAGGATGAGTTGTATTTGAGTTGTAATTAGTTAGCTCAGTTAACTGAGTTAAGTCCAGTTAAATTAGTTCCAAACAGTTTATGGAACTAATTATGAGTTCAGTCAGTTAATGCATGCATGCATGTAACTAGTGTTCTCCAGATAATTGAATATTCTCTCATGCATGTCAGTTTAGACAAAGACCCAGTTGAGATTAAAGGCAGGTACAGTGTACTATCAGTTGCTAGAATATTTCCGTGTGAATATCTCTTGCATGCAGAAGGAATTCATTCCTTAAGGATTACGTAGATACTACAGAGGTCAGAGCAGTGTGTGAGGTGAGAATCGCACAAGTTGTAGCTGGAGGACCCAGGAGAAATTGCGCAAGGAAATAGGAGGCTTGGAGGACAAAGGGAAGGCATATGTGTTGTCTATTCTATCTATGAGCAGCAGTGAGGGATTTTACTGAGAGTTGGATAGCTTGAGATCTAAAGCTGTGTAATCTTGAGATATTTCCACTTGTATGATAATACAAATAGTGGGGTTTTTAGCTGAGGCTTTCCCCGGAGTATTCTTCTGTGTTTCATGTGTGATTGAATCTTCTTCTTTGTTATATGTGTTCTGTTTGAACTTGCTAAAAATCGATTAAGCTTACACAAGTTTGATTGTAGAAGTAGATTAAGTATTTTTCTTTAGTACATTGCATAATCAATTTAATCTACAGTGAGAATTTCGACATGGTATTAGTGCAAAGGTGATCAAAGAGGAGAACAATATTCAAAGAAGGGATAAGTTAAAAGTTTGAAGTTCTTTATTAGGTACAAAATCGATTTCTTATCACATCTCAAAGTTCACCAATGGCGTTCAACGGATTGAGACTCAAGTATGCCCTGGATGGTAGCTCAAATTACATAGCATGGAAGGATCGCATGGAAACAATATTAATGTTGGCATTATGATACATATGTTGTACTTGATGGCAACCCACTCATCTCAAATAATAAATTATGGTGTAGAGAAAAGTTCACGCACTTATATGCAGAGAAAAGCTTATTTCATGTAGAGAAAAGTTCACGCACTTATATGTAGAGAAAAGTTTATTTCATGTAGAGAAAAAGTTCACGCACTTTCATGCAAGGAAAAGCGCGTATATGTTGGAGAACTTACCTTTGGTCCATGGTAGTTAGTCCTTGGTATTTGAACCTATGAGGAAAAGCGCATATATGTTGGAGAACTTACCTTTGGTCCATGGTAGTTAGTCCTTGGTATTTGAACCTATGAGGAAAAGCGCGTATTTTTTGGAGAACTTACCTTTGGTCCATGGTAGTTAGTCCTTGGTATTTGAACCTATGGTTTTGGACCATGGTACGCACTTTCATGCAAGGAAAAGCGCGTATATGTTGGAGAACTTACTTTTGGTCCATGGTAGTTAGTCCTTGGTATTTGAACCTATGGTTTTGGACCATGGAACCTCGTCAAAAGTGTTGATCTCACGCAATTTCATGGTTGGTTCATGGTATTAGTCCGATAGTTTTTGATCCTATGTTTTTGGCCCGTGGTATTGCATCCAAAAGTGTTGATCTCACGTACTTTCATGGTTGGTTCATGGTATTAGTCCAACAGTTTTTTTTTGATCCTATGGTTTTGGCCTGTGGTATTGTGAAAGGCCTAAGACTATAAAATAGGAAGGAGATCATTTGGAAAAGCATCTTCTGAATTATCGAATATCTGATAAAGTGCTAGACCTGGAATATTGTGATTGGGTTTTGGTGCAGATCTGGATCTGAATGAAGAAGGAACCTGAGCGAAAGGAGAAGGATAAGTTCTATTGATGGGTCAAATTCTTAAGGCTGGAATAGTGGTATCTCTATATGATTTTGATCTGTGATAAGTGACATACGCTTGATCTATAAATCTAATAATCTGGGTCTGAATTATTGATGCATGTTTTATTTTACACATGTTATGATCTGGGTATGTCTGATGTAACAACTGCAAAGTTATAAGGAAATATTTGCAGATCTGTATGCGGGTTGGCTTTGGTGAAATCAGATATTGATGATGCAAGTGTAGTTGATGGGTTTTTGATGTTCTTGGATCCAGTTTGAAAATTTATGAAAAGTGGTCCTTGAAAGAAAAGAAGTAGGGGGTTGTAGCTCCCTTCCAGGAGAGATTGGAAACGAAAGAGAGAGTTGTAGCTCTCTGCAGGTTGTAGCCTACGTACTGGTAAAGGACTGCACCAGTACAAAATCATTGTAAAAGGAGTTTCTTATTAAAAGAAGATAGAGACATATTGCAGCAGGTGGTTTTCACCCACATTGGGTTTCCACCTTATATCTGGTGTTCTTTTGTGTGACTATTTGCTTTTCTTGTTCCTGCTCATTATTTTATGATTATGACATACAAAGTAATGATCAATATTTGAAGAATTATTCAAAGTATAAATAAGGAAGATATATTGAAAAGAATTTGATAATACTGATTCACCCCCCCTCTCAGTATTATTTCCAACAATTGGTATCGGAGCAAGTCCTTCGGAGAAGCTTGATCGCTTGAAGGAAGATTATTCATCATGAGCAACTACGAGAGGGAAGCATCAATCAGGCCACCAATTTTTGATGGGACAAACTTCAATTATTGGAAGGTAAGAGTTACTGCCTATCTTCAATCTCTTGGTACAGAAGTTTGGGATATCATAGATACAGGCTACACTTTTCCTTCAGCTACTCCTATAGAAACGGCTGAAAAGAAGAAATATGAAACAAATGCTAAAGCAGTCAATACTTTGCTAGGATGCTTATCTCAAACAAAATTCGTAAAGGTTATGCAATATAAATCCGCAAAAGAAATATGGGACAAGATTGTCTTGAGCTATGAAGGAAATGAACAGGTAAAGCGTGCTAAACTTCAAACCCTCAGGATTCAGTATGAAAATCTCAGGATGTATAATGATGAAAGTGTGGCTAACTATTTTCTTCGCGTAGATGAGATTGTTAATTGCATGAAAAACTTGGGTGAAGAGATAAAAGAGGCTATTGTGGTTGAAAAAGTTCTAAGATCATTGTCCCTCAAGTTTGAATCTAAAGTGTCTGCAATAGAAGAAAAGGAAAATCTACGAATTCTTACTATGTCTCAGCTACACGTAATTCTAACTGCTTATGAAATGAGAAAGGGAGGTCCATCAGACATAAGAGAAGCTGCTTTCAAGGCTTCAGGCAAAGGAGATTATTATGAAGCAAGTCACGTGCCAGAAGAAGAAGAAGAAGAATCAAATTTTGTCAAAAATCTTCAAAGGGGTTCTGGAAGGTTCAGAGGTAAGTTACCTTTTAAATGCTTTGCTTGTGGAAGAGTAGGTCATTATGCTGCAAAACGTCCTTATAAGGATAAAGGAAAGGAACCTGCTAGATGGAACAAGAAACAGAGTGCAAATAAGAAAAGCTACTACACTCATGAAGATAGTGATGGTCTATCAAATAGTGATGAAGATGAACAAGGTAATGACTATAAACTGTTAATGGCATTTGAAGATGATGATTATATGGATGCTATAGATGTGGATAGCCTTTATGAAGAAATTACTAGACTCAAGAGATGTATAGAAGAAAAGAATATGATCATTGATACTCTACAATTTCAAATTGATGAAAAGGAAAAACATCTTGAAAAATTAGAAGGTGAAATTGTTGGTCTTAGAAAAAAGATTGAGAAAACAAAAGCTATTAATCTTAAGTTTGTCAAAGGATCTGAAACTTTGGATGAGATTATCAGTGTACAACGTTCTCCACTAAATAAGACAGGTCTGGGCTATAATGGAGAAACTTCTCAAGCATCCACCTCAAAAAGTCATCTTGATGCAGCAAGAAGGAATGAGCAAAAGCACAATGGAGACCATCAGGTAAAGCAAGGACGAATTGCAAACAGGGACTATCAGGAGCAATCCGTCTTAAGGGTGAACAAAAGCTACAACCAGCCACAGGTAAAATCTTCTCAATTTGGTTCAAGAATGGATGACAATAGAAATTACAATCATTTGGCCGGTAGATTTGATAACCGCAGAAGTTTCTTCAATGGACAATGTTTCTCTTGCCATAACTTTGGTCACAAAGCAGCTCAATGTGTTGCATATAAAACAATCATGACTAGAGAAGCTCAAAAACAAAGAAGTATGATCGGGATTACAAAAAGGACCTATAACAACTTTTCGGCTCTTGAAAATGAAGTTGAATGTTCTATTTGCAATAACTTTGGTCATGAAGATTCTGAATGCAGGAGCAGGTTTCAGCAGACAAAGGAACAAGCCTCAAGCACCAAAACATGGAGAATAAAGGAACCACAAACAGAAAGATGTGGGATAGCATTTTATGCAGAGGGACAGGAAAATCTATGGTACATTGACAGTGGATGTTCGAAGCATATGACAGGTGATAAAGAAAAACTTGAGTCATATTCTGCTCTAGAAAAAGGAAAGAAAGTTTCTTTTGGAAATGATACTCCTGCAACTATAAAAGGAAAAGGCACTGCTCAGTTAAAAGAAAAGGTCAAGGCTGGAAATGTTTTGTATGTTGATGGATTGAAACATAATCTTCTAAGTGTCAGCCAGATGTGTGATCAAGGAACCGAGGTGATATTTAGAACAAATGGATGTCTTGTTCGTGATCTTGATACAGGTAAAACGGTGATCAAAGGTAAAAGAACTCCAAATAATCTATACATATTTGAAGAAGGACAACAACAATGCTATCTAAGCAAGGATGATGAACACTAGTTATGGCATCGGAGGTTGGGGCATCTAAGCTTTTCAGAAATAAGGAAAGCATGCAAATATCAGGCAGTTCGCGATCTTCCAGATATCAAAATTCCAGACAACACCATATGCAAATCATGTCAGTTTGGAAAGCAAACCAGAACTAACTTTCCAGAGAAGGAAGGATCAGCTAGCATGCCTCTTGAGCTAGTACATACAGATACATGTGGTCCATTCAGGAAAAGGACACCTTGAGGAGAAGAATACTTGATATTATTCATTGACGATTTCTCCAGGTTTGTCTGGTTAGGACTTATGAAGCACAAAGATGAAGCATTCGAAAAATTCAAATCCTTCAAAGCCTTGGTTGAAATTGAATCAGGACACAAAATTAAGTTCCTCAGATCCGACAGAGGTGGGGAGTTTACCTCAAATGAATTTTTCGACTTCTGTGAAGAACATGGGATAAGAAGAGAATTCTCTACAGCTAGAACTCCTCAGCAAAATGGAGTTGTGGAAAGAATGAACAGAACAGTCCAACAAATGGCTCGTGCTATGCTTGATGAGTCGGGAACTCCCGCAACTTTCTGGGGTGAAGCTGCACATGCTGCGGTTGTTATTCTCAACAAAACAAATGTCCGGGTGAACAACACTCAAACCCCTCATGAGCTTTGGTGTGGTGAGACTCCTTCGGTAAAGCACTTCAAAATCTTTGGAAGCAAATGCTATATTAAGAATGCTGATGAGCAACTTGGCAAACTTGAACCTAGAGCAGATGAAGGCATTCTTCTTGGTTATTCTCCACACAGCAAAGCATATAAGTGCTACAATAAAAGACTTGGAAGAATTGTTGACAGCATTGATGTAGTGGTTGATGAAAAGGGATACATTCCTAGGCAAGTAAATCATGAAAATATCAAAGAAGATGAAGACTACCCTCAAAGACAGAATGATGAAGAAGAAGAACCTCAAGGAGCACTAGAGGAACAGATAAGAATAGAAGAGAAGACTCCATCCCGGTACGTTCAGAAGAATCATCCAGAATCTCAGATTTTGGGGCAGAAAGAAGCAGGTGTACAAACAAGAAGAACAATTGCAGAAGCTTCAAGCTATTTGGCATTACTCTCCTCCACTGAACCACAAAATGTAAAAGAGGCATGCAAAGATGAATGTTAGGTCAAAGCAATGGATGAAGAACTTGAGCAGATTGAAAAGAACAACACTTGGGAGTTGGTTCCTAGACCAAAGGATAAGAATGTTATAGGGATAAAATGGGTCTTCAAAAATAAGTTGAATGAAAATGGGGAAGTAATTAGAAACAAGGCAAGACTTGTCTGTAAAGGGTATGCGCAGCAAGAAGGAATAGATTTTGAGGAAACTTTTGCTCCTGTTGCAAGACTTGAGGCCATCCGAATGTTCCTTGCTCTCTCAAGCTTTCAAAAGTTCAAAGTATTTCAAATGGACGTGAAATCAACCTTTCTGAATGGAGACTTAGAAGAAGAAGTATACATTGAGCAGCCAGATGGTTTCATTCTTGGAAATGATCCAAATCTTGTATGCAGATTGAAAAAGGCTCTCTATGGTCTTAAACAAGCTCCAAGGGCTTGGTACTATCGTTTGGACAAATATCTTCATCAACAAGGTTTTTCAAAAGGATCAGCAGATAGCAATCTTTATATAAAAATTGAAAATGACAAATTGCTAATACTTGTTGTGTATGTAGATGACATTATCTTTGGCAACAATGAAGAATCTATGAGTCAAAGCTTTGCCTTGGTGATGCAGAAAGAATTCGAAATGTCCTTGCTTGGAGAATTGACATATTTTCTTGGTTTGCAAATCCAACAAAATGAAGGAGGGATCTTCTTGTCTCAAACCAGTATGTACACCCATGGTCACAGGATGTAACCTCAGTGCAAATGATGAATCAGCAGCAGTGCATCAACCAACTTACAGATCTATGATTGGAAGTCTACTTTATTTGACAGGTACCCGACCAGACATCATGCATGCAGTGGAAATAGTTGGGAGATTTCAGGCAAATCCAAAGGAAACTCATCTTCAGGCAGTAAAGAGAATCTTCAAATATCTTCAAGGGACTCAAAACTATGGCTTATGGTATCCTAGAGATACAGATCTCACACTTCATGCTTATACAGATGCAGATTGGGCCGGAAGCGTGGATGACAGGAAAAGCACAAGTGGTGGTGCATTCTTTATGGGTTCCAGATTAGTATCTTGGTTTAGCAAGAAACAAAGTTCGATTGCCTTGTCTACAGCTGAAGCAGAATATGTTGCTGCTGCATCTTGCTGCACTCAACTCCTTTGGATGATGCAGACCTTGCAGGATTTTCAAATCACTTGTACACCACCCATCTCCATCTTATGTGATAATACAAGTGCAATCAGCATTTCAAAGAACCCAGTCATGCATTCAAAAACCAAGCACATACCAATCAAGTATCACTTTCTCCGGAACAAGTGCTTGAACAAAAGGTCAAGTTGGAGTATGTTCCTTCTAAGGAACAGGTTGCTGATATACTCACCAAACCATTGCCTAGGGAGACCTTTGAATACCTCAGGCAAAAGCTGGGGGTTGTTGATGCATCATCTTGTTGTTGAATCTCTTCTGATTGTTGGTTGTATGCAAGGTTCATCTGAAGTATATGCGTACATGTGCTGGGTTGCGGATTGGTCAAAGATCGAATGGCACAGGTTCAGGGGGAGCATATCATGCATTGTTGGCATTATGGAGGCAGTACAGAAGGAGATCATGGATGCTGGTCTAAATATTGCTGCAATACGTCTCTATCTCTTTCATGGTCATGGATTATGGTTCTTCTTTGCAGATTTGGTTTATAGTCAGGGGGAGCATGTTCTTAGGGGGAGCATAACCCTTTTCCCTTGATGTCAAAGGGGGAGAGTGATTGGTTGTTGTTGCCATCAAGTCCAAAGGGGGATATTGTTGGCATTATGATACATATGTTGTAATTGATGGCAACCCACTCATCTCAAATAATAAATTATGGTGTAGAGAAAAGTTCACGCACTTATATGCAGAGAAAATCTTATTTCATGTAGAGAAAAGTTCACGCACTTATATGCAGAGAAAAGTTTATTTCATGTAGAGAAAAAGTTCACGCACTTTCATGCAAGGAAAAGCGCGTATATGTTGGAGAACTTACCTTTGGTCCATGGTAGTTAGTCCTTGGTATTTGAACCTATGAGGAAAAGCGCGTATATGTTGGAGAACTTACCTTTGGTCCATGGTAGTTAGTCCTTGGTATTTGAACCTATGAGGAAAAGCGCGTATTTGTTGGAGAACTTACCTTTGGTCCATGGTAGTTAGTCCTTGGTATTTGAACCTATGGTTTTGGACCATGGTACGCACTTTCATGCAAGGAAAAGCGCGTATATGTTGGAGAACTTACTTTTGGTCCATGGTAGTTAGTCCTTGGTATTTGAACCTATGGTTTTGGACCATGGAACCTCGTCAAAAGTGTTGATCTCATGCAATTTCATGGTTGGTTCATGGTATTAGTCCGACAGTTTTTGATCCTATGGTTTTGGCCCGTGGTATTGCATCCAAAAGTGTTGATCTCACGTACTTTCATGGTTGGTTCATGGTATTAGTCCAACAGTTTTTTTTTGATCCTATGGTTTTGGCCCGTGGTATTGTGAAAGGCCTAAGACTATAAAAGAGGAAGGAGATCATTTGGCAAAGCATCTTCTGAATTATCGAATATCTGATAAAGTGCTAGATCTGGAATATTGTGATTGGGTTTTGGTGCAGATCTGGATATGAATGAAGAAGGAACCTGAGCGTAAGGAGAAGGATAAGTTCTATTGATGGGTCAAATTCTTAAGGCTGGAATAGTGGTATCTCTATATGATTTTGATCTGTGATATGTGGCATACGCTTGATCTATAAATCTAATAATCTGGGTCTGAATTATTGATGCATGTTTTATTTTACACATGTTATGATCTGGGTATGTCTGATGTAACAACTGCAAAGTTATAAGGAAATATTTGCAGATCTGTATGCGGGTTGGCTTTGGTGAAATCAGATATTGATGATGCAAGTGTAGTTGATGGGTTTTTGATGTTCTTGGATCCAGTTTGAAAATTTATGAAAATTGGTCCTTGAAAGAAAAGAAGTAGGGGGTTGTAGCTCCCTTCCAGGAGAGACTGGAAAATGAAAGAGAGAGTTGTAGCTCTCTGCAGGTTGTAGCCTGCGTACTGGTAAAGGACTGCACCAGTACAAAATCATTGTAAAAGGAGTTTCTTATTAAAAGAAGATAGAGACATATTGCAGCAGGTGGTTTTCACCCACATTGGGTTTCCACCTTATATCTGGTGTTCTTTTGTGTGACTATTTGCTTTTCTTGTTCCTACTCATTATTTTATGATTCTGACATACAAAGTAATGATCAATATTTGAAGAATTATTCAAAGTATAAATAAGGAAGATATATTGAAAAGAATTTGATAATACTGATTCACCCCCCCTCTCAGTATTATTTCCAACAATTAAAAGACAATGGTTTGAAGGACTTCATTGATCAATAAGTCCCCAAGTAAGTAGCAACTAATGCCCAATAATTGGC
The DNA here is from genome assembly GCA_031772625.1 of Pinus tabuliformis. Taxonomy (NCBI): domain Eukaryota; kingdom Viridiplantae; phylum Streptophyta; class Pinopsida; order Pinales; family Pinaceae; genus Pinus; species Pinus tabuliformis. Next base: position 614,182,807 of record CM062810.1, on the reverse strand, counting down.
AGAATGGAAGAAATTTGTGGCGAGAGAGAGGAGGATTCTTCTGGAGGGAGTTCGAGACCATATTGTCTTGACTCTCCATGGGAAGGATACTCTGTTTTCAATGTGGAAGACATTGAAGGACCTATATCAGAATAGCAGTGACCAGCGGAAGCTGGCACTGAAGGACAAGCTTTGGAAAATCAAGTGTGAAAAGGGCGACAAGATCTATACATATCTGAACAAGCTCACCACCTGCAGATATGAGCTTGGAAGTGTAGGAATCACGACAGCCGATGATGATATGGTGAGTCTTGCTCTCCTTGGTTTTCCTAAGAGCTAGCATAGCTACTAGGATTCAATAAATGGAAGAGAGAAACTGCCATATTGGGAACGACTGTGGTCGGATCTGATGTAGGAGGAGCACCAGAGATGGTTCTTCATCTAAGCATGATGATGAAGAAAATATAGCCTTAGCAAGTAAGGCGTGGAAAGGGAAAGGGAAGGCTTCCAATTTCCAATTCTAAATCGAGTTCTTCCCATGGTGGGAAGAAGATTGACAAATCTAAAGTGAGATGCTTTATGTGTCATGAGGTGGGTCATTATGCAACTAATTATCCATTGAAGAAATCCAAGAAGGGATCCTCGAAAGGATTAGATGGCGAGGCACTGGCCTCACTGTTCGAATTGGATTTTACCCTAATTACATGCATGGTTTCATTGATGGTGGGTTGTGTTTGGTACCTGGACAGTGGAGCCTCATTCCACATGATCGATGATAAGAGTTTATTCAGTACCTTGGAGGAGAAATACCTCGAGATGCGCATAGAGATGCGCAATGATGGAAAGTACCGTGTTTCAAGAGAAGTTACAGTTGTGTTTCAGAGGGAGAATGGAGATCCTCTCACCCTAACTGATGTAAAGTATGTGCCTAGACTGAAGAAAAACTTGGTATCGGTCATGATGTTGGAAGACAAAGGATATGATGTAGTATTTAGTAAAGGAAAGGCATTCCTGAGACACATAGCCACAGGTTAGACCAAGAGGATTGGGATTCGAGTGAAGAATCTATACAAGCTAGAGGTAGATGACTATACTGCACTGAGTTCCAAAACAAAATTGGTGCAAAGCCAAGATATTGGCGAGTTATGGCATAGACAGTTGGGCCACTTGCATCATGGGGCATTGAAGATAATGCAACAGATTTCCACCGGACTTCCCAAAGGTAAACTTGAGAAAGTGGACACATGCAAAGGTTGTACCTTGGGTAAATATGTAAAATATTCCTTTCATGATTGAGATAGTTGAGTTGAACCAATCTTGGAGCGAGTTCATACAGATGTGTGTGGACCATTCTTGACAGCCTCCACTACTAAACAAAGGTATTATGTGATTTTCATTGATGATTTCTCTCGTAAATGCTAGATCTATTTCATGCAGAAGAAGGATCAAACCTTCTCAAAGTTTTGTGAGTTCAAAGCCTTGGTTGAGAAAGAATCAAGAAAGAAGATCAGGGCCTTAAGAAGTGACAATGGTGGAGAGTATGTCTGTCAAGAGTTTAAGGACTTCTTTGCAGCAGAAGGAATTAAATGAGAGTTGATGAAACCTCATAACCCACAACAAAATGGGGTGACTACGAGGAAGAACAAAACGATTGTGGGGGTAGCTAAGGCGATGCTGCATGACCAAGGCCTACCACTTCATTTGTTGGCTGAGGTATGCAACACAACAGTTTACTTGTAGAATAGAAGCTCGCATCGCATACTAGGGATGAAGACACCAGAGGAATATTTCTCTGGGAAGAGACTAAATGTGGGTCACTTCAAGATCTTTGGCTCATCGATTTATTGCCATGTGACCAAGGATGCTCGAAAGAAGCTAGAGTTGACAACAGAGTTGGGGATACTTGTGGGGTACACTGATACTCCCCACAATTATCGGGTGTATTTGCCTACCAGTCAGAGGACAATGGTTCATAGAGATCTTAAGTTCGATGAGCTAAAGGCCATGCGAGTTTCCCTTGAGAGGCAGCTCAAGTTGCAGGCAGAGGAGGAAATTTTGATTCCTAAGGAGGAGAAGCCTCATATTGATGCATAGCAACCGCATGCAGAGGTTCTCGGAGTGGAGACATCCACTCAAGAAGAGTCTTCTAGAGATGGGTGAAAGCGCTCAAGGGAAGCTGACAGAATGTTGTCGAATGCGAGAGACAATGTGGGAGAACCATCTTCTCAGTGCAGATAGAGGAGGTCAGTTGATAGGTACACTGGATACATGGCCCTTGTTGGGGAATGTGTAGAGACCGAACCATCTTCCTTTGAGGAAGCAATGTAGCAGCCCGTTTGGGTTGATGCTATGGTGGAGGAGTATGACTCCATAGTTCGGAACAGTGTTTTGGATGTGGTTCCAAGATCAGAGAACAAGTCAGTTGTGAGTTCCCATTGGCTTTACAAGGTAAAGCAAGCTACTGATGGTAGTGTGGAGAAACATAAGGCAAGGTTTGTTGCCCGTGGTTTCTCACAGGTCGAGGGGATCGACTATGATGAGACTTTTGCTCTTGTAGCAAGGTACTCATCTATCAGATCGATGTTGGCACTATCAACACAGATGGGTTGGAAGATCCATCAGATGGATGTGAAGACTGCATTCCTCAATGGAAAGATTGAGGAAGAGGTGTACATAGAGAAACCGAAAGGATTTGAGACCTTCGATCATGAGTTGCATGTGTGTCGACTCAAGAGAGCTTTGTACGGGCTGAAGCAAGCACCTTGTGCTTGGTACACCAGGATCGACAACTACTTCACCAGGTTGGGCTTCACAAAGAGTGAAGCGGATGCAAACTTATACCACATCATGGTGGAAGGTAAGAAGTTGATCATTGTTCTTTATGTTGATGATCTGATATTGATAGGTGATGATCAGTTGATCATGTCTTGCAATGAAGACCTTGCAAGAGAGTTCGAGATGAAAGACATGGGTCTCATGCACTACTTTCTAGGCATGGAAGTGTGGCAGAGGGATGGGGAAGTGTTTGTGTCTCAAGGCAAGTATGCTAATGAGATATTTAGGAGATTCCACAAGGAGAAGTGTAAGCCCATGCAGACTACTCTAGCAGGTAACTGGAGGTAGGAGGATGCTACTTCAAGAGAAGTAGTAGAAGCTAGTGTGTATCGGCAGCTTGTGGGTTCACTGATGTACTTAGTGAAGACACGACCAGATTTGTGCTATGCGGTGAACCAGCTGAGTCAAGCTATGGTTCATCCTACCAAACTGTTTTTGAAGGCAGTGAAGCATGTTTTGAGATACCTCAGAGGCACATCTCAGTATGGATTGTGGTATAGACGGCTAGTGGGAGTGAAGCTACAAGGCTTCATAGATGCAGATTGGGCATGGAGTCCATCAGATCGGAAGAGAACTTCAAGAGGAATTTTCAACCTTGGTTTAGCTACAGTTTCTTGGTACAGCAGGAAACACAGGTCAGTTTCACTCAACTCAACAGAGGCTGAATACATGGCTGCAATTCAGGCAGCATGTGAGGCCATTTGGATGCAGAAAATTCTAGTTGGTTTTTTTTATCAGAGAATGGATCCAACTGTGATCTATTGTGATAATCAGAGTTGTATCAAACTCTCTAAGAATCAAGTATTTCATGACAGGTCCAAGCATATCGACATTCGGTATCATCATCTCAGAGATTGTGTGGCGAGGAGGATCATGTTGTTGTAGTATATTTCGACCGAGGAGCAAGATGCTGACATTTTGACTAAGGCATTGTCAAAGTGTAAATTCGAGTTCCATAGAGACAAAATCCGGGTGGAAGATAATCCCTTACTTGTTGAGAGGGAGTGTTGAAAATAGCAAAAGGAAATGCTAAAAACAACATTTCTATAGATAACATTTCAGGATGTATTCCAATTTTAATTTGTCCTTGAATTAAAATTGAGAATTAAAATTCAAATTTAGTCTCTTTTTTTGCTGAAGTAAGAGTAGTTCCTTATATTTCATAAAAACAAGAATAAAATTACAAAATGTACAAGAACCTTGAACACCAAGAGGTTATAGGGAAACAAAGGGCATGACGCCAAAGGAGAGCATCACCCCACTACTGTCAAACAGCTAAAATTTACATTACAAACTTTTGGCAAAACCCTTCAAACTTAAGGCCTGCTCTCTGAAACCGAGCGAAAAGCCCACCAGGCCACATGGCCCCAAAAAAAGAAACCCCTGATTGATGAAAAACACAGCCTCCCACCAATGGACAGCACTCCCAAGCGTCGCATCACCAAAACTGCTCGCCGAATCCCACCAACCCCACGACCTTTCCAAATAGCGCAATGAATCCTGAGTGTTGAATCTCTAGGGGCGATCGGACGATCGAGCAGGATAACGCGCGTGTGGAGTCGCCGAAATATAAGGTGTGGGGAGGGTAGTATTAGGGCCGGGCCCTCCACCACGTGTAAAGCAATCTATGGTATTGTAGCCTATGCATAAAAACCATTCTTCATAAAAAAGCGGTGCGATAACAGTGAAACCGCTAGCACCACCAAACCCGCAGGCCCTACCAACCTGCTCGATGGATCTGGAGCGTTGATTCATCTTGCACCATCAGACGACAGAGCAAAAAATCACACGTCCGATGTGAATGAACTTTAAGGTGCGGGGAAAGTGGTTTACGAACCGGGCCCTCCACCACGTGGCGTGATTTCTATGGCATCGCTGTGAACAAACCGAAACCACTTTTAACCTGTGAGCAGTGTGAACTTTGCGAAACTACCAAGAGGCGGTTTTGACTACCATCACTGAAAAATTTTGATGTCACACAAGTTTTTGATGCTGCTTGATGCAGCCCAGGAAGCTCTGATGTCTGTTACTAAGAGTTGTCCTGAATGTGGTCCAGTCAATCTTCACCCTTGTCCTACCTATCATTGAGCACCTTTTTGTCCCATCAGGTAAAAACCTCCAACCGCTGACCCTAGCTCATTGGGGTCAGTCATTCTGCATCTGTACTCTTCTTTGTCCTCCTCTGCCTGGTCATGACAGAGTTTTTGGAGGTTGCTCTGCATCATTGAATTCCATCTCCTTAAGATTGCATTGTCCTTGTTGCTGGCACCTTGGTTGGCGAGAATGTCAGCAAGTTTGTTGGCCTTTCTCCTCACATGAGTAAATCTGAGAGTGCGAAATTTCTACAGATGCACTTGAATTCTCTAAAGGACTCTAGTTAACCTCCAGTGTTTTGTGACCTTTTCCGGCCCTGTGCCATTACTGATTCTTTTTGCGGCATTTATGACTAACTCTAAATCTACTTCAATTATGACATTATGGCAATTATCCTGAATCAAAGATTCTAAACATTGTTCCAATGCCTTTAGTTCTGCCATGTTGTTAGTGGCTTTTCCTAAGTGACCATGGAAGAGGGAGATAATGCTACCTGTTTCATCCCTTAGAGCTCCCCCAAAACCAGCCTCTCCCGGGTTGCCTTTGGAAGCTCCATCAATGTTGTACTTTAAAAACCTTGGGATGCCAGAATTCTTCCCCTTTGTCTCTCAAGCTTGCTGTCTTGTCTATCCCTTGAGGAATAAGCCTCTGCAAGTCTAACAGCTGTAGGATTCTCATGTCTTCAACTGAGGGAGGATTGTTAGGGAGGTTCCTGACTGTGGTGCCCACTGTCTCCTTTAGTTGTTTTACTATCAGCTCCACCAGGCTAAGAGAGGCAAAATTTTCCTCTTAGAATATTCTTTTATTTCTTTCCTTCCACACATTCCAAATGATGAAACTCGACAAAAGATTCCAAGCATAGTTGAGAATTTCATTATCTGAAAAATTATTCCTCCAGTTGTTTAGAGTGTTGGAAATACTTTCTTTGTCTCTATCAGATTGTTTGAAGATGTTGGCAAAAAATTCCCATATCCTCTCAGTAAAAATGCAACTATTGAGAAGATGCTCTATAGTCTCCTCCTAGATCTCATAGAGTTGACATCTGGAGGGTCCCAACAAGCCCCTTTTCTTGAGGTTGTCCTAGGTTAAAATTTTTCTGTGGTGAACTAACCACATGAAAAGTTTGATTTTCATCCAGCGTTTATGCTTCCAAAGCTTCTGCCATATTTTATTAGGAGCTTGGGGTTCTGCATCGAGGAGAAGATCTTTAGCTTCCTTGATGTTAAAGTTGCCCTCTTTGTTGTTACCCCATCTCAGTTGATCCTGCCCTTCCATTACTAAAATTATTCTCTGATCCAACAGTCTTTTGAGGGATTCTGCTTTACTGTCGAGGGTCCTGTCCTCTCTGCCTTCAATTGTTTTCTAGATTTTCCACTTTATTGGATTGTGAGAGTTCTCCCAAAAGTCTTTCACCTTTACTAGTCCTTGCCTGTCAGTCTCTTGTTTGAGGCCTAAAAATTCTTCCTTTAGAATATTTGGTTCCTACTGCCAGCTGTCTTCCCAGAAAAGTGCCTGATCTCCTTCTCTGATTTCCCAGAAACAATTTTTTTGCACTACTTCTCTGTTCTCCCAAGCCTTATTCCATATGGGGGAGCCTTTCACTACTCCTGTCATACGTATGATGTCCGAATCTGTCCAGGCATTGGCATATTTTTCCTTCTAGATGCTTTCCCATTGAGCTTTGGGATCCTTAACCCACCTCCACCAAAGTCTGGCTCCTAAAGACCTGTTGAGAATCTCTGGGTTGTCTAAACCTAGGCCTCCTTGGTTCTTGGGTTTACAGACCTTTTCCCAAGAGACTAAAGCCCATTTTTTCCTAGTGTCCTCTTTGCCCCACAGAAAGTCTCGTTGAATGTTCCAAAATTGCTACAAGACCCCTAATGAGGCTAGGAGGGCTGATAGCATGAAGATAGGGATAGCTTGGAAAAATGCTTCAGTAAGAACCAGTCTACCAGCTAGATTTAAAGATCTGTTAGTCCATTTTCTGACCTTATCTTGAATTTTAGTGATTAAAGAATCCCATGTGATCTTGTGTTGGGGTTTAGCTGTAAGAGGAGCTCCCAAATACTTGGAGGGAAGAGAATCTATTTGAAAGCCTAATATTCTGGAAACATTTTTCTGGATGGCGATATGAGTGTTAAAGAAAAAGACTTTTGATTTGGTGAGGTTAACTTCCATACCTGAGGCTTTCGCAAAGTCATCCAAAATCTGTTTGTAAGCAAGTGCTTCTTTAGCTGTAGGAATTCCCTGTAACATGGTATCATCTACAAACTATTGATGAGTTAGCACTTGGCCATTTTCCATAAGTTGGAGACCACAAATTCTTCCCGTTACTCTTGCATGCTTGATGGATCGCCCCAACCCTTCCATCATGAGGATGAATAGAAAGGGAGAGAGCGGATCTCCCTGTCTAAGACCCCTGGAAGGGAAAAAAAGCTCTGAAGGAGAACCATTCACTAAAATTGAAAAGCTGGACGTAGTTACAAGGGCCATGACCCATCTGACCCAGTTATGATCAAAACCAAACACTGTGAGCACTTTTTTGATGTATAACCAATTCACTTTGTCATATGCTTTGGCTATATCTAGTTGCATGATCATTCCCGCTCTCTTGTTTGCAGTTAACGAGTGAACCACCTCGTGAGCTTGTATTATGTTGTCCAGAATTTGTCTTCCTTCAACATACCCTGTTTGTTCCCCGGAGATAAGAGTGGGCAGTAGGGGTTTGAGTCTGTTGGCCACCACCTTGGAGATTATTTTGTAGACAACATTGCATAAGGCGATGGGCCTAAATTTCTCTGGAGATTGAGCATTGTCCTGTTTTGGAATAAGGGCAATAAAGGAAGTGTTGAGAGCTTTTAAGATGGTCTTGTTTCGCCTGGAGTCTTCGACTATCTCTACAATATCCTTTTTAACAATATCCCAGTAGGTTTTGAAGAAATCCACATTAAAACCATCCGGTCCTGGTGCCTTGCCATTTTGCATTTCCTTGAGGACCTCACTGATCTCCTTTTCAGTAACAGGTCTATTGAGGTTACCATTGTCCTCTATGGATACCAATCTAGGTATATGTTTAATTAAATTCTTAATGAAAGGTTCTCTTCCTGAAAAGTTTTCCTTGGCAATGTTCCTAAAATGCTTTACTAACACTGCTTCTATCTCCTCATGTGCCTAATGCATTTGGCCATTCTGGTCCTTGATTGAAGAGATCCTGTTGTGAGTTCTATTCGCAATGGTTGATCTGTGGAAAAATTTAGTATTGCGTTCTTCCTCTTTTAGCCATAGAACTCTAGATTTTTGTTTCCAAAAAATTTCTTCTTGTGTGCATAGCATTTCCCATTCTTGGTGGTATTTCTCTGCTTGGTTATTTTTGTCTTTGTCAAAGCCATTCTTGATCAACTCTTGGTTGAGCTCCTGGATTTTGGTTTCCAAAATCTTTTTACTTGTGAATATATTTCCAAATTCCTTCTGGTTCCATTCCTTTAGCTTCTGCTTGATATATTTTAATCTTTTATGTAGTAGGAACATAGAAGATCCCTGAATCTGCAGATACTCAGATCACCATTTTCCAATGTTGCTGATGAAGTTTGGGTGTGACAGCAAACCTGAACGGTTTGTTTCTTGGGATGCCAATGCCTTTGATCTCCATGTGAATAGGCCAATGATCTGAGCCTCCAAAAGGAAGATTTTCCGCTATTATTTCCTTGTCTAGAAGCAGGAGCTCTTCAGAGATCATGAATCTATCTAGCTTGGAAGCTACTTGGGAATCCCCTCCTCTTTTGTTATTCCAAGTGCACAGACCATTGCTTGTCTCAATGTCAACAATCTTCATGTTTTCAGAAAAACACAGAAAAGCTGAGGAATCTTTGTATAGTGCTCTTGTCCCTCCTTTTTTCTCTGAGAGAGATCTGATCATGTTGAAATCTCCTCCTATAACCCACGTCATCCCTGCGAATCTACTCCGGAGGTCCACTAATGAATCAATAAACTTGATTTTGTCATCTAACCTTTGAGGGCCATAAACATTCGTTACAAGATATTTGTCCCTGTCTCCTTTAGGCTATATGACAACTGATAAATAATTTCTTGATGCCTCCGCATCCATAATATCTATCTTTTGGGGGTTCTAGAGGATGAGGATGCCCCTGTTGTTTTTTCTACTTTGACTTCTATAAACTCATATCTGCTAAGTCACCTGCTATGGATTTGTCTTATCTTTTGCACAAAGCATTTTGTTTCTTGGACAAAAATTATGTCCGGGGCTACTTGTTTCATTCTATTATTCAACATTCTCTGTTTCCTTTTGCTTCCTAGATCTCTTACATTCCAAGTTGTGAACTTCATAATTACATATTGGTGAAGGAGTAACTGGTTAGATCTTTCATCTTACCTGAATCTATCATCAGCTTTCCACATTCCATTAAAAGGTCCCTTTTTTTTTTTTTTCGGGGTTTCTTGGATCTAATTCTGGGGTTGATTTTACTGCTTTTCTTCCCTGATTGGCTGGTCTTTCAACGCTGTTATTTTCTGCCAAGCTCTTCACCTGTGTTTTCCATAAGAATAACTGCTTTATTTGATTGCATTCTTCTTGTGGTAGAGATTCTACCCCACCCGTTGTTCCCTTACTCAAGAACCATTCTAGATCTAGGTTTTCTCTGTCAAGAATCTCTTGTAACTCATTGTCTTCCAGTTCCATCTTGCTCTGGGTCATTTCCTGATCCATGTCCATTTCTGATTCACTCATCATTATCCCTTTTTGTTTTTCCTTTACCTTTTCTTGATCGTGATCTTTTTCCTTTTCCTGCTTATCATTTCCTTTCTTCATTCCTTGGTTTTCACCTACTGTATCTTCCTCCTCTTCAAGAACATGGAACTGATTCGGCCTCCCTTTTTGGTCATCTCTTGGGAGTTTATTTGGCCCTTTTTTTTCCATTTTTCCCTTTATGAGCTACCTTATGAAATCCATCTAATTCTTTCATTGTGTTGGGTTTACTTTTGTTTTCTACTTTGATGAGAGGGCAGTCTCTAAGAAGGTGTCCGTGTTCATGACATTTTCGACATCTAAATGGAATATGCTCGTAATCGACAGTCTGTACCCATTCCTCATCATGAACCTCTAGAATGACCTCGTCCGGAAGTGCTCCAGATAGGTCCATCTCTACACAGATCCTGGCAAAGGAGGTGTATTTGCCTCTTCTTGTAGCTTCAAAAATTTTAACATACCTTCCTAGTTTATTGCCTATGGCTGTTAGTGATTCTATTTGCCAGTAATCCAGAGGTAGCGAATAGAGTCTTATCCAAACCGAGATGGAGGTGAAGGTTTCCCACTCCAACATGAAGTTCATCATCCACAGCCGCATGTAGAGTCCTGCTGCTACATAGAAGTAGGGCCCACCTTCAAACACTCTGTCTTTGTCCTCAATATTAGTAAACACCATAGTGAAAAAACCCTTGGATCCTAGATGAAGACCTATGCTTCCTTTAGGCTTCCAGTGGTATCTGATCCATGTTTGTAAAGCCTTTTCAGTGGGCCATAGTCCCATGAACTTGCAAATGATAGCATAAGTCTGCATGTGCTCCCTGTGGGCCTGCAGCTCTGGATTATTTAAGATTACTCTGGGTGTGATTTCAGCTTTAGGTTTGCATGGGCCCTTTTGTTTTTTGTCTTTTGTTCCCTATTTTTAACATCTTCCTCCTTGTCTTTTGTGCCTTCATTCTCCTTCTTCTTGTTACCTTCTAAATCCTCTTCCCTATTTTTTCCTCCTTCCATCTTGCTACCTCTGCTTGGTTCTGGGGGATTCTTGGTCTTGTTAACTACCACCTTTCTGAAAGAGGGAGGTGAGCTCCCTCCTCGATCCCCGTCCATGGAGAAGGACACACGCGGACACCCTCGACCTTGATCTTCTGATCGTCTGCTCTATCCGCTTCCCACTCTCATCCGTTAACAAAAAGAAATTCAAATTTAGTCTCACCAACTGTTTGAAAAATAATTAATTAGTTCATCCTGAGTAAATTAGTTGGAGAAATTCAAACATGAAGTCTTTGTGAAGACATGCAACAATTATCCCTTTGATTGAGGAAGTTATCCCTTAATTAAGGAGATAAAGATGAGTTGTATTTGAGTTATAATTAGTTATCTCAGTTAACTGAGTTAAGTCCAGTTAAATTAGTTCCAAACAGTTTGTGGAACTAATTGTGAGTTTAGTCAGTTAATGCATGCATGCATGTAACTAGTGTTCTCCATATAACTGAATATTCTCTCATAAATAACTCATGCATGTCAGTTCAGACAAAGACCTAGTTGAGATTAAAGGTAGGGACAATGTACTATCAGTTTCTAGAATATTCCCATGTGAATATCTCTTACATGCAAAAGGAATTCATTCCTTGAGGATTGCGCAGTTACTACAGAGGTCAGAGCAGTGTGTGAGGTGAGAATCACACAGGTTATAGCTGGAGGACCCAGGAGAAACTACGCAAGGAAATAGGAGGCTTGGAGAATAAAGGGAAGGCATATGTGTTGTCTATTCTGTCAGTGAGCAGCAGTGAAGGATTATACTGAGAGCTGGACAGCTTGAGAGCTAAAGCTTTGTGTAATCCTAAGATATTTCCACTTGTATGATAATACAGATAGCGGGGTTTTTAGTTGAGGCTTTCCCCGGAGTATTCTTCTGTGTTTCATGTGTGATTGAATATTCTTCTCTATTATATGTGTTCTGTTTGATCTTGCTCAAAATCGATTAAGCTTCCGCAAGTTTGATTGTAGAAGTAGATTAAGTATTTTCCTTTAGTACATTGCATAATCAATTTAATCTACAGTGAGAATTTCTACACACATATATTGTAACATTGAAAGGAACATAATGAAAAATCAATTTGGTAGTCCCGATTTTGGGATCCAGGGGAAACTCTCTGTGTATTTGTTTTATATTCTCGTTACTGTTTATTTTCTATTTTTAGAATTCGTCTACAATTAACTTCTGTACAGGGTTAAAACCTACAAAACACACCACATAAAATTAGTGGGCATGAAGATAGTCCCTCTTGCTCAATAGAAATAGAGCCATATCAGGAAGAAACCAAATCTATTGAGATTGTTCCCCCTAGTTGAATTCCTACTTGAATTGCTACCTCAAATATATGAGGAACACCCTCCTTAAAACATCATAACCAAGAAGAGAAATCATTAATAAGATCCATATCTCTACCGAGCTTCTTCACCTGAAGCCTGAGAGTTCTATAGATCATCATCCTCACCATTCCCCCAATATTCAATCTTCAATGGATTGTTGCTCCAACAATTGATTGGTCACAAGCATCATAGAATTAATACACTGGGGACACGTATTCTCTGAATGATCAACTTGATAATATGAGTAGAAGTTATCCATTCCAAATTCCTCAGCATTTAAGTTGAATTTGAACTCTCAACAAATTTGGCCAAAGGATTGTTGTTACACTTGTGAAAAGGTCTAAAAGATTAATTATTATAAGAACTTTCTCTGACACTTTTCTTTAAATCTACCACCTCGTTGAGTAGCCTCTTGACCATTTTGACAACACTCTCTAAATCACTGATTTCCTTCTCAGAAGGTTTACTTGTGGTGGGTTGAGGTTTCTTCCCACCATATTTTGATTCTTCTTGAAATTGGTGACCACAAATAGAGAGCATTTTCTTTTCCAATTCTAACGCCTCAGTGAAATTCTTAGCTAGTGTGGCATAATTTTCTCTTTTAATGAACATTGCTATGGGAGTAAGAAGGGATCAGGTATAATATTTGATAGTTACTACATCCTTGGGAGAAACATTGGTGATCAAATTTTTTTTTGAGTGTAGTGAAGCGTTGATTCAAATCCTTGAATATATCTTTCTTATCCATCTTAAAGGAGATCAACTCTCTCAATAATGTAGCGGGTGTTTTCTAATCTTCAAAATTTCTCATAAACACCTTCTGAAATTGATCCCAATTAGTAATAGAGGTTGCAGGAATATTGTATACCAAGTGGCATCCTTATTCTTGAATGTAAAAGGAAACAGTCAACACAACACATCTTCATGTTGAACATTCATTAAACGCAAGGCTAAATAAAAACTTTGAATATGATCTTCTGGAGTGATATATTTATCCAAGTCAAACTTTAAAATATTTTTTTTGGGGATATCGGGCAAGTCATGTAAAGCACTTACAAGGTTCAAGGCTCCTTGAGCCATATATGAGGGTTTTTTATTACCAACCATCTTGTTGTCTAGATGCTCTTCATTGTCTGAGTTGTTATGCTCTCCTTCACTATAAGATTTTTTATTTCCTTGTGACTCTTCTTTTTCCTTGTGAGGGGGAGAAGTTGAATGACATTTTTCAATAAATTCCACTAGACCTACTAGAGCGAAACTAACCAAACCTTCAATAAAGTCAACTAATACACCTTCCAAAGTCATTGATATTTTCACAATACATCTATGAGGTAGTATACGAGAAATAGAAAGTTTTCCGATTTGCTTTGCAAAAGTATGGGTAAAAGGTCTAAGATATCTCAACTCTTCTTCCAAGACCACATATAAATCTTCAACATTCTTTAGATGATGAAACTCTTCAAGATTATAAATTTCAATATGTTATGGGATAAATTAATAGATAATGGGTTGACTAATATCTTGACCAAAAACAAATGACAACAATGAGGAATCTTGCTAGCCATACAATGACACTCCTTCTAGTGCCAAAAGGACTTTTGACAATGTTGAATGTACCACTTACAACCTTAAGGGGATCACTATAGTATGAGGCCCCAACAAGGCTTCACACTATTTTGGATGAGAGTCCCATAAGGTTTTTTGGCATGGTTTCCATCTTATGCTCTTACGAATGTTAAATGAAATATGAAAGGGAAACCTAAATTAAGTCCATGGTTGAATGCAAGTAAATTAAACATCCATGAAAATAATTTAAATGAATCTATCCAAGGAATGTTACAACATATTTATAATAAGAATGTATCACAAAGACAAAGTGATAGCAATCTCTAATTAAGATACTGATATTAGTTATTAATTGTGAAACAATATTACAATCAACAACTTGCATAAACATATGCAAATATCAACAAGAAATTCTTAGAAGGATAAGAGTTTAGAACTAAAAAAATAGTTCATTAACTTGACACAAATATACAACAATCATATATTAATGAACAACAATAAATAAAAGCATTACAATAGTTAATAACACATGATAAGAAAGTCCTTGATGTGGCCCTTTGGGCTTCTAAATATTATAGCTGAACATTCAATGCCAAATCATAAAGTGTCTTCAAAAATCCCAATAGTGGGAATGGATAAAGTTAAACACTAGTCCTCAAGACAATTACAAGTTTTTCCCTTTATAAAGTTCTCCAAAAGTTCAAAAACTCAAATCCCTTTCTCCTTACTAGAGGTTATATATATACAAAAGTGAGACAACTCTTCACCTTCGATGACTTTTCACCCACCCTCATTTCTAATTCACTTTATTTTCTAATTTTGTTTTAATTTTACATAAATACATCAAAATTCCAAAATAACCTTTTGAATAAAATAAACATCTAACTTGAGCCCAACCCTAAAACTGATAAGGCTTGCACATGGACTTGTAACTCTTGGGTCACATGAGTGTGCCAAGCCTTATAATCTATTGCAATAGATATAACTTCACTCGAAATTAAGCCTTTCAGACTTCATTTCTGAATTTGTATTCACATGTATTTGGTAATATTGTTTTCAAGTTAGCTTGGATTTTGTTAGATAATGAAGTGAGCATGATATGCAACTTAGAGGGCTCCATCAGATGTTGTGCCAATTCTTCTTTGGTTGGATTTCTTTCCTTTTATGTGAATGATAGCTATTGGACAAGGATCATTGCCTATATTTCATGTTCAATATCCTGCTTAGGTCTCACCTCCCCTTGGGCTCTGATGCGATATGACTTTCCTCAAATTCTTCCTCCATATGGTCTTTCCCAAGTCTTCTCTTGGGAGGGGCCATATCTTCAAACAATGATATGCTAAAACATTACAAATCAACTAGGTTTTGATGATAAATTATATCCATTAGAATAATTAACTTAGAAAGCTAAAAGTAAATTGGAAAATGGGAATGAGAAAATGTCCATTTGTTAAGAGATAAGGGTTTCACCATATATATGCATAGGTCAGAAGGAAAATGGTTGGTTAAATGAATGGTCATGCCAAAATTTTATGGTAACGCTTACAATCTTATAACAAAATGAAAGAAGAGGATTCAAAAAACCAAATTGAAACATGGAATGGTGAAGCCCAGGAATTACAAATGCAGGAAGCACAGAATGAACTTGGGTGAGAAAGATGTGTTACCAATCGACATAACACAAGTATATGAGAAAGTTTTGCAACAATATTTCATGATGAAAATGAAACATAGGGGATATATATATATATATCTATATATATATATATATATATATATAACAATTTTGTTGTGGGAAATGCATTAAATGCACATTAATTGATTTCAACAACCTTTACACCCAAGGATGTGACAATGTTCTCCACTAGTTTAGTGCTTTTGGCAAGACACACATGAAAAAGAGATTTGTGATGAAAATTAGTGTCATGGATCATGGTTTCATTGGTATGATGCCAATTTGTGATGCGATAACAGGTTGCAATGTGCCCTTCATCAAATTTTATGAATTTTCTAAGTTATAACCTCCTCATATATTACAGTTCAAGTGTAAAAAAATGGCCTTAGGGTCTTGGTTAGATAGATGCCTTGGTTTTTTGGATGAGGTGGCCCTAAATTTACCTATTATTAGGGAAATTCAAGGTTGTTGTAGCTGCTACAACAGAGCACAAAGTTATGCACATTTGAATATTTTCCTCCAAGTTCCACATTAGCATCCATACCATACCACTTGGAAAATATTTGGAAGTCATTTTTTCTTATGTGTCACCATCGTACAAGGCCATGTAAGCTACCAAATTGGCCTGCCAGGTTCATTAACTATCATATATGCCACATGGAAATGAGTCCAATAAATCTCCAGGTTATTATTCTTTCTTTCCTTCTTGTTTGATCCTAGTTTGATCTAGTAAGAAATCATCAACTAATGAAACTCCATATTCTATCAATTGTCATTTCTATCTACTGGGTGACTGAGATACATAAAATAATTCATTTCTATTTAGCCTAATATTTGATAAACTAACATCTCAATAGTCCGACATCCAACCATGTGATGCATTCACATATGATAGTTTGATATCTCAATATCATGAAGTCCACATCACCTGTACCTATACTACCACCTAGTTTCCACCTCAATGTTGTTGTGCACTCTAACCCACATTGACATGTTATGTCAATAAACCATGTCATAAAGTAATTGCATTCATGTCATATCATCTAGTGATATTTACATGTCATGTCACCTAAACCTACAACACCAACATACCACATTTACACTTTATTAGGTTTTATTGATATTGGGAGGAAACCCTAAGAATTAGTGTCTTGAATTCTTGATACCCAACCTCCCAACACCTTATATGTAACAAACCTAGTGAAAAAATCATGTAATAAAAGTTAAAAACAATAACCACATATGAATGGGACACTTATTCCAAGCTGAATGTTGGGCAAGACATCCTAGGGGGTGTTCATTTGGTTGTTTATGGCTAAGGGAATTGGCAAAGGAAATGACTAAGGCTTTGGAAAGGCAAAATGG
Organism: Pinus tabuliformis; assembly: GCA_031772625.1. Taxonomy (NCBI): domain Eukaryota; kingdom Viridiplantae; phylum Streptophyta; class Pinopsida; order Pinales; family Pinaceae; genus Pinus; species Pinus tabuliformis. Next base: position 614,166,161 of record CM062810.1, on the reverse strand, counting down.
CATTTTTGGCACAATTCTTTATGAAAATAATGGAAATTAGGAGAAAAATGAGGTGAAAGGTCACAGGTTACATGTGAGGAGGAAAATGAAGGAAAATAGTGGAAAATGAAGAAAATAGAGGCCTCATTCATAAAAAATCTTATGAGGATCAGTTGGCAACCTTTTGTTAGTTTAGCTTTGGAGCTCTTTCATTATTCTCTCTCTCTCTCTCATACTCTTGGACACAGAGTTTTCTTGGAGCACTTTGACATTAGAACAAGAAAGGTAAAGAAGGTAAGAGGTAGCAAAGATCGAGCAGGGAAAGGTAGGATCAGACCAGCTACAACAGGGTTCATTGCAAGTATTGATTTGCATAAGTATTTTCATTACTTGATTTGACATGCATGGGATTGCATGTGTTTCCTTTCTACCATGGCATGGGTTTTTCCAGGTGTGACAGTATTTTCATCCTAGCCTTGCCATTTCCTGGTAGCTTTGATGAGATGGGTTCTCTCATTCGGTTTATGTGGGATGGTCGAATTGGATTCAATGCTGAGTGGGGTGGATCTCTAAATTGATAAAAACATGGTGTAGTGGTCCCTAAACCAAACTGAGGATGCATGAATCCACTAGCATAGTAACCCCTGAACTGGACTGTGGGTTGCGGTAAAGCCAGATTGTGTGCCTCGGTGGGCCTAGGAATCCTTGTCGGTGAATGGTGGGATATACGGTAAATCCAAGAGGTGGATTTTCTCTCCGTTGGGCCTAGTGATTCCAGGATGGAATGCACAGTTATGCATGGAAAGCATGTCTCTTTGTAGGGCCTAGTGATCCCTGGATCAGACTGTGGATGCACAGTAAAGCCTAAGAGACTAGGAGGCACTCAAATTCCTCACGGTGTAGGCAGAGAACTACGGTGGAATCCACATTGATTGGTGTTTTTGAAGTGTTTAATGAGTACCACATTCATGCTTGAAATATGGCACGAGGGTGATTGGCTAAAGAGAGACTTGGCTCAACTAATCTATGGTCAGGTGGAACGTGGTAGTCCCATCACCGGTTGGTTCATTGCATTGATTAATGAGAAATTCATTCCAATTATTTTTATGTGTAAATGTGTATATATATGTATATATATATATGGATTTTGATGGCTGATATGTTCATTGTAATTATGTTCCTATTATGCTAGTTAGATGTATATTTTTTGACAACAGCTATGCATGGCTCTCAGCATGTTTTTACTTGTATTTGAATGGATATGATGTCTGTGACCTAATAAGTGATAAGGAAGAAAATGACATGAGGAAACAATGGTCCATGGAAATTCTCAGATAAGTATGAGATCCCTACACTTAATTATGTTATTTACACCTGTAGGTTACATGTTGATGATATGTTTGATAAAATGCATGTCATGGCTAGTAGGGGTATGGTTAAGTTCTTGACCAACTATTTACTTTTGCAGCATTTTTTCCCTGTACTTTACTTGATTATGAGCTTTCATTCCATTCTGGGAAGTGGCCTGGGATCTGGGCCTGAAAAAGTGGCTTAAATCACGAGGTTGCTGACACAGACCTGGCAAGTTTGGTCCACAGTCACTAGGCCTATGAGAGTGACTTTAGGTTTGTGGTCACTCCCTTTCCCATAGCATGAGAGTGACTATGGCCTCAGAGGTCCTGAACAACATTGGGACCTAGGGATAGGTTGTTTGAGTGGCTAACTTGTCTCCTGAGGGTTTTGTTGATGATGTTGGATGACTACGTGTGACGTTCTATCAATTCCACTTCCTTAAGGTTACCTAGGAGGTTGAATTTGATCATATTAGCCTCTCGTCTCATGTTTAACCCGGTTGGAATGGTTGCTTAGGTGGATTTGGGAGGAGGGTGTTACAAAGTGGTATTAGAGCATGGTTCAACTCTCAAACTGGATGGGTTGAATGTGTTAGTCATGCATGCATGTTAGTTTCATGTGTGTCTCTTACACTTATATACTTGTTGCAATTTCTTGATGTTGGATTAGGGTTGTAGTATGGTTATCATGGAGAATTCGATGTTGATTTCGTGAAGAGTATCTGACTTGAGTATATGACTAACTGTATATGGTTATTTGTCTCTTAAATGTTGATTTTATGTCACCTACTTACCCCTTGTATGTTAGGTTACATTTTTGGTATTTGATTACATGTATCAGTCTTGTAGGTTGATTGCAAGAATTGATCGATTATGTTCAACTTCATGCATTTATGCGTAATTACAGTTGGCTAGGAATTGCTTATGCATATTTTCAGTTGTATGTAGCGATGTGTATAATGGAGTAATGTTTGTTTTCATGCATGAGGTCATAGCAAGCATTGTTGATATGGCCTTGCATTGATGACCGGATCCTAGTTAGAGCAATGTTTATGTGTTGATACATTTACTTGTGAATGTCTATACTTTGTTTTGATTATGTTATACATGTATCACGCTGATTTGGAGATCTTACAAACAAGGTATCCTCCCTGAGCTATACTAAGGTATGTCAATTTATTGTGATTTGGTCTATCTGAAATATTATGCATTGTAGAAAGAGAAAGATCAAATGGCTAGCAAGGTGGTAGACTACATAGAATCTCCCTATGCATCAGATGAGTAGCGTGGTGTCGGGCATATTTCTGATTTGGCCAATACATTGAGAAACTTCAAGGAAGAGATAAGGAGGTGTAAGGCAGATAGTGACCGAATCATACAGGCACAAAATAAGCAGGCTGAGGTGAATGCCATACTTCTTCATAGTTTGTCAGAACTGCAGCAACAACGGCCACTTCGAATCATCCATGCACATGAGGATCGGACTAATGGAGCATATGGAAGTAGATATCTTGGTAGACACGGGTCAGATAGATCTGACAAGTGAGAAATGGCAGGTTGTTGGACACTCTAGAAAGGAGGGGCGATGAATACAGGTATTATTCCAGTTCTGGTTTTAATAGACATCATGATCGTCGTCACTATCATTCTTACAAGAGGAATGATAGGGGATACTTTCCAGATGAATTCATGAAAGAAAAACCACCTACTTTTGATGGATATGTGAAGAAGCTGGAAGATGTAGAGGCTTGTATACTTGGGATGAAAAAATTCTTTGAGTTGCATGAGTACACAGATAACATGAAGGCTAGAATACTTATCTTCAGCTGGAAAGGTAAAGCAGACATTTGGTGGGAAAATGTTAAGTGGGTTAGCAACATCAGGACAAATGACTTGAGTTTTCAAGAATTCAAGAGGATTTTCAAGAAGAAGTACTTGTTAGAAAGGTACTATGACAATAAGGCTAAATAATTCTATGAGTTAAAGATGGGATCAATGACAAACGAAGAGTACATGACCAAGTTTCTAGAGCTATTGAGGTATGTATCGTATCTTACTGATGAGAAGGCTAAAGTTCAGAGATTTTTTAGTGGTTTTCCATTAGAATTTAGAGATCAGATTAAGTATGATGAGCCTCGTCACTTGAGGAAGTTATTGGGAAACTGAAGCATTTCTATGAGCAATCAAAGCATAAGAATGAATCTTAGCATGGATGGAAGGGAAAAGAAAAAGGTAGAGGTAAATGGTAGCCTAAGAGGACAAGGCCTCAACATGCAGATGGGAAAGAAAATGTGGCTCCGCAAAAGAGATTTAATGCAACTAGACAGGGACATGGGTCACAAAAGCAACAACAACAACATAGAGGTGAGGGCACTAGTCGGTTGGAGTGTTGGACATGTGGTGAGGAACACCTTAGGAGAGATTGTTCGCAACATGAGGGTGGAAGGCTTAAGATATACAGTGCACAAGAAGCACAAACTATTGGGGATGTTATATAGAGTATTCCACGTATCTATGCAGTAGTGGACAATGAGCAAGCATAACACCATGCATCTATCATTGAGATGGACGGTAAGCTCTGTGATCAAGTTATTTCTATTTTGATTGACCCTGGATCTAATTATAGATATGTTAGTCCTGACTTGGTAGATAAGTGTGGTTTGAATAAGGAATTGCATGCAAAGTCTTTGTTAGTGCAGTTGGTTACAGGTAAAAAGAAGCAATTTCATCTTTGGGTAAGAGCTTGCACATTTGATTTAAATGGTATGCCCTAAACAATACATTTGAATGTGTTACCTTTGGGATCATACAGTATGTTGTTGGGTATGGATTGGTTGTATCTACATAGAACCAAGGTTGACTTCTATGACAAAGCTATTGAGTGTGTTGATGACAATGGAGAATCAAGGGTCTTGCAAGGTAAGAAGAAAGCCACATCAGTTAGGATGGTGACAACTATGCAAGAAAAGTGTAGCTGCAGGAAAGGGTGCAATCTATTTGCAGTACACATTTATAGTGATAAGGTTAAGGAGGTTGAGGATGCGTATGTGTTGAACAAGTATCTAGTGGTGTAGCAGTTTTGGGACGTATTCCCTAAGGACATTACAGAGTTTCCACCTCATAGGGAGGTAGAGTTTTCGATTGAGTTAGTGCCAAGGGAAACTCCAACATCAAAAGCACCTTACAGGATGAGCACACCTGATTTGGTTGATTTAAAATTGTAGTTGAAGGAAATGTTGGACAAGGGATACATTAGGCCAAGTGTATCACCATGGGGTGCACTAGTCTTGTTTATGAAGAAGAAATATGGTACCCTCATATTATGCATTGACTATAGGTAGCTGAACAAAGTGACTATCTAGAAAATATATCCTTTTTTGAGGTTTGATGACTTGTTTGATCAGATGAAGGGAGCAACAGTGTTCTCGAAGATTGAATTGAGATCTGGATACCATCAGGTACGCATCAAAGAGGAGGACATTTACAAGACTGCGTTCAGGACTAGGTATGGGCTTTATGAGTTTTTGTTGTCCCATTTGGCTTAACTAATGCTCCAGCTACATTCATGTGTTTGATGATAGTGTTTTGTGTCCATATTTGGATAATTTTGTTATTGCATTCATTGACGATATACTGGTATATTCTAAAAATGAGGAAGAGCACACCAAACACTTAGCAACAGTATTGAGGTTGTTGAGGGAGCATCAGTTGTATGCTAAGCTCAGCAAGTGTAGTTTCTTTCAAACTGAGGTGCACTACTTGGGACATGTTGTCTCCAAGGAAGGCATTGTAGTAGATCCAGAAAATATAAGGGCCATCATGGAGTGGGTAGCTCCTAAGAATGTGGATGAGGTGAGATCTTTCGTGGGTTTGGTAGGCTATTATCGAAGGTTCATCAGGAACTTCTCACAGATTTCTTATCCTATTACATCATTACAAAGGAAAGGTAAGAAGTTTGAATGGACTAAGGAGTGTGAGGCTAGCTTTGAGTAGCTTAAGTAGTTGTTGACACATGCACCAGTAACAAATATTGCAGATCCGAACAAAGAGTTTTTGGTATGCACATATGCTAGCAAGAGAGGGCTTGGTGGAGTCCTTATGTAGGATGGACAGGTGGTATGCTATGAGTCTCGAAAACTAAAGGAGCACAAGTAGAACTACTCGACACATGATCTTGAGTTAGCAGTGATTATACATGCACTGAAGATGTGGAGGCACTATGTTCTTTGAAACTTGTTTGTGCTTATGAGTGATCACATTGGGTTGAGGTATTTGTTTCACCAGTCGAATCTAAATGCCAGGAAATCTAGATGGTTAGCCATGATCAGTGATTTTGATTTTGAGATCAGGTACATAAAAGGTAAAGAGAACATGGTGGTAGATGCTCTCAGTAGACGGGTATAGGTACATCACTTGGCAGTAGTGATCTCCTATGGGACAAACTTACAGGATAGGATCTTGCAGGCATGTAAGTAGGATGTTAAGTATATGTAGATTGTGTGTTGGGTCCCTATAATACTAATGATTACCCCATTACTATTGTAGTTATACCCCTTATTTATATTTTTGTGCCCCTATTACCCCCATATTGTTATTTCTATGCCCCATAGAATCCCTCTATTGTTATTTTTGTGGCTTTATATTATTATTGTTAGGTCGGCTGGATTATATTGTGACTCCTTAGACTCCTATATATAGAAAGGAGGTTTTGTCATTTGAATCATCGAAGAATTGTTCATTTATGTAATGTAAAGGAGGTTTCCCCCTCGAAGAGGCTGAATTCTAAGGTGTGGATTTATCTTTTCTATCTTTTCTTGAGCTGGTTTCATAACATTTGGTATCAGAGCTTTGGATTCTAGGGTTTCGCTGCTCCAAACAGGTCATCGTGGAATTTTCGCTATAACTTTTTTTTGTGACATTTCAGAAGTCGCAAAAAAAAACCCATTTGAGAAGAAATTGCGCTGAACCTTGGGTCTGAATTTCAGAGCTTTTTGAACGATATTTGCGGAGATATGATCTGAGGAAGTTGGTCTTTTTGCAGACTCCTGAATTACATTCAAAACAGGTGACTTGGGGAAAATCGTCATAACTTTCTCTCTGGGGATCGGATTGAAATTTTGTAAGAAGGTACAAAAAGAGGACAGACTGTAGTTTCTTGCATGCATTTTTCAGATCCATAGATTGAAACAGTGACTCGTGGCACGTCGTACAAGTTTGCTCTACTGAACTAGTCTATAATCAAGTCACTGTGGGAGATTTCACATAACTCTTCCTTGGAGAAACCAATTTGGGTCAGACTTGTGGCATTGGAAAGAGGACACAGAAGGCTACTATAGGTTGCAATTTCAGAACTGGATGATCCAAAATTACAGAGATACATCAGATTCAATATCAGGCTTCTACAAAGTGAAAAAAGGTGTGTAGTTTTTTTTTTTTAATTTTTGCGTAAGCTTGGTTTGAAGGAATTCAAAGGGCATAGTAAAGCATTATTATCGGTAACTGATGCTCCGAGGAAAGAAAATGCAAACACCTAGTAAGGAACCTGAAAGCTCTAGCATGACTCATGAAGAAGAGGAAGAAAAGAAATGCTACATGATATATCAAATTTACAAGAACAAGTGCAACAAATGTCACGCTCACAAAAGCTAACAGAAACTAAGATAAATGGCGTGGAATCTAAGATAAAGGGCATGGAAGATAAGATGGATGATTTGAAGACAGATTTGAAGACAGACATGGCAGATTTGAAGACAGATTTGACAAATTTTCTACAAGAAATACATACTAATGGTGAAAAGGTTGTAAAGGAAACTCATGATGTGAACAAAAGAAATGTTAATCATGATTCCATAGACTCTAATGTTGGATCGAAGACCCACCATATTCCAAAAATCGATATGAGGAAGTTTGATGGCAAGGATCCCGCCACATGGATATTACAGATGGAGCAATTCTTCGATCTCAATAATGTGCAAAACACACAAAAGGTACGTATGGCAACTTTATATTTGGAACCAAATCAGTTTGTATGGTATCAATGGCTTTGTTCTCGTAAACAATTTATCACTTGGGCAATTTTTACGGAAGAATTGATAGCACATTATGAGGATACAAAAAGCAACACTTTTTTTAGCCAATTGATAAGTCTCAAACAAAAGGGTTCAATAATGGAGCACATTGAGGAGTTCCAAAAATTGAACATAAGGGTAAAAGATATTCCAGAGGAGCATAGGATTGATGTGTTCATAGGGTCTTTAAAGGATAATATCCAACATGATGTTCGCCTTTGGGAACCTGATTCATTAGAGAAGGCATTCAGGTTAGCAAGAAAAATGGAAAGCAAAATTATGGCAACCAGGAAGCATACCACTCACAACTATAAAGACGGAAGTGTTGTTGCCCCTAGTCTTCCACAACCTATAAGGTTGACACCACAACAATTGGAAGAAAAAAGAGCAAAAGGGCTTTGTTACAGTTGTGATAGCAAATACACTAAAGGTCATAAGTGTGCTGAGAAGAAATTATTCTACATAGATTGTGAAGAGGAAGAAGAAAAGGAGCAAGAAAGGTCAAAAGAAGAGGATATACTCCAGGAACAAAGCCTAGATGAAGAACAAATAAATCCGACCATATCTTGTAATGCATTGGCGGGAATTACCACTCCTCAAACCATCAAGATAGAAGGACAAATCAAGAAGAAAAAGGTAATAGTGTTGATTGATTCAGGAAGCACCCACAATTTTATTCATTGTAGGGTAGCAAAAGAATTGAATTGCTTCCTATATCCAGCACCAGAGTGTCAAGTGATGATTGCAAATGGAGGAACAATAAATTGCTCTGGAAAGTGCCATAATATCAAGCTATCCATGGGAGAATATGTATTGACTAGCCCAATGCTTTCCATTCCAATGGGAGGTGCTGATGTTGTACTAGGAGTCCAATGGCTACAATCCTTGGGTACAATAGCTTTTAATTTTCAAGAACTTTTCATCAAATTTTCTATGGAAGGAAAGGAAGTTGAATTAAGGGGTATTGCAGGGAAACCAGGAAAGATAATCAGCTCTAATGGTATGACAAAGCTTCTAAAAAAGGAGCAAAGAGGTGTAATTGCACAATTATGTTCGCTAGATGTTTCCACATTGGAATCATCTATTTCTCCAGATCTCCAAAAAGTCCTGGACAATCATTCCAAGGTATTTGAGACTCCCAAAGGTCTCCCACCTATGCGTGATCATGATCATGCTATTCATCTGATTCCAGGAAGTGTTCCTCCAAACATCAGGCCGTACAGATATCCCTATGTCCAAAAAAGTGAAATTGAACGTATGGTTGCAGAAATGCTAGAGGCTGGTATAATTCAACCGAGTCAAAGTTCTTTCTCTGCTCCAGTAGTATTGGTGCACAAGAAGGATGGATCATGGCGCATGTGTCCGGATTATAGGGAGCTCAACAAGCTCACTATTAAAGATAAGTTCCCCATTCCTGTCATTGATGAATTACTGGATGAATTGCATGGATCAATTTACTTCACCAAGTTGGATCTTCGTTCGAGATATCATCAAATCAGAATGAAGATTGAAGACATTCCGAAAACGACATTTAGAACTCATGAGGGTCATTATGAATTTTTGGTCATGCCTTTTGGCCTTACCAATGCACCTTCAACATTTCAAGGTTTGATGAATTCAATTTTCAAACCATTCCTTAGAAAATTTGTGTTAGTATTTTTTGATGATATACTAATCTACAGCAAGTCTTGGAAGGATCATGTTGAACATGTTGACAGGGTGCTACAACTATTGGAGGAGAAACAATTATATGCAAAAAGATCCAAATGTTTCTTTGGAGTCCAGGAGGTGGAATATTTGGGTCATATTGTATCTCATGAAGGAGTTAAGGTAGACCCTAGCAAAATTAAAGCCATTAAGGAATGGAAAATCCCCACATCCATAAAGCATCTGCGAGGATTTCTTGGGTTGACAGGGTATTATCGCAAGTTTGTTAAGAATTATGGGAGAATAGCAGCACCTCTAACAACATTATTGAAGAAAGATGCATTTTCATGGACTCCGAAGCAACAAAGGCCTTTGAACATCTTAAAGAGGCAATGTGCCAAGCACCGGTCTTAGCTACACCGGACTTCACAAAAACCTTTATTGTGGAATGTGATGCTTCAGGAAATGGAATTGGTGCTGTTCTAATGCAAGATGAAAGACCCATTGCTTTTGAAAGTCGTCCAATCAAGGGAAAGTTTTTAAGCAAAGCTATTTATGAGAAGGAAATGTTGGCAATACTCCATGCACTTAAGAAATGGCGACCCTACCTAATGGGAAGACACTTCAAGGTAAAAACGGATCATGATAGCCTTAAATACTTTTTAGAACAAAGATTATCCTCTGAAGAGCAACAAAAGTGGGTCACAAAGATGTTGGGTTATGACTTTGAAATCATCTACAAAAAAGGGAAGCAAAATGTGGTGGCAGATGCACTCTCAAGAAAGGATGAGGATGTGGAAGCATTGTTGTGCGCCATTTCTATTATCCAACCAGATTGGATAAACGAAGCAAGGGAGGAATGGAAGAATGACGAAGAAGTGTGGGCACTTATTCGAAAGCTACAACAAGATTCCAGTACGTCTGATACATTTAGCTGGCAAAATGATTCGTTATGGTACAAAGATCGCTTATACCTCTGTAAGAATTCCCAGCTAAAACAAAAGATTCTTATGGAATTGCACACTTCTCCCTTAGGAGGGCACTCAGGATTTTTAAAAACTTACCACAGGGTTAAGAAGGAATTTTTTTGGGATGGCCTTAAATCAGATATTCAAAAGTTTGTGGCAGAATGTTTGGTTTGCCAACAAAATAAAGTTGAAACAATTAAGACACCGGGTCTATTACAACCTTTATCCATTCCAAGCCAACGTTGGGAGGAGGTTTCAATGGATTTTATCACAGGTTTACCCAAGTCTGAGGGAAAGAGTGTCATCATGGTGGTAGTTGACAGACTTACCAAGTATGCACACTTTTGTGCATTATCACATCCATTTAAAGCCAGTACAGTTTCTACTGCATTTATGGAAACAATTCAAAAGCTACATGGAAACCCAAAGATTATTGTAAGTGACAGAGATCCCATTTTCACTGGAAATTTTTGGACAGAATTATTTTCTTGTCTTGGTACTCAGTTAGCTCATAGCTCATCTTATCATCCTCAATCTGATGGGCAAACTGAGATAGTAAACAAATGTTTGGAAGGATATCTTCGTTGCTTTGTATCTGATAAACAGACACAATGGGTCAAATGGTTGCCTCTGGCTGAATGGTGGTATAACACTTCCTTCCATACAGCAACAAAAATGACCCCATTTATGGCACTTTATGGGTATCAACCACCATCCATCACATCATATTTAAGAGAAAATTCTAAGGTTCAGGCAGTGGAACATCACATCGAACATCAACAACAAGTCCTCCAACTCTTAAAGGATAACCTCGTGTTGGCACAAAATAGAATGAAACAACAGGCAGATCAACATCGCAGTGAAAGAAGTTTTGATGTAGGTGATTGGGTATTCCTACGGCTACAACCATATAAGCAAATGTCCCTAAAGCAAGCTAAGAAGGATAATAAATTATCACCAAAGTATTATGGTCCGTACAAGGTGTTGCAAAAGATTGGTACTATGGCATACAAATTGGAGCTTCCTGCAGCTTCTCGATTGCACCCAGTTTTCCATGTTTCATTTTTAAAGAAGGTTATAGGCGACAAGCTCCCAGTTCAAACAATATTGCCAGAACTTGACGAGGAAGGAAAAATTATATTGGAACCGGAAGCAGTCACAGAAACAAGAACTCGACAGCTACGAAATCGATCAATTTCAGAGTATCTTATCAAGTGGAAGAACTTATCCGCTGAAGATTCCACATGGGAGGATGAGAATTTTATGCAGAAGTATCCAGAACTACTCAAGCATTGAGGACAACACTTTTTTGAAGGAGAGGGGCATGTTGGGTCCCTATAATACTAGTGATTACCCCATTACTATTGTATTTATACCCCTTATTTATATTGTTGTGCCCCTATTACCCCCATATTGTTATTTCTGTGCCCCATAGAATCCCTCTATTGTTATTTTTGTGGCTTTATATTATTATTGTTAGGTCAGCTGGATTATATTGTGACTCCTTAGACTCCTATATATAGAAAGGAGGTTTTGTCATTTGAATCATCCAAGAATTGTTCATTTATGTAATGTAAAGGAGGTTGCCCCCTCGAAGAGGCTGAATTCTAAGGCGTGGATTTATCTTTTCTATCTTTTCTTGAGCTGGTTTCATAACATTGTGCATAGGTTAAAGCAGGGTGATAGACATGTACAGGTATAGGTCATTGTACATGTATAGGTACAGGTGCAATTATAGGTGCATGTAGTCATATAGGTACAGGTGGTAGTATAGGTACAGGTATAGGTACATATACAGGTATATGTACAGGTACAAGTACAAGCGTAGGTGCATAAGGAATGGACTATCGTCTTATAGTAGATAGATTGGTCAGGTTCCGAGATAGGATATATGTACCGGATAACAGTGAGCTTAAGAAGGTGATATTGAGGGAGTTTGATGGGAAACCGTATTCAAGTCACCCAGGTTATCAAAAGACAACGGTGAAGAGATATTACTATTGGCAGAATTTGAGGAGGGATGTAGTAGAGTTTGTGGCTAGATGCTTTGATTGTCAACGAGTGAAGGCAAAGTGCAAACATCTAGGTGGACTAATACAGACAGTTGTGATTCTGGAATGGAAATCGGAGGTAATTTCCATGGACTTCATCACAGGGTTTCTGAAGCCAATGAAGCAACATGATTCCATCATGGCCATTGTGGACAAGTTAAAAAAGGTTGCACACTTCATTCTGGTGAAGTCTACTTACTCAGCTAGTGATGTGGCACAGGTGTTCATCAAAGATGTGGTTAAACTACATGGTGTTCCAAAGAAGATTGTGTTAGACAAGGATGAGAAGTTCACTTCCAAGTTTTGGAAGGAGTTATTTGTAGGTTTAGGTACAGAGTTGGGCTTCAACACAGCTTATCATCCATAGATGTATGGCCAGACAAATAGGGTCAACAAGATATTAGAGGACATGTTGAGGATGTATGTGATGCATCAACAATGGAAATGGGAAGAGTATCCCCCTTTGGTAGATTTTTCATACAACAACGATTTTCAGGAGTCATTGAGGATGAGTCCTTTTGAGGAAATGTATGGGCGGAGTTGTAACACTCCCATTAGTTGGAGTGATCTGGTTAGCAGGGTATTGATTGGACCAGATATGTTAGAAGACATGGAACAAGATATGCATGTGATCAAGAAGAATCTCAAGGCAGAACATGATTGGAAGAATAGGATAGGAAGAAGAGTTATGCAGATAGGAACAAGTTGTTCAAGGAGTTCCAGGTTGGGGAGCATGTGTACTTGCACATCAAACCAAAGAAGAGATCCTTGCAGATTGGATCATGTTCCAAGCTAGCACCACAGTTTTGTGGACCCTTCAGCATCATTGAGAGGATTGGACTAGTAGCCTATCGACTTGCACTACCTATGACAGTGAAATTCCACGATGTTTTGCATGTATCTTTGTTTAAGAAGTGTGTTAAGGATGATGATCATGTAATTGACTAGTTCGTATTACAGGTGGAACCAGATGGAGAATTCCGATGGAGCCTCAGTGTATATTCCAAAAAAAGGTGCTCATGCTCCGAAACCGAGAAATCTAGCAAGTTAAAGTAAAATGGAAGAACTTTGGGCCCGATGAAGCTACATGGGAGATGGAGGATCAAATGCAGGCCATGTATCCTTCCTTGTTTTCCAGTTGAGGCAAAGCAACTTGACATGGTGGTTTGGTATTTGCTTATGGTGGTTTGGTATATGCTTTATGGTGGTTGATATATGCTTTATGACGGTTTGATATATGTTAAATAATTTTGTATATGTTCTTAGATATGATGACTAGTATATGTTTGGTATATGATTTGGCATATGTTTTGGTATTTATATTTATGGTCATGTTTCTATATATACCCATGTGTATGGATGTAAATATCATAACAAGTTATGTTATAAAGAAACAATATGCGGTATGGGTGTCATGTCATTATGGTTATGTTATAATTATGTTATGATGTCATGTGGATTGGCACTCAACGGATTATCATTGTAAATACCGTAGTGAGTTGTGTTATAAAGCTCCACTATGTAGTATGTTATCATGTTGTCATGTTGTTTTTCTCTTGAGAAAATCTTTCATTGTAAATATTACATCGAGTTGTGTTATAAAGCTCCATGAGTAGTATGTCTTCTTTCAACAGGTTGCTGAGATATATGTGTGATTGAACACTGAGGACGGTGTCCCCCAAGGGGGATGGTTCTATAACAGCCCTGGTGAAAATTTGATATAGTAAAAGTTAAAAACAATAACCACAGATGAATGGGACATTTATTCCAAGCTAAATGTTGGGCAAGACATCCTGGGGGTGTTCATTTGGTTGTTTATGGCTAAGAAAATTGGCAAAGGCAATGGCTAAGGCTTTGGAAAGGAAAAATGGCATTTTTTGCACAATTATTTATGAAAATAATGGAAATTAGGAGAAAAAGGAGGTGAAAGGTCACAAGTTTCATGTGAGGAGGAAAATAAAGGAAAATAATGGAAAATTAAGAAAATAGAGGCCTCATTCATAAAAATGTTTCTAAGGATTAGTTGGTAACCTTTTGTCAGTTTAGCTTTGGATCTCTTTCATTATTCTCTCTCTCTCATACTCTTGGACACACAGAGTTTTCTGGGATCACTTTGGCATTGGAGCAAGAAAGGAAAAGAAGGTAAGAGGAAGTAAAGATCGAGCAGGGAAAGGCAGGATCAAGCAACTACAACAAGCTTCATTGTAGGTATCGACTTGCATGTGCATTTTCCTTGCTAGATTTGGCATGCATGGGATTTCATGTGTTTCTTTTCTACCATGGCATGGGTTTTTTGAGGTGTGACATCATTTTTAGCCTAGCTTTGCCATTTCCTGATAGCTTTGATGAGGTGGGTTCTCTCATTTGGTTTATGTGGGATGGATGGATTGGATTTGAAGCTGAGTGGGGTGGATCTCTAAATTGACAAACACATGGGGTAGTGGTACCTGAACCAGACTGAGGATGCACGAAACCACTAGCCTAGTAACACCTAAATCAGATTGTGGGTTGCGGTAAATCCAGATTGTGTGCCTAGGAATCCTTTACAGTGAATGGCAGGATATACAATAAAGCCAAGAGGTGGATTTTCTCTCTGTTGGGCCCAGTGATTCTGGGATGGAATGCAAGGTAATCTTGGAGAGTGTGTCTCGGTGTAGGGCCTAATGATCCCTAGATCAGAATGTGGATGCACGCTAAAGCCTAAGAGACTAAGAGGCACTAAAATTGCTAATGGTGTAGGTGGAGAACTCTGGTGGCATCCAGATTGATTGGTGTTTTTGATGTGTTCTCTGAGTCCCACATTCATGCTTGGAATATGGCACGGGCGTGATTGGATGAAGAGAGACTTGGCTCAGCCAATCTGTGGTTGGGTGGAACATGGTAGTCCCATCACCGATTGGTTCATTGCATTGATTAATGAGAAATTCATTCCATTGATTTTCATGTGTAAATGTACTAATATATATATGGATTTTGATGGCTGATATGTTCATTATTATTCTATTCCTATTATGCTAGTTAGATTTATATTTTGTGACAACGACTATGTATGGCTCTTAGCATGTTTTTACTTGTATTTGAATGGATATGGTATCTATGACCTAATAAGTGATAAGATAGAAAATGAAATGAGGAAACAATGGTTCATGGATATTCCCAAATAAGTATGAGATCCCTACACTTAATTATATTATTTACACATGTAGGTTACATGTTGATGATATGTTTGACGAAATGCTTATCATGGCTAGTAGGGGTCTAGCTAAGGTCTTGATCAGCTATTTAATTTTGCAACATTGTTTCCCTATAATTTACTTTTTTATGATCTTTCATTCCATTATGGGCAATGGCTTGGGCTCTAGGCCTGAAAAAGTTGCTTAAATACCGATGTCGCTGGCATAGAACTGGAAAGTTTGGTCCACAGTCGCTGGCATGTATGCCTATGATAGTGCCTTTAGGTCTGTGATTTCTTCCTTTCCCATAGCATGAGAACGATTATGGCCTTAGAGGTCCACAACAACAGTGGGACCCAGGGACAAACTATCTGCGTGGTTGACTTGTCTCCTGAGGGTTCTGTTGATGATGTTGGATGACTGTGTGTGATGTTCCTTTGATTTCCAGTTCCTTAAGATTACCTTGGAGGTCGAATCTGATTACAATAGCCTATCATCTCATGTTTACCCCAATTGGCATGGGTGCTTGGGTGGATGTGGGAGGAGGGTGTTACATTATAGTTGATGGAGTGATAATTCAATAACAAATCATCAACTGATCAACTTTCCTTTTCATCTGCCATTGTATCGGTTCTCTTAGTATTGGGGACTGCACCAGAAGTTGCTCAATGTATCACTCAACACCTAACACTTGATATCTTAACTATTGACACACCATCATACAAATGATGGGAAATTATCCATTAGAAAATGGATGTTGTTAGGGTTTTTTTTTATTGGGAGCTCACATTGGCCATGGTTTGGAGTGCTACCTAATAGTGATAGCCCAATATGCAAACATCCAATATCTGTTCCTCTGGGGCTTAAGCCCCCTTCGATTAACCTCTTGGTTCTAGACCCCTTATTGGCCCACATGACTAGTCGATAGGGTTGAAGGCCCTTAATGAGGCTACATGAGAGCTAGATAATTCCATGAAGGAGGCATTCCCATTTTTGTCTTGATCTCAATGATCAAAGACTAGTGTTGTTCTAAGGGGAAGAAACATAATTTCGTTGTTTGATCCATCAAACGTATTGGATTGGATCATGCATAAATTGTAAATATATGGTTATAATGATGGGATTTCAAACCATGTGATCTTAGGTAAATGAATCCATGTAAATATGCTAGTATGGATTCTTGGTGTAAAGCTCAAGGTCAATGATCAATTAGTGAATGGTTGGGCATGTCACAATGTATATTTACTTTTATGGAGCATCTGGTATGGTTTCCATGGTGAAAACAAGCTATGGAAAGATTAATTTTATAATATAATATATAAGTTTCTAAGATGAATGCTATGATTCCAACAAAAGGGAATAATAAAGGGGGATTATGTGATAGTAAACCTTTATTTTTAATTTTCATGCTATGAACTCTTCTCTTTTCCACAATGTGCATTAAATGAAACAATATACCTCCATCAACCTAGAAAACTAATTATTGAGTGCATATAGAGGATTTAGGAAGTATTCTGTTATGAAACCAACTCACAAAAAGATAGAAAAGATAGATCAACGCCTTAGAATTCAGCCTCTTCGAGGGGGCAACCTCCTTTACATTACAAAAATGAACAATTCTTGGATGATATAGATGACAAGACCTCCTTTCTATATATAGGAGTCTAAGGGGTCATAATATAGTCAGAGCCGACATAACAATAATAATGTAAGGGCACAATAATAACAAAAGTGGGCTTCTATGGGGCACACTAATAACAATAGGGGGCTTCTATGGGGACTACATGGGTACAACAATATAATAAGGGGGTTGTACTAATAACAATAAAGGGTTACACTAGTAGTAGAGGGGCCTAACATGCATCTCTCCTTCAAAAAGTGTTGTCCTCAACGCTTGAGTAGTTCTTGATGCTTCTATATAAAATTCTTGTCCTTCCATGTGAAATCTTCAATAGGTAAGTTCTTCCACTTGATGATATACTCTAAAATTGATCAATTTCGTCGCTGTCGGGTTCTTTTTTCTGTGACTGCTCCAGGGTCTAATATGATTTTTGCTTCCTCGTCAAGTTCTGACAATATTGTTTGAACAAGGATATTTTGCAACTTTTGAATGAGTGGCCACACTTCTTTGTCCTTCTTCCATTCATCCTTTGCTTTGTTTATCCAATCTGATTGGATAATAGAAATAGCACAAAACAATGCTTCCACATCCTCATCCTTTCTTGAGAGTGCATCTGCAGCAAAATTTTGCTTCCATTTTCTATAGATGATGTCAAAGTCATAACCCAACATATTTGTGACACATTTTTTTTGTTCTTCTAAAGATAATAGTTGTTCTAAAAAGTATTTAAGACTATCATGATCCATTTTTACCTTGAAGTGTCTTCCCATTTGGTAAGGTTGCCATTTCTTAATTGCATGTATTATTGCCAACATTTCCTTCTCATAAATAGCTTGCTTGAGATGTAGTAGTAAAAATACCCAATCACCTACATCAAAACATTTTTCACTACAATGTTGATCTACCTATTGTTTCATTCGATTTTGCACCAAAGTGGTGTTATCCTTTAAAAGTTGGAGAACTTGTTGTTGATACTCGATGTGATCTTTCGCTGCTTGAACCTTTTTCTTCTTGATATGTCCTTCTATCTTTAGAGTTTGAGGAGTGGTAATTTCTTCCAATCCTTTACAAGATATGGTCAGATTCATTTCTTGATGCTCAATGTGATCTTTCACTTCTTGAACATTTTTCTTCTTGATATGTCCTTCTATCTTGATAGTTTGAGGAGTGGTAATTCCAACCAATGAATTACAAGATATGGTTGGATTCATTTCTTCTTTCTCGATGTGATATTTCACTTCTTGCACCTTTTTCTTCTTGATATGTCCTTCTATCTTGAGAGTTTGAGGAGTGGTAATTCTTGCCAATGCTTTACAAGATATGGTCTGATTCATTTCTTCTTTCTCTGGGGTTGGGTCCTGGTGTATATCCTCTTCTTTTGATGTTTCTTGATCCTTTTCTTCCTCCTCTTCATACTCTATGTAAAATAATTTCTTCTCAGCACACTTATGACCTTTAGTGCATTTGCTATCACAATTGTAACAAAGCCCTTTTTCTCTTTTTTCTTCCAATTGTTGTGGTGTAACCCTTGTAGGTTGTGGAAGGCTAGGAGAAACAACACTTCCATCTTTATAGTTGTGAGGGGTAGACTTCCTTGTTGCCATAATTTTACTTTCCACTATGTAACAAATCCCTTTTACTCTTTCCAATTGTTGTGGTGTTGCTCTAAAGAAGGTGTTGCTCTTTGTATCCTCATAATGTGCTATCATTTCCTTCATGAAAATTGACCACATAACAAGTTGTTTACGAGAACAAAGCCCTTTATACCATAAAAATTGATCCGGTTCTAAATATGAAGATGCAATACATACCTTTTGTAACAGTGGTACACCATGTAGATCAAAATATTTCTCCGTCTAAAGTATCCAGTTTACCGGATCCTTGCCATCAAACTTCCTCATATCGCCTTTTCTTGATTTTAGGAGCTCAATCTTTAAATGACTATAACTCTGTAATTTCGGTTCTTCCAATTCTAAAATTGTGGACTGCAGTAGCCCTCTGCGTCCTCTTTCCAATGCCACCAGTCTGATCAAATTTGGATTCCCCAAGAAAGAGTTATGAACAATCTCGTAAGATGACCTGATTATATACCTTTTCAGAAGATCTAACTTGTATGAAGTGCCACATGTCACTGTGTTAACCTTAGGATCAAAAAAATATACACAGGAAACTACAGTCTGTTCTCTTTCTTAACTTCCTACGAAATTGCAATCTGATGCTCAAAACAAAAGTTATGACGATTTCCCCAGGTCACCTGTTTGGAATGTAATTCAGGAATCTGCAAAAACACCAACTTCCTCAGATCATATCTCCGCAAATATAGCGCGAAAAGCTCTGAAATTCGGACCCAAGGTTCAGAACGATTTCAACCCAAATGGGGTATTTTTTTAGTGTCTGAAATGTCGTAGAAAAAATGTTATAGCACAAATGCCACGATGACCTGTTTGGAGCAGCGAAACCCTAGAATCCAAAGCTCTAATACCAAATGTTATGAAACCAGCTCACAAAAAGATAGATCAACGCCTTAGAATTCAGCCTCTTCGAGGGGGCAACCTCCTTTACATTACATAAATGAACAATTCTTGGATGATACAAATGACAAGACCTCCTTTCTATATATAGGAGTCTAAGGGGTCATAATATAATCAGAGCCGACATAACAATAATAATGTAAGGGCACAATAATAACAATAGTGGGCTTCTATGGGGCACACTAATAACAATAGGGGGCTTCTATGGGGACTACATGGGTACAACAATATAATAAGGGGGTTGTACTAATAACAATAAGGGGTTACACTAGTAGTATAGGGGCCTAACATATTCTCATGTAGTTATTGGAGCATCGATTGAGTAAAATTATAATGGGGAAGAATAAGAGTAATTCATTATCTTGTTAAAAGGAACGACATCCATCATTTCACTAGCTTTTTACTCCATCCCTTCTATCATTCATGTATTCTTTCTGTATCCTACTCAAGTGGTGTTCTACATTGCTAAATATCAACTTAAATTTGTAAATTAATAAAATAAGCATTGTGAAGGGGAAATTACATAACTAGAATGAAATATAAATAACTATAGAAAGCATAGAGGTTGAGAAAGTTAGGAATCCTTCACCCACTGTGTATCTTTTTCTCATTGGAATCTTGAGATTCAAGTGTTATTTTGTAAGTTATTCCCACAAGGTATTTTGTAGTTTGGACACTTTATTCCTACACTAAAGAACACTTGAAAAGGAAAGACTATCCTTGAGACATTATTGAGAAGATAAATATAACATCTTCTTTGTATTGTGCTGAGAAGTGGAAGAGAGTGTCATGGTTGTTCAATGGCTAGATGAGATGTTTGGAATGCTTTGTGGAGAGCATATGTTGAGCCCTAAGAAAAAAATGGGTTGGGTTGAGTGATCTAGAAGCATGTAGTTGGTTCGTTCACCCTAGTTGCCTCAATGGTATCCACACTAAATGTCTGTGGTCGAGTTGAAAATTATTTTATATAACTAGTTTCTTAGGCAATTATTTATTAAAATATAAGTGTTATACGTAAAATGATAAGTATTATATTTTCTTATGAATTTCCAAACTAATTTTATTTCATGCTTTGGAAATATATGAAAATACATGTTGTGTGAGCATATGTAAGATTAGTACCTCTAAATATGGGAACTTTGCTTGCAAGAATTTATTAATTCTTGTTTAATTCCACTACATTTTAACCATACCACTTCATAAATTTATATAATTATAGATCTTCACGGGAGACCTTCGTTGTGGGAATTGCAATGAAATAGTATTCTAAGGACCAAGATTTTACTCCCCTATTTAATGGCTACACCTCCCATGGTTGTTGTTGGTTGTTGATGTTAAAACATACCATTATTTTGTTCCAAAGATGATCAATGGAGGTAGGGTAGTAAGGATAGATTTATGAATTTTAAATGACACTATTAGGTGGTCTCCATTGGATTTATGGTGTAATGAGACTAGATATCTCCCATGGCCATCAGGGCACCCCAATACACTTTTTTTTCTCTATAATTTGGATTTGTATAATTGTGGCTTCACACAACCCTATATACGATTCTTACATGCAAGAGAGATATTAACATGCAATATTTCTTGCACCATTCAAATTACAAGTGAATACAATGGAAATAAACACGCATGTACAATAATGCTTAATGAGTTCTCAACAAGGATTTACACACATGAATTACTCATTTGAGACATAATTCATCCACCTAAACTAACTAACCATTTCACAACTAAGGTTTGCATCTAACTCAAATTAATCCATGATATGAAAAAAATAGAATACGAATACTAGTCTTTCATAAAGAAAGGGATTTAAGCACTTACCTATGTTCAAGCCAAGTCCACTAGATCAGTTGTTGACAAGTGATTCCCCACTCCACCATAGGAATCAAATATGGATTCCACCAAAATCCATACCATCATACCACGAGGGAAAGAGAAGATCATACAAAGCTTTAATTTCACTGGGCCTAATCCATTTCTCTCATGACATAATGAATATGCTCACTATAAAATACGCCATGCCATCATTGAACCATTAATAAGTAATAACTATCTTTTCTCTTATCACACACAACACAAGAAAGAATCTCCATTATTATTTAGAAGTTCGTATGCAACCAAGCCCATAAATATCAAATAATATATATAAAAATACCATACAAAAATATTTTTTTGGTAATACATCCACACTATAAAAATGTCTTGAAAATAGTCATAACCATGTTAATTAATAGAATCAATTAGAAGGTATATAAGACTCTCCATAATTATTTATAAGTTGATATGATATGAAACCCATAAATAATAAATACTTTAGATAGAGAAATATTATATAAAATAAATCTATACTATAAAAATGTTTCGGATAAACCATAACCAAAAATATATAAACAAGAGCCACATGGTGGAAATGTCAGTGCCCCTGTTTTTTATCTATTGTACAAAAATGACACCATCTTATGAAATACACTAAATCTAATGATCAAATATATAATACAAAGAGTAAATATTTCATTGAAAACTTCAAACTCACTAAGCAATTATGGTCTAAAAGCATAATGGTAAAAATCGGTGGCATACATTATGAATAATGAACCAGTGGACTTGAGATATTTGGAATTATTTCAAGAGATGTGTACATTCAGAAATGAGATTGCCTTGATTCTCAGCAATAAATACATGAGAGAAGCTACATATCCGAGACTATGATGAAATTAAGCTAGGGATCCATAGACAATAGTATCTTAGCTATCCCAATGTCTATTTTGATGCAAAATGTAAGCCACATTGAGATAAATATGTTGAACCTTCATCTTAAACAAGGATGGATATGTTTTAACCTGAAAGAAATGAACCAAGCATGCTCAGCCTTAAAAGAAAAAGGCTCTCAACAAAGCGGGTTTAGAAATTTAAGAATACTTGTAGCAAAAAGACATCATACTAGACTATAACTTAGTTTGTGAATTACACACCTAAGTGCCAATAAGTTGTGGTTTATATGACACTTTTCCTTAACCATAGTTCCTTCATCATTTGTGTCCTATGCATGCTCACTTCCAAGTTACAAGATCATCAAAATTATGTAGAAACTTGCATCAACTTAATTTCTTGAAAATCTTATAGATGTTCTTAAGAGAACAATAGCCAAAGGCACACAACTTACCAAATTAGCTACTAGGGACTTTACAATGTCATATGTTGTGCACAATGTAGTTTCCACAATCTATGAAGCAAATAAGAATGTGAGTCAGGGGAAGCATGACACTACTTTTTATTCAAGGATTGACAACATTGTAGGTATAAAAAGGTCCATGACACACAACAACCTGGAGATATTTTCATTCAGAGATGTCTTGTCCACCTATCTTTGAGCTGCAAACATCACAAGCACCTCATCAAAAAATATGATTGCTAAAAGCATGATAAGTTTTCAAATCCCCTGAAATTTCAACATGATTCTGTTTCTTCAATGTAATTGTCAATGGTGCAATTTTTTGTAGAAATTTTGAATAATTTAACACATATTCAATGGAGATTATCCTGATCATGTACTATTGCGGAAAACATACACAATACATAAGCTCCTCTACGTTGAACATCAATATAGCAGCATCAATAACAATAAAACATCAAGAGCATTCACACATTAACACAGTATGTATCCCAGGGAAAGCATCTAGCTAAAAACCCCACACTATCTGTATATTAATGATTGAGTCATGTAACATTACACAGCATAATACTTCTCACAAGTATCTCCACCTCTGTTACACACAATACAGCTCAGATCTGATCTCCAAATATCTTCCACTGCTTGCCTGCCTCCACTGCTCAATACCTGCTCAAGAACTGATGAGAATGGCTCACCAAACTCGTTTTTCACCTGCAAAATAGTCACTCACACTTTGTTGGACGTGAGCACAAGCTATAATGTGGGCAAATACGTGAGCAAACTCATTGGCATACTCAATCCCTTGATTGTGCAAGATCTGGTGCACAACTATAGTCACAACTGATAGCAATCTGATTCTCTACCACCTGTCCCTGTTGAACTGAACATGCACTGACATGCAACTGAGTTAACTGATGTATTCATTAGTTGTATTATGAGTTAATAACTTGTGAATTAATTAATAACTAATTCACCCAACTCATCTCTAGTCTATTTGCCAGTTAGACTAAATACAACCAGTTTAACAAAGCTAAACTGAACACAACTCCATCAACTCCACAATCAACTCCACCAAACTCAACTGATTGAGTTCTAACTGAAGTCATGCATGCAACAACTCAACTGACTCATAAGAAAAGTGTATTTCCTTCTGACAGCTGCATGTGCCACCTCTGTAGCTCAAACTGAAGTGCTCCAAGAGAATAAGATTAAGTTTATAGTCCAAATATTATTGTGAGATAATAATATTTGATTTTTCTATTTTTGACAGCCAGTCTAAAAATAGACTTTGATCACTCACACTGTAGTCAAAAATAGAAGTCCATCTATTTTTTCCAACTTGATCAATCATCCATAAACAACAACCTGCAATCCATAGACATGATCCATATGTCTAAAAATAGACATAGTCTAAAAATAGACTTGGGCCAAAAATAGCCTGCGGGCCCACTTAGTGAAGGCGACTCTTTTCACTAAGCTCCATCATCTTGTTGCAATCTCAACACTCCCTCTCGACAAGATATGGATTATCAGCAACCCCTATCCTGCCTCGGTGGTACTCGAATTTTCTCCTGGTGAGAGCCTTCGTCAGAATATCAGCATCCTGATCCTCCGTTGGAATGTATGAAAGTAACATGATCCTCCGCTGCACACAATCTCTGATATGATGGTACCTGATGTCATCCATTGAGCTCCCTACCCAATTTGCATCCTCCTGTCTGTACCAAGATCCATATCCCGATGTGCCTCTCAAGTGGCTCAATACATGCTTGCCCGCCTTCCAGAAGAGCTTGGTAGGCTTAACCATAGCTTGTGAAAGCTGGTTAACTGCATAGCATATATCAGGTCGTGTATTGACCAAATACATCAGCGACCCCACCAACTGTCGATAAACAGTGGCATCCATTTCTTCTCCCGAAGTGGCATCCTCCTTCCTCCAACCTCCAGGAAGAGGAGTATCAACAGGCTTGCAGCCATGCATGTTGAACTTCTCCAGTATCTCCCGAGCATACTTGCCCTGAGAAACAAACAGTCCACCACTGTGCTGCCATATTTCCAATCCTAGGAAATAGTGAAGGAGGCCCAAATCCTTCATCTCAAACTCTATAGCAAGATCCTTCTTGCATGACAGTATCAACAACTCATCACCCGTTAGAATCAAATCATCAACATACAGTACAATGATAAGCAACTTACCCTCCACCACAATTTGGTATAGGTTAGGATCCGCCTCGCTCTTGGAGAATCCAAGTCCTGTGAAATAGCTGTCTATCCGTGTGTACCAAGCACGTGGTGCTTGCTTCAACCCATACAGCGCTCTCTTGAGCCTGCACACATGCAACTCGCTGCTGAAGACTTCAAAGCCTTCGGGTTGCTCAATGTACACCTCCTCCTCACTGACTCCGTTGAGGAACATAGACTTTACATCCATCTGATGAATGTGCCATCCCATCTGCACTGAGAGAGCAAGAATCGTCCGTATGGAAGAATACCTTGCGACAGGTGCAAAGGTCTCCTCATAATCGATCCCCTCAATCTGTGAAAAGCCTCAGGCAACAAATCTTGCCTTATACTTCTCCAAACTCCCGTCAGCTGCCTGCTTAACTTTGTAGATCCATCTCCAACCCACCACTGATTTCCCTTCTGGTCTAGGAACAATCTCCCATGCACTGTTTCTGACAATAGAATCATACTCTTCCACCATGGCGTCTACCCATGCGGGATCCTCCACAGCTTCCTCGAAAGAGGATGGCTCAGTCACAACACACTTGCTCATAAGAGCCATGTATCCAGTGTACCGATCAGGTGACTGTCTCTGCCTGCGTTGGGCTGTAGGTGGTCCTGCAACTTTCTCTGCATCTTGAGCCAGTCGCTCAGCTTCTGTCAAGCGCTTTCGCCCTCTGATGGTTGGCACTGCATGAGTGGTCTCTTCCACTCCATGAACCTCGTCCTGTGGCTGATCCACGTCCTGAAGCTCATCCTTAGGAACTAATAGCTCCTCATCTGCATGCAAGTGTAGCTCCCTCTCAAGCGAACACTTCATGGCTTTCTCCTCTTGAAATTTTATATCCCGTCGCACAACAGTTTTACCACTGTCTAGCAAATACACACGATAGTTGTGGGGCGTATCAGTGTACCCCACAAATATCCCAACCTCTGCGGTTGGCTCCAACTTCTTCCTGGCATCCTTCGTCACATGCATGTAAACGTTAGCACCAAAAATCCTCAAATGAGAAAGATCAGGCTTCTTACCAGAATAAGCCTCCTCGGGTGTACTCATGCCAAGTATCCTATGAGGACAACGGTTCTGCACATAAACTGCTGTATTGCATGCTTCCGCCCACAAGTGAAGGGATAGGCCCTGATCATGCAACATTGCCCGTGCAGCACCCACAATCGTTCTGTTCTTCTGCTCAGCTACCCCGTTCTGCTATGGGTTATGGGGAGCTATGAGCTCTCTTCGAATCCCTTCTGTCTTGCAGAAATCCTTGAACTCGTCCGAGATGTATTCACCACCATTATCGCTCCTAAGTGCCTTCACCTTCTTCCCCGACTCCTTCTCGACCAGTGCTTTGAATTCACAGAACTTTGAATATGTCTCGCTCTTCTTCTGCATGAAGAAGATCCAGCACTTACGAGAGAAATCATCAACAAAAATCACATAATACCTGTGTTTTGTTGTCGAAGCAACTGAGAAAGGTCCACACACGTCTGTGTGAATTCTCTCAAGGATCGTCGTGGCGCGACTATCCTTCTCGTGAAAGGTGGCTTTCACAAACTTCCCCAAAGTACACCCCTTGCACTGATCTGACTGCGCAAGTGTGCCTTTAGGAAGCCCTGTAGTGATCTACTGCAGTATCTTCAAGGCTCCATGGTGAAGGTGACCCAATCTCCTGTGCCACAACTCGCCATCATCCCGGCTCACCAATCCTTCTGCCTTGCCCGCCATTGCTGCGCATCCATCTACATGCAACTGATAAAGGTTCCTCACTCGAACCCCTATCTTCTGGGTCTCACCAGTTGTCTTGCTGTGCAGAAAGGCCTTTCCCTCGCTAAAAACAACATCATACCCCTTGTCTTCTAACATCGCCACTGAGATGAGATTCTTCTTCAATCCTGGAACATGCATGACTTCCTTCAATACAAAGGGTTTACCAGACTCCCTCTCAAAGGAAATGGTACCGATACCGGTCGCACTGTATCTACCATCATCGCCCATCTCGATGTGCACTCCAAGATCCTTGTCCTCCAGATCAGAGAACAAATCTCTATCTCCCGTCATGTGAAAAGACGCACCACTGTCCAAGAACCACACTGATCCCATCACACTTGAAACCAAGCATGCGATCAATGAAAAATCAAGCTCAAACTGAGAAGCTAGGGCCTCTCCCCCTGCAGATCTAGCAGCTTGCTTGTTCTTCTTCTTCTGCGGACAATTTGTGGCATAGTGTCCGTGCTGGTGATAGTGAAAACATTTCACCTTGGACATGTCCTGCTTCTTGCCTTTCGCACCGGAATGAGAAGCTTTCTCGTTCTTCCCTTTCTTTGCTTTGGCAGCCAAAGCACAATTCTCTTCATCAGATACCTTTGATGAAGATCCATTCTCACCTTTATTGTTACTGAGTTTATCATTGAGCGCCAGGTCGCTCTTGCTTTGGAATAACATTTGCAATCCGTTGAAAGACATTTTCAACAACACTGCTGGAAATTCGAATTTCCACCAGCTCCAACTCAACCGCTTCCGATCTAAGATTCGTGAGAACACAATATTTCTCGTACAGAGATTGACTGTATGGGCATTCATCGGATATCTCACCTTCCAAAGGAAGGATGAATCCAGAGGCTACCTGGCCCGATTACAGACTCTGCCTGAAGAAATAGAATGTAGACACTTCCTGAATAGTAGATCTGATGATCAACAGCTCCGATACCATGTAGAAACTTTTTCTACAAATCAGCTGGCTCTGATACCATGTAGAAATTTTGAATAATTTAACACATATTCAATGGAGATTATCCTGATCATGTACTATTGCGGAAAACATACACAATACATAAGCTCCTCTACGTTGAACATCAATATAGCAGCATCAATAACAATAAAACATCAAGAGCATTCACACATTAACACAGTATGTATCCCGGGGAAAGCATCTCGCTAAAAACCCCACACTATCTGTATATTAATGATTGATTCATGTAACATTACACAGCATAATACTTCTCACAAGTATCTCCACCTCTGTTACACACAATACAGCTCAGATCTGATCTCCAAATCTCTTCCACTGTTTGCCTGCCTCCACTGCTCAATACCTGCTCAAGAACTGATGAGAATGGCTCACCAAACTCGTTTTTCACCTGCAAAATAGTCACTCACACTTTGTTGGACGTGAGCACAAGCTATAATGTGGGAAAATACGTGAGCAAACTCATTGGCATACTCAATCCCTTGATTGTGCAAGATCTGGTGCACAACTATAGTCACAACTGATAGCAATCTGATTCTCTACCACCTCTCCCTGTTGAACTGAACATGCACTGACATGCAACTGAGTTAACTGATGTATTCATTAGTTGTATTATGAGTTAATAACTTGTGAATTAATTAATAACTAATTCACCCAACTCATCTCTAGTATATTTTCCAGTTAGACTAAATACAACCAGTTTAACAAAGCTAAACTGAACAGAACTCCATCAACTCCACCAAACTCAACTGATTGAGTTCTAACTGAAGTCATGCATGCAACAACTCAACTGACTCATAAGAAAAGCGTATTTCCTTCTGACAGCTACATGTGCCACCTCTATAGCTCAAACTGAAGTGCTCCAAGAGAATAAGATTAAGTTTATAGTCCAAATATTATTGTGAGATAATAATATTTGACTTTTCTATTTTTGACAGCCAGTCTAAAAATAGACTTTGATCACTCACACTGTAGTCAAAAATAGAAGTCCATCTATTTTTTCCAACTTGATCAATCATCCATAAACAGCAACCTGCAATCCATAGACATGATCCATATGTCTAAAAATAGACTTGCGCCAAAAATAGCCTGCGGGCCCACTTAGTGAAGGCGACTCTTTTCACTAAGCTCCATCATCTTGTTGCAATCTCAACATTTTTTGGCACTTTCTATAAAATTGTATTTCTAGGCTAATATAACCATTTCTCTGCAATGAGATTCAGTAAGAGCTCTATCTTTGAAGAACCTATTTACATTCAAGAATGGAAATTATTTGTCTAGGATGTTTGCTCTCGTTAACCATTTATTCCACCAAACTTTGAAGAATAGTTGCTTTCTGCATTCGAATCAATTAACTTCACTATTGAAACCAAAGAATATATAAATATCAAGAGAGTGAAGCATTGAAAAAATGAGTGAGAATTACCTCTGGATGTTCAAGGAGATGAAGAGCTCCATTTTTAGGATTCAGCAGGTGGTTAACAATCTCATTGTGTATTTCAAGAGAAATTTTTTTAGCAAAAAATATGTATGTGGATTTTGCAAAGCACAATGTTGAAAATAAATAAAGAATTGCACATAAACTATTTTAGAATGAACTAACTAGGTCTCTTTCTATTTAGATATATAGAAGAAAGTGAATTAGAGTCTCTAGAGAAAGGAGTATGAATTTTGGCTCTAGAGAAAACCTAAAGAACATCATATAAATAAAAAGTTGAGAATGAAAAAATATATGTATTTTTTCCTAGAAGATTATAGAATCTCTATAATCAGTATCGAAGGCTACAGGGACCAATCCAGATCATGAAAAATAAAGAGAATTGTATGGACAATAAAGAATGTGAGTAAACTCATTGAAAAAATTGGAGTTTCTCAGTAGCATTTCAAGCTTATATATCCACATAACTTTTAACACCAAATGTAAAGAAAATGCATAAAACAAAGTTATTCCTTGTCTTCTTACCAAATGTATATGACAAAGTACGTTTAGATTGGTCTTGACAACAGTACCGAAACAAAATAGTATTCTTCTTAATCTAGTCTCAAGTTAACAAAGCACAATGGACTAGTTCTTTATCACTCAGAGACCTGACACACACAATGACAAGTAGCATGCAATTTATTTACATAGGTAGATATTAAGTGAATTAGAGTAATCAGGGAAAGAAACACTAGCAATTTTTTATGTGGATAAATGTTAGGTCGCTATAATACTAGTGATTCCCCCATTACTATTGTCATTGTATCCCTTATTGTTATTGTTTTGCCCCTATTGTCCCCATATTGTTATTATTGTGCCCCAAATAATCCCACTATTGTTATTTTTGTGCCTTTATATTATTATTGTTAGGTCAGATTGGATATATTGTGACCCCTTAGACTCCTATATATAGAAAGGAGGTTTTGTCATTTGAATCATCCAAGAATTGTTCAATGTAAAGGAAGTTGCCCCCTCGAAGACGCTAAATTCTAAGGCGTTGATCTATCTTTTCCATCTTTTTGTGAGCTGGTTTCATAACATTTGGTATAGAGCTTTGGATTCTAGGGTTTCGCTGCTCCAAACAGGTCATCGTGGAATTTTCGTTATAACTTTTTTTCTATGACGTTTCAAAAGCCAAAAAAAACCATTTGACATGAAATCTTGCTAAACCTCAAGTATGAATTTCATATCTTGTCTTGCTATCTTTTTGGAGATATGATCTAAGGAAGTTAGGGTTGTTGCAAGCTCCAACATTTCATCTAAAATAGGTCATCGTGGAATTGTCGCTATAACTCTTTCTCTACGAAGCTTCAAAAGATTAAAAAAACTCATTTGAGAAGAAATCAGTTTGAATCTCGGCTCCAAATTTCAGATCCTGTCTTGCTATAATTGCGGAGATATAATCTGAGGAAGTTAGGGTTTTTGCAGACTCCCGAATTACATTCCAAACAGGTCACCTTCGGAAAATCGTCATAACCTTCTCTCTGGGCATCAGATTGAATTTTCGTAAGAAGTTACAGAAAGAGGACGGACTGTAGTTTACGTCGTACAAGTTCGCTCTATGGAACAAGTCTATACTCATGTCATCGTGGGAGATTTGGCATAACTCTTCATTGGAGAATCCAATCTTAATCAGACTTGCAGAGTTAGAAATATTACTCAAAGGGTTACCGCAGGAAGAAATTTCAGACTTTGGAGACCCAAAATTATAGAAATAGATCAAATTCAATATCAATCTCCTACAAAGTGAAAAAAAGGTGTGTAGTTTTTTTTAAATTTTTGCATAAGCTTAGTTTGAAAAATTAGTTTGAAGGAATTCAAAGGGCATAGTGAAGCATTATTATTAGTAATTGATGCCCCGAAGAAAGAAAATGGAAACACCTAGTAAGCAACTTGAAAGCTCTAGCATGACTCATGAAGAAGAGGAAGAAATGCAACATGATATATTAAAATTACGAGACCAAGTGCAATAAATGTCACTCGCACAAAAAGTAACAAAAGCTAAGATGGATGATTTAAAGAAAGATGTAGAAGCTAAGATGTATGGCATGGAAGCTAAGATGGATGGTTTAAAGAAAGGCGTGTAAGCTAATATGGATGGTTTAAAGAAAGGCATAGAAGCTAAGATGGATAGCGTGGAAGCTAAGATGGATGGCATGGAAGCTAAGATGGACGATTTGAAGGCAGATTTGAAGACAGGCATGGAAGATTTGAAGACATATTTGACAAAGTTTCTACAAGAAATGCTTACTAATGATGAAAGGGTAGTAAAGGAAACTCATGATGAGAACAAAATAAATGTTAATCATGATTTCATAGACTCTAACATTGGATCGAAGAACCACCATGTTCCAAAGATCAATATGAGGAAGTTTGATGGCAAGGACCCCAGAACATGGATACTACATATGGAGCAATTTTTCGATCTCCATAATGTGCAAAACACACAAAAGGTACGCATTGCAACGTTATATTTGGAACCAAATCAATTTGTATGGTATTGATGGCTTTGCTCTTGTAAACAAATTGTCACTTGGGCTATTTTTGCGGATGAAATGATAGCACATTATGAGGATACAAAAAGCAACACCTTTTTTAGCCAATTGATAAATCTTAAACAAAAGGGTTCAATGATGGAGCACAAATTGAATATAAGGGTAAAAGATATTCCAGAGGAGCATAGGATTGATGTGTTCATAGGGACTTTAAAAGATAACATCCAACATGAGGTTCAGCTTTGGGAACTAGATTCATTGGAGAAGGCATTAAGGTTGGCAAGAAAAATGGAAAGTAAAATTATGGGAACAAGGAAGCCTACCACTCACAATCATAAAGATGGAAGTGTTTTTGCCCCTAGCCATTCACAACCTACAATGTTGACACCACAACAATTGGTAGAAAAAAGAGCAAAAGGGCTTTGTTGCAGTTGTGATAGCAAATACACTAAAGGTCATACATGTGCTGAGAAGAAATTATTTTACATAGATCGTGAAGAGGATGAAGAAAAGGAACAAGAAACATCAAAAGAAGAGGATATACACTAGGAACAAACCATAGAAAAAGAAGAAATTAATCCGACCATATCTTGTAATGCATTGGATGGAATTACCACTCCTCAAACTATCAAGATAGAAGGGAATATCAAGAAGAAAAAAGTAATAGTGTTGATTGATTCGGGAAGTACCCATAATTTTATTCATTGTAAGATAGCCAAGGAATTGAATTGATTCCTATATCCAGCACCAGAGTGTCAAGTGATGGTTGCAAGTGGAGGAACCATAAATTGCTCAGGAAAGTGCCATAATATCAAGCTATCCACGGGAGAATATGTATTGAATAGTCCAATGCTTTCCATTCCAATGGGTGGTGTTGACGTTGTACTAGGAGTCCAAAGTCTACAATCCTTGGGTACAATAGCTTTTAATTTTCAAGAACTTTTCATGAAATTCTCTTCAGAAGGAAAGGAAGTTGAATTAAGGAGTATCGCAAGGAAACCAAGAAAAATGGAATGACAAAGCTTCTAAAGAAAGAACAACGAGGCATAATTGCACAATTATGTTCACTAGAGGTTCCCACATCGAAATCGTCCATTTCTGCAGATCTCCAAAAAGTCTTGGATAATCATTTCAAGGTATTTGAGACTCCCAAAGGTCTCCCACCTATTCGTGATCATGATTATGCTATCAATTTAAGTCTAGGATGTGTTCCTCCAAACATCAAGCCTTACAGATATCCCTATGTCCAAAAGAGTGAAATTGAACGTATGGTTGTAGAAATACTAGAGGCTAGTATAATTCAACCTAGTAAAAGTTCTTTCTCTGCTCTAGTAGTATTGGTTCACAAGAATGATGGATCATGGCCCATGTGTCCAGATTATAGGGAGCTCAACAAGCTCACTATTAAAGATAAATTTCCCATTCCTATCATTGATGAATTATTGGATGAATTGCATGGATCAATTTACTTCACCAAGTTGGATCTTCGTTCAGGATATCATCAAATCAGAATGAAGACTGAAGACATTCCAAAAACAACATTTAGAACTCATGAGGGTCATTATAAATTTTTGGTCATGCTTTTTGGCCTTACTAATGCACCTTCTACATTTCAAGGTTTGATGAATTCCATTTTCAAACCCTTCCTTAGAAAATTTGTGTTAGTATTTTTTGATGATATACTAATCTACAACAGGTCTTGGAAGGATCATGTCCAACATGTTGACATGGCGCTCAAACTATTGGAGGAGAAACAATTATATGCAAAAATCTCCAAATGTTTCTTTGGAGTACAAGAGGTGGAATATTTGGGTCATATTGTATCTCATGAAGGTGTTAAGGTAGACCCTAGTAAAATTAAAACCATTAAGGAATGGAAAATCCCCACATCCATAAAGCATATGTTAGTCCTTACAATCTCCTAGGCTGAAAAGGAAATCGAGAAGGGTAACCTCAAACCACTTGAGCTTAGTAGCTAGCCCTACTGAGCATGAGAGGGATCTCTCTAAATCTCTTATTAGTGATATGACTTTAAAGGAAATGGATTTTAGGCTAGATATGTGTACTTATTTGTGAAAATTTGGTTTTTCAGATTTGCTGAACTTAGGGTTTGGAGCCACAAATAGGTCTAGGTTGTAGGAGTGCAGTAGCAATTATGAGAAGGAGCTAGATGTCAAAGGCCATGGTGTAATTTGAGTATTTGTCAGTTTAGTATAGAGGATATAGTGTGGAAGAAACTAATGAGCATAAATAAACATGATTTCATTAGCTTAGGAAGACAAAACACATAACTATGAAAACCAGATAACAGAGCTTGAAAAACAAGAATTCTGAGTATTTTATCACAAGGAATTCATAGAAAGAAGATATATAATGTAGATAAAGATGTTCATACCATGGGAAAAAAAAAATAATGATATACAAGCACCATGAACTCACTGGGCTAGAGTTCCTTGAAAATAGTTGCAACTTGTATCTGTATTAGCTGAAAGATGATTACAATGCAAGCCTCCTTCACAAAAAGTTCAACCCTCTTCTCCTAAAGTGAAATGATACATATAGACTCTCCTAAACAAATTTTCCACCTTCAGGAGTTGAATTCCTTGGTGGAGGAACTAGCTCCAAGATTCTCTCAACCAACAGGTGAGAGTGAGAAGGTGAAACTCAAACTCTTCGTGAAGAGTTTGTTTAGGAGTTTGCTTCTTTTATGAGGCCTAATAAACATCAAAAAAACCTATGATGTATATTTATTCATGCCTACATCACCTAGCCTCGTAAATAGTGGCATTACATAGAGAATCTTGACTTTGACCAAGTCAGACTAGAAACTAGAAATTTTACATAGTGAAATTTTCCAAAAAAAACACAGAAAGTGCAGAAGCGCAGCGCCAACTTTGAGCTGATTTTTAGGTGCCTTCCCGAGGTCAAAATAAAAATATGAGAGAATGGTCAACTAGCCCACCAAGTATATCTTCCAAAACAGTTTGAATTTATGAATTTGGAGCATAGGAAGACCTTCAAAAAGTCATTCTCCCAAGGTCGCTCCAGAAGCGCAGCGCCTATCAAAAATGGTCCAGAATGCTAGGTTTTTTCCACTTTTTTGCATTTTTCTCCAAAACTAAGCCACTTCTGCAAAATCTGGGAAAATGGGTTTTTTAGAGGATCGCAAGACATTTCCAAAAATGTATACCTTTCCTCAAATGGAGGCCTGAGGAAAAAGCACGCAGCTGAATTTCTGAACTTAGACCAAAATTTGTCAAAAAACTCAAAATGCTCATAATTTGCTTAAAATTGGAGGGAAGGTGTAAAAATAGGTTTTTTATAGCTTCATGGATGCTTCACCAAGAATCTCCAAGTTTCCCTCATCTTTTTAGTCTTTTTTGGCCTCCTTGAGCTTGTTTTCAAGTTGTTTTACCTTGACATTGGAAATCATGTTTTGAGCTTATAAAGATACAGGTTGCAATTATTTTCAAGGAACTCTACCCCAATGAGTTAATGGTGCTTGTACTTAATTATTTTTGTTTTATCATGGTCTAAACATCTTTATCTACATTATATCTCTTCTTTCTATGAATGCCTTGTGATAAAATGCTCAAAATTCTTGTTTTTCAAGCTCTGTTATCTAGTTTTCATAGTTATGTGTTTTGTCTTCCTAAGCTAATGAAATCATGTTTATTTATGCTCATTAGTTTCTTCCACACTATATCCTCTATACTAAACTGAAAAATACTCAAATTACACCATGGCCTCTGACATCTAGCTCCTTCTCATAATTGCTTCTGCACTCCTACAGCCTAAACCTATTTGTGGCTCCAAACCCTAAGTTCAGAAAATCTGAAAAACCAAAATTTCACAAATAAATACACATATCTAGCCTAAAATTCATTTGCTTTAAAGTCATATCACTGATAAGAGACTTAGAGAGATCCCTCTCATGCTCAGTAGGGCTAGCTACTGAGCTGAAGTGGTTTGAGGTTACCCTTCTTGATTTCCTTTTCAGCCTAGGAGATTGTAAGGACTAATAGCATCTACAAGGATTTCTCAAGTTGAAAGGGTATTATCGCAAGTTTGTTAAGAATTATGGGAGAATAGCAGCGCCTTTAACAACATTATTGAAAAAAGATGCATTCTTATGGACTCCAGAAGCAACGAAGGCCTTTGAACATCTTAAAGAGGCAATGTGCCAAGCACCAGTCTTAGCTACACCAAACTTCACAAAAACCTTTATTGTGGAATGTGATGCCTCAGGAAATGGAATTGGTGTTGTTTTAATGCAAGAAGAAAGACCCATTGATTTTGAAAGTCATCCAATCAAAGGAAAGTATTTACACAAAGCTATTTATGAGAAGGAAATGATGGAAATACTACATGCACTTAAGAAATGATGACCCTACCTAATGGGAAGACACTTCAAGGTAAAAATAGATCATGATAGTCTTGAATAATTTTTAGAACAAATATTATCTTCAGAAGACAGCCAAAATGGGTCACAAAGATGTTGGGATATGACTTTGAAATCATCCACAAAAAGGGAAGAAAAATGTTGTGGCAGATGCACTCTCAAAAAAGGATGAGGATGTGGAAGCATTTCTTTATGCCATTTCTATTATCCATCCAGATTGGATAAACGAAGCAAGGAATGAATGGAAGAATGATGAGGAATTGTGGGCACTCATTCAAAAGATACAACAAGATCCCAGTACATCTGATAAATTTAGCTGGAAAAATGATTTGTTATGGTACAAAGATTGGTTATACCTATGTAAGAATTCCCAACTCAAACAAAAGATTCTTATGGAATTGCACACCTCTCCCTTAGGAGGGCACCCATGATTTCTAAAAACCTACCATAGGGTTAAGAAGGATTTTTTTTGGGATGGCCTTAAATCGGATATTCAAAAGAATGTGGCGGAATGTTTGATGTGCCAACAAAATAAGTGGAAACAATTAAGACCCCAGGACTATTACAACCTTTATCCATTCCAAGCCAACGTTGGGAGGAGATTTCAATGGATTTTATCACAGATTTACCCAAGTCAGAAGGAAAGAGTGTTATCATGGTGTTAGATGACAGACTTACTAAGTATGCACACTTTTGTGCATTATCTCATCCATATAAAGCGAGTACAGTTTCTACTGCATTTATGGAAACAATTCAAAACTACATAGAAACCCAAAGATTATTGTAAGCGACAGAGATCCCATTTTCACTGGAAATTCTTGGACAAAATTATTTTCTTGTCTTGGTACTCAGTTAGCTCATACATCATCTTATCATCCTCAATCTGATGGGCAAACTGAGATAGTAAACAAATGTTTGGAAGGATATCTTCGTTGCTTTGTATATGATAAACAGACATAATGGGTCAAATGGTTGCCTCTGGTTGAATGGTTAAATAGCACTTCCTTTCATACTGCAACAAAAATGACCCCATTTATGGCACTTTATGGATATCATCCACCATCCATCACATCATATTTAAGAGAAAATTCTTAGGTTCAAGCAATGGAAGATCACATCGAGCATCAACAACAAGTTCTCCAACTCTTAAAGGATAACCTCACCTTGGCACAAAATAGGATGAAATAGTAGGCAGATCAACATCACAGCAAAAGAAGTTTTGATGTAGGTGATTGGGTATTCCTACGGCTACAACCATATAAACAAATGTCCCTCAAACAAGCTAACAAGGATAATAAATTATCACCAAAGTATTATGGTCCATACAAGGTGTTGCAAAAGATAAGTACTATGGCATACAAATTGGAGCTTCCTGAAGGTTCCCAAGTGCACCCAGTTTTCCATGTTTCATGCTTAAAGAAGGTTATAGGTGACAAGATTCTAATTCAAACAATATTGCTAGAACTTGATGAGGAAGGAAAAATCATATTGGAACCTGAAGAAGTCAAAGAAATAAGAACTCGACAGCTACGAAATCAATCAATTTCAAAGTATCTCATCAAGTGGAAGAACTTTCCCGTTGAAGATTCCACAAGGGAGGATGAGAATTTTATACAGAAGCATCCAAAACTACTCAAGCATTGAGGACAACACTTTTTTGAAAGAGAGGGACATGTTAGGACCCTATAATACTAGTGATTCCCCCATTACTATTGTCATTGTATCCCTTATTGTTATTGTTGTGCCCCTATTGTCCCCATATTGTTATTATTGTGCCCCATATAATCCCACTATTTTTATTTTTGTGCCTTTATATTATTATTGTTAGGTCGGCTTGGTTATATTGTGACCCCTTAGACTCCTATATATAGAAAGGAGGTTTTGTCATTTGAATCATCCAAGAATTGTTCATTTGTGTAATGTAAAGGAGGTTGCCCCCTCGAAGAGGCTGAATTCTAAGGCGTTGATCTATCTTTTTGTGAGTTGGTTTCATAACAATAAAACCTAAACAACATCATATAAATAAAAATATGAGCATGAGTTTACGTTTTATATGTAGCGATAGAGATGATGAATAACATTTTGTATAATCCCTCTAATTGTGAACATTTTTCCATAGTTTCTTTGTTCATATGCATAGATAGTAATTGAAAAATGACATAGAGAAACATGTCAGCAAAGAATGGGAGAAAACTCAAGGCCCCAATGCACAATTCACCAGTGCAGATATGCCATCTAACAATGACAGATCCAACTGCATACGGAGTTGCCTAGAGTTGTTTAGAGAAAACATTCTAAAAATGTAAAGAAGATAAAACAAATATAGACCAATATCACATACATGTAATTTAAAAAAAAAAGATTTATACTCTCAAGAATCAGTAGAGGAGGCTACAGTGACCAATGCAAATTGTCAAAAATAAAGAAATAAAGGATATAGGCTAAAAAATGTGCAACTTCACCGTATCATTGTGTAATAAGATGCCAATGAATTAAAAATATATATTTATTTTTTCCAAGAAAAATTATAAAATGCCTACAATTAGCAACAAAAGTTTCCAGACCAATCCAGATCATGAAAAATAAACAAAACCACATGGACAATAAAAAATGTAAGTAAGATGATTGCAAAATATGGAATTTATCAATAGCATTTCAATCTCAAATATTGACCTACCTGTACTAAAATTCCAATCAATTCAAAAGATATATGTATTTCTTCCTGAAAAAATATAAAATCCCTATGATTGGCTACGAATGTTGCAGGAACCAACCCAAATAGTGAAAAATAAACAAAACCACATGGAGAATAAAAAGTGTAAGTAAATTGATTACAAAATATGGAATTTATCAATAGAATTTCAAGCTCAAATACTCACCTACCCTCCAATACCAAATGTGCATACATGTTTAAAAAAAGTACTAAGACTATGTATAATCAGTAGATCAGTTTGGAGAGACCAATCGAGAGACCATCAAAGACAAATTAAAAGAATGGAGAATAAAAATGCTTGGACCTACATTTTAAAAAATATGGAAAATATCAATTAAATTGCAAGTTGAAATGTTGTCAACGTGGTAATTACAAGTATGTTTTCAAAGTATTACAATCCTTGTAATCAGTACAAAGGCTGCAACAATGAATATTTTTTCCCAGAAAAGTATAAAATTCCTATAATTGGCAGTGAATGCTGCAGGAGCCAATCTAGATGATGAAAAATAATCAAAATGACATGGACAATAAAAGTATATTGATTACAAGAAATGGAATTTCCCAATAGCATTTCGAGCTCAAATACTCACCTACCCTACAACACCAAATATGCATATATGTTTCAAAAAAGTCTTAAGACTCTATAGAATCTGTAGAGAAAGTTGGAGGTACCAATTCAGAGAACATCAAACATGAACTAAAACAATGGAGAATAAAAAATGCACGGACCTATATTTCAAAAAAATATAAAAAATATAAATCACATTGCAACCTGAAATGTTGATCAATATGGTAAGTACAACTATGTTTTAAAAGTATTACAGTCCATGTAATCAGTAGAGAGGCTACGAAAACGAATAGAGATCATCGAAGATAAACCAACACTATGGAGAATCAAGAATGCAAGAATATTGATTGCAAAACATAGAATCTCTCAAGCATCTTGCAAATGTCTAAGGATTTCATTTCAAAGTAACATTTGTACAAATTAGGGTACCAAATGACGCTCTCAATTTGAACAATAGTTGAAAAGCAAACTCAACTCGCACTAGAGAAAATACACTTACGAAATAACCTGGCATGAGATTGTCAAAAATTCACTATTAATGGTTGTGAGTCCTGACAAGGTCTGATCTTTTTCCCAATTGTGGTAGACACACTCTATTGAACAAGAAAGTTAAAAAACCTTATCTACACAGAGATACTTTTTTCAATACGAAGAGTTCCATAACAACTAAAGGTTGTATGCTATTGTGCCAAAGGGTGCAATGGGAAAAAAAATTGAATCTTAACATTATTGGCAAAAAAAATCTAAACCTTGATAAAGACCATAATTTAAAGAATTAGTTTTATAGGTCTGGAAAACAAACATCTCCATCTTAACCTTTGAACATAATAAATTGTTAGAAAAAAGAAAGAAAACACATAAAACATGTTATTTATTATGTCCTTACCAAATGTATACAATGAAGGACAACCAGATCCGTGTTGAGAAGAATGCTTGAAGAAAATAATATTTTCATTAATGCAGTCCGATGTGCATGAGTGTACATTTTGTATGTAGCGATATAGATCATTAATAGAAATTTATATAATGCCTCTGATTGTGAACATTTTTCCACTATTTCTTTGGCCATATGAACAAATAATAACTTAAAAATGACATAGCAAAACATGTCAGTAAAGAATGGGAGAAAACTTAAGAACTAACGCACAATTCACCAGTGCAAATATGTCATCTAATAATAGCAGGTCCAAGTGTGCACGAAGCTTCCTAGAGTTTCTCTAAAAAACATTCTAAATTGGAGGAAGATATAGACCAATATCACGTATATGCAATTTTAACAAAAAGCTCTAGACTCTCTAGAATCAGTAGAGGAGGTTCAAGTGACTAATGCAAATTGTAAAAAATAAAGAAACAAAAGATGTAAGTGAAAAAATTATGGAACTTCGCCACCTCGTTGTGCACTAAAATTACAATCAACTCAAAAGATATATGTATTTTTTCCAAGAAAATTATAGAATCCCTACGATCAACACCAAATGATGCAGGGACCAATCCAGATCATGAAAAGTAAACAAAACCACATTGATAATGAAAAATGTAAGTATATTGATTACAAAATATGGAATTTATAAATAGAATTTCAATCTCAAATACTCACTTACCTTTACTAAAATTCCAATCAACTTGTAAAATATATGTATTTTCCAAAAAATTATAGAATCCCTACAATTAGCAGCAGATGTTGCAGGGACCAATCCATATCATGGAAAACAAACAAAATCGCATGGACAATAAAATATGTAAGTAAACTAATTAAAAAATATGGAATTTGTCAATAGCACTTCAATCTCAAATACTCATCTATCCTCCAACCCCAAATGTGCAGATATGTTTCAAAAAATCCATAAGACTCCTTAGAATCAATACAGTAGGCTGGAGGGAGGAATCTAAAGAGCATCAAAGATAAACTAAAAGGATGAAGAATAAAAAATGCATGGAACTGTATTTCAAAATATGGAAAATATCAATCACATAGCAAGCTAAAATTTCAATCAACACGGTAAGTACAAGTATGCTTTCAAATTGTTGCAGTTCTTATAATAAGTTGAGAAACTATGAAAATGAATAAGATCATCAAAGATAAACCTACATTGTGGAGAATCAAGAATGCAAGTAGATTAATTGAAAAATATAGAATTCCGCAATCACGTTGCAAATTTCCAAGGATTTCATCTCATAGCAACATATGTACGAAGCAGGGCACCAAATGATGCTCTGGATTTGAACAATATTTGCGAAGGAAATTCAACAAGCACTGGACCAAATACACTTGGGAAATAACTTGGCATGAGAATATAAAAAAATTACCATTAATGGTTGTAATTCCTAAAAAAAGTCATGTATTTTTCCCATTTGTGGTAAACATGCTCTGAAATCTTATATGCACATAAATACTTGCTTTTAACACCAAAAGTTTCATTGAAGGTTGTATGGTATTGAGCCAAACCATGCAATGGGAAAAAAATGTTAATCTTAAGTTTATTAGCCAGAAAATAATATAAACCCTAATAAAGGCCATAGTTTAAAGAACTAGTTTTATTAGTCTGGAGGACAGACACCTACAACTTGACCTTTGAACATGGCTCAATATATCCAATATCAATATAGCATGAAAAATAAACTTCTAGACAAAACAACACAAACACATAAAACACACTATTTTTTTATGTTCTTA
This sequence comes from Pinus tabuliformis, assembly GCA_031772625.1. Lineage (NCBI taxonomy): Eukaryota > Viridiplantae > Streptophyta > Pinopsida > Pinales > Pinaceae > Pinus > Pinus tabuliformis. The sequence continues at coordinate 614,124,288 of CM062810.1, read as the reverse complement.
CCAAATGTATACAATGAAGTACAACCAGATCCGTGCTCAGAGGAATGGTTGGAGAAATAGTATTCTCACTAATGCAATCCCAAGCTAATGAATCACGATGCACCAATTTTGTGCGACTTAGAGGCCTCACAGTAACAAATGATCCAAGTGGATATTAGTGGCCACCCACCTATTCCACTTGGACCTCCGCCATTATTTCTTTTTAGATTCCTTAATTGTAGCATAACCTACTATTTTAGCAGTTTTTCGGGTCCTAAAATTCGGAGCCATTTTGAGGGACTAAAAGACATTTTTAGGGAAAACGGAGAGACTAGAAAAGTCCCAAATTAATTTACTAGTTTGTTTTCGGCCTCCTCTTCGAGATCTTCAAAACGCGGTATTATGATAGCCAAATGAAGATCGCAATCCAAAGTTATGGCTCCGGGAAGTTGATGTACCAATTTACCCAAATAGGGCCCATAGCTTTAGCGCTTCATCTCCTAGGGTTATATTTTTTGATGTTTAAGACTTTCCATTATTTCTCAATAATAATTAGGCCTTTGAGCCTCATTGTAACATAGTTCAGAGGTAGGTAGCCGCCACATCTCTTCTCAGAGATAAGATACCATCGCCCGAGCTATTTTAATTTTATTTCTATATGTAAGCATATTTCAGTTCTTTGATATTAATGAAATGAGGTTTTATTTTTGTTGCATCTTTGTGTATATGGGTATTTCCATATTTTGTTGTGTTCCTGCATAAGTCTCGATCAGCGTTATCAGAGTGGTCTTCTCTTTCTCTATTTTTCTTTCCATGTCCCCAATGAGGTCAGGGTATAAGGGATTAGGGCTCGGTCTGGATGAACCTTTGCAATACTAGCATCAAAAAACCAGACGACCTCCCATTGTGGAAGAAAAGAGAGATGAGGGGATAGGATATCCTTTCAAAATATTCATCAGAAGCCCTCGAGCAATAGAGGAACGTGATGATGGATAACTTTGCCCAGATCCTTCGACAACTACCCACAAGGGACACATCTTCATCCAACAGCCACCCTCGAGGCACCTCTCCTTTTAAGGTACAAGTTAACTTTGATATTCACATATTTGAGGGCCAGATAGATGCAGATGTCATAGATAAATGGTTAAATTTGTTGAAAGGATATTTTTCAGTTCATGAATTTTCCAATTGGAAAAGATTAATTTTGCACTTCTCAAAGCCACCCCACACATTAAGGACTGGTGGGAAACCTGCTGTGAACAAAAGGACGAGAGGGAATCCTCACTATTTTTAGCCACACCCACTTGGAATTCTTTCTGAGATGCCATCAAGGAACAATATTACCCCGTTAAAAGCTATGAAGATAAATACATAAAGTGGACCATGCTATGACAGGGAAGGGACCAATATGTGCCAGAGTTTACAAATATTTTCCATACCCTTCGCATGAAACTGGGTATAAAGGATTCTGAGCGAAATTTGGTACTCAAGTAACACAACTGTTTACACAAGTACATCTAGGATGAGATGGATTTCCTAGACATCTCCTCGCTCGGCACGGTGTACTGATACACTGTCAAGATTGAGCATAAGTTTAAATAGAAGAAGCGAGACTTTGGATCTACGAATCTGAAGCAAGGAAAAGGTGCCCCCAAACCAAAGAGAAAAGGACAAAGCCAAGGTGGGGTGACCTTGGACAACCCCTTGAAGATGCAAGAAAATAACAACACCACGAAGACAAAGAAGGACATAGGAAACTGGTGTGAGTTCCATAAGAGCTCCACTCACAACACAAGTGAGTGTCAGGCCAATAAGTCACTGGTGGCCAAGCTAAAGGCTTTTAAATCGGACACAAGTTTTGACTCTAAGTCAGGACCCAATAAGAGGAATGACAAAGGGAAGCAGATCATTGACGCAAAGCCTAGTGCCATCGTGGCCACCACTAATATACAAAATAATGAGCCTGAAGATCCAGAGGAGGGGAAACGCCTCTTCGACTCACAAATGTGGGTGAAGGGTTCTGTACTGCAGTTCACTGTCAACAGTGGGAGCCAAAAAACCTCATTTCAACAGAGGCCATGAAGCAGTTAGGCCTATTGTTATAGCGCCATTTACCACTTTTTGTATTTGTGATGCTTAGTTTATGGCCTAGGGCAACCCCTCCTTCCAGACTTGGTCCAAATATATTAAAAATAGTGTTTTATTCCCTGTACGCTACTTTACCCTGAGCTAAAAGCGTGTACACACGGGTCAGTCAATACCCAATCCGCATATATGTATTAAAACACTAAAAAAAATTGGGAGAAGTATAAATAGACTTCTATGGGAAGGCCTTAAGGAAGAGAAGAGATAGAGTTATTATACTAATATTATCCCTGACTGAGTCTGATGAATCCATGTGCCTCATGCACTTCCCCAAGCTTCAGGAAACCCTTGTTTCCTTGATTATAGATATTCTCCCTTTTGCTTGAGATATCATGGTGTTGGTTATGGAAGAAGATTGTTGAAGGCTGGGATAGGACGAATTCGGAGGCGATTCCGCTTGGAGCCAGAAGAAGAAGACTCAGGCGAATTCTCTCCATGTTATTTATAGCTTACTGCAATAAAAGAAATGTTGTCTCTTTTTCCGAAATTAATTATGTTTATGCATCAAATTATGTTTTAATTCATATATGAATGATGTTTTGATGTGTGATCAATTATTAGTTTATATGATATAAAGTCAATTTCGTTAATATGCTTTATTTCAATACTGCTATGTATGTTCAGATTGAATGATTTTCAGGTTTGAAGAACATCGGGAGTTGCAGAAGGTCTGAACCTTGCAGGACCTACTCGAATGAAGGAAATCTGGGTACGGTTGCTCTTATGTAGTTTGATTATATAAGCATTTTACCTGAGCCATATGAGTGTTTCTTGTTGTAGTCTGCTTCTGCTATATTGGGGTTCTAACCCAAAGCCCTAGGGTGCTTCCACCCGAAACATAATTGATAACTCCACTGGGGAGAAAAATCTTGTTAATCCTGGTTTGGGTTGTTCAATACCAATCAGGGCTCAGTCTTTGGTTTACTTGCTTTTACAGTCTTATTTGGTCTACCAGAGTCTTGGGCTTTAAGTCTGATCTTTTGGATCAAACTTTGTTTTTTATTTTTTCTTGTAAAGCTTTGTATACGCTTTTTATTTTGTTTACAGTAGTGTATACATGCTTGTTTCTATAAAGTGAACCCACGTATACGTGAGTTTCCTTTTTCAGAAGCACATGAGCACGCTTCTGAGTTTGAACACAGACGCGTATGCAAATTTTTGCATTGTTTTTTCAAATATCTCTTCCCAGATAGATTTGTTGCCTGGTCTTTTTAGTCTCTGTGTGGTCAATTTCTGTCTGAAGAATTTAATTATTCTGCAAGATTATTGTTTCGAAGTCTCTTCCTCATTGAAAATATTTGGCCTAGGTTTACTTTTGAGCGAGTTTTTAATTGGTGTTTTGGCACACAAGACTTCGTTTAGAAGTTCTTGATTGTTCTGGTTCTCCAAAACACGAGATTGTTTTCAGTTTCAGTGTCAAGCTCGGATTTTGAATCTACTTGCTTTGCTTTCCTTCGTTTTGTGGCCTCATAGCTTTTCTTTCTTTTTGAAAGTCTTTTTGACAAATTTGAAAGTATTTCTTTCTTGGCTTCTTGGTCAGTTTGTCAAGCTCTTTGTTGTTGTTTGGGTCATTTAGTACAAGTTGAAGCCTTTTTGTTCAAGTTTTTGTTCATTTTCGAGTTTGTAACTTGCAAAGACTCCTTGTGCTCTCTTTTCGATCTTTGAGTTTTAGTAGCATTTTGGGTGATTTCAAAAAGTTGTTTTTGGTTGTTTCTTTAAAAAGAAAAGATCTCAAAAAAACTTTGTTTTTTTTTTTCTTTTGCCAAGTTTGGTTTTTGGTTTCTTTTTGTTGTTGAAAGCGAATTGCAATCTTTTACAATTTGTCCTTCTTGTTTGGAGAGAATTTTGTGTTCAAAATTTGTATTCTCTTCGGTACTTTAGTTGGCTCATTGTTAGTTATAAACAATTGCTTTTGCTTTTTGAAGTGATTTAGGATTTTGCATCTCCATTATATCTTGCATTAAGGTAGTTTGCATTGTTAAAGCATTCATAGTCTTTTAGTTTTTTAGGTGTGTGAAGTGTGTTTCAAGAAAAGAAGAGAAAAAGTACTTTGCTTTTTAGAAGTTTTGTAGAACCCATATAGAGATCTCTTTTCATCGAAGAAAAAATGATTGCATTCATGTAGTTAGTTTTTCATTGATTTATGTTGCGTCATACACACATCATTGGTTTCACTTCCATCTATACCTTTGACTTAAATAACAGCCATTAAAATCAAGCGATTAATTAAAATAAACTAGAACGTTTTTATTGTCATAAGAATACACCAACAAGTTTAGGTTTATTATGGCCTTGGATTAGATGAGAGGAGAGTTAACTCTCCAAGGCCGCTCAAAATTACAAAACATAGAAGTCTGATTAATGAGTGAAATCCAATAGCGTTAGGGAGACCGGGAAAGCTCCATAACTGGGAGTAAAGCATGAGGGTGAGTGAAGATAAGGACAAGAGATACCCCCTCTCTTACTTGTCGGATCCCGCCTCACCACTGTTCCACTCGGATTCTGATACAAGTTGGTGACCATAGTTGCCTATCCTAGGGATCACATAGGTGGCTACGGAGGGGAATCCTGTGGTACCTGAGGTTGACGTTGTATCATGTTCAACAGTACCTCTAGAGGGCACCCTTGCGAAGCTTGGGGGCTTGCATCGGCAAAGGCTGTTGTCTGGAGGTCAGTGTAACTACCTCTGATACCTTTGCTAGTAGGCTTGGGGCATAATTACCCCAGTCTATTTTTGGAAGGCCCTTATTATTAACTTTATTGTATTTTGGTGTCCAGTCCTAATCACCAGGAGCAGAAATACTCAAGAGTTGTTTGATTGCTGATATCTTTAGGTATTTTTTTAGTGAGTTTTTTTTGCTCCTAGTCAGCCTAGCTCTATAATTTTTTGAGTCTTTAAGTAGATCTTTTAATAATTTAAAGTGGCTGACCGACCATCTCTACGGTCTAGGAGACTTCATGGGCTATCACCTATGAGTCCTGAGCCTTCTCCTAGAAGGCGTAGGAGAGATTCTGCCAGTGGTTTTCAACTAGTGGCAGCAGGTGCATCGGAGATTGTGTAGAAATTTGAATAATATAACAATTATTCACAGAGATTATCCTGATTATACACTATTTGCGGAATGCATGCATAATACATAACCTCCTCTACCATTGATCATCAATTTGCGGAATTAAAAAAACAATCACATACGCACATTGAAACATCAATCACACATATCAACACAGTATGTAATGGGAAAAGCATACAGCTGAAAACCCCGAACTATCTGTATATTATAATGATAAAGAACATGTAACAATACATAGTACAATACTCCTCACAAGTACTCAGTACTATCTCCACATGCTACACACAAACTAGCTCAGATCTGAACAAGTCACGGATTCAAATCTCCTCCATTGTTTTCCTGCCTCTACTGCGCAATCCAAGTTGAGAATAGAATAGATCCAAGTTCGAATTCCCTTGGCTTGTGCTGCGCAATCCTCATTGGCAATCTCAATCAATGATTGTGCAAATCTCATGTACAGCTATAGTCACAACTAATAGTAGTCTCACCCTTTCACCCACCTCTAACACTTGTATCCATTGAACTGTCCATGCACTGAGTTAACTGATGTATTCTTTAGTTGATTTATGAGTTAATAATTAGTGAATTAATTAATAATTAATTCACATCACTCATCACTAGTGTATTTGGCAGTTAGACTAAATACAACTAGTTCAACTAAGTCAAACTGAACACAACTCCATCAACTCCTCAATCAACTCCACCAAACTCAATCACTTGAATTCTAACTGAAGTCCATCATGCAATAGCTCAACTAACCCATAGAAAAAGCATATTTCCTTCTGGCAATTGCATGTGCCACATCCGTAGCTCGAACTGAAGTGCTACAAGAGGATAAGATAATGTTTATAGTCCAAATATTATTAAGAGCTAATAATATTCGACTGTTCTATTTTTTTGATTGGCAGTCTAAAAATAGACTCTGCCCATATGTCTAAAAATAGAAGTCCATCTATTTTTACCAACATGACCAATCATCCATAAATAGCATCCTGCAACTCATAGACCATGATCCATATGTCTAAAAATAGACATAGTCTAAAAATAGACTTTGCACCAAAAATAGCCTGCGGGCCCACTTAGTGAAGGCGACTTCTTTTCACTAAGCTCCATCATCTTGTTGCATTTTCAACACTCCCTCTCAACAAGATATGGATTATCTGCAACCCCTATCCTACCTCTATGGTATTCGAATTTTCTCCTAGTGAGCGCCTTTGTCAAGATATCAGCATCTTGATCCTCCGTGGGAATGTATGAAAGTAACATGATTCTCCGCTACACACAATCTCTGATATGATGGTACCTGATGTCGATGTGCTTGGATCTATCATGAAATATTGGATTAGCTAAGAGTTTAATGCAACTCTGGTTATCACAATAAATCATAGTAGGCTCCAAGTGTGACCTGAACAACCCGACCAGGATCTTCCTCATCCATATAGCCTTGCATGCAGCCAAACTTGCTGCCATATACTCAGCCTCTGCTGAACTGAGTGCCACAGATCTCTACTTCCTGTTGTACCAAGAAATTGTTGTTGACCCGATACTGAAGATCCCTCCAGATGTGCTCTTTCTGTCCGTTGGGCTCCCTGCCCAATCTGCATCCGTGAAGCCACATAGCTTCACCTCATCTGCCTGTCTGTACCACAATCCATATCCCGATGTGCCTCTGAGATAACGCAATACATGCTTGCCTGCCTTCCAGAAGAGCTTGGTTGGCTTAACCATAGCTTGTGAAAGCTGGTTAACAGCATAGCAAATATCGGGTCGTGTATTGACCAGATATATAAGCGACCCCACCAATTGTCGATAAACAGTGGCATCCACTACCTCGGCTGAAGTAGCATCCTCCTTCCTCCAACCTCCAGGAAGAGGAGTATCAATAGGCTTGCAGCCATGCATGTTGAACTTCTCCTGTATCTCTCGGGCATACTTACCCTGAGAAACAAATAGTCCATCAGTGCGCTACCAAATTTCCAATCCCAGGAAACAATGAAGGAGGCCCAAGTCCTTCATCTCAAACTCTCTAGCAAGATCCTCCTTGCATGAAAGTATCAACATCTCATCTCCCGTCAAAATCAAATCATCTACATAAAGTACAATGATCAGGAACTTACCCTCCACCACAGATTTCCCTTCCGATCTTGGGACAATTTCCAATGCACTGTTTCTGACAATCAAATCATACTCTTCCACCATGGCATCTACCCATGCGGGATCCTCCACATCTTCCTCGAAAGAGGATGGCTCAGTCACGACACATTTTCTCACAAGAGCCATGTATCCAGTGTACCGATCAAGTGACTGTCTCTGTCTGCGCTGTGCTGTAGGTGGTCCTACAACCTTCTCTGCATCTTAAGCCAATTGCTCAACTTCTGTAGTGCGCTTTCGCCCTCTGATGGTTGGCGCTACATCAGTGGTTTCTTCCACTCCATGAACTTCATCTTGTCGCTGATCCACATCCTGAAGCTCATCCTTAGGAACTAATAGCTCCTCATCTGCATGCAAGTGTGGCTCCCTCTCAAGCGAACACTTCATGGCTTTCTCCTCCTAAAATTTGATATCCCATTGCACAACAGTCTTGCGACTGTCTGGCAAATACACACGATAGTTGTGGGGCGTATTAGTGTACCCCACAAATATCCCAACCTCTACAGTCGGCTCTAGCTTCTTCCTAGCATCCTTCGTCACATGCATGTAAACAAGAGAACCAAAAATCCTCAAATGGGAAATATCAGGCCTCTTACCAGAATAAGCCTCCTCGGGTGTACTCATGCCAAATATCTTGTGAGGACAACGGTTCTGCACATATACTGCAGTATTTCATGCCTCCACCCACAAGTGAAGGGGTAGGCCTTGATCATGCAACATCACCCATGCAGCACCCACGATCGTTCTGTTATTCCACTCAGCAACCCCGTTCTGCTGTGGGTTATGGGGAGCTATGAGCTCTCTTCGAATCCCTTCTGCGCTGCAGAAGTCCTTGAACTTGCCAGAGATGAATTCACCACCATTGTTGCTCCTAAGAGCCTTCACCTTCTTCCCTAATTCCTTATCAACCAGTGCTTTGAACTCACAGAACTTTGAGTATGTCTCGCTCTTCTTCTGCATGAAGAAGATCCAACACTTTCGAGAGAAATCATCAACAAAGATCACATAGTACTTGTGCTTTGCTGTCAAAGCTACTGAGAAAGGTCCACACACGTCTGTGTGAATTCTCTCAAGGATCATCCTGGCACAACTATCCTTCTCGTGAAAGGTGGCTTTCACAAATTTTCCCAAAGTACACCCCTTGCACTGATCTGACTGCGCAAGAGTGCCTTTAGGAAGCCCAGTAGAAATCTGTTGCAGTATCTTCAAGGCTCCATGGTGAAGGTGGCCCAATCTCCGATGCCACAGCTCGCCATCATCCCGGCTCACCAATCCTTCTACCTTGCATGCCATTGCTGCGCAGCCATACATGCAATTGATAAAGGTTCTTGACTCGAACCCCTATCTTTCGGGTTTCTCTAGTTGTCTTACTGCGCAGGGAAGCCTTTCCCTCACTGAAGACAACATCATATCCCTTGTCTTCTAACATCGCCACAGAGATAAGATTCTTCTTCAATCCTAGAACAGACATCACTTCCTTCAATACGAAGGGTTTACCAGACTCCCTCTCAAAGGAAATGGTACCGATACCAATCGCACTATATCTACCATCATCGCCCATCTCGATGTGCACTCCAAGATCTTTCTCATCCAGATCAGAAAACAAATCTCGATCTCCTGTCATGTGAAAAGACGCACCACTGTCCAAGAACCATACCGATCCCATCACACTTGATACCAAGCATGTGATCAGCGAAAAATCTAGCTCAAACTGCGAGGCTAAGGCCTCTCCTGCTGCAGATCTAGCAGCTTGCTTATTTTTCTTCTTCTGCGGACAATTTGTGGCATAATGTCCATGCTGGTGACAGTGAAAGCACTTCACCTTGGACATGTCCTGCTTCTTGCCTTTCGCACTGGAATGAGAAGCTTTCTTGTTCTTCCCCTTCTTTGCTTTGGCAGCCAAAGCGCAATTTTCTTCATCAGATGCCTTTGATGAAGATCCGTCCCTGGTATTCCGCCTGATCTCCTCTTGCACAAGATCAGACCAAAGTCTCTCCCATCCTAGCAATTTCTCCTGACCATTGACAGAGTCCTGATAGGAATGCCAACTCTTCGAAAGACCAAGGAGAGCCAATCTCACCAAGTCCTCATCACCGACAGTCACCCCCACACTTCCCAGCTCATCCCGGCATTGGGTGAACTTCGTGAGATACTTGGGCATACTGTCTCCTTTCTCACACTTAATGTTTCTGAGTTTATCCTTGAGCGCCAACTTCGTCTGGTTGCTCTTGCTTTGGAATAAATCTGTCAACGCTTTCCACATCAAGTATGGAGAAGCCTTTCCATGCAGGTTGGATACAATGTGATCCTTCACGCCCTCCAACATAATCCTTTGACACTTTGCTGTCTTCTTTTTCCAAGCCTCAACTTGAGCAGCATCAGTAGGCTTTGGGACCTCAACATCTATGAACTCCTTCAACCCATTGTCATCTAACACTGCCTCCATCCTGTCTTTCCATGCAATATAATTCGAGCTGCCTTCAAGGGCATACTCCAATCGCAATCCGTTGAAAGACATTTCAACTTCGACACCAAGAAAACACTACTGCAAATTCGAATTCCACCAGCTCAAAACTCAACCGCTTCTGATCTAAAATTCATGAGAACAAAGTATTTCTCGTACAGAGATTGACTGTATGGGCATTTACCGGATATCTCACCTTCCAAAAGAAGGATGAATCCAGAGGCTACCTGGCCCGATTACATACTCTGCCTGAAGAAATAAAATGTAATCACTTTCTGAATAATAGATCTGATGATCAACTTCGCTTTGATACCATGTAGAAATTTGAATAATATAACACTTATTCACAAAGATTATCCTGATTATACACTATTTGTGGAATGCATGCATAATACATAACCTCCTCTACCATTGATCATCAATTTGCGAAATTAAAAAAACAATCGCATACGCACATTGAAACATCAATCACACATATCAACAAAGTATGTAATGGGGAAAGCATACAGCTAAAAACCCCCAACTATCTGTATATTATAATGATAGAGAACATGTAACAATACATAGTACAATACTCCTCACAAGTACTCAGTACTATCTCCACATGCTACACACAAACTAGCTCAGATCTGAACAAGTCACGAGTTCAAATCTCCTCCACTGTTTGCCTACCTCTATTGCACAATCCAAGTTGAGAATAGAATAGATCCAAGTTTGAATTCCCTTGGCTTGTGCTGCGCAATCCTCATTGGAAATCTCAATCAATGATTGTGCAAATCTCATGCACAGCTATAGTCACAACTAATAGTAGTCTCACCCTTTCACCCACCTCTAACACTTGTCTCCACTGAACTGTCCATGCACTGAGTTAACTAATGTATTCTTTAGTTGATTTATGAGTTAATAATTAGTGAATTAATTAATAATTAATTCACATCACTCATCACTAGTGTATTTGGCAGTTAGATTAAATACAACTAGTTCAACTAAGTCAAACTGAACACAACTCCATCAACTCCTCAATCAACTCCACCAAACTAAATCACTTGAGTTCTAACTGAAGTCCATCATGCAATAGCTCAACTAACCCATAGGAAAAGCGTATTTCCTTCTGGCAGTTGCACGTGCCACATCCGTAGCTCGAACTGAAGTGCTGCAAGAGGACAAGATAATGTTTATAGTCCAAATATTATTAAGAGCTAATAATATTCGACTGTTCTATTTTTTTGACTAGAAGTCTAAAAATAGACTCCGCCCATATGTCTAAAAATAGAAGTCCATCTATTTTTACCAACATGACCAATCATCCATAAATAGCATCCTGCAACTCATAGAGCATGATCCATATGTCTAAAAATAGACATAGTCTAAAAATAGACTTTGCGCCAAAAATAGCCTGCGGGCCCACTTAGTGAAGGCGACTTCTTTTCACTAAGCTCCATCATCTTGTTGCATTTTCAACAAATTGATCCTCCGCTTGAGGTCATTGATTCACAAGATAGACTTGGCACTAGTAGAGAGTTAGATAGGAACACACCAGTTCTTTCTCGAGTACTTTTTCAGTCAGAAGATAATATCGAAGTTGAAGAGCTTTCAGAGTTGCTTTCAGCTTCGAATTCTCCTCTTCATCCTGATGATCTAGATGTTCTATTGTACATCAGAACTCCGACTCATAGGCCTTCGAGCCCAGGTTTACATACATCTATTCCTTCGATGACCACTGTTGAAAGCATGGCATATACAACAAGTGTTGCGAGCATGTAGAGTCTCATATCTGTACAAGGAGGAGGAACTATTTCCATCCCTTCTATTACTCCCAGCATGGATATATTTGGGTCTACTTCCATTCCGTCAACGAGTGGAAGTTCTCAGGCTAATACATCCAGTTTTGGATTTTTCCCTAATGGAATGCCATCTCACGGGATTACTTCAGTTCCTTTGAACGTACCATCAACTGCCTCTACATCCATGATTAGTGGATCGGCTTCTTTTCAGGGTTTCCCATTTGGAAGTGGTCATATACCACATTCCAATTCAACAGTAGGGTCAATGCCTTTTTCTTTTACAAGTCAAGGTAGTAACCCCTTCCAGAGTTGGAGAAACCCTGCGATTAGTGGGATAGGAGCTGGGAATCAATTTTTTGGCCAACAAGGGAATGTGTCGTATTCTTCAGTTAATTCATTTCAAAATTTTTCACCCTTTGCTAATGCATGGAATCCTTATCAGGGGATGTTAGCTCCTTTTAATACTTCGTTAGGGGGTAACTTCACTGGTTACGGAGGAATTTCGGCAAGAGTTGGTCAAACTCTAGATTTTGTTGGACCATAAGGAGCACATTTTAGTTTGGTAGGCTCTACGAGTTACTTTGGGCAACCTGGTGTTTTTCAAAACCTAGGTCATTCTTTTTAGACCTTTGGGAACCCCGCCCACTCTGGATGGAATTCCCAAAGTTCCCCATGACTTCCTTTTCTGGCCACGCTTAACTTGCCAGACTTAACTAAATTGACAAATGATCTGATGCGGTACAATCTGGCTTAGCCTCCGGTCCCGACTAAACTTCCCTAGGATATCCCAAAATTCGAAGGAAAGAGTGGTGAAGATCCAGGAGACCACGTAATCACATTTCACTTATGGTGCTCATCTAACTCCCTAATAGATGATTCAATCAGGTTGAGGTTATTTCAGCACACCCTAACTAGAAATGTGGCCAAATGGTATATATAGTTGCCAGGGGGCACCTATACTTCTTTCTGTGATTTTGCTAATATCTTTTTGAACCATTTTCAGTTGCTTGTCTGATATGAAGGCTGAACTGAACTTCTAGCTAACTTTCAGCAAGAAACAGCAACTCACATTTTAGATCACATCCAGGAATGGAGGAGGAGGAAAAGGCTTATCAAAGCTGAAATCTCACCAGAGTTCCTTCTTGAATGGTTTCTCAAGTCATTGCAACTTGAGATCTCAAAGGATGTGTCTCTTTCTGGGGTTTATTCGGAAGAGCAAGCTATTTTCCGAGCCCAGCAATTAGAACTGATATATTCTCAGTCTGGGACTCTTCAGAAAATTCTAATTGATGCTCCTAGATCTAAGGTTGATTTAGCCAAATCGAAGCCAGACCCCCACGCCGATGGTATAGTCGGATCGATTGATGTTAACATGGTGAACCTTTTGAATCAATTACAACAGTTGTCTCTACAAACTTCTTCTCCTAACCAGGCAGCGCCGTCTACACCTATACCTTCCCAACCTACCTCTATAAATGTCGTCTAGACCTCTAACCCGAAAGGAAATCAACAATCCGATGGGAAGAGGAAAGGACGAGGTAAGAAGAAGAACCAAGAAGGGAAAGACAATGCAAACAAATCTGGCAATGGTGCCGAAGAGGGTAGGAAAGAGTATAAGAAAGAGGTAAAATTTCCATGCAAGTTATGCAATGGAGATCATTTGACTCACCTCTGCCCCAAGATGCAAGATGCTCAGCGCTTATTAGTGCAGCAAGGGTCCTCTAGCTCCCAAGATGTTCTGACTAACCATTTTCCCCAAGGGTAGCAATTACTTGCTGGCGCGAATTCAAATGCTGGTACCTCCACAGGGGGCAACCAGGAGGGGGAAAATTCCTCAAATGTTTATATGACGAGCTCTCATATCGACGTCGCTACATGAGCACGCGATTATGGTGAATCGAAAACATCTAAGGAAAAATCTATTCCTGAAGCCACAAAGCCACTTCATATTGAGCGACCCTCTATTGAGTCTATACCTTGGATACCGGAAGGTTCCGCAAAGCACTCGACTATTAACCCTAATGCTAGGGTAGCCTAGAACTACTTGATTGTAGAAGATCTGGCTCAAAGTCCTTATTCTATGTTTGCTTTGGAGGTACTCCAGTCGTGCCCTGCTCAGAGAAGTGCTTTACTTTTGGCCATTGGCGCAGTAGATCCAAAGAATTCTTTAGTGCTCACTTTTGATATGATGAATGTCAAAAAGAGACTTCCTCACCATATGGCTTTCCAGATAAAGTCCACATACCAAAAAACTAATATTTTTCGGACAATTATAGATGAGGGAGCTTCCACATGCGTGATGTTTATGTCATGTTGGAAGGCCATTGGATCACCTTCATTTGTTCCTTCACTGACTCTCTTGATGGCATTTTATGGACATTCTCATAGGCCGCACGGGATTATCCCGACCTTTCCTATCTGTGTTGGGGGAAAGGTAGTAAATATTGAGGTAGAAATCATTGATGCGAACCTGGATTATAACCTCCTCTTAGGCAGGAATTGGATTTATGAGATGGATGCCATTGTTTCATCATTATTCCGCATCCTCTGTTTTCCTCATGAGGGGAGGATTGTTAGAATTGATCAGTTAGACTATTCTCCAGGTGACTCCCACACAACTTCGGATTCTACCGTTCCATTGGTGGACAATCCCCGTCAACCTATTGAGAATTTAGGAGTTGGGATGTACTCTTCGTTAATGGGTATTTTTGACCTCCCTCCTCCTATAGCTAGAATTAATGCAATTTCATCCTCTAAGGGACCTTCTCGGAAAGAGTTCTTTCGAACTCATTATTTTTTGGACCCTTGGCCCTTACCTTCATCTACCACCACATTAGATGGAGGGCAGGTAGGTGGAATGGCATTTCCCATGTCTGCAGCGGAACTTAGTTATCAATCTATCGTTAACTCTGCAGACAACCATCCCACTCCTTTTTCACAAGAGGAGTTAGATGGCGATGTGGCTCTGGCTTGGACCCTCGATTCTTCTTCAGCTCTAGATTGCTTGGATACAATGTTACCATCTGAAGAAGAAATTTTGGAAGCAATGATGGGAGTGGATCGACCATGGGAGGATTTACATCATCGTTCATATTTTCTCCCTCCATTGCGTGAAGTTGAATCTAGTTTGTCCAATCTGTCTACTAGTGATGTTTGTATAGTTTCAAACCCTTTGGCTCCAACACAATTTTTTGCTGAAGGTAACATGTCAGTTATCTCACGAACTGTACCTGTAAACATCTCTAGGAATCCTAACATAATAGAAAATGTCTTCATTGGAGTTGATTGTTCCTCTGAAGAAATTCAAATCTACACCGATCTCTTTAAAGAGTTTCGAGATGTGTTCGCTTGGTCTTATGAGGAAATGCCCGGAATTGGTCCATCTATAGTCTAGCATGAGATCAAGACACACGAAAATGTCAAACTAATTTGTCAAAAAATTTGACTGGTCAATCCTCGGAAAGCAGCAACTATTAAAGCTGAAGTTGTAAAGCTACTTAAGGTGGATTTCATATACCCCGTTCCTCTAACTGAGTGGGTTTCCAATCCAATCCCGGTAGATAAGAAGCAAGGAACGATGCGAGTATGTATCAACTTTAGGGATTTAAATAAAGCTTTTCCAAAAGACAATTACCCCACGCCTTTTATTGATCAAATTGTTGATGAATGTGTGGGTAATGAAATTTTTTTGTTCATGGATGGATTCTCTGGTTACAATCAAATTACTATCCATCCATAGGATTAGCATAAGACAACCTTTATTTGTCCCTGGGGCACGTTTGCATACAAGAAGATGCCTCTTGGTCTTAAAAATGTTGGAGCTACTTTTTAGCGGGCCATGTCTTATGCTTTCCACGACATCAAACATGTTATCGAAGCATACTTGGATGACTTAGTTGCTCATTCTCACAAGAGAATTGATCATCCTAGTCACCTTCAGTTAGTTTTTGAAAGATGTCGTTTTTATAAAATCCAGTTGAATCTGAATAACTCTGTTTTCGCGGTCACATCCGATCGGCTATTAGGATTCATCGTATTGACTGAAGGGATTCTAGTTGATCCTTTCAAGGTTGAGGTAATAATTCAGTTGCCTCCCCTGTCTTCCATTCGTCAACTTCAAAGTCTCCAAGGAAAGGCAAATTTCTTGAAGAGACTTATAGCAAATTACGCCAAGATTACCAAAGGATTTATGCATTTTCTTAAGAAAGGAGTTCCATTTTTATGGGACGATTTCGTGCAACAATCTTTTGATGCTTTGAAAAAAGCACTAACCTCTGCTCCATTATTGAGTCCACCAGATTATGGCGAAGATTTCCTTTTGTATCTTGCTGTAGCAGAATCAACCATCAGTATGGTTCTGGTTCAGGAGGATGATTCTCTCAGTGAGCGTGTAATATATTACTTGAGTCGAGGCTTAGTAGGCCTTGAGCTATGCTATTCTCCCATCAAGAAATTGGCCTTGGCAGTTGTCCATGCTGTCCAACAACTTCATCATTACATTCTGCTGCGCAAAACGTTCGTCTTAGCGGCTGTCAATCCTTTTCAGTTTGTCCTCAGTAGGCGAGTGATTGGGGGCAAGTATAATCGATGGATTGTTATTTTGCAAGAGTTCAATCTCGAATTCTTATCAGCTAAATCTAAGAAGTCATTAGCTTTTGCGGAATTGATTTTGGAGCTGCCTTGAGAGGAAGCTATTGTTTATGAGGAAAATTTTCCCAATGAACATTTATTCCTCATTTCTTCACAAGATCCCTAGTACAGAGATATCATTATATATCTCCAGACTTCAAAGTTTCCACCTTCTTTCTCCAAAGAGGAGCGTCAAAAGTTACGTCACCTTGCTAAAAACTATGTTATTATTGGTGATACATTATATCACAGAGGGGTGGACTCAATCCTGAGGCATTGCTTAATTTTGGAAGACGCTGAGTCCGTACTTAATGATTTCCACAGTGGAGCTTGTGGCAGTCATCTATCAGGGCTTGCAATACCCTAGAAAATTTTGCGAGCAGGCTACTTTTGGCCTTCAATTTTCAAAGACTGTATTGAAGCGGTCAAACATTGCCATCCTTGTCAAATTTATACTCGGAAAATTCATGCACATCCAACTCCACTTTTTCCCGTTATCACTGTCGGTCCATTTACGAAGTGGGGCATTGATTTTACTACTTGTAATCTGCCTTCGGCAGTGAATCAAAAGTACATCATTTTGACTGTAGACTACTTTACGAAGTGGGCCGAGGCCATGCCTACTTACAAAAAAGATAGTGAGACATCAACCTTGTTTCTCTTCAACCAGGTTATTTCATGATTTGGTATCCCAAGAAAGATTGTCGCTAACCATGGTAGTCACTTCTAGAATCAACTGATGACTGAATTGGCTCTCAAGTTGGGCTTCTGGCAGGAGCATTCATCTCCATATTATCCTTAGGCCAATGGGAAAGTCAAAGCTGTGAATAAGTCCCTTAAGACTATCCTACAAAGGAAAATTGATAAAAATCTATCCAATTGGCACATCATGTTGTACCCGACACTTTGGGCATATCGAACCTCCGTTAAGACTGCCACTGGTTTTACTCCCTTTCAACTAGTTTACTGATTGGAATCTATTTTTCCTATCGAATGTGAAATTCCATCCCTTAAGCTAGTTGTAGAACTTCTTCCTGAGACGTCTAGTCTCGAAGAACGCCTCGTTCATTTGGAACATCTTGATGAGAAGTGTCGAGATGCAACCATAATAAACAAAGCCCATAAGAAGAGGATTAAAACTCAATATGATAAAGTTGTTCGTCCTCGGGTTTTTTCTGAAGGCAACCTTGTCTTAGTCTATGACCAAGACAAAGACGCCTTGGGGGTAGGCAAATTAAAATTTATGTGGTATGGTCCCTTTATAGTCAAGTGAGTTTTGGGAAAAGGGGCTTATGAATTAATTGATTTTGAAGGGAACAAGCTGGCAGAGCCCAGAAACGGGCTATACCTTAAGAATTATTTTTCTTAGGCTTCGACCGAGCAATTACTTGTTTGTATATGTTGTATCTTTGTACATATTTGTTTGGCATTTTGTGATATCGACATTTTTTTTTATCTACTATGGTAGGTATTGATGGATGATTTGGTATATTTCGGATTCGTCGATGGGGCAAGTCAGCACACTCGAAATATTGCTTCTATGGCTTGGGTGATTTATTATCCCTCTGGCCAATTGATGGTGTCGAGGGAGTATTTATTGGCCCTGCTATGAACAACATTGTCGAATATACTATCGTTCTTAATTTACTATCCGAAGCAATATCTTATGGGATTGACTCATTGTTAGTTTATCTAGACTCACAACTAGTGGTGTCGTAGTTAAATAACACTTGTCGGGTTCATGATCCTTATTTATAGCGCCAATTTTTTAGAGTGAGAGTGTTGCAACGATCATTTATTTATATTACATATGTTCACATTCCATGATCTAAGAATTCATTAGCAAACTCTATTGCTAATCAAGCATTAGATTAGCACATTAATCATTCATCTAATTAAATAACATCAAAAAAGTTCGAATTTGTATATATATCATAGAATCGCTTATATATAGATAGAGTGTTCAAAAAATAATATACAAAGTTGGGACAAGATGCCCTCAAAATTTGGGTTCATGCCCATAATCATGTCCAGTCATACATAGATCTATCTAGCGACCCAGCTTAGGATGAGCGGCTAAAAAGTTAACCACAGCATTGGATACACGCCGAAGTATCCGGACCCAGTCCCGTGGTACCCCTACCACACTTCATTGCATCTCCTCAGGTAGATCCTCTACGGCTATCATAGGGACCTGGTGAGTTAGTCTCACCAAGTTTCTCTAAACAGCATAAAGGACTCTCTCTGTCTCAGCCGCTGCCTCTTCAGTGCCTCTTCCGTGACACCTGTGCCTCAGAAATCCATCTAGTCTCACTGGACCCACATCTGGAACATGGTTATTTTGTCAGTATTTTGTCTCATCAAAAATATTTTCTCAGTTCATTTCATATTAAAAGATCCAAAAAAAAAATCTAAAAAATTCATAAAAAAAACTTAAAAAATTATTACCTATGTCTCCCCATGCCGCATTTGGTGGTAACACTAAGTCTGGATCTCCTCGAAAATCCATACTGGCATATGGGTAGTCATCGACTATGATGATCTGTTGATCCCACCAGGTGAAAAACTCATCATCCAAAGTCGTTCTAGGCACGTCCCCGCCTCCAAGGTGTTTCATCAAGTCTGCCCATCTACCCATTCGTGGATCTCTAGGGCTGCTGATGGACACTGATACTTTTGGATGTAGCCTAGGTACCTTCTCGAAGAAGAATGAACACAAGATGGTTCCATATCCAAAATTCTTCGTCTGACCCTTCTATATAGAGGTCAATTAGCTCTTCATGATAGTCAGAAGAGGCGTGCACCAGCCAAATACCGTGGTAATACATTGCACTACCAGGCTCATAGATACTCGTGATGCCTGATGTAGGGAAGCTGACCCATTTATCCGTGCAATGGTAAATAGCAAAATCCTCAGAGATAAACTTTCCACATGCTTCATTGGAATTTGACTTCCAATCTTTTCTAGATGTCCAAGACAATATATATGGACATAGTCTTCTACTGAAAGACTACTTCTCGTCCCGCCAGTCGAATGCACAACCTCCCCTCTTCGGGAGAGACTGGTAATAAAATAGATGTCTTTGACCTCAATCTGTAGAGGCATCTGGTCTATCATGAAAGCATCGTCTTCTGCGCTCCAGTAGTGGATCAATATTTCGAGCAAGCACGTATTGGCTTTCATATTTGGCATTTTGAATGATTTCAATAAGCCACAACCTCTTAGAGCATCTAGTGCATTTTGGTTATTCATTACCTCATTATCAATAGTGTTATGCTCTCTTTCCCTCCAAGTGATAGTCATCCTGCAAAAAATTGAAGTTTTAATTGTTAGTTTTTATGTTAAAACTTTAACTCGCATACACGCGAGTTCCCTTTACACACAATCACGTGTAGGGTCGTCGTATACGTGGGTTGATCACATCCAACCCGCGTGTATGTAGAGTTGAATTTTTGGGCCTAGTTTCCCACGGTCAAAACTTTGAGAAAACTTCTAAAAACTATCATAAAACATTACAAGTATGATTTGAGGATTAGTTGGTGACTTTGGGGTGATTTGAACGATCCAATTGTTCAGAGGAAAGCTTGCTTCGTTTTTCTCCACATCTCTTTGCTCCAAACAGAAATGAAAAAACTACAAGTCCAAAAGTTATTATATAACTTTGAAATTGCAAAATATTTTTTCAAAAATTGGTTTTTGTCTCATGGATTTTTTAACCTGTGGGCTTGGATTGTCGAGAGTGGGTTATTATTTCAGGAAATTTTGGAGACTTCTTCAAGATGTTATTTCAGTCCCATGACCACTAACCCATCATCACAGGTATCATTCACTCACTGGAATTTAGGGTAGGGAAATCCATTTTCTGATGCATCTTGCATACTAGCCTCCATTCCGAAATACATTAGCCATAAGGTCGACCCCATCGTATCTTGGTTAGAAAACCATTTTCACTCGCCGGTTTTTTAAATCATGATGCAATGGTAGAGCCATCCTTTACATGGGAATCTTAGTTATAACCTTGTTGAAATTGGTTGCCCATGTTGCTATACTGAGTAGGCTCAAGAGTCCTCTTTAGTCCCGCCATGACTGATGTGTTGAAGACACATTCTTCTTTCTTCCGCGCTAATTTCTGGCCTTATACCCTAGAGGCTCCTTTGCATTGAGTTGTACTATTGCATTGCATTTTGACTATTTTCACCTTTTGGCCTTGAGCCGGCTTCACTTGGACTCATGTTTAAGCCACTTATCTGACCATGTCTTCTGCAAAAATCAACCATGCAATCACTTAGCTTCTGCAACTTGACGCATCCTTTTACCCATGGAAAGAACATCCCTTTGAGTGTCCTTGACTAGTTTCGCCTCCCTGCATTGAGCAAAGGAATGTTCCCTTCCCAGGAGCTAGATCATCTGTTTCTATGACACTCATTTTTTCCACTGTACTATATCATTCTTTTATTCTTTTTCCAGCTTAAAGAAAAAGACAAAAAAATTATATATTCCAAAAAGAGCAGGAACGGGACAACATTTCCATATTTTATTTGCTGCTAGAGCCATTTGTGTCGCCCTTGAACAAAGCACTCAAAAGAAAGTCTCTCCTCCATTTGGGTGGGATTTAGTTTGACTTAGGTGAGCCTTAACCTTGTTATTGAGTCAGTACTCCTCTGATTGGTTACCTCTTCCAATCATATGGAGAGTTTTCTTATGCCTCTTGCATGACAAACTTATACAGAGTTATCATATGCTACCATATAGTCATCATTGAGTCGTGCTTTTGTTCAAGGGAAGTAAACCTGAGTCAGCCTCTCTGCGGTGTCTCTTGACCTATTTTTCAGTCGGCCATCCCTGGTTGTCAGTGTCATGTTTGTCATCACATCAGTTATATTGGTCCTTTGCTTGTGTCAGTTTGAGAAGGTCTCCATTGACTTCTTGCTGGTGGGTCTTGTCCTTATCGACTATGACATATTGCTCTGAGGGCAGGCCTAGAGCCACACCCTGGCCCTATTTTCATTATTGATAGGTCACCTTGTGCTTAGCATCGATCAGTATCATGGGTCTTTGACTGAGTAGTTTCCCTTGTGTTTGACATCAGCTTTAATTATCACACATTGGGATTCGTGTAGTGCCTTGGTTTCCATTTGACCCTATTGGTGGATTCCTCACCTCTGTGTCAGCGTTCATTATTGGTTGGTTCAAAGGGTTTCTATCGTGCGCTAGCTACATCTTATGTATGCCTGAAACATGCTTCGGTTGGGTTACTACATATTTTTCGTCTGATTCCTTCCACATTATTGGCCTACAGGTTACACTTGCACTAGATTGATGAAGGATGCCTTAATGCCTTCCTTCTAGCGGATCTTTTCCTATCAACTACAGCTCATTTGCTCTAGGACAATGATCTAGAGTCCATTTGTCAGTACCTTGAGGTTTGCAGTCATCAGTGGCAAATTCCCTCGCTATCAACATTGGGAAACCATCATTGTCTCCTGATTGATAGATTCTTTCAAGTGTTCGACTTCAGGTCATTTATTCGCACTTGTTAGATTGTACTGGGTACCTTGACTCTCATTATCATTATCGGTGAGTAGTCTCACGTTTGTTAACGGTATACATCAATGACCGATAATCAAAATATTTCTCACATGGTCGACTTCAGATCATTCATTCCCATTGTGTAGAAATGTACCGCGGCGGTTGGTGAAGACCTCGGGTTACATAAGCATCTTGTGGTTCACTTGTCAGTTGCTCCTCTTGTTGCTAGTTGACACCATTCACCTTATATGTTTCAGTTCTTCATAGCAACATCTTATATGCTGGCATCTGAGTTGCGAAGTAGTATCATTTTATTCCATCATGTTCATTTAGTACTATTGGGATCAATTTTTGACATCAGTGATCAGCTTCATCCTTCAGCATCATTGATCATCTTCTTATATGTGATATTCAGACATGTACTTTTTTCGATCACGATCAGATGATCCATTATGTACTTTCAGTTCTTTATACTTGTATACATATTGGATCCACTTGTACTTGATATGTGGACATGCTTTACTTTCTTTGAGCATGGGTATGCCCGCCTCAGACATCAATTTCTTTCTAATCTCTTTTGATGGCTTGGCAGGCTAAATTCTGGTGAAGTCCTTCTCAGTCTCGACATGATTCTTTCCATACACTTAATACATTTCAACCATCATGTACCCCTTCTGACCTCATATATTAGGGGGCATCTGTTATAGCACCATTTACCACTCTTGGTATTTGTGATGCTTGGTTTATGGCCTAGGGAAACCCCTCCTTCCAGACTTGGTCCAAATATATTAAAAATAGTGTTTTATTCCCTGTACACTACTTTTCCCTGAGCTAAAAGCGTGTACATGCAGGTTAGTCAATACCCAACCCGCGTATATGTATTAAAACGCTTAAAAAAATTAAATTTCCTAAATAATGGGTGGATTTCACGAGTTTTACCTGTTGATTACCTCCTATTGCCTGTGGCCCAACTGTTTCCCAACTAAAAAACTAATTGGGAGAAGTATAAATAAACTTCTATGGGAAGGCCTTAAGGAGGAGAAGAGATAGAGTTATTATACTGAGATTATCCCTAACTGAGTCTGATGAATCCCTGTGCCTCATGCACTTCCCCAAGCTTCAGGAAACCCTTGTTTCCTTGATTATAGATATTCTCCCTTTTGCTTGAGATATCATGGTGTTGGTTATGGAAGAAGATTGTTGAAGGCTGGGATAGGACGAATACAGAGGACGGTTCCACTTGGAGCCGGAAGAAGAAGAGTCAGGTGAATTATCTCCATGTTATTTATAGCTTACTGCAATAAAATAAATTTTGTCTTATTTCTTAAATTAATTATGTTTATCCATCAAATTATGTTTTAATTCATTTATGAATGATGTTTTGATGTATGATCAATTATTGGTTTATATGATATAAAGTCAATTTCATGAATATGCTTTACTTCTATACTGCTATGTATGTTCGGATTGAATGATTTATAGGTTTGAAGAACATCGGGAGTTGCAGAGGGTCTGAACCCTGTGAGACCTACTCAAACGAAGGAGATCTGGGTACGGTCGCTCTTACATAGTTTGACTATATAAGAATTTTGCCTGAGCCATATGAATGTTTCTTGTTGTAATATGCTTCTACTCTGTTGGGGTTATAACCCAAAGCCCTAGGGTGCCTCCACTCGAAACACCTATCAACTACATCACTTCCACAGTCGTACACCATTAGGTGGATTCATGAAGGACGAGATCTCCATGTTAGCCAGCAGTGTTACCTTCCCTACAACATCAAGCCCTTCATGGATGAGGTACTGTGTGATTTTTCTCCTCTTGAAGTTTGTGACATACTATTATGACAACCATACTTGTGGAAGTGACATGTTGTATATGAGTCTAGACCTTGCTCTCTAATTATTAACTTGGGAAATAAGTGGTATAGGATATCGCAGGTAGCCCCACCTACCGCCATCTCTTTGATCACTATAAAAAAGTGCAGTAAGATCATTTCCTAGACCAAGATCTTTGTTTTCCTTATGATTCGCACTCAGGGTAGGAAGAAGGTTGTGCCACTGCTTCCAAACAGGGCTCCTTTGCACAATAACAACAAATGGACAAGTTCGTGGAGGAGTATAGGGACATTTTCACCTCATTTACAAGGGTACCTCTACACTATCAGGTCAAGCACTCCATCGATCTGACCCCATGTGCACCACTACCTAATGGACCGATCTATCGATGCTCTGTTATGGAGAATGATGAGATCAAGAGGTAGATTCAGGAGTTGTTTCAGAAAGGGCACATCAGGCCAAGCTAATCACCCTGTGGGAGCCCAATTATATTGGTACAGAGGAAGGAGAGGACCTGGAGACTCTACATTGACTATTAGGCACTGAAAAATATCATTGTCCGGAATAGGTACCCAATCCCACGGATTGATGACCTTTTGGAGTAGCTCAAGGGAGGCCAAATATTTCTGCAAGATTGACTTGAAGTCTGGTTATCACTAGGTGCCTGTTGAACCCTCTGATGTGTTGAAAAATTCCTTCAAATCCAAGGAGGGAATTTTCGAATGGTTGGTCATGCCTTTCGGGTTGACGAATGCCTCGACAACATTCAAGAGTTTGATGGATGCCATCTTGAGACCCTTCACCAATGCATTCATGGTGGTGTACTTAGATGAAATATTGATCTTCATGCAAAGTTGAGAAGAGCACCTCCACCATATTCGACAGGTCCTTCAAACCCTGTGACAACATAAGTTGTGTGCCAATTTGGAAAAATGCACTTTTGGCATGACCCAGGTTCAATATCTAGGGTACATCATTGATGAGAAGGGTGTGCATGTGGACCCTGCCAAGATACAACTCATTTAGGATTGGCCAACCCCAACCTCTCTAATAGAGCTCCGCAGCGTTCTAGGTCTTGCCAATTTCTATCGCAAGTTCGTCTTAGGGTTCTCTCATATCACTTGGCCTTTAAGTCAAGTCACCAAGGATGGAGCAAAAGCAAAGTTATTTTGGTCTGAATCCCAACATAAGGAGTTTTCCGAGTTGAAGCATCGCCTCTACTCTGCACCAGTGCTCACATTACCAGACCTGCAACAACCATTTGAGATCAAGGCAAATGCCTCTGATTATGCTATTGGTGCAGTTCTTACTCAACAAGGGCATCCAGTGGCATATCATAGTGAGACACTTTCAGATACTCTTTGAAAGTATTCCACCTATGAAAAAGAGATGTATTCCATTATGCAAGCTTGCCGAAAATGGAAGAATTTCATTTTGAGGAAGGAAACGACCATCCACACAAACCACCGACCCTTGTAATTCATACAGACACAAAAGAAGTTGCAGAACAGTTGCCATCAGAAATGGTCCACATACCTACAAAAGTTCCATTTGAATATTAAGTACAAGAAAGGAAGAACCAACAATGTTGCAGACTGCCTAAGTCGACCACTGGTCATGGCGTTGACCATTATGCTCAATTCTTGTGGGCACAAGACTGTGGGGAGGCCACATCTTTACAAGAGCGATCCAGAATTCAGCAGCGCATACCAAACACTCTTGGAAGGTAAGAAAGTTCCAATTTTCACCTCCAGGATGCACTTTTATGCCACCTGCGACACATATGTGTTCTTTCAAGCGAGTGTGCCAAGATGATTATGAAGGCACACTACAGTCAGGTCACTAGACATTTCAGGTAGAGAAAGAAGTGGCAGTGTTGCAAAAGTATTTTTATTAGACGAACCTTTGACAGGATGTTGGGAAGTACATCAAATCCCACATTTCCAACACCATTTCCAAACCAACCATCAAGAATGATGGCCTATATACTCCTATGCCTACTCCTATTCGACCTTTGTAATCCATTTTCATGGATTACATGTCGGCCCTTCCTTCTACGAAGCATGGAAACGACTGCATTTTCGTGGTCGTTGACAGCTTCTCTAAGATGGCCATTATGGTGGCCTACAAGAAGAGTATCACAATAGAATAAAATTATAAGCTCTTCTTTGAATGAGTGTGGGTACATTTTGGGATCCCACATTCCATTATCTCATATCGGGACAATAGGTTTCTAAGTACATTTTGGTCAAGTCTATGGTTAATGTTGGATACCAAGCTCACTAATTCCACAATTTTCCACCCCTAAATTGAAGGCCAAACAAAGGTCATCAACAGGATAATTGTACACATTCTGCGTATGTATAACTCGAAGCATCCACGCACATGGGATGAAATCCTCCCCTATGTCCAGAACAGCTACAAAAAATCTCTCCATAACTCAATTGGCAGCAACCCCTTTCAAGTGGGATTGGGATTCTAGCCACTATATCCCATTAATGTGGCCATACCATTTGTAGCTACTCGGGCAGATTCATCTCATGTCCAGTCTGAAGCTGATAGGGCTAACAGATTCATTGAGTGCATTCAACATATCCACAAGTAGGTCCATGACATATTCGATAGAGTCATTGCTAAGTACAAGAAGCATCATGATCAGCATTGGGTTCCACACAAGTTCCAGGTGGGCAAAAAAGTTTGGTTACATTTGTAGAAGGAATGCCTCGTTGAGCCCCACTGCAAGCTTCGTCTGCTCCAATATGGGCCTTACACCATCACTAAGGCTATAGGGAACAATTATTTCGAACTCAGCATTCCACCATTCCTTGGCCTGCACCCCTTGTTCAATGTAGACTACCTTTGACCATACTTTCCACCATTACTGGACACATCAGACATTGCAAAACAACTCACACCAACATAGTTAAACCCAGACTACATGGAATAGGAAAAAACTGATCGGATCATGGACATGTAGATCAAGAACACTCGCCAGCAAAAGATCCAACTGTATCGGGTTGTCAAAGTTTTCCAACTCCTACACCAAGGCAAGTGGCTCACTAGGGACCAAGTTCAATAGAAGTTTCCCCATCTCATGGAGGCACTCAACGCAATAAGGACCATTACTTCCTAAGGGGGGAGTACTAATCCACGTGGATATTATTTGCCACCCGCCTATTCCACTTGGATCCCCACCATTGTTTCTTTTTAGTTTCCTTAATTGTAGTACAACTTACTATTTTTGGCAGTTTTTCGGGTCTTAAACGTCCAGATCCGTTTTGAGGGACTAAAAGACGTTTTTAGGAAAACCATAAAGACCTAAAAAGTCCCAAATCAATTAATGAGTTTTTTTCGGCCTCCTCTTCAATATCTTCGAAACGAGGTATTATGATAGCCAAATGGAGATTGTATGCCAAAGTTACGACGCTGGGAAGTTGATGTACCAATTTACCAATGAACCTAGGGTTAGGTTTTTGGATGTTTAGGGTTTTCCATTGTTTCTCAATAATAAATAGGCTTTTGAGCCTCATTGTAACACAGTTCAGAGGCATGTAGCCACCACATATCTTCACAGAGATAAGCTACCATTACCTGAGCTAGCTTATTTTTATTTCTGTATGGAAGCATATTTCAGTTCTTTGATATTAATGAAATGAAATTTTATTTCTATTGCATCTCTGTGTATATAGATATTTTTGTATTTTGTTGCATTCCTGCATAAGTTCAGATCAATAAATGTCTTCTCTTGCCTCATTGTACCGACTGCTTCTCTTGGAGTTGATGTTGCAATTTTTCCTCTAGGTTTTCAAACACAACATTCCTATCTTTCATCTTTAAATATTGAGGGAAAGTTGCTAATTTTTGTCAGTGTTGCTTCATCGAGGATGAAAGTATCCCCTGTTCTGGATCTTCGAAATGATGACTCACCCAACTTCACAGACCATTAACAAATCACAGGTGAAAAGAGCTTTGAAGGAAATTTTCCATCTGTTAAATGCTGAGAAAGCTCACAAACTCCATAGGATGCCAAAATGTAGGTAATAATAGTGAATCAAAAGAAAATTGATGTCATATGACATTTGTTTATATGAGAAAGTGCATGCATATGAAGAAAATCAAGAATGTTAATGCCAATTAAGGTATTTGTGATGCCCATCACAATTCTTATGTATTTACTGCTAGTGCTCAAATCACATTAATAATATCACATCTAGAGTGAAAGAAGCATAAAATGGCATATGGTCTTTGCAATAAAATTATTACAAATGAAACATGTATCATATATGTTCAGTACAAGAAAATATATTTATTTTATCAGTCTCAAGAAGCAAAGCAAGACAGACAAGATTTGTCTGCAACTAAATTTAAAAAATAAAAAAAAAAAAAAATCAAGTAATCATGATCTCTGGAGAGCATCAAAGAAATTTGAAAAAGATTAGAGATCATCATCTTTGAGCTCAAAGAACCATTAAAGACCCCATAATGAAAGCTACAACACAAGTATTTATGCATTTTAGTGATGTATTTAATATGGGTAGCAAACTAGTCTCGATAAACTCTTTATAGAGTAGACCATTTCTAGACACATAGAGAGGTGGCTGGGCTTGGAAAAGAAACCACTTACACTTGTCAAGAGAACCTTGTGAATTACTTGTTCCTACAAAAATGGATATGAAGGAAAACACAATGTTTAATAAGAGAATAACACTCAATTGTTAATCGCAGATTGTTGCATAAGTGCACAACCTATGAGTTGCATGGTGCAATGTACAATGCTAAATTTTCAATTGCAAACTAGTTCATAACTTGCATGCTGCAATGTAAAATGTTGAAATGTTAATTACAAATCAGTTCACAAATACATAATATAGTAATTTATGAATTGCATAGTGCTTAATAGGTGTACAATGTTGAATTGTCAACTGCAAGCTATTTCACAAGTTTATAATCTATGAATTGTGGAGTCTTATATGTGCTCACAATACTCAACTATGAATTTAAATTGCATTAAAGTACATAAAGTTGTTGAATGACTCATAAAATTGCAAAGGAATGTGCATGAGGTTGGAAGGAATACGAACTCAACAGTTGCAGCACTGGGTGTGTCCTGAATTGGTTTTTGAGGCTAGGAAGCACTAGATCTGATCTGTAAACTGTTGTGGATATTCCACTGCATAGTTCGTCACAACATATATGATAATATTATATTAGAAATATGAAAACTTTACACTATTACAATTTATTTAAACTTCAAGATGTGTAGATTTAACTGTAATTAGTGTATGCATGTGAATGGAAATTATGCAAAAAAATGGAGAACAAAAAAATAAGCTCACACACACACATGTAAGACACAAAATATGCTTTGGGAAACCCTTTCAGGAGAAAACCTAACTGGAAGGTGAGGCCACTTCGCTCACTTTCTATATCTAGAAAATAAGGCTATAGGTACAAAGAAGTAATGCATGCAGCCCATGGGCTGCTATAGTACACTAATCGTCTATGTGTGCTCTACCTCCTATCTCTCCTGGATATATTTTCTCAACTATGGAACAAAACGCTCTCGAAATAATGGAATACCTCTTCCTCCTAGTGGCCCCGTTATAACACAGTCTAATAAACTATTAGTGGTTAATTTTGACTACATCAACTCTTAACTATAGTTATAATATAGAATCTTCTAGATCCTTTTACATCATAAACACATGGTTAGCCCCTTTTCCATGAATAATGGGGGCTGATGCGACATCCTCCCGAATTATAGGTGTGTAAACAAGAAGGTCAACTTCTAAGTAGCATAACTTTTACATACAAACTCTGATTGTTATGCTTCTTATGGCATTGGAAATATATCTGTGTGTAGAAAAGCATGAAATGGTGTCGCACGAAAGCGGTAAATTTTTTCCCCAAAAAACATCATTTGATGCCTCAAAACACTCCCAAAAGGTTTCAAACCTCGTTTTGCCAAAATGGGTCCCGCTGGTAAAAATAGTCTTGTGAGCTTATTCCTCCACTTTTTCCACTCTGAATGCATCAAGATGGATGACAAACAATATAATGATCCAATCCAGATCAATATGAACTCATCATACACACAAGGGTAGTGGGAGAAAGTTCGATTGTTGGTGGGTCTCCTTAGAATGTACCTAGAAATGATAAGGCCTTGAACATCCCTCGACCTGCTTTGGTGAAGGATGAGAACAACTCCTTGTGGGATTTTAAGAAAGGTAACACACCATCGAGGGTTGTGGATTCTCATTTCTCATAGTATGTTAGTTGATCTATGGTGGTGATCTTTCCATCATGGGAAAACATAATTACATGAAATGTTAATGGCGCTACTATAATCATGGCGTACATGTAGCCGCATCCTAGTAAGATATTGTAATCTAACTGGGCATCAAGGAATTTAATGTCTATGATAATTTTCTTACTAGCAAGCTCCATTAGGACGTTCTGAAAAAGTCTGACGGGTGTAAATGGGTGTACTTCATAATCCCTTAATGTAATGGGTGAAGCAATTAGTTTGACGGATCCTAGTTTGACATAATATAGGTGGATGTCCCCTCATCTATGATACATCAATGGATGGTGATGTTCCAAATGGTAAATGGTATCTTAAAAGAAACTATGGATGGGAGTTGTGGTGTAGTGTTGTCCAAATCAAAAGCCATCAAGCGTGAATCATAAGGGCCAATTGAGCCTAATGGGGAAAGTAGGGCTTTTCGTTGAGTTGGGCAAGTTTTCAAAACCTTCATCACTAACATGGTTGATGGGGATTGGGATAAATCATCAACAATGCTATAAATAGAAGTTTCCTTTGAGTGATAAGCATTTAAATGTAATGGAATCTTGATCATTTTTAAAATGGGATCAACAGCGGGTTGTGGTATCGTCAAAGGTGTGGTTATTGTAGTGTTTGATGATGTGGAAGGATTAGTTTCTAGAGGGGTCCCATAGTATCAGCTTCATGTTTACAGGAGAACATATGATCTGGCCATGTAAATTCCCCACTTGATTGGGTCATTAGAACTGCCCCTAGTTGGATTTTAGTAGGGAGGAGGAGCGCCCTTGTGTAGCATGGCGAAAAATCCCCGGTGAGGTAAAGGATTATGCATTACCACAGGTTTTCAGTTCATTCCCCCTACCCCTAGGCCTCTCTCATTTGTTTCAACTCTGTTATTTGAGGACAATGATGGGTGCAATGCCCATATTCCCCACAAATAGTGCATGCATGATTGGTCCTCAGACTAGCATTTTTTTTGGATTTTGTGTATTGTGTAACCATGACTTTGAAATTGGTTCTAAGTTGGGGATTTCTCCCAATTGGTGCATGCAGAGGTTGGTTGTTTCCCCTTTTCCTAGGTTCCCCTTTTTTTGTTCTTTCCTTTCTTCTTGTTGGTGTTTGGAGGGTTAGTAGTGTTGAGGATTTTGAATGCCTATTGCTATTGAAGGAAGGAAGGTTGCATAAAAATTAGCCCTTGCATTAGGATAGAGTGGGGGGTTAGGTTTTTGAGGTGCAAGAAAAGGGTAATAAGGATTCCCTTGTCCTAGGTTGGTGTAAGGGGTTTGGGAGGTCGACACAGTCTCTACGGTGCATGTAGGATACTGACCAACATGCATGGGAGGGTATTGGTTGCCCTGAATGTTAGGGTGTTGGTTACTATGTATAGTAGGGTATTGGTTACATTGCATGGGAGGATTTTGAGAGTACACAAGACGATTGGGATATTATCCTAAGTTGGTTGGAATTTAGGCTATGGGTGAACCCCCAAATGATTGAAAATGGGGTGGTACATTGTACATGTTTCAATGTAAAGAAAACAAAATCATTTACAATGGAAGATGACTTTTGTGACAAGAGAAATCATATCAGTGTTCAATGATTCAAAGAAAATTTGATTAGATGGTTTATGCGACACATGGTTAAGAGAACCAAGGCCCCTTTTTTTTATTTTTTGAGCACTAATGCACATTGCAATATAGACATATAAAGCATAGGAACGTGAACAAATTATTGGAAGAGGAAACATTTGAATTGTTGTTTGATACCCAAAAAAATTGCTCCGAAGATGTACAATACAGATGATTGAAGAACCAAATGGATTTTCAAAGAGTGTTACACCTAGTGACATAAACATAGTAGGAAAATGCATTTAGTATAAACAAAGAAAAACAATTTACAATGGAAAAAGACTCTTGTAACAAGAGAACAAGCATTAGTTCTTTCTAACTATCCTATTGTTTGATAATTGTTGCATGCATGCTTGTTTTTCTATCAACATGACATAACAAAGTTGATCTTGAAACAACTGTTCAAAATGAAGGTGGCATTGTCACAAGAAGGCCTAATGTCTAGCTATGATGCATGTATTCATGTATTTGATTTTCCATTGATCAAAGGGTTGACAATAGATGCAAGCATTCAACATTTTGTTATAGTCAAATTAAAATTGTAATAGTGGCTCAAGCAAATAAGAAAGGTATGGTAAGAAAAATACTATGATGGTCTATCCAATAAGCATCACAGACATGGAATGGGACATTGTTAAGTGGGAGATTTGTCCAGATATGGTCAAGCATAGATCCATAATTATTTGTTGGAATTGTTGTATGAAATTTGAAGTTGTTTTGATGCATAAACAATAATATTTTTTTTTTCATAGCCATTTTGCAACACGTTCAAATTGAAGTCACCAACAATTGCAATATGATAGTCTCTGGGCATATGTTTCAAAATCTATTTGTCGAAATAGATGATCTTGTTAATTGTTGCATTTGATGCATAATAGACATTTGTAATGCTAATCACACTTTGTTTGCAACAGAAAACAACAATTATTGATTCAATATGGTTTGATGTATACATGAAATGATTGTCAACCACAATATTTTTTGTGTAATATGTGACAACACCATGTAGATGTAATAGTTCTATGTGGTGATATTTTTTTACAAAAAATTACATTGATGTAGGCATAGTTGTTTTTGTTTCTCAGAAAGAAAGGATGTTGGCCTTCATTAGATCATAATTAGAAAGAATGTCCTCAAAGTGAAATGAGAGGCTATGTGTGTTCAATGAGCATAATGCTAAATAGTCTTGTGTTTATGTGCACTCCAAACTATGCTCAGGTTGCCAAGAAGCCTTATCTCTAAGTATTTTTAGCTCAATAGCAACTTTGTTAGAGAGGGTGACATTTATTTTATCCAATTTGTTTTATCATATACAAAGATTTAATATCTTTGACATGTGAGAGTGTTGTTTAAACACGTCCATGTTGTTTGATTCCCTTTGGGTCAAAAGCTAGTCTATCCATTGCTAATCCTTGTGATCAATGTATCATTCATGCACATGTCGACTAAACATGAAATTGTTCTCTTGTATAACTAATGTTATTTTTTGATTGGATATGACCACAAAATCTAGTGATAGGTGTCCAATGAGACATTATTCTATGTTTAAACAAGTGCCACATTTTTGTTCATTGGACATTTCCCATCATTGGATTAGAAAACTCAATCCAAATGGAACCATTTTAAGTCTTTGTTGATGCTATACAAATGATTTCAAATCCATTAACCAATCTGTCTTTAACATCATAATTTCCACCAATCAATTCAACGAGCATATTTTGTTTTAGCACAATGACAGCTGGCAATTGTATTTTTGCATTGTTATAGTGATCTATGTTTAACGATTTAACCACTCTGTCGTTTGCAGTTAATGTTGTAGCTTCTGTATCAATGAGAGACAACCTTTTCTCATTCTGTTTTTTCACATCTTTTTTTAAGTAGAAAAAGTATGGAAATGTTGGATCATTTGGCAGACATCTATAACAATGCTCATTCATACACAAGATCATTGTCAGTTTTTATCAAGTTCTAAGTCTATTTAAGAGAGACACAAATTCTTTGTTTTCTTGTTGCATCACTTGCTTTAGCTCAAAAGCCTTAAGATTATCTCTCCAGAAATTGTAGGTGCACTAGTTTCTTTAAGACTTGGATCATCAAATATCCAATATCCATTCACATGTTGTGCTTGACATAGATCACCACTGAATATTATCTCAAGATTGCCAAAAGGTGTTGTTGGTGTGTGCATGATTTCACGAAGTCATTTCTCAATGTTATATAATTGTCGAGAGCTGATAAATGATGCCTCATATAAGTTGTGCATACTCCTTTCTTACCATATCAAGAGTATTAGAGGTCAATGACATAATATTACATGCTGAAAGCGACAAGTGGAAAGTCAAATGTAACGTGATACCATTTGCAATATATGTATTTTTTCCAGTGAATGCAAGTATGAGACCCTTTTGTTTTAGTGGGTCACTTCTAAGGTCTTTGTTATAATAGTGCATTAGTTGTAACAGCCCTAGTGAAAATTCCATGTAATAAAAGTTAAAAATAATAACCATGGTTGATGGGACACTTATTCCAAGTTGAATGTTGGGTAAGAAATCCTACTGTGGGTGTTCATCGGTTTATTATGGCTAAAGAAATCGGAAAAGGCAATGGATAAGGCTTTGGAAAGGCAAAATGGAATTTTTGACACATTTATTTATGAAACTAATGGAATTTATGAGAAAAGGGAGGTGAAAGGTTGCAGGTTGCATGTGAGGAGGAAATTGAAGGAAAAGAATGGAAAATGAAGAAAATAGAGGCCCCATTAATAAAAAAGCTTTTGAGAATCAGTTAGGAACCTTTTTATTTTAGTTTTGGAGCTCTCTCATTATTCTCTCTCACTCTTGGACACTTAGATTTTTCTTGGCGCACTTGGGCATTAGATCAAGAAAGGAAAAGAAGGAAAGAGGAAGTGAAGATATGCAAGGGAAAGCATGATCAAGCAACTCTTCCAAGATTATTTGTAGGTATTGATTTGCATGTGTGATTTCCTTGCTAGATTTGGCA
Organism: Pinus tabuliformis; assembly: GCA_031772625.1. NCBI lineage: Eukaryota > Viridiplantae > Streptophyta > Pinopsida > Pinales > Pinaceae > Pinus > Pinus tabuliformis. Next base: position 614,089,783 of record CM062810.1, on the reverse strand, counting down.
TGTGTGGCATTACATGTGGTTCTCTGTTGTTATGGCAAGGGTTTTTCTAGGCGTGACAATGTTTTTTAGCCTATTCTTGCCATTTCCTGATAGTCTTGATGAGATGGGTTCTCATACTTCGGTTGAGATGGATTGTCAGACGGATTCTAAGATGAGTGGGGTGGATCTCCAAAATGACAAACACATGGCATAGGGGTCCCTCAACCAGACTATGGATCACGGTAAAGCCACTAACCTAGTAACCCCTAAGCCATACTATGGGTTGCGATAAAGCCAAGATTGTGTGCCTCGATGGGCCTAGGAATCCTTGCCAGTGAATGGCGGGATATACAGTAAAGCCAAGAGGTGGATTTATCTCTGTTGGGCCTAGTAGTCTTAGGATGGGATTTATGGCAAAGCCTGGAGAGCCGGTCTCAGTGTAGGGCCTAACGATCCCTGGATCCGAATGTGGATTACGATAAAGCCTGAGAGACTAGGAGCCATTCAAATTCCTCACAGTGTAGGTGGAGAACTCCAGTAGAATCCATGCTTGTTTGGTTATTTTCAGTTGGTTATGAGTCCCAAATTCATGCTTGGAATATGGCATGGGGTTGATTGGCTGAAAAGAGACTTGGCTCAGCCAATCTATGGTCGGGTGGAACTTGGTAGTCCCATCCCTAATTGGTTTCTGCATTCATTAATGAGAAATTCATTCCCTTGGTTTTCATGTGAAAATGTACTGGTTTTTATGTGGATTTTATGGCTGATGTATTTATGGTATTTCTATTATTAATATGTATTTATGTGTATGTTTTATGACAATAGCTATGTATGAATCTCATCATGTTTTTACTTGTAATTGAATGGACAATGTATAAATGACCTAATAGATGATAATGCAAAAAATGACATGAGGGAACAATGGTTCTTGGTGATTCTCAGATAAGTATGAGATCCCTATGCTTAATTATATTGTTTACATATGTAGATTACATGTTACTGATATGTTTGAGGAAATGCCTGTCATGGCTAGTAGGGGTCTGGTTAAGGGCTTGTTTAATAATTTCATTTGTATCATTGTTTTCCTGTTATTTTACTGCTCTTAATAATTCATTCCACTTTGGGAAGTGACTTGGGCTCCAAGCCTGAAAACGTGTCTCAAATCCCAGGGACACTGGCATAAAACTGGGAAAATTGGTCCCTGGATGCTAGCATGCAGGCCTATGAGAGAATCCAAAGGTCCCTGGATGCTAGCATGCCCATAGCATGAGAGCGTCCAGAGGGAAAGTGATCAGAAGTTTCAGTGGGACCTAGGAGAAAGCTTCCTAAAGTGTTGGCATAGTTCTCAACAATCTTGTAGCTGATGTGGAAGGTTTGTATGTTGTGTTTCTGTCGATTCCATTTCCTTAAGGTCGAATCCAACCATAGTATCCTCTCATGGCATGTTTACCCTGGTTGGCTGGTTACTTGGGTAGATGTGAGAGGAGGGTGCTATAGAGTAGTATCAGAGCATGGTTCGCTCCTCGGAATGGATGGGTTGTGTGTTGGTCATGCATGTGTGTCAGTTGCATGTGTGTCTCTTACACTTGCATTACATGTTCTTGTTTCATTGCATAATGTTGATCACGATTGTAGTGATGTTGTCATGAGGAACTTGATGTTGTTATTGTGGAGTGCATTGTCATGAGTGTATGACTAGTTACATGTTGTTATATGTCGCTTGGTTACATTCTTGTATGTTAGGTTGCATTCTTGTATGTTTGGTTACATGTATTAGTCTTGTAGGTTTGGTTACAAGTATTGTTCGCTTATGCTTGATTACATGCGTTCATGCATATGTGTGGTTGATTACACATTTCTTATGCATGTTGATGGTTAATGTGGCCATGTGTACAATGGCGTAATGGTTGTTGTTGTCATGCATGAGGTCATGGTATGTGTAGTCGATATGGTCATGCATTGATGACTGAACTTTAATTAGAATGATGTTTATGTGTTGATGCACTTATTTGTATATGTCTATATGCTGTTATGATTATGTTATACATGTATCACACTAATTTGGATGATCTTGAAGATGAGTTAACCTCCCCAAATTATACTAAGGTACGTTGGTTTGTTATGATTTGGTTTATCTAACATATTATGCCTTGCAAGAAGAATGTCAAAATGAATAGAAATATGGTAGACTACAAGGACTCTCCCTATGAATTAGATGAGAAGTGTGGTGGGCACTCTTCTAATTTGGCAAACACATTGAGAAGATTGAAGGAAGAAATAAGGATTTGTGAGGCAAATAATGACAGGATCATATAGGCACAAGAGAAACAAGCGAAGGTTAATGAAATACTCCTTCAAAGTTTGTCAGAACTGTAGCAACAAGGGCCACTTCGGATCAACCATGGAAAAAAAGACATAACTAATGGGGTATATGGTAGTAGGTCTCTTGGTAAACACAGGTCAGATAAAGCTGACACAGTGAGAGATGGCAAGCTATTGGACACTCTGGATAGGAGGGGTGATGAGTACAGGTACTATTCTAGTTCTAGTTCTGACAGGCATCATGATCATCATCATTATCATCCTTACAGGAGGAGTGATAGGGGATACTTTCCAGATGAATTTAAGAAAGAAAAGCCACCTACTTTTGATGGAGATGTGAAGAATCCAGAAGATGCAGAGTCTTAGATACTCAGGATGAACAAATTCTTTGAGTTGCATGAGTACATAGATAACATGAAGGCTATAATCACTATCTTTAGCTTGAAAGGTAAAGTGGACATTTGGTGGGAAGATGTGAAGCGGGTCAAAGACATCAAAACAAATGAATTGATTTGGCATGAGTTCAAGAGGCTTTTTAGACAAAAGTACTTGTCAGAAAGGTACTACGACAGTAACGCCAAAGAATTATATGAGCTAAGGATGGGGTCAATGACAAATGAAGAGTACATAACCAAGTTTCTGGAGTTCTTGAGGTATGTACCATATATTACAGATGAGAAGGCTAAATTTCAACATTTTTTTAGTGGTTTTCCATTAGCATTTAGAGATTGGATTGACTATGATGAGCCTCGGTCACTTGAGGAAGTTATTTGGAATTTGAAGCATTTCTATGAACAGTCAAAGCGTAAGAATGAATATCAACAAGGATGGAAAGGAAAAGATAAAGTTAAATATAAATGGCAGCCTAAGAGAGAAAGGCCTCAAAATGCAGAGGAGAAAGAAAATGTGGCACCTCAAAAGAAGTTTAATGCGGCTAAACAAGGACATGGATCACAACAATAACATAAAGGTAATGGTACTAGACAGTTGGAGTGTTGGACATGTGGTGACGAACACCTTAGGATAGATTGTGAGAAATATCAAGGTGGTTGGCCTAAGATATACAATGCACAGTAGGCGCAAACTATTGGGGATGTTGGGCAGAGAATTCCTCATATTTATGTAGTTGTGAACAACAAACAAGCAGAGCACCAAGCATCTATCATTGAGATGGATGGTAAGATTTGTGATCAATTTATTTCTATTTTAATTGGCCCTAGTCCTATTATAGCTATGTTAATCCTGACTTGGTGGATAAGTGTGGTTTGAATAAGGAATTTCATGCAAAATCTTGGTTAGTGTAGTTGGTTATAGGTACAAAGAAGCGAGTTCATCATTGGGTAAGAGCTTGTGCATTTTATTTGAATGGCATGCCTACCACAACACATCTGAATGTATTACCATTGAGATCATACCGTATGTTGTTGGGCATGGATTGGTTGTATCTTCATAAAACCAAGGTAGATTGTTATGACAAAGCCATTGAGTGTGTTGATGACAATGGGTAACCAAGAGTCTTACAGGGTAATAAGAAAGCCACATCGGTTAGGATGGTGACAGCTATGCCAACAAAACATAGTCGCAAGAAAGGGTGTATGTTATTTGCAATGCACATTTCTAGTGACAAGTGTAAGGAAGTTGAGGATGCGGATGTGTTGAGAAGGTACCCAGTTCTACAACAGTGCAAGGATGTATTTCTTGAGGACATCTCAGAGTTTCCACCTCACAGGGAGGTAGAAGTTTCCATTGAGTTAGTGTCAGGGGCAACACCAACATCAAAATCATGTTATAGGATGAGAACACCTGAGTTGGTAGAGTTAAAGTTGCAGTTGAAGGAAATGTGGGCAAGGGATACATTAGGCCAAGTGTATCACCTTGGGGTGCATTGGTATTGTTTGTGAAGAAGAAAGATGGAACTCTCAAGTTATGCATTGACTACAGGAATATGAACAAAGTGACTATCAAGAACATGTACCCATTACCGAAGATTACTGATTTGTTTGATCAGCTGAAGGGATAAACAGTGTTCTCTAAGATCGATTTGAGATCTGGATACCACCAGGTACGCATCAAAGAGGAGGACATTTACAAGACAACTTTCTAGACTAGGTATGGGCATTATGAGTTTGTTGTAGTTCCATTTGGTTTGACTAATGCTCCAACTACATTTATGTGCTTGATGAATAGTGTGTTGCGTCCGTATTTGGATAAGTTTGTTATTGTGTTCATTGATGATATATTGGTATATTCTAAAAATGAGGAAGAGCATGCCAAGCATTTAGCAACAATGTTGAGGTTGTTGAGAGAGCATCAGTTGTATGCTAAGCTCAACAAGTGTAGTTTCTTTCAGACTGAGGTACACTACTTGGGACATGTTGTCTCCAAGGAGGGCATTGTAGTAGATCCAGAAAAGATAAGGGCCATCATGGAGTGGGTAGCTCCTAAGAATGTGGATGAGGTGATATCTTTCATGGGGTTGGCAGGCTATTATAGGAGGTTCATCAAGAACTTCTCACATATTTTTTATCCTATCACATCATTGCAGAGGAAAGGTAAGAAGTTTGAATGGATAGAGGAGTGTGAGGCTGGTTTTGAGCAACTTAAGCAGTTGTTGACACACGCCCCAGTGCTAAATATTACATATCTAGACAAGGAGTTTGTAGTATGCATATTTTCTTGCAAGAGAGTACTTGGTGGGGTCCTTATGTAAGACAGATAGGTGGTGTTCTATGAGTAGCGAAAATTGAATGAGCACAAGCAGAACTACCCGATGCATGATTTGGAGTTAGTACTTGTGATCATGCATGCCTTGAAGATGTGGAGGCACTATCTTCCAGGTAGGAGGTTTGTACTGATGAGTGATCACATTGGGTTGAGGTATTTGTTTGACCAGCCGAATTTGAATGCCAGGCATGCTAGATGGTTGGCCACAATCAGTGAGTTTGATTTTAAGATTAGGTACATCAAAGGAAAAGAGAACAGGGTGGCAGATGTGCTTAGCAGGTGGATACAGGTAAATCACTTAGAAGCTATGAGATCCTATGGGACAAACTTACAATATAGGATCTTGCAGGTAGGTCAGCAGGATTTCAGGTATATGGAGATTGTGCACAGGTTGTAGTAGAGTATTGGTATAGGTATAGGTGATAATACAGGTATAGGTACAGGTGTGGGTGAATGGGATGTGGATTATTGTCTTACAACAAATGGATTGGTCAGATTTAGAGACGATATATGTGTCGCATAGTAGTGAGCTCAAGAAGGTGATCTTGAGAGAGTTTCATGCCAAAGATTATTCAGGTCACCCAAATTATCAGAATACATTGACTACGGTGAAGAAATTTTATTATTGGTTGAAACTGAAGAGGAATGTAGCAAAGTTTGTGGATAGTTGTTTTGATTGTCAGCAATTGAAGGCAGAGTGTAAACATCTAGGTCGACTACTACAGCCGATTGCGATTCCAGAGTGGAAATGGGAGGTCATTTCCATGGACTTTATGAGAGGGTTGTTGAGGACACTAAGACAACATGATTCCATCATGGTTGTTTTGGACAAGTTGAAAAAGGTTACACACTTCATCCTAGTTAAATAGACATTATGAGCTAGTGATGTAGCACAGGTATTCATCAGAGATATGGTCAAATTGCATGGTGTTCTGAAGAAGATCATGTCAAACAAGGATGCAAATTTCACTTGCAAGTTTTGGAAGGAGTTATTTGTAGTTTTGGGCACAGAGTTGGCCTTCGGTACAATTTATCATCCACAGACTGATGGAAAAATGGAGAGGGTCAGTAGGATATTGTAGGACATGTTGAGGATGTATGTGATGCATCAACAGTGAAGTGGGAGGAGTATCTTCCCTTGGTTGATTTCACATACAAAAATGATTATTAGGAGTCATTGAGGATGGTTCATTTTAAGGCATTGTATTGATGGATTTTTAACACTCCCATCAGTTGGAGTGTTCCACTGAATAGGGTACTTATTGTACCAAACATGTTGGTAGACATGGAACAGGAAATGCAGGTGATCAAGAAAAATATAAAGGCAACACAGGATAGGCAGAAAATCAATGCAAATAAGAACAGGTTATGCAAGGATTTCCAGGTTGGGGAACAAGTGTACTTGCGCGTCAAACCAAAGAAGAGCTCCTTGTGGATTGGATCATGTGCCAAGTTGGCACCACGGTTTTGTGGACCCTTCAACATTATTGAGAGGATTGGACTAGTATCCTATCAACTTACACTGCCTCCGATAGTGAAATTACATGATGTTTCCCATGTGTCATTGCTTAAGAAGTATGTTAAGATGATGATCATGTGATTCACTGGTCCATATTGCAGGTGGAACCAGATAGATAATTCCAGCCGAAGCCTGAGTATATATTGCAGAAAAAGGTGCTCATGTTATGAAACTGACCAATCGAGAAAGTTAAAGTGCAGTGGAAGAACTTTGGGCCCGATGAAGCTACATGGAAGATGGTGGATCAGACGTGGGCTATGTATCCTTCCTTGTTTCCCGCTTGGGGCAAAGTCGTTTGATATGGTTTCTTGGCATATGTTTTTTGTTGATATTTCTATATGTACATATGTATATGGATGTAAATACCACCATGAGATATGTTATAAATATCCAATAAGTGGTATAGGTGTCATGTCATTATGATTTTCATGTTGTCATGTTGTCATGTTACTATGCTATCATGTTGTTATGTTATCATGTTGTTATGATGTCACGTGGATTGGCATTCAGCAGGGTGATCATTGTAAATACTACATCGAGCTATGTTATAAAGCTCCATGAGAAGTATGTTTTCTTTCTAACATGTTGCTAAGGTATATGTGTGACTGAACGTGGAGGACGATGTCCCCCAAGGGGGAGGGTTCTGTAATAATCCTGGTGAAAATTCCATTTAATAAAATTTAAAAATAATAACCATGGTTGATGGAACACTTATTCCAATCTGAATGTTGGGAAAGACATCCTAGTGTGGGTGTTCATCAATTTATTATGGCTAAGGAAATTGGCAAAGGAAATTCCTAAGGATTTGGAAAGGAAAAATGGAATTTTTGACACACTTATTTATGAAAATAATGGAAATTAGGAGAAGAGGGAGGTGAAATGTCACAGGTTGCATGTGAGGAGGAAAATGAAGGAAAATAATGGAAAATGAAGAAAATAGAGGCCTCATGTTAGGTCCCTATAATACTAGTGTAACCCCTTATTGTTATTAGTACAACCCCCTTATTATATTGTTGTGCCCATGTAGTCCCCATATTGTTATTATTGTGCCCCATAGAAGCCCACTATTGTTATTATTGTACCCTTACATTATTATTGTTATGTCGGCTCTGATTATATTATGACCCCTTAGACTCCTATATATAGAAAGGAGGTCTTGTCATTTGTATCATCCAAAAATTGTTCATTTGTGTAATTTAAAGGAGGTTTCCCCCTCGAAGAGGCTTATTTCTAAGGCGTTCATCTGTCTTTTGTATCTTTTTGTGAGCTGGTTTCATAACATTTGGTATCAGAGCTTTGGATTCTAAGCTTTCGCTGCTCCAAACATGACATCATGGAATTTTCACTATAACGTTTTTTCGGCAACGTTTCAGAAGCCCAAAAAAACACCCATTTGAGAATAAATATCGTTGAACCTTGGGTCCGAATTTCAGATCTTGTCTCACTATATTTTAGGATATATGACCTAAGGAAGTTATGGATTTTGCAAGATCCAAAATTTCATCTAAAACAGGTCGTCGTAGAATTTTCTCTATAACTTCTTTGCTACGAGGTTTCAGAACCTAAAACAAAAACCCATTTGAGAATAAATCTGTCTAAACCTCGGGTCCTAATTTCAGATCTTTTCTCGCTACATTTTCGGATATATGATCTGAGGAATTTAGGGTTTTTGCAGACTCCCGAATTACATCATAAACAAGTGACCTTGGGAAAATCCTCATAACATTCTCTCTGAGCATTAGATTGACATTTCATACAAAGTTATAGAAAGATGACAGACTGTATTTTGTTTGGGTATAATTTTCAGAACCTAAGTTTGAAACAGTGACATGTGGCACGTCATACAAGTTCACTCTACTGAACTAGTCTATAAGTAGGTCATCGCGGGAGATTGGGAATATATCTTTATTCAAGAATCCAATTGCAATCAGACTTACAGAATTAGAAAGAGGACTCAGAGGGCTATTACAAACTGAAATTTCAAAACTTAAAGATCTGAAATTACAAATTTATATTCGTTTCAAGATCAAGCTCCTAAAATCAAGAAAAAGCGGGATGATGAAGTTTGATGGCAAGGATCTAGTAAATTGGATACTACAGATGGAGAAATATTTTGATCTACATGGTGTACCACTATTAAAAAAGGTACATATTGCAACTAATTATGTAGAACTAAATCAATTTTTATGGTATAAAGGGATTTGTTCTCGTAAACCACTTGTCACGTGGTCAATTTTCACAGAGGAAATGATAGCACATTATGAGGATACAAAGAGAAACACCTTCTTGAGCCAATTGATAAATCTCAAACAAAAGGGTTCAATGGCAGAGCACATTGAGGACTTCCAAAATTTGAATATAAGGGTAAATAATATTCGAGAGAAGAAAATGGTTGATGTCTTCATAGGGATTTTAAAGGATAACACTCAACATGAGGTTCATCTTTGGGAACTTGATTCATTGGAGAATGCATTCAGGTTGGAAAGTAAAGTGGAAAGCAAAATTATGGCAACAAGAAAGTCTACCCCTAACAACTATAAAGATGGAAGTGTTCTTTCTCCTATCCTTCCAGAACCTACAAGTTTGACACCACAACAATTGGAAGAAAAAAGAGAAAAAGGGCTTTGTTACAATTGTGATAACAAATACATTAAAGGTCATAAGTGTGCTATTTTGTGCTATTTCTATTATCCAACTAGATTGGATAAATGAAGCAAGGGATGAATGGAAGAAGGACGAAGAAGTGTGGCCACTCATTCAAAAGTTGCAGAAGATCCCAGTCCAAACAATATTGCTAGAACTTGATGAGGAAGGAAAAATCACATTGGAACCTGGAGCAGTCATAGAAACAAAAACCCGACAGCTACAAAATCAATCAATTTTAGAGTATCTCATCAAATGGAAGAACCTACCCACTAAATATTCCACATGGGAGGACAAGAATTTTATATAGAAGCATCAAGAACAACTCAAGCATTGAGGACAACACTTTTTGAAGGAGAGGGGCATGTTAGGTCCCTATAATACTAGTGTAACCCCTTGTTGTTATTAGTACATCCCCCTTATTATATTGTTTTGCCCATGTAGTCCCAATATTGTTATTATTGTGCCCCATAGAAGCCCACTATTGTTATTAGTGTGCCCTTACATTATTATTGTTATGTCGGCTCTGATTATATTATGACCCCTTAGACTCCTATATATAGAAAGGAGGTCTTGTCATTTGTATCATCCAAGAATTGTTCATTTCTATAATTTGAAGGAGGTTTCCCCCTTGAAGAGGCTTATTTCTAAGGCGTTCATCTATATTTTGTATCTTTTTGTGAGCTGGTTTCATAACACCTCATTAATAAAAAGGCTTTCGAGGATCAGTTGGGAAACTTTTTTCAGTTCAGTTTTGGAGCTCTCTGATGTAGGTTTTAACCCTGTACAGAAAATTACCTGCATACGTATTCTAAAACATAGAAAATAAACAATGCGAGAGCATAACACATATACACAGACATTTTCCCCTGGATCCAAAAACCGGGACTACCAAATTGATTTTTCATTATGTTCCTTTCAATGTTACAATACATATTTCTACATGCTGAAGCAACCAATACCATGGACCGAAAACCATCACGTCCAAAAAACATGTGCGAAAATCATGCACAAAACCATAGGTGGGTTTGCCCAACCTAACATAGGGTCCAAAGCCAAAATTTTCCGGGGCGCTGCCCCGGACCCTATAAAGTGGAGTTATGGGTACCCCTCAAACCCCCTATGACCCCCCCCCCCCCCCCCCCCCCCGCTACACAATCGGCGCAACAAAGGGGGGCTCCGCCCCCCCTCTAACCCCCCTATTAACTACGTGGGCTAGTCGTGGAAATAATATAACACAACCCAACATTCTCCCACTTGTTTTTTTCTTTCCACAAGGGGCCACAAGAGAGCTTAGTCATTTTTCCGGCCCTGAAATGCCCATTGTTTCTCTACACCAAGAGAACTTCTCAGAGCTCACAGATTTTGTCAATGCATCTGCAGTATTCTTCAAAGTGTCCACCTTTACCAACAACACCTTTTTGTCTTCTATCATATCCCTCACAAAGTGATACTGAACATCAATGTGCTTTGTCTTTGAATGATATGCAGGGTTCTTGCCAAGAAAATTGCACTTTGGCTGTCACAGTCTATCCTTATAGCTTCCTGTACTAACCCCATACTTGAACACAATCTCTGCAACCAAACTGCTTCCTTGCTTGCATGAGTGGCTGCCATGTATTTTGCCTCTGTAGTTGATAGTGCCACTACAGATTGTTTCTTACTCATCCAACTGACTGCACCTCCAAATAGGTTAAACACATATCCACTTCTACATCTTCTCTGATCCAGATCTCCAGCCTAGTCTGCATCAACAAAGCCACGGATATCCAACACTCTGTCCAATCCTGGTCTTCCTTGGTAGCACAAACCATAATCACTAGTGCCACACAAATACCTGAAAACCCGCTTCACTGCTATCCAATGCTCCTTCCCTGGTTTTGACATAAACCTGCTCAATAATCCCACTGCATGTGCAATGTCTGGTCTAGTATAGACCATTGCATACATCAGGCTACCGACTGCACTTACATATGGAACAGGGGACATGTCCTCTTCCTCTTCTTGTGTCTTGGGACACTGTTTAGCAGATAACCTCACACCTACAGGAATAGGAACCTTCACCGGTTTACTATCCTACATATTAAACCTCTGTAATATTGTCTCGACATACTTCCTCTGGTTTAACCAGAGCTTCCTCTTTGTATGATCTCTTTTAATTTCCATGCCCAAAATATAGTTTGTAGCACCAAGATCTTTCATGTCGAATTTGGACGACAATTGGGTCTTCAAATCCTGGATAATTTCTTTGTCATTTCCAACCAGCAACATATCATCCACATACAAGACCAGATAAATAACACGGTCACCAATTAATTTAAAATACACACAGTGATCTGCTTTGCTTTTGGTGAAGCCAAGTCCCCGTATAAATGTATCAAATTTCTGATACAACATCCTTGGTGACTGTTTTAACCCATACAGAGACTTCTTTAACTTACATACCAATTCTTTCTTACCCTTTACCGCAAAGCCTTCAGGTTGCTTCATGTAGATCTCCTCTTCCAGATCCCCGTAAAGAAATGTTGTCTTCACATCCATCTGTTCTACCTCAAAATCAAAAGCAGCAGCAACAAATAAAAGTAATCTAATAGAAGTTACCTTGGCAATAGGAGAAAAAATATCACCAAAATCAATTCCCGGCACCTGGGAATAACCTTTTGCTACCAACCGAGCTTTGTATTTCTCCACTTTTCCTTCTGCATTTGTCTTCTTTTTGAACACCCATTTGCTGCCAATGGGTTTCCTTCTAGCCGGTAACTCCACCATATCCCAAGCCTCGTTTTTGTGCAAATATGCCATTTCATCAACCATGGCCTCTTTCCAGAGTTTTCCATCCTCTGAATCCACTGCTTCCTTCACAATTCTGGGATCATCATCAGTAACAGACAAAGCAAAATTTGAACAGAAAGTAGATGGACTATACCTTTCTGGCTGCCTTCTTTCTTGAACTGATCTTCTCACACATAGTGTTTGTGGCTCTTCATCTTCTGATTCCTCCTCTCTTGTAGGGTCTGATTCTTCCTCCTTTAGCTCAAACTCTATCTTCTCAGGTTCCTTTGGTTGGACTTCATGTTTAATAACATCTTTCGTCTCTCTGAACACCACATCTCGGCTGTACACAACCTTCCTTGTTACTAGGTTCCAAAGCTTATAACCCTTTAAACCATCCTTATACCCAATAAAGATGCACTTTTCAGATTTACTATCCAACTTGGTTCTTTTCTCCTTTGGAACATGTACATATGCATCACATCCAAATACCCTCAGATGTGAAAGAGAGGGTTTCTTACCAGTCCATACCTCTTGTGGAGTATTATCCTCCAACACTGATGAAGGTGACCTGTTGACCAAGTAACATGCAGTATCCACCACCTCTGCCCAAAATTCCTGTCCTAACCCAGCACCACTGAGCATGCTTCTTGCCCTTTCCATCAACGTCTTGTTCATTCTTTCTGCAACTCCATTTTGTTGAGGTGTATATGGAGTAGTCTTCTACAGTGCTATACCACACTTATAGAATTCTTCAAATTCCTTGCTGCAAAACTCTCCACCATTATCTATCCTCAGCACCTTTATCTTCTTCTCTGTCTGATTTTCCACGAGAGCCTTAAATTCTTTAAACCTGTCAAAGACTTCAGATTTCTTCTTAAGGAAATATATCCATGTATTCCTTGAGAATTCATCTATAAATGATACATAGTACATAGATTTACCCAGTGATGGAACCTTCACAGGTCCAAACACCTCACTGTACACAAGCTCTAATATTTGTTTCGCCCTCTTACCACCAGAGGGGAAACTCACCCAATTCTACTTCCCATATACACAATTTTCACAGAAATAAAAATCCAGAGAGCTATTACTCATACCTTCTACCATACCTTTACCATGAAGTATTCGAAGGCCCTTCTCTCCAATATTTCCACGCCTTTGATGCCACAACATGGTCTTCTCTCCAGATACCACTAGATTTTCTGTTCCACTTTCAGGAACCACAGAACTATTGCACCCGTCAATAACAGTGCTACCTTGTAGCTTGTACAGAGTTCCAATTCGAACTCCCCACATCAATACCAGTGCTCCCCGAACCATTTTGTAGGTATCCTTCTCGAACACTATTTTTACACCTGCATCATCCAGCTTGCTTACAGAAATCATATTTCTGGCCAATGCAAGAATATGCAGAACACCCGGAAGTGTTCTAACCCTTCCACCTTGCAACTTCAACTTTACTTTTCTGCAACAATGATTCTAGCCTTCTTATCATCCCCTAAGAAGACATCACCACCATCATATTTCTCATACTCGCAGAACCACTGTCTATGGGGAGTGAAGTGAAAGGATGCACCTGAGTCAATCAACCATGCCTCATGATCTACATGTGTACTTGAAGAAGCCAAGTACACATCCCCACCTTCATCTGAGGTGTTTTTGCCTCTACAGAAGGAGCATCATCAAATCCCTTTCCTTTATTAGGAGCTTTAGATTTACAATCCCTTTTGTAGTGCCCTTCCTTTCTGCATTTCCAGCACACCACCTTTACAGGTTTTCCTGGACATTTAGATCTCCCTCTAGATTTAGATCTCCCACTCGATGATTTATTTTTGTTTCTGTTCTGGGACCGTCCTCATACAGACAAGGCATCACCATTCTCGCTCTCCATATTTTTCCGTCTCATCTCCTCTGTCAGCAAGGATGAGACTATTTTGTCAAACTGCAAAGCAGTTGCATTGCTACCTATTGCAATAACCAGACTATCCCACGAATCTGGTAGAGAACATAACAAACTGATGCACTTATCTTCATCTGAAATTTTAATATCAACAAATGCTAGCTGACTTACCACAGTATTAAATGCATTCAGATGCTCTGTCACCGAGTCTCCATCTTTCATCCTCACGTTATACATCTTTTTCCACAAGAACAGTTTATTCACCAGAGGCTTAGATTGGTACAAAGTCCCTAACTTGTCCCACAAAGCCTTCGCCATAGCTTCCCCTGATACATTCAGCAATACTGAATCTGAGACACACAATCATATTGTGTTCTTTGCCTTCCGATCCAACTTTTTCCATTCTTCATCGGACGCTCCCATTGGTTTAGTACCTGGATCTACCACGATCCACTTATCTTTATCCACCAACAGATCCTCCATCTTGAGTTTCCACAACTCAAAACTCTGACCATTAAATTTCTTGATCTCTATCTTTCCACTGCTCGCCATCTTATTTCACCACCAGAATCGATCTCGCAGATCTCCCACTGAACAGGGTCTATCACAGGCCCGAGCGAAACCTCTCAGCAACAAAGACATCCCCTGGAAGCCAAAACAACTCTGATACCAAATGTAGGTTTTAACCTCGTACAGAAAATTACCTGCATAAGAATTCTAAAACACATAAAATAAACAATGTGAGAGCATAACGTATAAAACACATATACACAGAGATTTCCCCATGGATCCCAAAACCGGGACTACTAGCTTGATTTTTCATTATGTTCCTTTCAATTTTACAATACATATGTATACATGTCGAAGCATCCAATACCATGGACTGAAAACCATCACATCCAAAACCATGGACCAAAAACCATCACGTCCAAAAAACATGTGCGAAAATCATGCACAAAACCATAGGTGGGTCCGCCCAACCTAACATAGGGTCCAAAACCAAAATTTTCCAGGGCGCTACTCTGGACCCCATAAAGTGGGGTTACAGGTATCCCTCAAACCCCCTGTGACCCCCCCTCCCGCTACACAATCGGTGCAACCCCGGTTAACTACGTGGGCTAGTCGTGGAAAGAATATAACACAACCCAACATCTGATTATTCTCTCTCTCTCTCTCTCTCTTGGACACTTAGATTTTTCTTGGAGCACTTGGGCATTCAATCAAGAAATGAAAAGAAGGAAAGCGGAAGCGAAGATCAAGAAAGGGAAATAAGGTTCAAGAAGCTACAACAAGATTCTTAGTAAGTGTTGATTTTCATGTGTGATTTCCTTGCTAGATTTGGCATGCGTGGTATTGCATGTGGTTCTCTTTTGTAATGGTATGGGTTTTTCTAGGTGTGATAGTGTTCTTCAGCCGAGCCTTTCCACTTCCTAATAGCCTTGATGAGATGGGTTCTCATACTTTGGTTGAGCTAGATTTCTGGATGGATTCGAAGCTAAGTAGGGTGGACCTCTGAAATGAAAAACACATGGCCTAGTGGTCCCTGAACTGAACTATCATGGTAAATCCACTCACCTAGTAACCCTTCAGCCAGACTGTGGGTTATGGTAAATCCAGGATTGTGTGCCTCGGTGGGCCTAGGAATTGTTTTCGGTTAATGGCGAGATATATGATAAAGGCAAGAGGTGGATTGCTCGTTGTTGGGCATAGTAGTCCTAGGATGGGACGTATGGTAAAGCCTGTAGAGTGGGTCTTAGTGTAGGGCCTATTGATCCCTAGATCCGACTGTGGATTACGGTAAAGCCTGAGAGACTAGGAGGCACTCAAATTACTCACGGTGTAGGTGGAGAACTCCGATAACATCCATGCTTGTTTGGTTCTTTTCGGTTGATAATGAGTCCCACATTCATGCTTGGAATATGGCACGGGGGTGATTGGATGAAGAAATCTATCGTCGAGGGGAACATGGTAGTCCCATCCCCAATTGGTTTCTACATTCATTAATGAGAAATTCATTCCCTTGGTTTTCATGTGCAGATGTACTGGTTTTTATGTGGATTTTATGGCTGATGTATTTATGGTATTTCTGTTATTATTATGTTGGTTATGTGTATGTTTTATGACAACAACTATGTATGGCTCTCATCATGTTTTTACTTGTAATTGAATGAACAATGTATCTATTACCTAATAGATGATAATGCAACAAATGACATGAGGGAACAATTGTTCTTAGCGATTCTCAGATAAGTATGAGATCCCTATGCTTAATTATGTTGTTTACACCTGTATATTACATGTTGGTAATATGTTTGACGAAATTCCTATCATGGCTAGTAGGGGTCTGGTTAAGGGCTTGTTTAACTAATTTATTTTTCATCATTGTTTCCCTATTATTTTACTTCTCTTAAGAAGTCATTCCATTCTAGACAGTGACTTGGGCTCTGGGATTGAAAAATTGGCTCAAATTCCGGGGACGATGGTACATAACTAGAGAAATTAGTCCCTAGATGCGACATGCAAGCCTATGAGAGCATCCAAAGGTCTGTTGATGCTAGCATGCCCATAGCATGAGAGCGTCCATGGGGAAAGTGATCAGAAGTTTTAGTGGGACCCAGGAGCAAGCTGCCTGAAGTGTTGGCATGGTTCTCAAGGGTCCTATAGTTGATGTGGAAGGTATGTATGTTGTGTTTTCGTCGATTCCATTTCCTTAAGGTCACATAGGAGGTCGAATCCAACCATAGTAGCCTCTCGCTGCATGTTTATCCTGGTTGTCCGGATACTTGTGTAAATGTGGGAGGAGGGTATTACATTAGTGCATGATAGAGTGCATGTGCAAAAAATGTTTTTCCTGTTCTTGCACCTCCATTGATAAAGAAATAGAATGACTTGTCTGGATTGTTTCTCTTTGATAACATTGTTTTCTTTAATATAAATTTATGTTCTTCATTTAGTTTTTTCTAATTTCATAATATGATGTTGTACTTAAAACAAAAGGATACTTCACATATTCATTTGTATTTGTATTTGCAACCTGCAGGTTTCTAGATTGCACTTTTTGCATTAGATCATGCTAGATATCATATTTCTCATATAGAATATTGTTACTATCATTTTCCAATGTGATGTTAGGTACAAGAAACTCTTCATTTTTGGATGTAATTAGGTTGAAAGAAAATTCAATGTCACCCCATGGAGATATTGAATGAAAAAATATTTTTTGGTGACAGAAACAATATGCTTTTGCAACAAGTATGCTTTGGCCCATGTCTCGTTTGTTTTTTTTAATGTATATTCAAATTCTCTATAAGGAAGATAGAGTATCATTTTTTCTCTATAATCATTTTCAAGGTCTCTATGCTGACTGTATCAAATGAATCATATTACATGCGAGCATCATTTTTTTTGGTTGTGTCCTTTGTGGCTGAATAGGAAGAAGCACATTTTGCTAGACACATTATTTCAAGCCCAACAGGTCGAGTCAGATATTTATCAATGATTGACATGCTCACTATATCTTCAGAGTTTTCATGTCCATGTTGCAAGAGAAAAGGTCTTTTAAGCACATATGTTCATTTCTTAGTTGGACCAGTGTTAATGAAAATTGTTTTCCTAGGTGATGAGTACAAAGGAAAAGAGAAAGCAATGTGAATCACTTGCCTACTTGACATTTGTTACAAATTCAGCAATATGTTCCAAGTTTACAAATATTTTCAATTTTACTATCATTATTAGATAAACAATCCTCATGAATCTTTCTAAGGCAGTTATCATAGTGCGATCCATATTTGTCATATATGAACTATAATATGTTGCTACAACACAGGCATCTAAGATGAATTATGCATCTATGTTTTCTTGCCACAAATGTGGGATTTATTTTGCAAATGCAATTATCCAGATATCATGGGGATTTCTTTTCAACAATATGATGGGCTAAAGGAAATGAGAACGAAGGAGAAATATGTATTCATTGTTCGTAATACTGAGATCAAAAAGAAAATTGTCAAATGACATGTTTTTCTAAGAGGAAAAGTAAAACCAAACCTACAAATCGAATGTTTATCTTTTTGCAAGTTTTTGTGTGATGAAGAGACTATATTTGAACCATTTGATATGTTAGCATTCTTGAATCACAAGTCAAATAGAAATCAAGAAATAATATCTATTTCATTGAATGTTGATATATTGGTGCATATTTATCCAAAGAAATCCATGGTCATATATTGTTCCTCTTCTCTGTAACTTTGTGATAAAAAATTAATCTTGCACTTGTCCAAATAGCTCATTGTTTTTTGTGGTAAAAGTACAGAGCATCGAGATTTTATGCCTATAATATCAACTACAAATGACTGGGAAACTTTTGGTCAATGTGTCAAGGCATTCATTAGAATCATTGTTAATCTTACCTGCTAAAAAGTTTGAACTTTGTTTCTTCAATGCATTTGTTAACGAACCCCAAATATGCTCATCACAAGTGATTGCGGTAAAGAAAGTTGGTGGACAAAGTTGTCATATCATTGCAGTGATGTCTTTACTGGTCAATGTGGAATAGACCATCTCAACCGTTTGCTTATGGAGCTCAATCTGATCAATTGGGTGGATGTCTCTGGCAAGAACTTCAAAATTTGTTTTTAAATAATCAGCCATGGACTTTGATTGTTGTACTGTTGGCTTCAAAACGCTCATCTGCATCTTTCCCTCTTTGATGTCAAAGGCTAACATCAACCTTGTCTGATTTGTAGGAGCCATTTTTAAATATTGGGCATAGGTTTGAGCTTTGAGCTTCTCATTCCTAACTTTAATCTCTTTGTACTTTTCTTTCAAATCCTAGCTCTACTCTAAAGCTGTCCTTAGTGATGACACTTCTATACTTTGTTCTCTGCTTCGTGCCTGTGTTTGAGAGGTAGATGGTGTCTCCCCTGCTAGTGTTGTCTGCACTGTGTCACTTCTTGTCTCTTCATATTCCTGTTTGGACAGAGGATTCAATCTCTGCCTCTTTACATATACCTAGTCCAATGGCACTGTAGAGAGGCTAGCCTCATTCCGACTTCTTTTTTGAAATCGATCCTCATTAAGAGGGGTCTGCAATACTGGAGGGTTGCCCATGTTTGTATCAGTCTGGGTCAACTCCTCAGAAACGCTCTGTGACCTTGAATCCTTTCCCTGTCCTGAAGTCTCTAGTTGTCTTGATGTTTGTGCACTATGCTCCTGTGTTGGTCTCTGTGAAGATTCTCCAGGCACCTGTACAAAGGGATCCAGATCAAGTCTTCTTTCCAAATATTTCAAAACATTTTCTACTTCAACTTGTGTACTATCTTGTTCTATAAGCGTTCCCTCCACCCACTCATTTTTATTTTCATACTGTTCTATCTCTGGAATTCTATGATGGATGTAGGAGGATAGCTTATGCTTTTGCCTTTTGTCACAAATGAAGCTATGAGGATCATAAGGCTAGATGAAACTCTTTTTCAATCTCAATCTCTCAAGGATTTCCTTTGCCTCTTTCCCTGCTTTTATGTTGTTGCAAATAAATGGGCCTCAGGGATCCTTTATCCTTAGCTGAGCTTTCTTCTTAGTCTTCATAAAGTGGATTTCATCAGAATTGATCATTTTCCTGTAATATTCCAGGGCAAATAATCACATGGGGAGGTATTTGGGCAGTTTAAAGGGAGGCAGCTCACACCCATAAATTCTGATCTCGGTATCGTTCTGGTACAAGTACCATTCCCCAACCTTGTATTGCTTGGATAACTGAAGAATTCTCTTAATACCATCATTGATTCTGGGAGGGGGACTTCCTCTCAACATGGTAGTTACTGGATGCACAAATTGATCAATAAAATCTATATAAGGATGGGGAGAAGAAGGCGAATAATGAAAAATGGAAGTCCAAAAGATGACTGACCTAGGGTTCCCTCTGGTGTCAAGCTTTTGTACATAGAAAGGGAATTTATCAGTTTGGTAGTAGAGGAAAAGATGATACAGGACTGAAGAACATTTAAATACTCTCTCATTCTCTAATCTCATGAATTGGTCATGCATCTTATCAGCAATGAACACAGCATAGTCAAATTTTGCTATAGGAGGTTGGTCAGGGGTGAAAATAGACATGTAGGCAAAGGTCATTTCATCTACATACTCACTAGTGGTAAAACCCATAATGCAAGCAAACATGGTGACAATATCCCTGCCCAGACCAGTAAAGGCACATGACATGTAAGGATGGGGGTTGATCTGTATTTGTCTTCAATGAAAGTCTGACTGACTTGGTTAATTTTGGAACTGGACAACCTTGAAGATTTTTCAAGTAAATCGGCAATGGAAAGGGGAGTGAGGTCCTGGCCAGGCTGTAATTGCAACATTTCATTTATAGACTCAGCTGTAATGGTGAAAAGGACTTTCTAGTCAGGGGACATTACAGCTCTCATATTGGGGTCATAGTTTGCATGGCATTGGTGGACAATATCTAGGAAAATATGGACACTGGGGAATTGATATTTAGGTAGGTTTGACTCCCAATGACCTATTTTATCAGCATTGTTCAGATAATTGTCCCGACACTTGCAGTATAGCTTCAAGGGGGTTTCATCAAAAGTAAGGTCCTTGATTTGAAAATCTTTATCGGCCAAGGGAAGGTGGTCCAAATCCTTGTGGGGATTAGTGATTGGCGTGACATTTAGGGCGACAGTAGCTTCCATCCTTGGTTCTTGTGTATTCAAGGAAGAAAGTTGGGGTTTTCAAGGTTTTCAGATAAAAAGATGCTTGGGGAAGCCTTGGGGCTAAGAAACAGCTTAATTGTACTGGATTACTTGAGTTTAGAGTAATTTGATGGAGATTTCAGTACAAAAACAGGGTTTCTGAGAAGGAAATGCAGTAAATACCTGGTTATGGTTGACTGAAGGGACAAATGGCTGTGGTTAATGCTTTGCTGGGTGTGCACAGTAGTCTGCAGTGGCCTGGAGTTCACAGTAGTTTGCAGTGGCCTGGAGTTCAGCGACTGATGGTGGTTGGCGGTTGGGAGTAAGTTGCTGGTCTGGACGTACTCTGTGCGTGCATGGAAGGCAAAAGTTTCTTTTCTCAGTAAAAAGGGAAAACAATGAGTATTCTTGTTTTATGCACAAAGTCAATAAGTTTTGGCGGGTGAATGGGAAAACGACAGTTGGCATCAACTAACTGATGGGACACTTTGTCGTTTAGTAGAGGCGGTAAGCGGGAGCGGTAATGGTTTTCATCGCACAACTTTTGAGAAGTTGGTGGTTTTGGCAGAGGGTCATGCGATGCCACAAATTGGATGACACGTAGCATCGGCGAAAAGTCAAAACAACTTGTGTCGAGTGGTTAACGTTCGACCAAAAGTCCCACGTGATATGAGCGAGAGTCATTGGATGAGGGAAGGCAGATCGTGCGGTAGTCGACAACGGCAAGTGTTAGGGAGTTAATGGAGGGGGCCTGATGGCATAATCAACATAATTAAATGACTTTAATTATATCGGAGATGATTTGATTGGACGAATAAAGGATTAATAACTTTAATGATATCAGGGGTGATTGTATTGGCAGAGAGGCTATTATTTAATCCAGGTGATTAATTAATTCCTTTTTAACACGTCGAGGGTTTTGGCTCTTAATTAATCACGGTTTGTTTAATTAATATAACTTAATTAACTTTATTATGGTTTATTTTCTAAACCATTGGGATGGGATATTTATTTATTTTGGGATTTTTATTAATAATACGGGAAAGGGTAATTTGTTTCGGGAGTTAAATAAATAATAAGAATTAAAAGTTAATATGACCATGGGAAAATAAAATGAGCTAAGTAAATGTTTCCGAAAATGCATTCATCATCCAACATTATGACTTAGGCTAAAATGTGTTTGGGGGGTTTTTATAAAGAACCATTTATTTTTCCTAAGTAAAAGAGTGATTTTACCCTGGGAAAAGGATTTGAAGGGAATGAATGAATTATGGAGGGGGTGAATTTTGGTGAAGGGGCTTTAGCACTTAGGCCTTACAAGTTATTGGGTCGAGGGTCCAGTCCCTCCAGAAGTCAGAGAAATGCTCTAAGCCCCTTTAACTTTCAAGTTGTTGGTGCCTTTAGTACTTATGGGAAATTAGTAAAATTTAGGGAAAAAATGAGTGAGGAGGTTAATTAGTTTAACTTTTGTCTATGATGTAAATGTCTTCATTGTCATCCATATCTTTATGCACTTTTGATGGTGAAAGTATATGACTTGATATCTAGATAATCATTCATCATACATAATTCTGCAACCATTCATCTACTTACCCTACCTACTTATCCTACCATATTTCTTCTTTTTATTAGGGTGCACTTAAACTGGAAAACCCTTATCAAAACCTTTTCTTTTCTTTTACAATGGAAATTTGTCTAAGTTTATCCTTATTACATCCAAGGGCTCATATTAAATTGTTGAGATCCTTTTATTCACTCTACCTATCTACTTATCTGCCAAGATTAAACAGTTTGGTCAGATTTTATTCTCTATCTCTAAGCATGAAATTCAAAACATGGAATAACCAAGATTAAACTATTTGGTTACCATGGATTGTGGCATAAGTAACAAATTGCACACAATCATTTATACAAAAAGTAAAATAGCAGTGGCATTTGGACTTGCACACTTTTATGGTCTTTTTCTTTTTCTTGGGGTTCATTTTTTACCTTTTTGGACCTTTTCATTCTTTTTGTCCTTTTATTATTTTTCTAGGACATACCCTCTTTACATTTTTTAATTTTTTTTTTACAAATATGGAAAACATTTGCAACAAGCAAAGGTATGTACATATTTCAGAGCTAAACCAAGTCAATCATGATATATGACACCTATTGGTATAGGAACATAACAGTGGCTCCACTTGGGGATGGCTTTTCCTGGTGGAAAGTCAAGAATTGTAGACAATGGCCTTTGAAAGACTTTGATTGTGCTCTGCAAATCCCTTTTACTTTGCTACTTTCTTGATATTTATGACAGTAAAACTTTTGAAGCTTAGGGCCTTCTCTTCGAGCTTCAACTCCAAAATTACCATCCAATCAACACTGAACATTATGAAGGATATACTATGTACAATCTAAACTGGTAAAATTAGTAAATTGGGTCAACATAATGCTTCAACATCTGACCATTTACAGGTCCTCCTTCTATCTCTGCACCATCCAATTCTTTGAGAAAGTAAGCATTGTTACCTCTGAAGGCATATATAATGTATGGGCCTTTCCACGGGAAGTCAAACTTCCCATGTTTCCCTTTGTCTTCTCTTCTGGAATCCTATTTCAAAACTTTGTCACCAAGGTAGAAGCCTTCTGCCTTGGTTCTTTTATTAAAAACTTTCTTAAGTTTTTCTTGCAGTACTTGGGCTCTGAGGTATACTTCTTCCCTAGTTTGCTGCAGGTGAATAGTTTGATTGATTCTTCTCTGAATATCATTTTCTTCAACTTGAGATTCCTGGGGCAGTTTCATAACGGGAACTCCTAATGATGAGGGGAAAACTGCCTCCATCCCATACACTAACTAATAGGGACTGGTACCAATAGATTTCTTGGTTGTAAGCTTTTCTGCCCATAAAGCATTGATCAGGTTCTTGTTCCATGTTTTCTTATTGTCTTCCAGCAATTTTTTAATAATATTAATTAAGCTTTTGTTGGAGGATTCAGCAAGTCCATTTCCTTGGGGATAGTAGGTTATGGAGTGACCAAGGGTTATATGGTATTTACGACAAAAATCAATCATTCTTTTTTATTTAAATGTTGCAGCATTGTTTGTAATAATATTGTTGGGGCAACCAAATGTGGACAGAATATTAGCCTCTAGGAAACCTATGATAACAGTGTCAGTGGCTTGTCTAGAGGGAATGACTTCTATCCATTTGGTGAAGTAATATGTGGCAGTCAGTATCCATTTATGTTGAGCAGAAGAGGGGGGATGAATTTCACCAATGAAATCTAGACCCCATTGTTGAAATGGTTTTTCAGTAGAAATGGGTTTCAAAGGTAAAGGCAGAAGTTTTTTTTTTCCTTCAAAGATCTGACACTTGTGGCAAGAGGTTACAAAATTTCTTACATCAGAAAACAAGGTTGGCCAGTAGAATCCAGCTCTCAGGATTTTATCAGCTGTTGTCTTCCAGTAGAGGTGTCCTCCACAATCACCTGCATGAAATTCTTGGAGTACTTTGTCAGATTCTTCCTTTAATAAACAGTTTAACAGAATGCCTTCATGATTTTTCCAAAATAAAGTATTATCCATTATGCAGAATTTTAAAGATTTCATTTTCAAAAACCTACTTTTAGTTCTGGACAACCCTGGAGGAGCCTGTAAGTTTTGTAAAACATATACTATATCAGCATACCAAGGTGAGTCTAAAAAGGCCTAGCTAATCTATGGAGTCACCATCTCCTCTCTATTGTCCAGTTCTGCAATAAAATTTATACCCAGGGCTTGGCAATTAGTTTCAGCCATGAGTTTAGCCAGCCCTTGGCCTTTGATTAATTTTATAGGTTTAATCTCTATGTCATACTCCAATATGATAGCTATCCACTTTCCCCTTTTTCCATCAACTCCATTCTAGGTGAGAATGTCTTTGACTACAGCATTGGGAACATAAGCTACAATGTGTGAATACAAGATATAGACCCAGAAATCTTTGATGGCTTGTACCAAAGAAAAAGCTTGTTTTTCCATTATATTATACTTTAAAGATGCATCTCTTAGAGCTTTACTAAAGAAAGCTATTGGTTGTTCAAATCCATGATCATTCTTTTGTAGTAAAACTGCAGCAATACTATGTTCAGATGCAAAGGAAAAAATGATAAATTCTATTTCAAACATTAGACTTATGAGCACCGGTGTTCAAGTTAAGGCTAATTTTATTTCTTCGAATGATTTTTTAGCCTCCACTATCCACTTAATAGCCGAATCTTTTTTTAACATGTTATTCAACAATCTAATTTTTTCAGCTAGATTAGAGATGAATCTTCTTAAAAAAATTATTTTTACTAAAAACGCCTGAAGTTCTTTAATGTTTCTTGGGTGAGGTATTTGCAAGATAGCTTCCATCCTGGTTGGGTCAATCCGGATTCCATCTTTAGAGATAATGCGGCCTAATAGTTTTCCTTCTTCCATACCAAATAAAGACTTCTTTGGGTTCAAAGAAATACCATATTTACTGCATTTAAGAAAAACTTGCCTGAGATGATCCAAGTGTTGTTGATCTGACTTAGAAAACATTGTAATATCATCAAGGTATATAACTAGTAATTCATGGATTTCCTTTGTAAAGACAATATCCATTTCCCTTTGAAAGGTGGCCCCTGCATTTTTCAATCCAAAAGGCATTTTAATATACATGAAGGTCCCCCATGGGGTTGTGAATGCAGTTTTTGCTTAGTCATCAGGATGGACTAAAATTTGGTTGTAACCTGAGAATCCATCTAAAAGTGAAATCCTTGTGGAACCTACTACCCTTTGCAGTATGTGATCCATTTTAGGTAAGTGATAGTTGTCTTTGAGTGAGACTTTGTTCAAGTTTCTAAGGTAAACACAGTCTGATTTCTCTTGTTTTCTTTCTTGTAGGGACAAGATTGGATACCCAATTTGAAAACCTAATGGGGGCAATGATTCCTGCTTCATACATTTGTTTGATCTCTTTTTCAATGGAAGGTAATAAGACAGGGTTAATTCTTCTCAACTTTTGCCTAAAAGGTTTCTGATCTTCTTTCAAAGGGATAGTGTGTTGTATAATGTTGGTATCATAGGATTTTAAGTCTTCATAACTCCAGGCAAAAACATCTTGGAATTATTTCATTAGCTCAATATATTTCGGCTTTTCATCAGGGGGTAATGATTTAGACAATTTTATCATCTTAGGATTCGCTTGAGTTCCTATGTTGCATTCTTCAATGTCTACTTTCAAGGGCTCCATCTTAGGCTTTTTAGGAATATCATTGGAGTCCAATAAGTCCTCCAAAGGAGTTAATCCCTTCGGTAATTGGTTATCTTTGAGATTTATGACTTCAGTTTCATCATCAATTATTTCATCAATATCCATTTGCTTTAAGTCCTGAATATTTGTTTTTATTACTTTAGTAGAGTGAAGTATGTTTATTGAGTTTTCTTCGAATTTGTTAATGTCTAACTCATTAGCGTGATCAAAATTTGAAATCATGTCTACATCTATATTAATGCTAGCAAATTCTTCATCTAATGTCAGAAAGTGATTAATCTGCTTATCATTTTCAAAAACTTGCCAGTTCTTAAGATTATTAGGTATAGATGGTCTGTGCCTAACCTCAGCAGTATACTGGTGATTGGTCTACAAAGGCAATTGGCAAGTGTTGGCAAACAAAGCCAGACAGTGAGCTTGCATGTTATGTTTTCTGGGGATAGTTGCAAGCTTGGTTTCTAAAAAAGTGTTAAGGATTTCTACAACTGTACCTCGGTAAAGCCCTAGTCTAGGATCTCTAGTTAGGTAAGTACCATTAATTTGTTTGACTATTAATTCAAAATCTCCCATGATTGACACTCTTATGGCTCCTAAGATTTTAACCAATTTAAGACCTAATAGGAGGGCTTCATATTCTGCCATATTGTTTGTGCATTTGAAATTTAATCTATAGGCATGTCCCTCTACATGATCATTCTCTAAGTTATAAATCCATACCCCTGCCCCTGCACCTAATTTGTTTACTAAACCATCAAACTCCAAATGCCACAAGATTTCATGTTCATAGTTTTCATGCGGGGTAGTGGAATATTTCTTAGCTAAGGCATCTGGATTTTCTTTGTCATCTGATGTCTCTTGAATTTGGACAATTGGCTTTTCTTTTACAATTTCTTTTGGTTCTGCTGCTATATCTCTTGATTTTCCAATTTATTTTGGTTCTGCTGCTATATCATTTGGAGTATCTCCTGGGTTAGTTTCTACATTATAGAGAATAAAGGAATCCATATCAGAATGCACTGAGTAAATAGCAAAGTTTTGAGGTCTCTCCTAACTACTCACTACATACTTCATTAGAGACCCTTGAAGTTTGGGCCCCCAGAATCTGGACAACAACATGCCATCCCTGGGTGGGATATCTGCTACAACAATGTCCATGAGTATAGTTTTGGTAGGGTATTGAACCAAAGAAACACACAAATCCTTTATAAGTCCTAAACACCTCACTTGACTCGAATCAAAGGAAAATAAATCCCTATAGGGTCTAGTGATGTCTAAGTTAAGTTTCTCCATAACAGACTTGGGCATGAGATTGTGCAAGGCACCAGAGTCAAACATGGCATTATGCAAAATCTTGTCATGGATATTAAGACTGACATAGAAGGGTGGTATCCCTCCTTCCATTGGTTTCCCATTTACCTCAGGGCCAAAAATTAACTCGGGCTGGTCATCAAAGAGATTTACAGAATCTTCATTTTCAGTGATATTTAATGATTTGTTTATCTGAGACCTGTAAGTATCATGTTTTACCAGTTTTGTCAAAGGAACAGAAATTTTAAGCTTGGCCACCTCTGCTCCAAGGTTAAATGGCAAAGATGCTTTGTCTGTTTGAACATTTGGAGTTCTGGCAGCAGTGTTTTCTTCTTTTTCAGGGCTTGGAGCATTTTTTGCTGATTTTTCTAATACAATTTTTGGAGATTCTTTCACTGTTTCCTTGGGGGGAAGTGAAGTGGAAGATTGTTCATTATTGGGTTGACTATCAGACACATCTTCTATGGTGGGGCTAGGAGGATTTTGATTTGTTCTAGAAAGGATCTGAAGTGTTTTTGTCACTCGAACTGTTTTACCCTTTTTTGGTTGATTAGGACTTGTTTTCTGGTTTGGTTCCAGGGCATCAATATTTTTTCTGCTTCTTAAATTATACTGCTTATGTACCTCAAAAATAGCAAAATCATACCCCTGCCTGAAATCAAATGATTCCCCTATTTGGGTCTGGAATTGTTGAAGCACATGGGACTCTTGGTCGTCTTGAGATAGAAAAACTCCTTCCTTATCATCTAGACCCATTAAATTTATCTGAGTGTCTTATTCAGGGTCTTCTGAGTGGGAGCCCTCTGCATAGTTTTCTTGGAAAGGTGATCTAATATTCTGGTCAAGAATATTTTTTCCAGCATTTTGGTCCTGATATTTTCTAAGGTTAGGATTTCTCCCTGAATTAGCCTGTTGGCCATCCCAGGGAGATTTCCTTTCAATAGTGTCAACTCTATCCAACGATATTTCCATTCCTTTGACTATAGAATCAATCTTTTGTTCAAAGGGCATATTTTCTTCTTTTACAGGTGTTGTTCTCTCATTCCTAGCTTTGGGTCTTTTGGAAAGTAGGTTAGCCTCAACACTTACTGCTACACTCTACATTTCTTCTAGAGTGGGGGGGTTTCTTTCTCTTAACTAGAAATCCATATCTAAATCAAATCCATCAAGAAATTTGATCAGGGCTAAACTAGGTAGGGGTCTAAGGTCGAGTGGAATGGAACTATAAACACTATTAAACCTAGTGCAATAGTCTTGAATGGTTTCATGAGGTCCCCTTCTAAGGTTCTCATATTCAGATAAAATTTGCATGGGATCCTTCTTTTTCTCCCACCTGTTATCACTCCAGGAAACTCCCCAAGGTTGTAAATAAGAGATGCTTGGTAACATATGATCTTTAATATTGTTCTTCGAACTATTGGAATAAATGATGGTTTGGATCAAGCTAGATAACCATTTCAGCTATGCTTTCACCCAAGACATGCATGAACACCCCCAATAACACAAGGCTTTAGACTGCTAATGCTCAATAGTTTTTAGATTTAATGGATAGATGGAGAATACTGACTATGCCAGCAGATTGCATACATGGACCTATATGAATGGCTAGCTACAGGCAGCAAATGGACTTACTAACTATACTGGCAGATGCACATATAATCACACATATAAATGGCTAACCATAAGCAGCAGCGAAGCTTGCAACTCTAATGTATTAAAGCAGAGATAAGATGACAATTATCTGGCCTTGAACACACAGAAAACTCTGAACAAATTGTTCAAAGTGCAAGCATAGAACAGGAGAGGAATGGACATTAAACATATAACAGCAAGAGAAGCTTGTATTACTAAAAATGAAGATGAGAAGCTTGAATGGAAAAGTCTTATGAGTCTCCAGAAGTTGAACCCTTGTTACATTTAGTTTTCTGCCTTTTATAGGCCCTTTACAATGCTCCTGAGCTCTCTAGAAGGCTCGGAGTCTTAAACTTGTCTAATCTATCCCATAACCGTTTGATTCCCTCGATAGGCAGGCATGGCTCAGAGGTTTTCCTCCTCTGACAGAGGAATAACCATACTCAGATGTTTTGGGCGGCCTGCTGTGATGCATGGGAGCTCCCTCATGCCAAAGATGCCCCATCATGTTTGTTAGGATGACTGCTGCACTGGCAGGGCCGTTAAGCTCCATGATTTCATTTGATTCGGGTTGAGGCGTGTAGTGGCCCTTCCCCTTCCCTTTCCGGGTTCTGTTTTCCGGCCGTTGTCCCTCTGCCGAATCCTTCTTTTGGTATGTAACATAACTGCATGATTCCTTTAAGGATGGCTTGCCGCTTGAACCTGCAATAGAGTGGCTATCGTTCCTATGAAATCCCTGCACCAGTCCCTTTCAGACACTAGCTGCGAATGTTTCTTTTCTGTTATTGTGTCTGTTTGGGTCATAAACAGCGAAAACGCTACAATACTGCTAAATCCTGCCCATTTCTGCTTTATTTGGACTTTAAAAGTCCTCAAGCCTGGTTCAATCATCTATCGGGTCCGCCATTTGGGTCGCAATCACACATGATAGCCGGCCGATCCTCTGTTTCCTTCTATTTGCAAATACATGCAAAAACACTGCAAAATCATGAAAAATGCCTCCTCTCGGACTTCAAATATTAAATAATTTTGTTCCGGAAACCCATCGGGTCCGGGTTTCATCGCATAGCGCGCATATATGACACTGTTGAGCACCCTTGGTTTCCCCGATTGCGATATGCCAACGCAGTCTAGGCCGATGCGATATGGGCCGACGCCTTCGATCCCTTGCTTTTACTTTATACATTGAAAACACACAAAAATATATTGAAAATGGCCTAAGCGCGGACCTGAAATTTTATAAAAAATCACTTATAGCACCATCGGGTCCGACTCATCGGGTCGCAAGCATATCTTAAGCGAAGGCCCTGCCCCTTTGGTTTTGCCGATAGCGAAATGCCGACTTGTGACCCGCCGATGCGATATCCACCGATGCGATACATTTTGACTTATACTTGAAAAACATTGCAAATACGGGAAAAATGGCCGCTGGCGGAACTGAAAAAATATACAATAGAGCATATATAACCGTCGGGTCCGGTTATCGCATCGGCAATATGTATGTGCAAAAAGGCCTGACCCTCTTTGTAAGTCCTCCATTGTGACCCGCCGATCCGATCATCGGCGATCACTGATCGGCGGTGTCCCGCGTCGCCGCTGCTGCCTGCCTTCGCCGATTGCGACCCGTCGATGCGATCTGGACCATTGATCGGCCAGATCCAATGGCTGTCGCAAATTTGAATGTTAAGCCTGTGATTTTGATTTTTTGACTGTTTTGGAGTGTTCTTTGCCTCCCGATAATGTATTTCCGCCTTCCCAAGGGCTTTCCTCTTGCGATGGTTTTGATCGGTGGAAGGCCTTTAACCAAAACTTGGAGATTTCAACAGCATGCATGGATCCTTTGGCATGAATTTACATGGGTTTGCAGACTTTGGGGCATACTTGGATCCTTTTTTATCCCTTTGTATAGCAGAGCTAACACTGGCTCCTTCTGGGGATGATATCCTCCCTGTGAGGTCTCAAGAACTTTCAGAGCAATGCCTTTCCTGTAGAAAACAAATTAGCCAAAATTTCCTAGTGTTCCATTGGGCATGGAGTCTACTTTACTTATACTAAAACTGATGAAATAAAATATTTACAGTTTTAAGGCCTAAAGACCTTAAATCACATAAATTTTCAGAAAATGCCCATTGATTGGGCCATCAAAAACTACTTCCCCTTCCATGTTCTTCAGCATGAAGGTATTGTTCCCTTGGACCTGAGAAATGATAAAAGGCCCTGTCCAGAAAGCATCAAACTTCCCATGGTTGCCTTTCTTTTCTTTTAGTGCATCCCATTTAAGGACCATGTCTCCAACTTGAAAATTATCTGTTTTTGTCCCTTTATCAAAGGCTTCCTTGATCTTTTTCTGATGTGCTGCAGACTTTTCAACCAGCTTCTCTCTAATCTGATGTACCTCTGCTAAATCAGTGATTCTTTTTGCCATTCCTTCTTCCTCATCCTGTTCTTGTTGCAGGAACTTTGCCACAGGGAGAGTTAACTGAATTGGGAACACAGCTTCGGTGCCATACACCAGCTTGAATGGAGAATTTCCTGTGGATCTTTTAATGGTCACTCTGTCAGCCCAAAGTGCATATTTGAGCTTAGAATCCCAATTCTTTTTGTTGTCCTCCAACAGCTTCTTAATTATCCTTATCAGACTTTTGTTGGAAGATTCTGCTAGACCATTTCCTTGAGGGTAGTATGAGGTGGAATGAACCAGTTTAATGCCCATTGAGTTACACATTTCCACCAATTCTTTTGCTCTGAAGGCTCCGGCATTATCTGTGACTAATTTATGTGGACAACCAAACCTGGTGAAGATATGCTCAATCAAAAACTTCATGACCACACTACGATCAGCCTTTCTAGTAGGGATTGCTTCAATCCACTTAGTGAAATAATCAGTGGCTACTAATATCCATCTGTGTTGGCCACTGGAATGCGGATTGATTTCTCGAATGAAATCCAAGCCCCACTGCTGAAAAGGTCCTTTTGCATGCACTGGTTTTAAGGGCAGGGATTTCAATTGATGTTTCCCTTCGAATCTTTGGCACCTGTCACAAGATTTAACAAATGAGAAGACATTAGAAAATAAGGTGGGCCAATAGTACCCAGCTCTGAGGATCTTGTGGGCTGTAGTTTTCCAGTAATGATGTCCTCCACACATGCTGGAATGAAGCTGCTGCATAACTTCCATTGACTGTTCTTTGTTCAAACACCTCAAAAGCATTCCATATGGGTCTTTCCAATAGAGCAAATTTTCATGGATGCAATATTTTGCTGCCCTGAGTTTAACAGTTCTGGCCTGACTTTGAGTGAGGTCTGGAGGGATTTCTAACTTTAGCAAGAAATTAGCTATTGCGGAATACCAATCACAAGAAGCTAGGTTCTCTGTCAATGACTGCTTTTCTCCTGGCTTGGCTGCTTCCTCCTCTTCTATTTGACCATTCTCTGAATTCGAACACATGAGGTTCATGTCCAATGTTCTGCAAATTTCTTTAGCTAATAATCTGGCAAGACCCTGACCTCTGACAAGCTTAGTGGGCTTCAGCTCTATATTAAATTCAATTAACTTCGCGATCCATTTAGCCCTTCTTCCATCGGCATCAGGTTGTGTTAAGACATATTTTATTGCAGCAGAGGGTACATATGCAACTACTTTGGAGTGCAGAATATAAACTCTGAAAGCCTTCAAAGACTTGATAAGAGCATATGCTTGTTTCTCAATAATATCATACCTCAACTCAGCATCCCTTAAGGTTTTACTGAAAAATGCCACCGGATGCTCTGAGCCTTCTTCATCTGCTTGCAATAAGACTGCTGCAAGGGTGTCATCAGAGGCAAAAGAAAATATGCGGAACTCCTTGCTATAATCTGGACTGATTAAAGTGGGGGCCTCCATAATTGCCTTTTTAATGGACTCAAATGACTTTCTCGCTACACCATTCCACTTGATCTCTAACCCCTTCTTCAACATAGAGGTAATATGCTTCACAAGTTCTGCAAAATTTGGGATAAACCTCCTTACAAAATTAATCTTGCCTAGAAAAGACTAGATATCCTTCTTCGATCTCGGGACAGACAAGATCTGTATCGCTTTTACTCTTTCTGGGTCAATTCGGACACTTGCAGCAGAAACAATATGTCCCAACAACTTGCCTTCTTCTAACGCAAACTGTGACTTCTTAGGATTTACTGAAATCCCAAACCTTCTGCACTTCAAAAACACTTTCTTCAAATGTTGCACATGGTCTTGATGGCTGCTGGAGTATACTGTTATATCATCCAGGTAGATAAGGACAAATTTATCCTTTTCTCCCACAAATGCTATATCCATAGCTCTCTGAAAGGTGGCTCCAGCATTCACCAATCCAAAAGGCATCTTGGAATACATAAAGGTGCCCTAAGGAGTGGTGAATGCAGTCTTCTCTTGATCATCCGGGTGCACAGCAACTTGATTATACCCTGAAAATCCATCCAAGAAAGACATCACTTTGGCTTCTGAGACCTTCTGCAGCAAGTGCTCCATCTTGGGTAGAGGATAATTGTCTTTCTTGGAGAATTTATTTAAGTTTCTGAAATCAACACAGAGTCTGATTTCTCTACTTTTCTTTCTCACCACTACTAGGTTGGCCACCCACTTGGAATATCTGAGAGGGACTATGATTTTGGCAGCCAGCAACTTTTTTATTTCTTTTTCGATCAGAGGGATAAGCATAGGATTTATTGGCCTCAGCTTCTGTTTGAAAGGTATGGTGCCCTTCTCTAAAGGGATTTTATGTTGGATGATATTCTTATCATAGGTTTTCAGGTCACTATATTCCCAGGCAAAGACATCAGCAAATTGCTTCATTAATTTGCAGTATTTAGAACTTTGGTCAGCAGATAGATGAGAAGACAGCTTTATATATCTAGGCTGACCTGGACTCCCTATATCATGCTGACAGACTGCAGATGGATCTTCTTTTTGGGCAGCCTTGTAGGGTACATCGTTTTGGTCAAACAGTCTTTCTAGAGGAATTAGACCCTTAGGAATATGATTGCTGGGAAGCTGAACAATGCTATCTTTGCCAATTTTGTTTCTAAGCTGGGATTGGGGGGTCTCTTGCAAGGCTTCATTTTTTTGGTCAATTTTCATTTCGGAAAATCCATAAATGACTTGCAGAAACCTATTTATCTCATCGTCATCATCAAAAACTTTCCAATGCTGGACATTATCAAGCAAGGATGGCCTAAATTTCATTTGGACTTCGTAAACCAGCCTGGGTGGCACGGAAGGGATAAATAGACTAGCAGACACAGCAAGGGAATTAGCAAGCTGATTCTGGGCTCTAGGAATATATGAAATACAGAAATAATCAAAAGAATCTCTGATCCTCCATACCTCATCTCTGTATGATTTCAGCCTTGGGTGCTTTGATTGAAACGTTTTATTTACTTGCTGAATGATCAAATCAACATCTCCAAATACTTTCAGATTCTGGATTCCTCTGTCTTTTGCTGCATTAAGGCCCAGTATCAGAGCCTCATACTCTGCTATGTTATTGGTGACTTGGAAGGCCAGCTTAAAAGACAGTTGTGTGCTTTCTTGTTTTGGAGATATCAGCACCACCCCTGCTCCTGCAGTCTCCTTGGAACATGCTCCATCAAAGAACATCTCCCAAACCTGGATTGCTTGCTTCCCCTCAGCCTGAACAATTGGTTTCTTGAGCTGCAACGAGGCCTCCTGAGATTCTTCAATTTGTAGGATACATGCTCCAAAATCAGTGTCCACCGCATAAATGGGATGATTAGAAGGATTCTTTTCATCACTGATGATGTACGCCAACTGTGATTCTCTATACAATCTCCTGCTTTCTCCTCCAAAAACTGGGACAGTGGCATAAGATAGGTCATTCTGTAATGTCCCACGTAGTCTCTTAATCCACCCTCTAGACAACAGCATGCCAAACTTAGGAGGGACATCTGCCACCACAATATCCATCATTATGCTCTTCATGGGCAGCTGGGTTAGGGAAATGGCTAAATATTTAATCAATCCCAGACATTTCACCTTCCTTGAATCAAATGAGAATAGGTCATGATATGGTCTGGTGATGTCAAGGCCTAACTCTTCTATGACAGTCTTAGGCATCAGATTGTG
The DNA here is from genome assembly GCA_031772625.1 of Pinus tabuliformis. Lineage (NCBI taxonomy): Eukaryota > Viridiplantae > Streptophyta > Pinopsida > Pinales > Pinaceae > Pinus > Pinus tabuliformis. The sequence goes on along the minus strand of CM062810.1, from coordinate 614,054,892 downwards.
ACTGGCACCTGTATCTAGGAGGCAGTTGTGGAGAATTTTGTCATGAATGGTCAAGGAGACATAAAAATATGGGGAATTATCATTGGCAGGTTCAGTCATTGGGCTTAGCACAACTGCAGGCCTATCGTCTTGCAAATTGACAAAGTCAGTGGAGGTTCGTGTGATCTTCAGCTCGAGAGCCTCAAGGATAGGCTTTCTGAACATTTCACTCTTCACCAGTTCTGTCAGAGGCACAGTTATTTTTAACTTCTGAACTTCTGATTCGAAGCTGAAAGAGAGAGGTAGCTTGTCAAGACCTTTTACCTCTTGGACTGGTGCTTTGAGGGTGATTGGATCAGCTGCTGGTCTTCTCTGTCTGCTATTCTAGGTCTCTGTTTGGACGACAGCTTTTTGGGCAGGATTCTCCTTGATATTATTTGCATTTGACCTTAGATTATATCTTTGCTGCTCCCCAGTTTGTAGAACAGCCTCTCTGTCCCACCTTTGACTGTCTTGCTCCTGCAGCAAAGACTCTTCGTATGCAGCCAATGTCAAAAAGGCATCACTGCCTTTATCTTCCATACAGAGAATTTCATCCTCATCTTCAATCTGTTCCTCCTCCATGACCACATTTTGGAAAGGAGCCTTAACTTTTTTATCTTCGTTAGTTTCTTTACCCCTCTGAATGATTTGCAATTGTTCGCTGGTTCTTCTAAATGGATTCAGATTTCTTGGTGCAAATGTGCCTGGGAGCCTTGTCTTCCCAGAGTTCTGCTCAACCTCCAGCTTAGAAATTTTAGCAGACAGTGACTCGATCATTCTAGTCATTTTATCAAGTTTGGTATCTGAGGATGGAGCAGAGGAAGAAGAAGCCTCGCCTCTCTGCCTCCTCCTATCAGTGTGGCTTTTGAGCTTTTCTGCAGCCATAATGTTAGATTCGACCTCTAGTGCCGCATCCTGCATTTCAGCTAGGGTAGCACATCTTCTTTCTCTTAACAGTAAACAGAAATCAAAGTCAAAGGCACTAGCGTAGGCAAGTTTGGCAGAGGTGGGGGTAGGCTTTACCTCAGCTGGTATCTTACTATACATATCGTTGAATCTTTTATTAAAATCAGACAAGGATTCCCCATTTTCCCTCTTCAGGTTTCCAAACTTCGTATGATAGTATAGCAGGTCCTTTTTATCTCCCCAATGTTTTAGGAATGTATCATCTAAAGCTTCGATATCTACTATAGATCTTGGGGCTTGTTCTCTAAACCATTTCCTAGCCTCCCCATCTAGACTTTGGACAAAGACTCTCATCCACACATCATCTTCACTAATATCCAGATTATCAGCATAGCTATAAAATGACTCCAGGTGTTCTTCAGCAGTGACACCTTCATTCCCAGTGAACTTAGGCATATACTTCTGATATTCTCCAGTGGGCATAGCATTCAAAGGAGTGGGTAGTATTAGAGGTCCATACTTAGCGGCTATGATTCTTTCCATTTTGGTGGGTGCTTGCGGACCTGCCATAACTGTGGTGGCTAAAAGGGTACCAGGAGTCTGAAAGACGGAAGGCGGAGAAGTGATTGGTAAGACCAAAGGAGTATGGTGAATAGGAGGTGGGGTTCCCTTTGGGCTAACAACAAAAGGAGAAACTAAAGAAAAAGGAACTTTATGAATTTCTGAGAGCTTTTCTTCACTGCTAGTATTTGAATCTGTACTCTCAACTTGTATTTGTTCTATTGCAGGATCTTGCTGAAGAGATATAGAGTATTGTTTAGGTTTACCTGAACCCAATGCTACTTTCTGCAATACTTTCTTCTCCTTGATGGTCTTTCCCGGGTCAGGTGTTGGGTCAGCTTGCGATTTCTGAGGATTTCTCCGAGTATGCCTCACAAACTGAGCCAGAATTATGAAGTGGAGTCGCCAAGAGGTTCAGCCTCCAGTAGATTTGCCAGATAGATGATTACAACCAAAAACGTGCCCAGACTTTGTCTATCATCAAAGTTGGGTCTGTGTCGTTTCCCAGGGAAGCTGAGCTTCAGTTTCTAGTTCCCCCGCAACGGCGCCAATTATGTTATCACTCCAGGAAACTCCCCAAGGTTGTAAATCGAAGATGCCTGGTAACATATGATCTTTAATATTGTTCTTCGAACTATTGGAATAAATGATGGTTTGGATCAAGCTAGATAACCATTTCAGCGATGCTTTCACCCAAGACATGCATGAACACCCCCAATAACACAAGGCTTTAGACTGCTAATGCTCAATAGTTTTTAGATTTAATGGATAGATGGAGAACACTGACTATGCCAGTAGATTGCATACATGGACCTATATGAATGGCTAGCTACAGGCAGCAAATGGACTTACTGACTATACTGGCAGATGCACATATAATCACACATATAAATGGCTAACCATAGGCAGCAGCGAAGCTTGCAACTCTAATGTATTAAAGCAAAGATAAGATGACAGTTATCTGGCCTTGAACACACAGAAAACTCTGAACAAATTGTTCAAAGTGCAAGCATAGAACAGGTGAGGAATGGACATTAAACATATAACAACAAGAGAAGCTTGTATTACTAAAAATGAAGATGAGAAGCTTGAATGGCAAAGTCTTATGAGTCTCCAGAAGTTGAACCCTTGTTACATTTAGTTTTCTGCCTTTTATAAGCCCTTTACAATGCTCCTGAGCTCTCTAGAAGGCTCAGAGTCTTAAACTTGTCTGATCTGTCCCATAACCATTTGATTCCCTCGATAGGCAGGCATGGCTCAGAGGTTTTCCTCCTCTGACAGAGGAATAACCATACTCAGATGTTTTGGGCGGCCTGCTGTGATGCATGGGAGCTCCCTCATGCCAAAGATGCCCCATCATGTTTGTTAGGATGACTGCTGCACTGGCAGGGCCGTTAAGCTCCATGATTTCATTTGATTCGGGTTGAGGCGTGTAGTGGCCCTTCCCCTTCCCTTTTCGGGTTCTGTTTGCCAGCTGCTGTCCCTCTGCCGAATCCTTCTTTTGGTATGTAACATAACTGCACGATTCCTTTAAGGATGGCTTGCCGCTTGAACCTGCAATAGAGTGGCTATCGTTCCTATGAAATCCCTGCACCGGTCCCTTTCAAACACTAGCTGCGAATGTTTCTTTTCTGTTATTGTGTCTGTTTGGGTCATAAACAACGAAAATGCTGCAATACTGCTAAATCCCGCCCATTTCTGCTTTATTTGGACTTTAAAAGTCCTCAAGCCTGGTTCAATCATCTATTGGGTCCGCCATTTGGGTTGCAATCGCACATGATAGCCGTCCGATCCTCTGTTTCCTTCTATTTACAAATACATGCAAAAACGCTGCAAAATCATGAAAAATGCCTCCTCCCGGACTTCAAATATTAAATAATTTTGTTCCGGAAACCCATCGGGTCCGGGTTTCATCACATAGCGCGCATATATGACACTGTTGAGCACCCTTGGTTTCCCCGATTGCGATATGCCGACGCGATCTAGGCCGATGCGATATGGGCCGACGCCTCCGATCCCTTGCTTTTCCTTTATACATTGAAAACACACAAAAATATATTGAAAATGGCCTAAGCGCGGACCTGAAATTTTATAAAAAATCACTTATAGCGCCATCGGGTCTGACTCATCGGGTCGCAAGCATATCTTAAGCGAAGGCCCTGCCCCTTTGGTTTTGCCGATAGCAAAATGCCGACTTGCAACCCGCCGATGCGATATCCACTGATGCGATACATTTTGACTTATACTTGAAAAACATTGCAAATACGGGAAAAATGGCCGCTGGCGGAACTGAAAAAATATACAATAGAGCATATATAACCGTCGGGTCCGGTTATCGCATCAGCAATATGTATGTGCAAAAAGGCCCGAACCTCTTTGCAAGTCCTCCATTGCGACCCGCCGATCAGATCATCGGCGATCACTGATCGGCGGTGTCCCGCGTCGTTGCCGCTGCCTGCCTTCACCGATTGCGACCCGCCGATGCGATCTGGACCGTTGATCGGCCAGATCCAACGGCTGTCGCGAATTTGAATGTTAAGCCTGCGATTTTGAATTTTTTACTGTTTTGGAGTGTTCTTTGCCTCCCGATACTGTATTTCCGCCTTCCCAATGGCTTTCCTCTTGCGATGGTTTTGATCGGTGGAAGGCCTTTAACCAAAACTTGGAGATTTCAATAGCATGCATGGATCCTTTGGCATGAATTTACATGGGTTTGCAGACTTTGGGGCATACTTGGATCCTTTTTTATCCCTTTGTATAGCAAAGCTAACACCACCTATTCAAGAATTGCTGGTAAAGGACTCTTAGACTATCTATGGTCTGAGGGGCCAAGGATCTAAACCACATTCTCACTTCCCTAGCTAGACTTTGAACAAAAATTCTCATTTGAACGTCAACTGTGTCAATTTCATATATCTCAAAATAGTCTGTCATTTTCTTAGTGTGCTGCTGAGCTGTGTAGGTTCCAGTGCCATCAAAAGTAGTAATTTTACTCTGATAGTCCTGAGGCATGACACCTAGGGGAGCAGGCATCACAAGGGGAGCATATCTATTGGCCATGATTCTAGGTTGGGTAGGAGTGTGAACTAGAGTTGAGGTAACAGGGGGTGTTTGGGTTGTGGAGGAAGAACTAGAGGTGGTGGTGAGGGGTTGAGTAGTATTTGGCTGGATCTTGGACTAAGTCCAATAGTTCACTGTCAAATGTGGTTCTAAACAGAGAGAGTTCAAAATGTTTGTCAAAAGGAAGATCTTCTAGGAAAAGCCACTCAACAGGACATGAACATGATCTGAACAAAGGTCCGGGACTAACTAAACTTTCTTGTCTTTTAATGATTCTCGGAATCAGGTTGGGATTTTCAAACACGGGGGGAGGATTTGGATCAGGGTTAGCCCTGGTGTAATGAGTTCTTCCCAAAGCTAGATTTCGAGCTTTTCAATGCTATTCTTGTATGGATTTTTCAAAATAACTTCTATCACTCCTTTAAGATATTTCAAATCAAGCTTTTTAGGTTTCTTAAAGGTTTGTTTCAACTGAGGATTAGCTCTTCCCCTGCGGAGTCGCCACTATGTTATCACTCAGATTTTCCTTAGAAGTTATTGAAAGAAGGAAAGGATCCAAGGTAACTACAAACCAACTTTTAGACTCAGGTGCTAGCCCACCCAAGTCTAGAGAGGTCTCTCTCTTTATGATTTAGCTATGTTTGAAAAGATTTTAGGCTAGTATTAATGTTCAATGAGGTTGTTTTGTTTGAGAGTGGTGGAGTTCTGAAACAAATGGGAAAACTAGGCTTTTAGGCCATTGGGCTATGGATTCAATCAGGGATAATTCACTGGATTAAGTCAAATTGTTGAGGTATGAGTTCAACAGGCAGGATAGCAAAATAAAAACAAACTTTGGGGCTTGAATGGGTGATAGTTCTGCTCAAAACTAGAGGGCAATCAAGAATCCTCAAGTTAGGATTAGAAAGAGGAAAGGAAGATAGGTCAACTAGCAGAGGGCAATTAAGAATCCTATACCAGGGACTTATTAGAGAAAAACTACAGGGATAGAGGAGCAATTAAGAATTCCTTTATCGAGATAGTTTAGAAGAAAACATAGAAATGGTAGATTGTTGATAGCAGAGAGCAATAAAGCTAATTCTGATATACTTTGACTATTTTACCATTACGATTTAAGATGCATGAAACATTGAAACATATAGAAAGAACATAAAATCACAAGGATAGAATACTTATTTGTAATTATACTGCAGGAGAATCTGATGAGATGTCCTCAACTTTCATTCCTTTTCCAACAAAAATCCAAATTTGAGTACAAAAACTTTCTGAGCTTGATAGCATAGATTTACAGAGATGTTATAGAATCCACCTACAATACTTCGAATGGAGAAGTATTTATACAAAAATTACATCAAAAATATCTCATAACCACATGAGATTTATTATAGGGGATACAAAATATCTTTTACAAAAAGATAGAGACAGATGGAAAATTGATTGCTGATGTCCCTTTATTTGTGAATGAGCTGGAGGTTGAAACTTGGATTTGCCTCTTGTTGTTGCTTTAGTAATTGTGTGCTGGATCTTTGCTTACTTTTCCCTACTAATACTCTTTATCTGTTCCTGATACTCTTTACCTGTTTACCAGACTTTACCTCAGTAAATATTTTCTATTTACCTCAGAGTTACCATAGTAAATTATAGGATATCAATCATATTGGTCCACCATTCTTCCTTTGGTATCTTTATCCTGATCAATTTCCTGTATATTTCGTCAGCTTCAATGTACTTAGCAAAATTGGGCTGAATGGTAAACAGGTGTTTCACTTCATGCTCAATATAGAAAAGATTTTCCAAACCATCATACAACACTTTTCCTGTAGGTAGTGCTTTCACTGTGGAAGAGCTAGCTTGATTTCTGGCTTGTTTGTGCAGTTTCTCAATGTAGTCTTCATGAGTCATCAACTTGTCATTTATGACCAGTGGGCTTGGAAGTCCTTTATCCCTTAGAATGTCATATTTTAACATAAAATCATCTATGTCCTCTTGAATACTTTGACATCTTTTTTCCAGGTTAAGCATTAAGTTCTTTTTAATAAGAACTTTCTTAATTTCAAGGATAGTAGCAATTCGATCCTCAATATCCCATTGTTCCAGCTGGTGCTTGCTTTTGCTATTCAAGAAGTTGATCAATTGGGTTGCCTCTTCAGGTTTCTCTCCCAATTCTTCCCTGGTCTTCTGTATAGCCTCTGTAGCTAGTTTAACTAACTCAGTCTATTCAAAAATGATCTAGATAGAAGACCAAATATCATTGATGAAATCAATGATATTGGTCCATAAAATCTCTCTAATATCTCTCAAAGGCTTTTCCAATGTTAAGTCCTTCTCTAATGTTTTGATTCTTTCAGTCATGCTTCTATTTTTTTCTCTCTTCTTCAATTTAATTAATCTGTGATAGCTCATAATTGTTTTCCAAGCTGGTGACCATTTCTTTTAGTTTCTTTATTTCAGTTGCTTGGATTTTCATTTCCTCCATGGACTTTATTAAGTCCTCTGTTTTCCTTGTTGAAGTTACCGCTGCTTCTGATGTACTTGTTGTTGTTGTTACTAGCAGAGCTGTTGCTAGGGGAATGTTGGGTTCCAAAGATGTTGCAATAGTAGATGGCATTGCTGTAGAAATTATGGGTATTACAATCTAAGGAACGGTGGTCGGCTCGCCCTATTTGGACTGCAAAGCTTTTTCTAGTTCTTCCTCAGTTTCTTTCAACTATTCATTCAACTTAAGGACCAATTCCATAAGTTATTCCTTTTTCTGTTTCTTAATTACTTCTGCAATTTGTGGATGTAGAAGGGGAGGGAGTTTGAGTTGTTTCCTGAGTGCAGCAATGTCATCATTCTTTTTCTTTATCAATCTTTCAGCTGCTTTAACATTTTTGGGATCATGTCCCAACTCAATCACCAGGTCTTCTAATGATTTTATCCTGGTGTCCTTAGCCTAAGAAGAGGCTTTTTCCAACTGTAACTGTGTTGTAGTATTACTAAGAGAATTCTGCAACTGATGTGCAGTGATGGCTTTACTAGTCAATGTGGAATAGAGTATCTCACCCGTTTGCTTATGGAGCTCAATCTTATTAATTGGGTAGATGTCTCTAGCAAGAACTTCAATTTTTTTTTTAAATAATTAGCCATGGACTTTGGCTATTGTACTGTTGGCTTCAAAAACCTCATCTGCATCTTTCCCTCTTTGATGTCAAAGGCTGACATCAACCTTGTCTAATTTGTAGGAGCCATTTTCAGATATTGGGCATAGGTTTGAACTTTGAGCTTCTCATTCCTAGCTTTAATCTCTTTGTACTTTTCTTTCAAATCCTGGCTCTGCTCTGAAGCTGTCCTTAGTGATGACACTTCTATACTTTGTTGCCTGCTTAGTGCCCGTGTTTGAGAGGTTGATGGTGTCTCCCCTGCTAATGTTGTCTGCACTATGTCACTTCTTGTCTCTTCATATTCCTGTTCAGACAGAGGATTCAATCTTTGCCTCTTTACATATACTTGGTCCAATGGTGCTATAGAGGGGCTAGCTTCATTCCAACTTCCTTTTTGAATTCGCTCCTCATTAAGAGGGGTCTGCAATACTAGAGGGTTGCCCATGTTTGTATCAGTCTGGGTCAACTCCTCAGAAATGCTCTGTGACCCTGAATCCTTTCCCTATCCTGAAGTCTCTGGTTGTCCTGATGTTTGTGCACTATGCTCTTGTTTTGGTCTCTGTGAAGATTCTCCAAGCACATGTACAAAGGGATCCAGATCAAGTCTTCTTTCCAAATCTTTCAAAACATTTTCTACTTCAACTTGTGTACTATCTTGTTCTATAAGTGTTCCCTCCACCCATTCATTTTGATTTGCATACTGTTCTATCTCTGGAATTCTATGATGGATGTAAGGGGATAGCTTATGCTTTTGTGTTCTGTCACAGATGAAGCTATGAGGATCATAAGGTCAAATGAAACTCTTTTTCAATCTCAATCTCTCAAGGATTTCCTCTGCCTCTTTCCCTGCTTTTCTGTTGTTGCAAATAAATGGGCCTAGGTGATCCTTTGTCCTTAGCTGAATTTTCTTCTCAGTCTTCATAAAGTGGATTTCATCAGAATTGATCATTTTCCTGTAATATTCCAGGGCAAATAATCTCATGGGGAGGTATTTGGGCAGTTTAAAGGGAGGCAGCTCACACCCATAAATTCTGATCTCGGTATGGTTCTGATACAAGTACCAGTCCCCAACCTTTTATTACTTGGATAACTGAAGAATTCTCTTAATATCATCATTGATTCTAGGAGGGGGACTTCCTCTCAACATGGTAGTTAATGGATGCACAAATTGATCAATAAAATCTGTATAAGGATGGGGAGAAGAAGGCAAATAATGAAAAATGGAAGTCTAGAAGATGACTGACCTAGGGTTCCCTCTAGTGTCAAGATTTTGTACAGAGAAAGGGAATTTATCAGTTTGGTAGTAGAGGAAAAGATGATACAGAACTGAAGAATATTTAAATACTCTCTCGTTCTCTAATCTCATGAATTGGTCATGCATCTTATCAGCAATGAATGCAGCATAGTCAAATTTGGTTGTAGGAGGTTGGCCAGGGGTGAAAATAGACATGTAGGCAAAGGTAATTTTATCTACATACTCACTAGTGGTAAAACCCATAATGCAAGCAAACATGGTGACAATATCCCTGCCTAGACCAGTAAAGGCACATGACATGTAAGGAGGGGGGTCTTTTGATCTTTATTTTTCTTCAATGTAAGTCTGACTGACTTGGTTAATTTCGGAACTGGACAGCCTTAAATATTTTTCAAGTAAATCGGCAATGGAAAGGGGGGTGAGGTCCTGGCCAGGCTGTAATTACAACATTTCATTTATAGACTCAGATGTAATGGTGAAAAGGACTTTCTAGTCAAGGGACATTACAGCTCTCATATTGGGGTCATAGTTTGCATGGCATTGGTGGACAATATCTGGGAAAATATGGACAGTGGGGAATTGATATTTAGGTAGGTTTGACTCCCAAAGACCTATTTTATCAGCATTGTTTAGATAATTGTCCCAATACTTGCAGTATAGCTTCAAGGGGGTTTCATCAAAAGTAAGGTCCTTGATTTGAAAATCTTTATCGGCCAAGGGAAGGTGGTCCAAATCCCTGTGGGGAGTAGTGATTGGCGTGACATTTAGGGCGACAGGAGCTTCCATCCTTGGTTCTTGTGTATTCAAGGAAGAAAGTTGGGGTTTTCAAGGTTTTTAGATAAAAAGATGCTTGGGGAAGCCTTGGGGCTAAGAAACAGCTTAATTGTACTGGATTACTTGAGTTTAGAGTAATTTTATGGAGGTTTCAGTACAAAAACAGGGTTTCTGAGAAGGAAATGCGGTAAATACCTAGTTATGGTTGACTGAAGGGACAAATGGTTGTGGTGAATGCTTTGCTAGGTGTGCACAGTAGTCTGCAGTGGCATGGAGTTCAGCTACTGATGGTGGTTGGCCGTTGGGAGTAAGTTGCTGGTCTGGACATACTCTATGCTTGCATGGAAGGCAGAAGATTTTTTTTCTTGGTAAAAATGGAAAACAATGAGTATTCTTGTTTTATGCACAAAGTAAATAACTTTTGGCAGGTGAATGGGAAAACGACAGTTGGCATCAACTAACCGATGGGACACTTTGTTGTTTAGCGGAGGCAGTAAGTGGGAGCCGTAATGGTTTTTCATCGCATAACTTTTGAGAAGTTGGTGGTTTTGGCAAAGGGTCGCGTGATGCCACAAATTGGATGACACTTAGCATCAGCGAAAAGTCAAAACAACTTGTGTCGAGTGGTTAACGTTCGACCAAAAGGCCCACGCGATATGAGCGAGAGTCATTGGATGAGGGAAGGCAGATCGTGCGGTAGTCGACAGCGGAAAGTGTTATGGAGTTAATGGAGGGGCCCGATGGCATAATCAACATAATTAAATGACTTTAATTATATCAGGGATGATTTGATTGGACGAATAAAGGATTACTAACTTTAATGATATCGGGAGTGAATGTATTGGCAGAGAGGCTATTATTTAATCCAAGTGATTAATTAATTCCTTTTTAACACGTCGAGGGTTTTGGCTCTTAATTAATCAGCGTTCGATTAATTAATCCAACTTAATTAACTTTATTATGGTTTATTTTCCAAACTATCGGGACGGGATATTTATTTATTTTGAGATTTTTATTAATAATACAGGAAAGCGTAATTTGTTTCAGGAGTTAAATAAATAATAAGAATTAAAATTTAATATGACCATGGGAAAAGAAAATGAGCTAAGTAAATGTTTCTGAAAATGCATTCATCATCCAATAATATGACTTAGGCTAAAATGTGTTTGGGGGGGTTTTTATAAAGAACCATTTATTTTTCCTAAGTAAAAGAGTGATTTTACCCTGGGAAAAGGATTTGAAGGGAATGAATGAATTATGGAGGGGGTGAATTTTGATGAAAGGGCTTTAGCACTTAGGCCTTACAATTTATTGGGCCGAGGGTCTGGTCCCTCCAGAAGTCAGAGAAATGCTCTAAGCCCCTTTAACTTTCAAGTTGTTGGTGCCTTTAGTACTTATGGGAAATTAGTAAAATTTAGGGAAAAAATGAGTGAGGAGGTTAACTAGTTTGGCTTTTGTCTATGATGTAAATTTCTTCATTGTCATCCATATCTTTAAGTGCTTTTGATGATGAAAGTATATGACTTGATATCTAGATAATCATTCATCATACATAATTCTACAACCATTCATCTACTTACCCTACCTACTTGTCCTACCATATTTCTTCTTTTTATTAGGGTGCACTTAAATTGGGAAACCCTTATCAAAACCTTTTCTTTTCTTTTACAATGGAAATCTATCTAAGTCTATCCTTATTACATCCAAGGGCTCAGATTAAACTGTTGAGCTCCTTTTATTCACTCTACCTATCTACTTATCTGCCAAGATTAAACAGTTTGGTCAGATTTTATTCTCTATCTCTAAGCATGAAATTCAAAACATGGAATAACCAAGATTACACTATTTGGTTACCATGGATTGTGGCATAAGTAATAAGTTGCACACAATCATTTATACAAAAAGTAAAATAGCAGTGGCATTTGGACTTCAACACTTTCATGGTCTTTTTCTTTTTCTCGAGTTCATTTTTTACCTTTTTTGACATTTTCATTCTTTTTGTCCTTTTATTCTTTTTCTAGGACATACCCTCTTTACATTTTTTTTTTTTTTTTTTTTTTTTACAAATATGGAAAACATTTGCAACAAGCAAAGGTATGTACATATTTCAGAGCTAAACCAAGTCAATCATGATATATGACACCTATTGGTATAGGAACATAACAGATTCAAATCTGCTCATGAAATTTACTAAATCACAAGACTCAAATCTACTCTATATATCTGCATAAGTTAATTCACCATATAGAACATAAAGCATAAACATGCAAAAGGAAACATCACACATGCACAAAGATTTATCTAGGGGAAAGCAACTATTCAAAACCCCTTCCTATATGTATATTAGAGAATAGAGATGAAATACATATGCTTGCTCAACCCTGAGCACACCCTACAAGTGTATAATCTATCCATCTGCCTGACTAATTGACTCTGGCCAACACTTAGCCAATTTTCAAGCCCTCCAAGCTCCTATTTCCTTGCATTGTTCCTACAGGAAATTAGCCCCTATTATTTAGGAATTTCCCACTATTGAATTGCGTAAGTCATGTAGGTACTTCCTATGACTACATGCAACACCTACACACATTGGAATATGCGACAACTGATAGTACACTACCTTGGAATCTCCATCTTAATTGGGTAACTCGAATTCTATGCATAAAACAATTATTTTGGGTTGATTGATCAGTTAAATGGTTGATCATTGAGTGTGGTTGGAGTTCCACTTCCACAACTTGATCTCCATTAGTTCTTCTTACAATTATAACTAGTTTAACTGACAATAACTCAAATTAACTGAAATGGATTACTCAACAAATTAGCAATCAATCGTACTGAAATGAACTCAAGCTTCCCCAACTCGAATTAACAGAGTTATCTGAGTGACAAGTGCCATGTCACCTCAGTTAACTACCTCCAAGATTTATGCTGAAATAGAAATTCAAATTTTCTCTAGTAAATTGACCAAGGCAAAGTCACGCTAATATTTTCTTGCTTCATTTTCAACAACTATTGCAATATTTGCAAATTTTTTAATTGACTTTGATTTGTTTGACCTCAACTAGAGGTGTGAGCCTATCAAAAGTTGACAATGTTCTCTTAATCAGTTGCATATATTTTTTGAAATGAATACTTTCACAAATAGAGCATGGATGTATAGGTGTGTCTTGAATTAATTGCAAATATGTCTCAATTGTTTTAATTAAGTTTAAACGTATTTTTTGTTCACATGATGCTAAATCACATTGTGCATGTATTGTATGTTTTAATTGATGCAATCAAGTAGACTAGTTATTCAAACTATTGCAAAGAGAAACTAACAATGATTTGATTTTCTCATCACTCACCAATGAACAAACAGAGTCGTGTTTTAGCAGTCTGCAATGTCCAGGTACTTCAACAGACTCTCTTTTCATTAGCATATTAACAAGAATTAATCCATTGTTTATCTAGAAACAATATATAGAAGCATTGGATTCTTTGTGTGGAACATTTGAAATGGAAATGGAATTTTATGTTTTCAACATTGGTTGCAAAGGTATCTGTATATTATAATTAGCATAACTGCCACAAGAAACATGCATGAAAGTGTGCATGTGATGTTGATATTGGAACATGCATAAGATATAACACTTTGGACGAAGATTTTGATGAATAAAATCACAAGTAAACATCTTTGATATTTGCATTCCAAATATAGATATTAACAATAATTATTTCACATATCCATTGGAATGAGAAATGTTTTCCTTCTATGTGGCCATTTGCATATGGCATTGATAGGTTAATAATATAACCTTTTCAATTGTTGACACATTGTTCTTGTTCAATGTTTTCTATATGAATATGTTAGTCTAAACATCTAATATCTCTAACATCATTCTAAGCATATCAATTGTAAAAAAATTGTGCAACTTTTTTTCTCAAGTCATATATTTCAAACCATGGTGCAAGTGTACAAATAGAAGTGAAAAATGAGTCATGACAATCATTGACAATGTGATCATCAACCAAAAGTCTTTGTTGCAATAAGGCTTTCTTAATAGGAATTGTGTCAAATTGCATAACTAAGGACTCATATCCAAGAATGCATTGAGAAACTGGTCTATAAATTGGGGAGGGGAGGTCGATTGTGTTATATAGTAGAAGTGGTTCAAAATGCCCATATGAGGGATTTTGGTTATGTAACAAAATATTAAATCGATAACCATTGATATCTTGATTAAAGCACAAATATGGTTGGCCATTTATAAACAACCAAACATTAACTGAAATTGACAACCAATTTGAAAACCATTTGATGCAAAAATCATCTCCCCATAAGTTAATTGTTGAACTAGAAGAAGTTAAAGAAAGTGTAGACAACCATTGAAAATAGTTCTCAACAATCAATGACTCGGTGCATATCTTCAAGGTATTCAAGAGTTGGTTCAGTATGTAGCGATTGCAAAGCAACATCATCTGCATGAATTAAACAATGGTGAAAATTATTCACAATTCCTTGTCGTGTTTCAACAAATGTGTAGTAGAAGTGAAGAAGAACAACAAGCGAGTTAAAAAGACAGTCCCCCAGATAGTAGAAGAAATTTTCCAATCTATACAAATGGGATCTAGATAGTATGTGATTAATTTCTTGAAAATTTGATCCATACAGTGCAAAAAAAAAAATTATTACCATAAACCCTATTAGGCAAATATGGCAAGTTTTCTAATACAATTCTTCTCTTTAATCCAAGAAGCACACAATACTTTGAGTACACAATGAAAAACTATTACTGAATAAGACCACAAATTTTCCTATATACAATGTAGTATGCTCCCCCCACCCTTTATTTAAGAATAGAGAAAGTGTGAATACTTTGTTCTACAATAAAGAACGTGGAAAAAAGGTTACAAGTATAAAAAGAAGTTACATTGTTTCCATGTGTCCAAACACTGTACATAGTAAAACAAAAAATAATATTTTAAAAAAGGAAATAAAAAATGTTTCACAAATAGGAAGTTTTGATTTAACAAAACATTGCATATCAAGCATATTGGAAATAACTGTAAACCATGGATTTTATGTATAGAAAAAATCTAGAACAAAAGCTTCACTGTTGAACTAAATCAATGCATTGCTTAGCAAGAATATGTTCTCCAGTGACAAATGTAATATTGAAAAACAATGTAGAATGATGTGTCTAACATAGCCAATGAATATATTAAGAAAAAAACAATAAAGATACAACAACATGCATTAATAAATTGAGCAATACTTTACTAGATTTAATTCGCGTATAGGATTTTAGAAAATGTTATAAAATTGTGCACAGAATTTTTAATTTCTTGTACTCTTGAACAACTTTGTGCAACTAGTTATGACCCAAGTTACAAAGAAGTCAATCTCTGTTATAAATTCATGTTTTAGTTAAATTATATGCAACCTAATAAAGCAAACAAGAAGACAAGTTATTTTAGTTCAAGCACAATTCAAATACTAGGAATCTTTATGCTCAACTTATCCATTGTTGAATCATATAAAACATTTCCCAAAATTGCATTAATATGGTAGTAATTTTTTTTCCACGACAATGTCGGTCCAAAAAATGTGTTTCCCCATAGAAAACATTCGTTATTGAATTGGAAAATTCTTATATTTAGGACCTTGCCTTGTTCTCAATAACACAAAAACTATAATTTTGACACTACTTTTGTGTTTTGGAATTGCTTTTATAACATAACATCTATATCTACAACACTAATATTTCACATCAATGTTTTAAAATCAATCATAATTCAGGCATAAACCGCAACAACATCAGAAAATGAATGATCATGGCACAAAGAAGAAAGAAAAATGGAAAAAATGCAGTTGAAGAAGAAACAAAAAAAAACAACATAATAAAGATCCTATCATGGATATATTGTTTTCTCAAATCTTGTGCACACTGGATTTTCTTTTTTCAAAACCATAGATTAGATATCCAAATATTTCATATGCCAAAAGATTTCCAATGAATTCTACTCATACATGGATTCAAAGTATATCTAAAAAATTTAGGGAATTCCAATTAAGGTATTTGTCATTCCCATGATAATTTTGTTGTGTTTAATGGCAGTGTTCAAATCACATCAATAAGATCATATGTTGAGCAAAAGCATTATAAAATAGTATACAATTTTTGAAATAAAATTGTTACAAAGGATATGTTTACCACATATACTTGGTATACGAAAATATATGCATTTATCCAATCTAGAGAGACAAATCAAGATAGGAGTTATGGGCAACCAAAATTTTGAAAAAATTTAAGTTATCATCATCTTTGACTCGCCAACAACATTAAATAAATTTGGAAAAGATTAGAGATCAACATATTTGACCTCAAATAACCATTAAAGTTCCCATAATGAAAGCTACAACACAAGCATTTGTGCATTTTAGTGATGTATTTACCACAGGTCAAAGACCAACTTCAAAAAACTATTTACATAGTAGACTCTTGGCAGATCCATTTAGAGTTGGTTGGCCTTGGCGAAAAACCACTTACGCTCGTCAAGATAATCCTTATGATCACATGTCCTTACAAAAAGGGATACAAAGAAAAGAACAATGTTTGACAAGAGAATAACAACTAATTCTGAATTGCAAACAACTGCATAGGTGTACAATCTATCAGTTGGATGGTGTAGTGTAGAATGTTGAAACGTAACTGCAAACTAATCCATAAGTTGCATATTGTAGTATAAAATGCTCAATTGTCAATTGCAAACCAACCCATAACTGTACAATCTATCAATCTATGAATTGGAGAATTCTTAATAGTTGTACAATGCTCAATTGTCAATTGTAAACTATTTCAAAAGCTCACAATCTATGAATTGTGCAGTGCTTCATGAGCTCACAACACTCAACTATCAATTAAAATTGTGTTCAATTCAATACATTTGTTGAATGAATCAAAAAATTAAAAAGGAATGTGCATGAGGGTTGAGAATTACCAATTTATGACAATTATACAAAATAATAATATGTAAAGAAAATTTTAATGTAACACCCTCCTCCCACATCCACCCAAGTAACCATGCCAACCGAGGTAAACATGAGACAAGAGGCTCCTATGATCAGAATCAAGCTCCTATGTGACCTTAAGGAGGTGGAACCGACAAAACATCACACACAATCATCCAACATCATTAGTAGAACCCTCAAGAGACAAGTCAGCCATTCAGATAATATGTCCCTAGGTCCCACTATTGTTTTGGATCTCTTAGGCCATAGTCTCTCTCATGATATGTGCAAGGGAGCGACCAACAACCCAAAGTCACTCTCACAAGCTTGCCTGCCAGTGACTAAAGACCAAAATTTCTAGTTCAATGCCAACGACCTTGGGATTTAAGCCACTTTTCCAGGCCTAGAGCCCAAGCCACTACCCAGAATGGAGTGATAGCTTGAAATCAGTAAAAATACATGGAAACAATGATGTAAAAGCAATAAGTCGAACAAGACCTTTATCAGACCCCTACTAGCCATGCTAGGCATTTAGTCAAACATATCGTCAACATATAACCTACAGGTGTAAACAACAAAATTAAGTGTATGGATCTCATACTTATCTGAGAATCACTATGAACCATTGTTCCCTCATGTCATTTTCTGCATTATCATCTATTAGGTCATATACACATTACCCATTCATATACCAGTAAAAACATGTTGAGAGCCATACATAGATGCTGGCATAAAATATACATATAACGAGCGTAATAGGAACAGAAATACCATAAACATTTCAGCCATCAAAATCCATATATGCATCAGTACATTTACACATGATTAATGAATGAAATAAAATAACCGGAGATGGGACTACCATGTTCCACCCGAGCATAGAATAGATGAACTAAATCTCTCTTCAGCCATTCACCCCCATGCCATATTCCAAGCATGAATGTGGGACTCAAACCAAAAGAACTCAACCAGCACATACCGAGGATAAACCACCTCACTCTCATCAATAGAAACCAGGATTTATCGTGATCCATCCAGGATCACTAGGCCAACACAATGAACACATCATAACAGGATTTACTGTGATCTCCACCCAATCACTAGGCCAAGCAAGCATGGATTCCACCAGATTTCTCCACCTACACCGTGAGGAATTTTTATGTCTCCTAGTCTCTCACGCTTTACCACAATCCAAACCCAGATCACTAGGCCCTAAACCGAGACCCACTCTCCAGGATTTACCACATATCCCAAACCTAGGATTACGAGGCCCAACACAGAGAAAACCACCTCTTGGCTTTATCGTATATCCTGTCATTCACCGACAAGGATTCCTAGGCCCACCAACGCAACACAATCCTGGTTTTACTGCAACCCATAGTCTGGCTCAAGGGTCATTAGGCCAGTGGCTTTACCATGATCCACAATCTGGTTTAGGGACCACCGGGCTATGTGCTCTATCATTCGGAGATCCACCCCACTAAGCTTTGAATCCATCTAGAAATCCAGCTCAACCAAAACATGAGAACCCCATCACACCATGACTATAGAAAAATGGCATGGCTAGGCTGTAAACACTGTTACACCTCGAAAAAGCCATGCCATGATAGAAAAGAACTACTTGCAATGTCATGCATGCCAAATCTAGCAAGGAAAATACACATGAAATTCGATACTTGCAATGAAGTCTATTGTAGATGGTTGATCTTGCCTTTCCTTGCTTGATCTTTGCTTCCTCTTGCCTTCTTTTCCTTTCTTGCTCCAATGCCAAAATGCTCCAAGAAAACTCTAAGTGTCCAAGAGTATGTGTGTGTGTGAGAGAGAGAGAGAGAATAGAAGAGAGCTCCAAAAATGAACTGATCAAGCTTTCCAACTGATCCTCAGAAGCCTTTTTATGAATGAGGCCTCTATTTTCTTCATTTTCCATCATTTTCCTTCAATTTCCTCCTCACATGCAACTTGTTGCCTTTCACCTTCCTTTTCTCCTAATTTCCATTATTTTCATAAATAAATGTGCCAAAATGCCATTTTTCCTTTCCAAAGCCTTAGTCATTGCCTTTGCCAATTTCCTTAGCCACAAACAACCAAATGAACACCCACACCAAGATGTCCTACCCAACATTCAGCTTGGAATATGTGTCCCATCATCCAAGGTATTTATATATTTTTACATGGAATTTTCGCCAGGGAGGTTGCAGAACCCTCCCCCTTAGGGGAACACCGTCCTCGGTGTTTAATGACACCTATAACCAACATGATTGCTGAAAATAAAACATACTACCCAGGGAGCTTTATAACATAGCTCATTGCAGTATTTACAATGAATGACCCACCCAAAGCAAAACATCATGACAACATGACAAACTAACAACCATACCACATATTGGAGCTTTATAACACATCTCATTACGGTATTTACAATAGCCACATATACACGTATGCACATTTTCTAAGCCAACAAATAAAATATCAATACGATGCCCATATCAATCAACAAGGGAATCTAGAGGTTCACATCTCCACCCCCAAGTAATACCAGGATTCACGTCCTTCCCAGGAAATCCAGAATCGACTGCAAAGTCAAATTTGCATCCAGTGTCCAGCGCTATAATCTTGCACCACTTGTCCTCTCAATGAACACTTACCAGATCATTGTTCCAGGGCACACTCCCAATGTGCATTTGATTCCATCTTGCAATTCTCATGACCAAAAAATATATTCATGCAACCTTCCCTTCTCTGCTACACAGTCCCTCGGGAAATCTGGTCACCCCCTTCCATGCAGTCACTCACATTCCAAGTTCCCCAACATCCCCTATCCCGGGCGATCCATCCCTTAGCAAGGCTTCCTCACATCGGAAGGTCAAACAACAAAGGAAGGTACCTGCCTCAAAACCATCATATCGGTCATAGCATGCTCATGGAAATCAATGGACACTATTGGGTACCAGTGTCCCACAATGGACCTACCCCTGAAGTACTCTACCAACATACTGGTGCATGTTCCAATTTCTTTTGATGTTGTTGCCAATTCTCGCAGTCGATTTCAACCACCCAACTGGGAATGTTCATGCATTCATGTACCAAGCATATAACTTCCATTAGATTTAAAATAAATTGAAATAACTTCAAATCATACCTCATTGGTAGCTCGGAAATAAGGTACATTTGCAATCATGTTCTCTTCCTGTCACAACAAGTCAAACTAGCATAATTGACCAAATCAACATGTATAAAAATATCTCATCAGGTTAGCTCAAAACATAACTATCATAAATCAAATCATAAAGCACATGTAACCATCACAAACTAGAATCATAATTCACACATAATCATCATATACCAGAATCATAATTCACACGTAATTATCATATACCAGAATCATAAATCACATGCATAATAAAACTGAAATAATATACCGATACTTATCCTTTAATCGATCCTTACTTTTGCCTTTGTTCTTATTTTGTACACACACTGGATCGGTTTCCACAACCAACAAACACCCAATGCCTTATCCTCAACCAAGTGCACATATACATAGTGTGCATCACACAGTATGACCACACATGACATACAACTCCATGCACCTACACCTGACATACAACACATACACCTACACCTAGTGTATATAATACAATACATATGCCTACATCCAGTGCATAACATAATACATACACCTACACCTGGGGTACAACACAACACAATACATCTATATCCAATGTACAACACCACACAATACATGCATCTACACCATGCACATACCTAGTACCACATGCCCTCAACACAGCATGTATGACATGCACACAATAGCACACATGCACTAGTACCATGTGTACAACATGTACACAGTACCACCTGTACACCGCACCACCTACACAACGTGTGAACAACATCACATGTACACAGCGCCACCTACACAATGTGTACACAACACCATATGTACACTACACCACTTGTATAATGTGTACACAATACCACATGTACATAGTACCACATGCATGACATGTACACAAAACCACATGTGCACAGTGCTACATGCATGACATGTACACATCACCACCTACACACAACTCCATTTGTACACATGACCACATACACACCACACCATATGTACATAGCATCACATGTACCACATGCACGCAACACCACATGCACATAGTACTGCATATCCAATATGTACATAACATCGTCTATACACAACACCGCATATCCAACATGTGTAGAGAACCATATGCATACAACACCAGATATCCATCATGCACATCGTACAATATGTACACAACACCGTATATCCAACATGTGCATTGCACCATTTATACCTAGCACTGAATATGCAATATTCATACAACACTATTTGTACTAACACCCTGTACGTAATATTGCATAAAAAAATGTACACACACTACATATGCACAATATTTCATGTACACAATCATCATAGATGCAACATGTACAATATGTATGACATATGCACAACATTAATACCACACATCCGAAACCACACTACCTCTACCAAGCAACCTTTCTTCCAGCGTCTTATCCATGCTTGTCCTAGCATGTCGCATACCACATTAATTTCATTTCCCTGATGTATCTCTTGGTATAACACGTCCATAACATAGACACAATATAATCACATAATATCAACTCATAACCACATGATACTGACCTCATATATTCGTCAAGATTTCTCTTCCCATTTGATTCCTCATAGCCAGGAACTTCTTCATGTCATTCGCCTGCATAAGCAATCATTCCACCACAAGAATGATTCTTGATTATCTGTTGGACAGTGACATAGATACATGGATACATACATATATATACATAAACATTAGCATAAAAAATCATGATCCTATCAGACAATGATATGCATACATACATATATATACACATCAATGTTGGCTTTAATAATCATGATCCATAACGACCCTCTCAAACATGACATACATACACATCTACATGTATACATATATAAAAATCAGCATAATCATGATCATAACACAATTACCAGATATCAAGGTCAAGGTTTAAGAGAACTTCCTTTATTCATGCAACACATGGGCCACATTAAGAATAGTTGTTCCCAACATAACCAAGGCATCTGACCTCTCAGATCCATTTACTTTACCTTTTTGGTTACCTTTCTCATGACTTTACTACTACCATCCCTTTACCACAATGGACCCATCCAGTCCAACCGACTGTCATAGTCCTACCTTCCACTATGCTTACCCATGCACCAAGCTTCATCTGTGTCTTACATTACCTATTGGGTACCACACAACTCTCCCTGAGATCCATCAAATTTCCTCTTTCCCGACCAATTCCTAAGATTCAAAGCTTAAAATGAAAGCACAAGAAACAAGCAAGAAGAAAACCATGAAAAACAAAAGCAATATGACTCCGTAAAAAGTGGCATGATCATGCAGTAAACATAACAAAACTGCAAACAAGTGCATGAAAATCAGAAATACCAAAAGCACAAGACTAACAACAGACACCATGACTCAATCCCCATGGTTCCCAGGGAAAGCTCAACCCGAACCTTCTTCAATATTTCATGTCAGTCTCTTGCCATGCAATCCCCTGCCTCATATTACCATAAACACATAATTGTCAGTGCAAAAATAAACATAACAACATACTATTTACCTTACCTTGTTGTGCTAAGCACATTGCTTACAACTGAACACATCCACACCATCTCTCAAGGGACTCAAATCCTTTGACGGATCCACCTATAACTAAAGACTAGTTAATATACCTATCAAGTACATGTTCATGAATCTAGCACATATCCACATAATGACAGATGAGATCAAGGTTAAGAAGAATCCTTGTATGCAAAGCATTCATTTGTTTGGAATTAGGGTTTCCAAACATAGCCAAAGGAATTCTTTCCCAATTTATTTCTTTTGCCCTTTTTACCTTGTTGCAATCAAGACTTACTATGTACTTTCACGTCACCCAATTGTTAGTTATATAAACATATCAACTATTACCTTGTCATACTAATACCAAGCATGTTTCCTACAATTGTTTACCCATGTCAATCACACATTCCAAATATCAAGACAATCATATCTATCAATTTGAAATCTACCTTTACAAACAATCATGTCATAATCCATAGTCAACTCATTATCATTAGACATAATGCTACAACTATCACCTACTATACTCAAGTACATATCAATTGTCTCAACACATATGTGTTAGTACAATCATCTCAAAACAAGATCATTGGAACACATACTCGTATTATGTAGCTCATCAAACATTCAACCCAATTGCAAACATACCATGTTAAATAAATCAAATAGATGACATATTCAAACACTCAAACATAAAATAGACGACATAAGCAAACACATACCTTAATGTATCTCAGGGGAGGCTATCTTGTCTACACAATCAAGCTAATTAGCACGATATAACTTCTCAACACATCAACTTAAACATAAATAAGATCATGCTATCCATAACAATCACATATGCAAAGCAATCCAAATTAGTACAACACCATATCACAAATATGTCAGCTCATACTTGAATATCGTAACCATAACCATCTGCATAGGTCAATCCAACTCAGTGTGATACATATAACATCAAGATTTAAATTCTGTAACATGAATCAACAAGCTAACAATCATTTAACAATAAGAAGTTAACCTATAAGAGACTTCATCAACAACATATAACATAATCATTAGGTTGTCTAATATAAAACAATAATAGCAATGCATACAACTATAGGTTACTATCATTCTTGACTATCTAAAACATGTGCATATAACTACACTAATCAACTAACATCTATCATGAATGTAACCATAACATCAAAAAACATGTACATAAACCTAAATGGTTGTATATACTACAACCATAATATATCATCAAGAAAATGCAACAAGCACATGAAATGCAAGTGTAAGAGACACACATGCAACTGACATGTATGCATGACCAACACACACAAACCATCTAGTCCGAGGGGTCAACCATGCTCTGATACCACTCTGTAACACCCTCCTCACACATCCACCCAAGTAACCATGACAACTGGGATAAACATGAGACGAGAGGCAACTGTGATCAGATTCGACCTCCTATGTGACCTTAAGGAAGTGGAATCAATGGAACATCACACACAGTCATCCAACATCATCAACATAACCCTCAGGAGACAAGTCAGCCACTCAAACAACCTGTCCCTGGGTCCCACTATTGTTTTGGATCTCTTAGGCCATATCCACTCTCATGCCATGGGAAAGGGAGGGACTAGCAACCTAAATTCACTCTCACAGGCTTGCTTGCCAGCAACCAGAGACAAAAATTGCCAGTTCTGTGCCA
Organism: Pinus tabuliformis; assembly: GCA_031772625.1. Classification (NCBI taxonomy): domain Eukaryota; kingdom Viridiplantae; phylum Streptophyta; class Pinopsida; order Pinales; family Pinaceae; genus Pinus; species Pinus tabuliformis. The sequence goes on along the minus strand of CM062810.1, from coordinate 614,030,813 downwards.
GCGACACTAGGATTTAAGCCACTTTTGTAGCCCCAGAGCCTAGGCCACTACTGAGAATGGAGTGATAGCTTGAAATTAGTAAAAGTACATGGAAACAATGATGCAAAAGCAATAAGTCGAACAAGACTTTTATTAGACCCCTACTAGCCATGTCAGTCATTTCATCGAACATATAACCTATAGGTGTAAACATCATAATTAAGTGTAGGGATCTCATACTTATCTGAGAATAGCTATGAACCATTGTTCCCTCATGTCATTTGCTCCATTGTAATCTATTAGGTCATAGACACATTATCCATTCATATACCAGTAAAAACATGTTGAGAGCCATATATAGTTGTTGTCATAAAATATACATATAACCAACATAATAGGAACATAAATACCATAAACATATCAACCATCAGAATCCATATATACATAAGTACATTTACACATGAAAATCAAGGGAATGAATTTTTCATTAATGAATGCAATAAACCAACTAGAGATGGACTACCACGTTCCACCCGACCATAGAATGGTTGAGCCAAACCTCTCTTCAGCCATTCACCCTCATGCCATATTCCAAGCATGAATGTGGGACTCAAACCAAAAGAAATCAACCAAGGTATACTAAGGCTAAACCACCTCACCCTCATCAATAAAAACTAGGCTTTACCGTGATCCATCCTGGGTCACTAGGCCAACACAATGATCACATCATAACAAGCTTTATTTTGATCTCCACCCAATCACTAGGCCAAACAAGCATGGATGCCACCATATTTCTCCACCTACACCGTGAGGAATTTTCCCGTCTCCTAGTCTCTCAGGCTTTACCGCAATCCAAACCTGGATCACTAGGCCCTAAACCGAGATCCACTCTCCAAGCTTTACCACATATCCCAAACCCGAGAATACTAGGCCCAGTGGAGAGAAAACCACCTCTTGGATTTACCGTATATCCTGCCATTCACCGGCAAGGATTCCTAGGCCCACTGAGGCAACACAATCCTCGCTTTATCGCAACCCACAATCTGGCTCAAGGGTCACTAGGCCAGTGGATTTACCATGATATACAGTCTAGTTCAAGGACCATTAGGCCATGTGCTCTATCATTCGGAGATCCACCCCACTCAGCTTCAAATCCATCTAGAAATCTAGCTCAACCGAAACATGAGAACCCCCTCACACCATGGCTATCCGAAAATGGTAAGGCTAGGCTGAAAACATTGTTACACTTAGAAAAACTCATGCCATGATAGAAAAGAACCACATGCAATGTCATGCATGCCAAATCTAGCAAGAAAAATACACATGCAAGTTGATACCTGCAATGAAGCCTACTGTAGTTGCTTGATCCTGCCTTTCCCCGCTTAATATTTTCTTCCTCTTGCCTTCTTTTCCTTTCTTGATCCAATGCCAAAATGCTCCAAGAAAACTCTAAGTGTCCAAAAGTATGAGAGAGAGAGAGAGAGAATAGAAGAGAGCTCCAAAACTGAATTGATCAAGCTTACCAACTAATCCTCAAAAGCCTTTTTATGAATGAGGCCTCTATTTTCTTCATTTTCCATCATTTTCCTTCAATTTCCTCCTCACATGCAACTTGTGACCTTTCACCTTCCTTTTCTCCTAATTTCCATTATTTTCATAAATAAATGTGCCAAAATGTAATTTTTCCTCTCCAAAGCCTTAGCCATTGCCTTTGCCAATTTCCTTACCCATAAACAACCAAATGAACACCCACACCAAGATGTCCTGCCCAACATTGAGCTTGTAATATGTGTCCCATCATCCGAGTTATTTATATATTTTTACATGGAAATTTCACTAGGGTTGTTACATTTAAAATAAAAATAAATAGATCACCAACATTAGGGGAATTTTGAGGTCTAAAATTGGCCTCCTAAGAAAAATGTACAACCAAAATATACTTTATAAGAACCAATAGGATTCAAGATGATGATGTCAACCACAGGGGATGATTCACCATTTTTGGAGTAAAAAAGTAAAAAGATTAAAAAATAATAAAACTACTCTTTCAACTCGTGTTTTCAACTTATCTCCCTAAGGTTTTACTCAAATTTCGAGCGGGAGTACTCGTTGGATGCAAAATTTAATTCCTCATTTAAGAGTACCCATGTTGTATACTTTTGATGGACCTACTACATGAAAAATGATAAATACATGAAAAAACGTGATTGCAATCACTTTTTTAATGTATGTATCATTTTTTGTGCAGTAGGGTCCATCAAAAGTATGCAACATGGGTACTCCTTGGATGAGGAATCAAATTTTTCATCCAACGAGTGTTTCTGCTCAAAATTTGAGTAAACTCATAGGGAGATAAGTTGAAAATATGAGTTGAAAAAATAGTTTTTTCTTTTTTCCCTCTAAAATTTGATGATGTAATCTAATCTTATTTTATTATTTCCACTATTATTTTATTATTTCCACTATTATTTTATAATTTCCTTGGGAGGCCCATTTTAGACGTCAAAATTCCCCTAAAGGAAACCAAACAATTCACACTTTATATATGGCAAGGTCTTGTTTGGTCAACATATTTTATGACCAATAAGAATGTCCAAATAGTTAATCTAGGCAGAAACTCTATTTTTTGAATTCAACAAAGGAAAAAACAATCTAAACAAAGCATTATAGACCCACCAAACCAATTTTCCCACCAAAAAATCATGTCACCAAATTCTACTGGAAAAAAAGTAGAAATCAAAAGGACAAAAACTATTATGATAAGGCCACAAATCAAAGAAATTAAAATTATTTAAATTGCAATCATTGTTAAAACCCAAGTTGAAATGATAGTTTGGTTTTCTAAATATATAAGAATATCTTCGTAGTTGCACTTGGCTCTATCATGTGTCCCATAATAAAGAATCGCAACTCTACACGAACATGACAAATAACACAACATGTCAGCGCAAAGATTCACCAATGTAAACATAGCCCCTCACTGCAACCATGCAATAAGCACTCAACTCGTATGATGCAATGCACTTGATAATGAGAACAAAGAGCCTACAACACACACAACCAAAGAAGGAACATGCCAACAAAGACATTTAACACAAAAAAAGGAAACTCATTAGGAAAACCAGACTAGAGATGACAATGCAATAGGATCCTTGATCCTGAGAGTTCGAAAACAAAATAAATTTGACCAAGCCAACAGGGACCCCTGAAAGCATGTCGTCTCAAGAGTTCATGTGCATAGTAAATTCATTTTTACATTCAAGAAAAAAAAAATTAAACAAAATATTACAAAGTCACCAAAGTAGTGTTTAGAATCCATATTCAACCCATACCCTGGAATAGTAAAAACATCACCTTGGTACTATCGAGATAACTATCGAAAATCTACATTAAATTCAACCAACTCAACAAGGTTGTTTGAAAGCATTATGTCTTAAGAGTTCATCTAGACAAAAAAATCTATTTTTGAATTCAAAAAAAAAACAACTTAAACAAAACATCACAAACTCACCAAATCAATGTTCTCACTAAAAACCATGTCACCAAATTCTAGTGAAAAAACCAGGAATCAAAGGGATGCAAACTATTATGATAAGGCCATAAATCAAAACAATTTAAATTGCAGTGGTTGTTAAAGCTCAAATTGTTGTGATACTTCAATTTCCTATTTACCTGAAAATATATTTCTAGTTGTGTCTATATTTATAACGTGCTCCATAATAAACAATGACAACTTTACCCACGTAAAAAATAACACAATGCCCGAGTGCAAAGATCCACCAATGAAAGCTCAACCTCCCATTCTAGCCATATAATAAGCATTCAACCCCAACAATACAATGCATTTGATACTAAGAGCAAAGAGACAACAAAAAACATAACCGAAAGAGAAAAAAGTTAAGAAATATACTTAATACAAAGAAGCAAAACTCATTAGACATGTATTTTTCCGAGAAAATTATAAAATCCCTACAATCAACAACGAACGCAATCCAGACCATCAAAAACAAAAAAGAAACTCATGGACAATAAAAAAATTTAAATAAACTAATTGCAGAATATGGAATTTCTTAATATTATTTCAAGTTGAAATACTCACATATCCTCCAATACCAAATGTGCATATATGTTTCAAAAAATCCTTGTAACTCTATATAATCAGTAGAGCAGGTTGGAAGGACAAACCCATAGAGTGTCAAAGATTAACTAAAAGCATGGAGAATAAAAAATGCATGGAATTGTATTTCAAAATAAGGACTAGATGCGAAATGAAATAGGCCCCTTCATTGAGAGAGTCTGAAAATAAAATAAAGCAAAATTTAACAGATTGCCAGAGTTTGAAATAAAAATTCAAACCAAAAGGAACATACTATCACAGAAAAAAGAATTAGCAAAGGCCAACAATTTTCACCACAACACTTATTGTTCTAAAGAATAAAGATCATGTCCATCACTTGTAGCAATACGCAAATGCCAAAAACCTATATTCAAAATACACATAATTGCACATCTTCCCACCCATAAAAACCATCTTGATCACATGAAAGAAAGACTTCCAAACTGATAACATGGGATTGGCAGACACAAATCAATGTTGCTTGTCTTATTTCTTATCATGATTAATCAATCTTGCATTAGGGATAAATTTAGAATTCATATTGGACCCAGATGCTAGAATGGTAGAAACACCACTTTGACACCACCAAGATAACTGTCCCAGCGTTACATTAAATTCGACCAGCCGAACCGGGCCCTCTAAAACCATTATGAAATCAAAGGACAATACAAGTTGTCAAAATACCAAACCCAGGGGAAAATACTATACATTTGCAAAAACCAAACAAGCTCCCCTGGATCAGATCAATCCAACACCCATAACAACTCGAAAATATATCTATTTCATCTACACAAACCCACTGATTTTACAAGCATTCCACTCCAGCATTGCAATGCATTTAATATTGAGGGCAAAGAGTCAAGCAACACAGAAAGAAATACATTTAACATATGAAAAGATAACCCACAAAACTATCGAGATTTTAATGAAACAATGCACTCATTGAAATGAAGGTTTAAATAGACTCACTAGTTGCTACTACCACCATATATAAGTACGTGCCCAATGATACAGGGTTCCCATTGCCCTAAATTACAATCACAGGAGCATTGTTTTAAAGAAGTTTGTCGAATCCACATGTCGATTGAGCCGCGAGCATTGAAGTGATTTCTAAAACCTATAGCCATCTCAGGACGGGTAAACCAAACAACGAAGAGAATCTCTAACTTACCACTACCCACCACTTAAACAATATAACCCATAAATTTTTTTTATGAAATTCATCTAAGCCATAAATACAATATATTTAGAATAAAACATATAAAAAATTAACATTAAATGTTCTAAATGTCGACCTTTTTCACATTGCACACCTAGACGCGATGCAAAGCAACCTCCTTAAATCTATGGAAACACACTATCCATATTGTTTACACGGAGGAAACTATAATGTAGACAACGTTTTGTGACTCATGGCAACTGGCCTAGCCACCCGATTTCCAATTTCATGTTTGGAGGATTTTATTTATTCCTCATAGGCCTCTTTTTTGTCACTGTCAGGAGGTTCGATTGTTACAACTGGGGCCACACATCAAGATAAAATGTTCCAAGAGTTATTGACACAGAAATGGCATAATGTTTGGCTAGGTTATGATATAGTGAAATTCAAAAAAGAAGAAACTAGAGACCCGTGTGCAATAGTTGGAGCGAGGTTCGAGTGGGAGTAAACAATGGTCGACTGAAGAATTAGGTTTTAGCATCCAGTTTGAGTCTCCAGGTCGTGAATGGTTTGGGGTTTCAATTGCCCTAAATCATAATGTACAAAGGATTTTAGCATTTATTCCTTTGCAAACCCATAATTTTTCTTCCATTGGTGGCCGATATATCAATAGGAAACTTTGTCATCGAAGGTTCTCAAAATCCTCGCTTCAAACCCTAGGGGAGTTAAAACTATTTTTGTGCTAGGGATTCAGTGGCAAAAATGGAAAAAGCCAAGAATGGGAATCTTCCAAAGCAGATATGTTCTATAAAACGCTGAATACCTTGTACACAAACTAGAAGGAGAATAAGCAGGATTTCTAGGGTTCTGTCGACACCATAATAGTTGTGCCCCCTCCGCGTTATGAAGATTTGCGTTACTTGAAGTCACCAGCCTTAAACATATGGTTGTGCAGATGCCTCAGAAATGCAAATGCAAAACCAACAATTTGAACTTCGAACAACCAGAAGAGACAAGGGCATTTCCCTAAATCACAATGTCTAGAGAAAATGCAAAGATAATAATTCCAAGTTCGAATAACCAGAATTCAAAGGAAATTTTCCCTAAATCAAAATGTCTAGAGCATTTTTTAAATAAAGTCATTGGAACCAGACAAACATATTCAAACTTACCGCCCCAACAACAACACAATGACGCGGCTCAACTAAAGATAGATGATGGCCCCAACTCCAGATACAGGACCCAAAAACAGTGCAGTGGTCGCCCTCAACTCTAGAAACAGGATGAATTGGCACAACAACTCCCAAATTAACGTAGATTTCCTTGTCTGGCACTGCGATACATTTATAACCTGGTACTATGAATCTATGAAAAAAATATGATAGACCTCCGTAGATTATGTGATTCTCTATATCCATTACATTGCAGTACCGAGAACCATTACACTGCAACTCAGACTATAACATCATTGCTATGTACATTTATCCTTAGAATTTATGGCGAGGCTTTTGTACAACTATTTCTAGGTGCTATTTTTAATGTTTTGCAAGACAGGTGATATGATATGTAAAACAAACATATATTAATAACAAAAAAAATATTTTACTATCAACCATAAGTAAAATATTTCAATGTCCATATTAATTAACATCATTTTATATCTATTTTATATAGAGAAAAATAAAACAATTTAAATTAAAAATGGAGGTGATATAATTTTTTTTATTTTTAATATGGAGTTCATCTACAAGTTTTTACAAATATAAATAACAAAGAGAACTTTAACCTAAGTTATAAATAAAATATTTCAATTAGGTTAAGTAGAAGATTTTAACATGAAACATATATAGAGACACAAAGATAAAGAGAATTCTTATTCCATTAATAATTGCTCTCTAATTCAATATATGAAGGATATTTATAATTTATCAATGCTTAATATGAATTTGATATATAATATTTTTCAATGCTTAATATGGATTTGATATATAGTATTTTAGAAAATATTAATAATAAAAATTATTAAATGTATGTTTATAGGAAAAACATGAATTACAAATAAAATGTGAGGCATGTTTTAACATTTTAATGGGGAAAATGTGAATAATAAACAAAATATTTGAATGTCAATCACATATATATTATACTAACCTAGATCCATTTTAACTACAAATTTACCAAGCTTTGTCAGGGATCAAATCTCTTTTCACTCTAAAAGATGAGATTTGGTCCCTCTCAGGGTTTAGTAGATTTAAAATTAAGATGAATCTAAACTAATTTATTAAATTCAAAACTAATTAATTTTTGTTTCAATTATATTTTTTTTTTGAAATATTAAAATCAAATTAAATTATATATGATTTTTTTATAAACAAATTTCAAATATATAAATTTCTTACTGATAAAAATTATTAATATTTAAAAATATAAAACAAACTCCTTTGATTTTTTTAATTAATAATTATATCTTTCTAACTTCTTACTTTTCAATTAAGAAAAATAAAAATAAATTAAATTAAAATTGAATAGGTGAATAATTGTTACGATCAAAACCACCACTCAAGAAAGATATGTTTCTATAAATACTAATAAATACATAAGCGACCAACGAACTGACGATAAATAATTTAAAATTCATAAAGAACATACTCTTTAATGCAACGTAGAAAATTTCAAGATAACATCTCAAAAAAGGATTTATATTCCTTTGGATTAATAGATTTTTATGTGTGGGTTGACAAATGAGAAGTTCCCTATCCACTTCACTAGTAAAATTTGCAGGTACTAGAGGCATGGCCTTTTTGAGTAAGTTGACATCTAAAGGAAAAATCTCTTCCAAACGTATATCAAATCTAATATTAAATCTATTGTAGGGGTGTTGAGTATTAGGGAGTGTTGAGTAATTTGGACTTATTGTTAGTTGGAAAGTAAGAAAAAGAAAAATAGTATGATGAATTTGTATTATCATTTTTGTTAAATTTATATAGAGTTCCATAAATAAAAATAAATGTAAATTTTTTGTAGTATAATATTGTAGATTGAAATTAGGGAGGTAGGAGCGAGAGGGGTATTATATTGTTTTGATAAAGAAATATAATTAAATTTGTTTGGGGATAGGCTCAAGGAAAATTCAATAATTAAGTGTTTTTGGTGATTTAGTGCTAGTCATACAAAAGTGTCACAAAATTAAAGAATACTTGAACAAAGATTTGCCACTGATGTTTTTTTTAATATGGTTATTGATTCAACATTTTGTTACCATAAAATTCTTCTGCATCAAGAGAGAAAATAATCAAAGCACTAATGAACAAGCAAACAAAGTAGCAAATCTCGAGCAAGGGATGTTAATTTAGGATCAAGGAGACCCATATATTTCTCACATACCATGATTATTGAAGCACAATGGAATGAGATTTTCATGTGGTTATCCACACAAGGGAATGATTAGAGACGAATTAAGGCTTGTTAAGCCATTTATTGACAACGTGAAGTTCAAGGAATGGAAGAGTCTCGATGGGCTGCAGCCCAAAAGGACGAAATGTGGTGAAAGAATAACTAGATGGGAGTTTAAGGAGGGCGACGTGGAAAAGTGGAATCAAACTTTAAATGTATTTAACCATTTAACCTTCACATCAAGGAAAGGATGAATAGCACTCCACTATCATAGGGGCAGTTAATCTTGCAAGAGTTTGAAAGCAGATTGAAGCTTGCAGGGATGGAAAATCAAGTAAAGAATGTGCAGGAATGGGAAATCGACATTCAATGCAAAGGGATTAAATCTGGAGCAGAATTAACCAGAGACATGAAGTATAAAGGGCGCACACAAGCTATGGAATTGTTGTTGTTTTATGTAAAATTCCGAGCATGCGGCAACATGGCATCTTCAAGCAGGAATGGCAGCGGAGATGATTCTAAGGAGAAAATGGAAGAGATAATGTCTGACCTCTCAACTCACATAACCAAGATTAGTGATTAAATGGCTTTGGAAGTATGCTCACACTTCGCCCTGATAACTTGTCAAATAGATGAATTATGTGAGAACGTAGTGCACCTTCAGTTATCTGTGGACAACTAGGCTACAAAGATGGATAATTTGAGTTTCAAAGTGGATATCATTAAGGTTACTGTGGAAGCAACACCCATGGGAATTCTTAAGGAGGTCTTTAGGATCCCCGAATCCTCCCCTCACAACGAGCAAGCAGCCCTGCAAGTTGAATGGGAGCAAGGAATGGTCTCAATGCCCCTTCTCCAGATAGAAGTCGACCAACGCAATCAAGATGGAAGACCTCAACCTAAACAAGAAGGTAGTGGTTAGCAAACATGCTTAGTTTAGTTATCTAGTTTTGAATGTTTTGTAAATTTGTTGAATATAATGGAGTCTTCCAGAGGCTTTATAAACTGAATTTAGTTATAACCATAGTTAAGAAAAGGCAAGGTAGAAGTAGAATGTTGTCTGAACAATTTTGGCATGTTGATGAAGAAGATCAATCTGTGATTGTAAAGGAGTTGCCATGTTTTTCAGTTAGATCAATATAAATATATTTGTTTCTTAAAAAATAAAATATTGCAGATTGAAATAAAATATTTTTAACAATTATTTAATTGATTTATCTTCAACCTGATTGATTATCAATTTACATATGCTATTACTCATTGCCTCGATTAACAAACTAGGAGTACAAAAGTTACATCATGGGTTAATGGTCTTGGGTTGATAGCAAGGTACAAATGGTGCGTTATACGTCTATCTTATGTGCAAGTTGTCTTCACCCTCCTTTCTTTACGGCTGCACAAACAACTGACAACACACAATTCATGCCTCTTCTTCAGAGAGATTTAAGATCTTTAAAAAAACGCAAAAACGTGCAAATTCCTCAATGTTTTTGTCACAAAGTGAATTACTCTTTTGTATAGGGATTTAATCTTTACTTAAACTCGAGTTTTTAAAAATCTCTGCCAGATTTTGGTTACAATTAACTTGAAAAAATGTCATGAAAAATAATCATTCCATCTATAAGTCAGACAATGCCATAAAAATATTTTCAACAAAAAATCTTATTATTAGATATATGATAAATATTTAAATACAAAATAAACTTTCTTTTTTATAACAATAAAATAACTTATTATAAATAAATGAAAATGATATTTATATTTACATTAAAAAAATATCTCTTTAAAAAATTGTATTGAAATATTAATATATAGAAATAATATATTTTATTCATAATCTCATTATATATTTTTATAACTTAGTAATAAAAATGACATATTTAACAATAACATATATTTTAATTTAACTATATTTAAACAATTGGGAGTACAAAAATTACATCATGGGTTAGTGGTCTTGGGTTAATAACAAGGTACAGATGTTGCGTTATACGTCTATCTTATGGGAAAGTTGTCTTCACCCTCCTTTCTTTACTGCTGCACAAACAATTGACAACACACAATTCATGACTCTTCTTCACAGAGATTTAGGATCTTTAAAAAAAATGCAAAAACTTGCAAATTCCTCAATGTTTCCGTCAGAAAGCGAATTACTCCTTGGATTTTCTCAATAATTTTCTCATCTATATTTGCTTCCATATTAAAATAGAAAAGACAAAACAATAAAAAAAATGTATAGTCTAATTTATAGATAAAATATATTGTTTCACCGGAATCTGGTAAAACAAAGAAAGAATGTGATTTTTTGTTGTTTAAATTGCATTTTTGAATCCATAAATAGATTAACACTCTGGAAAACTACCTAGGGCACTAAACATTTACAAATTAAACAACTTAAACTGAGTTTTTAAAAATCTCTGTGAGATTTTGATTACAATTAACCTAGAAAAATGTAGTGACAAATAATCATTTCATCTCTAAGTTAGACAATGCCATAAAAATACTTTCAACAAAAATTTTGATTATTAAATATGTAATAAATATTTAAATACAAAATAAATTTTATATTTATAACAATAAAATAACTTACTATAAATAAATGAAAATAACATTTATGTTTACATTAAAAATTATAATTCTTTAAAAAATCGTATTAAAATATTAATACATAAAAATAATATATTTTATTCATTAATTAATTATATATTTTTACAAATTAATAATAAAAATAACCTATATTTTAATTTAACTATATTTAAACTTTACTCAATTTATATGCATCGTATGGAAAGTCCAGATACTATGTATGTTAAGGAGATTTACTCAATTTATATGCATCGTATGGAAAGTCCAGATACTATGTATGTTAAGGAGATTTTCCTTTGATTGTCAAGGGGATTTTTGTTTAATTCATTTAACAATATAGTGTTGAAATCTTCAATATGCACATAACTTTTATGAGTTCGGTACATAAACGCACATGCCACACGTTGACATAATACCAACCCAAGGGACGTTTGAATATGGGTTTTTTCAAAGCAGCATCTACATCATATCTCTTTTTATCAATTATTACAAATGCTGTGGATGTTTGGATATTTTTGAAGGGCCCCAAAAGTATATGTTATGTCAAAGATTAAGTACTTCAAAGAATTTGTTCAGATGGGAGATTCCATGCGGTGGACCATATACAACCGCCATATAAGACAACTTAGGTAAGAGGAACAACTAGCTGATGGAGCCACCTCAACAACCAAGTAAGAATGATGGCAGAGTATGATAATGACAACTCCTACTACTTGGTCAAACCATGGTATGCAAGTAAAATATTTGAGAATTCCTTGTGGAGTCAAGGAAAGGAATGATGGAGCTTGGAGATTTTAGTAACTATTTTGGATAGTGCTTTTACCTAAAAAGCATCACACCTTGAGAATTCCTTTTGGAGTAAGGGAAAGGAATGATGGGGCCATGAGATTTTAATAATTATTTTGGATAGTTTTTTTATCTAAAAAGCATCACACTTATTTAAAGCAATGCCTCACTCCTTATTTTCATGATTTATTATTTTTCATTTTAAAATTCTTAAAGTAGAATGTAAATAAAATATTTTTTTTATTTTTAATGTACATAAAAGCTGTATTTTTATTAAAGATTAAAAGATTTTTTTATATACAAATTTAACTATAAAGAATAATTTTCATTGAATATTTCCATATTCAATAAGTTAAAATGGTTTCTATGAATTTAGGAAAATTTATTCATACATTAAATATAAAACAAGATATCAAATATAAAAAGTCAATCACTAAATAAAATGGAATTGCTCTTTTAAAAGAACTTAAGATATTTTTATAATTAAAATAAAAATAATTATAAAAATAAAATCTGGAAACTAAGTCAAGTTCCATGTAAAATTTGAAAGTAAAGACTTGGTATCTATTTAAGAAAAGTTAGCGAATAAGAAAAGTATGATTATCTTCTAGATGTTTAATTATAATTAGTGATTAATGCACAATGTAACTATAGTCTTACCTCAAGGTTATGTTTAAGGTTATGTTCAGTGCTAAAAAAGCAATAAATAGGCTAGCATTAAAAAAAAAAATTATTAACAAGTAGGACATTGTCGTTCAGCTTTTTGTTATCATCAAAAGATCACTCTCATCTACCTAAAAAAACATTCAAAAAAAAAAGATGAAATTGAAATTTACTCTTGTCCTTTCCCATTAAAACATCAAAACTAATTTAGAGATTATAGAAAAGTACATATTAACAAATTACAGTAATACTAAAACAACTAGCAACAAATGTTGAACTAAATATATAAAACAACATAAACTTTAATCCATCAACAATGCATAGAACTAGATCATATACTTCAAAAAAGTTATTTCTAAAATTAACAAAAATATATTTTTTTGTCTGTAGTTAAAATTTGTATTTTCTGCTAACAAAGGGTTACACTTTAGTATTGATACAGTCTGCCATTGGACAATCTCAACCAAACACAAAAATTCAAACTTTTTAAAGGAATTTTAGTCCAAAATCTAACCATATCATCAGTATATCTATAAGTCTAAAAATGGTAGTTGGGCCTCGAGGGCTTGTAATAAATTGATAAATACAAAAGTTATGCATAAAGACTAACAAAGTAACATAGAAAGCCACCAGGAGGAGTGATCAAAGTCAGTGGCTTCTACCTAGATGGTCTCCTTCTCGTTTCCAAAAGAACAACCTGATCCTAGAGGGAGGTCCATGCATCTTTCAATGTGCCTAAGACTTTTTTCCATGGTTTCCATTGCATTTACATGTGATCCAAGGATAGAAACAAGTCTACTCTGGTTTCATTTCTATTAAGGAGAACCCGACAAAGGAAGAATTTAAGGTGCCATTAGATATCCATAGTGTACATATATTGGTTGTATCTGCCCCTAGTATGACGAACATCAAGTACCCACGTCAAAACCTCATCTAGCACTTTAGAGTCAATGAGGGTGCATTGGTCATCTGCAAATTCTCATTTCACCTAAGTCGATACATCTTGAATGGGTTGTGGGGTCAATTCCCACAACCTAGCTTTTGAGCTTTTTGCTCTCAATTGGGCCCTGGTTCATCCACACTGTTGGTAATAAACCACACCCCAACAAACCCATGCTTAGTGGCGCAACATAACTTATTCCTTGAATTGAGAATGGGAGGCCACAGAAAAAACAAAACTTGTTGCCCTAGGGTCAAACCTCCTCGAGAAACCTAAGGGAGGGAGCAAGGAATCTGATGGCTTAAACAAGGGGCTGAAACTTCCAACCTTGAAATCATTATTAGAGGAAGAAAAAAATTGTTATTAGAGGATGACAAAGAGCTTTCTGATCCACACCTTGGGGAAAAACTTGCGCTAGCCCCACTATAGAGAACTACAAACCACAGAAAACGATCATGACAAGAGTTAAAAGAAAATGTCTAGAAGAATAGACAATAAACCTACAAAGAGTAGCGCAAATGTATTCCACTATTGGCGCAATGAGTGGAATGAAGGAGGAATGGGCCTTCAAGCTCAATTATTTCCTTCTACGACCTAGATGTGAAGCAGGAGGTGTCGACCACGAACAAGGAAGTCACTAGGAAACTGTAGAGGATGGCCAATGTTGCCATCATGTGTATCCAAATCCAGTATTAGAGACTACATAAATTTAGAATGGCCATAAGTCAGAGATCCATAAAACAATAATCCTAGAATCTTTATGCCCAATGAAAAGACAACAAAGTCGAGGGGGAGCCTTTCCTTGATATTCAAACTGAGAGTTGAGAATTATCCAGGGACCACCAAATAAACAAGGCGTAATAAAGACCTAGAGTAGAGTTCCATATCTAATTTCTTTGGCTTACCCAAGAATGAATATCAAATTAATGGGGCAGAGAAAAATGGGCGAGTGATCTATGTGCCATTGCAGATAAAAAATTGAGCTAGAAGGTTGAGTGTTGCATCGAGCAGCAAATGGTGGAATGAAGGACAAACCCCCAGTGTGTGATACAACTCTCATGCCTATTATATGGACTTTACAAACTCCAATTGGAACATGCTGCTACATCCTTTGGTTTGTGTCTTGGCGGGAAAATGCCAACCCGCCCCATCCTCCCTCACATTTGACACCTGATATGAGGGACAAAAATACATTACCTATATCTCTTTATACATATAATTTAAAAAATATGCTAGACAATTCTAAGTGATCAATTATAAAGTTTAATTTTCAACTTAAATTACAATGTGAATGATCAATCAAACTGCTCTGATACCATCTAGAAATTTTGAATAATATGACACTTATTCACAGAGATTATCCCGATTATACACTATTGCGGAATACATGCATAATACATAACCTTCTCTACATCGATCATCAGATCTATTATTCAGAAAGTGTTTACATTTTATTTCTTCAGGCAGAGTCTGTAATCGGGCCAGGTAGCCTCTGGATTCATCCTTCCTTTGGAAGGTGAGATATTTGGTAAAAGCCCATATAGTCAATCTCTGTATGAGAAATACTTTGTTCTCACGATTTTTAGATCAGAAGCGATTGAGTTATGAGTTGGTGGAATTCGAATTTGCAGCAGTGTTTTCTTGGTGTCAAAATTGAAATGTCTTTCAACGGATTGCAATTGGAATATGCTCTTGAGGGCAACTCGAATTATATTGCATGGAAAGAAAGAATGGAGGCGGTGTTAGATGATAATGGGCTGAAGGAGTTCATAGAGGCTGAGGTCCCAAAGCCTACTGATACTGTGCAAGTTGATGCTTGGCAAAAGAAGATAGCAAAGTGTCAAAGGATTCTGTTGGAGGGCGTGAAGGATCACATTGTGTCCAGCCTGCATGGAAAGGCTTCTCCATACTTGATGTGGAAAGCATTGACATATATATTCCAAAGCAAGAGCGACCAGAGGAAGTTGGCGCTCAAGGATAGACTCAGAAACATTAAGTGCGAGAAGGGAGACAGTATGCCCATGTATCTCACAAAGTTCACTCAATGCAGGGATGAGCTGGGAAGTGTGGGGGTGACTGTCGATGATGAGGACTTGGTGAGCTTGGCTCTCCTTGGTCTTCCGAAGAGTTGGCATTCCTATCAAGACTCTGTCAATGGTCGGGAGAAATTGCCAAGATGGGAGAGACTTTGGTCAGATATTGTGCAGGAGAAGATCAGGTGGAATATCAGGGACGGATCTTCATCAAAGGCACCTGATGAAGAAAATTGCGCTTTGGCTGCCAAAGCAAAGAAGGGGAAGAATAAGAAAGCTTCTCATTCCGATGCGAAAGGCAAGAAGCAGGACTATCTATTTTGCATTAATCATATAATAGAGAAGAAATACAGTGCTTGCTCAAGCTTGAGCACACCCTTCAAGCGTATAGTCTATCGCTTTGTCTGACTGATTGAACCTGGCCAACACTTAACCAATTTCAAGCCTTCCCAAGCTCTTATTTCCTTGTGTTGTTCCTCTGGAAGTTAAGCCCCTATTAATTAGGAAATTCCCTCATATGGATTGCACAATTATTCTAGGGTCTTCCTCTGATTGCATGCACCACCTGTACAACTTGGAATAGTTTACAACTGATAGTACACTTCCCTTGAACTCCAATCTCAACTAGGTAACTCAAATTATTTGCATGCATGAGTTAATTTAGGTTGATTGATTAGTTATTTGGATAATCATTCAGTGTGGTTGAAGTTCCACTTCCACAACTTGACCTTCCACTAGTTCCTCCAACAATTAGAACTAGTTTAACTGAGCATAACTCAATTTAACTGAATTGAATTACTACAACTGAAATTAACTCAACCTAGGCTCCTAAAATTTAGGAACCCACTGCACACAACTTAACTTCATGCCCAGGCTAACTCGAATTAATTGAGCTAGACTGCTATTTTTTAGGAATCAACACAAGTAAACTTAACCTCAACCCATTAACTTGAATTGAGTGTTCTTAACTGAGTGACAAGTGCTACCTCAAAGGGAAGCACCGGCACGAGCAGGTGTGGACGAAGCGGAAGCGAGAATGTCGGCTTGAGTAACGCACCTCAGTTAACTCCTCCAAGTTTTTTATTGATGTGGAAATTCAAATTTTCTCAATTTTAATTAAGGAAAAAATAAAAATTGAGACTTTCTTGTTGCATTTTCAACACTTAGAAATGAATATCTTACAACCAAAGGTCAATAAACTAGAGTAAGATCTTTAGCCACATGAACATGAAACTACTAAGGTTTCTATTAACCTAGAGAAAATGCCACCTGAAGATAAAATAGAATGGCATAAAATTTTTGAAAATGTAGTAGCCGAACTTATTCAAGAAACCATAAATGCAAAAAAAAAAAAACAAAGATGCAACTAAGCAAGTTAGAAAATCAAATAAAATTGAAACAGGAACAAACATGGCTCGCATGATAACAATTAATAATTGTGAGCAAAAGTTCTTCTCTTTGGGAACAATTCTAGACGATTAATCTAGTTTATCTTCAATTCTAACAAAATAAGATAAAGAGATCACACTTCTATCTTCAATTCTAACAAAATAAGATAAAGAGATCACACTTCTCAAATGGAAGTTGAATTTACCATAAGAGAAAGAGATCACACTTCTCAAATGGAAGTTGAATTTACCTATTATTGAACATACTTAGACCAAACAAATACTAAAATTATAAAAAAGTGAGATAAATTGAGAAATTAAGTAAATGTTCTTTCAGAGTAGAATATTAGATTTGGAAAAATAATTGCTAAATGCATTGGACAAAATAAAGTTTCTTTATCAAAAATTATAGTTAAAAAAGAACCTATTCCTAATGTGGAGGTAATTCTAACATGGTTAGATGAAGAACAAATTACAAAGTTGAAAAAACATTTGTCAACAATTCAAGAAAGTCAAAACAAAGTTGAGATTAAAGTCCAATGGAAATCTTTATAAGTGGTGGATGCACATGCTCAAGTTGATAAAGGAAATGCTCTAATTGATAGTATTTTGTTAGTATTATTAAGAAAAAAATAAGAAGAAGAAGATAACAATTCAAGAAAGTCAAAACAAAGTTGAGATTAAAGTCCAATGGAAATCTTTATAAGTGGTGGATGCACATGCTCAAGTTGATAAAGGAAATGCTCTAATTGATAGTATTTTGTTAGTATTATTAAGAAAAAAAATAAGAAGAAAAAGATAAAATTATAGTAGAGACTAATCAACACATTAAGCAACTTGAGGAAGCACAACACAAATTTGATATTAAAGTTTCTGCAATAATCTATTTGAGTGGAGAAAAGAATTGTATACGGGATGCACTTAAGATCATTATGAATAATCTGAGAGGGAATTTTAATGTTCTTAAAGATACGTAAGGTTTAGAAAGCAACATCAAACTTCAGATTAAAAAGCTTTGGAATGTTTACACGATAAAGTGCAAGTTGTCATAGATGTAATAAAGTTTACAAACAATAGACCAAAAGCTAATATTGACACCTTGATAATTAAAGACATTATGCAGGTGATTAAAGTTTATGTAAAATACAATATGATTATGATAACATAAAACAAATGTAGAGTAGTACTTTAGTTTGGGCTAGAATTTAGAAGTATATTTATAGAAGCTCTGGAGCTTGGTATTCATCCTCCACCATCTTTAGCATGGAAAATTATGAAGTATCCTTGGAGAACGAAAGGTCTAACAATGAATATTTAAATCATGTTAGTGATCTTATTAGAGGATTTATTAGTTATGAGAAATTATACAAAAAAAATAATGTTATTAAACCTTTTTACTAAGATTCAGAAAACTTTACCTCCTCTTTCTTATGATCTTCATACTGAATTAGACATTGTAGGTAGGAAGATGTTAGAATTCATGATTCCATAAGGGAATGGTTGTTAAAATAGAGAAATGAAAGGCTTCATTTGACTTGTGCCTTATTCAAATGGAGAAATTCGATTTTCCACATCAGTAGGATGACTTGGATTGTAGTTAGCTAGAGTGACATGGCTTTGTCTCCTAGTTAAGTTAGTAAATTCGAGTTGTAGGCTGGAAGTAGAGTTGTGCATGGATTGATTGCTAAAATTTATCAATCTAGCAGAGTTATTGTTAGTTAAACTCATTTAACTGAGTTCTAGTCTTTAGTGGAGTTAGTAGGAGTTCAGTTGAGTAGTTATAACAATTGTTAACTCATTAATCTCTCAATTAACTGATCAATTTACTAAAAATAAACCTAGTCATGCATGGAATTCGAATTGCCTAGTTGGAGTGGAGAAAAGGAGCATTGTAATTATCAATTATATACTAGTTGAGTGTACAATGTTTTTGCATGGAGCAGGTGATATTCCTTCAGGATTTTGTGCACGGAAATAGGAATTCTCATATTTTTTTGGGACTAATTTCCTCCAGGATTGTGTGAGAAAATAGGAGGAAAGTAGGTCAATGAGAAGGATATCATCATTACAATGTAGGTGGTGATTCATGTGTGAAGTTGTCATTGTAATTTATCCATATTCTCATCTAAATTAATGCAAAGCAATGGAGGGGTTTTTCCCAATTGGGTTCCACTATAAAATCATTGTTTTCCTTGTGTTTTGATAGTTGCATGTTATTGCATTTGTTTCTATCGTATGTTTTCCTTTCCTTAGAATAGTAGAAGAAAATTTTGTCTCTTGATTTTAGTTCAATTTATATTAGTAGTAGAAAATTTCTTGCAATGTATACATGGCATCAGAGCTATAGAAGACCACATAGAAACCTTGTTCCATATCTTCTCTCAGAGAAATATTTATTTGCATATTTTTTGGCGCATATTCTCTTTAGTACATGAAAAATGTCTTTCAATGGATTGAGGCTGGAGTATGCATTGGAGGGCATTTCGAATTTTTGTGCTTGGAAAAATAGGATTGAATTTGTCTTGGATGACAATGGAGTATGGGCATACACACAAATTGATATTCGCAAACCAACAACATCAGATTCACAAGCACTTGTTCAATGGAAGAAAGACACAGCAAAAGCCAGGAGGATTATTATGGAGGGTGTCATAGATCATGTGGTTTCGAACATGCATGGAAAGGAGAATCCTTTTGCAATGTGGAAAAATATCACATATATATTCTAGAGGTTCAATGATGCTAGAAAATTGGCATTGAGAGATAAACTTAAGAGAATTTGAATGCATAAAAATGAAACCATTCCACAATACCTATCTAGATTCACTCATGTTCAAGATGAACTTGGAGGAGTAGGAGAAAATGTTCCATCATCCAAACTTGTGAGCTTAGCACTCCTTGGCCTTTCAAAATCATGGCACAACTATTAGGATTCAATTAAAGGAAGAGACAAGCTACCAGATTGGGAGAGACTTTGGGCTGATTTGGTGTAGGAGGAGATCAGAAGAAACACTAGAGATGGTGTCGCATCCAGAGCTGAGGATGAAGAAAAGTTTTCCTTGGTAGTCAAGGGAAAGAAATTCAAGGGAAAGGTGGCCCAAGGCAAGGAAAAATCCATCTAGAACTAGGGCAGGAAGAAGGATCTCAACAAAATCAAACGTTTTCACTACCATGAATCTGGGCACTATGCAACCAAGTGTTTGCACAAGAAATATAGGAAGAAGCCTGCATGAGGAGCAGGAGGTGATGCTCTTACATCACAACTCAAATTAGATTTCACCCTCATTTCATGCATGACAAGTAATGTGAGAGGAAGTGTATGATACTTGGACTCTGGAGCCTCATTTCATATGACATGATCTAAGGAGTTCTTCAACAGCCTGAAGGAGAAGGACCTACAATTACACATAGAACTTGGAGATGATGGTAGGTATAGTACCAAACGGATTGGTACTATCACCTTTAAGAGGGATTCATGCCCCCATCTTCACCTAAAAAATGTAATGTATGTGCCTAGGCTGAAGAAAAATTTGGTTTCTATAGATTTATTGGAGGACAAAGGATATGATGTGGCGTTCAGTAAAGGGAAATATTTTTTGAAGCATGTTACTACTGGACAAGTAAAACAAATTGGTGTTAGAGTGAAAAATATCTATAATCTATAGGTAGATGTGTTACAAATCCATTTGTGCACATCACTCCCATCATTCAGATCAGTGCTATTAGGGCTCATCAAACCCTAATTTAGTTGCTACATGCCCTAGACAAGTCACCACTTTGAATGCCTCATTCCCTTAAAGTTTCTTGGCCTGGAGCCCTCTAAAATTGCCTCCTTGAGGGACCAGCGCAACCTTGGTCAGGGGTAAATGTGCTTCAGTGCAGGTAGGCCCATGTCAGGGTGCTTTCCAGAGCACTTAGGCCCACTTTGACCTGCGTTGGGTTAATTTGAGCGAAATCATCATAGGGTTATGGGAATATTCTTATCTTCTGGAGCCATCTAGAATATTCCCACACTTATCATATCCTATGAGCTCGAAATTGGATAGGGAATGAGTTAAGTAACCTCCTATCCTCACATCCCTTCCTCCATGGAAACTAACTCTAAGTTTGGAAGGCCATTCAATACCATTATTTATGACCAAACCTCCTCCATTTGCCTATAAATTGAGCACACATCTAAGTGATTAGGGGCTAGAATTTGAGAATTTATAAGGAGATACTGTTGGTGTGAGGATTAAGATTATAAGAAAGTATTGTTATGCTACTGGAGTGTTGTGCTATTGATGTGATGTTGGTTGGAACCCAAGCTGGAAGAGTGGCAATGGATTGGACTTCATGGTTGTAATTTTTCCTTCTACTTAATAAAGTTGTTTACACCTTTTTCCATATGCTTATCTTGATATATGATTTTTATATGTGTGAGTATATCTGATTCCATTTACTTATAGTCAATAGATATCTTGCTTTGATTGGTTCTCTGTCTTCTGTTTATGCTTGCAGGTACTTTTTGAGCGAGTTAAGTTCGGGAAGGAGTGAAGGGAGCCATACAAAGGAGACAAAAGGAAAGTGAAAGAACAAGTAGGCCCTTTGATTCCCTTGTCTTATTTATTGTCTATAGAAAAAGGAAAAGTGCTTTAAATTTGTTGTTCTAATTATAGCTACTTACCTAGGGAATTAGTATTTATTTGTAGATGTAAAATTCCTCATAACAAATTGGCGACTTCGCTGGGGAGCACCCAGATAGACGAAATTTTGCACTGCAGCGTAGTGTCTCCAATTCAAGGATACACTGATCCTCCTTTAGACAAAAATACCTCCTTTGAGTTGATTTTTTGCCAAATTTCTTTCTGTTTCTGCTTGCTGAAAGGTCAATGATACTTGTGTCTCTGAAATCAATTTGTGTTTCCTTTGCCAACCCTACTTTGTCTTTGATTGTTTAGTGTTTCTTAAATGATTTCTTTATCACTATCAATTCATTGTCAAAGTTAGTTTATAGTTGATTAATCTTTGTTCAAAAGAAAGTGTCGTATAAACAAAATATTTGAATGTCAATTACATATATATTATACTAACCTAGATCCATTTTAACTACAAATTTACCAAGCCTTGACAGGGATCAAATCTCTTTTCACTCTAAAAGATGAGATTTGATCTCTCAGGGTTTAGTAGATTTAAAATTAAGATGAATCTAAACCAGTTTATTAAATTCAAGACTAATTAATTTTTGTTTCGATTATGTTTTGTTTTGAAATATTAAAATCAAATTAAATTATATATTATTTTTTTATAAACAAATTTCAAATATATAAATTTTTGAGAGGATAAAAATTATTAATATTTAAAAATATAAAACAAACGCCTTTGTTTTCTTTTTAATTGATAATTATATATTTCTAACTTCTTACTTTTCAACCAAGAAAAATAAAAATAAATTAAATTAAATTGAATAGGTGAATAATTGTTACGATCAAAACCACCACTCAAGAAAGATATGTTTCTATAAATACATAAGCGACCAACTAACTGACGATAAATGATTTAAAATTCATAAAGAACATACTCTTTAATGCAACGTAGAAAAATTCAAGATAACATCTCAAAAAAGGATTTATATTCCTTTGGATTAATAGTTTTTTATGTGTGGGTTGACAAATGAGAAGTTCCGTCTCCACTTCACTAGTAAAATTTGCAAGTACTATAGGCATGGCTTTTTTAGTAAGCTGACATCTAAAGGAAAATCTCTTCCAAACGTATATCAAATCTAATATTAAATCTATTGTAGGGATGTTGAGTATTAGGGAGTGTCGAGTAATCTGGACTTATTGTTACTTGGAAAGTAAGAAAAAGAAAAATAGTATGATGAATTTGTATTATTATTTTTGTTGTAAGTAGTAGATAATGTATTAGTTTTTTTTTTAAATTTAGATAGAGTTTGATAAAAAAGTAAATTTTTTGTAGTATAATATTGTAGATTGAAATTAGAGAGGTAGAAGTGAGAGGGGTATTATATTGTTTTGATAAAGAAATATAATTAAAATTTGTTTGGGGATAGGTTCAAGGAAAATTCAATAATTAAGTGTTTTTGGTGATTCAATGCTAGTCATACAAAAGTGTCACAAAATTAAAGAATACTTGAACAAAGATTTGCCAATGATGTTTTTTTTAATATGGTTATTGATTCAACATTTTGATACCATAAAATTCTTTTGCATCAAGAGAGAAAATAATCAAAGCACTAATGAACAAGTAAACAAAGTAGCAAATCTCGAGCAAGGGATGTTAATTTAGGATCAAGGAGACCCATATATTTCTCACATACCATGATTATTGAAGCACAATGGAATGCGATTTTCATGTGGTTATCCACACAAGGGAATGATTAGAAACGAATTAAGGCTTGTTAAGCCATTTATTGACAACATGAAGTTCAAGGAATGGAAGAGTCTCGATGGGCTGTAGCCCAAAAGGACGAAATGTGGTGAAAGAATAACCAGATGGGAGCTTAGGGAGGGCGACGTGGAAAAGTGGAATCAAACTTTAAATGTATTTAACCATTTAACCTTCACATCAAGTAAAGGATGAATAGCACTCCACTATCATAGGGGCAGTTAATCTTGCAAGAGTTTGAAAGCAGATCGAAGCTTGCAGGGATGGAAAATCAAGTAAATAATGTGCAGGAATGGGAAATTGACATTCAATGCGAAGGGATTAAGTCTAGAGTAGAATTAAACAGAGACATGAAGTATAAAAGGCACACACAAGCTATGGAATTGTTGTTGTTTTATGTAAAATTCCAAGCATGCGGCAACATGGCATCTTCAAGCAAGAATGGCAGCGGAGATGATTCTAAGGAGAAAATGGAAGAGATAATGTCTGACCTCTCAACTCACATAACCAAGATTAGTGATTAAATGGCTTTGGAAGTATGCTCACACTTCGCCCTGATAACTTGTCAAATAGATGAATTACATGAGGACGTAGAGCACCTTCACTTATCTATGGACAACTTGGCTACAAATATGGATAATTTGAGTTTCAAACTAGATATCATTAAGGTTACTGTGGAAGTAACACCCATGGGCATTCTTAAGGAGGTCTTTGGGATCCCCGAATCCTCCCCTCACAACGAGCAAGCAGCCATGCAAGTTGAATGGGAGCAAGGAATGGTCTCAATGCCCCTTCTCCAGATAGAAGTCGACCAACGCAATCAAGATGGAAGACCTCAACCTAAACAAGAAGGTAGTGGTTAGCAAACATGCTTAGTTTAGTTATCTAGTTTTGAATGTTTTGTAAATTTGTTGAATATAATGGAATCTTCCAGAGGCTTTATAAACTGAATTTAGTTATAACCATAGTTAAGAAAAGGCAAGGTAGAAGTAGAATGTTGTCTGAACAATTTTGGCATGTTGATGAAGAAGATCAATCTGTGATTGTAAAGGAGTTGCCATGTTTTTCAGTTAGATCAATATAAATATATTTGTTTCTTAAAAGATAAAATATTGCAGATTGAAATAAAATATTTTTAACAATTATTTAATTGATTTATCTTCAACCTGATTGATTATCAATTTACATATGATATTACTCATTGCCTCAATTAACAAACTAGGAGTACAAAAGTTACATCATGGGTTAATGGTCTTGGGTTGATAGCAAGGTACAGATGGTGCGTTATACGTCTATCTTATCCGCAAGTTGTCTTCACCCTCCTTTCTTTACAGCTGCACAAACAATTGACAACACACAATTCATGACTCTTCTTCAGATAGATTTAAGATCTTTAAAAAACGTGCAAATTCCTCAATGTTTCTGTCACAAAGTGAATTACTCTTTTGTATAGGGATTTAATCTTTACTTAAACTCGAGTTTTTAAAAATCTCTGCCAGATTCTGGTTACAATTAACTTGAAAAAATGTCGTGAAAAATAATCATTCCATATATAAGTCAGACAATGCCATAAAAATATTTTCAACAAAAAATCTTATTATTAGATATATGATAAATATTTAAATACGAAATAAACTTTCTTATTTATAACTATAAAATAACTTATTATAAATAAATGAAATTGATGTTTACATTTACATAAAAAAATATATATATCTCTTTAAAAAATTGTATTGAAATATTAATATATAGAAATAATATATTTTATTCATAATCTCATTATATATTTTTATAACTTAGTAATAAAAATGACATATTTAACAATAACATATATTTTAATTTAACTATATTTAAACAATTGGGAGTACAAAAATTACATCATGGGTTAGTGGTCTTGGGTTGATAACAAGGTACAGATGTTGCATTATACATCTATCTTATGGGCAAGTTGTCTTCACCCTCCTTTCTTTACAGTTGCACAAACAATTGACAACACAGAATTCATGACTCTTCTTCACAAAGATTTAGGATCTTTAAAAAAATGCAAAAACTTGCAAATTCCTCAATGTTTCCGTCACAAAGCGAATTACTCCTTGGATTTTATCAATAATTTTCTCATCTATATTTGTTTCTATATTAAAATAGAAAAGACAAAACAATAAAAAAAAAAAAATGTATAGTCTAATTTATAGATAAAATATATTGTTTCACTGGAATCTGGTAAAACAAAGAAAAAATGTAATTTTTTGTTGTTTAAATTGCATTTTTGAATCCATAAATGGATTAACACTCTGAAAAACTACCTAAAGCACTAAACATTTACAAATTAAACAACTTAAACTGAGTTTTTAAAAATCTCGAGATTTTGATTATAATTAACCTAGAAAAATGTAGTGAAAAATAATCATTTCATCTTCAAGTTAGACAATGTCATAAAAATACTTTCAACAAATTTGTTTTATTATTAAATATGTAATAAATATTTAAATACAAAATAAATTTTATATTTATAACAATAAAATAACTTACTATAAATAAATGAAAATAACATTTATATTTACATTAAAAATTATAATTTTTAAAATATTAAAATATTAATACATAAAAATAATATATTTTATTCATAATTTTATTATATATTTTTGCAAATTAATAATAAAAATAACATATATTTTAATTTAACTATAATATAAACTTTATAAGTTAAGGAGATTTTCCTTTGATTGTTAAGGGAATTTTTTGTATGGAAAGTCTGGATACTATGTACGTTAAGGAGATTTTCCTTTGATTGTTAAGGGGAATTTTGTTTAATTCATTTAACAATGTAGTGTTGAAATCTTCAATATGTACATAAACCCACATGCCACACGTTGACATAATACCATACCCAAGGTACGTTTGAATATGGATGTTTAGATATTTTTGAAGGACCCCAAAAGTATATGTTATGTCAAAGATTAAGTACTTCAAAGAATTTGTTCAGATGGGAGATTCCATGCGGTGGACCATATACAACCGCCATATAAGACAACTTAGGTAAGAGGAACAACTAGCTGATGGAGCCACCTCAACAATCAAGTAAGAATGATGGCAGAGTATGATAATGACAACTCCTACTACTTGGTCAAACCATGGTATGCAAATAAAATATTTGAAAAGTCCTTGTGGAGTCAGGGAAAGGAATGATGGAGCCAGGGGATTTTAGTAACTATTTTGGATAGTGTTTTTATGTAAAAAGCATCACACCTTGAGAATTCCTTTTGGAGTAAGGGTAAGGAATGATGGGGCCAGGAGATTTTAATAACTATTTTGGATAGTGTTTTTATCTAAAAAGCATCACATCTGTTTAAAGCAATGCCTCACTCCTTATTTTCATGATTTATTATTTTTCATTTTAAAATTCTTAAAGTAGAATGTAAATATATATATATATATATATATATATATATATTATTTTCAATGTACATAAAAGGTGTATTTTTATTAAAGATTAAAAGAATTTTTTATATACAAATTTAACCATAAAGAATAATTTTCATATATATATTTCCATATTCAATAAGTTAAAATTGTTTCTATGAATTTAGGAAAATTTATTTTTACATTAAATATCAA
Source organism: Pinus tabuliformis (assembly GCA_031772625.1). NCBI lineage: Eukaryota > Viridiplantae > Streptophyta > Pinopsida > Pinales > Pinaceae > Pinus > Pinus tabuliformis. The sequence goes on along the minus strand of CM062810.1, from coordinate 614,003,767 downwards.
ACAAGATATCAAATATAAAAAGTCAATCACTAAATAAAATGGAATTGCTATTTTAAAACAACTTAAGATATTTTTATAATTAAAATAAAAATAATTATAAAAATAAACTCCCGAAACTAAGTCAAGTTCCATATAAAATTTGAAAGTAAAGACTTGGTATCTATTTAAGAAAAGTTAGCGAATAAGAAAAGTATGATTTGAAGTATGATTGGTGAAACAAGAGGTGATTATAAACTAGATAAAAAGAACATAATAAGTAGAATTGTGTATGATTTGAAGTATGATTTGTGAAACAAGAGGTGATTATAAACTAGATAACAAGAACATAATAAGTAGAAGTTTTATCTTGTAGATGTTCAATTATAATTAGTGATTAATGCACAATGTAACTGTAGTCTTACCTCAAGGTTATGTCCAGTGCTAAAAAAACAACAATAAATAGGTTAGCATTAAAAAAAAAGAAAAATTATTAACAAGTAGGACATTGCCATTCAACTTTTTGTTATCATGAAAATAACTCTCATCTAACCAAAAAAAAACATTGAAAAAAAAAAGATGAAATTAAAATTTACTCTCGTCCTTTTCCATTAAAACATCAAAACTAATTTAGAGATTATAGAAAAGTACATATTAACAAACTACAATAATACTAAAACAACCAGCAACAAATGTTGAACTAAATATATAAAACAACATAAACTTTAATCCATCAACAATGCATAGAACTAGACCATATACTTCAAAAAAGTTATTTCTAAAATTAACAAAAATATATTTTTTTGTCTGTACTTAAAATTTGTATTTTCTGCTAACAAAGGGTTACACTTTAGTATTGATACGGCTTGCCACTAGACAACCTCAACCAAATACAAAAATTCAAATTTTTAAAGGAGTTTTAGTCCAAAATCTACATATCATCAATATATCTATAAGTCTAAAAATGGTAGCTGGGCCTCGAGGGCCTGTAATAAATTGATAGAGACAAAAGTTATGCATAAAGACTAACAAAGTAACATAGAAAGCCACCAGGAGGAGTGATCAGAGTCAGTGGCTTCTACCTGGATGGGCTCCTTCTTGTTGCCAGAAGAACAACCTAATCATGGAGGGAGGTTCACGCGTCTTCCAATGTGCCTAAGACTTCTGTCCATGGTTTCCATTGCATTTACATGTGATCCAAGGATAGAAACAAGTCTACTCTGGTTGCATTTCTATCAAGGAGAACCCGGCAAAGGAAGAATTTAAGGTGCCACTAGATATCCATAGTGTACAAATATTGGTTGTATCTGCCCCTAGTGTGACGAACATCAAGTACCCACATCAACACCTCATCTAGCACTTTGGAGTCAATGAGGGTGCATTGGTCATCTGCAAATTCTCATTTCACCTAAGTCAATACATCTTGAATGGGTTGCGGGGTCAGTTCCCAAAATCTAGCTTCTAAGCTTTTTGCTCTCAATTCCACACCCTTGGTAATAAACCACACCCCAACAAACCCATGCTTAGTGGCGCAACATATCTTATTCCTTGAATTGAGAATGGGAGACCACATAAAAAACAAAACTTATTGCCCTACGGTCAAACCTCCTCAAGAAACCTAAGGGAGGGAGCAAGGAATCTGATGGCTTAGACAAGGGGTTGAAACTTCCAACCTTGAAATCATTATTAGAGGAAGACAAAAATTGTTATTAGAGGATGACAGAGAGCTTTTTGATCCACACCTTGGGGAAAAAACTTGCGCGAGCCACACTATAGAGAACTACAAACCACAGAAAACGATCATGACGAGAGTTAAAAGAAAATGTTTAGAAGAATAGACAATAAACCTACAAAGAGTAGCACAAATGTATTCCACTATTGGCGCAATGAGTGGAATGAAGGAGGAATGGGCCTTCAAGCTCAATTCTTTCCTTCTACGACCTAGATGTGAAGCAGGAGGTGTCAACCACGAACAAGGAAGTCACTAGGAAACCGTAGAGGATGGCCAACGTTGCTAGCATGTGTATCCAAATCCAATATTAAAGACTACATAAATCCAGAATGGCTATAAGTCAGAGAGCCATAAAACCATAATCCTAGAATCTTTATACCCAATGGAAAGACAACAAATTCGAGAGGGAGCCTTTCCTTGATATTCAAACTGAGAGCTGAGAATTATCCAGGGACCACCAAATAAACAAGGCGTAATAAAGACCTAGAGTAGAGTGCCATATCTAATTTCTTTGGTTTACCCAGGAATGAATATCAAATTAATGGCGTAGAGAAAAATGGGCGAGTGCTCTGTGTGCCATTGCAGATAAAAAATTGAGCTAGAAGGTTGAGCGTTGCATCGAGCAGCAAATGGTGGAATGAAGGACAAACCCCCAGTGTGTGATACAACTCTCATGCCCATTATATGGACTTTACAAACTCCAATTGGAACATGCTGCTACATCCTTCAGTTTGTGTCTTGGCGGGAAAACGCCAAACCCGCCCCATCCTCCCTCACATTTGACACCTGATATGAGGGATAAAAATACATTATCTATATCTCTTTATATATATAAATTTAAAAATATGCTAGACAATTCTAAGTGATTAATTATAAAGTTTATTTTTCAACTTAAATTACAATGTAAATGTTCAATCAAAGCTTCAAATGAGGTGAAAGAGCACGGAAAAATATTTTAATGTAATAACAAGTCACTTTCTATATTAATAGACTCCCATGCTATTTATTTAGAAAATCAAATTCTAACATTCAAATTCAATATATCATTATATAATATAAAATATAAAGCAATCCCATACAAATATGTGATTATAGATAACTATTATGATTGATGTTCATATTGTTTTTTTTTTTTTACAGAAACGGTTATGAGACTTCATTAAATGTTTGGCAAAAAGCCATAATTCCGGTTACAAATAGTGAAGCTGGTTTCTAGGCGTCTCTCCAACAAGCGGGACATAGCGCATATGCTTATGTGTCGCCTCTTTTTACATTTTATCAAATGAACTCTTGTTGCTGATTTCCGAGCTTATGAATGCATACAAATTGTTTCAATAAAAAGCAGAAGAACATAGATATTTAGGGAATTGGGTCCCAAGAGATTTCATTGTCTCTGAGAATAGTTCTAGCAGCTAGCTGGACTGCCTTGTTTGCCTCTATGTCTACTTCTTTGTTGTTGTTTCTCAGGATATGAAAAAATTTCAAATTCAGGAGCTTTGTCATGTCTTTAATTCTTGTAATTGTCCTTGCAAGTCGTAGATCTGCTAGATTTGTGTTGGTCGCCACTGCTTTGATGATGACCTGGGAATCACCGAAAACAATTGCCTCCATGTGTCCCAACTCTTTGAGCAGTTTGATCCCTTGAAAAACGGCCATCGCTTCAGCTTGTATGCTTGAGGAGTGGCCCAGTCCCCACGCAAATCTGTGTATAGATGTTTCTTCTGGGTTTATAATGAGTCCTCCTGCGCCAGCCATTCCTGGGTTTCCCTTGGATGCCCCGTCAAAGAAGAGAGAAGGAAGTGTTTGTTTGGACATCCAAGATTGGAATTCTTCTTCATTTTTCCTGATTTGCCAATCTTTGAGGGATATAGATGTGGTTTTTGATTTTTGAAAATTGAGATTGAGGGCTGCTCCAAACTCAATATCCTGCTGGCTTAGGTTTGTGTCATCGCTTTTGTCTCTTAGCCACTCATTTAACTGACCTTTCACAGTATTTGCTACTAGTCTGAAGTCTTGTTCCTTGTTTCTGAAAATCCTTCTGTTCCTCTCCAACCAGATTTGCCAGCTGATGAGTTTAGGCAGAGCTGTCCATGTTGCCTTGACAATCTTGTTTTTTGGATTTGGGCCTGGGTACCTGGCCATCCACCCAGCAAACAGGTCTGGGACAGAGTGGGGGAAGGTGAACATAAAATTCGACGTTCCAAGAAGCTCATGCCAGATTAGACCTGTGAATTGGCACTCCAGTGTGAGATGTTGAGCAGATTCCGAACTTTCCTTGCATAGCATGCATCTTGATGGCTTGAGAATACCCCTTTTCTGTAACTTGTCGTCTGTTAGAATTTTTTGATGGCATAGCAGCCAACTGAAGTGATATATTTTGGGAATAGAAGGGAAATTCCAAATGCCAACCCAGGGGGCAGGATTAGGAGGCACGTGAGGCCACTCCATGCATTTGGCGTAGCCCTGAGCCACCGTATAGCCTACCTGTTTCGGACCCCAGCCTCTCGTATCTTTCCTTCTTGCGTGTGACAGAGCCAGCCCATGCAACATCGTTAAAAGCGCAGCAAATTCTGATTGTAACACAGGTGGGACTGTGATCTGTTTCCAGCCCGTCCAGCTGTCTCCACTCCAGTTCGAAATGTCCCAAAGCGTTTTGATATTTGCTGCGTCCATCCATCCCTTCAGCTCGATCCTGAGACCCGAGTCTGCCAGCGGAGGCCTGTTCATTATGCTATCCTCCCACAAACTGATGTTTTTGCCATTTCCCAGTATCCAATAGGCGTGGTTTCTTATTAGCGGGCCAATTTTATTACTTAGAATGCTAAAGGGGGTTCTGTTATGGTTTTTGGGCTGCTCCAGGCATCAGAGTCTCTGTCCTCTGAAATATTTTCTCCACAGAGATAAGTGAACCCATCCTGGTTTTGGAGCTATGATTTTCCAAATCAATTTGGCTCCCATGGCTAAGTTTTGGATACTGAGATTTTTGAAGTTCAATCCTCCCTCCTGAAGCGGTCTGGAGACAGTTTCCCAGTTGACAAGAGGAATTCTCTTCTCATTATGCTTGCCTCCTTTCCAGAAAAATTTTCTGATTAGTTCCTCCATCCTCTTAATGATTCCCACAGGAGCCAAAAGAACAGAGAATTGGAATAACGGCAGGCTGCTAAGCACGGATTTGATGAGCACTGATTTTCCGGCAATGTTGAGCCAGGAGGATCCCCAGGCCTGCATTTTTGCTTTGAATTTTTCTATCTGGGGATGCCAATCCTTGCTCAAGGCCCTCTTATGAAAGATGGGCAGCCCAAGGTATTTAAAGGAGGTCCAAGATGAAGATGCTGCAAAGCCTAGACATCTGGCTATAGAGCTTGCGGAAGGAGCAGAGATATTCCAGCAGTATATGTGACATTTGCCCTTGTTTAATTCACTACCCGAAACTTTACAATAATCATCCAACACTTCTTTAAATTTGATTGCAGAAAGATGAGTTGCAGCCCCCAGCAACAAGGTATCATCTGCGAAGAGGGTGTGGTTGATGCTCTTAACCCCTCTTGCTATGCACAGGCCAGCTATATCTTGGTCTTGTTGCTTCTTATCTAAATAAAAGATGAGGACAGAGGCCTACAACACAAAGAGGAGGGGTGAGAGGGGGCACCCCTGCCTCAGCCCTCTAGAAGCTTTGAAGAAATCAGCAGCCCTACCATTCACTAAAGGTGCAATCTAGGGTTCTGAAATACAAGCTCTGATCCACTTGATAATATTTTGACCAAAACCCAGCTTGTGCAAAACATCAAACAAAAAGCTATGTCTTACACGATCAAATGCATTAGCTAGATCTAGTTTAATGACCATACCTTTTTCTTTTCGACAAAGGCTGGAATGGATCACCTCTTGTACCATGGTGAAATTATCTACTAGCTGTCTGCCATGTATAAATCCACCTTGATTCTCCGGGATGATTTTGGGGAGAATTTTCCTCAACCTGTTTGCTATTATCTTGGTTATCACTTATATCCAATGTTACATAAGGATATTGGGCGAAATCTATTAAATGAGTTTGCAACTTTTTCTTTAGGGATGAGGGTGAGAAAAGCTGAGTTTGTGTAGCCTCCAATTTTTTGACACTCTTGGGACTTCTGAATTATTTTAAAGAACTCCTTCTCAACAATCTACCAATAGGTCTAAAGAAATCTGGGTGTGAAACCATCCGGTCCCGGGGCTTTGTCGGGATCCATTGCAAAGAGGGCTTCCCTAACTTCATTTTTGCTGATTTTGCCTTCAAGGGCCTGATTCATTTTAGAAGTGATGAGGTTGGGAACAACATCTAACAGATTGTCATTTTGGCTAGCCTCCATGTCTTCACTATACATCTTCTCAAAATGATCTGAAGCTGCCTTTTTGATGCTGGCAAAATCCTTTAGGGTGCAGTTATCTTTTTTGATTTCAGAGATAGAATTACGGCATTTCCTGGCTTGAGCTTGTTTGTGGAAAAAAGAGGAGTTTCTATCGCTTGCTTTGAGCCATAAACTCCTGGACTTGAGCCTCCAGAATTCTTCTTATGCCAGACAGGCCTTATGGAATTTATGCTATAACTGAGACTCCTTGTCCAGCTCTTCTTTGGTGATTTCAACAGCTTCAAGATGGAGGTGTTACTTCTCTAGAGTGCTTTGGGTTTTTTTTCTTTCAACGGCAGGATTGGACAAGGTCTTAACCCAACCTTTCAGCATAGCTTTTACTCTTCGAAGTTTTTCCTCCCAAACAAAAAAAGGGGAACCCTTGACTAGATCTTTCCAGCAATCTCTGACCTTTTGCATGAAGTCTGTCTCTTTAGTCCATAGAGAACTGAATCTGAAAGGGATAGGCCCCAGGTCCTTGGAAGTCACTAGCTCTAGGCTAATGGGCTTGTGATCTGATACACTGCTATGAAGAATATGCATTCTAGCCTCTAACCCAAGAAGCAGGAAGGAACTTTGAACAAAAAATCTATCAAGTCTTGCCGCTATGTGACCCGGCCCAACTCTCTTATTTGACCATGTGAACGTACCAGAAACCAGCTTGATATCTAGCAGGTCCCAGTCTTGCATGAGATCTTCCGCCCATTCTTTTGCCAGATCTCTAACGATGCTACCTCCTCTTTTTTCTGATGAGAGGAGGGTGAGGTTTAAATCTCCGGCTATGATTATATTTTCCAGGTTCTCTAGATCTGCCAAGCTTTTTATGGAGTCCCAACAATTTTTTTTCTCACCTGCATTGTTAGGAGCATACACATTGAATAGACAAATAATCTCCTTAGATTCTAAATGCTGCATTTTTAAAAAAATCCAATGGGTATTCAGGGACTCAGAGATTAATGAGAACTTATTAGTGTTCCAGAGCGACCCAAGCCCTCCCGATGCTCCACGGGCAGAAATTGCATGCGCTCCACTTTTATTCCAAAATTTTTTGCTCGCTTGGAGGAAAGCTGTGTCCTCCAATTTAGTCTCCTGGATGAGGAGGATATCTGGGGCTTCCAATCTTATTAGACTCTTCATTGCTTCTTCCTTAACTGTGGTGCCCATTCCCCTACAATTCCAGGAGACTATCTTCATCATTTATTTTTGTTGTGGTGAGCTCCCTTGGAGCCCTGAGATTGAATCCTCATCATCTTCGGGGTTTTTGCCAGTAGCTTCTCTAACGTTGGCTGGCTGCCCTGGAGCTTGTCCTTATAAGTTTCTTGTTCTCTTTTTTCCTTTGCAGACTTTCGTCCTCTTGTGGATCTTCTGGGAGAAGATTGTGATTCACCTATTTCCCCTTCTTCCTCTGATTCCTCGGACTCTTGGGTTTCCTCCTCCTCTTCTGATATCTTCCCTTTGGATCTCTCTGTTGCACTTTTGGTGGAGGGGGAGGCTTTAGATGTAGAGACCTCCTTTGGGATTTCTGTCTCCTGAGTGGTCATGATTTCAAATCCAAGGATCTCGAATTTATTCCCTTGGCTTTCCATGGATGGTTTCTGAGTAGGACCCGAGTGAGGAGTTTTGGCATTTCCATTTGCATTCTTCTTGTGAGAGGTTTTCGAGCACTTTGCCTGGTTCTATCCATCTTCCTTCCCTTTTTCTTCCACCCCTTTGGATGGGCAGTCTCTGGCGAAGTGTCCATAGACGTGGCACTTCCGGCATTTGAACGGCAGCTGCTCATAATCTAGTTTCTGTACATGAGTCCAGGGACCTACAACTATTTTTGTGGCTTATGGTAGTCAGACCTCTAGATCTACCTCCAGACAGATTCTGGCACAGTCATACTAATCTTTGTTGTTAGCCTTGTCTATAAATTTGCCAAGGGTATTTCCTATGTGCTTCAGAGAGTCCCAGTTCCAGCAGTGAACTGGAAGGTTGGGGAGTCTCACCCACACCGGGACCGTTGTAGGCACATCCACCGCCGGATCGAAGTCTGGCGTCCATTTATTCAAATACAGACCTTGAGGACCCAGAAAGTAAGGGCCATTCCGAAAAATGAGATCTTTGTCCTCTTTTGCTGAAAACTCAAGTAAAAAATAGCCTCTCCCGAGGAAGTAAGAGGTTACCTTGTCTTTTATCAAAGGTGCCCAGTTCTTGGCAACCCAGTTCTCTGTTGATTTCGGGGAAGGCAAAAGTCCTGTAAACTGACCAACCAGAGCATGATCTACCAGAGACAAGGCTACTTGGATCGGTCCTTCTGGCGGAAGGGCGATCTCCGGGATGTTTTCTAGTTTTTTCACAAACTTTGCAGCTTCCATGCATTTCTTCTTGGGCAAAGAGGCCAGCAAGGTTTTGAAGGCCTCAACAACAGAAGGCGGAGGAGGAGAGGGAGGCCCCTGTGGGGGAGTCAACGCCTCCATGATGAGCCAGCAGACCTAGCCAGGCTGGCCGCAGCCTGCAACAAAGCTCTCAACGGACACGAGTGCAAGTTGCAGAGCGCACAGAATGCGGATCTTGCAGGTTGCAGAGCGAAAACACCAAGACCCAGATTTTTTATTGATGTTCATATTGTTATTCAATGATACCGATCTATTTTTATAGTAATAAATTATGTTTTATTTATGAAACAAGGAGTGTTGCGAGGTAACAAGTCCCTACCTTGAGAGGACAAGTAGTTGACCCACAACCATTGTTAAAGCATAAAACGAAATACCAAGACATTAATGTTGCAAAATGAGGCATTTGGGAGGCGCTTATGTTGATGTATCAAGGGTTGGTTTCTAGTACATCAGAATCTGTTGAATTCACGCTAACTACAGGTCGATCATGATCAAAGGAGCTTTTTGATCATAGTCTTTTGTATGAAAGAAATTGTTCCAATGCACAAATTTGGTCAAGAAGTATACTTTGGCATACAATCCATTCCTACTAGTGTTGTTCCAAGGTTCGTGTTCCTACTTCTGAAGTATCTAGTGGGATTATGATATATGTTAGTGGTAAGAAGCCACTCATTGGGATTCCCTCAACGCGATAGGGGGTTGGATTCATGTTGTGTTGTGTGAAATTATTCAAGTACTGATGCCACCACTGATGGCAAGTATCAATATCAATTCTTTGTGGGTGAGACTACTGATGCTTCTACTCTTCTATTAACAAAATATATTGGGGATATCAAAATTAAATGGGTAAGGCTCACTCTGAAATTTACTTATATGCTACTGAAATTACTGCCCTTTCTATTACTGGTGGTTATGGGGAAACTAAAACTCCTGCCACCTTGAATCTTGTTACCCGTGAAGCTTTGAAGCCTTTGCCTCATTCAACAACAACGCTTATTTTGGAAGGTTATGTTTATGTTAACAATCTTGCAAGTATTACAAGAGCATAGGCAGAGTCATACAAGATATGAGACATATACATAAGAAGTAAGGTATAAATCTATATGAGAAATAGCCCACGGGTCATGCACTCCCTTGCCATTCCAATTGACTTCTAAAAAATATCATTGCGAACACGATTAGAATAACTTTTTTTAGTGCAATCGGACGGTGGCGGGGCGGCGGAACATGGATGGGATTTGTATTCCACCGATTGCACTAGAGATTCTTCATGGATTTCAAGCCATTCAATTATTGAATTATTCCTTGTGTAATCACTTCCCTTTGATTCCCTATGTTATAGGTCACCAGCGAATATATTACTGCTAATTGGAATGTGGTCTCTATATATTAGTAATATCTATATATAGTAATAGTAGTCAACCCAATGGGATTTAGACTAGTATGATAGATTAGATAAACCACAACTGAGTAAAATACAACGCGGTTCCTGAACTTAAATATAAGTGGTATACGAGAGTAGAAACAGAGAGGAAGGTTGGCATCTTGGATCAGAAGAAACCTCAAAAAGTTCCTCTCTAGCTAGACACTTCGACACACCAGAATCGCTGACCACAACTCCAGTATTTGAGGTAAAAATTAATTACTTATCAAACTCTTCTTAAGCACATACACCTTGGACTAATTATAGGGTCATACACTAGGTATAGGTTCTAAATGTTGTTTTCTATTTTGATTTTGGCAGAAAACAAGTAAGAAAGAAGTGGTCCTCTTGTGTCAATTTGGACGGTCATATGAGTGGTGCTTATTTTCCTGTCATAAGTAGGGTTGTTGGTTATCATTGCAGAATTTGAATAGTTGATGGTTTTCTTGAAATTTGAAGAGAGAGATGCATTGGTGTTCTTGTGGGCTAGGAATGGTTGCATAATCCCAAGTCAAACCCGCCATGAGTGCCTCTTTGGTGTCAAAGTGTCTCTGGTTGGTGGCTATATTAGAATAAACTAGGAAATCTCCACTTATACCTTATAAACCTTTAATAGTTGTTTTCTGGCGTGTGTTATGTAAATATATAAATGTACTATTATAGGCGTGTAGAAATCTAAGTGAATGCTAGAAACAAGCCAATGAGGAGGCTTGACAAGTGAATTTTGAGTGGAAATCATAGCATTTTATCTCTAGAAATAAAAACATAAGCACCATCGGTATTCACAAACATGGAGACCTATGAGAATGAGTGAGGTAGGCCAAGTGGGGTAGGCCAGCATCATCAGAATCCTAATCAGTAAAGAAAATAAAATCAATTAATCAAAGCCTGTACCATATATTTCCATGTAAGTTGTTCATCTACTGGTGTTTCTTTCCCTTGGTAGGTGTAGATGTTCTCAAAGTCGTCCCATACTGTCGTTGGATGTTGTGCGTTGATTATCGTCGATACTGTGCGATGTTGTGCATTCCATACTGTGTCCCGTGAAGGCTATGGCTCGTTTGTCTGTGGGGTAGAGTGTTTTTATGTTGGGAGTCAACTCTTAACTACCAGAGGATTCAATATGGAACAACTAGTTGTGTTTATCTCAACTAGGGGAGTTTGCAGGTGCATACTAAATGTGGGTATGGTAAGTAGTAATGAAAGAAGGGTATGGGGGATTGACTGAAATGGGTATTAATTGGGTTTAGAATGGGAGATTTGCATATTGAATGGCCTAGGGCTGATGAATGTGGGACCAGGGAATGCGGGTGGATTGTGTATGTGGACGGTATAGAACGAGGTACTAGTATACTAGACTTTTGCTTTATAACTTAAATAGGTGGCTTTAGTTTGTGCAACAACGAAATCATTTAATCCCTGTGAACTAATAGTAGCATTAGTTTGCGGTTGCCAAATATGAATTACGCATACAAGCTATTATCCATGTTTATAGCCTCCCTGCCTTAGGAAGAGACCAAATAAGATGACAGATAACTCTATTGGTCTTCAGAAATCAATACAAAATTTTTATAGACTCCAATACACTCGACAGATAAAAACTTTAGATTAATTGTGATAAAGACTAATACTATGAAACCATTTCAAATTACTATAATCCCATGCGAATAAAAACTTTAGGTTAGTTGTGATAAAAACTAATACTAGAAAACCATTTCAAATTACTATAATCCCATGCCTAACTATATACACTAAAAATGATCACTACGTATAATCTCTTTTCAGATTAATAGAATATATTTTATTTATGAAAAAATTATCACTGCATAAAGTATGTAGGTTTACATATGCATGTAGGTTTACAGTGATAGTGAGTCGACATGTCATATAAAGTGCGTATTATATGACAACCAATCTTGTTGGGTCATGCCAAATGTAAGATCAATGGAAGATGACAGCTAACCTACTATTGAAAAACATATAAAAGTAACAATCATATCCAATTACAATCCATATATCTAGTGGAAGGACATCTTGTCATACATTGTTTTAACATATTTTCCGTTAAAAATTTTAATGTACCTAAAGTTCGTCATTTTCAAACCATTTTTAAATTTGTCCTTTTCAAACCATTTTTTAATTGAGATTTTCTAAGTTGACATCTCTTTCGAAAAATTAACGTCAAATAATATAAAATATGCACTAACGAGCCAAATACATTACTAGAAAATATATGCCAAAAGGGTCTTAAAAATAGATATTAAAATACGTTTGTTTTTATTCGTTGAGATTGACAATACACCCTATAATGCAGAATAAATGTAATACCGTGTACTCGGTTATATTTATTAATTTCAAGGGAGCGTGACATTAATTAGGTCGATAGGCTTTTCCTATGCATCAACTTTCCGTCAACATTTTTACTTTGATCCGTTAGATCAGATGAAACACTTTCGACCGTTGATCTGAACCAGAAAACAAAACAATGGAAAATCAAGAAAGCACGGAAAGTCAAGAAAGCACAAAAGCTCAAAAAAAATTCTATGCAAAAAAAATTAAGAAAGCACGAAAAAGATCATAAAAATCAAAGATCGAAAGAAAAAAGCTCAGAAAAGCAAAGATTTTTGAGGATTTTTAATTTTTAAATGCAATGTATTATTAATTTATTTTTATAATTTAATTGAAATATAAATTTTAAATTTTAAATTTAAAAATTAGTTTAGATTTATTTTTAGTTGTAAGTTTATTATGTGTTAAGAGGGATTTTTTTTGACACTTTGATTTTTTAAGAGTGAAAAGAGATTTGATTTTTTTGGCATTTGGTAGATGTAGAGTTAAAATGAATTTAGATTAGTTTAAATATTAACCTTTAAATAACTCACATTAGAGAAAAATACCATGGGAAAAAACCATAGATTAAAAATATGATAAGGAAAAACCATGGGTTGGAAAATTTTATATTTTATATTTTAATTTTAATTTGACTAAGTCAAAATGTTAAACATTGTAACATCTCTCTAAAATAATTAAATTCAATTTAATTCCATGCTAGCTCCCATCATTTTCCTGCTCAAAAGATAGGTGTTCTCAACACCTTAGCTACTTCGGCGGGCGTTGCAAGTTTATGACGAAAATCATCTTGAAGATGAGAAAACTTACCTCCTGGAAGTTTTTAATAAGAATGGTTATAGTAGGTCTCAAGGTCTTAAGGCTTTTCAAAATGCTGAAAAGGGTCCTAAGAGTAAGATTGACCCCAACGATTGGTCTTCCGGTGTTCATCTTCCCTTTATTCAAGGGACCATGGATAAAATTGCTAGGATCTTGAGGAAGCATGAGATTCATTCTTCTTTTAGACCTCTTAACACTATATGAAGTTCTCTTCATTTTGTTAAGGACCCGATTAACCCCAAGGATTAGAAGGGTGTTTATATCATTCCCTGTTCTTGTCGAGCTCCTTATATTGGTGAGACCGGTCAATCCATTAACCAAAGGATTTGTGAACATGCTGCCGACATCAGGCATGGAAGGTCTCGCTCCTCCGCTTTGGTAGAGCATGCAGAAAAAACCAATCATCACATCTCCATTGAAGAGGCTAAAGTCATTGCGAGGATTGACCATTTTCATTATCGTAAATTTAGAGAGGCCTTAGAAATTGAAAAAAAAAGCCTGGTTAATTTAAATAGAGATGATGGCTGGAGTATCAACAGATGCTGCTAGATTCCTGCGCTTTCTTCCTAAAAAATTATTTTTATTTATTTATAGATTAATTAATTAATTTTTTTTGTTAATCCCCATATTGCTTAGTTTATGACTCTCTTAAATTATTTTTGGTAATATGAATAGGATTAAACCTTAATATTAATATAATATTATATATAATAATATTCATTAATAAGATTATATAGGGTTATGAATCCTTTCTCACTTGAGGGGGGATGTGAAAAAGAGAGCGATGAGGGCTCTGTCGGCAGGAGGACTCGAACCAGGGCAGCCTAGGCCATCGGCCTAGGGTGCTGCAGACTAGACCTCATTTTGGACGACGAAGACTAGGAGGTACGGGGTGGGTCAACAGGTTTTCTGTGGAGATGGTCCATACAATGGCCATGTAGGCTGTGGGTTGGATCCAGGGTGCTCAATCTGCAAGGATCCCAAGGAATATGTTTACTGGGACAAATTTCATCCAACTGAGAGGGTACAGTGGATGATTGCAGAGGAGGTTTTGGGCGGGGATTCTTCCTTCGTTTCTCTCATGAATCTCAAAGGCTTGATCCAGTACACAAACCCAACCCCTTCCCCCTTTGATCCTTTGTTTACGTAATAGATTATACCCTAAATTATTCATTAATCGAGCATGTCCAAAGGTATGAATCAACAATCCAACTGTATATATTTGTGATGCTCACTAGTGCAAATTTTCATTTTTTCACAAATGCGTAATAGCGAATAGATTTACCTTAAATTATTCAACGTCCAAAGATATCAATCAACAATCCAGCTGTATAGGTATATGTGTGACGTTTACTGGTGCAAATTTTAATTTTTCACAAAAGCAGAATCGTTGTCAGGGTTTACCAGGAAGAGTTGTGGCAGTGTAGGAAACCAGGCTGATTGAACCAATATCTCTTCTAAAAAAATTCAACAATTCCAATTTAATAATCCTATCGGCCTCTATTTGTACCTTTTGGGACAATTGCTAGTTTAAATACCCTATAGAACAATATCATTATCTTGATATATCACCTTGGATGGGTTAGAGGAGGCAACGATGTCAACGTCAATCTTATCGTAGTGCTCATCAAATATAGTTTAAAAATTTATAAAATTGTTAAGATTTTTGTTGAAATTATAAAAACAGATTGAGAAATGTGAAGATCGTCCAATTTAAGATTATTTTAAAATTCCAATCCATTAGAGTCATCCCATAATTTGCGCAAATCCAGTAGCAAAGACCATAATCACGCCAATCAAGATCTTGCATTCCCTCGGGTGAAATCATCCCAAAGTAACTTCTAGAATCATTAAGAAAATATATTGCATGTAGGATTTTGCAATCATCAACAAATTCATGAGCCTTTGGTAATTTGAAGAAGCTCTGATTTAGTGGACTACAAAATATTAGTAACGTAAAGGCAATGTGGATGTGAAACTTGGTTTCAAAAGTTTCTTCAAAGTCATTTTCAAACCAAATAAATACTTTTTATAATTATATATATATATGTATATGGTTTTATATAAATCTATTTTTCAAAATTAATTTGATTTATTTATTTATTAGGTATAATTTTTCAATAAAATTATATATATATATATAAAAACATAAAAAATAGAAAAATAATTGCAATATGATTTATCAACAAGATTTTTTAGATGAACAATATGAATCACAAAAGTTTACATTCTCAAATAAAAAATTAATTAAAAATTTTATTTTCTATGTTTACTTATTAAAATAATGCTTTTTATTTGTTTCCCAATTAAATATATATATATATATATATATATATATATATTTTAAATTTTCCTCATTGATTTCTCATATATATATATATATATATGTATTAGAGGAAAGAAATTAGCCCCCCTCTCTTTAGGGCTAAAGTGAGGTTGTTGGTAATAGGCCAACCCACAAGTATACTCACATAAGAGTTCACAAGGCACGAAGCTAATAAAACAATATTCATTGCACAGAGAGACACATTCTACAACCCCATATGAGGGCAATGTGTGATTTTGTCTGTGCTCAATGTGGAGTTCACATGTGGCCCTTTTAAAAAAAATATTATAAATAAATAAATAAAATGTCATTTATAATAAAAACATAAATGATTATATAGTTGGTTAGTTTCAATTAACATTAGAATCTAGTACTAAAGAGATGAGGTAAACATGTTTCACTTTGACTCTTAAAGTTATAAATAACTTATCAATTTTACAAAGATAAAGTAAATATTTTCTAGAGAAATAGGGTGAGTGTGTGTGTATATATAAGTTAATGTCGATCCTAGTAAAACGTTTTAATGCTTGAAGAAATAAATAAAAGTAAAATAATTTAATAAAAATATGTAATTCATTCAATTTTTAATATAAATATTAATAATAATAAAATATTCAAAAATGTGTGTATATATATAAACCTATAAATCTATAAATCTTTTTTCATGTTTTGCATTCTAAAAAGAGGTTTGCACATCAAGATGTTTTGCATTCTAAAAAGAGATTTGCACATCAAGAGATTTGATGTAGATATGTGGTTAAGATGGACCATGGACCTGTACTGGTAGGCATGAAATCATTACGACATGTTCATCATGTCACTAGTGGGGATTTGAACCTAGGTGGGGAAAATAACAACCATTCTACTCAACCACTTGAGATAACCCCAATTAAGACACACACACAGAGACAATTTAACATAATTTATTAGTTTTTTTTGTCAATCAAAGAGCTTTCATTAATTCATCAAAAAGGTACATCTTATGTTGCGGAAATCTTTGCTCTTCTAGCTTCACTCCAACTGGATTTGTTAGCCAAAAGAACAGTGCTAAAGCTGCAAAGATATTTCCATTTTTTACATGAACTCCATAAGCAAAAAATCCATATCACCTAAAACATGAGCAAAACCAAGAAACAAACAGCGAATAACATTCACAGGGGAGGGTTTGGTGCACGAAAAACACCTCGGGCCACAGGATGGCCACATTATTCATGGATATGGAAGTCTATGTGAGAAATCCGCACCTCGATCTCATCAAGCTACTCACTAATTCAGTGCTGGCTTTGACGATTAAAAGAAAGGCGTTCTAGAATTTCCCCTTGAGTGAATTAAACATCATTAATATATGTAATGGTTTCATTTTGATCATCATACCTTTGTTGGCGAATGACGTTGAGACCGTCCAAAAATATCACACAGCTGGTCTACAATGGAGGCAAGCATAGACAGTTGCTCTACCCATCCCAGGGACTAAACATAAACATGGGCATCCTTTCCCTCCATCCACTCACCCTCCCACTTCATCATTCCTCGCTCCCTGGGTTGGCACCGAGGAACAACACCATGCCTGGCCTGCCCCCTCTGGCAGTTCATAAGTCTCCCATTGTCCCAAAACCAAGTGAATAGAGAGAAAGGAGCTCCCCACCTGCACCCACTCTTATGATTGTTCCAGCCAACACACATAATGGCCACTTGGCACACCCAACACACATAGTGGCCACAACCAATTCGGTCCCACCTACTATGATTTAAACTAGCACAAACATCCAAAAGTAAAATAGTTGTTGACGGTGCTAGAAATCTGTCAACCAAGGGGGTCTCCCCAATGTGAAGTCCCAATTCATACCTCACACGGTTTGGAGTAGGAGCCCCAACTGGAAATACGACCAGTTTCTATTTGTCCTTATGGATTTTCCTTGGTTGCCATTATTAACATGAGAGGTTATACAAACATTCTTTGAAACAAGAAAGTAAGTTGACACTATGAGGCAAAGAATTACAATGCATATAAGGTACTTTCATGACACAGAGAAAGAAAGTGAGCCTCTAGAAGAAAAGTAAGAGTATCATCCTAAAAGACACACACAAGAGTATAAGAGGATCACAAGTTAGTCGGCAAAGTAGTTCACAAGCCAACCATGATCATGAAACCAAATACAACACACCTTCAACAAGATAAGTACCAAATCCACTGAAATAGTTCAATTTCCTTAGTACATGTTGTTGCTCCTAGAGACAACCACCAAGTTGAGGAAAAGGTTTAGTGCCTAGGACATCTTAAAGTATTTCAAGGATAGATTTGTTCTGCTGAATAAATTGAGATAAAATTTCTGAATCTAGTTTAATTACGCTTCTCAAAGGAAAAATTCAATTTAACATGGGTAGTATGTTGTTCCAAATAATTGATGCTTAGATCTGGTAGCCTAGACACAAAAAGAGCAGTTTCATCGGTCGTTGCAGTATAGGTGAAAGAAGAAATGCAAGAAAGAAACCCAGTGCAAAAGGATAGTGATAGAATCTTGTGCACTAAATCCTAGTAGAATTATAAAGAGACAAAGGGGATGAGATTAGAAACTATGGAGCACATTTTAAGTTCTTTGATCTCACACATTACATGTACCATTTTCCATAGCATAACATAGGTAAATATGACATACAATATTGAGTTCTAGCAACTACACTTACATAATTTCTAAGAGGAAAGAAACACATATGAAAATGATAAAAAAGACAAAATCACATACTCCACATATCAATTCTTGGAATCAACAAAACATCTTAATTAATCTTCAGGAACAACATACATCTTATAAGCTTCAAAACTTGATAAAATTGTAGAAAATTACAACCTCTGGAATAGAAAATTGAACCCTTACTATTGAGATATTCATCCCTTTTATAGGGAGAGACAAGGCAAGAACAATTACAAAAATATATGGAATACTACAATTATTTGAACTACATAGCTGTCTGAGCATGTGACTAGCCTAGTTGTCCTAATTATTGCATACCAGACTTGTTTCTTTTCTTGAAAATGAAATATTAATAAAATGATAGAAATGGCACAAGTATGTCATGATTTCCATAACAAAATATCTTCATTGCCAACTCCTTTGATCTCTTGAGGTGGGCCCATGCTCCATTATCTGGGTTCATGGAAAGTTGATGATATGGTCACATTTTTTCTCTTGTATTCCTTCCCCAGTTTCCTGTCATTTACCTATCATTTTCTCCCTCTAATTTCTTAAATTGGCCCTTTTGGAGCTGTCCCCTCTTGTATGTCACTTCATTTCACCCATCAGGATCAAAATCCATGTTAAAGTCACAACAGAGAGGCTTTAGCACAGTGGAGGAATTACACAGGAAACGGTCGCAAAATAGTCCTACAGGATCTTTAAACTCCATACAGTGCTGCGAACTGAGGTCCCCATACTTATCTAGAAATGCGATTAAAATCCCTTACAAGGTTCTAACCTATCAAGGTGGCCTATGTAACACCCTCCTCCCACATCTACCCAAGTAGCTTGCCAACGAGGGTAAACATGAGATGAGAGGCCACTATGATTGGATTCGACCTCCTAGGTGTCCTTAAGGAAGTGGAATCAACGAAAACATCACACACAGTCATCCAACATCAACTTCAGAATCCTCGAGAAACATGGAAGCCACTCAGACAACCTATCCCTAGGTCCCACTAATGTTATAGATCTCTTAGGCCTTAGTCACTCTCGTGCTATAGGCAAGGGAGCAACCAAAAACCCAAGGCTGCTCTCATAGGCTTGCCTGCCAACAACCAGATACCAAAATTTCTAGTTTTGTGCCAGCGACCCTTGGATTTAAGTCACTTTTTTAGGCCCAGAGCCCAGGTCACTGCCCAGAATGGAGTGATAGCTTAAAATCAGTAAAAGTATAGGGAAACAATGATGCAAAAGAAATAAGTTGAACAAGACTTTAATCAGACCTCTACTAGCCATGAAAGGCATGTCATAAAACATATCCTTAACATCTAACCTATAGGTGTAAACAACATAATTAAGTGTAGGGATCTCATATTTATCTAAGAATCGCTATGAACCATTGTTCCCTCATGTCATTTGTTGCATTATCATCTATTATGTCATAGACACATTATCCATTCATATACAAGTAAAAACATGCTGAGAGCCATACATAGTTTCTGTCATAAAACATACATATAACCAACATAACAGGAACAAAAATATCATAAACTTATCAACCATAAAATCCACATATACACCAGTACATTCACACATGAAAATCAAGGAAATAAATTTCTCATTGATGAAATCAATAAACCAATTGGAGATGGGACTACCACGTTCCACTCAACCATAGATTGGCTGAGCCAAGTCTCTCTTCAGCCAATCTCCCCCGTGCCATATTCCAAGCATGAATTTGGGACTCATAGAACACACCAAAAACACCAATAAGCATGGATGCCACCGGAGTTCTCCACCTACACCATGAGGAATTTGAGTGCCTCCTGTCTCAATCTTTACCACAATCCATAGGCCAATCCAGGGATCACTGGGCCCTACATCGAGACATACTCTCCAGGCTTTACTGTACATCCCATCCAAGGACGACTAGGCCCAACAGAGAGAAGATCCACCTCTTCGCTTTACCGTATATCCCACCATTCATCGCCAAGGATTCTTAGGCCCACCAAGGAACACAATCTGACTTTATTGCAACCCACAGTCTAGTTCAGGAGTTACTAGGCCAGTGGCTTTACTATGATCCACAACTCGGTTCACAAACAACTAGGCCATGTGTTTTTCAATTCGAAGATCCACCCCACTCAGCTTTGAATCCAATCCGGCCATCCCACATTAACCAAATGTGAGAACCCATCTCATCAAAGCTATCAGGAAATGGCAAGGCTAGGTTGAAGAACACTGTCACACCTGGAAAAACCCATGCCATGAAATAAAAGAACCACATACAATCCCATTCATGCAAAATATAGAAAGGAAAATACAAATGCAAGTCAATACCTGCAATGAAGCCTGTTGTAGCTACTTGATCTTACCTTTCCCTACTTGATGTTTGCTTTCGCTTACCTTATTTTCCTTTCTTGCTCCAATGCCAAAGTGCTCCAAGAAACTTTAAGTGTCCAAGAGTGAGAAAGAGAGAGTGAATAATGAGGGAGCTCCCAAAACTCAACTGACAAAAGGTTACCAACTTATTCTCAGAATCCTTTTTATGAATGAGGCCTCTATTTTCTTCATTTTCCATTATATTCCTTCAATTTCCTCCTCACGTGCAACCTGTGACCTTTCAGTTCCTTTTTCTCGTAATTTCCATTATTTTCATAAATAATTGTGCCAAAAATGCCATTTTTCCTTTCCAAAGCCTTAGCCATTTCTTTTTGAAATTTCCTTAGTCATAAACAACCAAATGAACACCCCCTAGTATGGCTTGCCCAACATTCATCTTAGAATAAGTGTCCCATCAACCATGGTTATCGTTTTTAACTTTTATTACATGGAAATTTTCACCAAGGATATTACAAAACCCTCCCTGTTGGGGGACACCGTCCTCGGTTTTCGATCACACATACACCTCAGCAACCTATTGAAAGAAGACATACTGCTCATGGAGCTTTATAACATAACTCGATGCAGTATTTATAATGAAAGATCTACTCAAAACAAAACATCATGATAACACATAGCATATTAGAGCTTTATAACATAGCTCATTATGATATTTACAATGATCATCATGTTGAGTGCCAACCCACATGACATCATAACCTCATGACAACAAAACCACATGATAACATAGTAACATGACAACATAATAATAATGACATGATATCCATACCGCATAGTGGAGCTTTATAACTTAGCTCATGGCAGTGTTTACATCCACATACATATAGCAACATCACCAAAAATATATACCAAAAACATATACCAAATCATATATATCAAAACATATACCAAACACCATATCTAAGCATATACCAAAACACCATATCAAAGCATATACCAAAACACCATATCAAAGCATATACCAAATCACCATATCGAAGTTTCTTTGCCTCAGTCAGTAAACAAGGAAGGATACATAGCTCGCATTTGATCTGCCATCTCCCACATAGCTTCATTAGGACCAAAGTGCTTCCATTGCAAATTAACTTGCTCGATTGCTCAGTTCCAGAACATGAGCACCTTTTTATGCAATATACATTGAGGCTCTAGCTAGAATTATCCATCTGATTCCACCTGCAAAACAGACCATTCAATCACATGATCAATATCCTTAACATACTTCTTAAGCAAAGATACATAGAAAACATCATGGACTTTCACTATCTGAGACAGTGCAAGTCAATAGGCTACTGGGCCAATCCTCTTAATGATACTGAAGGGTCCACAAAATTGTGGTGTCAGCTTGGCACATGATCCAATCCACAAGGAGATCTTCTTCGGTTTGATGTGCAAGTACACTTGTTCCCCAACCTGGAACTCCTTGAACAACTTGTTCCAATCTGCATAACTCTTCTTCCTGTCCTGTGCTGCCTTTAGATTATTCTTGATCACTTGCATTTCCTATTCCACGTATGCTGACATATCTGGTCCAATCAATACCCGGCTAACTGGATCACTCCAACTAATGAGAGTGTTATAAATATATCCATACAATGCCTCAAAAGGACTCATCCTCAATGAATCCTGATAATCATTGTTGTATGCGAACTCTACCAAAGGGAGATACTCTCCCCACTTCTGCCGCTGATGCATCACATATATCCTCAACATGTCCTCCAATATCCGGTTCACCCTCTTTGTCTATCCATATGTATGTGGATGATAAGATGTAATGAAGGACAACTCTATGCCCAAACCTGCAAATAACATATTCCAGAACTTGGAAGTGAACTTTGCAGCCCTATATGCCACAATTTTCTTTGGAACACCATGAAATCTAACCACATCTCTGATGAATACTTGTGCCACACCACTAGCTGATAATGTAGACTTGACTAGGATGAAGTGTGCAACCTTTGTTAACCTATCCACGATAACCATGATGGAATCATGTTGTCTCACTATCTTCAAAAACCCTGTGATGAAATCCATGGAAATCACTTCCCATTTCCATTTTGGAATCACAATTGGCTGTAGCAGTCCACCTGGATATTTACACTCTTCTTTCACTCGCTAAAAGTCAAAACACCTCACCACAAACTCTGTTGCATCACTCTTCAAATTCGGCCAATACTAGAATTTCTTCACTACTGTCAATGTCTTCTAATAACCTGGGTGACCTAAATAAGGTTTCATGTGAAACTCCCTCAAGATCACCTTCTTGAGTTCACTATTATTTGATACATATATCCTGTCTCAAAACTTTCCTAATACATTCATTGTAAGGAAATAATCCATACCATATGCACCTGCACCTATACCTGTACCTATATTTGTGCCTGTACATGTACATTTACTATCACTTGTACCTGTACCATCACCTTGCTGCAACTTGTGCACAATCTCGATATACCTAACATCCTGTTGACCTGCCTACAAAATCCTATCTCGTAGGTTTGTCCCATAAGAGCTCATAGTTGCCAAGTGATGTACCTGTACTTGTCTATAGAGAGCACCTTCCACCCTGTTCTCTTTACCTTTGATGCACCTGATATTGAAATCAAAGTCGTTGATCGTGGCCAACCATCTAGCCTGCCTGTCATTCAGATTCGATTGGTCAAATAAATACCTCAACCAAATGTGATCACTCATAAGTACAAACCTCCTACCAAGAAGATAATGTCTCCACATATTCAGTGCATGTATGATTACAGCTAACTCAACATCATGCGTGGGGTAGTTTTTTTCATGCTCGTTCAATTTCTACGACTCATAGCATACCACTTGTCCATCCTACATAAGGAATCCACCAGGCCCTCTCTTGTAAGTATCCATGCATACTACAAACTCTTTGTCTGGATATGCAATCTGTAGCACTGATGCATGTGTCAACAACTGCTTAAGCTGCTCAAATCTAGCCTCACGCTCCTCTATCCACTCAAACCTCTTACCTTTCCTTTGCAATGATGTGATAGGATAATAATTCTTCACAAATTTCTTAATGAACCTCCTATAATAGCCTACCAAAGCCATGAAATATATCACCTCATCCACACTCTTAGGAGCTACCCACTCCATGATGGCCCTTCTCTTTTCTAGATCTACTGCAATGCCATCCTTGGAGACAACATGTCCTAAGTAGTGTACCTCAGGATGAAAGAAACCACACTTGCTAAGCTTAGCATACAACTGATGCTCTCTCAACAACCTCAACACTGCTACTAAGTTATCAAAATGCTCTTCCTCAGTTTTAGAATATATCAATGATCACAATAACAAACTTATCTAAATATGGATGCAACACATTATTCATCAAGAACATGAATGTAGTTGGAGCATTAGCTAAGCCAAATGGAACAACAAAAAACTCATAATGCCCATACCTGGTCCTAAACGCAGTCTTGTAAATGTCCTTCTCTATGATGTGTACTTGATGGTATCCGGATCTCAAGTCAATCTTCGAGAACATTGTTGCTCCCTTCAAGTGATCAATCAAGTCATCAATCCTCCACAAAGGGTACCGTTTTTTGATATTCACCTTGTTCAACTACCTATAATCAATGCATAATCTGAGAGTACCATATTTCTTCTTCACGAACAATATCGGTGCGCCCCAAGGTGATACACTTGGCCTAATGTATCCCTTGTCCAACATTTCCTTCAATTGTAAATTTAACTCAATTAACTTAGGTGTGATCATCATGTAAGATGCTTTTGATGTTGGAGCTTCCCCTAACACTAACTCAATAGAAAAGTCTACCTCCTTGTGAGATGGCAACTCTATAATGTCCTCGGGAAATACATCGTTGAACTGCTACAAAACTGGGTACCTTCTCAACACATCTACATCATCAACCTCCTTACCCTTATCACTAGAAATGTATACTACAAATAAGATACACCCTTTCCTGTGGCTACACTTTGCTTGCATAACTGTCACTATCTTAACTGATGTGGCTTTCTTCTTACCCTGCAATATTCTTGGTTCCCCATTGTCATCAACACATTCAATGGCTTTGTCACAGAATTCTACCTTGGTTCTATGAATATAAAACCAATCCATTCCCAACAACATATTGTATTATCCCAATGGTAATACATTTAAATGTGTTGCGGTAGGCATACCATTCAAGTCAAATTCACAATCTCTTATCCAATGATGAACTCATTTCTTCGTACCTGTAGCCAACTACACTAACCAAGACTCTGCATGCAATTCCTTACTCAAACCACACTTATCAACCAATTCATGACTAACATAGCTATAATTATATCCAGGGTCAATCAAAATAGAAATAACTTCATCACAAAGCTTACCGTCCATCTCAATGATAGATGTCTGGTGTTCTGCCTACTTGTTGTCCACTGCTGCATAGATGCATGGAATACTCTGATCAACATCCCCAACAATCTACACCTCATGTGAATTGTATATCTTAGGCCTACTGCCCTGATGCTGCAGACAATCTCTCCTAAGGTGCTCCTCATAACATGTCCAACAGTCCAACCGACCAGTACCCTCACCTCTGTGCTAATGCTATAGTTGTGACCCATGTCCCTATCTAGCTACATTAAACTTCTTTTGTAGTGTCATATTTTCTTTCCCATTTGCGTTCTGAGGTCTTGTTCTCTTAGGCTGACATTTACCTTTACCTTTTTCTTTTCCCTTCCATCCATGCTGAGATTCATTCTTACACTTTGATTGTTCATAGAAATGCTTCAATTTCCCAAAGACTTCCTCAAGTTACCGAGGCTCATCATACTCAATCCGATCTCTAAATGCTAATGGAAAACCACTAACAAATGTTTGAACTTTAGCCTTATCATCAGTAATATACGTACATACATCAATAGCTCTGGAAACTTGGTCGTGTACTCTTTGTCTGTCATTGATCCCATCTTTAGATCATATAATTATTTGGCCTTATTGTCGCAGTACCTTTCTGACAAGTACTTCTTCTTGAAAATCCTCTTGAACTCCCGCCAACTCAAGTCATATGTCATGATGTCTCTAACACACTTAACATCTTCCCACCAGATATCTTCTTTACCTTTCAAGCTGAAGATAGCTATTCTGGCCTTCATGTTATCTGTGTACTCATGCAACTCAAAGAATTTGTTCATCCCAAGTATCCAAGCCTCTGCCTCTTCTGGATTCTTCACATCTCCATCAAAAGTAGGTGGTTTTTATTTCTTGAATTCATCCGACAAGTATCCCCTATCATTCCTCCTATAAGGATGATAACGATGATGATCATGATGTCTATCAGAACCAAGAACTTTAATAGTATCTGTACTCATCGCCCCTCCTATCCGGAGTGTCCAACAACCATCCATCTCTCATTGTATCATATATATCCAACTTGTGTCTACCAGGAGATCTACTACCATATGCCCCATTAGTTACATCCCCATGTCCATGGTTGATTTGAAGTGGCCCTTGTCGTTGCAAGTCTGACAAACTTTGAAGAAGTATAGAATTAACCTTTGCTTGCTTCTCTTGTTCATGTATGATCTGGTCATTATATGCCTTACAACTCCTTATCTCTTCCTTAAAACTTCTCAATGTAACTGCCAAATTGGAAGAGTTCCCAACACTATATTTCTCTTCGGATTTGTAGGGAGAGTCTTTGTAGTCAACCACCTTGCTAGCCATTTGATCTCTTTCCTGAAATGCATAATATGTCAGATAAACCAAATCATAATAAATCAATGTACCTCAGCATAGCTCAGGGAGGATACCTTGTCTGCAAGATCACCAAATCAACATGATACATGTATAACATAGACATAATAACATATAGACATATAATAAGTAAGTGCATTAACGCATAAACATCATTATAGCTAGGGTCCAGTCATCAATTCAAGGCCATATCAACAATGCATGGTATGACCTCAAGCATGACAACAACCATTACTCCATTTTTCACATTTCCACATGTAACCAATAACACACATAAGCAATGGCTAATGAACTACAAATACACATAAATGCATGTAGTTGAACATAAGCGATCTATTCTTGTAATCAACCTACAGGACTGATACATGTAATCAAATCTACAAGAATGTAACCTAACATACAAGGATGTAAGTAGGCGACATAAAATTAACATGTAAATGACATATAACCATGTGCAACCATTCATATACTCATGACAAATGCATTCCACAAAATCAACATCAAATTCTCCATGGCAACATTACCACAACCATAACGAATCATCAAGGAAATGCAACAAGCACATGAAATACAAGTGTAAGAGACACACATGCAACTGACATGCATGCATGACCAACACACCCCGCCCATCCAATCTGAGGGTTGAACCATGCTCTGATACCACTTTGTAACACCCTCCTCCCACATCTACCCAAGTAACTAGCAAACCATGGTAAACATGAGACGAAAGACCACTATGATTGGATTCGACCTCCTAAGTGTCCTTAAGGAAGTGGAATCAACAGAAACATTTCACATAGTCATCCAACATCATCTTCAGAATCCTTAGAACACATGTCAACCACTCAGACATCCTGTCCCTGGGTCCCATTGATGTTCTAGATATCTTAGGCCTCAATCGCTCTCATGCTATAGGCAAGGGAGCGACTAGAAACCCAAAGTCGCTCTCACAGGCTTTCCTACTGGTGACTAGAGACTAAAACTCCCATTCCTGTGCCAGCAACCCCCGGATTTAAGCCACTTTTTCAAGCCAGAGCCTAGATCACTACCCATAATGAAGTGATAGCTTAAATTCAGTAAAAGTTCTGGGAAACAATGATGCAAAAGAAATAAATTGAAAAAGACTTTAATGAGGCCCCTACTAGCTATGATGGACGTTTTTTCAAACATATCATCAGCATGTAACCTACAGGTGTAAACAACAAATTCATTAAGTGTATGGATCTCATACTTATATGAGAATCACTATGAACCATTGTTCCCTCATGTAATTTGTTGCATTATCATCTATTAGGTCATAAACACATTATTCATTCATATACAAGTAAAAACATGATGAGATCTATACATAGATGTTGTCATAAAACATACATATAACCAGCAGAATAGGAACAAAAATATCATAAACATATCAGCCATAAAATCCACATATACACGAGTACATTTACACATGAAAATCAAGGGAATGAATTTCTCATTGGGACTATCACATTCCACCCAACCATAGATTGGTTGAGCCAAGTCTCACTTCATCCAATCTCGCCCATGCCATATTCCAAGCATGAATGTGGGACTCATAGAACACACCAAAAACACCAACAATCATGGATGCCACCGGAGTTCTTCGCCTACACAGTGAGGAATTTGAGTGCCTCCTAGTCTCTCAAGATTTACTGAAATCCACAAGTTGATCCAGGGATCACTAGGCCCTACACTAAGACATACTCTATAGGCTTTACTGTACATCCCATCCCGGGACTACTAGGTCCAACAGAGAGAAGATCCACCTCTTGGCTTTACCGTATATCCCTCCATTCACCGGAAATGATTACTAGGCCCACTGAGGCACACAATTTGTCTTTACCGCAACTCACAATCCAGTTTAGGGGTTACTAGGCCGATGGATTTACCATGATCCACAATCTGGTTCAGGGACCACTAGGCCATGTGTTTGTCAGTTCAGAGATCCACCCCACTCAACTTCAAATCCAATCTAGCCATCCCACATTAACTGAATGTGAGAACCCATCTCATCAAAGCTATCAGGAAATGGTAAGGCTAGGCTGAAGAACACTTTGACACCTAGCAAAACCCATGCCATGATAGAAAACAATTGCATGCAATCCCATGCATGCCAAATCTAGCAAGGAAAATACACATGCAAGTTGATACCTGCAATGAAACTTGCTATAATTGTTGGATCCTACCTTTATCTACTTGATCTTTTCTTCCTCTTGCCATCTTTGCCTTCTTTCTCCAATGCCAAAGTTCTCCAAGAAACTCTAAGTGTCCAAGAGTGAGAGAGAGAGAGAATAATGAGAGAGCTCCCAAAACTCAACTGACAAAAGGTTACCAACTTATCCTCAAAAGCCTTTTTATGAATGAGTCCCCTATTTTCTTCATTTTCCATTATTTTCCTTCCATTTCCTCCTCACATGAAACCTCTGACCTTTCACCTCCTTTTTCTCCTAATTTCGATTATTTTCATAAATAATTGTGCCAAAAATTCCATTTTGCCTTTCCAAAGCCTTAGCCATTGCCTTTTCGAATTTCCTTAGCCATAAAAAACCAAATGAACACCCCCTAGGATGTCTTTCCCAACATTCAATTGGAATAAGTGTCCCATCAACTGTGATTATTGTTTTTAACTTTTATTACATGGAAATTTTCACCAGGGATGTTACAACCCACTTAACTTTTATAAAGGAAAACCTTGCCAACGTGCCCACTCTCTGCGAGGGCCCCACAACTATGTCATTTAACAGATCCCGAGAATGAAAAGTTTCTTCTATCACCATCTCTTGGCACTCCCTGGTCTCCTGGTATTTTTGAAATGCAATTAGAAATAGCGATGGGATTCCTGGATTTTTCCACTATTGTTCCCTACCCCTCACAACCCTAGCACCCTTTTAGAATTAACAAATTGTGATGGGGTTACAACCCTCCGAGTTATGCTTCCAGGGTGATGTTAGGTTGATGTCAACTAAGCCACGTGATGACCTATGATCGATCCATGTGTCATCCATATATGGGCCTTTTGGGTAGTCAAAAACACCAAAATTTCTTGCCGCATGTCCACCTCCCAATGGGTGATTGTTGATGTCACTTATAACCAATGATATGCTACTACTTATCCAATCAAAGGAGAGATAAATTGTCCCTTGATCCTTGCTTTTGTAATGTATTTCCTTTGTAAATGGCTTGAAGTGACCTGTTACCGATCTAATGCTTGAAGCCCTCAATCTCAACACTTTTAATAATTTCATTTAACAAAGGTTACGGGGTTCTGGGATTCCGGGATTCAGGCCTCCAATTTTTGTTATGGGGTTTGATTAATAGATGGCTTCTGCTCCAACAATTGACGAATCCCAAGTCCCCTATTCCCTAGATCTTTTTGAAATTGATTTTCTAATGACTTATGTGATTCCAAGGTCGTGGGATTCTCTGATTTAACCTTTGTAAGTCCAACTTTGACTGCCTCTATCTTTTGATACAGAAGGTGTTTTTTTGACTTATTTATACCGTTGGAAATCTCTTCTAGAGCATTTTCTTCTTTAGTGAGTTTGATGTAGCCTTTGAGCTCATCTTCTACTTGAAAATGGCTTCTAAATATGCTATTGTTTGGACCTTAACCCTTCTTCTATGTTGTCACCTCAGATCACACCAGCAGCTCAAGTACTACAGGAGAGATAGAAAGCCCCCTAGATATAGCCTCTGGGTTAATTGTAGACCAGTGCCCAGGACACCTTAAGTAGACGAGTTCTTGTAAGGTTATATATGAGGGGTTTGCAGCACTCCAATTGTCACGTAAAAAAGGGTAATAGGAGGGGCTTGGTTCAATAAGCCTTCAATGAGGTAGATTCAGGCCAACTCATGGATCCAAATGCTAGGGGTATATTGGGGCAATCTAAAAGACAAATGAATTCTTCTTCTGGTGGCCGACACACGAAAATGAGACAGCTTAAAACTGAAGTTGTAGTAATGGTGGAGAGAAGGAGAGGAAGGAGGGAAATAGATGCATAGTGTTGTAACAAACAAAATCCTAGGCAACAATGTTCCAGCAAAAAGTGGAATTCGATGGATAGGGCTGTAAACAACACAAAATCCTAAACCATGGTTTTCCAGTAAAATTGTAGGTTTTAACCATGTACAAAAATTACCTGCATACGAATTCTTAAACAAAGAAGATAAACAATGCGAGAGCACAACACATAAAACACATATGCACAAAGATTTCCCCTGGATCCCAAAACCGGGACTACTAGCTTGATTTTTCATTATGTTCCTTTCAATGTTACAATACATATTTATACATGACGAAGCATCCAATACCATGGACCGAAATCCATCGCGTCCAATACCATGGACAAAAAACCATCGCGTCCAAAAATCATGTGCGAAAATCATGCATAGAACCATAGGTGGGTCCGCCCAACCTAACATAGGGTCCAAAACCAAAATTTTCCAGGGCGCTGGCCCGGATCCCATAAAGTGGGGTTATGGGTGCCCTTCAAACCCCCTATTAACTATGTGGAAAGAATATAACACAACCCAACAATCTCCCGCTTGTTGTTTTCTTTCCACAGGGGCCACAGGAGAGCTTAGTCATTTTTCTAGCCCTGAGATGCCCATTGCTTCTCTACACCAAGATAACTTCATAGAGCTCACAGATTTTGTCAATGCATCTGCAATATTTTTCAAAGTGTCCACCTTTACTAGCAACACCTTTCTGTCTTCTATCATATCCCTCACAAAGTGATACTGAACATCAATGTGCTTTGTCTTTGAATGACAAGCAGGGTTCTTTGCCAAGAAAATTGCACTTTGGCTATCACAGTCTATTCTTATAGCTCCCTGTACTAACCCCATACTTTAACTCAATCTCTGCAACCAAACTGCTTCCTTGCTTGCATGAGTGGCTGCCATGTATTCTGCCTCTGTAGTTGATAGTGCCACTATAGATTGTTTCCTACTCATCCAACTGACTGCACCTCCAAATAGGTTAAACACATACCCACTTGTAGATCTTCTCTGATCCAGATCTCCAGCCTATTCTGCATCAACAAAGCCATGAATATCCAACACTCTGTCCAATCCTGGTCTTCCTTGGTAGCACAAACCATAATCACTAGTGCCACGCAAATAACTGAAAACCCGCTTCACTGCTGTCTAGTGCTCCTTCCCAGGTTTTGACATAAACCTGCTTAATACTCCCACTGCATGTGCAATGTCTGGTCTAGTACAGACCATTGCATACATCAGGCTACCCACTGCACTTGCATATGGAACATGGGACATGTCCTCTTCCTCTTCTTGTGTCTTGGGACACTATTCAGTAGATAACCTCACACCTACAGGAATAGGAACCTTCACCGGTTTACTGTCCTGCATATTAAACCTCTGCAATATTGTCTCGACATACTTCCTCTGGTTTAACCAGAGCTTCCTCTTTGCACGATCTCTTTTAATTTCCATGCCCAAAATATAGTTTGCAGCACCAAGATCTTTCATGTCGAATTTGGAGGACAATTGGGTCTTCAAATCCTGGATAATTTCTTTGTCATTTCCAACCAGCAACATATCATCCACATACAAGACCAGATAAATAACACGGTCACCAATTAATTTAAAATACACACAATGATCTGCTTTGCTTCTGGTGAAGCCAAGTCCCCATATAAATGTATCAAATTTCTGATACCACATCCTTGGTGACTGTTTTAACCCATACAGAGACTTCTTTAACTTGCATACCAGTTCTTTCTTACCCTTCATCACAAAGCCTTCAGGTTGCTTCATGTAGATTTCCTCTTCCAAATCCTCGTGAAGAAATGTTGTCTTCACATCCATCTATTCTACCTCAAAATCAAAAGCAGCAGCAACAGATAAAAGTAATCTAATAGAAGTTACCTTGGCAACAGGAAAAAAAATATCACCAAAATCAATTCCCGGCACCTGGGAATAACCTTTTGCTACCAACCGAGCTTTGTATTTCTCCACCTTTCCTTCTGCATTTGTCTTCTTCTTGAACACCCATTTGCTGCCAATGGGTTTCCTTCCAGCCGGCAACTCCACTAGATCCCAAGCTTCATTTTTGTGCAAAGATGCCATTTCATCAACCATGGCCTCTTTCCAGAGTTTTCCATCCTCTGAATCCAATGCTTCCTTCACAGTTCTGGGATCATCATCAGTAACAGACAAAGCAAAATTTGAACAGAAAGCAGATGGACTATACCTATCTGGCTGCCTTCTTTCTCAAACTGATCTTCTCATAGCCGGAGTTTGTGGCTCTTCATCTTCTGATTCCTCCTCTGCTACAGAGTCTGATTCTTCCTCCTTCAGTTCAAACTCTATCTTCACAGGTTCCTTTGGTTGGACTTCATGTTTAATAACATCTTTCACCTCTCTGAACACCACATCTCGACTATATACTACCTTCCGTGTGACTGGGTTCCAAAGCTTATAACCCTTTAAACCATCTTTATACCCAATAAAGATGCACTTTTCAGATTTAATATCCAACTTGGTTCGTTTCTCCTTTGGAACATGTACATATGCATCACATCCAAAGACCCTCAGATGTGAAAGAGAGGGTTTCTTACCAGTCCATACTTCTTGTGGAGTCTTATCCTCCAACGCTGATGAAGGTGACCTGTTGACCAGGTAACATGCAGTATCCACCGCCTTTGCCTAGAATTCCTGTCCTAACCCAGCACCACTGAGCATGCTTCTTGTCCTTTCCATCAACGTCTTGTTCATTCTTTCTGTGACTCCATTTTGTTGAGGTGTATATGGAGTAGTCTTCTGCCGTGCTATACCACACTTCTTACAAAATTCTTCAAATTCCTTGCTACAAAACTCTCCACCATTATCTGTCCTCAGCACCTTTATCTTCTTCTCTGTCTGATTTTCCACCAAAGCCTTAAATTCTTTAAACCTGTCAAAGACTTCAGATTTCTTCTTAAGGAAATATATCCATGTATTCCTTGAGAAGTCATCTATAAATGATACATAGTACACAGACTTACCCAGCGATGGAACCTTCACAGGTCCAAACACATCACTGTGCAAAAGCTCTAATATCTGTTTCGTCCTCTTACCACCAGAGGGGAAACTCACCGATTCTGCTTCCCATATACACAATTTTGACAGAAATCAAAATCCAGAGAGCTATTATTCATACCTTCTACCATACCTTTACCATGAAGTATTCGAAGGCCCTTCTCTCCAATATGTCCAAGCCTTTGATGCCACAACATGGTCTTCTCTCCAGAGACCACTAGATTTTCTACTCCATTTTCAGGAACCATAGAACTATTGCACCCATCAACAACAGTGCTACCTTGCAGCTTGTACAGAGTTCCAATCCGAACTCCCCGCATCAATATCAGTGCTCCTCGAACCATCTTGCAGGTATCTTTCTCGAACACTGTCTTTACACCTGCATCATATAACTTGCTTGCAGAAATCAGATTTCTGGCCAATGCAGGAATATGCAGAACACCCGAAAGTGCTCTAACCCTTCCACCTTGCAACTTCAACTTTACTTTTCCGCGACCAATGATTCTAGCCTTCCTATCATCTCCTAAGAAGACATCACCACCATCGTATTTCTCATACTTGTAGAACCACTCTCTATGGGGAGTGAAGTGAAAGGATGCACCTGAGTCAATCAACCATGCCTCATGATCTACATGTGTACTTGAAGAAGCCAAGTACACATCCCCACCTTCATCTAAGGTGGTTTTCGCCTCTGTAGAAGAAGCATCATCAGATCCCTTTCCTTTATCAAGAGCTTTAGATTTACAATCCCTTCTGAAGTGCCATTCCTTTCCACATTTCCAGCGCACCACCTTTATAGGTTTTCCTGGAGATTTAGATCTCCCTCTAGATTTAGATCTCCCACTCGATGACTTATTTTTTTTTTTGTTCTGGGACCGTTCTTGTATAGATAAGGCATCACCATTCTAGCTCTCCATATTTTTTCGTCTCATCTCCTCCGTCAGCAAGGTTGAGACTATTTCATCAAACTACAAAGTAGTTGCATTGCTACCTATTGTAATAACCAGACTATCCCACGAATCTGGTAGAGAACACAACAAACTGATGCACTTATCTTCATCTGAAATTTTAATCTCAACAGATGATAACTGACTTACCACAGTATTAAACGCATTTAGATGCTCTGTCACCGAGTCTCCATCTTTCATCCTCAGGTTATATAGCTTTTTCGCAGGAACAGTTTATTCACCAGAGACTTAGACTGGTACAAAGTCCCTAACTTGTCCCACAAAGCCTTCGCCGTAGCTTCCCCTGATACATTCAACAATACTGAATCTGAGACACACAATCGTATTGTGCTCTTTGCCTTCCGATCCAACTTCTTCCATTCTTCATCGGTTACTCTCGTTGGTTTAATACCTGGATCTACTGCGATCCACTGATCTTTATCCACCAACAGATCCTCCATCTTGAGTTTCCACAACTCAAAACTCTGACCATTAAACTTCTCAATCTCTATCTTTCCACTGCTCGCCATCTTCTTTCACCACCAGAATCGATCTCGCAGATCTCCCACTGAACAGGGTCTACCACAGGCCCGAGCAAAAAACCCCTCAGCAACAAAGGCGTCCCCTTAAAGCCAAAACAACTCCAATACCAAATGTAGGTTTTAACCCTGTACAGAAATTACCTGCATAGGAATTCTTAAACAAAGAAAATAAACAATGCAAGAGCATAACACATAAAACACATATGCACAGAGATTTCCCCTGGATCCCAAAACCGAGACTACCAGCTTGATTTTTCATTATGTTCCTTTCAATGTTACAATACATATTTATACATGCCGAAGCATCCAATACCATGGACCGAAATCCATTGCGTCCAATACCATGGACAGAAAACCATCGCATCCAAAAATCATGTGTGAAAATCATGCAGAG
The DNA here is from genome assembly GCA_031772625.1 of Pinus tabuliformis. Classification (NCBI taxonomy): domain Eukaryota; kingdom Viridiplantae; phylum Streptophyta; class Pinopsida; order Pinales; family Pinaceae; genus Pinus; species Pinus tabuliformis. Next base: position 613,968,625 of record CM062810.1, on the reverse strand, counting down.
AACCATAGGTGGGTCCGCCCAACCTAACATAGGGTCCAAAACCAACATTTTCCGTGGCGCTGCCCCGAACCCCATAAAGTGGGGTTACGGGTGCCCTTCAAACCCCCTATTAACTATGTGGAAAGAATATAACACAACCCAACAGAAATGATAGAAATAGAGGAGCGCAAAAGAAGGTTTCAGATCAAACATGACATAGGTATCATTCTCTTCCCAAAGCTAACGTAGATCTGGACTGATATAAGTCCTATAGGTTAATCAAATGCACAAGTAAATCTGTAATTTTACAGATACTACAATGCTAGTGAATAACACATATAGGTCTGTGATAAGCACATGTACTGTCTTCTATGAGAAGCTATGATAAGTCCATAGATTGAAGAGGAACCAACTGCATTCATTATACTATTTTAGGGGAAGAAAAACACAGATGAAATGAGATTACTGAGAGGAACATGCTACACATTAATCATGCTTGGAATCAACAAGACAATACCATTTATCTCAAAGGGTCCAAATAACTAGTCCATACATTCAACACGATATCAGTGAATCCCCCATGAATAAACATATTAGAACCAAATGGAATCACAGAACTCAAACCTTGCGGGTGAGAATTTCCAGAACCCCTCTATAATTTTGTTTCACCCTTTTTATAAGAATATGGGGAGATGGAATTATTGCTACAAAATATCTAATCCAAAGACTAATTTTCTGATGTACTAGCTGCCTTGGCCTGTGATAGCTCCTACTACTTAAAAAATATTACAATATGGATCTGCTCCCTTTCTTGGAAATAAATGTTAACTGCAAAACTAATAAAAGAAGGAGAAAAAATAAAGATGAAGGAGGAGGTGTCCCCTTATTGTTTCAGTGGAGGCTTCTGTTCAAGTCATGTCCTTGCCGAGATGCATTCCACTGCTACTCGTCCAGTCTCTGTCATTTTTGCCTTCACTGTGCGAATAACCTATTCCATGGAGGAGGGATGGAGTGTGTTTGGGCAGTCCTTCACTGTGCATAGGACCAAGACTCCATGCCGTGCCATTAAGTCTTCTTTTGGCCTCCCATACTATCATGTACTCACTACGCCATACTTGTATTCAATGCTTAAGCTGACGACCCATCCACCTTTAAAGGTCTATACTGTGCCCTCGAGGCCTTGACTCCTACAGATGCTATAAATGGTAAGTTTCGAAATTCCTTAGCCCCCTTTGATTTTAGCCCCTCTTTCCTCTATTTTTTGCATATAACCAAGGGCTTAGCCTTCTGGAGCTGAGACACTTAAAACCTTTGCAGGGAGAGATTCTCCTTCGTTGTGTAGAATCCCACATATTGGTGCTTTACCGTGATTTACCTTAAGCATTATCCCCTAGACAACTGTGATCGTCGATATGTGGGATCGGGCCCACCTAGGACATCACAATTGCACTGCATGAGAGAGGGACTTTTTAACTTTTTCCATAGTGCGGGCCGACAATTTGAACGCGAAATCCTCATGAGATAGAACCATTAAATCATATCACATCTAGGAGGGTTTCCTGGATATCGCAATCCTAGGCCGAGAAAGAACATCGGCGAGGGAATGAAATTTACTTTGTACGATTACCGATCGCCAATACCTCGAGGTGACGTCATCACTGTTATGTGTCACCCTGTGATTGATGACACATGTCACCTTGAAATGGCCCCATAGGACTCCTAAAAATGTTGAAACTGAGTGACACGTGTCTTCTGCCACGTTAGCATCTGTACTGCCATGTCACTGATGACGTGGTAGGACAGATGTTGACGTGTCATCTGCCACATCAACATCTATACTGTGACATTAATGATGACATCATCTACCATGTCAGCTCTAAGGACCAATCATATGCCACCACATGGCCTACTTTTACATGGGTTTCCTTTGTTAAATAATTTTGGCCTTTGCCAACGATCTTATAATAAATCACAAAATCGCAACCCCGCAAGGTTTTTGGGGAGGTAGCCCCTCTATTCCTACGATCGCTGATAATCAGGGATTGTGGGATGCAGGATTTCCCATCACCGATATGTCAATGCTGTGTGGATGAGAGAGAAGGAGGCAGCTCGACCTTGGTTTTTTCATGCTTTTCTTTGTAAACAATTTTTTACCCTCCTCAACAATGTACCACTATATCACAAGATCGACAGTTTATAGGTTTTTTAATTTCAGAACCCCATCGATCACTGATATCGTGGGGCTGCGAGATCACAGGACTACGGGCTATGATATCGGCATTCTACACTACGAACCGTTGATAACCTTAAGTGTATGCCCTGGGACCTGCTGGATGCATGACTGCGGGATCAGGGTACTGCGGGACTGCGGGGTTGCCGATATATGGGATGCAGGATAGTGGTACTGCGGGGTCACCAATATGCGAGATGCGGGACCTGTGGGATGCGGGACTGCGATTTTCCTTGCTCCTTTGGTGTTTTTTCCTTTGCTTGCTGGGCTTTCCAAGGGTAATCTTCAAAATGATTTAACTTCTGCTCCATGAGTCCATTTTTGGACTTCCATATACCGTTGGAAAGCTCTTTCCAAGCACTAGGCAATGGAGAGGGTTTGATTAATCTCTGATAGCTTCTATGGCTCAAAAATTAGCATCAAACCTCACTACTATTTGGCATTTGAAGCAACTGATGACTGATAAAGCAGTGAGTGACAACATTGGCTCCTACTGGGGACAGTGCCTTGCTGGAAAGGTGCTAAGAACCCACACACTAGTATCCTTCACCATTGGGCATGGAGTCAATAATAAATGAATCTTTGTAATTAGAAAAATCTCCATTGGACTTTCCTCCTCAATCTAAAATGCAGAAATAAAAATTCTAACTAAAATGTAAATTCTCAATTGGTGAGCTTATTTATGTACATTCCTACTTATGCACAAAGCTTAATTCAACTAAGTATGTTCAACCCTCCAATGGAGCCAAGCCAACATTTGAGTACTAGACCTTATGCCTTCATACTACTGCAAATTAAAAATTAAAACAGGCATGCAACATGAAAAATCTGCAAATGAAAAGTTTGATGCATGTTGCTGGCATAACCTATGTTGTTGGCTTAAGAATAGGCTCATGTATTCAGCCATAGGGTCATGGAATAGGCACGGAAATTTTGCAGCTGCCTTAATTTCATAAGCAGTCTGTTGACCAATATCCTCTTGGCCAGGGCAACCACAAACACGTTTCAGCTCCTCAACTTCAGCCTTTTCAAGAAAAACTGATTGTTGATCTTTTACCATGCATTTTTCAATGGGACAGCTGTCTTGGAAATCTCCAACAAACTCTTCACTATCAAAACTGTAAGAGTCATAGATTGGAGGGCCTGTTGAGAATTATTGGCAGAAATATTTCTACAACAATTCAGCTTTGGGCTCTTCTTGGAAAACTTGTTGTTGGGAACGTTCTCCCTACTTGCTGGTAAACAACTCCTCAACCTCCATGACCATTTCCACCTCCTCTGAATCATATGAATCATAAATAGGAGGATATCCTTGATCCTGATCTCCATGTGAAAGATATTCATCATGGACTGAAGCCTCTTTGTTGACCTCCTGATGGGCCTCTTCTTTTTGTTTAGCTTCCCATAATTGGGAATATGGTAGCTCTGCCTCACTTGACTCTCCATCAGAGTCATATTCATCATAAGAAGGAGAAACAACAGATTCGACTAAATAAACCCTCTGAGAGTTTATTTGCAACTCAATGGTGTTTCCTTCTTCTCTTCCTTTCTCATCTGGTGATGCCTCTTGATGCACGTATATGTTTTCTTGGAGTGAGATCTCACATACATCTTCAGCGTGGTTATTTACCTCGAGAATATCTTCATCATTACAATGTGTGCAACAATTTTCAAATAGAGAATTCGGTGGATAAAATGTTTTAAAATATTGATAGAATGTTGGATGAAAACATCTCAAAGAAGATATGTTGCCACGAGGTATCACTTTAAACCAAACTCTAGCACCCTCATCTAAATACCACTTAAACAACTTCATTTGTACATCTTCTAGAAAAATACCTTGTTCCTCCATGTATTCATCAAAGTCTTTGAGGTGTTGGTCAGGTCTTCTCTCTCTATTCCCATTGAATTTAGGAAAATAGGTATTCCACTCATGACATGCAGGGACATGATTGGGATAACCAGCAATAGGAGAGAAATCCAATGGGGCAAATTGGTTGGCCAAGAATGCAGGAAGGGCCATCTTGAAAACCTCCCTATGTGATTGATTTCAGCTTCAAAAGTAGGTAGATTTTTGGGCTTCTGTAGCATCTGAGTGAGTATGGGGCTGCTTGAAAGCCAGGATGATCAAATAGTGAGAGGGGCAGTGGATTTTCCAGGATGTTTACCATAAATTTGACTATGGAGTCGCCAAGGTGAGAGATCTTCAACCCACACTTCCCTTGCTCACCTAACAGGGGAAATGTAAAACTTTGTTGTACCCAGGGAAAAATATTCTAATCCGTTCCCTGGCAACGGCGCCAGAAAGATGTTGTCGCTTTAGATTGCACCAACAACACATTTACTACAGGAGAGATAGAAATCCCCCCAGAGATAGCCTCTAGGTTAATTGTAAACCAGTGCCTAGGACATCTTAAGTAGAGCAGTGCTTGTAAGGTTATATATGAGGGGTTTGTAGCACTCCAATTTTCACGTAAAAAAGGTAATAAGACGGGCTTGGTTCAATAAGGCTTCAATGAGGTAGCTTCAGGCCAACTCATGGATCCAAATGCTAGGGGTATATTGGGGCAATCTCAAAGAGAAATGACTTCTTCTTCTGGTGGTTGACACACGAAAATGAGACAGCTTAAAACTGAAGTTGTAGTAATGGTGGAGAGAAGGAGAGGAAGCAGGGAAATATATGCATAGGGATGTAACAAATAGAATCCTAGGCAACAATGTTCCAGCAGAAAGTGGAATTTGATGGATAGGGTTGTAAACAACACAAAATCCTAAACCATGGTTTTCCAGTGAAATGATAGAAATAGAGGAGTGCAAAAGAAGGTTTCAGATCAAACATGACATGGGTATCATTCTCTGCCCAAAGCTAATGTAGATATGGACTGATACAGGTCCTATAGGTTAATCAAATGCACAATTAAATCTGTAATTTTACAGGTACTGCAATGCTAGTGAATAACACATATAGGTCTGTGATAAGCACAGGTACTATATTCTATGAGCCATTACGATAAATCCATAGATTGAAGAGGAACCAAATGCATTCATTATACTATTTAAAAGGAAGAAAAGCACAGATGAAATGAGATTACTGAGAGGAACATGTTGCACATTAGTCATGCTTGAAATCAATAGGGAAACACCATTTATCTCAAAAGGTCCAAATAACGAGTCCATACATTCAACACGATATTAGTGAAGCCCCCATGAATAAACATATTAGAACCAAATGGCATCACAGAACTTAGACCCTACGGGTGAGAAATTCTGGAACCCCTCTATAATGTTGCTTCCCCCTCTTTATAAGAAAACAAATGTTGTTTGGAGGGATGAAGTCTCAACAATGTTGGTGATGGAAATCGATGAAAAGCGTTAGAAAGGGATTGTTGGAAAAGTTGCAAAACATTTTCCTTTTAGCTTGTAAGAATGTTAATAAGTTTCTTAAAGTGAATGTATATTTTCATAGTTGCTCATATTCAGAAGTGAATGTATAATGAAAAATTTTAGAATAGAACCGTGTGAAAAGTTTAACATGTTCGACATTTTGTGTGGACACTCCACCCATAATTAGGGACTAGAAAGCTTGATGATGTTCAAACAAGTGTTGAGGATCCTTTAAGTAGATACGGACACAAATTAGCCGTTACATGAAAATTAATAGGTCAATGGTCAAATTAGAGAGAAATAAAAAATAAAATTACAATAGTTCAAATAGTAGACATTAGGGGAAATTTAATGGGTCAATGTTCAAATTAGAAATTTTGAATGAAAATAAATATAGATTCTCCAATATTGAAATTCTCGATAAGATATTTAAATAATCATAACAAACATTTAACATTAGTAAAGATTAGATTAAGATTTTATTTAAAAATTGTGCATATATATATATATATATATATATATATATATATATATATATATAAGTAAGGTGAAAGCACGAGGAATAAATATTAAAATTTCAGGGAACAAGGTAAAATAAATAAAGGGGAGGGGGTGTTAACATTTAATACAATAGAATAAATGGGGTAAATTAATAAAGAGATGATTCAATTAAGGTGTGTATAAGAATGATAAAAAGAGAATACAGATTTAAGAAATAGATTACAAGGATCAGAGAAAAGAGGGAGGGAAGAATGGGACAAGTGAAGGGAAAGACAGGAATATAAATAAATAAAAGATTAAAAGTGATACAACAAGGACACTAGGAAGGGTTAGATTCAATATTTAATGAGAGGTATTAGGATAGGGAGATTTAAAAAAAGGAGAACGGAGGGATTCAAAGAAGGAGTAGGAGGAAGGATTCAATGAGTGAGTTGTGATGCATTTATGTCAACTCGGCATTGATGTCAACTCGAGATTGTCTAATGGTTGGATGATGTGGCCACCAAGTGTTTATTGGGTCAGAGACTATTAGAGATGGGTATCATGTGTTCATGTGTTGATTGTCGGTGTTTGACATAGGTTGGAAGTTGAACTGATTGAAAGAAGGCAAAATTGGTTGAGTAACAGAGACTGCCACTGGCTTACTTCCTGATGCATGTGGCACTTGAAAAAATGTGGCATTCTTGCCTCTTCTTGACAGCGAAAATTTCCTCTATCTTGTTGTGATGTGCCCGCAACACTACCTGTAGGTGGTGAAAAGTAAATTCCACGGGCTTAACCCAATGAATTTCCCAAGGTTTTGATTACATTTGGAGGCATTGGTTTGCCATTGATCCAGGTTCGTTGAAGTCTTCATCAAAGGAGTATGAACACAATGATAATTGTAGTGATCCTCCATGTAATATTTGATTTGATCTCTATAGAGTAATGGAATGAGTTTAAATTATTTAATGTGGTCAGCAACGAGAAATTGATCTAGTCATCAAATTGAAGTTAAGGTTTTCATTTGCTCACAACTTAATCAGTTGATATAGTCCAAAATTTGAGGAATAATCAATGAGAAAATTAGTGGGTCGATCTGGTCTACACAAACTTAATTTGGTCACATTGTCGATTTGAATTGCTCTCCCCGAATATTGTGGAACAAATTGAAAGTATCTGATTTGATCACAAATGATCAATGCATTGATCTTGGTCCATTCTAGTGTATGGATTAATCAATTTTAATATACCTTATTGTGGATTAAACAATTTTTTTTAGTACATTGTGTGTGCTTCATATGACAATGAATACATCTACGTATCAATCTTGTGAAAAGAGTATAGTGTGTATGTAGTGTGTTTTGAAGCTTGGTGCTAAAGTGTGTATGTTCTCAACATGGATCAAATGTGTTGAAGTGTGATGGCTATTTTCAAAGGGTGCACACCTCCAAGAGCGTTTATACCAGAATGATATGCGAATTGGAAACTAATATGTGCGTAGAGAACATACCTATAGAATATCGTAATGAGAAAATGAAAATGATATTATTGTAGCTGAGTATTTATTAGTACTAGCAGAGTTTGGGCTTAATTGTAGTGTGATGTTGATAGAGAAAGGAGGATAAGATTTCAAGTTGTGTTGTGACTTTCACTTGTAGCATCTATGCATTGTCCAAATTGTGAGCACATTATGTGCATGTGCGTCTGCTTCGTATGGAGGTATTTGTGCGAGTGACAGAGCAAGGGTATAATCTGCATGATAGTTTATTGTTAATTATTATATGTCTTACTAGATTGTCGAATTGGCCGAGCTTTATATTAATTGGCATTATTGTTTATGATATTGAGTATTAATAACATCTTGCAGAGCTTATGTCAAAAATTAGATTCATGTATGAGCCTTTGTTAAGTCAGCCTTGTTATGTATGGATGAATATAGGTCAGAATATCATAGTATATATATTTTTTGAGGTTATGGCCATGTAAAATGAGTGAGTTTTTTGTTGTCTATGATATAATGAGAATGTGATTATAGCTAAGTATGAGTCAAAAGTTTGTAAGTGTTTTCTTCTTGTTGAGATGTTGTTGGGATCATGTCATGAGAGTATTGGTATGGAAGAGAGTGATGTTGAGTATTGTTGAGCTAGGGTTTGACAGAGTATATGTTTGTGTTGGGAAGTAGTGCGGTTTTTCTATCTTCTTGGTATTGAGTAGAGTATGTTTGGGTCTAGTATGAAAATGAATGAAAAGGTGGCCCATAATGATTGAGGAGGTTGGAGCCTCCAAAAATATGTAGCTTGCTAAGATAGGGAGTTGGGGCTTCTTCGATGGTAGCGGCTAGCATATCATTGTAGGGGTGGTGTCTCCTTGTTAGTAGTGGCAAACAGAACTTGTATAAAGGAGTAGTGGCTCCTAGCTAGTTGGGACTACCTAAACAATGTAAAGGAGAATTAAAGAATAATAAAATAAGAAAGAAGCATATCTTTAGGGTGGTTTTTCTCATGGAAGGGTTTCCACCATCATCTTCATTGAATGAGAGATAATTTCAAACCTAATCATGTCCTTTTTATGAGGTTGAACCTACATTTTATCGGTAAAACAAATAACATGGGAGATTACCATTGAATTTTCCCGAGGTTTTTATTTTCGCACCCTATAGGTAGTGAGGTAGATATATAATAGAAATACATAGGTGATTGTCGCGGTCATACAAAGGCAAGCCAACGACAATGTGGAAGTGTAGCTCTGTAAGAATGATAAGCATATGACGGTGTGTCTAACCTTGGAAATTTCAACCATCATCATCTAAGACTTGCAAATAAACTTTAGAACATCATCATATAGACCTAGACACTATCACAACCATGCATGATAATTCATTAAAATAATTATAAATCATATAAGATATTAAATCACATATTGCTTGTTGAGATCAATGCCAACAATCTCCACTTTTGGCATTCATGGCAACCTGTTGAGCCAACTTGAACATGATCCTTCCCCTTGAATTGGCCTCTAAAGATGATGTTTGGGTCTAGTATGAAAATGAATGAAATAGTGGGTCATAGTGATTGAGGAGGTTGGGGCCTCCAATAAGTTGTAGCTTGCTAAGATAAGGAGTTGGGGCTTCCTAGTTGGTAGTGGCCAACAAATTGTTGTAGAGGTGGTGGCTCCTTCTTGGTAGTGGCCAGAAGAACTTGTATAGAGGCGTAGCAGCTCCTAGCTAGTTGGGGCTAGCTAAACAATGTAAAGGAGAATTGAAGAATAATAAAAGAAGAAAGAAGAACAACAACAAGGTGTGTTTTCTCTTGGAATGGTTTCCACTAGAAATATTTGTGTTCCTTGTGTATGATTGGCATGATGTTCATGTGCATTTCATATTATTGTTGTTTCACGTGTTGATGAATGTTTAAGAAGGAAAAATTAGTTCAATAATTGTTAAATAAGACTCACTATTGATTCACACCACCCCCCCTCTCAGTAGTTATTTGGCTACCAACAAGTTGATCGATGATAGGATGGGCCAAGATTGGCTCAGTCTGTAGCCATCTTCTCTATTGAAGTTGTTGGGGTGCTTCTCGATTTCGTGTTAGGTCCCTATAATACCAGTATAACCCCCTTATTGTTATTGCTAATGTATCCCCCTTATTTTTATTGTTAGTATAACCCCCTATTGTTATTGTTGTACTCCATAGAAGCCCACTATTGCTATTGTTGTGCCCTTACAATATTATTGTTATGTAGGCTCTGATTATATTGCAACCCCTTAGACTCCTATACATACCAAGGAGGTATTGTCATATGTATCATAAAAAAAAAACATTTATGTGTTGTAAAGGAGGTTTCCCTTTTGAAGAGGCTAATTTTCAAGTTGTTGATCTATCTTTTCTTCTGTTTTATGATCTGGTTGCATAACATTTGGTATCAGAGCCTTGGATTCTAGGGTTTCCCTGCTTCAAACAAGTCATCTTAGAATTTTCACTATAGCTTTGTTTCTATGAGGACTCAAAAGCTTAAATTTTAACCACTTGGATCTGAAATCTTGGTGAAATGTTTATAGAAATTTCAGATCTTGGTTCGTTATATTTTTGGAGATATGTTCTGAAGAAGTTAGGGTTTCTGCATGCTCTATAATTCAGTCTTAAACAAGTGACCTCAGAAAAATCATCATAAATTTATTTCCAAGATCATATTTGAATTCCGTAAAAAGTGACTGAAACTTTACGAACTTTAGTTTCTTGTATATTAATTTTAGGGTGGAAGGTAGAAACAATGACACGTGGAATTCCATACAAGTCTGCTTTATCGAACAAGTCCATAATCAGGTCACCGTGGGATATCTGACATAAATTTATCTTGAAGAATCCAATCTTGGTATGAATTGTGGCATTAGAAAGAAGACTCAGAGTGACACCACAGGACGAAATTTTAGACCTTGGGGGGTTGAAATTATAGTGATATAATAGTTTCAATATCAAGCTCCAAAAAGAAAGAAGAAAAAGGTATGTATTTTTTAAATTTGCACAATTTTTTTATTCTGAAGTAGTTCAAAGGGCATAGTAAAGCATATATATCATTATTTGGTTCCAATATGCCTTGAAACAAAAAATTGGATACTCCCAGTAAGAAATGCAACATGATATATCAAAATTACGATACCAAGTGCAACAAATGGCGTTCTCACAAAGAATAACCAAAAATGAAGTGGAAGTGATGATGAACATTAAGATGGACAGTTTAAAAGGGAAAATGGATGGTTTAGAATTAAAAAAAAAAAAAAAAAAAAGACATGGAAGGTTTAAAGGATGGTAGAGAAACAAAAATGGAAGGTTTGAAGGATGGTTTGACAAACTTTCTACAAGAAATTCTTCCTAATATAGACAAGCTATTCCATGAAACTCATGATGAGAACAAAAAGAATGTGAATCATGATTTTAGAGACTATAACTTTAGGTTGAATACCAACCACATTCCAAAGATCGATATGAGGAATTTTGATGGAAAGGATCTGATAACATGGATATTATAGATGGAGCAATATTTTGATCTACATGATGTGCAACAAACACAAAAGGTACACATTGCATCTTTCTATTTAGAACCTAATCAGTTTGTATGGTATTGATGGATTTGTTCTTGTAAACCACTTGTCACTTGGTTAAAGAGCAACATGTTCTTTAGCCAAATGATAAATCTCAAACAAAAGGTTCAATGACAAAGCACATTGAGTACTTCCAAAAATTGAATATTATGGTAACTGATATTCTAGAAGAGCATAGGATTGATGTCTTCATAGGGTCTTTAAAGGATAACATCCAACATGAGGTTTTCCTTTGGGAACCTGATTCATTGGAGAAGACATTCAGGTTGGCAAGAAAAGTTGAAAGATAAATGATGGAAACAAGGAATTCTACCACTAACAACTATAAATATGGAATTTTTGTTTCTCCTAGCCTTCCACAACCTACAAGGTTGACACCACAACAATTGGACGAAAAAAAAGAGAAAAATGGATTTTTTTTTACAGTTGTGATAGAAAATACACTAAATGCCATAATTGTTCATAAGAAATTATTTGACATAGATTGTGAAGAGGGGAAACAAAAGGAACAAGAAACATTAAAAGAAAAGGATATCCACGATGAACCAACCCTAGAGAAAGAAGAAATGAATTCGACCATATCTTATAATGCACTCGCGGGAATTACCTCTCCTAAAAATCTCAAGATAGAAGGATATATCAAGAAGAAAAAGGTAATATTGTTGATTGATTCCAATAGTATCCATAATTTTATTCATTGTAAGATAACCAAGGAATTGAATTGTTTTTTATATCCAGCACCATAGTGTCAAGTGATGGTTGCAAATGGAGGAACTATAAATTGCTTTGGAAAGTGCCATAATATTAAGCTAACCATGGGGGATTATGTATTTAATAGTCCAATGCTTTCCGTTCTAATGGGTGTTGTTGATGTTGTACTAGGATTCCAATACGATTACAATCTTTAGGGACAATAGCTTTTAATTTTCAAGAACTTTTCTTTAAAAAAAATAGGAAGGAAAGGAAATTGAATTAAGGGGTATCGCAGGGAAACCAAGGAATATGATCAACTCTAATGGCATGAAAAAGATTTTGAAGAAAGAATAACAGGGCATAATTGCACAATTATGCTCACTAAAGGTTCAAACATCGAAATCATCTATTTCTCTAGATCTCCAAAAAGTCTTGGACAATAATTACAAGGTATTTGAGACTCTCAAAGGACTCCCACCTATTTGTGATTATGATCATGCTATTCGATTGATTCCAAGAAGTGTTTCTTCAAACATTAGGGATTATAGATATCCCTATGTCCAAAAGAGTGAAATTGAACATATGGTTGAAGAAATACTAGATGCCAGTATAATTCAACCTAGTCATAGTTCTTTCTTTGCTCTAGTAGTATTGGTGCACAAGAAGGATGGATCATAGCATATGTGTCCGGATTATAGGGAGCTTAACAAACTCACTATTAAAGATAAATTTCCCATTCTTTTCATTGATGAATTGTTGGATGAATTACATGTAGCAATTTACTTCATCAAGATGTATCTTCGTTCAGGATATCATCAAATTAGAATGAATACTGAAGACATTCCAAAAACAACATTCATAACTCATGAAGGTCATTGTGAATTTTTGGTCATGCCTTTTGGCCTTACTAATGCACCTTCCACATTTCAAGGTTTGATGAATTTTCAAACCCTTCCTTAGAAAATTTGGGTTAGTATTTTTTGATGATATACTAATCTATGAAAGGTCTTGGAAGGATCATGTTCAACATGTTGACGGGGTGCTCAAACTATTGGAAGAGAAAGAATTATATGCAAAAATCTCCAAAAGTTTCTTTCGAGTACAAGAGGTGGAATATTTGGGTCATAGCGTACCTCATGAGGATGTTAAGGTAGACCATAACAAAATTAAAGCCATTAAGGAATGGAAAATCCCCACAACCCTAAAGCATCTTCGAGAATTTCTTGGGTTGACAGGGTATTATTGCAAGTTTTTTTAAGAATTATAGGAGAATAGCAGTGCCTATAAAAACATTACCAAAGAAAGATGCATTTTCTTGGACTCTAGAAGCAACTAAGGTCTTTGAACATATTAAAGAGGAAAAGTGCCAAACACTAGTCTTAGCTACACCAGACTTCACAAAAACCTTTATTGTGGAATGTGATGCCTCGAGAAATGGAATTGGTGTTGTTTTAATGCAAGAAGGAAGACCCATTTTCTTTGAAAGCCATCCAATCAAGGGAAAGTATTTTACACAAACCCACTTATGAGAAAGAAATGTTGCCAATACTACATGCACTAAAGAAATGGCGACCTTACCTAATGGGATGACACTTCAAGGTAAAAATAGATGATGGTAGTCTTAAATACTTTTTGGAATGCAGATTATCTTCATAAGAGCAACAAAAATGGGTCACGAAATGTTGGGTTGTGACTTTGAAATCATATACAAAAAGGGGAAGAAAAATGTTGGTGCAAATGCACTCTGAAGAAAGGATGAGCATGTGGAAGCATTGCTTTGTGCCATTTCTATTATCCAACTTGATTGACTAATGGAAGTAAGGGATGAATGGAATAATGATGAAGAGGTGTGGACACTCATTCAAAAGTTGCAACAAGATCCTAATACATATGATACATTTATATGGAAAAATGATTCATTATGGTACAAAGATCGTTTATATCTCTATACGAATTCCCAACTCAAACAAAAGATTCTTTTGGAATTGAAAACCTCCCCTTAAGAAGGGCACTCGAGATTTAAAAAAAATTACCACAAGGTCAAGAAGGAATTTTTTGGGGATGGCCTTAAATATGATATTTCAAATTTTGTGGTAAAATGCTTGGTTTTCCAACAAAATAAAGTTGAGAGAATTAACACCTCGAGTATGTTACAACCTTTACCCATTCCAATTTAGTATTGGGAGGAGGTCCCAATGGATTTTATCACAGGTTTACCCAAGTATGAAGCAAAGAGTGTCATCATGTGTTAGGTAAAATTGACTTAGGTTTGAGTCAAGGTTGACCTGTGGTTTTGGGCACATGGTATAGTGTACCCATGGTATTATGGTCTGTGGTATTGTATGTAATGGAGCCTATAAAAGGTTGGGAATACTTCATTGTAATGTAGGCCTGTAGGTGAGTGGTGAAGGCTCACTTGGCTGGATTGGCCAGGGTTTTGGCCAATGGTAAATGAGATCTCATTGGGATTTGGGGTTTTCCTGGATAAATATTATATGTATAATATTTATATGTATTGTTGTTGGTTATTTTATTATTCCTCTCTGTAAATCTCAGTAATGATTTATCTCTCTGCGGTAAATTTCTAACAATTGGTATCGAAGCTAAGTTCGCTTCAGAAGGACATTTTTTGTTGCCAAGGGTTTGTATTGTCATGGTAGATAGGGAGATAATTGAGTTTTGCTTCTAGATCTGGATCAAAAGCCATAGATTGTGAAGCAAAGTTGCACACTATTAGGTCATGAGAGATTCAGTGGATGAGTAGGATATGTGCACGTGGATTAATTAATTGATGAACCATGTACCTGAAAAGAACGCCTAGATAATTGAGACCCATGTAATTTGTTAGATGGGTTCTTTTTATATGGACATTGAGGTCATATGTACAAAGACAACAAGAAGGGTAATATATATATATATATATAATGGAGTGAAATTTTTAATTTGCATGTAAATGGGCATACTGTTGTAAGACCTAGTAAGGCATGCGTACCCCTGGGTAATTACCGATAAAGTCTGGGTTAGACCTAGGTAATAGGGCGATGTTGGGTTAAAAAATCCCAGGTAAAAAAACTTTGAAGGAGGTATGGGCTAGAGTGAGCAGGATTGTCTCAATTAGCATGTTTTGGTTGGATTTAGTCAAGGAACCCCAAGTCAAGTTTAAGGGGGGGATTGTTAGGTAAAATTGACTCGAGTTTGAGTTAAGGTTGACCTGTGGTTTGGGCACATGGTATAGTGTACATGTGGTATTATGGTATGTGGTATTGTATGTAATGGAGCCTATAAAAGGTTGGGAGTACTTCATTGTAATGTAGGCCTGTAGGTGAGGGGTGAAGGCTCACTTGGCCGGATTGGCCAGGGTTTTGGCCAATGCTAAATGAGATCTCATTGCGTTGGGTTTTTCCTCGGATTTGGAGTTTTCCTGGATAAATATTATGTGTATAATATTTATATGTATTATTGTTGGTTATTTTATTATTCCTCTCTATAAATCTCAGTAATGATTTATCTCTCTGCGGTAAATTTCTAACAACATGGCAGTAGCTAATATGCTTACCAAGTATGCAAACTTTAGTGCATTATCTCATCCTTTTAATGCAAGTACAAGTGTTATTGAATTTGTGGAAACAATTCAAAAGCTACATGGAAACCCAAAGATTATTGTAAGTGACAAAGATCCCATTTTCACTGGAAATTTTTTGGATGGAATTGTTTTATTTTCTTGGTACTCAATTAGCTCATAGTTCATCTTATCATCCTCAATTTAACAAGAAAACTGAGATAGTGATCAAATGTTTGGATAGAAATTCTTCTTTATACCCAAGAAATAACTAGATCTGAATATAGATAGAAATTCTTCTTTATTAATCAAACCCTTAAGGTAGGGCAACACCATACATTCACTCCTTAAGGAAGGAGAACACTCCACAAGCCATATGCCTGTTCATACAATATTCCTTCACATCTCTCAATGGGGAGTCATTAGCCTCTATATAGGCCTCATAGATACAATACCATGGGTCATTACCATGGTTCCCTCAATACCATCTATCTAATACCATGGGCTTAATACATTATTGCTAACTACTTGTGGTCCCTTACATGATATGGTTTAACCACCTTATTTATTACTATGGCCCATCCCATTATTACATTATTCCCTTGGGTACCTCCCTCTGTACCCCATATTATCCCCCTAGGTATACTACATTCCCCCCCCCCCAACATGTTTCGTCCCCGAAACATAAGAAGAACACAAATAATAAGATCTACTCAAAAGAGTAGTTCAATGGTACCATGCACGTGCATCTAGCCATCCCAAAGAAAGGTGAACCCTCAATCTAGCTAGTGCCTCGCTCACTTGAGATGGAAGTTTACACTGTGGCTCTTCTGTGTTGATGTGTAGTAGGTGGATCTTCGCCCCTCTCTATATGTGATGGGGGGGTTGTTGTCCTTGTGGCTAATTCGTTGCCATATTGTTGGTTGTTTTCTTGTAGGGTTATGTGGGTGGTGATATGCTGAAGTTTTAACCATCAGTGTATCTTTCTTTAATTCACCACCTAATGGAGCCTGATTGGTATCTAGTACATGTTGTGGTATCTACTATTGTTTCTTATCTTCCAATATTACTTCAATCACTGAGTCCTCATCTGATGTATCAGTACCTATAACATTTTCTGCTTCAACCTCCTTGGACTCTACTTGTTTTTCTGGTACCTAGTTTGATGTTTGTGTTTGGTTGTCGACCATCAAGGGCTCATCATCTGATGTGTCAGTCCCTGGAATGTCTTCTGCTTCAACTTCCTTGGACTCTACCTGTTTATTGATGGAAAAGTCCTGTAATGTAATTTTCTTCCTTTTATACCAGAGCTTCAGGAATTTATTTTGCACATTAATATTGATAGTACCCACTGATTCCATCCAAGGGTATCCCAAGACAACATCCACATTAGTCATATCTGAAGCATAAAAATCAGAATGCAATACATACTTGTCCATAGAAATCTTCAAATCTTTATAAACTTGCACCTCCTCATTACTAACCTGTGTGTGCTCCATTTTTTTTGCTGGAACTTGCAATTTTTTTGCCAAATTGACATTTATAATATTTTACTTGCAACTAGGACAATGATCTTCTCCTTTTGAATATATCCATGAATCTGTAATAAGCAGATATCAATATAAAATAACCCCACATGTTTCTCATTATCTTGTTTTCTAGCATGAGACCATCAGTCTAAAAGGAATTTTTCAAATTCTTCATCGGGTAGGTTGGAACACTTCTTTTTGTTAAGTAATTCCTAACATGTGGCCGCCTTATCTTTAAATTGCTCCACTACCAAAATTTCCAATGTTTTGCCCATAATGATTTTTTTTCTTTTATGTATTCTTCAATAGTAAGACCATTATCTTTTCCTGTAAAATATAGAACTGCCATGAAGAGGGTTTAAAAAAAATTCACTTACTTGGTGAAAATTTGAAATGGCCACAATTTAGTCAATATTGCTCAGAATCCCTATTATAACCTGTTTTTAGAAATGGAACAAACATTTTGCTTCTTCCCATGTGATAGAAATCCCGATCTAGGCACTAGAATTTCTGATTCACACTGCAACTGTCCCGTCGTCACAAAAATTTCTGAAAAAGGAGCTGATTTTAAGTCAGCGAAATCTCCCTCATCTGGACTCCGATTCGACTGATTTTTTTTTTTTGCAAAGAACCCAGATCTGCAATTATATTCTGCAAATGTTGCCCCAAAACCTACAGATCAGATATGCAAACTCGCCACCCTAAAAAATGTTTGCAACACATCTGATTTTTAAATCAACGATATCTCCCTTATCCGAACTCCAATTCGGTTGATTTTTTTTTTCAATTTGGGTATTTTTTCACAAAAAACCCAGATATACAATTATATTTTGTTGATTTTGCACTAGAACATACAGATCTGACCCGCAAACTCGCCACCCTAAAAATTTCTGCAACACAGCTGATTTTTAAATCAGCCATATCTCCCTCATCCGGACTCTGATTTGACCGATTTTTTTTTTTTTTTTATTGGGTATTTTTTCGCAAAAACCCAAATCTGTAATTAGATTCTACAAATTTTGCACCAAAACGTAAAGATCTGATCTACAAACTCACCACCCAAAAAATTCCCAGAAATAATAAGATAGAAACATATAGAAAAATCTATGTTATAAATATATGTTATAAAATATATGATAATGCAAATATACCCAAGAAATAACCAGATCTGAATATAGATAGAAATTCTTCTTTATTAATCAAACCTTTAAGGTAGGGCAACACCATACACTCACTCCTTAAGGAAGGAGAACACTCCACAAGCCATATGCATGTTCATACAATATTCCTTCACATCTCTCAATGGGGAGTCTCTAGCCTCTATATAGGCCTCATACATACAATACCATGGGTCATTACCATGGTTCCCTCAATACCATCTATCTAATACCATGGGCTTATTACATTATTGCTAACTACTTGTGGTCCCTTACATGATATGGTTTAACCACCTTATTTATTACTATGGTCCATCCCATTATTACATTATTCCCTTGGGTACCTCCTTCTGTACCCCATATTATCCCCCTAGGTATACTATAGATATCTTCGTTGCTTTGTATGTAATAAACAAACATAATGGGTCAATTGTTTACCTTTGATCGAATGGTGGTATAACACTTCCTTCCATATTGCAACAAAAATGACCCCATTTATGGCACTTTATAGATATCATCCACCATCCATCACATCATATTTAAGAGAAAATTTTGAGGTTCAAGCAATTGAAGATCACATCAAGCATCAACAACAAGTTCTCCAACTCTTAAAGGATAACCTCACTCTGGCACAAAATTGAATAAAACAATAGGCAGATCAACATCACAGTGAAATACATTTTGATGTAGGAAACTAGGTATTTTTATGGCTACAACCATACAAACAAATGTCCCTCAACCAAGCTAACAAGAATAATAAGTTATGACCAAAGTACTATGGTCCTTACAAGGTGTTGCAAAATATTGGTTCTATGGCATACAAATTGGAGTTGCCTCTATCTTCCTGAGTACACTCAGTTTCCATGTTTCATGCTTAAAGAAGGTTATCAGCGACAAGCTCTCATTTCAAACAATATTAATAGAACTTGACGTAGAAGGAAAAATCATATTGGATCATGAAGAAATCACATAAACAAAAACCCGATAGTTACAGAATCGATCAATCACTGAGTATCTCATTAAGTGGAAGAACTTACCTGCTAAAGATTCCACATGGGAGGATGATAATTTTACATAGAAGCATCTAGAACTACTCAAGTGTTGATGACAACACCTTTTTTGAAGGAGAGGGGCATGCTACGTCCCTATAATACTCGTATAGGCCCCTTATTTTTTATTGTTAGTGTAACCCCCTTATTTTTATTGTTAATGTATCCCCCTATTATTATTGTTGTGCCCATGTAGCCCACATATTATTATTGGTGTGCCCCATAGAAGCCCACTATTGTTATTGGTGTGCCCTTACATTCATTTTTTTGTAGTATTTGATTATGTTATTACCCCTTAGACTCATATATATACCAAGGAGGTATTGTAATTTGTATCATCAAATAATTGTTCGTTTATGTGTTGTAAAGGAGGTTTCCCCCTCGAAGAGGCTAAATTTCAAGTCATTGATCTATATTTTCTTTTGTTTTATGATATGGTTATATAACATTTCAAGAGCTTCCCGGATGATACGAGAGCTATAGAAATAAATTGAGGCTAATATTTTTTATGGATGAAAACATATGAGATTCTTGGAATTAAAAGAGCGCTCAACTATGCCAGCCTTTGACAATCGATGGTGGTTAGTATCAATGGTTTATTTTCCATAATGTTTAGGGAAGTTTTGTCGTACTTTTTCTGTATCTAGAGGAATCAGTTATTGGATTGGTCTCATACTCGTGTGACATGGGATCAATTCCAACTTCTACCATTGTAACCTCTATGTCCTTATGTATGCCCCTTCTATAACCACAGGTGAGTCAAGGGGATTTGAACCTAAAATCTGCTCACATATAACACTTTATTTTCATGATCATCGCAAATTAAGCTCCCCCAAATGGCTAGGAAGTTCCATAGTATTTGCTAAATATGGGAGATTATTTATTGGATAGTATCGTGATTGTAATTTTAAATGATTAGAGTTGATGTTGTATTAGGGGCCCAATGGTTACAGTCATTAGGAATGTTAACCTTAAATTTTCAAGATATTTTCATGATATTTCCCTTAGAAGGAAAGGAAGTTGAGCTTACAGGTATCCAATGGAAATCCTCTAAAGTGATAAGCTATAATGGCATGACAATATTACTTAAAAAGGGACAATGTCTTCCACCTACTCGGGATCATGACCATGGTATTCATTTCTAACCTAGAAGTTTACCACTTAACATTAGGCTTTACAAGAATCCATATGTATAGAACCTTAAGATTGAGTGTATCATTCAAGAAATGATAGAGGATGGAGTCATTAAACCTAGATAAAGTGTTTTATTTTCACCAATGGTTATGGTTATAAAAAGTGATGGTTCATGGTATACGTGTCCGAATTACAGAAAACTTAGCAAAATGAAAATCAATGATAAGTTTCATATTCCTTCCATTGACGAATTATTAGAAAAAAATCATGGAGCAATTTTATTTATTAAGGTGGATCTCCATCTAGGATATCATCAAATCATAATGAGGAAAGAAGATATTCCCAAAACAACTTTTAGAACACATGAAGGTCATTATGAGTTTTTGTTATGCAATTTGATGTATTGATCCACCTTCAACATTCCGAAGCTTAACGGATTCTATTTTCAAACCTTTCCTTATAAAATTTGTGTTAGTATTTTTTATGACATACTAATCTACAATAAATCTTGGGTAGAGAATGTACACCATGTTGATAGGGTCATAATACTATTGGAAGAGCAACAACTATATGCAAAGCCTTCCAAACGTTCCTTTGGGGTTCAAGAAGTGGAATATTTGGTTCATATTGTATCTCATGAGGGTGTTAAAGTGGAACCTAAAAAATTTAAAGCTATCATGGAATGTCTAATCCTCAAAACCTTGAAGAAACTCAGAGGGTTTTTAGGATTGATATGCTATTACTACAATTTTGTGAAGAATTATGGTCAAATAAAAAAACCTATAACAACATTATTAAAGAAGGAAGCATTTTCTTAGACACAAGAAGCAATCAAATATTTTGAAAAAATTAAAGAGGTTATGTGTACAACTCCTATCCTAGCCACACTTGACTTCACAAAAACCTTAATTATGTCCATGGTATTAGTGTAGTTTTGATGCAAGAATGAAGGCCCCTTGTCTTTGAAAGTATCCAACTTAAAGGAAATAAATTAATGAGAAATATATATGAAAATTAAATGTTGGTCATACTACATGTAGTTAGGAAATGGAATCCATACCTAATAGAAAGAAACTTCAAAATAAAATCATATCATGATATTTTGAAGTACTTGGAACAAAGACTACCTTTAGAAGAACAAAAAAATGGGTTACAAAGATGCCAGGTTATGACTTTGAGATTATCTTCAAAACATGAAAAGAAAATATTGTGGAAAATGCACTCCTAAGGAGATAGGGAAACATGGGGGGTTTACTATGTGTTAGTTCCATTCTAGAATCTGATTAGGTGGAAGAATCAAGGACAGAATGGAAGCAAATATCATTATATCATTCAAAAACTACAGGAGGACCCCAATACAACAAAGAGTTTGTGTAGTAGAATGATTTGTTTTGGTATCAATAATTCTTATTTAAGAAAATTCCACTCAAACATAAGGTCCTTTTGGAATTACACACTTTTGTAGGAGGTCATTCAAGGTTCTTAAAAACATACCATATGACCAAGAAAAAGATGTCTAGGAAGGTAGTAAAGAAAATGTACAAAATATTTTGGTTGCACGTGTGGTATGCTAAAAAAATAAGGGAGAGACAATCAATATTCCAGGACTCCTACAGTGGCGTACCATGCCATTGTTGGAAGAAGCTTCAATGGATTTTATTACAAGTTTACCAAAAAATGAAGGAAAAAATTTCATTATGATAGTGGTACATCGAATAACAAAGTACCCTCATTTTTTCTCTCTTTCTCATCCTTTTAAAGCAAGTAAAATCTTAGAAGCACTCATGAGAACAATCTAAAAGCTACACATAATTCCAAGATTTTCACTGGAAATTTTTGGAATAAATTATTTTCTTGTTTGGATACTCAATTGGCTCATAGCCCATCTTACCATCCTCAATCCAATGGAGAAACTAATATTTTGAATGAAGAAGTGTATTAATTGCTTTACATATGATAAACAAACATAATGGGTCAAGTCATGTTTCTCTTGACAAAATAGTGGTATAATACATCCTTCCATACTTCATAGGAAATGTCCTCATTTATGGTGCATTATGGATATCATTCTCCATCCATCACATCACCCTTGAAAGGGAATCCAAAGCTTCAAGTATTGGAGGACACATAAGGAACCAACAAGAGGTTCTCAAATTATTGAAGTATAACTTTGTTATAACACAAAATAGGATGAAACATGTAGATCAACATCATACTGAAAGGGAATTTGAAGATTTGGGGGTTTTTAAGACTACAACCATATAAATATATGTCCCTCAAACAACAAAAGAAGATCAATAAATTAGCCTTGAGGTATTATGCCCCCTATAAGGTCTTGCAAAGGATTGAAAGTATGGCTTACAAATTGGATTTTCTTACTTCTTCATGTGTACATATAGTCTTTTGTATTTATTTCTTAAAGAAGGTACTCAATGACAAGATCTTAGTCCAAACTATTTTACAAATATTGATGAAGTTGATAAAATCATATTAGAACCAAAAACAATCCTTGAAACAAGAATTAGGAAGCTAAGAAATCGAGCAATTACTAAGTACCTTATTAAATGGAAACCTACTAGTGGAAGAGGAGATATGGGAGATAATTTATTCATGCAGAAACACCCAAAATTAGTCAAGTGTTGAAGAAAACACTTTGTTGAAGGGGAGGGGCATGTTAAGCCCTAAACAAACCATGTTAAGCCTGAAACCCCTTATTAGGCCCTAGACACTGAATTACCACATTCTTATTGTTATGTTATTATGTAAACCAAAATTCTTCATTGTACCCTTTCATTTAACCGTACCCTTAATCACCTATATATATACCAAGAAGACCTAGTCTTAGGATAATCTCATTTTTGTCTTATACATTGTAGTCATTGTAAAAGAATATTTCCCCCTCATAGTGGACTGTAATCATTAGCTTCTTATCATTTTTTAGGCACATGGTTCATAACAAAATGTGTCAAATGTTAAATGGATTTGAAATTTGTCACAGAAGAGCATGACCACAAGCAAAGTGACCCTTACAATTAGGCTAATTTCTACTAAATGTAAATCTTAAATTGATGAGTAGTGTTTCAAAATATACAAGCAAATCTAGATCTTTTTATCTTTCTTTATTCCTTCTTTCTTTTCTTCTTTCCTCCTTTTTTCTTTTTTTGTATATAGAGGAATAAGCAAATGGGTTGGTGTCGTACTTCCGTGACACACAGTCGATTCCAATTGCTACCACTATAACCTCTAGGTGCCTATGTATGCCCCTTTTGTAGGCACGGGTGAATTGGGGGGATTTAAACTTCAAACCTCCTCACACATAACACTTCATCTTCATAACCATCACTAATTGAGCTGCCCCTTGGGAGTTAAATATAGATATATTAATTAAATAGATGGAATGGAATGTATTTCAAAATGCATTACATGGTATAGTAACAAACATTTCACAATGTAATCTATAGAAATTTGGAATAAAAATCATAAAGTGAAATCTAGTGATGAAATTTACGTAATTAATTGATAATATGCTACACTCTGTGAACCATGGCTTAAGCTTTGAATGTGACTAAAAAATATAATAAATTATGAGTTTCAATGAATCAACTATAAACTATAAATTATAGTGAAGACATCAACCATGGATATTAAACATGTGAAACCAAGATTAAAGTATAAGATACTATTGTCGTCTTACCCATAATGATAATAACTTTAGCAAAATATATGAATTTAGAATAAGAAGCAATATTTTTACAAATTTCCATGTGAAGAATTGAGAATGTATAACTTTTAAAAATAATAGTGTAACTCTTTTATATTTTGGAAGTTTTTGAACATGTTTTATGGTTAAATTTTCTTGAAATCTAGTAGGGAATTATTAAAATTACAAGTTTGATTTGTGGACTCTGCTAAATCTGAGTGCCTCAAGGGTTTTTTTAGGGTGTTGAATCCATTTTTGCATTAAAAAATAGATCTTAAAAAAAAAAAAAAAACACTATATGACCAAAAATTGTTTCACCAAATTTCGACTAAAAACTCTAAAACATATAATCACAAGTTTAATCTATGGACTCTGCTCAATCTAAGTGTCTCAAAGGTTTCTTAGGGTGTTGAATCCATTTTTGCATTCAAAAATAAATCTTAAATAACAAAAAAAAAAATGATCTAACCAAAAATTGTTTCACCAAATTTCAACTAAAAACTCTAAAACATAGAATAATTAAGCAACACCCTTTTAAAAAGGAAAAATGATAAACCATAAATATAAAAGGTATAGTCTAACTTATAGACAAAATGACCTTTTTCACGACCTTTTCCCTGGTTAATTTTAAGCAAAATCTGACAAAGATTTTTACAAACTTGAGTTTGAATTGTTTAATTTGCATAATTTGTGTGCCGTAGGGGTTTTTTAGGGTGTTGAATCCATATATGCATTCAAACATATATTTTAAATATTAAAAAATCTTAAAATTGTATTTCCATAATTTAGCGAATTCCAATTAAAAAAACTTTTGTCTATAAATTAAGCGCGCTTGAGCCAGAGGCGATCTGGGATGGGTGACCTCCCAGGAAGTCTTGGTTACCAGGTGCAAGCCCCATAAGTGATGATTGACGCTATGTTATTCATTTCACTAGTTTCAATCCCACTTCTTCACCCCTGTAAGCATCACCCGATGCAATGAGTGCTAAGTGAACTATTCAAAATTCATGAGAAATTAGTGAGTTACAACTACCTATCATGGAAATTGTCATACATGAATGATTAACTTAGTTGAATCCGAAAAAAATGATATCTAATATAATGAACAAAACCCTTTAATACAAAAATAAAAATATATTTAAAAATATGATGAATTAATTATAAAGATTAATAAAAGAAGAGTACTCTAAAATTTATGGTTAACAAAGACATATCAAGAATGGTTAACAAAAGCATCCAAAACTATCATTATAATAAGGTTGAAGTGGTCCTTTGTTACCATAAATGTTACAGCTATAAAGTGGATGTGGAGACAATGTGTAAAAATAATAGATGAATAAGATTTCACGGAATCGAAAAATGTGAAAATAAAATTTTAAATGCTATGATGCGAAGGATGTTTCCATGTAAACAATGATTCAAATGGTTTAAAGTAGCATAGAATTGTGAAGCTTTACAAAGAAAATTAAGGTACGTGGCTTAAGTCATGTCAAATTAAAACTTGAAATTGAAAAAACTTAAATTGAAAAACTGAAGTTTTTAAGGTAATGAATGGTTGGTGGGAATGTAATGCCCCGCCATATTATTTTGGTGATTCAAATTAGTAAAATTGTTGATTTAGATATTAATTCTAGGAGTCCTCTAACCAGTGGAGGAATTGCCCAGATGGTTAAAAGTGGCTGAAATCCGGGCAAAAAAATTTCAAAAAATCTTGTAGAAGCAGTCTTTGAATCGTGTTTTTGATGGTGGAAATGGATTCAGCACCATCAAAAACATCAAAAACATCTAGGACACCTAAAATTTTGAAGTTTAACAACTATAACTTGGATTTACAAAAATCCTTGCCGAATTTTCTCTAAATATAACCGGAATTTCCATAACTTTCTGGGCAACTACTCCTCCTCGTTAGACTACACGTTAATTTTATATATCAAAAGTTTCAAGGTAGGCTTAAGCCTTATCGAATTGAAAGCTGAAAATTTGAAGTTTCAAGGCAGGCTTAAGCCATATCAAATTGAAAGGTAATGAGTAATTAATGGAATGTAATGTGCAACCATATTGATGTGATGATTCAAACTAATATCTTTTTTCAAAGCAGAAAAAGCCTAATACTTTTTATATCATAAATATAAAAGAGTCCAAATGTACAATCAGCCAGGGTATAGCATATGCTCCAATGACTGAGAAAATTGAGACATCAGAGAACCATGAGCTGGTAAAAAAACTAGATGAGGCCAGAGAGGCTAGTTCCAAAAAAAAGATATTAGGAATCATCCAATTGAGATCCAAAACATAGGCCAGATCAGAATAAGAGGACTTCACCTTTTGACATAGAGAAAGCTGAGAGCAGTCCAGAGAAAGCCTATTCAGAAACAAAACTGCATTCTGAAGTAAGCCTGTTCAAAACAAAAAAACCATAGCATATTGATCGTAACAACTAGCATCTTGAATCATAGAAGAAAACCATAGAGAACTTTGCAAGTAAAACTAGAAATTGGGAGGGAAAAAGTCCTGGATGGAGTAACATTTCCCATCAGAGGAAACCTGTAGATGCCATGATCCTGGAGCAGATTGAAGGCCTTTTTTTGATAAGGAATCCACCATCTGGTTTTGATCCCTGCGAATGAAATTAACTGAGCCATCTTTTAAGGAGGACCAGTAGAATCTGATCTGATCTAGCCATCCCCCAAGATGAGGCCTATAGATCGAGATTTTCCTAGCAATATAATCCACCAAAACTTTAGAGTCACCATAAATAGAAACATCTTGTAGATTTAAGAAAAGGCAGAAACTCATGAGGCCAGCAAGGGCCATCGCCTCAGCCAACATATTTGAACCCCTGCCCCCATTCCAGTGAGCAGAGAAAAGACTGTCTACATCTGCCAGAATATGGAAACCACAGCCACAAACCCCTTTTTGTTCAGCACCGTCAAAAAACGTTCTAGGCAGAGATGAGGACACCAGAGGAATATTTGAATCAGGAAGCATTCTCTGCATGGGAGAGGAGGTCGGAATTTCCTCAGAGAGATCACATATGGAAGAGAAAATTCCAACATCAGAGCTTTTTTGTCATTAAAGATGGAATTATTCCGCCACCTCCAAATACACCAGAAACTAATGATAAAGATAGATCTCCATTTGGCGTTTTGTTTACTATACCATGTAAAAGCATCCGTAATCGACAACTGAGACATGAATTTAAAACCATATTGAATCTCCAGGAGCAGCCATATTTGGTGTGAGCCCTTGCAATTCAGAAATAAATGATAATTGTCTTCCTCGGCCGATCTGCAAATGGGGCATATACCAGGTCCCTGCCAACCACACTTTTTTAAACTGTCTCGCGTAAGATTTTTATTATGGAAAGATAGCCATGAAAAAAAGACTATTTTTAATTGACACCCCATTTTCCAGAAAATGCTCGGGAAGGAACAGTCACTTGGATGCTGTCTACCACTAATCAAATTACAGTATATGTCCTTTACCCTGATGGAATCCAGTCCATGAGAGTTTCGCCATATGAGACAGTCGTGCTCAGCAGAGCGAAAAATGCCACCATTTCTGAGGATTGTTAAGATTTGCTTCCACGAGCTGGCGATGTCTTGCGACATATTCAGACTCTCAGCTTCACACCAGATTGGGATTGAGCCATGCCATCTCTCAATCAGCCCATCCCAGAAAAAGATACCTTTCCTGTGTAAGAACTTCAAAAGGGGGGCAGGGACGCGGATCTCCTCTTTGCCACATAGAAAAATGTCTTTTCCGACCAGAATCCATTTTCCTGTTTGAAAACGCCAAAGGAGATTCTTCAGGAACATATTTTTAATTTTTCTCAGGTTCAGCCAGATCGGAGATCCATGAGAAAGGCCTATGCTACCTCTTCTGAACCAAAAGGATAAGCTCTTACGGCGCAGATACTTCTCCTGAATAATATTGCTCCAAATGCCTTTCTCGAAGATCCCTCGCCATAACGTTTTACAAAGAAGGGCCTTCCCAAAGGACTTCAGGTCTAACAGACCCCAGCCACCCATACATTTTGGAGCAGAAATATATGAGAGCTTCGAGAGGTGAAACTTTCTTTTCCCTGCCTGTCCACCCCAGATGAAATTGGCAGTGAGTCTGTTCATTGATTGGATGATGCTTGCAGGGAGAAAAAACAGATGCGCCCAGTAAACCGCCAACTGGTTTAAAACCGATTGGGCCAATACAACTCTCCCAGCCAAAGAGAGGCTTCTGAACTCCCACGCTGAAATCTTTTTGAAGTATCTCTCAGGTATCCACAGCCAATCTGATCTTGAGTAACAATTTGTTTTTAATCTATAACCCAGGTACTTGATTCCCATACTGATGGATTGCACTTCATAACCAAACAGATTGATTAACCAGTCTAGATCTTCTTGGTTAATATCAATGTGATAAATAACAAACTTCGAACTGTTAATCTGAACGCTGGATGCCCTTTGGAAATTTTGAAGAATATCATGAAAACACATCCAGGTTAGTCTGCATAAAATGCTGAAAAAAATAACATCAACAACGAAAAGATTGTGTGAGATAGAAATGTTCCTGCATAATTTCAAGGGGGAGCATCTGTTTTCATCAACGGCCTTGTTTATATGAAGACTGAGAGAATTCATGGCCAGTATGAATAACAAGGGAGACAGAGGGCATCCCTGTCTGAGGCCTCTTGATGCTAGGAAGAAGGCCGATGGCATCCCATTGATAATGACTGCATAATTTACCTGCTCAACGCAAGCCATGATCCAGTTGATCATGTTTGCTCTTAATCCGACCTTTGCTAGCAGACATCTCAAGAAAGCCCAATCCATGCAATCGTAGGCTTTACAGAGATCGATTTTTAGAAGGACAACATCGCATTTTTTCCCCCGGCTGGCAAAGAGAGCTTCCTGAGTTGTAGCAACCGCGTCTAAGATGTTTCTCCCCTGTAAGAAGGTGTGTTGGTTCTTTGTTAAGAATTGAGACAAAGTACCTTTGATCCTGTCTGCAATTATTTTTGATATTATTTTGTAGGATATATTACATAGAGAAATTGGGCGGAAATCCTTGAAAGAGATGGCATTTTCATTTTTTGGTATGAGAGCGATATAGGTGGATGTTGTTTTCTGATTAATGCTGCCCGATATCCTGGAGCCCTCCACCATTTTCAGCAGGTCAGATTTGATGATGTCAAAAAAATGACAAAAGAACTCTATTGTCCACCCGTCCGGGCCAGGACATTTGTCCTTTTTGAAAGCTTTTAGAGTTCTCAGCAGTTCCTCCTCCGTAACAGGTTGAAAGATTTGATTATTTGTGTCCTCATTGAACATCTGAGGAAACAAATCGATGCCCCACAGTATATCCTAAAAAGACCTGTTTTCTGTTCTCTTATACTGATTTTCAAAAAACCTCTTTGCCTCCTTTGAGATTTCCTCTTGGGAATACAAAAACCCCATTTCCATCACTGATTTTCCAAATTGAATTTTTTTATATTAATTAGGCATGGGATGATACGTAAGTGATGGTATGTTTTTATGTTATATTATAGATATGATTCATTGTGTTATTGTTTATAGAATTTTATAATAAATATAATTTCTATATTTAATATAGTAATTTTGATGTTAAGTGGAAATTAAAAGGAAGAAGTGTATAATGTAGGTAAATTAAAGGTTATATATAAATAAAGTGATTATTGCATATATTACATAGAGTAGTATTGTTTATATGATTGGATTGTAAGTTTGTATATCATCAAATTTGAATAAGATAAAAAGGCAAAGATTATACTAAATAATAAAAATGATATAAAAATTAAACATATTAATACAATATAGACATTTTATTAAGAAAAACCTTGGTATTGAAAATTAGAAGTATAACACTTACACTTATATATATAACACTTGCACTTAAATATTTGCGATGTATGATGAGTACACAAAATCACTCATAAACTAATTTTATCATAAACTAGTTGCGTAAAGATTGTGCCTTGGAATAAACACTTTAAAATTAAGAATAGACTTGATTCCTAAATTCATGGGTGGGGTTAATTGAAAATAAAAAAAGGTTGCATATGAACATCATAATATTTCAAAGGTAAAACTAATGGTATAATAATGAACGTGAAGTTAAGGATTAGTATGACCTTTTTTTTCTTCTTCTGGTATATTGCTCTCATTAGGATGGGTATTTAATGAATTATGTTGCTCATGTTACTTTATTCAAATATTTATTTTTTATTACCACACATATAAGGAATAACTATTTTTGAGTTAAGCTCTATTAACATTAATATAGGTCACATTTCTCATTATAGAAAGAGGTAGACCATCATAAGGTACAAGAAGCAAATTTATGTGAATGATGTACTATTTACAATTTTAAAGTTGACAACCAATGTTGAGCTAATCTTCATGTCGAGCTTGTTGAACATATGTAACACTAATTTGTACTAGTTTTAACTCATCTCATGATCCATTATTGTATCAAACTCATCTGTAATGGAAGCCAAAGATTGATTACCATTTGATTTCATATGCAAGAGACTATATATATATATATATATATATAAACTCAATGAACACCTAATTATAAACTAGTTAAGGGCGAAGCTCATTAATTGACTCATGATGGAGCACTTTTATTACTAAATTGAGCTTCTCTTGAATTGTATAATGCTTTATTATTTATGGGTGATGTCAACTATTAGAAGATGGCAGCTCATATGGCTTTTTCTTTCCCCTCACATTGTTTTCATTTGTCATACCCAATTTAATTATTAAATAATACATGTGCACATATTTATAAAGGGAAATAATCAAAATTAAAATAAAACATCATATATACTAATCAAAAATAACATAAAACATCATTAAATGTACTAATTATACATTTAATGCACAATTTTATGTTGTCATCTTCTTCTTGAAATGTCCTTTTTTAGAATGAAAAATATTATTTTGCCTATGTCCATGTTGAGTAAAACCCACCTCTAAAAAAAATCATTTAAAATTCACTTTATCCATATTATATCAACATAAAAAAAAATTGATTGTTGATATAACATCCTACTTAGTATAATTCATTATACACATAATCACTCATTATACACATAATGACTATGATTACTACCCACTATACTAAACATGGTGGTAGGGTTAAATTGTGGTAGGTCATTACCAACCACCTTAGCAAGAGGTGCATCATCCATAATAATGTATTCATCCGCTCACGACAACTTTTACAATTAGTTTGTAAACCATAAACACTAAAATATTTAATAATTTTCACGATAACTTTTACAATTATTTTGTAAACTATAAAAACTAAAATAGTTAATAATTTAATCATCCAAGATATATTTTACTTATTTACTTGTACATTCATAGTGGATGCCTTTTGTTCCTCAACTTGCTTGAACTTTGACCAAGGCTTTATATCCTCCAATTAAGGTCATTTTTAGATTGTTTTAAGTGGGTATCATTACATATCATTGTTGATTACATATAATAAGAAGGTCATCAACCCCACCCTAGAAGATCAAAAGTATCTCTCTATTTTAACTTGCTCAAAGAAGAAAATTAATATAGCAAAGATTAGAACGAATTCTCATGATCTCCATAGTGAAACAGGTCGTTGGGCAGTTCCTAAAACGCCATGGATGGAAAGGATCTGCCATATATGTGAGAATAGGAACATCGAGGATGAAAACCACTTCCTCTTAGACTGCCCTGCGTACAATCACATTAGATCTCCGTTTCACAATCTTTGTTACAATACTGACCTTCCTAGCCTTTTACAATGTCAAAATTATAGTGAGCTCGGGAGGCTTCTCTCCAAGCTTTTTGAGCATAGGAATAAAATCTTAAATCAAAATAAATAATTTGTTTCTTTAGGTCCGATAGACCATTGTTTGGTCTCAGCGGATGTTAAACATCATCATCATCATCATCATCAATAACATAATACAATTAACATATCAAATTCAAATAATAGTTGAATTACATATCTACCTTTCACTTTGACATATTTTGAGAGTCTAAGTTCAACATTTTCCAATTTAGGGTTAGTGATCCTCAATATGTATTTAAGATTATTAAAAGTTTCAAAAACATGTGTTAATATTATTTAGTTAGTTAAATGTAAAATTATGTATTTAATTAATATTATTAGTTTCTGCCTTACTAAGGGCTATAGAATTCGCTTCGAAGTCAAAATGGGTTGACTCTGCATTATTTTATTTTTTTGTAATTCTAACCAAAGTTTCTAGAAAATGTTGAATATTTTTATTTTTCGTGAATTCAAAATTAATTTTCTAATTTTTTGAAAGTCTTATTTCTAATTTTTTATTGGTTTAGAGAACTCTGATGGGACTTAATTCCCCTAGCAGAAGGAATTTTATTTTTGGTATTTGCGAGTGCCTGAGAATTCATTTAAAAAAAATGTGAGTTGTCATTACGTCGGTGGGTACTCTGACACTGATGTGATTGTAGGTGCTTTATGCAGGCAGGGGGGGCTAGTGTTATGACACTGACACTCTTATGCTAATGTTCTTCCTAATGATGCAAGAATTGACGCGGTTATAGTTCCTTTATGTAGGCAAGGGCGGTTGAATAATTGTTCGAAGCTTTCTTGGCAGAGGAAGCATGTCCTTTACGTAGGCGAGGAGAGGGGTGGGGTTGAATAATTGTGTGGAGGAAGCTTGGTATTCATCACCACTATTCTGCACGGTTCATCATATTACATTAATACTATGTATCAGAACGCATATGACTCAACAGGAATGAATATGCACAAAATATACACTCAACAGTTGTGTTAAATGTTGTAAGTTATACATAACCCCTATGTTGCCAACAATATGAGGATGGAAAAAAAATAAAAATATGCCCACAATGTTTGGAAAACACAATTCAATAAACATTTTCCCTCTGAGGCCGTAATTTCTATTTACAATTATTATCATTCGAGATGTGTGTTAGCTCCCTTATTATCAAGTATGATTATCCTAATAATACTATTATATGCATTATAAACATTTTCCTTTATGCACTTTGGTTTTCGATTATCATATTAGTCTCTGCTCTATACTTTTACATATTACGAAATATAAGCATAATAATATTATTCCAATAGCTTATAAACTCATTATCATAAAATTTATCAATTAAATGCAGTCCATCACAAGGATTTCGTCATCATATATGTGGATATATGCAGAGGAGGCATTATTGTCAGCTCCAACATAGTTAAAGACATTGGCATAGAGAACCATAAACTAGAATTTGCACCAAAAGGGTGCAAAGACATGCCGATAGAAGTGTAGATGAATGTAGAGTGACACAAAGGTAGCACTGCAGGAAATTGATTGAGTCTTGATACCCATCGATAACCAGAAAGTGATAACAAATCATAACAAAAGCATGGCTATGTTCTAATTTAAAACTTGAATGCAAAAAAATTGTGTGGAAACTTAAAGATCTTGAAAGTATGATAATGGAAAAGTCAAGGTATAATTTTTTTTTATTAATCAACCATCTGAAAAGGAGAGTAGTTCCAAAGCCTTGAGTGCAATAAGTACATTTATACATACATGATGAACATAAACTTGGTTTGAAGATGAACACAACATCTCTCCAATATTTAACGACAACAACCACTTGGGATGGTGGACCAAAACTATAAAGTAGGTAGCTAGTATTAATTATAAACATCCCCAATACCAACCAACTGGTAAATAGTGTAAGACAATGAGTCGAAAGTGTGTCATATAACAACAAACATGAGTTATATTCCAACAAAATAATGGCCATATCATGTAAAATTCAAAATATACAATAGTAGTCCACGGGGTCTTGGATAGACAGTGATCAGGTGCTCTATTAAGGCACTTCTTGATGTGAAGTCACTGGTTCAATTCCTCGCTCCGATCAGGTTGATATATTGGACATGATGAAGATGTGTAGTCCTACCAAGCTTACACAATATATATATATATATATATATATATATATATATATATATATATATATATATATATATATATATATATATATATATATATATATATATATATATATATATATATCTATATATATATATATATATATATATATATATATACACAATGGTAAAAAATAAAGGGGGCTTCTAAGACCTAACTTTATAACTCCCACGAAAGGAATATAGAGAGAAATTTGTAGATGTTTCTTCTTGTTTCCAAAAAATGTTCTTGTCCATCTTCAATGAATGTTTTAGCACTAATTTATTTTTAGTGCTTCTAATTGATAGGAATGTTTCTCAGGAAATCGTTTCACCCATAGATTACACTTTTAATCACCATAAATGAAAACTTGGATTTATAAGTTGATATAGATGACAAAATTTTATATACAATTTCAGCAATGTTAAAATTGTGAGATTCCATGTTAACCAAAAAACAAAAATCATCAGATGCCCACAAAAAAAAAAACAAAAAAGCATACATATTACCTCTTAAAAATTTTGTAGATATGAGACAACACTTTCACTGATTCTATTCAAAGAGGCGACAAGAATGTGTGTGGGGTTTATGTGGTGAGTATATGATGTATTTGGAATTTGCATCTCTTCTCCACTCATTCCATTTCACATCTCCTGACCTCATGAGTGTCTATCAAGTGAACACAATAGACAAATTTGGAAAGACACTGCAAAAAACAAATCTCCAAGAGGAAATTCTCATGCCACCCTTTATGCCATGGATTGTTGAAAAAGTCAGTTAATCCAAATCCTTAAATAAACAAATTGGGATTATATGAAAACATGTTAGCAATTAAAAGAATAAATGATTATTCATTATTCTTCTCACCATTTAACTTTCAAGCTAGACTATCAGATCCTTTATATTGAGTGTATAAGTGCAGGAGGTACATTTCACTCACTAACAACTGAAAGACATTGGCTTTGTATAAGTATGTTCATGGGAACCCTCAACTTCATATGCAAAATTGAAATATTATGCAAGAAAAGAATAATAAAATAATCAACCATGGAGGATAGAACAGAAAATATCCAAAGCTAAGCAATTCAAGTTGTCCTTAAATCTAAAGACTAACAAACACCTCATATATGATAAAATGACTAAAAACTTATGGAAAGACAATCACTTCGCTAAGAATCCACATCACCAAAGAGAATTCAAAGGCTAATAGTGTATATAACAAACCACAATCCAATACAAACCCGAATATTGTGATGCCTCTGTTGTGATCTAAATATGTTACTACACACAATAAAAAAAGGTATAACTTCACTCATTTAGTAAAGGGCCAGATATAAGCATTCATTTTTTTGTCTATTACAAGAAAAATAGGTAGCTAGATCAAAGCCTCTAAAGAAACAAAGCTTTGATTGTTCGTTTTCCGAAGGAAAAAAAGGTTTTCAATTGTCCTTTAAAAAAAATCAATGTTCATGACTCCTACTATATTCAAACATATAGTCATTTTTCCATAGATACATCAACATATTGACCATTTTTCGCAAGCTAATAATTATCATGCAAGTAGAAAAAGAGATAATTGCCTAGAAGGTAACACTAAAATGACTATGAAGTAGGCTTAAGATACATTTTAGGTGAATTTAGATAGGTTCAAGCACTATGCAGTCTAGATCTAGTACTGTTTATTGTTAGATCACCTAGTGTGAAAAATTGTCAAAAATTTCCCCCATGGCATATTTCAAAGTTTGAGGAAATGCAAAAATGATATATATCTCGAGAGAGAAAAAGAGAAAACATATATGATGAAATTTGTCTTAGGTGGGTATCAAAGGAAATTTGTTTAATATGATCTAGAAACTCCCTTAGAAGTTTCTTGAGATTGGAAAGGATATGCTTTAGAAAAGTTTTTGACACATTTCGTATAGAATTATGTATTTGAAACATATACGGAATAGGAAACAAGGAACAGATCCCATGATTTGGTGATAGGGATCATTAGGATACCCTTGTCGTGACTGTTAGGGTCCATGTCCTGTTCATGGTGGATAAAGAACTTTTCATGGTTTCATTCCTAAATTTTCTAATCATCACATGACTGGGTGAGGTGATATGATTAGACGTTGATGGTGTGTGATGCGTAGGTGGAGCTCCCAATGTGTAGGGTAACCTTAGGATGTCAAAACTTTGTATATTGTTGTGCCTATTACCTACCAATGTGTAAGGTAACCTTAGGGTGTCAAAACTTTGTAGTTAAGGAAGATGGACTAAAAATGGAAGCAGAATTTGCATAAGGAATTTGTACCATCATAAGAGAGGCACCTAGCCAAGTGAACTCAAAATTTATATATGGTGATGACAAAATAATTTCCCAGTAAGATAGTTATTTAGCTAAGGACTAAAGGCATTAATCAACCTTTAATTTTGGATGTATTTGACCCTACAACTTTTGAAGCAAACCTAGTTCAGAAAATATGCAAACAACGCTATCCATGACGATATCAATATCTGTGTCAAAATTTAAAGTGTTTATGAAATTTTTTGAAAATTTTGAGCATCTTGGGTGCAAAGGCTCTAGTAGAACATATGCAGGAGGCTTAAAGAAACTGTTTACAAGTTCTTTAAAAACAAGTGTTGTATTTTTCCTGAGGATAGGTTCATATGACATTTACAAAGGGAAGAGTGACATAAACACTATTGAAATAAGATTTGAACTCATCAATGTAGGCCTATCTCTTGGAGTTGCTCCTCCTAGCATTGAATACATTAGTAAAGCTCGCATAATACAAATGAATAAGAAACTACTAGCAATAGATTATGATGGAAAATTGGGCAAGTGCTAGACGAAGTTTGTGAAGAGATCATTTTCAAAAATGTTGAATCTATATGCTCATCCAACCCACACACAAAAAAATCTATAACTTATGGCTTACAGTTCATGGTAGCTAAAATATGGATTTAGTTGAAGTTTTATATGAACTAAAAGATTTTGTAAAGCCTCTTATTCATTGTTGTGACCTGATAAGACTGCTACAAGATTACCCAAATCGAAGTGTTCCTTCAATATTGAGTAAAATTGACCTCTGGGAAAACTTGGAGGCCAAAAATAGTGATAGAACACATGTAGATTTGGCTTGTTAAAGAGTCAAAAAATATATTGAGAAATGGTTCGCTCAGTTCAGATCTAAAAAGAAATTTAAACAAGAAATTGCATATTTATACATATTAATGTTGGAAAAAGTCGTACAAAGAGTATGACTACTCAATATACAACGAGTTTTCTGAGTTGAAAGGCCGACCTAAAACAACCACTGAATGGAACCAATTTGTGCAACCTTTGGAGTTGAGCGGTTGTATTTTCTTGTTTGTTGGGGGTAGAGTTGACCTTTGTTTGGCCTATTTTTTTCCTAAAAGGACCTACCATTGAAACCCTTCTCTACACATGGAGGTCGTATTCACTTTTGAGGAGAAGTCTGTGATGTTATGTGCCTTGTGTTGGATGTAATTATGACCTCTCATGGAGGACTAAAATCTTGTTGACTATGCCTTGAAGTATAGGAAAGGAAGATATTTACATGTTATGAAAAACTAGAGGAGAAGACAAAATTATAAAACCCCTATCCTTAAGTGTCTATTCAAATGAAATATTTGCATACACTATATATACATGTCAAATTAAGGATCCAATGAGTGTCAAGAAGTCTCATAAGTTTCTAGCCATACCAAACATTCTGGGAAAATGTAAGAGGACCGAACGCTAAAGTTCTCATTATCTATCAATTATGACCCATATGCATTCCATGTGCATGACGTGGAAAACCTGGGGAATTGTGTAGGGATTTCAATTGGATAGCGAATGTTTTACCGTAAATGAAACTTATACTCCAAATTTAAGCCTAGATACATACATTACCCACCTGGTACTTTCTCAGAGTCATATACACACCAAGTAATGGAGAATTCAACTGAAGGGGAAATTAAATGACTAATGTGATGACCTGATGAGAGACTGCCCAAACATATTTCCCTTTCAGTCCAAACCTATTTGATCTTTATTCTAGATATGGAAGAGTAAAGCAAATTATTGACAAACGGAAATCTACTATGGATATATGGTATAATTTATAAAAGAACGTACCTCCTTTTGGCTAGATGGATATCTTCGTTTTGGGCTGAAATGGTGTGGATTCTTAAGGGACTGTGTGTATCCGACCTTTTTAGATATGGGCCTGATCTACCAGCAGAACTTTGTGGACTTGCCAACCTTGTGAAGGAACATTGAAGAGATATAATCATGTTGGTTTTCCAGCAGGTTTTACGAAGTTTGATGTTAAAGTACCCCAGAATATCTGTAAATCCTTGAATAGTCGAGGCTCGAGAGGGGAATCCATACCTGCATATGAAAATAGGAAATTAGGACAATCGTGGTAAAATGCAAGAAATAATATAGGAAAAGGATACAGTAAAAAAACTGTGGAAATTACCATTGAAAGAAGAAACCCTAACTTGTTGTAAAGAGGTGTGACTTTGTACTTGACCAAAGGGCCTATAAACTTTCCAAACTAAGCTTATTCACCAGCGCGGGAGCTTTTTTCCTTGGCTATAAGGACTGGATTTCCAACTAAAGGATGGAATTTAGCCATATAACAAATCTCTCTTGCATGGAACGAATTCTTTAGCTAGGTTTGTGATAACTAATAACTTGAATGATTTAATCTATGATGCAACCAGTTCCTTTAAATCCATTTGAAGGGTGAGTTCCCATGATTGTCACTTCCTTCTTAAACCCAAGCTCAATGGCCACTTTCAAGAGCAAATTCTCTCAAAGCATCGGAGATAGACAACAACTCACCAATGAATTGCAGATATTTTAGGGCAGAAAATAATAAAAGGCTTCTACAGAATGGGGTTGCAATGGTGAACAGAAAAAAGGTCAATAAGGGCATCATCGTCCATCTACACCTCCACTCTCTGTTTATAAATTACAATTTTAAAGAATACACATCAAACCCATTACGCAATGAAAGAGCGTGACAGTTCTCCATCATATGCAATGAAAGATCCTAATGAAGGTGGTGTGTGATAAGCTAACATATGTCTTTCATTATCGTCGTGCAACCCTCATATTGGCCAGCCAAATTGGAAATCATATTCGTTTTTAGGCCGACAAATATGCTACAATGTCTTGAGGAAGAACCCCATAATAAAATGCCTATCGAGATAAATATACCTATCAACATAATTATTATCTCGATTAACCCTAAATTTGTATCTCAATTAATTTTTCATTTTTTCGATCATGTGGTCGTGTATAAAAATATAGAATACATGTCAATTATAATGTGATTATAATAGTGGAAAGCTCATTGTGTGGAGCTCACCAAACTACCACACTCCGCTCTTTGTATTCGTTTCCCCCACCACCTATACTTGATGAAAGAAACAGGGGTAATCTTACAACCATAGTCACTTTGTCGGCCCTAAAAAATGTCCATTCCATTATGGCGACATTATTCGATTGCTAATATTTTGTCCACAACCACTAATATTTTACGGTAGTGGTCGAACTCTACACTCAAATCTAAATATCGACATGGGAAGACAACACTCAATTAAATATTGAATTTCTAGAGATGGATTTTGAAGACTGTGGCATTTCATTTTAGTGTTATGTGACTTCATCAATTCACCTCTATTGCTAAAATCTGTAAATAGAAGCAAAGAAGCCTTGTATTCATCAAAGGACGAGTTTTGTCAATTATCACACACGCTGAGTTGACATTATCTGTTGATTTGTCATCCAATTAAATTTTTTTTTCCTTAAACCTCTTTTGTGGGCTTCATGCTACAGTTTGCAGGGTTGATTCGGCTTTAAGTTTCATTTATTTTGCCTAATTCTTTTTTTCCCAGTTTTTTAACAGACAAGTTTGAAAATTTCCAATTAAATTGATTTATAATTTGCAGATCCCAAATCCTAGACATGAATTCATTTTAATACTAGATCTATCATTAATTATTTTCTGTTTGACAAATGTTTAGTAACTTTCTAAAAACATTAATTAAAATAAATACCAAAACATTAAAGATTTAAATTACAACTTTAACTATATATTTTTACTCATAAAAAGAATTTGCCAATATGATTTAGACTACGTGATTGTTAAAATTCTCAATTTTCAAACCTATAGTCCTCATATCATAACATCTAAATTCAAATAATTATTATATTTATGGCATGAAATCAAGACCAAAAGAGCTGACCAACCTATACCCATAGTTCGAGGCAAAGAATTGATACAATCAATGATTCAGTATTGCAACCCCGTGCTACACAAACCAAAGGGAAAAAAGGTATTTGTTGTCCAACATTTCATTATTTAGCATTTTTAATGCATGCTTTATATTCAGAAAATAATTAGTATATTTATGGCATGAAATCTAGACCAAAAGAGGTCACCAACCTATAGCCATAGTTCGAGCATTAAAGAGTTATAAAGTATTTATCATTTGCTATGGTTTCTGAGCTTTTATTTCCCAAAAAGTAGTATGAGTGTCTTTTGTGTGGAAGTTCATTGTGGGGAAATCCTCACAATATTAATTTTAAACATAAAAAATATCTCAAAAAACTCAGGTTTTCTTAATTATTTAATCTATTTAATGTATTTTAAATCAGATGTAAAAATAAACGCATCACTATAGTACTCTAGAAAGATCTATGACGACGTATTATTTGTCTTTAAGAACTCAACATGATGAGGATAAAATCGAAGCAAATTATTTACTTAATGCAACTGATGGATTTAGAAAGCCAAGAGGCATTGTGGCACGACTAGTGAATAACCCTCGACCTACTTGAAGGTTGCAGCTTATCTTTATGCCAGATAGGCCCGAGCTTGAACCTCTTATACCATAAAAAGTGCTTTGGCCTCATTTGTCGATTAGCAGTAGGAATAATGAATCCCAGTGGGAATCTGGCAAATTAGTTCTAAATATTAAAATTTTAAAAAATTCTAGAGGCCGGAGTTGGTGATAAGACTTGATTAAGAGACAACAATAAGAAAAAGACCAAATTTATCTGGCGTCACTATTTTTCTTTTTAAACATAAAATTAATCATAACTTAACGGTCTTAGTGGCGACCAAGTGCCTCATGACTGTAGCTTCTTCGTTCAAGGGCTGACTCACATACCTAAACACTACTACTTGGTCAACTAGCTAAGTGTCAAACACTTAAAATACACCTTTTTCACATAAATTACCTAAGAACACATATAAATTTTTAAAATAAGATTTTTCACTATCAAAATTAAACCCATTAACTAAGTCATCATGCTCTCCGGTATTCATGTTCATTGGCTTATTATCAAGTCAGTTACCTATCTATTTCACTAAATCAAATCCTGGGCTGGTCGGGTTGGTTTCAAACCAAAACAAGGATCTGTTTCCCAAGCGAGCAAGTGAACAAAAAACCTAATAATAAAGCCGCTACGTAAAAGGGACTGCACACAGCGAAAAAAGTAGGTGATTTTTTTTACAAATGGGTGTAATAAGTGAAGCAATTTTATGACTTCGAGTGCATGGGATGACCTTCAGCACGAGTGAAATGATGTTGCAATCCATTGTGGTTAGGGAGTCATTTCAATGATAGGTTTTAATGTGTTAACGACACTAGGGGAGAATTATTTTCATGAGGGGTTTTTGAGTTGTTTTTCAAGGACCTCTTTTGAGTTGTTTTCCAAGGACCTCTCCACATTGAACTTTTGTATAAAGGGTGTTTTGTTTCATATAACACGTTATTAACTTATGAGTACTCGTGTCAATTAAATTATAATTAAAGTTTGTGTGGAAATCTTTTACTACGAAGATCTTTGTGTGGAGATAATTTTTTCTTCACACATGTATAACTTTTATTCAATTAAAAAGCTATAGTGGTAGAGGCATGGACTATGCTGCATAACAACTATAAATCTTATAATATAATTACCTTTCACTCCAATTTTAAGCTTCTTTTCTACTTTTTTTTTTTCATCTTCTTCTCTATAATTCCCCATTAATACATCTCTTAGGAACTATTAAAATTTCCTATAAATACTTGCCATAAAGAAACTCCTTTTGGTTAAATATTTGTCCCAAAAGGTGCACCATGTAATCAATCAACTTATTTTCCAAATTAATATTTTTATATTTGTATTCAATTAAAAAAAAAAAAAGAGGAAATATTTTATCATACAACTTGGAATAAAAGTTATTATTCCATGCTAATGTAATCTTTTATTTTCAGAAAGAAAAAGCTGAATATATCATATTGAGATAATATAAAAGTCCAGATTTATAAAAGATAGCTAAGGAGCTGATAGGCCTTGATCTAATGTAATCTTTTATTATTATTTGATTTATAAGATTAATACAAATATTAATTTTATATAAAATCAAAATACATTGAAAAATTAATAATTACTATAAATAGTTAACTTTTTCAACCAAACAAATGTATTGTCAATATATTTATTAATTTTCAATCAAATAGACTTATTATCAATATGTAGATTAATAAATAATCGTTCAATATTATTAACAATTATGATAAACTGAAAAACAAATTCATTATTAATAAATAAATTGATAGTGGAGAGATGTTTATTATTGTGCAGGGACCAATAGTTGTCATAGTACTGGTCCCACCAAGCCACCAGAACTTGACACATATATTACCAATATTTAAACAAAAATAAATAACATTAAGTGCAAATATATTTTAAATTATGTCCAAAACTTGCCCATATGTTGATTGGGCCCACAACTATCCATAAATAGTATTTTTAATATTAAGAGTACAAAACATCTTGTCCTGACTACAAAAAAAATAAAACTATAAATTATCCCAAAATTGTTTAATCCACCAGTACAATGTACATGTCACTTCAACCCCCACTGAACTGAATTGGAGTTAATTATCCCAACGCACATTCTTACTTGCACATATACAAAGTTGATGGATGTCAGCCATAACTGTTGGGTTATTCAACAATTCAACCCACTTAGTTCAATAAATGACACCCAACCCATTAAATTCTCCATTAAACAAATCAAGACACAAGGATCAACCATAAATTCTCAACTAATGGATCACATCCAAATCAGTCCAGAACACACATTCAAATTTGAGATATTGCAATCCATGTCAATCCCTTATTACCAATCAAGTTCAATAGGAAATAACTATAAATGAACCTCAACCCTTACCGAATTTTCATTTTAAACATTCAAACTATTCATCGGCCCTCAAGACATACCACGAGAGAGAGAGAGCACAATATAATCAAGTTATCTATTTCAGTTTTCCAAATTGATTGATCATTGTTCAAGTCATTTATTGTTAATGTTCTTGTTGTTTATTTTTTCAATACAACCTATATAACATACATTCACGCACAAAATATCACAGGAAACCATGAAATTTGGAACAAAACATTCAACTGTACTCTAACATAGTATTTAGACTTATAATAAGAATATAACATCAAGGTGCACTCCCATGTATTTTCAAGTATAACAATGCAAAGACTATGAACATGAAACTAACAATGAAAACCTTTCTATTGCAACATCAAGCTAATCTAGCATGATTATATTCTGAATATCTATGTCAACATGATCTGTTACCTACCAGATATTCACAACCCTGTTCATTTTAGATCTAAATGCTTGAAGATGTCATTTTATTGAAACCTATAATAATTTATAAAGGAGTGGAGTTTGTGTCCAAGGTAGTAATTTTCTTCAACACAACTTCCATCACATAACATATCTCAGACTGACTACAAACTTGGCCTCATTATAGGGTTCCTTCCCAAGTTATCCTTGCAAGATGGAACAATTTCAAACCAGGAAATTTCAATCTTCTTCGAACTAGGTTTCAATTGTTTTATTTGAAATCCTCCAATGTCTACATCGTTTTCTTTGAAGTCATAAAACAAGTTATCAAAAACATTTACTGATTTGT
This sequence comes from Pinus tabuliformis, assembly GCA_031772625.1. Lineage (NCBI taxonomy): Eukaryota > Viridiplantae > Streptophyta > Pinopsida > Pinales > Pinaceae > Pinus > Pinus tabuliformis. The sequence goes on along the minus strand of CM062810.1, from coordinate 613,924,646 downwards.
TTGAAGAGATACAACCAAGTCTAGGTCAATTTCAACACACTAGGAGTAATTTTCCATTTGAAATATAATCATATTATTTGGTTTAAAGCCCTTATCTCATAAGCATTAAAATTTCTATCTCCAACATTAGAGGAAATTTCAGCCTAAAAGTGGCATCCTAAGGAAAAATAATAAAATAATAAAATAAGAGTTATGAATTTTGGAGGGAAAATAAAAAAACTACTTTTTTTTTAATTGTATTTTGGGCTTATTTTCTTATAGGTTCACTCAGTGAACACGTTTTAATATATTTTTAATTTTTATCATTGTGGGTCTTCTCAAAAGTATGCATAATGGGCACTCGTTGGATGCGGAATTTAATTCCGCATCCAATGAGTGTCTACACTTGAAATTTGAGTGAACCTATACGGAGATAAGCCAAAAATACAATTGAAAAAAAAAATATTTTTTCTGTTTTTCCCTCCAAAATATTTACTTGTGCCTCTTTTTAAATTTAAAGTATTTTGATTGGTTTACATATTATGACATGGAAATTACATGAAAATCTCATAGGCACTTTTAGGCTGAAATTTCCTCTAATAGTCTACTAGGAAATATTTTAGAAGCTATCAATACCCAATCAAATACAACTAGCTGATGCTACAAGTAATCCAGTTTACCTACAACTAATTGTAATGGACAACAATCTTGAGAGTGATGTGGTTGTATTTCAATGTTTCTTTAATTTTTAATTATGCCTCTATTCTAATCCATGTTATTGCAAATATTTTATTGAGATCTCCTAGAAATTATGAATAAACTAACATGTTATTAATTTCCTATAGGAAAGAAAAAATACTAATAGCCTTTAGGAAATCAGAAATTCAACCTTTTTGTAAGCATGTATAATATATTATTGTTAACTAAATGCATTTAATAAATCTGTAGGTAGTTACAACTATGGCAAGAGTTATTGTGTTGCTCGTATAAAGAAAACAAGTAGGCGAGCGACTAGGGGTGCCCAACTATGATGCACTTCATCAGATGAGGACAAGGTGGATCATGTGAATGTCAGTAATGCTCCTAGAAATGTTTTTGATGTTTACCCTACGATAGTAGATGATGTTTTCCCATCATCAATCACAAATCCATCATCAACCACAATTCACGGTGCAAGTTTAACTAAGAAGATCAACATTATAAGTGGATGGAAAAAATAAGACATGTTAGCTACAATTGATGATATAGAAATTAATGGATATTCAGTTCAGGGATCTGCAAAAAAACATGGTATTTCTCCCTCATCAATACATTATTGGATAAATGGGCTCACTCATACAAAACGTAGAGGGCATCTTACATTTATGACTAAAGAGGAGAAGGTTGAGGTGGTTCAGTGGTGTAAGGAGATGGCCCAATTGGGACATAGTCTAGAGTTGATAAAACTAAAATCCACAGTTTCTCAAATATGTCACAGGAGGAGAAACCCATTCAGAGATGGGTTTCCTGGTAAATCATGGTGATTTGGATTTTAAAAAAGGCATCCATACCTTGTATTGCGTACAATTGAGGGCCTTAACAGAGACATAGCTTTAAATCTACACCTTCCAATAGTGTCTAAGTTCTAGGAAACTCTTTCTAGTGCATATGAGAAACACACTTATGCTTCAGACCATACATAGAAATGTGATGAAACAAGTTTACAAATAGGAAGGAATTGTGGCATAGGGGTAATTTCTAAGGTAAGGAGACTAAATGTGTCAAATATTGTTCCTAAGAGAAGGGAGTCGATAACTATTCTTTGTAATGCCAATTAAATATCCTAGGATTTTATTTATTCAAGAGTAAAACTCAACTGAAAAAGTATATAAAAAATTGTGCATGCATGGTTGCACATACCCTTGCATCAATTACTAAATAACGTTTTTTGAACTGGCTTTGTCACTTTGTTGCATCTATACCAGGTGGTGTCTCACCTGAAAATAGATGCCTATTGGTTTTAGATGGCCATGGAAGCTACATTGTTGTAAAAACTGTAGGTTTTAACCCTGTACAGAAATTACTAGCAAAAAAATTCTAAAATTAGAAAAGTATACAATGCTAAGAACATAAAACAAATATACACAAAGATTTTCCCCTAGATCCCAAAACCGGCAATACCCGATTGATTTTTAAGTATATTCATTTCAATGTTACAATACATATATATACACACTAAATCACTCATAAACCACAATCCACTAACCCTAGATTAGAATGTAAACATAGTTCCCTTGAACGAATCTACAAATACCATGGGAAAAAACCACCGTGACCAAAAATCATGCGCGAAAACCATGCTCAAAACTGTGAGTAGGTATGCCCACCATCTTTTGGTTCATCCCCTATCCTTGGATTTTCCCAACTATTATTGGGTCCACATAAAATAAAATAAAATTATGGGGCATTCTCCTAGACCCCATGATGTGTGGAAATAATATAACACACACCCAACATTCTCACACTTGTTTTCTTTCCATGCCAAGCGTCACATGAGAGCTTAGTCATTGGTCTAGGGCTACAATGCCCATTGTTTCTATACACAATAAAACTTCTTAGTGCTCACATATTTTTTCAATGCATCAACAACATTATTTAGAGTGTCCACCTTTACTAGTAACACCTTTTTATCTTCAACCATATCCCTCACAAAGCGATATTGAACATCAACGTGCTTTGTCTTTGAATGATATACATGGTTCTTTGCCAAGAAAATTGCACTTTGGATGTCATAATCTATTCCTATAGCTTGTTGTACCAACCCCATACTTGAACACAATATCTGCAATCAAACTACTTCATTGCTTGCATGAGTGGTTGTCATGTATTCAGCCTCTGGAGTTGAAATTTCCACTACAGACTGTCTCTTGCTCATCCAATCGACTTATCGACCAAATAGATTAAACACATACCCATTTGTAGATATTCTCTAATCCAAATCTCCAGCCCAATCTGCATTAATAGAGCCATGTATGTCCAAAAACCTATCCAATCTCAGTCTTCCTTGGTAGCATAGACTATAATCACTAGTGCCATGCAAATACCTTAAAAGCTGCTTCACTATTGTCCAATGCTCCTTCCTTAGTTTTGACATAAACCTGCTCAATACTCCCACTACATGTGCAATGTCTGGTTTGGTACATACCATTTCATACATCAAGCTACCAACCACACTTGCATATGGAACATGGGATATGTCCTCCTCCTCTTCCTATGCCTTGGGACATTGTTCAACATATAAATTTACACCTACATGAATAGGAACCTTCATCTATTTGTTATCCTACATATTAAACCTTTGCAATTTTGTCTCAACATACTTCCTCTAGTTTAACCAAGGCCTTCTCTTTTCCCGATCTTGTTTAATTTCCATACCCAAAATATAGTTTGCAGCACCAAGATCCTTCATGTCAAATTTAGAGGACAATTGAGTCTTCAAATCCTAGATAAGTTCTTTGTCACTTCCAATTAGCAACATATCATTCACATACAAGACCAAATAAATAACACAGTCACTAATTAATTTAAAATACACATAGTGGTCTTCTTTTCTCCTTGTGAAGCCAAGTCCCTATGTATATGTATCAAATTTTTTATACCACATCCTTAGTGATTTCTTTAACCCATACAAAGACTTTTTTAACTTGCATACCAGTTCTTTCTTTCCCTTCACTACAAATCCTTCTAGTTGTTTCATGTAGATCTCTTCTTCTAGATCCCCATGAAGAAATGTTGTCTTCACATCCATCTATTCTACCTCAAAATCAAAAGCAACAACAACAAATAAAAGTAATCTAATAGAAGCTAACTTGGCAACAAGAGAAAAAATCACCAAAATTAATTCTTGGCACTTGACAATAACCTTTTTCTACCAACCAAGCTTTGTATTTCTCCACCTTTCCTCCTGCATTCATCTTCTTCTTCAACACCCATTTGCTGCCAATTGGTTTCCTTCTAGCTGACAACTCCACCAGATCCCAAGCCTCATTTTTTTTCCAAATACTCTATTTCATCAACCATGGCCTCCTTCCATATTTTTCCATCTTCTGAATCCACTACCTCCCTGATAGTTTTAGGATCATCATCAATAATAAATAAAGAAAAAATTGAACAAAAGTAGATGGAATATACCTCTATGGTTGTCTTCTCTCTTGAACTGATCTTTTCAAAACTACAGTGTGTGGCTCTTCCTCTTCTGATTCTTGTTCTGTTGTAGATTTTGATTCTTCCTTGTTCAATTCAAGCTCTATCTTCTTAGGTTCCTTTGGTAGGACTGCATGTTTAATAACATCTTTCACCTCTCTAAACACCACACCTCAATTGTACACAAATTTCCTTGTTTCTGGGTCCCAAAGCTTATAACCTTTTAAACCATCCTTATACCCAATAAAAATGCACGTTTCGGATTTACTATCCAACTTGTTTCTTTTTTCCTTTGGAACATGTACATATGCATCACAACTAAACACCCTCAGATGTGAAAGAGAGGGTCTCTTACCAGTCCATACCTCATGTGGAGTCTTATCCTCCAACGTTGATGAAGGTGATATGTTAAACAGGTAACATGCAGTATCCACTACTTATTCCCAAAATTCCTACCCTAATCTAGTGTCACTAAGGATACTTCTTGCATTTTCCACTAACGTCATGTTCATTCATTCTACAACTTCATTTTGCTGAGATTTGTATGGAGTATTTTTTTGTTGTGCTATACCACACTTCTTACAAAACTCTTCAAATTCCTTCTTGTAGAACTCTCCACCATTATTTGTCCTCAACACCTTGATCTTCTTCTCTATATGATTTTCCACTAGAGCCTTAAATTCTTTAAACCTTTCAAAAACTTCATATTTCTTCCTAAGGAAATATGTCCATGTATTCCTCGAGAAGTCATCTATAATTGAGACATAGTACACAAACTTACCTAGTGATGGAACTAACACAAGTCCAAACACATCACTGTGGACAAGCTCTAATATACCTTTCACCCTCTTAACATCATAGGGGAATCTCGCTCAATTCCACTTTCCATATAAGTAATGTTCACATCAATCAAAATGCAGAGAGGAATTAGACATACCTTATACCATACCATTACCATGTAGTATTCGAATACCCTTCTCCCTAATGTGTTCCAATCTTTGATGCCGTAACATAGTCTTTTCTCTAGAGACCACTAGATTTTCTGCCCCACCTTCGAGAACCATAGAATTGTTGCAATCCAAACTCTCGGCATAAATACCAATGCTCCTCGAACCATCTTGTAGGTATTTTTCACAAACACTGTTTTAACACCTACTTCATCCATCTTGCATACCAAAATCAGATTTCTAGTTGACGCAAGAATGTGCAGAACACCAAGAAGTGTTCTAATCCTTCTACCTTACAACTTCAACTTGTCTTTTCCATGCCCTATGATTCTGGCCTTCCTATCATCCCCTAGGAAGACATCACCACCATCATACTTATCGTACTCTTAGAACTAGTCCCTATAGGGTGTGAAGTGAAAGGATTCACCTAAGTCAATCAAACATACCTCATGATATACATGTGTACATGAAGAAGAAGCCAAGTACACATCCCCACCTTCATATAAGGTGGATTTCACCTCTGCTAAAGGAGAATAATCAAATCCATTTCCTTTCTCAGAAGTTTTAGATCTACATTCCTTTTTGTAGTTCCCTTCCTTTTTGCATTTCTAGCATAACTTTACAAATTTTCCTGGAGATTTAGATCTCCCACTTGAGGACTTATTTTTGTTTATGTTCTAGGACCATCCTCTCAGAGACAAGGAATCTTCATTCTAGCTCTCCATATTTTTCCATCTCATCTCCTCCGACAACAAGGATGAAACTATTTCATCAAAATTAAAGGTATTTGTATTGCTACCTATTGCAACAACCAAACTATCCCACGAGTCTCATAGAGAACAAAACATACTGATGCACTTATCTTCATCTAAAAATTTAATATCAATAGATAAAAATTGACTTACCACAGTATTGAATGTGTTTAGATGCTCTGTCATCAAGTCTTCATCCTTCATCCTTGGGTTATATCGATTTTTCCGTAGGAACAATCTATTCAAGAGAGACTTAGATTGATACAAATTCCCTAACTTGTCCCACAAAGCCTTCGTCGTAGCTTCCCCTAATACATTCAACAATATTAAATCTGAGAGACACAATCGTATTGTTCTCTTTTCCTTTCGATCTAACGTCGCCCAGTATTCTGCTGACATTCGTGTTAGTGTTGTATCTGAATCTACTCAATCCACTGATGTCTATTCATCAATAGATCCTCCATCATGAGCTTCCACAACTCAAAACTTTGTCCATTGAATTTCTCAATCTTTATCTTTCCATTTTTTGTCATCTTATTTCATCACAAGAATCGACCATGCAAATATACCACTATAATAGGGTCTACCACGAGCCCGAGTAAAACCCCTCAGCAGAAGGCATCCCCTTGAAGCTGAAACAACTATGATACCAAATGTAGGTTTTAAACCTATATAGAAATTACCTACAAACACATTCTTAAAATAGAAAAATATACAATAGCGAGAACATAAAACAAATATCCACAGAGATTTTCCACCGGATCCCAAAATCGAGAATACCAAATTGATTTTTCATTATATTCCTTTCAATGTTAAAATACATATATACATATTGAAGCATTCATAAACCCTAATCCACTGACCCTGGATTAGAACATAATCATAGTTCCCTTGACTGGATCTACAAATACCATGGGAAAAAACAGTTGTGCCCAAAACCCATGAGTGAAAACCATGGATAGGTCCATCCACCATCTTTGGGTCTATCCCCCATCCTTGGGTTTGCCCAACTATTATTAGGTCTGCATACAATAAAAAAAATTATAGTGCGTTTCCCCGGACCTTGTGACACATTGAAATAATATAACACACACCCAACACAAACAATGGAGGAGGCTAATAATTTGGGCATCAACATGTTAACACTACCTGCTCATACCACTCACAAATTGCAACACCATGATGTGAGTTTGTTTGGGCCTTTCAAGAACTATTCCAGGTCGGAGTGAGCTTCATTATTAGCAAAGAATCTAGGGGTTGAGGTGAAAAGGTTTGAGCTAGTTGATCTTGCAAATAAAGTCTTTAAGAGGGCTATCACACCATCAAATATCAAGTTGGATTTAAGAGGAATGGAATTTGGCCATTGAATTATTATGCTCTTATGCATGGTACTAGTTGTAGCGAGGCATTTCATGTGGATGGTCAAGAAGAAGGGAATTTCCAAGCAAATGTTGAAGTGCGAGAAGAAGTGGATGAACAGGAAGATGCAGTTTCAACTCAGTAATATGATTTCCCTCTCTTACTGACACTTCTATGGTGATGATGATGAACATGTAAGTGAAACACAATATAATCATGAACTAATTGACATTAACATGGAGGTTATTCTACCAAATAAAGCACATGCAATTTATGCATGTGATATTCTTAATTACTCTGTTGATCATGCAACTAACAATGAGAATGTGGTTGAAAATGAAATTGCTGATATTGCACTAGGAAGCAACAATGACCAATTAATATTACCAAGCCAAGTAACCCCCACCATCATGGTTTGTAGAAGCCATGGTGAATATGAAATAACATAATGTCATATTTTTTGTTGTTGTAATGACATTACCTATGTTTCTTGTTACACATATTTTGGATTAAATCCTAGGTCATTTTATTCCATATTATTTGTGGCATTGTAATCAAAAGAAATTGTAGAAGCTACATTCATAGTCTATTAGAATGGAGAAATCCTAGCTGAGAATGCAATAAGATTTGTGTTATTCTTTTACATACCAAATGATTTACAGCAACACATTTTTCTTTGACTTGTTAAATAAATGAAAAATGAGGGAATACTAAAATCTTGAACAACTCACTTTTTATAATTTGAAAACTCCATAAATAAAAGGAAACAATAACCTAACAACGCTTTAACCCTTTCTTAAATGGAAGGTTAAAAGAGCGAAATAATTGAACAACTCAATTACTCAATTTTAATAATGTGAAGACTCAATATATGGTTTATTTTTTAATGAGTGGGTTTTAACATGGTTAGAGGCCCATTAGACTAATGCTTTATCTCTCATATGGATGGGTTGCTTATGAGCGGATCATGATCCTATGTAGAGAGCTCCCCTTCTTTGGCTTATATATGGACCTTTGAAGATAAATTGACTTCAGAGAGGCTTCCACACAATTGTGTTCCTTTGGAACATCCTATGAAATTTAATTTCAGTAATTCATGATTCGAAATAATTTATCAATCAAAAAATTTTACAAACTACTTTACACAATCAACACCCAAATAAAAGTTGTTTGCCTTTTGGTGTAAGAAAAACTTTTACAGGAATTTCCCAAAATGTTCATTATTATTTGAAAGACATAAAATCTAATACATTACATATTAGAACACTTGAATAAAAGTCTCTCTAAAACTCAACTATAAATAAGGATCAAAACAAAAACACAAAAACTTGTTACATGCACTAAATTTGTTCAATTACTTTGATTTGATCTGAGTATCAAATTAAAATGAATCGAAGACAATATCCACTAGCTAGGGTATTTTATTACTAATAAGTTTTTTCTTATGAATTTAGAGTGTTTGGTTTTTCCCTTCAGTGTAGTAGGGTTTTAGTTGTTTCTCTTTCTGCATACACTTCTATACAGACACCAACTCTACCATATGAGGATTTTTTTTCGGAATTATAATATTTAAATTAAAGTTCGTCATTGAACAACAAGATAGTGTGGCCTTTTTTGATCTAGGTGGATATTGGTGGCCACCTGCCAAGTCCACTTGGACCCCCACCATTGTTTCTTTCAGCTTTTCAGTTTCCATAATTGTAGCACAATTTACTATTTTAGCAATTTTTCGGGTCCTGAACTTCCGGAGCCATTTTGAGGCCCTAAACGACATTTTTTGGGAAAAATGGGAGAAACATGGGTCCATGGACCAATATTACTCTTCCCAAAGTTGCAGTTATTGGATAGGCTTTTTTAACGAGATATTGTGCACGTCAAACGGAGATCGTATGCCAAATTTACGACCCCGGGAAGTTGATGTACCAATTTACCCAAACGGGGCCCACAGTTTGGTGTTTCATCTTCTAGGGTTAGGTTTTTGGATGTTTAGGGTTTTCCATTGTTTCTCAACAATAAATAGGCCTTCGAGCCTTATTGTAACACAGTTCAGAGGCATGTAGCCACCACATCTCTTCTTAGAGATAAGCTACCATCGCCCTAGCTAGTTTATTTCTATTTCTGTTTGTAAGCATATTTAAGTATTTTACATTAATGAAAGAAGTATTATTTCGACTGCATATTTATTTATATGGTTATATTTGTATTTTGTTGCGTTCCTGTTTAAATCCGAATCAGTGGTATCAAAGTGGTCTGCTTTTTTTCTCTATTTTTCTTTGCATGTCCCCAACAAGGTGGGGATATAAGGAGTTAGGGCTTGAACTGGTCGAACCTTTGCAAGACCAGCCTTGAAAATCCTGATAGCCTCCCATGGCGGATGAAAAGAAAGATGAGGGGGCAAGAGATCCTATCAAAATCTTGCTCAAAGAAGCCCTCGAGCGACAAAGGAACGCGATGATGGACAACTTTGCCCAGATCCTTCAGCGGCGATGCATGGGCTTCCAACAACTACTCTAGAAACGCCACACCGTTTAAGGTACAAGTTAATTTTGAAATCCCCATATTCGAGGGTCTGATAGACACAGATGCTGTCAATAAATGGTTAAATCTTCTAGAGGGTTATTTTTCTGTTCATGATTTTTCCAGTCGGGAAAATATTATTTTTGCTCTTCTCAAAGCATCCCCCTACGTCGAGGACTGGTGGGAAACCTACTGTGAGCATAAGGATGAAAGTACAGGCTCACTATGTTCGGCCACACCCACTTGGAATTCATTCCGGGGTGCCATCAAGGAGTAGTACTACCCTGTCGGAAGCTATGAGGATCAATACATAAAGTGGACCACGTTGTGGTAGGGAAGGGACCAAGACGTGTCGGAGTTCACCAATATTTTCCATACTCTTCGCACAAAGTTAGGTATCAAGGATTCGAACCAGCATTTGGTACTCAAATACTGTGGCTGCCTGCACAAGTACATCTAGGAAGAAATAGAATTCCTGAACATCTCCTCGCTCGGCCCTGCATACCGATATGTCATCAAGGTCGAGCAAAAGTTTAAACAGAAGAAGTGAGACTTTGGATCTGTGAATTCAAAGCAAGGGAAAGGTGCCCCCAAACCGCAGAAAAAAGGACAAAGCTAAGGCGGGGCGGCCCAAGACAACCCGCCAAAGCTTCAAGCAAAGAACAACACCGCAAAGCCGAAAAAGGACATGGGAAAGTGGTGTGAGTTCCATAAGAGCTCCACTCACAACACAAGTGAGTGTCAGGCCAAGCAGTCACTGGTGGCTGAGCTAAAGGTTTCAAAATCGGATGCAAGTTCTGACTTTGATTTAGAACCCAACAAGGGGAATGACAAAGGGAAGCAGATCATTGATGCGGAGCCCAACGCCACCGTTTCCACCACAAAGATCCAGAAGGAGGAACCCGAAGATCCAGAGGAGGAGGAGCGTCTCATCCACTCCCAAATGTGGGTAAAGGGCTCCTCGCTATAGTTCATTGTCGACAGTGGGAGCCAAAAGAACCTCATTTCAGCTGAGGTCGTGAAGCGGCTGGGCTTACCGACCACAACACATCCACAACCGTACACCATCAAGTGGCTTCACCAAGGACAGGATCTTTGCGTGAGCCAGCAGTACTGCCTTCCATATAACATCAAGCCCTTCATGGATGAGATATTGTGTGACATTGCTCCCCTTGAAGTTTGTGATGTATTACTAGGACAACTAGACTTGTGGAAGCAACATGTTATGTATGAATCAAGGCCCCGCGCTATTATTGTTACTTTGGGAACTAAGTTGTACAGGATACCGGAGGTAGCACCGCCTACCGCCATCTCTTTGATTACTACAAAACAATGCAGTAAGCTCGTTTCCAAAACCAAGAAATTTGTTTTCCTGATGATACGCCCTCAAGGAAAGAAGAAGATGGTGGCCATGACCTCCAGACAGGGCCCCTTCGCACGACAACTACAGATGGAAAAGGTCATGGAGGAGTACGAGGACATCTTCACCGCCTCCGCAGGGGTTCCTCTACACTGTCAAGTCAAGCACTCCATCGATCTGACCCCAGGTGCGCCGCTGCCCAATGGACCAATCTATCAGCGCTCTGTTCTAGAGAATGATGAAATCAAGAGGCAGATTCAGGAGCTGCTGCAGAAAGGTCACATCCATCCAAGTTCATCGCCCTGTGGGAGCCTGATCGTGTTGTTACAGAGAAGGATGGGACTTGGAGACTCTGTATTGACTATTAGGTGTTGAACTAGATCACTCTCCATAATAGGTACCCGATCCCACAGATTGATGACCTCTTTGACCAACTGAAGGGGGCAAAATATTTCAGCAAGATCGATTTGAAGTAAGGATATCACCAGGTACCAAACGAACCCTCTGATGTGTGGAAGACTGCCTTCAAAGCCAAGGAGGGCCTGTTTGAATGGTTGGTGATGCCTTTCAGATTAATAAATGCTCCTGCAACCTTCATGACGCTAATGGATGACATCTTACAGCCATTCACCAACTCATTTGTAGTGGTATACTTGGATGACATCCTAATCTTTAGCCAGAGTTGGGAAGAGAACCTCCACCACATCCACAGGTTCTCCAAACACTGCGGCAACACAAGTTATGTGCCAATTTGGAGAAATGCACTTTTGGCATGACCCAAGCTTAGTATCTGGGATACATTATTGATGGATAGGGGGTGCATGTGGATCCATCCAAGATCCAATTCATTCAAGATTGACCATCTCCAACCACTTTGACAGAGCTCCACAGCTTTCTAGGCCTTGCCAACTTCTACCGCAGGTTCGTGTTGGGATTTTCTCATATCACGTGGCCCTTGAGTCAAGTCACCAAGGGAGGAGCGAAAGAAAAATTCTTTTGGTCTGAATCTCAACAGAGGGAATTCACAGAGTTGAAAGATCGCCTCTGCATGGCACCCATGCTCGCATTACCAGACTTGCAACAACCATTTCAGGTCGAGATAGATGCCTCTGATTATGCTATTAGGGCTGTCCTTACTCAACACGGGCATATAGTGGTATATCACAGTGAGACACTTTCAGACACAGTCTGGAAGTATCCCACTTATGACAAAGAGATGTATTCCATTGTGCAAGCCTACCGACAATGGAAGCATTACATTTTGGGGAAGGAAATGGTCATCCACACAGACCACCGACCCCTACAGTTCATACAGACCCAAGGCAAATTGCAGAATGATCGCCATCAGAAGTGGTCCACATACCTGCAACATTTCCATTTCAATATCAAGTATATGAAGGGTGGCACCAATAATGTTGCGTATTGCCTCAGTTAACCACCGATCATGGTGTTAACCACTGTGCTCAACTCTTATGCGCACGAGACTTCTAATTGGCCACTTCTCTACAAAAGCGACCTAGAATTCGGCCACACATACCAGACGCTCTTGGAGGGTCAGCATGTTCCAGATTTTCACCTCCAGGATGCCTTGTTATGCCACCTGGGTCACCTTTGTGTTCCTTCAAGCGAGCGTGCCAAGATGATTTGGGAAGTACACTACAGTCGGGTTGTTGGACATTTTGGGGTCAAGAAAATGGTGGCAGTACTGCAAAAGTATTTCTATTAGCCGAATCTTCGACAAGATGTCGAGAAGTACATTAGATCATGCATTACCTGCGCCATTGCCAAACCGACCATCAAGAAGCAAGGCCTCTATACCCCATTGCCTACCCTTAGTCGACCTTGGGAATCCATCTCCATGGATTACATGTCAGGTCTTCCTTCCACTAAGCATGGCAACGACAATGTTTTTGTGGTTGTTGACAGGTTCTCAAAGATGGCCATTATGGCCGCCTACAAGAAGAATATCACAACAGAAGCCACTACTAAACTCTTCTTTAAACGAGTGTGGGTACATTTTGGGATCCCACAGTCTATCATCTCAGATCGGGACAATAGGTTCCTCAGTACATTTTGGTCCAGTCTCTGGTCGATGCTCGACACCAAACTCACTAAGTCCACAACCTTCCATCCTCAAAATGATGGCCAAACAGAGGTTGTCAACAAGATTATCGTACTCATTCTATGCATGTACAACTCAAATCATCCACGCACATGGGACGAGAGTCTCCCCTATGTTCAACACAGCTACAACCAGGCTCTCCACAGCTCGACTGGCCACAACCCTTTTCATGTGGTCTTGGGATTCCAACCACTATGTCCCATTGATGTGGCCATGCCAGTTGCAAGTACTCATGCAGATTCGGCTCATGTCCAGTCCAAAACAGATAAGGCAAACAACTTCATTAAGCACATCCAACATATTCTCCAGCAAGTCCATGACATTCTAGAGAAATCAAATGCCAAGTACAATCAGCGACATGATCAACATTTGGTGCCACACAAGTTTTGGGTGGGCGACAAACGCTGGTTGCATTTGCAAAAGAAATGCCTTATTGGAGCCTATCAGAAACTCAGACCACTCTGATATGGTCCTTACACCATTACCAAGGTTGTGGGAGACAATGCATTTGAGCTCAGCATTCCCCCATTCCTTGGCCTGCACCCACTGTTCAATGTGGACAGCCTTCGGCCATATTGTCCACCATTACTAGACACATCTGACATTGCAGAATAGCTCACACCCACACAGTTAAATCCAAATTGCATGGAACAAGCTGCAACTAATCAGATCATGGACACACAGATCAAGCACACTCGGCAGTACAATATCCAATTGTATCAAATTGTCAAAGTAGGCCAACTCCTTCACTAAGGCAAGTGGCTCACCAAGGACCAAGTTCAGCAAAAGTTTCCTCATCTCATGGAGGAACTCAACACAATGGGGACCATTGCTTCCTAAGGGGGGAGGAATGATCTAGGTGGATATTAGTGGCCACCTGCCAAGTCCACTTGGACCCCCACCATTGTTTCTTTCAGCTTTTTAGTTTCCATAATTGTAGCACAGTTTACTATTTTTAGCAGTCTTTCGTGTCCTGAACTTCCGGAGTCGTTTTGAGGCCCTAAACAATGTTTTTTTGGAAAATTGGGAGCAACATGGGTCCATGGATTGATGTTGCTCTTCCCAAAGTTGCAGTTCTCAGATATATCTTTCTAACAAGATATTGTGTGCATCAAACGGAGATCGTATGCCAAAGTTACGACCCCAGGAAGTTGATGTACCAATTTACCCTAACGGGGCCCACTGTTTGGCGTTTCATCTTCTAGGGTAAGGTTTTTGGATGTTTAGGGTTTTCCATTGTTTTTCAACAATAAATAGGCCTTCAAGCCTCATTGTAACACAGTTCAGAGGCATGTAGCTGCCACATCTCTTCTTAGAGATAAGCTACCATTGCCCTAGCTAGTTTATTTCCATTTCTGTTTGTAAGCATATTTCGGTATTTTACATTAATGAAATGAAGTATTATTTCCGCTATATCTTTGTGTATATGGTTATCTCTGTATTTTGTTGCATTCCTATTTAAATCCGGATCATTTTTATTTTACCCAGTGATGGTTATACGTAAACCTTGTTTTGGTTGGAAAATCTCTAGTCCGATATTAATAGAGTTCTTTTTTTTTTAAGATGTGGCTATTATGTTCTTCAATGTCCCTACATATTTGTGTTCTTAGTTGATGGCTTTATTTTAGTTAAGATACCTCCCACATGCACCACTTTTATTGAAGGGCATTACATTCTCTATTAACGGAGGGGAAAAACTTGATGTAGTGGGCAAGATAGGCAATGAAAAATCTTCTCTAGTCTTGGCCCTTTTTCGAATATTTGATCTTTTTGGAGGGAAAATAGTCATTGATTGATATTAGTACAATGGGCCTAAATGACTTGCGGTCGAAGCTCAACATCATTCCACAAGAACCAACTTTGTTTGAAGAAACAATCAAAGATAACTTAGATCCACTAGGTGTGCACACTGATTAAGAGATATGAAAAGTTTGTTCCAATCAAGAGACATCTCTCACAACCATGTAGAAGGTTTGATTAGATTATGATCATTTACAAAAACCCTAAATTCTCTCTTGATAATATTGATGCATTCAGTTTGTAAATTCTTTAAACTCTTGAAATGTTTTCAGAAAATCAACAACATGTTGCCTCCTCTAAGTATCATAAGAGGCTTGAATTGTTGCAATTGAAGGACCTGCAAATAAAACTTCATTTTGCAGCAAGTAAATTCTATTTCGTATTATATTTTGATTTCCTTAACCATGTACATAGCAAAGAGATATCAACCAGATACACTAGAGTATGGGATGCTCCTCCACAAACATGAACTATAACAACTCCTAAGTGAAAACTTGAACAACTTAAAAGATACATTTAACATAACAGCTCTTTCTTAAGTGAAAATTAAAAATGGAGTTAGACCTATATCGAAATTAAAAATAGAAATGGAACTATGCCTAAAATTGGTTTCACCAAGGTTAAATTAGTTCACTTAATCGGTGTTTCTCAAGTTCCATGTGTGCCATGGAGTCATGGATGGGGGAAAAACCTATATTTTACTTTGTTTGAAGGGGCACACAACTAGGACCATATACTTAAGATTGCCATGAAGTTACCATAAAAACACCTAAAAGAAATGTGAAGAAATTTGGGTACATGAAACTATCCCTACAATTTTGACCTACAAGAATCATCCATGCTCAACACATTCCATCATCACAATATAATCACAAAATCAACATGTGATTTTGAAGAGGATATTAATAAATTCTACTTATATTTACAACAAATTTCTTTATTTAAAAACTATTTCACAACAACCCTAAGCTAATTTACAAAAATCCTATGATAATTTTATAGTAAACAGATTTCTTTGAAGTCATTGGAGCAAGGATAATTTTGAAAAGTCGAACAAACATTGCGACCAAAAAACCCTAATTTGTGACTGTCAAAAAAGACTTTTCACTTCTGAGGCAGGGTATTAAAAACCAAATTTACAAAAACCCTACAAGTTTTGATGTTCACTGTAAGAATCATCCACATTCAACACATTCCATCATCATAGTAAAATCACAAAATTAATAGGCGATTCTGCAGAGGAGATGAACGAATTCTACTTAGATTTACAACAAATTATTTTATTTAAAAAATAATTCACAAAAACCCTAAGCTAATTTACAAAAAGCCAATGATAATTATGTATTAAATAGATTTATTTGAAGCCCTTGGAGCAGGGAACTTTTCACAAGTGGAGAAGACATTGCAGCATAAAAACCATGATTTATGATTGTCAAAATAGACATTTCACTTTTGAGACAGAGGGTTCCAGAAGCTCTGAGATATATGGTTACATATTTGAGTAATTTACATCCACAAAAAACACATTTTCACAACATCCATGAAATATACTACAATTCCAGCAAATGGATGGAATGTGTTGATAAACACATAGTTGTAGCTAGTAGGATTAACTGTAGAGCCAACAACGAAGCCCTCAACATGCCCAAACATCGTTGCAATTGTGATGAAGACCCTAGCACCTTGCCATAGATTACCCGTAACAAAGACATAGCTTACCTGCAACATAGACAGACTGTGGGGTTAGCTCTCAAGAAAACTACAAAAACCCATAAAAAAATCATGGAAAAAACTAGTGGAAACAAGTCTCACCCTCATGAAAACCCGCTGGAGCACGAAACTTCCATATCCACAACGAGGGAAAATTTTAAGGATGGAAAATTATCTTGAGTTTAAAAACATTGGTGAATCTCACTAGTCCCTAATATGCAAAATATAAAAAAATTATTGATATGTTTGTAAAATTATTCAAATTTATAATGGTTTTATATATAGTCTCTATATAATGCTGGCGATTAAGGTTAAATAATTTTATATTGTAAAATTTGGGCAAATCATTTTTATAAAAATGGAAATTGGCAAATATTTTTTGTTGAAAAATCATGGAAAATTGTTGACCTGTGAATATAAGCCCCTAAAAGTTTCCATGTCCATGGCTAAACCGACTGAAATCTCGCATAGGGTCCAATGCAAACAAATATATCAACCGTTGGTGTGCCATGAGCATGGGGCAACACTCCATGGAAAGATAAACCAATAACCACAATAGACTAAACCCTAAAAACCCATGAATCAGGAGAAGCAACGAAGAGTGTCTAGCAGCACAACGACCAAGTGCCAGGTTGACGAAAGGAGGAGGTTGGTCAAACAAGAGTCTGGGTAGCAGATTGCCCACACATTGGGCCCAAACAACATAACACAGAGTTGGCAACCACCTCCACCAAAAACCCTAAACACCTTACTAAAACCTACCATATTTCCTCACATTGAATTGCACACCACCGCGACAAATAACAATCCCAATCAAACACTTATTGTACAACCTTTGTGACACATTTCCTATTACTTATATACGTGGTAAAGAAAACGTGCAACAACTAGTATCCCTCCTTTAAGTAACCACCCAATATTATTAATTATAATCAACTAAAAATAATAAACTAATTAGAACACTACCTTCACATTCAACATAGTTACAAGATTAATTATTTACCCTAAAAAATTTGCCCAAAAACTCAAGTGAATTCCCCCGCAATATTTCCAACATTAGATAATGATATAAATCACTTCAAATATTAAAAAGTTTCATAAAGTTCAAAACCTACCGTTCAAAAAGGCCATGTCTCAAAAAAAAAAAAAACATTAAACATATATAAACAATTATGAAAAAAGATTTAAATCATTTAATATTAATAAATAATGTTTACGGAACATGGAAAATTTTAGCACAAAAATACATATAATATTGAAATGATAGAGAAAAATAAATATAAATTTATACCATAATTAATCTCAGGGCCCCATTTATATGGCTTTTTAAGGTAGGCCGTTTTTATACGTCATTATAAAGCAACCTCTACACTAGATGTCGTTTTACTGATTTTTGTGCCATTATGACTTATGTCGGGCATGTTCGAGCAACCTCTACACTAGATGTCGTTTTACTGATGTTTGTGCCATTATCACTTACGTCATGGATGTTCCAACCTCTTTTCAATATTTAATCACAACAAATGCGTTTTTAATATCGTCTCTTAAATCAGCCTCTTCGACTTTATAAACAAAGCTCATTAATTATAATCATTGAAATTTAAATGTAACCCTTCGTTATAATAATATATAAGAAATTGTATCTTAAAAAGAGGGAGGAAACATTGGAGTACTAAATATTAAATTATGTAATTACGTGGAAGCTCGATGCATATGGTTAATGGCGCTAATGGTTAAATATGAGGTGGCTTTAGATTTTATTAACATAACATTAATGGAAAGATTTAGTTGTCAAATTAGTAATGTTACATATTATTAATTATTATTGAAAATTTTAGTTGTCAAATTAGGAATAAGATATTTATTATTGATTATTATTTAGGAATATAAGTTGTTATTTAAGGAAAATCATGTTATCTCGAATTACATGTTAGTGGTCTATAAAGAAGCAGGGATGAACCATGTCATCTAGAATTATTTGATCATGATTTGTAACTTTCATTCTTACCAAATACCTTTGGATTTTAAACACTTAACTTATTTTCTTAGATCAAAAAAAGAAAATATTGTCGACCTTAATGCATTAAACATTTATTAATTTACAAATAATTTTTTCCATCAGAAATCTCTATCCTTGCCCTCCTAGTTTTTTTTAGGTTATTTAATTTTTTCCTTGTCTTTTATGGGACTCTGTTTCTTCTTAGTTGTTTAGAAATTCATGTATCATCTTGTTCTTTAACTAGTTATATTTTTATATTTTTGGTCTGACTTATATTTGATTGTATGGTCTATATTCTTTAGTCTCTTTTTGATTATTTTTGTTAAATTTTATTTATTTCTGATTTTCTTTTCAATTTTATCATTTTTTCTTACCTCCTGGGATTTGGACTCCTTTGCTTTTTTTAACTAAGCTTTTTAGTTAATGTTTGATTTGGTTATTTTCCTATTTTAATTTAATACTTTTCGCATTCTTAATTAATAGAATTGGTTCTTGATATGTAGTGGTATTATTTACATAAATAGTTATTTCTTAGTTATTCATTTAGTTTGGTTGATAATTAAAATTCGTTTTTGACTCCTTTGATGGTTGACTTTGTTATTGAATTCGGTTTAGAGTATAAATTATTCTTATTAATTAATAGTATTGATTAAATAGTATTTAGTTAAATAATTTTTTTAGTTAGTGGTTTATATAAGTTGATAATTTAAAAAAATTTTGAATTTTTTGAATTTAATTTTGTTTGTTTAATTTTTTTATTCATTATATATTTTTTAACATATTTTTGATTTAATTAATATTATATTATTATTAATAGATTAGTCGCTTATTATAGCCGTTATAATATTTTTATATAGATCTCTATTTAAGTTATTGCTATGATCTGTAATTTCATTTTGCCTTTAGAATGAACCACACCGGATGGTTCAAAATTCGTCAGCAAAAATTTCTATTATGTGATTTCTAAAAAAAAATAAAATTTATTAATCAATATAACCACATGGGATGGTTCGAAATTCGTCAGCAAAAATTTCTATTATGTGATTTCTACCAAAAAAAATTTGTTTATTAATCAATATAATCACAATCACATAACCCTAAATTTAGAAGAATTTAAGAATTTTTTTTTATTTATTAATTTGTTATTATAATTTTAGAGTTGAAATTAATTAAAAAAATTATTAATTAGTTATTATAATTTTAGAGTTGAAATTAATTAAGAATATTTTTTATTTTTTTTTTTCAGAGAGAAAATCATCATAAATTATATTAAGAAAATATAATATTCTGCATACATAACAAAGAGACCATCCCAGTGCTGAAACAGAGTTCAGAAAATGTCCAGGTGGCAGATAAACAGATACCCCGCAAAAGAGAATAACCTTTGTCAGTCCAATTGCTTACAGATTTTTAAATTTAGCAACAATAAAACATCTTCCATAATGCATAGAGATATAATCCCCATATCTATAATCTTAATTAATTAATCGGAAATTAATTAAGATTATAGATATGGGAATTTGTCAAAGAGCAAAATTCATTATTTCGTGGCTACTGTGACCTGTCCATCCAACTCTAAAATAATCCCAAAATTTGCAGTCGAGAGAAGAATGGCCAGATTTAGTACAGCGTAATTTCACTTCACCATGGGTGAGAAGAATGGCCAAATTTTAGTACAGCGTAATTTCACCATGGGTGAAATCTTACCCTGGGTTTTGGCTTCTTACGATCGAAACCCTAAGGAAATCCAAAAAGTATATGATTCGATCCGTTCTTCCCAGAGTTTTGGTTTCTTCATCCAAAACCCAAAAGGTGTCTCATTCGATTATTTGTCTCGGATAATCATTAAATTTCGATAGATCACCGAAAATAACGCAATTAACTGCCCTGATAAAGCTCCCAACAATCTGCCGGATATTCATTAAAGGAAAAACACTGTTTGAGCGTAAATTAAAGAGGAATTCTCTGAAAAATCTGCCACTAATAAAGGTAGAAAAGTTACCGAAAAGGGTTTTGCCAAATTTAAATTGATGCAGAATTCTGAAATTTAAATCAAAGCCTCGCATCAATGAGAACTCTGTATTCTTGTCTGACCAGATTTCAGCAGGTCAAGAGCGAACGGGAATCCTATATTCCTGTTTCACCTGATCCCAATTCCATCGCAGCACGATAGGTTTAAATAAATTCCACTCAGATTTTCTTACTACTATCATTCAAACAGCAAGCAAGCCCTAAAAATGCTTTGCGCCCACTCTCAAAGTCAAAAACTTTTTTTTTAGAAAGAAAAGCACTATATTATATTGAGGCAATATATACAAAATTGTTTTGATGGATCAGTTAAAAGATCGCCTGAGAGGCAATATATACAAAATTGATCTGATGGATCTGTTAAAAGATCGCCTGAGAGAAAGACGGATGGGTCAGTATGCAAAAACATCCAAAGATAAACATAATACCAAAAGAGATTACGTTCAAAAACAGCATGATCATAGAGACGAAATTAAACCCCTCTATTAAAAGGAAGAAAAGGAAAAATCTTTATATATTTTAGAGCAGATCTTTACATTAAAAAGACGACAGAAAAAACTGTATACTAGTAGGCAGCGAGTCCTGGCCGTATGGGAGATTGAACTCCAATTACATCTAATTACATGTAGCATCAACAATGACTCAGCCAGGAGCTCTACACAGAAAAAAATAAAAACTGTATATATTTACAGGAGAAATCCTAATGGCCTCAGGGCCCGCAATACATCAACCGCAGTGGTGGTCGATGTGGCCTTTTCAGGGCTGCAAATCTTGCAAGGGGAAGCCATCATCCTTGTTCCAGATCCTTTTGAGGGCCTCGAGTATTTCAGCAAAGATCGCCCTTTTTATCCTTCCCCTCCTAGGTGGAGGCGGCCTTGCCGTGCTCTGGGCTCTGCCATTGCCAGTAGCAGGTTCTGACATGGCTTCATAATAATAATCTCCTGCTCGTTTACCCTCCATAATCCGGAATCAGAGCCTGCTTGCCCGACTGTTAAGCTACCACTCCCGAATTGTATGATAGGCTATGCTATGCAAGCATAGCAATAGTAGAGCAAGATGCAAGTGCCAGTTGTCCGGGGGGCTGCCATTGATAAAAAGCTGGATGAAGCTTGTTGGTTTGAATTTTTACTTTTTCTGTTTATCACCCTCTGACTCCTACACTTAGGAACTCGTCCACTGCAGCCTGTGGTCTATTCGGAGGGGGTTGCGCTAATTTCAATTTTTTTGAATAATTTTAAAAGACCTTCCACATTGTGATGTTGATCGCCCAGTGATTGGCTGGCAAACTTCTGCAAGTTGCAGAGACAGAAGCATGTATGTGGGAAGATACATTGAATAACATCTAGCATGGTTGGTTTGAATTTTTACTTTTTCTGTTTATCACCCTCTGATTCCTTCTACACTTAGGAACTCGTCCACTGCAGCCTGTGGTCTATTCGGAGGGGGTTGCGCTAATTTCAATTTTTCTGAATAATTTTAAAAGACCTTCCACATTGTGATGTTGATCGCCCAGTGATTGGCTGGCAAACTTCTGCAAGTTGCAGAGACAGAAGCATGTATGTGGGAAGATACATTGAACAACATCTAGCATGGTTGGTTTGAATTTTTACTTTTTCTGTTTATCATCCTCTGATTCCTTCTGCACTTAGGAACTCGTCCACTGCAGCCTGTGGTCTATTCGGAGGGGGTTGCGCTAATTTCAATTTTTCTGAATAATTTTAAAAGACCTTCCACATTGTGATGTTGATCGCCCAGTGATTGGCTGGCAAACTTCTGCAAGTTGCAGAGACAGAAGCATGTATGTGGGAAGATACATTGAATCACATCTAGCATGGTTGGTTTGAATTTTTACTTTTTCTGTTTCTCATCCTCTGATTCCTTCTGCACTAAGGAACTCGTCCACTGCGGCCTGTGGTCTATTCGGAGGGGGTTGCGCTAATTTTAATTTTTCTGAATAATTTTAAAAGACCTTCCACATTGTGATCCTTTTGGTGTAATAAAACCTTGTACATGAAATTCCCAAAATGCTCATTATTATTTCAAAGGCATCAAAGCTAATACATTGCATATTAGAACATTTGAATAAAAGTCTCTTCGAAACTCAACTATAAATAAGTATCAAAACAAAAACACAAAACAGGTTACATGCATTAAATGTGTTCAATTACTTTGATTTGATGTGAGTGTAATTAGAATTGAGGTGAGTCAAAGACAATATCCAGTAGCTAGGGCATTTTATTACTAATAATTTTTTTCTTCTGAATTTAGAGTATTTGGTTTTACCCTTCAATGAAGTAGGGTTTTGGTTGTTTCTCTTTCTGCATACACTTCTATAGGGACACCATCCCTATTATGTAAGAGGATTTTTTTCCGAATTATAATATTTTAATTTAAAGTTCATCATTGAACAACAAGATAATATCGCCTTTTCATTTTACCCAGTGACGGTTATATGTAAACTTAGCTTTGGTGGGCAAATCTCTAGTATGATATTGATAGAGTTCTCTTCTTATTAAAAATGTGGACATTATCTTCTTCAATCTCCCTACATATTTGTGTTCTTGGTTGATGGATTTATTTTAGTTAAGATACCTCCCATGTGCACCACTTTTATTGAAGGACATTACATTTTTTTTGTTAATGGAGGGGAAAAACTTGATGTAGTGGGTAGGATAGGCAATGAAAAATCTTCTTTGGTCTTGGACCCTTTCTGAATACTTGATATTGCTGGAGGGAAAATAATCTTTGATATTAGTACAATTGGCCTAAATGACTTGCAGTCGAAGCTCAACATCATTCCACAAGAACCAACCTTGTTTGAAGATATAATCAAAGATAACTTACATCCATTAGGTGTGCACACTGATTAAGAGATATGGCAGGTTTGTTTCAATCAAGAGACATCTCTCACAACCATGGAGAAGGTTTGATTAGATGATGTTCATTTACAAAAATATTAAATTCTCTCTTGATAATATCGATGCATTGAGTTTGTAAATTCTCTAAACTCTTGAAATGTTAGATATCATTTTGGGATTCAACTGCATTAAGTAAGTCATTCATATATGACCATTTCCATGAGAAGTAGTCGTAAGTGACTAATTTCTCATGATTTTTTTAATAGTCCACTTAGCACTCATCGCATCGGGTGATGCTCACAAGGGTGAAGAAGTGGGATTGAAACTAATGAAATGAATCACATAGCATCAATCATCACTTCCGGGGCTTTCACCCGGTAAGCAAGACTTCCTGGGAGGTCACCCATCCCAGATCGCCTCTAGCTCAAGCGCACTTAACTGTGGAGTTTTCCCCACAATGAAGCACCTCACCATAGCTTACCTGCAACATAAACATAGCTTACCTGCAACATAGATAGAATGTGAGGTTAGGTCTCAAGCAAACTACAAAAACCCATTAAAAATTCATGGAAAAACTAGTGAAAACAAGTCTTCGCCTCATGAAAACCCGATGGAGCGCAAAACTTCCATATCCACAGCGAAGGAAAATTTTAAGGATGGAAAATTATCTTGAAGTTTAAAAACATTGGCGAATCTCACTAGTCCCTAATATGCAAACTGTAAAAAAATTATTGATATATTTGTAAAATTATTCAAATTTATAATGGTTTTATATATAATCTCTATATATTGTTGGCGATTAAGGTAAACTAATTTTATATTGTAAAATTTGGGCGAATCATTTTTATAAAAAATGGAAATTGGTGAATATGTTTTGTTGAAAAATCATGGTAAATTAATCAAAGTGTGAATATTAGCCCCTAAAATTTTCCATGTCCATGGTTGAACCGACTGAAATCTCGCATAGGGTCCAATGCACACAAATATACCAACTGTTGGTGTGCCATGAGCATGGGGCAACACTCCATGGAAGGATAAATCAATAGCCACAATAGACTAAACCCTAAACCCCCCATGAATCAGGGGAAACAATGAAGAGTGTTTAGCAACTCAACAACCGAGTTCCAGGTCAACCAAAAAAAGAGGTTAGTCGAACAAGAGTCTACATAGCAAATTGCCCACACATCAGGGCCAAACAACATAACACAAAGTTAGCAACCACCTCCACCAAAAACTCTAAACACCTTACTAAAACCCACTATATTACCTCACATTGAATTGTGCACCCACCACACCGAGTAACACTCTCAATCAAACACTTGTTGTACATTTCCTATTGTTTGTAGACATGACAAAAAGGACGTGCAACAACCACTAGCATCCCTCCTCTAAATAACAATACTATTAATTATAATCAACTAATTAGAACACTACCTTCATATTCAACATAGTTACAAGTTGAATTATTTACCCTCAAAAATTTGCCAAAAACTCGAGTGAAGTCCCCACAATATTTCCAAAATTAGATAGTGGTATAAATCACTTCAAATATTAAAAAGTTTCATAAAGTTCAAAACCTACCATTGAAAAAGGACATGTCTCAGCCAAAAAAAAAAACCATTCAACATATATAAACATGTATGAAAAAAGATTTAAATCATTAATATTAGTAAATAACGTTTAGTCCAATGGAACGTGGAAAATTTCAACACAGAATCTATTCTCCACTCCACACAGAAGAGGCCGACGTGTAAATCCATTGTACGGTGTGCCCTCTTTGTTTAAAAAACACTTAAAAAAAATTGGATTAATCTGGCGATTTAATGGGTCAGCATGTCCCCTTCGAATATTTAATCTTAAATTTATTGCATGAAAAATCCCCACATTTTGCACGTTTATTGTTTCGAAATTATTGTTTTATTCACTTGCATCTGAAGTGTCAGCACTGTTGTCAGAGCTGACAACTTTTAACTTTTATGAGTTCCGTACATAAAGCAACATACCATGGCGGCAAGCCATAAATCCCATGCTATAGGGATTTTACTGCCTTATAGTATGCCCTTTCTTATGTATGATCATAGTCATTTCATGCCATGGTTACGGCATCTACACATTACTGGTTTCGTCCGATGGGTTGGTACGGCTGGAGCTAACTAGCCATATATTGGGTATTTAATGTCCTCAGAGCAGCACGCCACTTAGCCCGATAACACAGAGCGGGCAAATATTATTTAATGTCGAATTTGCCCGCTCCCGTGTTATCGCGTTAAGTCGTGTGTTGCTCTAAAGGCATTAAATACCCAATATATGGCTGGTTAGCTCTTTCCGGGTTGGTACGGTATATTGGTGTATTTTTATTTCATGTGTACAGTGGGACCCTGTTACGACCCAAGTGTTTAATCAATGGCACCTTAATCAATGCAGAGCCTGGCCAGTCAGATTTGTTATTTTCTCTGACCTGTACGGTGAGACCCAGGTCTTGAACCACGTTTTTAATCGACTAACTCGGACATTATTCAGGATGGAGAATCGTACAGGTATGTTCAAACCTGCTTAAAAACACAAGTTATATTCTTAGGATTCAATATCTTATAGTCCAATTCAAATTGTTTCTAATGTATTAATGCAATGTAGGTTTGTTTATTATTTACTCTGTTATTGAAAATAAATAATAAGTTATTGGTTTAACATTCTTTTATTTAATTTTTATTGAAAATAAATAATATAATAAGGTATGTTTCTAAGATTAATTTTTTTGTTAATATTATTAATATATTAAAACAATAACGAATGTTTATATTGTAATATTTATTTTAACATAAAGCGTAGAGGATAATAAAATATGATTTGTGAATTTGTAATTTGAAATAAACATCAATTTCGAAATAACTTTTATAATATATATATATATATAATTGGTTAAAAATGTTAATAGAATAAAATAGATTAAAACTGTGATAGAATTATTTTCAATTAAATTTGAACATAATAATAATATATTAATTTTTTTTTTTTTAATGGAAACTAAGTATATATATATATATATATATATATATATATTTTATGAGTGGTTCACGGACACCCTGGTCAATTAACGGGTGGCCTTACTTATGACCATAGCCATTCCATGCCATGGTAATCGGCCACAATAAATGTGGTTACGACATCTACACATCACTGGTTTCGTGCGATGAGATCAACCAAAACAGCAAGAACATCATACGGAAAGGCTTTTCGATACGACCATTATATTACATTGAATGCAATAGCTTTAAATATTACATTCCGATCGTAAGTGTCAATTCAATCGGAATTTGGTTTTTGTTTGTATCATATTTGTTAAACTTTTATGTTTTTAAATGTTTTTAAAAATAATATGTTATAAAATATAATTTATATTTAATAAAAAATAATTATTTTTACAATTACTTGAAATATTTTAAAATACATATTTATGAATTAAAGATTATAAGTTAATTAAAATGTTATAATAATTTAAATTTTTATTTTTTTTATAAATAATAATTATTGACATATGGATATGATATAATTTTATAAAAAAAAAATATATATATAATTTATAAAAAAATTGACAAAATTCAACATAGACATCAAACTTATTATTTAAATCTCATTTATTATTATCATTTTTTTTATAAAGAAGAAATACATTGAATATAAAGAATAGATTTTAATCATGGAAATAATGGTATCTATATTAATACCAAATAATAATGTTTATGTTAATGTGATTATAATAATGATAATTCATGTTCATTGAGATCAAAATTAGTTTATCTCATTTTTAAAAACCAAGATTATTTAAATTTTTTAAAAATTTTGTTTTTAAAAGGGAAAGTTTATTTAAATTCATTGAAATCTTGTTTTTATGCTTTAAAAGTTGTAAGAGAAGTATTCCAAGATTATCATAGTTTTTTAGATTTGGGAGGTTAGAAAGGTAAATGAATTTTAATTTGAGAAATTGATTTTCATCTTCAACCATCACAAAGGTGACAAATTTTTACATCCCACGGTTTTAGGAATTTTCCCAATGACCATTGTAGTTATGTAGTTCATGGGAGTTGGTTCTTGTTTTAGTAATGTTGATTTCTTTTTTATACTAGTTAGAACTAAAAGATATTTTTGATCTTTTAGAATCCGAGTTACTCCCTCGTAATATCTTGGCTTCCTTTTAATGTCTAACTCTTCATTGCACCACTAATCCTCTTTAAATTTAGATACAATTATATTTTTAATATTGTCCGTATGGGTAGGATGACATCCTGCTATATTCCCTAATGATTTAACCAACACATCATCTTGATGCCATCTTTGCTTAAGGTGTTGATAGTAATGGATAGAGTTCAATTTTTTTTGGGGGATTCTCTTATCATCCATGTTGTTTATCTTGTTCATGTACATTAGGTCCTTAACCATAGTTGATCTATAAACTATCATGGATATTCCACTAGATAGTCCATCAAAACATATATGTTACTTAAATATAAATCTATACTATGAAGGGTTAATTCCTTTAGATTCGAGATCCCTTATTACCAATTTTGTTGTTTATGTATGCAATAAATTAAATGTGAAAAATAAAGAAAAGTATTCACAATCACTCACAAACCACAATGAATGCCAATTATTTTCTGGAAAACCCTTTCAAAAGAAAATTCATTCGAAAGGTGAATCTACTATGTCCTCTTTTATCTCGAATTGAAATAATGCAAGTGCAAAGGAGAAGACATTATCTATGTAGTTACGTGAGACATGCGATCCATGGGCTATTACAAAATGTAAACCCTCTCAATTGTGCTCTCTTTGTCTTTATCCACTCTGAGCTACCTAAACTTGACATGTGGCACATATTCTATAAGGTATTGTAAAGTTCAATAGGATACTTAATTTGATCTACCTAATGGAATTTACGTAAGACATTATGTTGCATTGAGTTGTGTACATTATGTTACAGGGCTCCAAAGATAAATAAAGGAATTGTTAATATATATATATATATATATATATATATATATAATAAAACTTAAATAATACTACACCATTTATCAATAAAGTTTTCATCTTTAAATGTTAGTAGTTAAGTGGTAAAGGCTCAAATCATTATCTATTTTTGCAGATTTTCTTATATGGCATGTATAGTGTACTTTTCTTTTTCATAAATTCAACTTTAGTTTTCTTTTTCATAAATACAAAATTAAAATAAATCTAAATCCATATATATGCTCTCTTCATGTACATGATACATCTATTATTATAACTAAGCAAAGTTCCTTGGTAATGATATGTTTTTTCATGCGTGCAACATTGAGTAAGATATAAACATAAAAGTAACTTAACTTGCAAACTTGATAACTTGTAAATGAAACAAATAAATCCATTCTAACTACATTCCTCAAAACTAATGTAACATTGATAGAATATAACATCAAATCCACATCATGAATTTAAAAGTCAATGAAGACATTGTCATACACACAAGTTCAAATTCATGTATTTGTATTCCAAATTTGTCTAGTTATACATTTTTCTTTTCTACAAAATGGAACTTCATTCCCAACATAGATAATGGACGTTCATGCCCATGAATGACATTATGGAAATGTCGCCTCACGACTGATCTAGAAATTGGGTGTATAAGTCACCATCGCCACTCTTGGCACTCCCAAGTGCATTTCCAAAGTGATATTGCTGCAAAAATTCAATAACCAATTAGTTGTAAAATCCAAAATGCATATAATCAATTTCGTTAATTAATGATAAGTTTTTGATCAACTACTCATTCTCACCATGAAGATCTAAGGCAATGGAGATGACTGCCCTTCCTGGGTAGATGGTGGAGCACTTGGTGATCGATATAGGCATGGTTCAGGGGTGATGGATAAAGGCATGGTGGGAGAAAAATTGGAAAAATGTAGTGGGTTGGGGCGATGATACATCCCCATTGGTTGTACGATAGTGGGAATAACCCTAGGGCGAGCGATCACCCTAGGGGGGGAAATTGGAATGTTAAGGGTGGATGATTGGAACAATGAGAAGGGCGGATGGTTAAAGGGGAGGGGTGGGAATTGGGAAGGGTTTGGGGAGTCGGTTATAGGCATGGGAGAATTTATGAAGGAAAAAGGTGGTGGGTGTGGCCGACAATACATCCCCATTGGTTGTACAATAGGGGGAAGCACCCTCGGGGAGGGAATTGGGATACCACTGATTGGAGAAGTGCTCCCAATGCTATAGTTTCTTTCATTGACATGCTCATCAAATAATTGGAGTCGACAAGTTGGCCCGTCAACTGTAACAACCAAAAAAGTTCATATAGTTATGCCTATGCATTGCAAATGATAGTATATCATATTTCACATGAAAAAATGCATAACATCAGATTTACCATTTTTGTGTATAATAGAATGTTGCACTAACTCAGGCATGTGGTCCACAGTTCTTTGTCGTTGAGAAGACAACTCCAGCTGTTCATTCATGCTCTTTTTTTTTGCACGAACTCGTCCAACCCTTTCAAATTGTAGTTTATCTTTCCCTGCATTTGACTTGTGACCACAACACCTTTTCTTATTGACTGGGCTCAAGAAACTATGTTTTCTCTTGGTAGTGATCTTGGATGGAGTTATAGTATTGAAAAACATTTTGTTGTATTCTTGACATACTTTGTCTACCAAGTTGTTTAATGCATATGCCTGTTCCAAATTTGTAGGTATTATGGATCTCAATTTCTCATGAGTTGATGAGTTAACACGTTTCATCTCATCATCTTCAAATAATGCACTATCTGGTCGTACATTGGTCGTTTCAACATTATATGAGAAATTATCTAAATCATCATTGCTTGTTTCATTATGATAATTTAGAATGGGAGGAGAATCAAAGCATGGTAGAAGCTCTGTTTGGATTTCTGGGCCCAATATAGGTGACTCATTCAAATCAAATAAAATTCTAGGAATTTCTGTAGTAGGATTAGTGACATTAGGGAATACATTTTCACCCAAGCTAATGTTACTTGCCAACATCTCAACTTTCAATACATGTTTACAGATGTTTCCATTTAAGGCCCACTTGCAATTGCAAAAGTGTGGATTGGAATCTTTATATATGACATTGTACCAAATATCACGAGTATTGTTATTTTGGCTACGAACCCAATAATCGTTGTTACTCTTTTCATCAGGCACACAATCTTCATTTGGGATTTGGTTAGCTCTACACCTGGATGAATTCAACTGTTCCTCAATTTTTCTGGGTCGTACAAAACCATCTTCTTTTAAACGTTGCATATGATTGTAATATAATACAACCTTTGTCAACAACACATAAATCAACCAATCAACCCGCCTATGGCATGCATTGTTTTTCTCACTTAGGTACCTCTGCTTGATATACCGATGGTAAGACTCAATTGCATTATTTGTATTTTGATTGGAATGTGGAAAATTCCTGTACGCTTTTGCCCACATATCTGTAGAAAGAAATTTATTGGTTATGAATTAATAACTATACATATGACATGCAAAAAAGAGTCATTAAAGCCACTTATAAGAAACTTACATATTTTGTTGTTGGCTAACCAAGTTGTTTTAAAATATTCCAAAAACTTTGTATGGTCACTGAATCCTTCAAATAAATTTTCAACTGCCTTTTCTACAGATTCATTATCTGCACATGTGTGCATGATTTCTCCTAAAGCACGGAAAATTCGGATTTGGTTTTCCCTTCCTTGGACTTTGTTTCCAACATTCTTCAACCATGCACGACGAACATGCCACACACATAATAATATTGTACAGTTGATTGAAGACCTAGAATAACATAATTTTTAGAGAGAATATACATTAAGAATATTTTTATGTCTCTTATAAAAAGAATAAACACATCACCTTAATGCTTCAATTTCAGCAGTAGCATCATCTGTAATGAAGGCTTTAACATGCCAATCTGGTTGCTCTTTCTTCCCAATGGCAAAGAGAGTTGACATCCATTTACAAATATCAACTATAGTATTGCGTGATGATATCACCCAAGCTACTGGAACCCCATTGTGATGTTTGTCGAAGACCATTAAAGTGTAAAGTTGATACTACATTACAAACAAAGTACATAATTATATTTATATAAGATACAAGCATTAAAATGGTGTTGAATAAATGAATTAGATTTAGGGTAATTTTGTACTCACCCCGTACTTATTTGTACTAAATGTTGAATCCATTGAGATTATATTGTTGTGAGAATATTTTAGCATCATTGAACGCATCCACTTTGTCTGTATGCCTATGATAAAAGGGATGTTTTTAGCAAGATCTTGTTTCTGGTAGAAGAAAAAGCTCTCAACGTGTTCCTTATACCAACATTCTACACTGATTAGATCACTTTGATCTTTAACATACTCTAGCCTTATGGTATCATTGTAAATGTTTAATATATCTTGTCTTGTCATGTATGTATCTCGAGATGTCCCTATGTATAACTCACCGAATCCATCCTTCACATCAGAGATGAACTTATCCCATATCATTGTAACATTAAAACCTCTTTGGATTAAATGTTGGACAATAGATCGCATATCCCTTATTAAATGTGATGCATAACTGAATCTCATAGGCCTACCGATTGCATCTTTTCCATGACAAACAACATTGGATTTATCAATATGCCTACATGCAGTATATATTATTACAGCATCATCTAGTCTAAGTTGAAGTCGCCGCACAATGAAGTGACATTGGCAACCAACTTTAATACTTTCATGTTGATTGTGTTTTTTGTTTTGATCTGAGGATGCACTCATAATTATGTTGTTGCACTTCGGACCATATGCACACCAATAACTATATATAAAACATTTACAACAAATTAGATATAAAATTTATGCATATTGAAAAGAATTATACATATATTGAAAAAAGATATAAAGACTCACATCATGTACTCCAGATATGTTGAAAAATATGTTTGTCCGATATCCTCTGCTTTTTTACTTCGTTGAGAAGCAAGAAGAAATTGAGTGGGTGCCCGTTCACTCGATTCCTCTCCTCTTATAAAATCATCAAGTCGACAATATGGAATAATTGCAACTTGGTCCCCATTAATCTCTGTCCATGTTAAATCTTCTGCTGAAAATTCAATCATATCCTCTGGGTCTTCAACTTCCAACTCATTAATCCTCTCCCACTTCTTCATTCTTCAAATACCTATAAAAGTTGCATCGAAAATAATTTGGTTTGAGTAGATATTATGGTCTTGATTAATGCATATCACTAAGAATAGCAATCACATTTTTAGGTAACTATTTTATACTTTTCAGGTAAACCACTTTGGTAAAGGTAATATTTGGGTCATTAATCAACTTATAGATTTCATACAAATTTAGACTAACCATGTATGGAATATGATGTCTTTGTGGAGGTGGTGTCACCATGTTGGTCTCATGGTACAACTTGTGATGAGTGGTTGAGGTGGAAGGGGTCGAAGGGAAATACAATTATAGATTAGTTAAGTTTTATTTTTTTTTTAAATCTTAATAAAATGAGATATACTAAAGTAGTGTCTATTGTTATTGATTATGAAGTGATATCTATTATTTACTAGTCATCTAATTTATATGGTTGCAGTAGTTTCATTGAACTTTTCTAATCAAACATATTGTTTTTCAAAAACGCAAGCTTTGGAAGTAATTTTTTTTACTTTGATATATATTGAGAAAGGCATGTCTCCTTGAAAATTGATATCTACCAATATTTATTAGCCATCTCATTTTTATGACTGCACTAGTTTTATTATTTTGAATTTTTCTAACCGAACATAAACTTTGCGCCTAGTTGTAAGAATTAGAATCCTACTTTTGTCAGTACATTTGATGAACTCGGTAGGTTATTTATTTATTCAATATGTGTGTGCTTTTATTAAAATGTGTTAGTTGTATTTCTTTCTCCACTTATAAATAAATGTTAAGAACATTGATTTGGCTCCTAAGACATAAAACTTAATAAACCATAACCGGTTCTATATCATTTGGTAACAAATTTCAAAATCTCAATGACAAATACGTGAATTATTTCCATTTTAGTATAACAAAATTTCCATTTAGATATTAACAAGAGTATTTTGGGAACATATTTCAATTTGTACAAAATAAATTATTTTATGGCCCCTGTGGGGAAATTTAGTTTGTTCAAGTTATGATTGCTTTTAGGTGTCTTCCTTCACTTATGGTGTGAAAAAGTAAGCTCAAATAAACTATGAACAAAAGCTCTTGAAACTTGATGCCCTTTGTTCAAAGTCCCACTGCTAATGAAGTAAAAATGCTTTGGTTAGTAAAAAAATATGTGTGGATTATGGACCACTTACTCCTTTACTAATTAAGTTATGTGACTTGTGAAAAATAAAAAACAAATTAAAAACGATGTCACACTTCCTTTCTCTTAAGAGGCTAGCTATAAACTTTCATTCACAAGTATGTAGTGTTCAATTAAATAAACAAAATTATATCTAATCTCACAGCTATTTTCGAAACCAAAATATGAGTAGATATGCATTTTTGAAACCAAAATCATAACAAATTCATATGTAAATTTATGCCAAATTAAATTAAATTAAATTGAAAAATCATGCAACCCAATATAGTTTTGGTAACCAATTTATTTTAACATTGCAAACTAATAAATAGTAACTAATACAAATAAACCAAATTATATAAACAAATATTATTTTGACTCAAAAGTAAATGTAATTAATTTTTTATAGAAAATAATTTATATTCCATAAAATTTAATTATATGTTAAGAAACTCGAACTAATCCATGCTATTGGGCCATTATTCCTTTCAATTAATGATTTTGACTATTTTGAAGAATGTTGAGGTAAAAAAAAAAAGTCTTACATGATTTGAACAAATCAGAAATGGGAGGTCAGATCGTGACTAACCTTACATCTCAGTCACTCTACTGTCTTCCAAGTTTCCTTTTTAAACCATACACAGTAAATTATTAAATCCTTACAAAACACATATCAACTTTTAACAACATATTTATTTAATCACGAATCAACCTTCCTTTAAAATCAATTAAAAACTAAAAAACTTCAAAAATAGGTGCACATAGTTAGTGTTTTATCGAAATTCCTCAAACATTCTCTGACATATGTGGAGGCAAAAAGGGACAGTGATACCACTTTTCTGAAGAATAATATTATAAGGTCATGCGTATTGGCATCGAAAATGCCCATTATCATTTCATAAACTAGCGTTAGTAAAGTTCCGCCATTTCTCTCCTGTTTAGGGTTGCGCTTGTAGAATAATGGGTTGGCGCATCACACTCAAAATCAATGGTATGGTAGGGTTTCCGCTTCATCGCTCATACAGTATCAAAGTATAAACAACTAATCACATTATTCTGAACTCTGTGGGGAATAGCAAATCCACCCTTATATTCCGCTAATCCATGCTATTGGGCCATGCGAAATCGTAATGTTAGCAGAATAAATGTAATGTTAGCAGAATAAACTTACCTGTCAGGTCTGAGAACGCAGCTCCAGGTCTGAGTACGCAACTTCAGCTCTAAGAAATACTGGTTTCAAAACGCAGAAAGACTGGTTTTAAAAGGCGGAATTCATTCATGATACAGCGGGAAAATTATAATTTGGTAGATACGAGCTGATCCGATCGTAAATGCCAGCCGCAAATCTATTGGGGTAAGCTGGAAATCTCGGTCGTATCTATACATCAGATTCATTCGCACCGGTGCATTTACTGCCGGAGGATGCCATGGGGGCGGGATATGGTGCTGCATACGATGGCAAGCCATGAATCCCATGCTATAGGCATAAGATGGGGGTAAGTATTAATGGCCCAATAGCATGGGATCTATTGGTTGCCATCCATACCCAGGTGACGTTTCTGGGACCGAAGAGGCGTTTTCATATGCTTTTTTAAAGCAATGCCTAAATATATATTTTTATTCATTTAATGTTAAGAATGTATTGAATTTTAATTTAAGATAATTTAATTTTGAGGATAACGTTTAGGTAAATTTAATAAAAATTAAACCCAAATAATAAAAAAATCAAATAAATGTTAAAAAAAAGTATTTCCAAAGTTAAAAATTAAATATTTAATCGTAATAAATGTGTTTTTAATATTTTTTTTAGGGGAGGCAGGAGCCAAAGGGCATTATTCAGTTTTGAAGAAAAAATTGTTTCGTAATTTGCTTGGGGACTTTGCCTCACATTTAATAATCAAGTTGATTACTTTGTTTTGTGGAAAGGCTTGGAAGTAATTCTTGCAAAGAATATAACAAATTTGTTGATTTTTGGTGACTCAATGCTTGTTATTCGACAAATAATCAACACCAAGAAGGTGTCGTGTTCAGATCATCCTCCCATTCTTTAAAGGATTATTGTAATTTCTTATCAATACAAGCGATTGGAGTACTTCCATGTGTATAGACATTTAAACTTAGTGGTGGACGTTTTGGCAAAGAAGGGATCCTCCATAGGACAAGGCATAATAGAGTTGGATAAGTGTTTAATTAATTATGCCCTTATTCCTTAGCAATGAATAAAATCCCAAGATGCGCGAGATTCATTTTTAAATATGTCATCACTGAACAAGCGTATTGTTTTGGGTTTAGACCATCTACTTCTCGTTCAGCCGAACCTTTGGTGTGTTTAAAGAGAATGGCGAGCATTGAGATCTAGTTGCCTCTCATTTTCCAGCTAGGATTTCCCAAGGTTTCTTCCTGCTGTCACATGCTTCGTAACAAGTGGCATGTTAACAAAATTATCCTTTGCACATGTTGGTATATGTATTTAATTCATCTATGGTGGGTGGAATAGACAAAGTTCGCAATTAAGTTAAATAC
Organism: Pinus tabuliformis; assembly: GCA_031772625.1. Classification (NCBI taxonomy): domain Eukaryota; kingdom Viridiplantae; phylum Streptophyta; class Pinopsida; order Pinales; family Pinaceae; genus Pinus; species Pinus tabuliformis. The sequence continues at coordinate 613,888,152 of CM062810.1, read as the reverse complement.
TCCAGAAGACTTGGAATATGTAGATGTTCGTTGAGATAAAAGAAAATATATTAGATGTAAGAATGAGAATTATCTGCAAATGAGAATGATGGTCTGCTTTTATACCTTAGGTAGGTGCCTCTTCATGGAAGGTCATGCCCCATTTAAACATATCTCTTCAGTACTAATTACTAACTAACCAATCATTATTACAATTATATTCATTATATATATATATATATATATATATATATATATATATATATATATATATATATTATTCATAACATTGCCTTCCTCTTCAAAAAGTTTTGTCCTCAAAGCTTGCTAATGAAAAGTCTTGACCTCTTTTTCTGTTCCGAATGTCTTCTCGTCTCAGAACTCACATCTTTATTGATACAAGTTGATATGATCCTTAGAGTGATAAATAAAATTATCGCATGGCGGAAGGATCTGACCATCCTAAATTTATCTTTTGTGGTATCTTTCGATTACTAGAAACTTGTGATGAATTGTTATCACAACATTGAGTTGTGCGAACTTCAGTATCCTTCTGAACATAAGTTTGTTGTTTATATTCTGAGTGATACAGATTAGTAGATTGATTGAGTTTCCTTCTCTCGTGATTCAGAGGTCTATAGAGAATTCTTTTTGGTTTGACTTTCCCATATTAAGTGTGTGACAATTTTTTGATTTTCTTGTGGTACTACGGTTGTTGAGTGAGGCATAAAATCTTCGTTTGGGATTTTCATTATCTGAATTGCAACATGTGAGTGTGTTTTTCCTTCAACTGATTTATCATCTTCTTGAGTTGTGGTATTGACTAATTCAATATTCATTCCTTTTTCTTCAACTGGAGTTGTTACGACTAGCAACTTCAATACTTCCTATTGAATTCAATGTTCTAACCTGTCTTTTAACAACTTCTTGTCCTTCTTAAGCTTCTTAATTTGTGTTAGAAATTTTTTTCTATGGTCCTTAAGTTGAAGGACTTCTTTATTTCTATCAACAGTGATTTTGTCAATTTCATTTTGCATATTTTGTAGTGCTTTTTACCTTCTTGAAAAAATATTTTTGAAATATCTTGTACGTCTTCTGGTGTTACTGAATTTGGCTTCAACTTCCTAAACTTTGGAAAAGGTATGTGGATGACACCAATGTTATCTGGTCTCACAGCCAAGAGGAATTAGATCTCTTCTTCGATCATCTCAACAATCAATCCTCGGCCATTAAGTTCACTAAAGAGCAGGAAGTTGATGGTTGCCTCCCTTTCCTTGATATTCTTATTTCTAAGAATAGTGATGGTTCCCTCTCCCACAAAGTTTTTCGAAAGAAAACACATACGGAGTAGTATCTTCATGCCAATTCCCACCATTTCCCAGCGCAGAAGATGGGTGTTCTCAATACCCTTGCTACTCGGGCCCTAAGGATCGTAGATAAAAAGAGTTTTGAGAAGGAAAAATCCCATCTCCTTGATGTCTTCGTTGAGAATGGTTATAGTAGATACATGGGTCAGAAGGCTTTTCTGAAAGCTGCCAAGAATTCTCTTGTTAAAAGGGAACCGTAGGAGCGGACTCCTGGTGTCCATATTCCGTTTTTTCAAGGGACCACTAATAAGATTGCAAGGATTCTCAAGATGCAGAGTGTCCCTGTAACCTTTAGGCCCCTTAACACCATTCGTATGTCCCTCAGATCAGCAAAGGATCCTATCGACCCTAAAGATATGAAAGGGGTATATATTATCCCTTGTTCCTGTGGGACCCCCTATATTGGTGAAACGGGTCGCTCCATCAATCAAAGGATCAGTGAACACACAGCTGACCTCAAGCATAGGAGATTAAAGTCTTCCGCTTTGGTTGAGCATGCGGAAAAACCAATCATCGTGTTCGTATTGAGGAGGCTAGTGTCATTGCTAGAGTTTTGCAGTTCCATCATCGAAAATTCAGAGAAGCTCTTGAGATTGAAAAGAGACCGAGCAATCTCAATAGAGAGGATGGCTGGAAAATTAGTAGGTGTTGGGTCCCAGCGCTCTCTTCCTAGTCGCTTTCTTCCTGGTCCTTTAATTTTTTAGAATATATTCCTTTTTTAAAAATATTTTTATTTATTTATTTATTTATTATTATTATTATTATTTTATTTTATTTTTATTTTTTATTTTTTTAAAGTAACTTCCATTTTAATTTTTAAAAATTTAAATTTTAATTTAATTTAATTAATTAATTAAATTTTTTTTTTTTACCGTCCATTTTAATTTAATTATTATTATTATTATTATTATTTAAATATATATTTTTTAAATGAATTAATTAATTAATTTATATATATATATATATATATATATATATATATTTTTTTTTTTTTTTATTTTATTTTTTTCTTTTTTCTTTTTTCTTTTTTTTTCATCTAACTTAACCTCTCTTTTAGAAATTCTATTCATTAGTTAGTTATTCCCTTATATATTTAGTTATACGATCTATTCTATTATTCATAATTTCCATTTATCTATAAAATAGTCAATATTTTTAACTATTTATTAACTCATGAACCAATTTAATTAAAATTAATTTATACTCATAAATTAGATTTTTAGGTAAAGGTAAGGTCCCCTATTTTAACTTCTGGTTTGTTTGACCTGGGTCCCTAGTCCAATTTAACCGTTACCCTTGTTAGCCGTTGGAGGCTCTGCTCATACTATTTAACTAGCAAAGATGGATTTGATTTTTCAACTTGTCTTGACGATGAACCACACTCGTTGGTTCGAAACGCGTCGACAAATGATTTATCTTGTGATTTACGCCAAAAAATTTCTCTTAAACTTGATATGGATCACAGAGGCCTCAATTCAACAATGTCTTGTAATGTTAATTTTTTCTTCTTGTAGGAAAATGTCAAACATTTCTTTTTTGTATTTAGGATGAAGGAACCTAGGGTTTCCATCTAGGGTGAACCTAAAAGAATGTCACCTTAATTTCTCCATAGGGTTTGACCTTAGAATTGTGATATGAATGTATAACCTCTAAAGTTTAATTGTAAATTGGTTATGTCATATTTTTTGTTGTCATAACAGTATAATTTTTTTATTATATTTGACTCGGGAATCACTATTTGGTTTGCAATTTTAGATTTTATATAGTAACATCTTTTCCCGCAATATACCCTTTAATTCTAAATAACAATGAAAAATAGTTATATTTAATTTATGGGAATCTTTCGACCTTCATTTTTGATATACTCTATTTTTCTCGACCTTAAAATTTTAAACATACCATTTTTAAATCTTTAAAATAAATCTTTATATTTTTTTAAATATTCAAAACTTATAATTATTTTTTGCCTTTTGGCAGACTCTGGAGAACTGCTATGGAGTCCAACTCAAGGTGCATGCTTCAATTTATGAAATGATCGTTTGGTGCAGCGAGCAGAAGTTAACTTGGAGAAGGATCTTCATCCTTTCCCTGTGGAACATTTGGAAGTGGCGTAACAGCATCATCTTCAATGGCATAAAAATATCCAGCTCAGAAATCATCTTTAAAATTGTCGCTGCTTTCGAAGCCCTCCCACAGAAATCTATCAATCATAAAAGGGTCGATTCCTCTGATCAATCTATGGAGTGCTCTTCCTTCCCTAAGGCGTTCTTTGACGGTGCTGAACAGCAAGGCACATGCGGCTGTGGTATCCTGATCATGATAAATGAAAATACACATTTCTCCATTCACTGGAACGGGGGGAGAGGCTCCAATAGTAAAGCGGAGGCCATGGCTCTCGCTGGGTTATTAAAATTTTGCCTCTTCCTTGATCTTCAGCATGTTTCGATATTTGGAGATTCGAAGGTTATGGTTGACTTCATCTCAAGAAAAAATCATATTTCTTCTGGGACTCTATGGTCGGAGGTTCTATTCACTATATCCGCAGGGACAAAAATATTCAGGCCGATTCTCTGTCTAAAATGGGTCTTCATGCTGCTACAGGTTTATGGTTTCTGCAGATTTTCTCTGAGGGGGAAAGCTTTCTTATCCAGGAGTTTAATCTGCCGGATTTCTAGGTTCATATTTGTTTTTCACAGGTTTTCCTTGGCGCGTTTTGATCATATGCGGCTGCTTTTGCATATCTTGTGTATCTGGGTGGTGTTATGATGCTATTGAACATGCTTATGTTTCCTGTACTCTATGATCATCTGGTTTTTATTCATAGGAGATCCCCCAGATCATTTTGTCATAGCTTGATAATCTTATCATTAGCTGGATTACTCCCATGCTGATCCCATTTTGACTAAATTTAATGGGTCAATTTCAGATGTAAATATATGAACTCTTATATCTCTCATATAATATAATATTCAGCTTTTTTGTCCTGAAAATTTAATAATATATCTCGACCTTTTTAAACAAATAGAATCCTTAAAAATATCCTTTATATAACTTTGATATATATATATATATAAAACAACTTTTATAACTTCTCAGAACTTTTATGAAATTTCTTTTATTTCTATTGCATCCACTTGTAACTCTTGTATATATCTATGAACTTTTAACTTCTGAAATAATACTGATTATTAATGTTTTGAATCTTATTTGGAACTCTCAGAACTTTTATGAAATTTCTTTTATTTCTATTGCATCCACTTGTAACTCTTGTATATATCTATGAACTTTTAACTTCTGAAATAATATTGGATATTAATGTTTTGAATCTTATTTGGAACTTCTTTTTTGTAAAGCTTGCATCTAGGTTTTATATGTCGTACTTCATGAACAGATTTCTTAAAACGACTAAGTTTATTATTAAATATTTCTTCACTGAGATTGCTAACTTGGATAAGAAATCTACTAAATGCCTTCAAAGGTATGGTGGTCTGAGCCGTCGCAACGAAAGCAGTGCTTTGTTGTGAGACTGTGGCCATGAAACAATGCGAAATGGTCAGGGCGGATGCAGAGGATGACAACGGATTGCGGCACGGACAGTCGACGTGGTATTGGCGGTGGAGACGGCGTCGGTAGACACGAGCAGTAACGACTGGCAAGAAGGGGCAAAATTGTTAGTGCACCGTGGCAGACTTAACACAAGGATCGATGGTCAATAGGGAGCGGTGCCACGGGGAGGTGGCTCGAGGGATAGCGACATGCTTGCGGCAGGGGCGACTTGTAGGCAACGGTTTGGTGAACTTGCGAGGGGCGTTTGGTACGCCGACGTCGGGAAATTGGGACTGGCGGCAGTGTGACGTCGTTGGCTGTAGCAGACGAAGTTGGTAGCAGCGGAAAACTGAAGATGGTGACGACTGAGGAAGGCGGCAATGGGCATAGATGAAGATATCGGTTAGTGTAAATTCAGTGGAATTCAGAGGACAGTCTAGTGGGTGACTGCTTTTGAGGGTGCAGCGGCTGCAAGCAGCATGGTGGCTGCTGCGGCTTGGTTTGCTCAGTCCATGGTGTCGGCAGGGGTGGAAATTGACGGGAAAATTGGTCTTTACCGGTGATTTCACTGGTTTGCCAGTCAAATACAGTTTAAAAAATAGTATAAAAATAAGTCAACAACTATAAAAAAAAATTTCAAATTTAACTGCTCTTTTGAAATTTTAACCTTGTGGGTTGGTCAATAGGATGTTTTGAGACTACCTTAACTCAGATTTGGGTTGATTTGTGAGACTACCTTAACTCAGACTTGGGTTGATTTGTGGAGAGACAACAATGGTTAATTTATTTTTTTTATTTATATTTTTTATTTTTTAATATTTTTTTTTCAATTTTTTTTAATATAAATTATATGTCTATATATACATATATATTTAATTTTTTTCAAGTGGCTAATGGTTTTAGGATGAAACCTGCAAAATGGACAACTTCTACATTATGTAGCGAAATACTTCAACAAAAACAAGGTTGATGAATTCCGACAACCAAAGACTAGATCACACTGGCTCTGTGCAGTGATTGCAACGAAAGGATCGAACAACTCTGGTACCAAATGGAATGAACAAAGTTCATACGTAAGTTAAATACTCCCGAAGACTTGGGATATGTAGATCTCCATTGAGATACAAGAAAACATATTAAATTTAAGAATGAGAATGCTTTGCAAATGAGAATTAGGGTATGCTTTTATACCCTAGGTAGGTGCCTTTTCATGGAAGGTCATGTCCCATTTAGACATACATCTTCAGTGTTAATTAGTAATTAACTAATCATTATTACAATTATCATCATTATTTATATTTATATTATTTATAGATATTTTATTTATAACAGTGAGAGTTGTTGGGGAGTACCGTGGTCATGGAGATTCATTCATTGTGCAGTGGAATGGAATTGATATTATCATCTTGCAATTCCCAACAATAGTCCACTCAATGTCCTTCTAGGGATTTCAGTCTTGTAATGGAATTTGTATTTCAGTCCAACTCGTGGTAGAGTTTCTGCTTGGATTATTTAGTGGTTCATATGGCTTCATTGGGCTTCCATTGGACGTTATTCCTTGATGATTTTGGGGCATGGTTAAATCTTGTTGGTGTGTTAACTAGACAGGTGCAACGACTCTCGTCTAATATGGTTGAACCTCTGTCAATTCCAAAGAACGACAATGCCGGTTTGTTTCTTGATAGGTTATTGGATTCAGCTAAAGCATTGCTAGAATAGAGGCAAAAGTAAGAAGATGTGGTATAGAAGCAAATAAAAACATTTCAACTCCTCTTGGAAGCCAAGTTACTTCGACATTTAAGTATTATGGAGCATTCTCAGAATGGTTTGCGTAAGGAGGTGAATTCTCTCAGTGCTAGGGTCTCGACTTTAGAGAATCTCATCTTTGGTGATGCTTAACTCAACTTGGGGGCATCGACTTCAATGTTTCTCCTGAAAAGAAAAAGAATTTCCACTCATAGGGGGATTATACATCTTGTTATGGTCTTTGTTGAAGGTTAGGTCCAATGTTGATGTTTGTTGGTTCTTAATCTCCCCTGAAGTTTACGCTGCTTTGCAAATATTGTCTAATACTTGGGTCTTTTTGCTGAGTTATAAATGGTAATGATTTTACCGTAAGAAAGAATTGCAACTCTAGAGCTAGCATATATTTTGTGTGGAGAGATAAATACTTCCATTGTCAAGAATCAGAAAGTTGTTATAATAGTTTTGGCCCATAAACCAATCTTTATTAATATAAAACTCTTACTTGTTTCTTTATATATATATATATATATATATATATATATATATTCTCTTAAATGAGCCTATCAAACAGTATAAACAAAGCAATAAATATCATCGTTGAAATTTTAGTTTACCCATGACATAGACAATATAAATTATTAAATATCATAATTGAAATTTTAATTTAACTATGCCCTAGAATAATATGTATATAAATTGTATCTTAAAAGGTAAGTTGTGGTTTAATTGTTTTAGATTTGAATGTTTTTTGGATACATTTTTTAGTGAAAAATTTTTAGAATTGCGGAAATTTGTTGGACTTACAATTTGATCTATGAACTTTCCGCAATCTTGGTTTCTTATGCATTTAAAAATGGATTTTAAACAACAAAAAGATAATCTAATAAAAAATTGTTTTGTTTGTGTCCAACCAAAAATTCTAAAATATATAATAATTAGACAACACCAAAAAAAAAAATAGGAAACATTTTGTACTCAAAATTAAATTATATATGTTTATATACATAGTTAAATATGAGGTGGCTTCAAGATTTGAATGTTTTTTGGATACATTTTTTAGTGAAAATTTTCTAGAATTGCGGAAATTTGTTGGACTTACAATTTGATCTATGAACTTTCCGCAATCTTGGTATCTTATGCATTTAAAAATGGATTTTAAACAACAAAAAGATAATCTAATAAAAAATTGTTTTGTCAGTGTTAAACCAAAAATTCTAAAATATATAATAGTTAGACAACACCAAAAAAATAATAGGAAACATTTTGTACTCAAAATTAAATTATATATGTTTATATATATATAGTTAAATATGAGGTGGCTTCAAGATCCACTTATATAACATTCCAACACAATGATATCTATTTAGTACATAATTTTTTTATTTTATTTTATTTTTTATTTCTTTTTAGTGCAGATTATAAAGTTTTGTTTGTTTCCAACTAAAAATTCTAAAATATGTTATAACTAGAAAATGCCAAAAATAATAGGAAACATTCTGCACTCAAAATTAAATTATCTATATTTTTATATATGTAGTTAAATACGAGGAGGTTTCAAGATCCATTTATATAACATTCCAACACAATATTTAGTACATAATTTCAAGCAAGATTGTTATTTTTTGTTGTTTAAAACACATTTTTGAATAGGTGTAAATTTATTCAAAATCTCGAAAAACTCATGGAATGATTTAAATCTATAAATTAAACAACTTAAACTCAAGCCTTATAACATCTATGTCTAATTTTAGTTAAAATTAACTTGGAAATACACTATGAAAATGGTCCATTCGACAATTAGATAGATTAAAAAAATTTAGTATAATTTTAAAATTTAATTTATCTTTTGAAAATAATTTAATGGTAGATTTAGAAATATTTTGAAATTTCACATATATGAATCAAGTTAAACAATTATCCTGTGCATTAAATTTTATTTTCTCGCCATGTCCATTAAATTTCACAATATATAGATGATAAAATTTCAATACAACATAATTTCACCATGAGTTTGTCATTTTACAATAGAAACCTTAAAAAAATCCAAAAAGTGTATGTGTTTGATTCTATCAATTCTTTCACTGAGCGTTGGTTCTTCATTCAAAACCCCCCGGAATATAATAGGTAGAAATAATTTAGAAATTTAGCATAAGCAGAGTCAAATAATATAATCATCCTATTTATTAAATTTCAGAATACTCTTTTAAGATCTAAAATTAAAATAAAAATCTAAATTTCAATATAACATAAAAATTAAAATAAGAATCTAACTTTCAATATAACATAATTTCACCATGTATAATAATATAATCATCCTATTTATTAAATTTCAGAATACTCTTAAGATCTAAAATTAAAATAAAAATCTAAATTTCAATACAATATAAAAATTAAAATAAGAATCTAAATTTCAATACAACATAATTTCACCATGGATGAAATCTTACTCTGGACTTTAGCTTTTTCCAATCAAAACACAAAGAAAAAAAAATAAAAAAATTCAAAGTGTGTAATTTGTTTCAGCAAGAAAAACCGTCTGTTTTATATTATGGTTAAAACAGTACATTCTTATGATGGACATATCGTCCTCATAAACCTTGAGATATTCACAACATGATTACATTGGGAAGAAGCTTCTCCACTTACATCCATCTAAACTGTTATCTAAAAGTTACAACATTAATGATACTATTTACTCTCAGCCATATTTGCAATTTACACAGAGACTAATATGTTGTTCAGATCATTTGCATTTCTGTAAATCGCAGACTTAATGTAGTCTTTCCTTATATGATTTCTATACAAAATCAGACACAAATTTGTACAAAACTTTAAACAAAAAGAAAACAAGAATTTTATATGGACTTATCTGCAATGAAGTTCTGCCTTTTTGAGCTCTCTTCAGTGATCTATCTCGACACTTTTAGATTTTCTATTTCTGTCTCCTCTGCTCCCGTTTTCATCATGATGTGCATGCCTTCTTCTGTGTCCTATAGTCCCTTTTTCGATAATTCATCTGCAGATTTGTTATGTGCCCTGCTGATGTGCTCAATGGACAAATTCTGGAAGGAACTCCATATACTTTTTATATGTCTCAGCCAACCTTGTAGGGAAGTTTGCTGAATATTGTTCTTCCTGTTAACATGGTCTATAATACATTTGGAATCCCCAAAAATTTGTACTTGAGGGATATCCAAGAACTTGATAAACCATAATAGACCCCATAAAGCAACAACTTCTACTTTCATACTTGTTCCTTCACCCACATACCAGTGAATCCAGAATTCCTGCTCTTTTGTCAATTTTAAACAAAAGCCACTCCCACATCTTCCTCCTTGAGCTGCTCCATCAAAAAACCCCACCGGATAGTTGGAGAACTGAACTCTCCCCTTCTCTGTCTTCTTCTTTTTATTTTTCTTGGAGTCTTCATTATGATCTAATACCACCCACTGTTCTATGGATTCATAGATTAAGTTTTCCCCCCATCTGCTGAAACCAAAAATTAGATGATTCTGATCTTTCCAGATTTCCTAGAAAATGACCAAAGCTAGCAATCTCCTGCTTTTACTCTGAGTGCTCCACCATTTTAAACACTCCTCAATTGTATTAAACTGAGTGAAAGGAATCTGCCTCTTGTTTGTGAAATGTTTCCAAATGTTAACAGATCTATGACAATGTAAAAATAAGTGTACATTGTCCTCAGAATTATTCCTGCATAGATAGCATATCCCAGGGCCATAGTGGTTTTTCTTTTGTAAGTTTGCCCATGTCAGATTTTTGTTCTGCCATGTTAGCCAGAGGAAGATTACAATTTTAATTGGAATGTTTATTTTCCAAAATCTGTGAAACCAACAGTATTCAACATTCTGAATTTCCTTCATGCAAATTTTAAGGTAATAGTCCGCCACCTCTACTTCTCCTAAAATCTTCTTCATTCCAGCGCATGTCATACAATCCCCTTTACTGTCATACAATGACCTTTACTGTCATACAATCAGTTCTTTCCCTATTTTTTGGTTTCTTCATCCAGAAATAAAAAAGCTTCTAAGTTGATCAGATTTTTGTCTTTAATAATTTACTAAATTTTGACATAAATCACCGAAAATAATGCGATTTAATTGTCCTTATAATGCTCCCAACAAATTGGAGGATATGCATGTAAGGAAAACATTTTTTAGGCGTAAATTGAAAGAGGAATTGTTTGAAAAATATACCATTAATAAAAAGTTAAGAGGTTTTGCCAGTTTTAAACTTCAATCTTGAAATTTCAATGAAAGCTTCGAATCAATGAAAAATGTTGTCTTCTTGTAGTATTAGATTTCAGTAGGTCAAGGGAAGACAAGAATCATGTTTCACCTAATCCCTATTCCATCGCAACACAATAGCTATAAATGATCGAAGCCACAAAAGTAATGGCCGAGTCTGATGAATGAATTCCACTCAGATTTACTTACTACTATTTACTTACTACTATCATTCAAACAACAATTAGACCCTAAAAATGCTTTATAAAAACTGAAAAAGGAAAAATATGTATCTCTGTGAGAGCATATCTTTACATTGAAATGACAACAGAAAAAGTTGTATAATACTAAGCAGTGAGTCTTGGTTGTAGGGAAGATTGAACTCTAATTACATTTAGTTATAAGTAGCATCAAGAATATGTTGGTACTTGATTTGGCTCTCTTTTGGAATTTGGCTATCTTTGTGGGTTTTGTGGATGTCTCACTCATCATAACACTCTTTTTGTATTCCTATGGTCAAAACCGCATGATTGAATTTTCATGAAAATATTCCCCTATAGTTGTTATATTGGTCCACTATAGCTTATAAAAATCATTATCGCATTAAATTAGAATTTTGAAATCTTAATCTTAAATTAATATTTATTTAAAAATTATAGTTATAAACTTTAATTATTATTATAATAATTATAAAAATTAAAATTAAATTAAAAATATAACAAAATTAATGAATAATCAAAATTAAATAAAAATTTAAATTATTAAAATAATTATAAAAATAAAAAATTAATTATAATATAAAATATAAATTAAACAAATGAATATGAATTAAAATATAATAAAAATATGTACGAATTATGGTGGAAGAGAAAGTGATGCGCTCTGCTAGGGTTTTGGTTCACTGTTTCTGAATTTATCTACAGTGTCAAATTTGAAATCCCTCGTCGTCTCTATTTGCCCTGCAGACTCTGACAGGTTGAATGAGTGATCGCGCAGGGAGGGGAGAGATCCCCTCCTATCGAAACGTGGTCGGAGATGAATTGAGTGACAAAGGAGGAGCTCCTCTAGCAAACAATAATGGAGACAACCTCAATGACAGTCCAGTAATGGAGGCCCAATGGCAAGCTCGACTTAGAGGCCAATGTTTGCCAAGGGTAACAAAAAAACCAAGATTTGTGATCCCAAATAATAAATTGGAAAACTACCATAAGTTTATGAAGGATCATGCCTTTATTTGTAAGTTCATCGGTATATGGCCCTCAGAGTGGGATATGATCAAGTGGATCCAGTTAAAATGGCAGTTGAAAGGCCATATAGATTTAAAATTGGGAGCTCACAATTTTTTCACTGTCATTTTTACCAGTTTAGAGGATAAGTAAAGGATTTTTTAAAATTGGCCATACTTTTACTATAATGATGGTCTTTTCATCCGTTTCTAGGAAGAATGTTATAACCCAGATAAGGAGAATTTCATGGCAACCCCGATTTGCGTCCAACTTTTTTCCCTACCAGTGGATTTTTGGGATCCAAAAATTCTAGAAGGAATTGGCAATTCTATCGGAAGATTTTTTAAAGTAGCAGACTCCACTCATTGCGGGTGATACACGTCATATGCTTGAATATGTGTCTACATGAACATAACTAAGCCTCTCCCTAAATCTGTTGAGCTTGAATACCAGGATGAGGTTTAGCAGCACCATTGGACTATGAACACATTCCCTTTCATTGTCGGAGATGTCATGAATATGGGCACTTTTTTAGAGAATTCCCTTTGAATCATACAGGTTCTGAGGAAATAGTTTCTCCCAAATAATAGCCCAAGCCGCAAGAAGATAGCAAGGTTTTTCAAGAGGTAACCTACAAAAAACGACCTGCAAACCCCCCTCAGATGAATACTCATCCCCCATAGTGGAGAAAATAGGAGAATCAAAATATGTATGAGGTCCCGTGGGATGCCAGAGAAAGCTCAAAGGGGGTTGGCCAATAACAGAGCACTATAAATGCCGGGGTCCTACCAAAGAACACCACAAATCCAAAAAGGAAAGCCTAGGAAGAACCTCATATAAGGAGGATGTTGAACAACTACAGGGTCAGAAAAATATGAAGATTGATGGATCAAAGGAAGAATTAAGTATAAAGAAACAAGTGTTGAAGTGACTTTTGAATGAATGTCAGAACTTGGATGAGAGATTCATCCTAGAAGATCAGAAGAGGTTGTATTGAGATATATTCCAACAATATCAAGCCAAGAAAACCTAGATCCCTCAAGATCCACTAGAGCTGCCTGGTTCTCAACCAGGTAATAGCATGGATCAGGGCGGACAAGGAAAAGGAGGGAAGAAATGAGGTCGCAAGAATTTACAGGAATCAATACTAATGGTCGAAGACCTGTTGCTTAACTCAGGAAGGGTGGTACCTCTTTCGGTGGTATTCCATCAAATCAACAAATCTTCTCAATGATTATAATCTACTGGAATGTAAGAGGCCTCAACAGTTGAGGAAAAGAAAGATATCCGAAAGAAAGATTAAAACAAGAAAGGTCGAGTATTATGATGCTTCAAGAAACCAAAGTTTCTGAGGAAATATTGGATGAAATTGTAAGAGGTTTGAGACCTCTGTCTGAGGTGATGGACCTAGACACAAAAGGTAGTGTGGGTGGGATAGCCATTCTCTGGAATCCATCTGAGATCCTTTTTGAAAATTGGGTCAGTATGCCTCGAATCCTCTTGCGGAGATTCAGACATATCGGCACCCGAGATTGGGCCATCTTATCGGTTGTCTACGACCCTCACATTCTAGGAGAGAAAGCAACTTTTCTCCAAAATATAGGAAAACTTAGAAGTCTATGCTTAGAAGAGCAATGGATAATTGGTGGTGATTTTAACCTAATCTCCTCGATTGAGGAGAAAAAGTGGGGGATCGGGAGAATGGATCATGAGATGGAAGCATTTAGAGATTTGATTGCAGATTTCAAATTGGTAGATATTCAAACCATTAATGGAATGTACACTTAGAATAATTGTCGAGTGGGGGGATCTCACCAAGTCACCTCACGCCTGGACCGATTTTTGGCATCGGAAAATCTTATAAGTAGGGATATCTTATTTGAAGCCTTTATTCTTCCATTCCTAGGGTCAGATCACTGGTCGATCCGACTAGAAATGGACCTAAAATTGACTCCCATAAATAGGCCTTTTAGTTTCGAATCCTTATGGCTTTGGGACCCATCCTTTCTTGGAAAAATGGAAAGTTGGTGGAAATCAAACTCAGTGCAAGTCAGGAACTACATGCATACTTTTCAGCTTAAACTAAAATATCTCAAACAATAGATAAAATAGTGGAACCAAACGGAGTTTGGAAATATCATGAAGGATCAACGAGACCTCCAAGAACGAATGAAGAATATTCAACAACGAATGATCAACAAAGGCCGTTCAGGGGTCCTAGCAGTGGAAGAAGGAAAAATCCCAAACTAGATTGAGGAAAGGAAGAAGCAAGAGGAAATCCTTTGGAATCAAAAGTCAAGGATCTAGTGGCTTAGGGAAGGGGAGAGGAATACCCATTTCTTTCACAAAGACATGATTCAACTTTGTCAACACAACCAGATCTTTTCTTTGAAGGACACATCAGGAAATCATCTTATCCATCATGAGGATACAAAAAACCTTATGGTGGACCACTTTCATTCCCTCCTTTCAAAGCCAAGCCCAGATATTTCGGTGACCATTCAAAGAATCGCCCGTCATATTTCCCAACTGGTTAGTAGGGACCAGAACCTGGACCTAATGATGGCCATCACTCTAGAGGAAGTAGAGGATGTTGCCAAAGGGATGGCTAAGAATAAAGTGTTGGGTCCAGATGGCTTCACGACAGAATTCATTTAGGAAACCTGATCCTTCCTTGGGTAAGACAACCTGGATGTGGTGGAGGATTCACACAGATCCAAAAAGGTACATCCTACCCTCAACTCTACTTTTATCTCATTAATCACTAAATCTGTTCATTTTGAGGACCCTCAAGGTTTCATACCTATTTCATTATGTAACATCATATATAAAATTAGCTCCACCATTATGGTCAAATGTCTAAATCCTCTTTTCCTACTCTTATCTCCCTGAACAAACTGATTTTGTCCAAGGGCATCAAATTTTAGATGCAATAATAACATCCGAGGAAGTTTTCCATTCCCTTAAACATCTTAAAGCCCGGGGAATGTTGATCATGCTTGACCTCTCTAAAGCCTATGACCGCCTTAGTTGGCCTTATCTTTTTAATATCTTGAAGGCCTTTGGTTTTGACCCCCAATGGATCAATTGGGTTTCTTCCCTCATCCCCCCTACGATATTCTCGATTTTGATCAATGGTCCCCCCTATAGAACCTTTAACCCTTTGAGAGGCATCTGACAGGGACACCCCCTCTCCCCTTTCCTCTTTATCCTGGCAGCAGAAGGTTTGGGTCGTTATATTAAATTAGTTGTTGAGTTGGCCTACATCAAATTCATTCGTCTTTTGGGTAATGAATTATCGCCCACCCATCAACAATTTGTGGACGACACATTATGCTCTTATGTCAAGTTTTCCTCAATGAAATGAGAAAGCTCAAAGATATTATCAATGATTTCATGCAATCATCAGGAACTATGATTAATAATGATAAGTCGAGTATTTTCTTCTTTAAGACCTTTGTCCCTACCCAAACATTCTTGGCCCGCTCCTTTGGTTTTGGCATCGACTCTCTGCCTTCTAAGTATTTAAGAATTCCTCTCGTGATTAATTCTTTAAGAACTTCTTGCTGGAAAGATCTTCTACAAAAAATCCAATCCAAGCTCTATGGGTGGTCCTTTAGGGCTCTCAATTTAGCTAGAAGGGTGGTTCTTCTGAAGGTTATTCTTCAATCTATTCTAATTTAATAGCTCTCAGGTTTGGCTTCTCCCAAATCCTCGTGTTCTGACATTGTAGAGATATTTAAAAAGTTTTTGTGGAGAGGTGCTCAAGAGGCTAAGAAATGAGCCCTAGTTTCATGTTCCAATGTTATCAAGCCTAAAATAGCAGGAGGTTTGGGCCTCCGGGATCCCTCTACCCTCAATCAAGTCATGGGTGCTAAATTATAGTGAATATGGCTTTAGGGCGGTTCTGATCTGTGGAAGATCATATGGAATAGAAAATATCAAATGCTAGACTCTCTAGAGGGAAAACTAAGAATCCAAGAACCCCCCAAAGGTTCTTCAATATGGAATCTAGCATTGGCTAATTGAAATCTCATTAAATCATCCATTTTGGGAAATCTGAGATGGAAAAAAAGCAGTCTTTTGGAAAGATTCATGGCAACAACGGGCTAAACTATTCAACAGGCAGGACCTTGGGGACATTTTCCTGTTCATGAGTAGTCAAAATTGTTCAACAGTGGATCACTTCTCACGGCCCTCTTTGGATCCATCTTGGAGATAATGGAAAGGGAAACAAGATTGGATGAACCCTCCATATTCCAACCATTAGGAGACTATGGAAAAGGAGATTCACTTCAGGAATATTTCAAAACTAGAAGGCCAAGATATATTATGATGGGGATACTCAAATAAGGTGATGTTTAAAATCCAGGAAGCATGTAAACTTGCAATAGTTGAGAATCAAGAACATCTTTGTCCCATATGGAGGAAGATATGGACAAGGAACTTATGGCCAAAGGTGGCATATTTCTTGTGGCTGACATGTCGCCGAAGAATTCTCACTTGGGATCAACTCTAGAAAAGAGGAGTTCAAGGCCCATCACTTTGTAGTCTGTGTGGCTCACAAAGTGAAGATATGGAGCATATTTTGAACCTCTGTCCCTTTGCAAACCAATTATTAACAAATATAGGTTCGGTCACCTAGATCGAGATCACAATAGTATTAGGGAATCAATAGAAATGTGGACTCTGGAGGAACAACATTTTCTGAAGCTTTGTTTTGAATCGAGCATGGAGTATAGCATTGGGTTTTATCCTCTGGGAAATCTGGAAAGAATGAAACAGAGGGATTTTCAAAGGGAAAAGACTTTCCCAAGAAGATGTTTGGAACGGGATAATTCAGAACATACGAGAAACTATCTTAGCAGAGCATTGACATCCAGATGATTGGCAGGTTGCCCCTCATGACTCTCAGATCCCAATTATTTTGAATCTATCCTCACAAATGCTTGCCCCATCCTCCTAGAAGCTTTTGGTCTCCCCCGACTCCTCTCCTTCAAGCTTCTCTACTCCTCCTATTGGTTTTTTTAAACTTAATTTTGATGGGGCCTCTAAAGGAAACCCAAGGGATGCTGGGTATGGAGGCTTATTCAGAGACTCTTAGTACCAAGTAAAACTTATTTATGCAACTAATTGATCTGAATTGGAGCAGATTAGTATTGTTGTGCTAATTCCCCATTCAGCTAAAACCCAAGATGCTTATCATTTGCTTTTTCAAGTGCTCAAGGATTCAATATTTTTTCTTTTCCCATGAGAGTTTTTTATGTAAATGTTATGAACAATTTAACATAAAAACATATCCTGAACAACAACAATATTAATGAACATCAAAATACAACATACAACAAGCATATGATAAAGGACTTCATGCCTCTTGGGCTATGTCGCTTTGGTCCAACTTCCAATGGCTTGGGTCTCTCTATTACGCTCAAATTACATCAAAAGTGTGTTTACAATGCTCAAATGCCTCTACAACCTGTTTCAACGAGTTCAGGATACACAAAATTGCTAAAATTGACTATTTTTTCATCAAATTTGGATAAGAACTGAAGAAGTTATGACTTCTCCTAATTCTTCCTCTATTCGTTCCACAAAATGCTCTAAAACCGACAGAAAGCTACAAATTAGCACCAAAATCTGCTAACAAAGAGAGGATTTCACCGCGTGGCGGGCTATAATTTTCGGTCGTATCGTAAATCGTAATCGGCAATGTCTGGTAGTGATAAACTGCGGGACTCTATCGTCTTGTGTGATTTCGAAATGTGATTGTGGTTTACCGCATCGCAATCGGGGCCAATATCGCATCGCAACCCAACCCTTGTCAGGGTCGATTCTTGTTGCCACTGTGATTGCAATGTGTGATCGCAACTCCCAACCTTGCCGGTACCAGGGCCGATATATGTTTGTCGATACTTTCCTGTGATTGCGATATAGGATATCGCAAATCGCAATCGGCTCTACTTGGGGGCTGATTCTTAAACCGAACCACTTACTGCTACAATATGTGATATACGAGGGCCAATGGAGGGCTTCCACTTGTTGCCTACTTATTCACTGAAGACCTTGCCACATCATCCTAATCCTGCCATGTAGGCAGGTCAAATTTGAACTTTGACTTGCTCTAACTTCTGCATACGAACTCGGATTTGAGTGTTGTTCACACCGTTGAATTCATAATGATGAGCTCTTCAATCTCAAGCTGAGTTTGAAAATATTTTGACACTTTGATTTTTGAGCATAATTCTAAGCACCTGATCACTCCTCCCCACCAGAAGCCTTTTGGACCCCAAAAGTATCACTTTCAGTTATTGAACAGATGAGGGTATTATTCCCTCACTTTCCCCACTTCAATCCATTTGGCCTTTGATGGATGTGTATCATTGAGACCCGGTCTACAACGCATATCAACAACTCTGCTATAAATACCTTTCTTGTACCTGATTATCAAGTGGAATTGCTGTAAAAATCCCATCCAACGAAAGTTCCTTGACTGTTGCAATTTGGTTTGAGATTGAAGATATTGCAGAGGCTGATGATTGGTGTGAATAATGGCTTCTTTTCCCATCAAATATTGCTTCCATTTCTTCACACTTCGTACCAATGCATAAATCTCTTTATCATATGTAGGACAATTAATAACATCACCATTAAAAAATTCAGAATGAAATGAAATGGGCTTACCATGTTGTAAAAGAACTGCAACCATGGCGTAGTCACTTGCATCCATTTGTATTTCAAATGGTTGTTTCAAATATGGAAATGCTAAAACTGGGGTTGAACTGATCTTTTGTTTCAAAGTATCAAATGCTTTTTGTTGTTTTCCTCCCCACTAGAAGACAACCTTCACGCTAGTCAACGCATGTAGTGGAGTTGTTACGAAGGAGAAATTGGAAATGAACTTCCTCCAGTGCTGCACTGCTCCTAGAAAAATCCTTACTTCTATAACTGATTTGGGTATTGGCCAATTCATAATGACTGAAACTTTAGAGGGATAAATCTTCAGCTCACCTCCTCCAACTATGTGACCCAAATACACTAAGGAAGTTTTCCCGAATTCACATTTAGACATCTTTAGAAATAACTGTTCTTTTCTCATGATATCCAAAACTTTCCTAACATGCTTGACATGCTCTTCTCGCAATTTGTTGAATATCAAAATATCATCTAAATAGACAATTACAAACTCATCAAGAAATGATCTTAAAACATCATTCAAACTCTCATGAATGTACTTGGAGCATTGCAAAGACCGAAAGGCATAACCAACCACTCAAACAATCCCTGTTTGGTTTTAAAATCAGTCTTTCATATGTTCTCCTCAGTTATTCTAACTTGATGACATCCACTTCTCAAGTCTAATTTAGTGAAATACTTTTGATTTTTCAACTGATCTAGCAAATCATCTATTCTAGGCAGTGGGTATCAATTCTTTATTGTAATCTTATTCAGAGCTCGATAATCTACATACATGCGCTAGGTTCCATCTTTCTTGGGTTCCAATACAGTTGGTAAGCCACATGGCGAAGTAGAAGGACAAATTACTCATTTATCTAACAATTCCTGGACTTGTTTCTTAATTTCCAAGCTTTCCAGAATTGACATTTGATACATACCGATGTTTGCGAGTGGACAGTCCTGTTGTAGCTAAATTTCATGCTGAATTCCTCTTTTTGGTGGCAATCCCTTTGGTTCTTGAAACATGTACCCATATTGATTGACCACATCAACCAATTCATCTTTCAACTTCACATCATGCAAAGGATTCCTGCTCTATTTCATTCTTCTGCTTGATCATGAGGAGCATGAGACTCTTGTTGGAATTGACCAGTCGCTTCATTTCCCCTGCACTTGCCAAAGACAGACTAAGCTTTTTGCGATGAGCTCTCACAATGTACTCCACTCCATCTTTGAACAAATGGTATTTGTTCTCAAATATGTGGAAACGACCGTCCTATCATAAAAATACAGGCTTCCCAATACAATCCCCGAGATATCCAATGGCACAATGTCTAATTCGACTTCATCAATGAAATTAGTAGTGCTTGCAAACCTGAAAACACATTTCTGGGTGACCTGCAAATTGGCATCCTTGGTTATCAAACCCAACGGATACGGTTTATGATGGGGCACGGTTTCCAGATTCATTTTCTTAACCAAATCCGCATAAATTAAGTTGGCCTGAGATCCACTGTCAAACAGCATATCGATATTCGTATGTTTGGAAATAACTCAGATATGGAACAAATCAATTTGGTTTTCCTCATTTGAAATCTTGTGGGAATTATTTTATGCGCTGGTACTGGCTATAGATTCCTCTTTACTGACCTATTTTCTTGCTTTTCCCTTGCGACTATGGCTGCAATTTTTGTTTCATCTCCTGAGTCTAAACCCAAGTCTTGTTGTGCAGTAGCATTGGTCTTCTGTTTCCCTTTATTGTTGGATTTCCTCAGTCGTAATTCTGGATGAAGCTTCCAACAATGTGCTTCATCATGTCATTCCTTGGAACAATCCTCAAATATCTCCTGCGGCGTGTCTCCCAGAAAAAGGGGAACTCCACTCAGAATTATGTACAAGATTACCCCTGTGCTCCACACATCCACTTTCTCACCGTAATCCTTCCCTTCCAACACCTCTGGTGCTATGTAATACAGAGTACCCACAATTCCTTGCATTGATCCTTGCCCTGCATACATTAATCTGAGGGTTTCAACCACGGATTCATTAATCCATGCTAAAAAATTTCAGACTTTAATGACAGGGGAAGGGGGCTAACAAATTATCATACTTGGAGAGAAAAAGGAGGCCTGCCCAAAGTCTGTGAGCTTGATTTGAGCGAGAGAATTTGAATTATTGGGAAAGAGAATGTTGTCAGGTTTTATATCTTGGTGGGCGATTCCCATGGAGTGGCAGTAACTGATGGCCTCCATGAACTTTCGCAGGATGGTTGCAGCCTCCTCTTCGGTAAAGGGTATTGTTTTCTTCTTGCTAACGATTCTATCGAACAGATCTCCGCCTGAGCACATCTCCATTACCAGATGCAGATACTCATCATCCTCAGATACTCAGTGGTCAAATAAAGCTCGTCGAATTTGACGTTCCATTTGCCCTCACAAAGCTGAAACTCAGTGGATGAAATTCATTCAGCCATTCCCGAATTTGAAATTGAAATTTATGATTAGGCAGGTTTTCTAATTAAAATTTAGAATTCAAATGGACGCGTCATTAAAATCATTCAGCCATTCTCGAATTTGAAATTCAAATCTCTGTTTAGGCAGGTTTTCTAATTAAAATTTAGAATTCAAATGGGCGCGTCATTATGCGTACAATGTGTATATCTTAATCGTGATTTGATAGGTGCCGTAGAGCCTCCCAAAGTTGAGTGACAGAGCTGCCAGAAAATGCATGGATACATATGACTACAGATACCCTGATATGTTATGGTGTCATGCACTAAGCCAGTAATGATTGGCTTAGAGACTTGTTTTTAGTCTTTACCGAGTTTTGGGAGTTGCGGCAGGTAATATAAGGGTGCATTAATGGATCTAGAGTTGGAAATAGGCGTTGCCTTAACATATCGGCAGTTCCTATTTCAGACCCTATAGCATTATTAATGCTATGTCCTTACCCTCACCTGACAGGAGCTTGACGTCACCGCGAGCATTGATCATGCATCCATGCATCCATCTCTTATCTTCCGGCGAATACCCCTCACCCAGCTCCGGCGATGCGTGTTCCTGCCCGCCTCCAGCTCCGGCGATGCCGTGTTCCTGCCCGCCTCCACTTTGGTGTCTTAATGAGGTTTACCAACCCACGCTTCGAGGCTCATAAACTCTGCACCAACCATCCTCAATACGTTATCGTTATCTGCTCAAATCCCGGCAATTCAAAGAGTGCAACCATCGAACAGGAACACGGCAGAGCTCCGGCGAATAGACGTTACAGAAGGTGATCCCCTGCAGCGCTTCGAAACCGGTAACGCTCTACCCTTGCGCCAAATTGTGCTTTGAATTACGGATTGAAGACCATGAAATTTATATCATAATCCTGTACCCACCCCCCTCCGGCTATTACTATTCTGAGCTTATCGCCAACCCTTAAAGAGGTTCTGAGCTTATCCTGATAGAACCTCTTTGTCATAATCCGGTTCACTTGGCTTAACAACCAAGAAACCCGCCGTGTAAGGGACATGAACCTTCTGCACGAGAACAGTCTCCGTATCGGCTACAATGAAAGGCTACCTTTCCTTACTCATAGGTTTGAGGGCTGGTATATTCCCGGGATAACGACGCTCCTTAACACTCATATCTTTCACTGCTTGTGGTGAACCACCACCTATGTTGGAATGAATTAATTCCCTCAGTTTGGTATCAATTTCCTCGTTGCTCAGAGGGGACTCTTTTTCAAGCCTACCAACATAATACACTCGGAGGAATAACCCTGATAGAACCTCTTTGTCATGATCCGCAATCAACTCCTCTCTGCTTCAATTTACCCCAATGAAATTGAAGAATCCGGTTCACCTGGCTTAACAACCAAGAAACCCACCGTGTAAGGGACATGAACCTTCTGGATGGCTATTACTATTCTGAGCTTATTGCCAACCCTTAAAAAAGCAGATAATAATTAGTACATGGAGCTAGTGGATAACCATTAACAATGGAATGCATGTGTGTGAGAAGGATAGCCTTCAATTGACAGTTCAGTTGCTATGAAAAACAGAGAGGCGACTTAACTTATTGGAAAAAGAAATAGCGATCTTATGGTGATTCCCTCTGGAAAATGATTTTTGTGTTTTGAATCTAATGCCATAACTATGGTTGAGCATAAACACATCCTATTGGACCATGCATAGGGTTATTGAGGTAGTTGGATTACGATGTGGCTATTGAATCCAATCATTTTTACACACAAATTTTTTTAATTTGGCCAATGTTGGGTGCCTCTTCTCTTGCTTCCAGTTTCTTAAGTCTAATCAATGCATTAATGAAACTGCATTTGATTCTAGGTCTAGTCCCGTCGTTATCACCTCTAATTTTATCGATTTGAAGATCGATGCACCATGTCCTTCTGCTAGATTAGAGAAAATTCCACGGCTTACATATATCACAGCAGTTAGTTTGTCTCTCACATCGATATAGGCCATGTTTTGCATTGTTTTCATTAGATTAACTCAGTTCCGATATGAACTGATTATACCCTTCTATTGATTCTTTTCTGGTGTTGGGATTATTTCCGGATCTCTGTGTAGTCATAATGGCATTAACACCGCCATGCTAGGTTGAGGTTGTTCCTAATTAAATTGTTGGCCATAGTTCTCTTAACTGGACATCCCCGATAGAATTCTACTTGGAGAGCCCAAGGATGCGAAAATTTTAAGAGTGTCACTAAATTGGGCGAGGGAGAAGTCATAAGGCTTATAAGCGAGGCTCGGCAACCGCAAGAGAATTTATGTGTTAAGTTTTTATCATCTACAGAAAAAGTTGAGTTGCAACAAATAGATATGTTTTCTGTCCAGTAACATATTATATATAACTTTTTAAATATATCAAGGATTTAAGAACATTTTATTCTATTCCAGTTTTCAAAATTTTAGTGTTTAAAATGGATTTTAGTGTTTATTCTATTATTATGTTGTTCTTTTTAGATTATGGTATATGGAGAGCATTAGTGTCTTTACTCTCCTGGTTATGTTTGCAGGGAAAAAATATGTCATGTAAATAAATGGCATCCTATTTTTCCTTTGTTGAAGAGTCCATAGAGCCCTCCCCCATCAAGTGTGCAGGTTACGAGCAGTATGTGCATCTCCTCGAGCTCAGTGCCATGTGGAAATTCAAGGAATGCCCTGGTTGGTCTAGAGAGGGGTTGGTAAAGGCTACCTTACAGTCATTGGAGATTACTTTTTGGTTTGTTCCGTCTGTCCTCTGTGACACAAGGACTTACATTGACAAAGAGGAATGGAAGAGAAGGCTTGAATCCTTAATTAGTTCCCAGATTGAGTTGATTTCAATGATTTGTGAAAATGACAAGCAGGTTCCCACTCTTCAGTTGTCAGTAAGTAGTGGTGTTCTTGCTAGGAAAGTTTTCCATGAGGTATGGCAGAGACCTGGTGCTTTACCTGTGGTTAGTGAAACAAGTGAAGAGAGCTTACTTCCTCGTTTGGGTACATGGAAAAGCATTGAAGCTATGGTTTCTAGAATATGGCTTGCCATTGAAGGCCATATGCAGAGGACTTCCTTCACTTTAGGTTTGGGGGAACCAAATATGTCAGGTAAGCCTCTTCTTGAATATGATAGAATCTGCAAGCCAAGATATTTGCACTCTTTAAAACAACATAAATAGTTCCATAATCCAGAAGATGCCAAACTTTGCAATGTCCTCCAGATCTTTGAGGCCTGGGTATTTGTAGGCCAAGAATTGTTGCAGAGAGTATATGAAAGAATAGACTCTAGGGATTTCGTAGGAGCATCCACAGACTATTGGATGGTTGAAAGGATGTGGAACATGCTCACAGAAATTGTGAATTTGCTTCTAGTGATGGACCCAGATGATTTCCTTTGCCTTAAACACCAGTTGGCAATTAGCAGCACTAGTACGCTTGCAGGCACATATTGCCTTCGGTCTGCCCCCCTTAGAGACCTTACAAATGCATGCAAGGAACTAAGGCATCTGGTGCCCAAAGTCATGGGTGTTGAGGCTGATCTAAAGGGTGGACCAAGGCTCCAGGAGGCACTTATGCATTTGTTTCATTCACATGGACTTCGCTCACATAACACTTCAGGTGCTTACCATGTTGCAACAATACATGTTCTGTTGGCCTTCCAGGCAATAGAAGCCGCGGTGAAAAGGTTTTTCTTCTCATATCAGCAGCTGGTAGTAACAACCATGGGTAGCATTGAAATGAAGGGTCCATCATATCTAGGTGCTTGTGATGCCCTGCGTCAGATATATTTTGAACCACCTTATTTCCCTAGTGTGGATGGTGCAAAGACATTTTTGGGTTACTATTGGCACTAAAAGTCTACAACTATGGTGGATGGTACACTGGAAGATCTACAGACAAATCAAGTGAAGTTTACAAGACAAAGAACAGTGCCTTCAGTTTTTCAATGTATTACCCCAAATTCATACATACACTTTTTACATTGACAGTTTTGAATACTATACATAGAATTATATTGGATATAGGATTAGACTCATTTTTGTTCATCCCCATCAGTAGGAGCAATCAATAGAACAGTGCTAGAAATTTGAACAAATTTTTTTTTTCCCTCTCCAACATGGATAGGATACTAAGGATTCATAGTGTGCAATTCCTCCTTCGTTAAATACTGTAAAAGATTGTCCAAAATTAAAAAGGTAATTATTAAAATTATTAAATTTTACGAGTTGTTTCTTTTTTTAATTTTTTAATTCTTTACCTAAATTCTATGATGAGTTTAATGATATTTATATAATTCATTATATAAAAAGATTGTAAGAAAAAAATAAATTATATTAATAAAAATAAAAAAAAAAACTATAAGTTTTATATGGAAAACATTGTAAAAAAAAAATTGCATTTCCTGCATTTTCATGATAGCTATTATCAAGTTAGATAATAGGAATTACAAGGATTGAGAAATAATGCAAAATCATGATAATGTTATGGAATTCAATCAGAGAGATTTATTTCTGATAGACTATTACAAAAAAATTTGACACTGTTTTGGTTATGGTTAAATAAATTTCTATTCTAGAGATAAATACAGAGAAATTTTAACCGTAATTAAAAACCTGTTAACTTCAATATCAAGCCTTCCTACAATTATCTAAGGCTACCTAAACTTTAAATTTAATATGCTTCATAAAATTCAAGTTTCAATACCTCCGCCTATTAAACCCACAGCCACTTGAAATACTAAACTAATACATGCTTGCCTTCCCTTTTGTTAAGCCAAATTGAATTTGGTTGGTAAGCTATTGCCAATCTTTTTAGCTGTAGTTATAGCTTCAAATGGAATCCGAAGTAGATCCAGTTGTCCTTAGATGAAGTAATTGCTATTTTTTATTTTATTTTAAATATTTTGTTTTATTTGTTTATCGACAAATAAATAGCAATTTGTTTATGTTTACCAAATTGAATTTGGTTGGTAAGCTATTGCCAATCTTTTTAGCTGTAGTTATAGCTTCAAATGGAATCCGAAGTAGATCAAGTTGTCCTTAAACGAAGTAATTGCAATTTTTTATTTTATTTTAAATATTTTGTTTTATTTGTTTATCAACAAATAAATAGCAATTTGTTTATGTTTACCAAATTGCCACTTTAATAATAGTTCTCAAATTATGTATCATCGAAATATTCTCAATTTTCTATGAAAATTCGAGGGAATGTTCTATTTTAACTTCATAAAAAATGCCTTGTTTTCCGGCAATGATAGGAACATTATAATTAGGCATCTCTACCGTGTCTTCTTTGGAGTAAGACAAATTGTGTTTTTCAAACTGTGTGAATATAGTTCATTAATTTAAAACGATGTTAATTTTATTTATTTTTTATATATTTGAATATATATAAGATGTACACTTTCAATTGTTTTTGTTATTGGGTTTTAGATAGTCTAATTTTTTAGTAATCAAATCTGAATTTGAATTTAATAGCTATAGTTTATGAATCTAAATTTCTAGATGCACGAAATTTATTTATACTTTTAAAAACTCAATTTATATAATAAATTAGATTATTAAAATTAAATCAAAATATTAAACAGTTATATTGCATTGTTTGTCGAACACAGTTTGAGATAGATTAAGCTTACTGGACTGTAGATAGGGAAGGTAACAGAGAGGCTTGGATATTACTGAATTCACCTATTTTGCTAACTCTGTTCTTTCAGCGAATATACTGACGTAGCTCATCTGATTGTTTGGTAAATTGAAACTAGATTTGTGGATGCCACTTCATAAACGCAACAGTGGTATTGGAAAATATTTTGTCATCCTTCTAAATAAATACCTTTGCTTTTATATGGCACCTTTTAAAACGAGGATACCGAACGTCCCAGCAATGGAATTCGAACAAACATAAGACATCTTTCTTTTGTTTGTTTTAGTTGTAAATGCCACACTTGTTTTTAGCACTTGGTTTATATATGTAAATATATCTATATATATATGTGTGTGTGTGTGTGTGTGTGTGTGTGTGTGTGTGTGTGTGTGTGTGTTTGGGGGCGTGTTTATATCTATTTGCTATAAGTCATAAGGCTGTCATGTTAAGTGAAACAAAAATTTAGTAAAAAAAAATTATAAACAATATCTTAACCATATATCTCATCATCAACTAATCTAAATTATAAATTAACTATAATATCTAATCCCTCTTTTTATTTTCCAAGAGCCGCCCATCCCAGCGGCAGCTAAAGTATAATATTACTTCCAGTTTCTGAAAAGGAATGCTTGCTCGGTAAATGAGTTTAATGTGCAGGGTGTTTGAAAGAAAGTTGCAAATATGGTTGTAAGTGTTAATGTACACGGTTATAGTTGAGAGCAAAGGTAAAGCGCCCCAACTTTCATCCCAACCCAACTAAATTATAATATAGGTGCAGTTGCTGAAAAGGAGTACTGTCCTAAAAAATGAGTCCTCAAAAATGAGTTTAATGACCATGGTATTAGAGGGAAGGTAGTAGATATGCCTATAAGGGTTAATGTACATAGTTATAATTGTGGGTGAAGATAATAATTAATTAATTTTATTTTTTTGGGTAAAATTTAATGATTTTTGTTTTTTTATAAGATTGTAAGTTTTTTATTAAATTATATTCAAAATTTTTATAATGCAATTTTTTATTGGGTAAATTATATTTTTGAATGTATAAATAAATTTAGTTCTTCAATACTAATTTGTTTTAGTGAGATTGTAAATTTTAGTCAAATTATTTATAGTATAGTATCATTTATAAAATACGTTGTTCTTTAATCATATAAGTTTAAATTTAGAACATTGATAATGCATATTGCTTATAATCATTCTCACTCCTAATATCTATAATTTGGCTTAACACTTATCATTTTCTTGCAGATTGACACACGGTTCGCTCGCTTGTGCAGAGCCTAACCCCACGGTTTACAGAGAACAAAAACAATCATTGTAATTTTTCTTTCGTGGGTGACTGGCAACCTTTAGTGAATTGCCTTCACCTCTGCAATTTTTTTCCATATAGTTCAGATTGTTTTAATAATCAGTATTAGTAGGGCAATTACTTAGCCTTTACTTTAAAATTTTTACATTTCACACATAGCTTAATTAAGGGGAAAAGTAAGTGGCCATAATCCACACATTTTTTCAATTTGTTTTGCTATTTTACCAAGTCACATAGCTTAATTAGCAAAGGAGTAAGTGGCCCATAATTCACTCATATTTTTTACTAACCAAAGCATCTTTACTTCATTAGCATTGGGACTAGGAACTGGGGTTATTAAAGAAAGGGAGTAGCCCTTGCTTCCCTTGCGTCTTTTAGACGATCCTGGGCTTGCATCTCAAATCTTTCTCAAAGCACTCAGTTTTTCATCTCCCTTTTTAGGCTCACATAGTGTAATAAGAAGGAAGTAAGTGGCCCATCAACCACACATTATTTTATTTGCAGGTAAGGAACAAACATAATTTAGTGTAAGTAGACGAATTTGAAAAGGATCATCGAATATCCACATGACTACAAACTTTGTATGTTCACTCTGTCACCTACACACACATTTCACTACACACACTAAGCTACTCTAAACTTTGAACAAAGGGAATCAAGTGTAAAAACATTTTGTACTTAGTTTATTTAAGCTTAATTTTTCACACCATAAGTGAAGGAAGACACGTAAAAGCAATCATAACTTGAACAAACTAAATTTCCCCACATGGGCCACAAAATAATTTATAGTTTAGGTTAGGACTATTGGGGGTAGGCATCCAATAAGCTGCCATGGTCATGTTACATTTTGAAACATAGAAGTTGTCTTTCAGGGTGCTTCAAATCCTTCAATCAGTCCACGGAAAAGACAACCCAGGCAGCACAGAGACCCGATTCAGAGGCGGTTCGGCTTAGGCTTAGTGCGTGCGGTCCTATATGGAGCTACCCAACCTGTATAGTGCTCGGTACTAATAACCGATTACCAAGAAGCTAAAGACTCGAATGCCTCCGTGAGACGAAGGTATCCTATTGGCCAAATTTTAGGGCATCTTTCCCTATAGGTGGAGGTGTGGGAAGCACTAAAGCCTCATTCAATACCTTGGTTAATTCTTTTCGTTGCTGGAAGCTTCACCAGTTCTTTCGGGACGTAGCCCCAATACTCATCATTGTTTGGCTGCTGGAAGCATCACCAGTTCTTTTGGGACGTAACCCTAGTACCTATCATTTTTTGGTTGCTGGAAGCGTCACCAGTTCTTTCGGGACGTAGCCCCAGTACCCGTCACAAAAGATATCTCCGCAAGGCCCAGTTACTTATAGAGTGGAAAGGACGAATAGGTCTTCATAGGACCTTTTATCATACGCAAAAGAAACTAAAATATTTTCCTTGTTTGATTGATCACATAGCTTAACTTAAAGGGAAAGTAACACTTTATTTTTCATTTTGCTTTATGTATGTAATTTCTTTTTATACACATTCCTCTCCTCACCACAAAAGTGACACACATTCCATTTTAAGAATACATAAATACTTTACTTTTTCATATTAAGAATAACAAGACAATGCTACACAAAACATTCCAATTCTTCTTTCACCTGAATATACATTAAAATAAATTCTACAAATAAAAATTGAAATGAAACATTTTTTTTAACTGATTTAAAATGAATTATTGGATAATTTGTTATTTATTTTGATATTTTTTGGGTAGAAAAATTGGAGGAATTATCTTTTGTGACATATTTTATGATATATCTTAATTTTGAGATTTAGAATTTAAAGCCCTCTAAAGTTATTTTGGGATATGAAATGAGTGAAAGCTTTGTGAGCATAGCTCTCTGCCTCTTGATGTCGTTTTACACACCAATTCTAGCTTTCAAACAATGTGAAAATCACCTCAATCAAATTTCATATGCAGAAGCTATGCCTCCCACAAGTTCAGCTAACTTGTTCATACGGTGGTACCAAGTGGACGTTGCATCAACGCCATTACTTAGATATGTGGAGTTAGTCACGTGTGGACATTCAAGAAGATCCTAAAAGGTCCAAAACCGTAACACTAATAGTGGCTTGAAAAATGTGAAAACCCTAAACCTTAAATAGTTTCCAAGCTATGTTAAATACTACGTCACTAGGAAGAGAAGGGGTTCCATCTTTTTAGGATTGTATTAAAACATAGTTGAGCACAACATCTAGGAGTGGGATTTGAGATCAAAACAAAGGAGAAAGATAATTTGCAACAACCATATAGACAACAATGTCATAGGCAACTCGATAGTCAATACCCCTTTCTTTGTATTTGTATTTCCATAATTAAATAAAAAAGAGTAGAGTATAAGCCTCACCTTCTAATTAGGTTTTCTTTTATATGATATCCCCTGAGTTATATCTTGTATTAAATTATATGATTTTTATATTCACTTTCATTTTTTTCTTTTATGGGTTTCAATATTTATATGTATTTAACACTAACAAAGTGTTGAGACATGTGAAAACCCTAATCTGAAATCATTATCAAGCTATGTTAAACACCAGGTCACTAGAAAGAGGGGGTTCCATCTTTCTAGCATTGTATTGTCTCGTGGTAGAGTAGAGCATCTAAGAGTTAGATTTAAGAGCATAACATAAGAACCATTTAGAATACAATGTCAAAAAAAACTCTGTAATAAATACTCATTTTTTTGTATGTAAAGTTTCATAATTAAATAAAATATAATAGAATATAAGTCTGCTTTTTAATTAGATTTCTCTGATATCATATTTTATAAATTACATCTTTTATTAAATCATATAACTAATATTTCCATTTACTTATTATTTTTTTAAATTATTTTCAAATATTTGAATAATAAAATAATAAACAAAATTAAAATTCAAAAAATAAATTAAATAATAAAAATTCAAAAATGACAATGTAGGCTATAATAAATTACTTCGGGTGAATATCTACAATAATTTATATATTGTTTCACAATAACTTAAACTTAATATTAGTTTTTGAAAAATTCACTCTCAACTTTCAATACCATGACATCTCATGGTGAAGACCTCTCCAATCTACTTATGTAAAAAACGAAAAAATGAGGGGTATTATTAGACTCGAGAAGCCTCAACCTATGCTTTTACACTTAAAAGTTACCTTTCTCAATGACTCATTATCATCTATAACCACATACCTTGAGATCTGGTAAAGGACTCTCCATAATCTACTTAATTAAAAAAGAGGGGTGTTATTAGGCTAAATAAGCCTCTAACTTAAGCTTCTAATAAAGCAAAGATGCGGGGTGCATCAGCTTATGTTAAGTTGGTTCATTGTTTAATATTAAGTATGTAAGCTAGGGTGAGCAATGATATTATGGGGACGACTAACTTAAATTCTTTTTTTTGCTGAAGCAAGATTCGTACCTTCTATTCATTAGAAACAAAGAAACAAATTACATATAATACAACTACCCAAAGAGACCTGAGGGACATAGAGTCAACTATCCACTCAGGGCTTGGGTACCAAGTCTGGGCCATGGGCCCACAAATTTAACTGTGAGACCTTCAAAATACAAACAAAAGCCTAAACCGGCCAATCCGTTTGCAAAGTTCTGACAGATGAGACGCAAATCGGAGCCAAAAAAGGCATATTCTTAGATTCCAAAAACGGACCCGATGAAATAATAGAAACCATACTAAACGGATTTCGAGTCCGAATGGTGGAATAAACTTCGCGCATGTGAATCTCCCGAAATCCACCAATTCCAACCTCAAGGCTCAACATGCACGGAAGATAACAGTGAATCCGGACCCGAATTCAAAATAACCCAAAATTGCCACCAGCCCCCGGTAGCCCGCGAGATCTCCCGCAATTCAGTCCCCGGCAGAGTCCCTTTGATACGAACAATCTTGACCGTTGATCCACATAAAGAAATCCAACGGAAGAGCATAATATCGCACCGAACAAGCGGACCAGACGTTAGTGTGCGATGGAGGGTGGTTTTCCAAACCCTCTCTCTGCCACGTGTAGGATGTTGGATGGGATTGCTGCAAAATCGCTAAAACCGTTTCCCACTTTAGAGCGATGCGAACATCCAAAAACCGCCAAGGAAGCGGTTTTACTCTACGAGGCCCAAAAATGTAAAGATTCCGGTTGCCGGTAAAACAAGGATTCCTTCCATGCCTGCTCAACTTTCTTGCCTGAACCTGGATCCCAGAAAAGAAGAGAGGCTCTCCATTAATTAAAGAACTATGGTATCCGCTGCGCTCACGCCAATGAATAGTGATGTTCATCTGACTGACTCTAGGTATTTTAGCGGCCAGCCTGTGATTTCCATAGAAACAACTGTTGTATTTTATTGAGTTCTTCTTGTGGTAACGAATCTACTCCTCTCGTGGTTCCCTGTATCAAAAACCCTTCCAGATCTAGGTTTTCTTTATCAAGAATTTCTTGTAGTTCATGATCCTCCAGGTCCATCTCATTTTGGGTCATTTCCTGATCCATCTCCAATTCTGCATCACTCATTATGGCTTCCTTCTGATAATCGATGTCCTGTGTGTTTTCCCGGTTTTCTTTAGATTCCTTGTCCGCAAGACTTCCTTCCATTGCTTGATCTTCTTTTGAGATCTCTTCATCTTCCTCAAGCACTTGGAATTTGTTCTGACTGATTTGTTGACCTTCATCTTGATGTTGTTTTGGTCCTCTTTTGCTGCCCTTTCCACGATTCACCACTTTCTGAAATCTGTATGTTTCCTTCATTGTGTTATTTTTTCTCTTGCTTACTACTTTACTGAGTGGACAATCTCTGAAAAGGTGTCCATGTTCATGACATCTGCGACATCTGAACGGAATGTGCTCATAATCTACTGTTTGCACCCATTCTTCATCAAAAACTTCCAAGATCACCTCATCCGGTAGAGCTCCCGATAAATCCATTTCCACACATATTTTGGCAAAGGAAGTATATTTTTCTTTTCTTGTGGCTTCAGAAGCTTTAACAAAACGACCTAATTTATTGCCGATAGTGGTTAATGATTCATTTTGCCAGTAATCAAGAGGTAGAGAATAGAGCCTTACCCAGACTGATACTGAAGTAAAATCTAAACTAAAACATTATGAGTTTTTATTTTAAATGTTAATATTAGCTGTTTTGAAGTGTAAATTTGGATTTTGAAAGTAGTAATATTGGTTTTCAAAATGCCAATTTTTAAAATAATTTCAAATTACAAAAACGACATGCATATACGGAAGATATGCACATACAGGAAAGTTAGAGATATATGGAAGATATGCGCATATCTTCCGTATATGCGCAATTTCCGTATATGCGCATATCTTCCGTATACACAAAATTTCCGTATATGCGCAGTTTCTGCATATGGAATTTGCGCATATACGATGTAGATACATGAACGAAGATATGCGCAAATTCCATATACAGAAATTGCGCATATACGGAAATTGTGCATATACGGAAGATATGCGCATATCTTCCGTATATGCACAATTTCCGTATATGCACAATTTTCGTATATGCGCACTTTTTGTATATGGAATTTGCACATCTACGAAGAAAATACATAAACGACGTGCACATTCAGGAAAGTTAGGGAAACTGTGCATATACAGACGATATGCGCATATACGGAAATTGGGCATATAGGGAAGATATGCGCATATCTTCCGTATATCCCTAACTTTCCTGTATGTGCATATCTTCCGTATATGCTCGTCGTTTATGTATCTGCATCGTATATGCACAAATTCCATATACAGAAATTGCGCATATACGGAAACTGTGCATATACGGAAGATGTGCGCATATACGGAAATTGAGCATATACGGAAGATATGCGCATGTCTTCCGTATATCCCTAACTTTCCTGTATGTGCATATCTTCCGTATATGCATGTCGTTCATGTATCTGCATCGCAGATGCACAAATTCCATATACAGAAATTGCGCATATACGAAAACTGTGCATATACGGAAGATATGTGCATATACGGAAATTGGGCATATACGGAAGATATGCGCATATCTTCCGTATATCCCTTACTTTCCTGTATGTGCATATCTTCCGTATATGCACGTCGTTTATGTATCTGCATCGCAGATGCACAAATTCCATATACAGAAATTGCTCCTTCAAAAACTCTTTGATCAATATATATGCAAATCAATGCCACCCTTTATTCTTCAAGGATGATGGTTATAGGCTTTGGCTTTTTAGCTAGAGGAACTAGATTGCAAAATGAGGTGTGGTTTGGTGAGACTTGTCTTTTTGAGCTAGTTGATCCTATTCTTTCCTAGTCGAGTCCCTATCCTATTCTATAACATTACTAAGTCACCACCACCATGTATTTTTTTCTCAAAGAAGATTTAATAGAGGGGATTTCCTCTTGTCTTAATTCACAAAATTTTTTAGTGCTTTTACTCTTGATATTGGGGGGTTTGTTGGGGAGAGGTTTTATGTCTCTCCCTTTCATCCCTATTTGAAGGGACCCATTAGCACACCATCTTATGTGCCAGTGTTAGGTAGTTCCCTTTGACCCATTCTAGCTCAGCGACTCATCACAAGTCGCCCCTCGACAATAACATGGTGGCCCCACCTCCAGAAAGAATTCATATGTCATACATGGTTAGTCTAAATTTGTCAGAGATATTTAAGCTTATTAATGACCCAATTTCTTATGATCTTACTTATCGTACAATGTCATCTAAGATCCCCCGAATATTACTTAATCCCAAAGTGGTTTGCGTGAAAAGTATAAAATATTTACTTAAAAATGAGACTTCCATGCTTAGTACGCTATGCATTGATCAAGACCATAATATTTACTCAAACTAAATTATTTTCAATGCAATTTGTACAGGTATTTTAAGAATGAATAAGTGGGGGAAGATTAACGAGTTGGAAGTTGAAGACCCGGAAGATATGATACAATTTTCAGCAGAAGACTTAACATGGACAGAGATTGGGGGGGACCAAGTTGCAGTGATTCCATATTGTCGACTTGATGATTTCATAAGTGGAGAGGAATCAAATGAAAGTGCACCCACTCAATTTCTTCTTAAGAAACATCGAAGTAGAGGAATAGAGGATATCACACACACCAATTACTCAACATACCTGGAGTACAGTGTGTGAGTCTCTATATGCTTTTCCAAGATACGTCTAATTTTTTCAATATGCATAAATATTATATCTAATTTGTAGTAATTTTTTTACGTACAGTTATTGGTGTTCATATGGTCCACAGTCAACAAGGATAATTAGGAGTGCATCATCAGATCCAAAGACAAACCGCAATCGACATGAAAGTATTAAAGTTGGTTGCCAATGTCACTTCTTTGTGCGACGACTTCAAATGAGACCAGATGACGCTATAATAATATATACTGCATGTAGACATATTGATAAATCCAATGTTATTTGTCATGGGACAGATGCAATCGGTAGGCCCATGAGATTCAATTATGCACCACATTTAAGTTGGGATATGCGATCTAGTGTCCAACATTTCGTTAAAAGAGGTTTTAATGTTACAATGATATGGGACAAGTTCATCTCTGATGTGAAGGATGGATCTGGTGAGTTATACACAGGGATACCTCGAGATACATACATGACAAAAAAAGATATAAGTAACATTTACAATGATATCATAAGGCTAGAGTATGCTAAAGATCAAAGTGATCCAAAGAGTGTAGAGTGCTGGTATAAGGAAAACCCAGAGAGTTTTTTCTTCTACCAAAAACAAGATCTTGTTGAAAATATCCCTTTTATCATAGGCATACAAACAAAGTGGATGTGTTCAATGATGCTGAAATACTCTCACAATAATATTATCTCAATGGATTCAACCTTTAGTACAAATAAGTATGGGGTGAGTACATATTTATCCTAAATCCGATTCATTTATTTAACCTCATATTAATGCATGTATCTTATATAAATATAATTATGCACATTTTTTGTAATGCAGTATCAACTTTACACCTTAATGGTTTTCGACGAACATCACAATGGGGTTCCAATAGCTTGGGTGATATCATCACGCAATACTATAGCTGATCTTTCTAAATGGATGTTGGCCTTACTTGCAATTGGAAACAAAGAGCGACCAGATTGGCATGTTCTTGCCTTCATCACAGATGATGCTACTGCCGAAATTGAAGCATTGAGGTGATGTGTTTATTATTTTTACAAGAGGCATAAAAAATATTGTTAATGTATAATCTCACTAAAAATTATGTTATTGCAGGTCTTCGATCAAGTGCAAAGTATTATTATGTGTGTGACATGTTTGTCGTGCATGGTTGAAAAATGTTGGAAACAAGGTCCAAGGGAGGGAAAACCAAATAAGCATTTTTTGTGGTTTAGGAGACATCATGCACATGTGTAAAGATGATGAATCTGTGAGAAAGAAAGTTGAAAGCTTATTTGAAGAATTTAGTGAACAAAAAATATTTTTGGAATATTTTAGAAATACTTGGTTAGCCAACAACAAAATATGTAAGCTTCTTATTGGTGGTTTTAATGACTCTATTTTTCATGTCATATGTATACATATTAATATATAACTAATAAATTTCTTTCTACAGATATGTGGGCAAAAGCATACAGAAATTTTCCACATTCAAATCAAGATACGAATAATGCCATTGAATCTTACCAACGGTATATCAAGGAAAGGTACCTATGTGAGAATAACAATGCATACCATAGAAGGGTTGATTGGTTAATCTATATTTTGTTGACAAAGGTTGTATTATATTACAATCATATGCACCGTTTAAAAGAAGTTGGTTTTGTACGACCCAGAAAAATACAGGAACAATTGAATTCATCCAAGTGTAGAGCTAAGAAAATCCCAAATGAAGATTGTGTGCCTGATGAAAAGAGTAATGACTATTGGGTTTGTAGCCAAAATAAGGATACTCGTGACATTTGGTACAATGTCATATATAAGGGTTCTAATCTACACTTCTGCAATTGCAATTGGGCCCTGAATGGAAATATCTGTAAACATGTATTGAAAGTTGAGATGTTAGTGAGTAACACTATTTTGGGTGAAAATGTAGCACCTGGTGTCACTGATCCCAGGATAGAAAGGCCTAGAATTTTATTTGATTTGAATGAAACACCTATATTGGGCCTAGAAATCCAAACAGAGCTTTCGCCATGCTTTGATTCTCCTCCCAATCTGAATTATCATAATGAAACAAGCATTGATAATTTAGAGAATTTCTCATACAATGTTGAATCGACCAATGTACGACAAGATAGTGCATTCTCTGAACATGATGAGATGAAACATGTTAACTCATCAACCCTTGAGAAATTGAGATCCATAATACCTACAAATTTGGAACAGGCATATGCATTGAACAACTTGGTAGACAAAGCATGTCAAGAATACAACAAAATGTTTTTCAATACTATAACTCCATCCAAGATCACTACCAAGAGAAAACATAGTTTCTTGAGTCCAGTAAATAAAAAGAGGCGATGTGGTCGCAAGTCAAAATCAGAGATAGATAATCTACAATTTGAAAGGGTTGGACGAGTTCATGCAAGGAAAAAAAGAATGGATGAACAATTGGAGTCATCTTCTCAAAAACAAAGAAATGTGGACCACGCACCTGAGATAATGCAAGATTCTATTATACCCAATATTGGTATGGAAATTTCATGCTATGCATTGTTTTACATTAAATGCGATATATTAGCATGTTCAACACATTTGCATGACTATATGAACTATTTTTATTGTTACAGCTGAGGGACCCACATCTCACAACATTCCAAATTGTCGAATTCGTTTATTTGATGAACATGCTATTGAAAAAAGATCTAGCATTGGGAACACTGCTTCAGCCATTAACACCCCAATATCCTCCCCAAGGGTGCTCCCCCCTATTGTTGAACCAATTAGGATGTATCATCGCCCACACCCACCACCTTTTTCCTCCATAAATTCTTCCATGCCTATAACCACCTCTGTAATACCTTCCCAATGCTCACCCCTACCCTTCAGTCATCCACCATTCTCATTTTTTCAATCATCCACCCTTAACATTCCAATTTCCCCCCTAGGTTAATCCCTCGGCCTACAGTGATTCCCACTATCGTACAACCGGTGGGGGTGTATTGTCGCCCACACCCACTACCTTTTCCCTATTTCACATCCACCATGCCTTTATCCAGCACCCCTGAACCATGCCTATATCCGTCACCAAGTGCTCTGCCATCTACCCAGGAAGGGCTATCTTCTCCATTGCCTCAAATCCTCATGGTGAGAATGAGTATTTGATCAAAATATCATCATGAATTAATGAAATTGATTATATGCCTTTCAATTTTTACAACTAATTGATTATTGTAATTTTTTGCAGAGATATCAATTTGGAAATCCACCTGGGAGTGCCAAGAGGGACGAGGGTGACTTATAGACCCATACTTTAGATCGATCATGATGTTGTTTTTCCATTATGTCATTTATGGGCATGAGATTCCATTATTTATGTTGGAAATGAAGTTCTATTTTGTAAAAAAGAAACATGTATAGTTGGACCTATTTTGAATAAAAATACATAAATTTATACTTGTGTTGATGACAACATCTTCATTGAATTTTAAATCCTTATGTGGATGCGATGTTATATTCTATCAATGTTACATTACTTTTGA
Source organism: Pinus tabuliformis (assembly GCA_031772625.1). Taxonomy (NCBI): domain Eukaryota; kingdom Viridiplantae; phylum Streptophyta; class Pinopsida; order Pinales; family Pinaceae; genus Pinus; species Pinus tabuliformis. The sequence goes on along the minus strand of CM062810.1, from coordinate 613,849,212 downwards.
TGAATAGTTGTAACAGATTTTTCTTTTATTATTTACAAATTATCAAGTTTATAAGTTAAGTTACTTTTATATTTATATCTTATTTGATGTTTAAAATGTAATCTTAAGACTTATACCTCGCACCTCAAGATTAATCTGTCTAAAAATACATATGCCTTTCAAACTTGATACTAGATAATAAAAACAATAACCACACATTACAATCCAATATCACTTTAAAAATATTCTTACCAAGTCTCTTAACAAATATGTAACCGTAGATATTTTTATCATAAGCTACCATACAATAACGACTCTTAAGTATAAACAAAATATATATCGAAAAAAATATGAAAGCTTAAATATATTTTCACATCCTCGACCCTAGAATATTCATTTATTTCTTTACATATGAATTATAGTTTATAGTTTATGTTCATATTCCATAGATTTTACATGTGAGAATCAACCCATTTAATAAACATGTACTTGTTATTTAACCTCTTTAACCTTTATTGATTTTTTTTTGTTTTATGGGGTTAAGGATGTGATTGGAGAAGAGGGAATATTAAGATTATCAAAATAAAATTACATTTGAAATAGTAAGGAAGTATAAAGTTAAAAGTTGTAAATTTAAATTTTGAAATGGTTAATATTCTAAAGTGAAATGTTGATTTTTAAGAGTGGAAATATCGATGGAAGTATGTATTTGGAATCAAAAAATGTGAATTCCATTAATTTCAAACCTCCAAATTGCGAATTTTGATTTCTAAAGTGTTAAGTGTCATGTTTTGTTTCAAAAATATAAATTTTGATTTCAAAGTTGTTAATTTAAATTAAAAAATAGTGAATTTCACAGTAGTTGTTTTGAAGTGTAAATTTGGATTTTCAAAGTAGTGATATTGGTTTTCAAAATGCCAATTTTTAAAATAATTTCAAATTACAAAAACGACATGCATATACGGAAGATATGCACATATACAGAAATTGCGCATATCTTCCGTATATCCCTAACTTTCCTGTATGTGCATATCTTCCGTATATCCCTAACTTTCCTGTATGTGCATATCTTTCGTATATGCACGTCATTCATATATCTGCATCGTAGATGCGCAAATTCCATATACAGAAATTGCGCATATATGGAAACTGTGCATATACAGAAGATGTGCGCATATACAGAAATTGGGCATATACGGAAGATATGCGCATGTCTTCTGTATATCCCTAACTTTCTTGTATGTGCATATCTTTCGTATATGCACAATTTCCGTATATGCGCAATTTCTGTATATGGAATTTGCGCATCTATGATGCAGATACATGAATGATGTGCATATACGGAAGATATGCACATACAGAAAAGTTAGGGATATACGGAAGATATGCGCACATCTTCCGTATATGCACAGTTTCCATATATGTGCAATTTCTGTATATTGAATTTGCGCATATACGATGCAGAAGCATAAACGAAGATATGTACAAATTCCATATACAAAAACTGCGCATATATACGGAAACTGTGCATATACGGAAGATGTGCGCATATACGAAAGATATGCGTGTGTCTTCCGTATATGCACAGTTTCCGTATATGCCAAATTTCTGTATATGGAATTTGCGCATCTGCGATGCAGATACACGAACGACATGCATAATCGAGAGGTATGTACATACAGAAAAGTTAGGGATATACGGAAGACATGCGCATATACGGAAACTATGCATATACGGAAGATGTGCACATATATGGAAACTGGACATATACGGAAGATATGCGCATGTCTTCCGTAAATCCCTAACTTCCCTGTATGTGCATATCTTCCGTATATGCACGTCGTTCATGTATCTTCGTTTATGTTACAGAAACTGCGCATATACGGAAACTGTGCATATACGGAAGATGTGCGCATATATGGAAACTGGGCATATACGGAAGATATGCGCATGTCTTCCGTATATCCCTAACTTTCCTGTATGTGCATACCTCTCGATTATGCACGTCGTTCGTGTATCTGCATCGCAGATGCGCAAATTCAATATACAGAAATTGCGCATATACGGAAACTGTGCATATACGGAAGAGACGCACGCATATATTCCAATATATGCGTGCGTCTCTTCCGTATATGCACAGTTTCCGTATATGCGCAATTTCTGCATATTGAATTTGCGCGTATACGATGCAGATACATGAACGACGTACATATACGGAAGATATACACATATAGGAAAGTTAGGGATATACGGAAGACATGCACATAACTTCCGTATATGCCCAATTTTCGTATATGCGCACATCTTCCGTATATGCACAGTTTCTGTATATGCGCAATTTCTGTATATGGAATTTGTACACATCTTCGTTTATGTTACAGAAACTGCGCATATATGGAAACTGTGCATATACGGAAGATGTGCGCATATACGGAAACTGGGCATATACGGAAGATATGCACGTATCTTTCGTATATCCCTAACTTTCCTGTATGTGCATATCTTCCGTATATGCACGTCGTTCATGTATCTTCATTTATTTTACAGAAACTGCGCATATACGGAAACTGTGCATATACGGAAGATGTATGCATATACGGAAACTGGGCACATACAGAAGATATGCGCATGTCTTCCGTATATCCCTAACTTTCCTGTATGTGCATATCTTCTGTAAATGCACGTCGTCCATCTATCTGCATCGCAGATGCGCAAATTCCATATACAGAAATTGCACATATATGGAAACTATGCATATACTGAAGACGCGCATATCTTCCGTATATGCCCAGTTTCCGTATATGCCCAGTTTCCGTATATGCGCACATCTTCCGTATATGCCCAGTTTCCGTATATGCGCAGTTTCTGTAACATAAACGAAGAAGTGTACAAATTTCATATACAGAAACTGTGCATATACAGAAGATGTGCGCATATACGGAAACTGGTCATATACGGAAGACATGCGCATGTCTTCCGTATATCCCTAACTTTCCTGTATGTGCATATCTTCCGTATATGCACGTCGTTCATATATCTGCATCGTATACGCACAAATTCAATATACAGAAATTGCGCATATACGGAAACTGTGCATATACGGAAGATATGCGTGCATCTCTTCCGTATATGCACAGTTGCGCATATACGGAAACTGTGCATATACGGAAGAGATGCACGCATATCTTCCGTATATGCCTAATTTCTGTATATGGAATTTGTGCATCTGCGATGCAGATACACGAACGACGTGCATAATCGAGAGGTATGCACATATATGAAAGTTAGGGATATACGGAAGACATGCGCATATCTTTCGTATACGCCCTGTTTCCGTATATGCGCACATCTTCCGTATATGCACAGTTTCTGTAACATATACGACGTGCATATACAGAAAATATGCACATACAGGAAAGTTAGGGATATATGGAAGACATGCGCATATCTTCCGTATATGCCCAGTTTCCGTATATGCGCACATCTTCCGTATATGCACAGTTTCCGTATATGCGCAATTTATGTATATGGAATTTGTGCATATATGATGCAGAAGCATAAACGAAGATGTGTACAAATTCCATATACAGAAATTGCACATATACGGAAACTGTGCATATACGGAAGATGTGCGCATATACGAAAACTGGGCATATACGGAAGATATGCGCATGTCTTCCGTATATCCCTAACTTTCCTGTATGTGCATATCTCTCGATTATGCACGTCGTTCATGTATCTGCATTGCAGATGTGCAAATTCCATATACAGAAATTGGGCATATACGGAAACTGTGCATATACGAAAGAGATGCACGAAACTGTGCATATACGAAAGAGATGCACGCATATCTTCCGTATATGCACAGTTTCCGTATATGCGCAATTTCTGTATATTGAATTTGTGCGTATACGATGCAGATACATGAACGACGTGCATATACGGAAGATATGCATATACAGGAAAGTTAGGGATATACGGAAGACATGCGCATGTCTTCCGTATATGCCCAGTTTCCGTATATGCGCACATCTTCCGTATATGCACAGTTTTTGTATATGCGCAATTTTTGTATATGGAATTTTTACACATCTTCATTTATGTTACAGAAACTGCGCATATACGGAAACTGTGCATATACGGAAGATGTGCGCATATACGGAAACTGGGCATATACGGAAGATATGCGCATCTTCCGTATATGCATAGTTTCCGTATATGCGCAATTTCTGTATATGGAATTTGCGCATCTGCGATGCAGATACATGAACGACGTGCATATATGGAAGATATGCACATACAGGAAAGTTAGGGATATACGGAAGACATACACATATCTTCTGTATATGCCCAATTTCCGTATATGCGCACATCTTCCGTATATGCACAGTTTCCGTATATGCGCAGTTTCTGTAACATAAACGAAAATACATGAACGACATGCATATACGGAATATATGCACATACAGGAAAGTTAAGGATATACAAAAGACGCGCATATCTTACGTATATGCCCAGTTTCCATATATGCGCACATCTTCCGTATATGCACAGTTTCTGTATATGCGCAGTTTCTGTAACATAAACGAAGATGTGTACAAATTCCATATACAAAAATTGCGCATATACGGAAACTGTGCATATACGGAAGATGTGCGCATATACGGAAACTGGGCATATACGGAAGATATGCGCATGTCTTCCGTATATCCCTAACTTTCCTGTATGTGCATATCTTCCGTATATGCACGTCGTTCATGTATCTGCATCGTATACGCGCAAATTCAATATACAGAAATTGCGCATATACGGAAACTGTGCATATACGGAAGAGATGCGCAGTTTCCGTATATGCACAGTTTCCGTATATGCGCAATTTCTGTATATGGAATTTGCGCATCTGCGATGCAGATACACGAATGACGTGCATAATCGAGAGTTATGCACATACAGAAAAGTTAGGGATATACGGGAAACATGCGCATATCTTCCGTATATGCACACATCTTCTGTATATGCACAGTTTCCGTATATGCGCAGTTTCTGTAACATAAACGAAGATACATGAACGATGTGCATATGCCGAAGATATGCACATATAGTAAAGTTAGGGATATACGGAAGACATGCACATATCTTCCGTATATGTCCAGTTTCCGTATATGCGCACATCTTCTGTATATGCGCAATTTATGTATATGGAATTTGCGCATATACGATGCAGACGCATAAACGAAGATGTGTACAAATTCCATATACACAAACTGCGCATATACGGAAACTGTGCATATATGGAAGATGTGTGCATATACGGAAACTAGGCATATACGAAAGATATGCGCATGTCTTCCGTATATCCCTAACTTTCCTGTATGTGCATACCCCTCGATTATGCACGTTGTTCGTGTATCTGCATCGTAGATGCGCAAATTCCATATACAGAAATTGGGCATATACGGAAACTGTGCATATACGAAAGAGATGCACGCATATCTTCCGTATATGCACAGTTTCCGTATATGCGCAATTTTTATATATTGAATTTGCGCGTATACGATGCAGATACATGAACGACGTGCATATACGGAAGATATGCACATACAGGAAAGTTAGGGATATACGGACATGCGCATGTCTTCTGTATATGCCCAGTTTCCGTATATGCGCACATCTTCCATATATGCACAGTTTCCGTATATGCGCAATTTCTGTATATGGAATTTGTACACATCTTCGTTTAAGTTATAGAAACTGCGGATATACAGAAGATGTGCGCATATGCATCTCTTCCGTATATGCACAGTTTCCGTATATGCGGAATTTCTGTATATGGAATTTGCGCATCTGTGATGCACATACACGAACGACGTGCATAATCGAGAGGTATGCACATACAAGAAAGTTAAAGATATACGGAAGACATGCGCATATCTTCCGTATATGCCCAGTTTCCGTATATGCGCACATCTTCTGTATATGCACAGTTTCCGTATATGCGCAGTTTCTGTAACATAAATGAAGATACATGAACGACGTGCATATACGGAAGATATGCACATACAGGAAAGTTAGGGATATACGGAAGACATGCGCATATCTTCCGTATATGCGCACATCTTCCGTATATGCACAGTTTCTGTATATGCGCAATTTCTGTATATGGAATTTGTACACATCTTCATTTATGCTTCTGCATCGTATATGCGCAAATTCCATATACATAAAATGCGCATATACGGAAACTGTGCATATACGGATTATGTGCGCATATACGGAAACTGGGCATATACGGAAGATATGCGCATGTCTTCCGTATATCCCTAACTTTCGTCTATGTGCATACCTCTCGATTATGCACGTCGTTCGTGTATCTGCATCACAGATGCGCAATTTCCATATACAGAAATTGGGCATATACGGAAACTGTGCATATGTCTTCCGTATATGCACAGTTTCCGTATATGCGCAATTTCTGTATATTGAATTTGCCCGTATACGATGCAAATACATGAACGACGTGCATATACGTAAGATATGAACATACAGGAAAGTTAGGGATATACAGAAGACATGCGCATGTCTTCCGTATATGCCCAGTTTCCGTATATGTGCACATCTTCCGTATATGCACAGTTTCCGTATATGCACAATTTCTGTATATGGAATTTGTACACATCTTCGTTTATGTTACAGAAACTGCGCATATACGGAAACTGTGCATATACGGAAGATGTGCACATATACGGAAACTGGGCATATACGGAAGATATGCGCATGTCTTTCGTATATGCACAGTTTCCGTATATGCGTAATTTCTGTATATGGAATTTGCGCATCTACGATGCAGATACACGAACGACGTGCATAATCGAAAGATATGTACATACAGGAAAGTTAGGGATATACGAAAGACATGCGCATATCTTCCGTATATGCCTAGTTTCTGTATATGCGCAGTTTCCATATATGCGCAATTTCTGTAACATAAACGAATATACATGAACGACGTGCATATACGGAAGATATGCACATACAGGAAAGTTAGGGATATACGGAAAACATGCGCATATCTTCTGTATATGCACAGTTTCTGTATATGCGCAATTTCTGTATATGGAATTTGTACACATCTTCGTTTATGCTTCTGCATCGTATATGCGCAAATTCCATATACATAAATTGCGCATATACGGAAATTGTGCATATACGGAAGATGTGCGCATATACAGAAACTGGGCATATACGGAAGATATGCGCATGTCTTCCGTATATCCCTAACTTTCCTGTATGTGCATATCTTCCGTATATGCACGTCGTTCATGTATCTTCGTTTATGTTACAGAAACTGCGCATATACGGAAACTGTGCATATACGGAAGATGTGCGCATATACGGAAACTGGGCATATACGGAAGATATGCGCATGTCTTCCATATATCCCTAACTTTCCTGTATGTGCATACCTCTCGATTATGCACGTCGTTCGTGTATCTGCATCGCAGATGCGCAAATTCCATATACAGAAATTGCGCATATACGGAAACTGTGCATATACGGAAGAGATGCACGCATATCTTCCGTATATGCACAGTTTCCGTATATGCGCAATTTCTGTATATTGAATTTGCGCGTATACGATGCAGATACATGAACGACGTGCATATACGGAAGATATGCTCCAGGTTCTGGCCTACAGTGGGTCTGTGGTCTTGTTATGCTGAGGGTCGTGATGGTAGGCTAGTCTATGCAATTGGTGGCAAGCTTTTAATTGCCCCTGAGTTTCGAATTGGGCTGCACTCTCAGGCCCATCTTGAGCGAACGAAGAGGTCCCTTGTGTTGTTCTATAGCCCTCCAGCCATTGCCCCTGGTCTCATTGTGCGCTCCCCTCACCGCCTCAACATGGTGCGTCAGAGTATGAGGAGTCGCTCCGGGGGACGCCGAGGTAGCCGAAGGCGTTCGAAGGTTAGCGGTTCTGTGGATCCTGCCCTGCCTCCTGTTACTATCCCCTCCTCTCCGGTGGTTTCGCCTCCTCATAGCCCTTCTCGCAGGCCGACCCCGAACAGTGCGTTCCAGACCACTCACTTCAAATTTCAGAGCAATCTCAGTAGGCCAATGATCACCGCTCATATACAAATTATAATAATTTAATATTGGCTATACAAATTATAATGTTTAATTTTGAGAAATAAATATTTATTTTTAAAATATTTTTAAAAAATCAAACATTTAATTAAATTACTCATTAAATAATCTAAATTAATTTAGACACAACAATTTTATATACAATTTATCTGAACTTATAATTTATAACCTAAATAACCAGAACTAAACTACCTTATAACAATTATTAATGTATTATTTTCAATTTATTATTTATAATAAAACTTAAAAAATATTAACCAATATTTAATAACTCAAACTAACTTCTCAAATTAATTACATAACCTCAGATGATTTCACAATATCGTATGGATTTTCATTCAGTTATGAAAGTAAATTCAATATAGAATCTAGGATGAAAAGTTATGTATCATAATAACATGGAATGAATGTTGCTATAAACATTAATCACAGTGTAAATTATTTATAACAATATGGAATCAGTGTTGCTTTTAATATTAATTACAGATTAAATGGATAAAAAGTTATTTTATCATAATAACGGAATGAATGTTGCTTTAAACAGTAATCACATATATAAATTATTTATAACAATAATATAGAATCAATGTTGCTTTTAAATGTAAATTATTTATAATAATCACATGGAACCAAATTTGCCTTCAACATTAATCACATGTTTTTACAACCCGAATTTTCTAAAAACCTATAAATAAATAAAAAACAAAACATTATTTTATTATTTATTTAGTATTCCACACACAAAAGCATTTGACCCATTATCATTGGTTTAGGCCGGACTCATCTAAGTCCACATTGTAAAAGCCATTCGCATTTGTTTAATGTTTTTTTTAAAGAATTATCATATATATAATAATGGCTAAAAGTTTATTAATGATTATTGGTTAGAATTTTCTAAATTAATATTAATTTTAGTTATAATTTTTTACAATTTTTTTTAATTTAGATAATATTGTTTTAATTTTTATATGAAGTTAGGAGATGTTAAATTAATTATATTATTAAAAAAATATATAATTAATAGAAGTTTTTAGGTTATTAATAATTAGGGTTCCAAAGATTTATATATTTCATAAAAACAAAATTAAGATGTAAATTTGTAAATTTAATATTTAAATTTTATCTTTCATGATATCTTTTTTCTGTAATAGAAGTTTTTGCTAGCATTTTAATTTTATGATATCTTCCTTATTGCTTCTTAGAGCATTAAGTATGGGCTTGGAATAATAACTAGATGATATATATTTGCACTATGTGGTGGACAATACAGAAAGCAAGGAGATATGATGTGATATCAAATGATTAGAGGTTTTTCTAGAGAGAATGCAGAAATACATGCACATATGGAGAGATATCTATTAGACAATGTCATTATTGGAGATAGGGGAGAGCTAAGGTGTTTCTAAGAAGTGGAAGCAATATATGACATCACCTTTAGTGAGTGTGTAAAGGTAGTGTGAGAGTCATACATCATGAACCATGAAAACTAGTCGTAAATACCTAGAAATAAAGTAACACAATTGATGTGTTACATCATAGAAAATGTTCCCATGAAATGATTGACAATATCAAAAGTGACATAACATTATTATAATGACACCCATGATAATCTTATTTGACACAAATAAGATGGTGTCTCCCGGAATGAAGGGCGACTAGAAAAGATAAACCTTAATAAAGGAAATAGAGAGCAAATTCTTTTTATTTTTATGTCCATCATTAACTAAACCACATGATTTAAATTTTGTAATTAAGAATAAAGATAATTTAACAAGCTCAAACAGTTCAAGGATCAGTGATAAGTACTAGCTAGGAATCTAGTTTAGTTGGATTCTCTACATCAATCACATCTTCGTGAGGTACAATAAATGCAAGTAGCTTGGAGTATAATGTTCTAATGAAGTGTGTAATATTGAAAAAGGTAGCATTGTAAAAACTTTAGTATTTGTCCGTGTGGGACGGGAACGAAAAGCAACGGAGGTGGTCATTAGATTGGGAAAAAAAAATGAAAGGACACTTACCTATAATTTAATTTTATGTTTCAAAGATGATGAAAATACCTAAATACGAACATGTATTTGTTGCCCATTACAAGGTCGGGAAGAGTTATTTTACAGTCCTAATGCAATTCAGAAGAGGACAATCACATAAGATTACAAATAATCAGATCTGGGATTCGATTGACTAAATTAATGATCACTTAGTTATATTATTGGATAATTTATGTTGTCGTAAGGATTGTTTAAATATTTTTTTGTAAAAATTACTTTGGTATATTTGCAAATGAGACACCGTTATTGTCAAAAGTTTTAAGAGATGGCATGTGAGGATATTATCTCATGTGAGGATATAGGCTAATAGTGAATTTTTATTTATTTACTTTTAAATTTATTGTTGTTTGTCGGAGCAAATGTTAAAGGGAATCCATGCTCGTTAGATTTTAGACTATTAATAATGGATATAAATGATGTTATCCTATATATGAAAATTAAGATTAAAACTTTATATCAACCGAAAAAGAATGAAATAATTTAGAAACTCACGAGGTTGTTACTCTATTGTTCATAATTTTTTTAAATATAAATTTGTTAATAATTCATTTCTTAAATAATTTTGCATTTTTTAATCTAAAAAATATATGTATTGTTTATATTTTTTTCTAAATATATATAAATAGTCTATTAGTTAATATAAATCGGGAGTATGTTTTAAGTTATTTCTGTTTGGTTGAGAGTTTGTTTTTCTAGGACATAAAGAAATAGGTTATCAATCGCAAGTAATTCTAGCTAGCTTCCATATTTTTTTAAACAATCACCTTGTATTTGCTAATAACAGCAAGTAATGACTATCCCACTATTAATTTGACAACTAATAATTCCTCACTTTACAACAATAAAATAAAAAAATTGAATTATTGAATTAATATTTAATAATACTTTTAATTATTATTTTTCAATTTATGTTCTATACCCATGTAAATTTGATAATGCTCCTAATTATATTTGATAATGCTTCTAATTAAATATTTTTCCTGTAACCATTTCTCTATCAATATAAATTTGAATAGATTAGCATTATAAACATATGAGGGGCACAGTAAACAACCTCCTGCAACATCTTATGCCCTCCCACAACAGTACAGAAAGTAGTTGACATCTTCCTTTCAACAATTACATGTTTGATCTTGAAATATCAAATAAATCTATCTAATAAGCAAATTCAATGACAAAGGTTGGTCAAACAAATCCACATATTAAGAAAATTCAATGACAAGCTTGTTCGCCAGAGTATATTTCCAAATATTCAACGTTGATTTCAAAGATTTGACAGCGAGGATATTTCTTTCACCAATTGCAAGGCTGATCTTGCAATATCAAGTAAATACATATATTATGTAAATTCAATAACAAGGTTGTTCTCCCGAGTATATTTGCAGAAATTTAAGATTTATTTCTAAGATTCGAGCTTGTAACTTCCTCCAATCACAACTTGCTGGAATGTTTAGCCTTCAAAGTAGCAAACCTAGTGGGTTTAGTGAGAGCAATGCTAGTTGAGCATATATGCTCTATGTATTGTTTGCGTGACTTGAACCCACGTGCTTTCAAGTCCTTTGGCGTGATTTTGGTCCTTTTAACCATAGCATCAACATTTATCTTTTTTGTTTTCTGTGGAAATTAAAACATTATCAATAAATATCAAAATCCACATAGATATAATGAAAATATGCGGACCATGTAACGAATATGAAAAGACAATGCATTGACTAGCTATCAATAAATATCAAAATCTATATAGATATAATGAGAATATGGGGAACATGTAACGAATATGAAAAGAAAATGCATTAACTAGTCATAAAAAAATATGTCAATGTTATTATGAGCTAAGATATGTAGTATATAACTTACCTCTCTTAATTTATCTTGAAGTCTAGGTGAATGCCGCAATGGTTGAGGAGAATGTGATTTTTGCTGAGTATCATGTCCACCATCATACATGTGCAAAGGTGTTTTAGGAGATGTATATTCATTACTCTGAACATTAGATTATACATAGATATAAGTATGACTCAAATAGAATTAAATGTAAAAATATGATAAATTTATAAGAGTATAAATAAATATAATCTTACCTTGCATTGTGACATTGGACGTGAAGATGGTTCTAGCATTTGAACCATTTCATTTCCATTCTTCTTAAGACTTCGACAAGGGGTTTTCATTGATTGTGATGGTTCCAAAGGGAACACCTGCACCATAAATAAGAAATAACACACACACACACATATAATCAAAACAAATCAAGGATAACGATATATAATACAAAACATCCATTTCTCATCCCATCATTATGGTAAAACATAACAATTTATATATTAATGTTTTTAGTGGAATAGGTTATATGGATTAAAAACTTACTGGCCCAATAACCCCTTGAAAACCTTGAAATCTAGGTGAGCGCCGTAATAGTTGGTGGCTTGAACTTGGGGAATTTTGTTGATTAGGCTATGCATATCAATAACAATGAGAAATTAGTATACAATTATAATAAATATAAATATTATTTAATGTTAAAATGTCTAAAAAATTAATATATGCAAAAAAATGGACTCAACTGTGTTGTCATTGTCCTGATTAGTTTCATCAAAGTTTAATATATGGTTGTGCCCATCTAATCCTTCTTCCCCCACATCATCAGGAACCTCAGTCCTTACTTTCTCTTTTAAAGCAATATCTATGCGCTTCATTGTCTCCATACGTCTACGAGGTAGACTCTGATCCCAACGTTGAATTTTTTCACAAATCCTTTGCTTTGAAGTATCATTAAGCTGATCAAATGTAACAACTGACTGTGAAAACAAGTTTCAATGAATTTAGTCCACAACAATAAATTAATATTAATAAAAAACATATACAGATAAATACTAATAAATACTTACAGCTGAAAGAATTTCTTCATTGACAAATCTTTTATATGCTTGTTGTCGTGCACGACATAGCCTTGCATCTAAATCATATTGTATTTTGGCATTTTGCCTTTTAACTGCACTTGTAGATTTGACCGCCCATGTAGCATTTGCATCTCTTACTCGACCTCTTTGACGTGGAGGAATTGGTGGGAGATTGTGGGTGGTAGCCCGATGATGATTAAGGCCAGATAGCTTAGATCGACTCAAGTTCCCCGCACAGCCACCAACAAGACAAGTGAACACTTGCTTGGTGCCTTTGATAGTTACCTCCCATTCATGTCTATTTTCCTCCATTTTCTTACTTCCTTATAAATGAATATGTAAACAATAGTGTTGTTAAAAACATCATAAAAACACTTTAAAGTAAAAATCAATATTCATATCTATTTTTTTGTGGTTACCATAACTATCAACTTTTATAAAATATAGGCCAAAATATTTACAGCATATCTACTACCTTCCCTCCAATACCCTTATAGGCATATCTACTACATTAACCCTTATAGGCATATCTACTACCTTCCCTCCAATACCCTTATAGGCATATCTACTACATTAACCCTTATAGGCATATCTACTACCTTCCCTCCAATACCATGGTCATTAAACTCATTTTTGAGGACTCATTTTTTAGGACAGTACTCCTTTTCAGCAACTGCACCTATATTATAATTTAGTTGGGTTGGGATGAAAGTTGGGGCGCTTTACCTTTGGTCTCAACTATAACCGTGTACATTAACACTTACAACCATATTTGCAACTTTCTTTCAAACACCCTGCACATTAAACTCATTTACCGAGCAAGCATTCCTTTTCAGAAACTGGAAGTAATATTATACTTTAGCTGGGATGGGCGGCTCTTGGAAAATAAAAAAAAAAGAGGGATTAGATATTATAGTTAATTTATAATTTAGATTAGTTGATGATGAGATATATGGTTAAGATATTGTTTATAATTTTTTTTTTTTTACTAAATTTGTGTTTCACTTAACATGACAGCTTTACGACTTATATCAAACAGATATAAACACGCCCCCCACACACACACACACACACACACACACACACACACACATATATATATATATAGATATATTTACATATATAAACCAAGTGCTAAAAACAAGTGTGGCATTTACAACTAAAACAAACAAAAGAAAGATGTCTTATGTTTGTTCGAATTCCATTGCTGGGACGTTCGGTATCCTCGTTTTAAAAGGTGCCATATAAAAGCAAAGGTATTTATTTAGAAGGATGACAAAATATTTTCCAATACCACTGTTGCGTTTATGAAGTGGCATCCACAAATCTAGTTTCAGTTTACCAAACAATCAGATGAGCTACGTCAGTATATTCGCTGAAAGAACAGAGTTAGCAAAATAGGTGAATTCAGTAATATCCAAGCCTCTCTGTTATCTTCCCTATCTACAGTCCAGTAAGCTTAATCTATCTCAAACTGTGTTCGACAAACAATGCAATATAATTGTTTAATATTTTGATTTAATTTTAATAATCTAATTTATTATATAAATTGAGTTTTTAAAAGTATAAATAAATTTCGCGCATCTAGAAATTTACATTCATAAACTATAGCTATTAAATTCAAATTCAGATTTGATTACTAAAAAATTAGACTATCTAAAACCCAATAACAAAAACAATTGAAAGTGTACATCTTATATATATTCAAATATATAAAAAATAAATAAAATTAACATCGTTTTAAATTAATGAACTATATTCACACAGTTTGAAAAACACAATTTGTCTGACTCCAAAGAAGACACGGTAGAGATGCCTAATTATAATGTTCCTATCATTGCCGGAAAACAAGGCATTTTTTATGAAGTTAAAATAGAACATTCCCTCGAATTTTCATTGAAAATTGAGAATATTTCGATGATACATAATTTGAAAACTATTATTAAAGTGGCAATTTGGTAAACATAAACAAATTGCTATTTATTTGTTGATAAACAAATAAAACAAAATATTTAAAATAAAATAAAAAATTGCAATTACTTCGTTTAAGGACAACTTGATCTACTTCGGATTCCATTTGAAGCTATAACTACAGCTAAAAAGATTGGCAATAGCTTACCAACCAAATAACTTGTGCGTTAATCATTGACTGAAATGATTTGTTTTTTAAGTTCTAGGCATGTCTGCATCCAGAAGTGATATAATCACAAAATAAGGACAACCTCCAAAATGTTTGGTAATGCTCTGCAAATCATAAAAAATGCAAAATAACTTGTGGGTTAATCATTTACTGAATTCTTTTGTTTTTTAAGTTCTACACGTCTTCATCCAGTAGTGATATACAACTCAGAGTATTAAAATTATACAACAATTTCAAGAAGATTTTGTTTACAGACTTTCCCTATAACCTCCAGACATGAAACAATTTAATTAGTCAAAAAACAGCTCATGAATCTATGATGATAGGCCATGAATCAATGGCAGTGAAAAAGGGCGGTTTGCCTTTGGCAGAAGATGATATAAAGTGCAAAAAGCACAGATTTGGGTGTGAAGGAACTTGGCAGTCTGACTGAGTGGGTGCAAACCATTTAGGTGAGGATCTATTTTTGTATTTGTTATAAGAAATTACAATTAGAAAAGACAAGACAGAGCTCGAAGACCTTGACACCAATTCAAGCCACTTTTGCTTGTCGTAAAGCAGTGGAATCCCTGGATCTCCCATCATTCCAGGTTAATGAAGATTCAAATTTGTTGACCCACACGTGTAAGGTTAAAAATTCTAGTTTCAGTCGATGTTTATTTTTCAGATTCTGGATTTGTGTTTGTATTCTGGACTAATTATTATCTGCTTTTTTAAGGGTTGGCGATAAGCTCAGAATAGTAATAGCCATCCAGAAGGTTCATGTCCCTTACACGGCGGGTTTCTTGGTTGTTAAGCCAGGTGAACCGGATTCTTCAATTTCATTGGGGTAAATTGAAGCAAAGAGGAGTTGATTGCGGATTATGACAAAGAGGTTCTATCAGGGTTATTCCTGCGAGTGTATTATGTTGGTAGGCTTGAAAAAGAGTCCCCTCTGAGCAACGAGGAAATTGATACCAAACTGAGGGAATTAATTCATTCCAGCATAGGTGGTGGTTCACCACAAGCAGTGAAAGATATGAGTGTTAAGGAGCGTCGTTATCCCGGGCATATACCAGCCCTCAAACCTATGAGTAAGGAAAGGCAGCCTTTCATTGTAGCCGATACGGAGACTGTTCTCGTCCAGAAGGTTCATGTCCCTTACACGGCGGGTTTCTTGGTTGTTAAGCCAGGTGAACCGGATTATGACAAAGAGGTTCTATCAGGATAAGCTCAGAACCTCTTTAAGGGTTGGCGATAAGCTCAGAATAGTAATAGCCGGAGGGGGGTGGGTACAGGATTATGATATAAATTTCATGGTCTTCAATCCGTAATTCAAAGCACAATTTGGCGCAAGGGTAGAGCGTTACCGGTTTCGAAGCGCTGCAGGGGATCACCAACGTCTGTTCGCCGGAGCTCTGTCGTGTTCCTGTTCGATGGTTGCACTCTTTGAATTGTCGGGATTAGTCCAGATAACGATAACGTATTGAGGATGGTTGGTGTATTGAGGATGGTTGGTGCAGAGTTTATGAGCCTCGAAGCGTGGGTTGGTAAACCTCATTAAGACACCAAAGTGGAGGCGGGCAGGAACACGCATCGCCGGAGCTGGGTGAGGGGTATTCGCCGGAAGATAAGAGATGGATGCATGATCAATGCTCGCAGTGACGTCAAGCTCCTGTCAGGTGAGGGTAAGGACATAGCATTAATAATGCTATAAGGTCTGAAATAGGAACTACGCAATGACATATTCCCTTCAAATATTTAATCTTAAATTTATTGCATGAAAAATCCCCATAATTTGTACGTTTATTGTTTAAAAATTGTTGTTTTATTCACTTGCATCTGAAGTGTAAGCACTGTTGTCAGAGCTGACAACTTTTAACTTTTATGACTTCCGTACATAAATCAACCTGCCATTCGTTGACGTAATCCATAACCCGTTGGCGTTCGGGTATTTACCCGTTTGCACTTAATTAATTTTTTAAAACCTCTCTATCTAATAATAATGATAATAAGCAGAAATTATTATAATATAATAATATGATGGTGAGTTAAGTTATTTGTTTTTTTGTTTTTATAAAATTATGTGAATGAAAGATTTTCATGTTCAATTTTTTCTCACCGCTAAACTAACATACGAATATATTTATGAGTATATCATATTTTAAATTTACTGCACTTTAATTATCAAAGAAATATATTTAAAATTATTTAATAAATTTTTGAGAGATAATAAAAAATTTATATATATATATATATATATATTTTTATATTTATAAAGTAAAAAAAATTATAAAAGATTTTGATTTTTTTATAAATGATAGTAGAGAGTTTTGATTTTTTTAGTTGATTATGATTTCAAACATTATAATGTGTTTTATGATTTATTGTATTCAAACATTGTAGTATATTTTATGACTTATTGTTATATTAGTTAAAAGTTATAAATCTTAATCAATTATGTTTATGCATATGACAGTGTTTACTAGTGATGACTCTCCTATTCATTACTATATTGGTTAAAAATTATAAATCTCAATGTTCATCATGTGGTTAGCACACAATGTTGATGCTTAGTGATTCCCTTATGCCAATCATATTGCACTATTTAATTACATTATATTATTTTTTCTAGATATTAATGTGGTGAAGCATAACATAAATTGTGTGTGCTTGATGTTAAATGTATTATTACTGAGACCCTCATCTTGTGGTTCAACAAGTTATGATTATTCCCAAACTCAATAGTCATAACTCCCTTACCCCAATCATATTGGATTATTCAATTATAATATAATCATTTTCTATATATTAGTCTAGTGAAACACAACATAAATTACAAACATAGTTGCACCTGCTTATACCAAATGTATAATTTTTATCACAATGTACGAGAAGAAGACTATATTCTATTTTGACTTTATTTATTTTATTAAAAAAATTACCTTACTTTTTTTTCATTAAAATGTTAATAGTAATAATTTATTTAAAAAATAATTATATTATATATATATATATATATATGACGATATTATGTTACATGCCAATATTATTAAATACATGTTATTATGTTAAAGTTGTTTTTCCATTCACAACCGACCTAAACAAAAATACATATAATATTGAAATGATAGGAAAAAAAAATAAAAAAAAATTATACCATAATTAAACTGAGGGCCCATTTATATGGGTTTTTAAGGTAGGCCGTTTTTATACGTCTTTATAAAGCAATATCTACACCAGATGTCGTTTTACTGAATTTTGTGCAATTATGACTTATGTCATGGATGTTCGAACCTCTTTTGAAGGGTTCCAAAGGGTAAATGTTATGCGAAAGACCAAAGCGTCAAAATTAAATATTTAACCACAACAAATGCGTTTTTAATATCGTCTCTTAAATCAGCCTCTTCGACTTTATAAACAAAGCCCATTAATTATAATCATTGAAATCTAAATGTAACCCTTCGATATAATAAATTGTATCTTAAAAAGAAAGAGGAAACATGGGTGGACTAAATATTAAATTATGTAATTACGTGGAAGCTCGATGCATATGGTTAAGGGCGCTTATGGTTAAATAGGAGGTGGCTTTAGGTTTTATTAACACAACATTAATTGAAAGATTTAGTTGTCGAATTAGTAATGGATAGTGGTAGTTAATAATCATTGAAAATTTTGGTTGTTTTTTTTTTCTTTTCACTTAGGTGGAAAAACCTATCAACTCAGGTGTCAAAACCAACAGTGAAGACAGCCATCTCTGGCTGCTATCCGCGAATGTCAGTTTGACTCATCACAGATAGATAGGAAAACCATGCCACCTGAAATAACCCGCTGGTGGTCCGTAAGGGAGCAGGCTCATCACTCCTGCCAGATGCCTCTGGGTCTTGGGCCGTTAACCTGTTTCCTTACGTCCGAGGAAGACGAGCTCTTAGCCAAGCAGAAGCAGTTTTGGTTGTTAAATTAGCAATGTGGTGCATGTTAATTCATTATTGTTATTTAAAAAAAACTGTTATTTGGAATTAATTAAAATTGTTATTTGGAATTAATTATTATTTATGAATGCAGGTTAATTTTTTATTGTTATTCAAGGAAAACAATGTTATTTGGAATTATTTGCTAATAGTCTATAAAAAAACAGGAATGAACCATGTCATCTGGAATTACTTGCTAGTGGTCTGTAAAAAAACAGACTTTCATTTCTGGGAAATATCTCTAAATTTTAAGAAATTTATTTATTTTCTTAAATTAAAAAAACCAATTGACCTTAATGCATTAAATATTTATTATTATTATAATTTTAAAGTTGAAATTAATTAAGACTACACATTATTGGGAATTTGTCAAAGAGTAAAGTTCATTATTTCGTGGCTACTGTGACCTGTCCATCTAACTCTAAAATAATCCCAAAATTTGCAGTAAGAATGGCCAAATTTTAGGACAGAGTAATTTCACCATGGGTGAAATCTTACCTTGGGTTTTGGCTTCTTATGATAGAAATTTTAAAGAAATCCAAAAAATGTGTAGTTTAAAAATTGTGAAAGTTATGGAAATTTTGGTCATATTTTGAAAAAATCCGGTAAGGATTTTTGTAAATCCAAATAAAAGCTGTCAAAATTCATAATTTTAGCTGTCCTAGACATTTTTGATGGTGCTGAATCTATTTCTGATTCAAACACTGTATCTGTAAGATTTTTTGAAATTTTTTTACCCAAATTCCAACCATTTTTAACAAAAAAATTCCTCCACTTATTCGATCCGTTCTGGTTTGTTCATCCAAAACCCAAAAGGTGTCTGATTCGATTCTTTCTCGGATAAACATTAAATTTCGATAGATCACCGACAATAACGCGATTTAATTGCCCTCATAAAGGTCCCAAGAAACTGCAGGGTATTCATTAAAGGAAAAACAGGATATTCATTAAAGGAAAAACACAGCTTGGGCGTAAATTAAAGAGGAATTCTCTGAAAAATCTGCCATTAATAAAGGCTGAAATGTTACCGACAAGGGTTTTTCCTATCTTAAATTGATGCAGAATTCTGAAATTTAAATCAAAGCTTCGAATCAATGAGAACTCTGTTTTCTTGTCTGACCAGATTTCAGCAGGTCAAGGGCGAACGGGAATCCTATATTCCTGTTTCACCTGATCCCAATTCCATCGCAGCACGATAGGTTTAAACGATCGAACCCACAAAAATAACGGCCCAGTCTGGCCGCAGAGGAGATAATTAAATTCCACTCAGATTTACTTATTACTATCATTCAAACAGCAAGCAGGCCCTAAAAATGCTTTGCGGCCGCCACTCTCAGAGCCAAAAAATCTATTAAAAGGGAAAAAAAGGAAAAATCATTATATATTTTAGAGCAGATCTTTACATTAAAAAGACAACAGAAAATTCTGTATACTAGTAGGGAGCGAGTCCTGGCCGTATGGGAGATTGAACTCCAATTACATTTAGTTACAAGTAGCATCAACAGTAACTCAGCCACGAGCTCTACACAGAAAAAAATAAAAACTGTATATATTTACAGGAGAAACCCTAATGGCCTCAGGGCCTGAATAAATCAATCGCAGCGGTAGTCGATGTGGCCTTTTCAGGGCTCCAAATCTTGCAAGGGGAAGCCATCATCCCTGTTCCGGATCCTTTTGAGGGCCTCGAGTATTTCAGCAAAGATCGCCCTTTTTATCCTTCCCCTCTTCGGCGGAGGAGCCATTGCCGTCCTCTGGGCTCTGTCAGTGCCAGTAGCAGGTTCTGCCATGGCTTCATAATAATAATCTCCTGCTACTTTACTCTCCATATTCCGGAATCACAGTCTGCTTGCCCAACTGTTCAGCTACCACTCCCGGATTGTATGATATGCTAGGCAAGAACAGCAGTAGTAGAGCAAGATGCAAGTGACTTGTCGGGGCGCCTGCCATTTATAAAAAGCTGGATGAAGCTGGTTGGTTTGAATTTTTACTTTTTCTGTTTGGTATCACTGATTCCTATATGAAACTTGGGCAGGAAGGAACTCATCCTTTTGTAATCATTTCAAAAGACCTTGCACATTGTGATGTTGATCGCCAGTGGTTGGCTGGCAAACTTCTGCAACTTGCAGAGACAGAAGCATGTATGTGGGAAGATACATTGAATCACATCTGGCACGTGGCACGTGGCAATAGTCCTTCTCCATTCAGTGAAAAGATGTGTTTGCTAAATAAAATTAGTAAACCATTGACATTTATGCTAACTTTGCATGCGTCGGAGGTTTTGAAAAGCATATCTCCAAACACTAAATTAATTAGTATTGAAATGATGTTAAATTAATTAACATGGAGATAATGTTTTTCATCAGCGAAATGTTAAAAATAAAAATTATGTTATCATTTTTATAAAATTCGGTAATTTTATGTGTGATTTAAATTATCTTTCTTGTTGTGATACTTATATATAGATTTAGATAAATGAATTTGTGTGGTATTTTTTTTAGATATCTATATAATATTCTTAAGTGTTTTATGATATATTTAAATATGGACTTGATTCATGTTTTATATGTAAGATGGCTTTTTTTTCAACTCAATGAATACAAAGCCTCTCTCTAGTTTACATGGTCTAATTTTAGAAAGTCGCTTTTTTCCAAATTTCAACATTATTTAGATATATATCTCTAACATAGTGATAGGTTCATGTAGCTTCTAAACTATATCATACTCCAATTATCTTGCAACTTCAAGGTCCCTTTCCCACAATATAGAGTTTGCTAACATCAAAATTACATTAAGACAAATCACCATATTCCTTGGGAACACCATAAGTGAAATATGCTCCTAATAATTTGAAACTAGGGCCATTTTGTATTCATATATTTTCCTTACTGTGAGATCACATGATGGTTCTTTTGTGTCTTGAAAGATTCACTTGGTTCTTTCTAAATACTCATGGCTTAAATTTACGAGACATGCTTAGCCCTCTTCCATCAAGGGATGTTCAACCTTCAATGACAACTTACCATGGAATAGTTCTCTATACTAACATACATCATGTTAATTACCTCACTATGTTGATTACCTCTTACCCCATGGAAGATCTTCCATGTGGGGAATATAGTGAAATAGTTTTTCAAGGGATAAAATTTGACTCCTCTATTTAGTGGCTACCCCTCCCATGGTTGAGAGTGTTGGTTCATGTTAAACTTACAATCATTTTCCATAAGATGATTCACAATGAAAATGTGGCGAAGATAAATTTATGAATATAAAATGATCTTGTTGGGTGATTTCTATCGACTTTACAATGTAATGGACCTGGATGCCTCCCCTAGCCATTGTGGAACTCCAATAAACTTTCTTTTCTTCCTTTACAATTCAAATCTTCCTATTACGACTTCACACGACCATATAAATAGTTCATACATGAATCAAAGATCTTAACAAGTGATAACAATTGCATTGTTTGAATTATAAGCAAACACAACAGAAATAAACATGAATGTACAACAATCCCCATTGGGTACTCGACAAGGATTTAACCACATACATAACTTATCTTATATTATCATCCATCTTATATAACTAACCTTTTCACATTTCGAGTTTACATACAATCCCAATTTAACTCATGGAATTCAAGTAATAGATTCAAACACTTATCCCAATTAGTTTTTGAGGGGTGATTTACCACCAAACCCTATGTATCGGTTATCGATCCAACCCCAAGCTTGACCATGATACCACTAGATTAAGGGAAGATCGTATGTGTCTATAATCTCACTTAGCCTCTCCATTCTCTCATGAAACAATCAATATGCTCAATACAGAGCAATGCATGCCCATATCTAGTCATGAATAAGTGATGGTGCTCTCTTCCACTACACACGAGACAAATCCAACCTCTCTTTGTTCAATGGTGTCTTGGGAATCTTATTTCCCTCCAAAACTCTTTAATGCAAGCGGGAAGAGCTCAAATACTAATTTCCTTTGGAATAATTTCATAGAGGCCCATACTTTGCTCCAAATAGTTAATGAACAACAATAACCAAGATGAAAGCTTAATGGTGTTGTGTTCATCTATTATGAATTTTCCAAATATGAATTTTCCCTCAAAACCATCATGTTCTCTCTAATGTTTTCAATAACACATTCCCAACTTCCACAAGCTATTACCAACCACGAGTACATTTGACACACTTTCCATTTATGACAAAACAACTACAACATCCACGAGATTTATACAAATTCTTTCACAACTAGCTAGAAGGAAGTATCACAGATGAAGATAGAGTATTGGAGAGAAAACATGAATTAATGATAATTCGCCCATGATCCCCACCCCCAATGCCCAAGTGAATGGTTAGAAGAGACCATATCTTCATTGCGGTGTACTCTCTATCTAAGGCTATGATATCTTGGACATTAACACATACAAAAGTTAAAGATTGATATGTGAACTTTTAAGGAAGCATGATAAAGAAAGAGAAGTATTCCCCAAAGGTCAATTGTTTTATTTCTAACATGAAAATCACCAACATTTAAAAAAAAATTATCCACACTTAATTCATTAGAAAATTTAAAGTGTAAAAACTAAGCCCTTTAAACAAAAGGGGTTGATGCTCATCAGCACTTTTCAAAGTCAAGATGAAAATCAATACCAAAAAAAAATGTTCACACTTGATACATAAAAAAATTTAAAGTGGCAAAAATATGCTCTAAAAAAAAGGGTGTATTTTGAATCACCATTTTTCAAAATCGTGTGATTTTTTGCTACCTCAGAAAAACGAGTACTAGGTCATTTTCTCATTTGATCGATAACTATGTTTACACTGAGCACTACATAAACCATTAATTTCATTTCATTTTTGGGAGGTTTAACAATATTCCAAGTTGTTTTAAGTCAAAAAGTGTGCATTTGAATTCTCGAATGCATTCAAGTTGTACCCTTGATATGAAATTCTACAAGTTGGATGCGTTGAGTTTCGGTGATGCCTATGCAAAGCTTGAAATAGGTTAGCCAGAATGGTTAGGGAGCCAACAAAAGGATGGTTTTCCTATTCTATCCAAATGTTCTTTAGGAGCTCGTCTATGCTCATGTTGTTAAGAGGATTGATGGTGTCTCCAAGTTGGTTTTGGACCTCCTCCAATGTTAAAATGTATAAAGAATTTTGAACAACAAGTGGTTGGAACTTAGGTATCCCATTAGAGGAAAAGATTGTGTGGGAACCATTAGGGGACAACATTGTGTTGGACCCATTCCCAGAGAGCCTCTATGAGCCCAAACTGAGGCTTGCGTTTTATTTTGAAATTCTTCCTCTATTGGGTATCGAACCTGAGACTTTACCAATGTTGTTATGCTCTCTTTTCTTGGACGAGGGTTGCACAAGGATCGACCCAGGTATTGAAATTACAGTTATATATGCCCTGAAAATGGGCTTTAGTCATTCAACTTAGGGAAAATAGAGATTTGGCCATCTGGGCCTCATCATTTTGAGCCAAAAAATCTTCGCAAACACAAAACATCATTTCTTACAGAGGCCAAAACCTTGATCAAGTTAAACTGGTGAAAAAAATGAAAATGAAAGAAAACATTTACCTGCAAACCCACTTGGGGCACCTCCATACCAAAAATTCAGAAGATGGGGGCAAACTTGTTAGACTAACAACTGGAATTGTGTTGTTTGACACCTGCGATGCAGAAAACACTTATGCCTATTCACGTTCCTGTGTGTTCTGTATATATTATTATATTATTATGGGCATGTGTTATAGGAACTCTCATTCCGTCTCGTTAAAGGTCATGCCTACATGTAGGACCAATTACTCCATAAAATATTGACAACAACTTCCAAATCCTCAATATAGTCACTGTAGCTTTGAGAATGTCTCTTAGATATTCGTAGCGATTTATGCCATCTATTTGTTCAAAAGTACGTGATCCACTCGTATTGCATTTCTTACGCTTCTCAAAACAAAGAGACATAAGTCATGGCTCAAACCAATTTTCATGTTATTATATAAACATAAAATAATTTTTTTTGATTTATCTTTGATGTTATGATATAAAAGTAGAATAAAGTAGTATACTAATTTTGATAACCCTGTCCTATCTGCTTCTGTTGAACAACCGTCTTAGATACATAGCGAATACAAAGAGCCATTGCACTTGATATACTCTATATTCTATGCTCCAACTATTGCTTCTAATTAAATTGAACTGCCAACTCATTGATTTTCCGAGGTGTTTGCCAAAAAAATCGCTCTTTTTCACTTCACCGCGGGGCTATCTTCCAAGCTGGCCAACGCGAAAAGACATGTTTTTCTCTTAAGGCGGGACTTGCTGCGTCAACAACCATCCTTGTTTAATTGTTGAATTCAAATGTAAAACTATTCACTCAATTAGTATTACATTATAATTGCATCACTCCAACTTTTAACTTCTTTTCCATTTTTTATTCTTTTTCATTGAATATTAGTCTAAAAAGATACACCATATAATTAATCAACTTTCTCTTCAAATTAATATCTCAATATTTGTAACAAGTTTAAATGGCAAATTTTTTTTATTATTATAAAGAATAGAATAAAAATTATTATTCTATACTAATGCAAGCATATACTACTATTAAATTTATAAAATTAATATAAAGATGTTAATTTCAAATAAAATAAAAATGAATAGGAGGATTAACAATTAACATGAGTATTAAACCCTTCAATAAAACAATTACAATGACCCAATGCTATCGAGAATGATGATCACATGGGAATAATGAATTAATTTAAATAGTTTCTTCACATCCAACATTGTATTGGGTCGAATTATTTACACTCAAAAAATATGCCAATAAACTTTAGACAAATTACCCTAATAAATGCTTCTTTAGGGGACCCCATCTGAAAACTTTAGACAAATTGCCCACTAAATTTAGAAAACTGAGACTTAGATAGAACACTTCAAATATTTAAAAAAATTTCAAAGGTCTAAACCTAACATTCAAAAAGCACATTAAACATTTACGATAACCACGTATTTAAATCATTTAATGTTAATAAAGGACATCCACTTTAAAGGAAGATGGAAACCCCGCGAAAGGAAATATGGAATGCCTCGTTTGTTGGACAAATCAGAAAACTAAAAAGTGCGAATATTTGATCACCCATTGAAAAGAAAGTGCGAATATTTTGTATGTTTTTTTGTCTCAAAAAAGGGAACCTTTCTATTTCATTGATTTGGAATGTAAAATGTCGGAAATATCGTCAGCTTATCTCAACTGCTGACGTAGCCTTTTAACTCTTTATGAATTCCGTACATAAAGCAACCTGCAACGGATGGCGGAGGTATGGTGATGAGATGTGTATGGCTTTCAGTGGGTGGTGCATGCAGCTCTGCCAGTGCGATGTGCGAATGGTGGACTTGGTCGATGACTGGTAGCTTTGTCACGGACGAGAAGGCTACAATTTGAGCCGTCGCAACGAAAGCAGTGATTTGTTGTGAGACGGTGGCAGCGAAACAATGTGGAATGGTTAGAAGAGACCATCTCTTTGTTGCGGTGTACTCTCTACCCAAGGCTATGATATCTTGGACATGAACACACACAAAAGTTAAAGATGGATATGTGAACATTTAAGGAAGCATGATAAAGAAAGGGAAATAGTCCCCAAAAGTCAATTGTCAAAGTCAAATCACCCACACACCCCCTTCCCTCTTCCCCTCTCACACCCCCTTCCCTCTTCCCCTCTCGTGATATCATAGTAACCTTGTTTCTTCATCATGCAATATTATTAGTTGATAATATTATCATATATTTCAATTTATATGTGCATTTGCATATCATGAGCATCTATGGAAAAAACAACAACACCACCATAATCTTAATTCACTAAGAAAACTCATAAGCATTCACAAATCTTGGCATAATTTTTCTATTTTCTCATCCAAGATGTAGGTAGTGTTGAGCATACACTTATACTCAAAGATTGGTGTGTGGGGTGGTTACATTATTAGAAGATGAATTTTTTACTTATTTCAACATTTATGAACCATGATAAAATAATCACATATGAGATTTATCAACTATAAGATATGGAACACAAGATTTATGTCAATACTCTTTCAAGAGAAAACGACAAAGGTGAGCGATTGTAGTTGATTAGAGAGGCCCATGCCACCCCTAAGGTTGTAGTGCACTTCAGTGTAGGGAAGATAACGGCTAACCTGCAAAGGTATGTGTATTGGCCCAAGATGTAGGCATTAGAGAAATTTTGAGGTAAAAAATGGGCCTCAAAACAAAAATGTACAACCAACATCAACTTTATAAAAATTGATAGGATTCAAGATGATGATATCAACCATAGGGAATGATTCGCCATTTTTGGGGTAAAAAAGTATATATATATATATATATATATATATATATATTCAACTTGTATTTTCAACTTATCTCCCTATAGTTTTTTACTCAAATTTTGAATGGAAGCACTCATTGGATGCAAAGTTTAATTCCTCATCCAAGGATTACTCATGTTGCATACTTTCGATGGACCCTACTACACGAAAAATGAGAAATACATGGAAAATCGTGATTGCAAAATTTTTTTCTCATGTATTTCTCTTTTTTTGTGTAGCAGGGTCCATCGAAAGTATCCAGCATGGGTACTCCTTGGATGAGGAATTAAATTCTGCATCCAACGAGTTCTCCCGCTTGAAATTTGAGTAAAACCATAGGGAGATATGTTGAAAATACGAGTTGAAAAAGTAGTTTTTTCTTTCTTCCCCTTAAAATTTGATGATGTAATCTAATTTTACTTTATTATTTCCACTATTATTTTATAATATTCCTTAGAAGACCCATTTTAGACCTCAAAATTTCTCTAATGGAACATGTAGCTAGGTTCATAAGAAGATGCATGTGTAACACCCTCCTCCCACATCTACCCAAATAACCAACCAACTGAGGTAAACATGCGATGAGAGGCTACTATGATTGGATTTGACCTCCTATGTGACCTTAAGGAAGTGGAATCGACGGAAACATAACACACAGACATTCAACATCAACTTCAGGACCCTCAGGAACTAATCCAACACTTCAGACAGCTTGCCCTTGGGTCCCACTGAGCTTTTGGACAACTTAGGCCTCAGCCACTCTCATGCTATAGGCATGACAGCATCCAGAAACCCAAAGTCGCTCTCACAGGCTTGCCTTCCAACGTCCAAAGACTCATTTTTCTAGTTTTGTGCCAGCATCCTCGGGATTTGAGCCACTTTTTCAAGCCCAGATCCCAGGTCACTGCCTAGAATGGAATGATAACTTAAGATCAATAAAAGAACAGGGAAACAATGATGCAAAAGCAATAAGTTAAACAAGACCTTAACCAAACCCCTACTAACCATGACATGCATTTCGTCAAACATATCATCAACATGTAACCTACATGTGTAAATAAAAGAATTAAGTGTAGGGATTTCATGCTTATCTGAGAATCGCTATGAACCATTGTTCCCTCATGTCATTTGCTGCATTATCATATATTAGGCCATAAATACATTATTCATTCATTTACAAGTAAAAACATGCTGAGAGCCATACATAGTTGTTGTCATAAAACATGCATATAACCAACATAATAGGGACAGAAATATCATAAGCATATCAGCCATAAAATCCACATATACATCAATACATTTACACATGAAAATCATGCGAATGAATTTCTCATTAATGAATGCAATAAACCAACTGGAAATGGGACTACCATGTTCCACTCAACCATAGAATGGCTAAGCCAAATCTCTCTTCAGCCATTCACCCCCGTGCCATATTCCAAGCATGAATGTGGGACTCATAGAACACACCAAAAGAACCAAACAAGCATGGATGCCACTGGAGTTCTCCACCTACACCGTGAGGAATTTGAGTGCCTCCTAGTCTCTCAGGATTTACCATAATCCACAGTCTGATCTAGGGATCACTAGGCCCTACACCGAGACACACTCTCCAGGCTTTACTGTACATCCCATCCCGGGACTACTAGGCCCAATGGAGATAAATCCACCTCTTGGCTTTACTGTATATCCCACCATTCACCGACAAGGATTCCTAGGCCCACTAAGGCACACAATCCTAGCCTTATCGCAACCCACAATCTGGTTCAAGGGTTACTAGTTCAGTGGATTTACCATGACCCGTAGTCTGGTTCAGGGACCACTAGGTCATGTGTTTTTCATTTCGGAGATCCACCCAACTCATCTTCAAATCCATCTGGCCATCCCACATCAACTGAAGTATGAGAACCCATCTCATCAAGACTATCCAGAAATGACAAGACTAAGCTGAAGAACATTGTAACATATGGCAAAACCCATGCCATGATAGAAAAGAATCACATGCAATCCCATGCATGCCAAATCTAGCAAGGAAAATACACATGCAAATTGATACATGCAATGAATCTTGTTGTATCTTCTTGATCCTACATTTCCCTACTTGATCTTTGCTTCCTCCTGCCTTCTTTGCCTTTCTTGCTCCAAGAAAACTCAAATCATCCAAGAAAGAGATAAAGAGAGAGAGAGTAATGAGAGAGCTCTAAAGCTAAACTCACAAAAGGTTACCAACTTATCCTCAGAAGCCTTTTCAATAATGAGGCCTCCATTTTCTTTATTTTCCTTCATTTTCCTCCTCACATGCAACTTGTGACCTTTCACCTCCCTTTTCTCCTAATTTCCATTATTTTCATAAATAAATGTGCCAAAAATGCCATTTTGCCTTTCCAAATCCTTATCCATTGCCTTAGCCATAAAAAACCAAATGAACACCCCCTAGGATGTCTTGCCCAACATTCAGCTTGGAATAAGTGTTCCATCAACCGTTGTTATTATTTTTTCCTTTATTTATTTTTATTACATGGAATTTTCACGAGGTTTGTTATAGAACCCTCCCCCTTGGGGGACACCATCCTCGGTGTTCAAGCACACATATACCTTAGCAATCCGCTGAAAGAAGACATGCTGCTCGTGGAGCTTTATAACATAGCTCAATGCAGTATTTACAATGACCACCCTGTTGAGTGCTAACCCACATGACATCATGATAACATGATAACATAACCACATGATATCATAGTAACATGACAACATAATCATAATGACATGACACCCATACCACTTATTAGAGTTTTATAACATAGTTCATGGCGATATTTACATCCATATACATATATACATATACCAAACATCACCAAACATTTACCAAAACATATAACAAGATACCATATCACAAGATATACAAAACATCATATCAAAACATATACCAAAACACCAATCAAAGCATATACCAAAACACTATCTCAAAACTGCTTTGCCTCAACCAATAAACAAGGAAGGATACATAGCCCGCATCTGATCCACCATCTCTCATGTAGCTTCATCGGGCCCAAAGTGCTTCCATTGCACCTTAACTTGCTTGATTGCTCGATTCTAGAGCATCAACACCTTTTTCTGCAATACACACTGAGGCTCCAACTGGAATTCTCCATTTGGTTCCACCTGCAATACATACTAGTCAATCACATGATCAACATCCTTAACATACTTCTTAAGCAAAGATACATGGAAAACATCATGGACTTTCACTTTTGGAGGTAGTGCAAGTCGATAGGCTACTGGCCCAATCCTCTCAATGATACTAAAGGGTCCACAAAACCATGGTGTCAGCTTGCCACATGATCCAATCCGCAAGGATATCTTCTTCGGTTTGATGAGCAAGTACACATGTTCCCCAACCTGGAACTCCTTAAATAACCTATTCCTATCTGCATGACTCTTCTGCCTATCCTGTGATGCCTTTAGATTCTTCTTGATCACTTGAATTTCCTATTCCATGTCGGCCAACATATTTGGTCCAATCAACACCTTGCTAACTGGATCGCTCCAATTGATATGAGTTTTGCAACTCCACCCATATAATGCCTCAAACAGACTCATCCTCAATGATTCCTAACTCCTATTGTTGTAAGCGAACTCTACCATTGGAAGGTACTCTTCCCACTTTCATTGTTGATGCATCACATACATCCTCAACATGTGCTCCAATATCATGTTGACCCTCTCTATTTGTCCATATGTCTGTGGATGATAAGTTGTACTGAAGGCCAACTTTGTGCCCAAACCTACAAATAATTCCTTGTTGGGTTTGAAGTTTGATTATCTTCTGTGTTCAAAGGTTTCAGCTGGATGTATACCCTAGGAAGACTGTACACCCCTCCACGCGGGGGGGTGTGGGGGGGTAAATCCCCCTCGGCTGGGGGGTCCGGGGGCAGCGCCCCCGAAGCTAAAAATAGATGTAAAATTACCTTGTAAAAGTCTAGTAATTTCTAGTCAATTTGGGCCGTTCATTAGGCGAATGACCTGACGATAGAAGTTATGTTTAATTTAGTGTTTTGTTCCCTAGAAGGCAACGCCTCACTATGTATGAGGGAATTGTATTGCGTCTATGTATATCTGTATTTTGAGTGAGGAAGAGAGAGGAGATTGAGATTGAAGAGGGTGTTACAGCGGATCTGCTATAGGTTGTATCTCTTCAGTTTGCTGGATAATATAATAAAAGAAGGACTGGTTGTTTCTCCGTGGATGTAGCCCAAACTGGGTTAACCACGTATATATGTGTCTCTCTTGTTTTATGTGTTTTCTGTGTTTATATTTCTGCAATATTTTATGTGTTCCATTGCTCCGTAATATATAATTTTCTAACAACTGGTATCAGAGTCGAAGGTCTATTTGGCTGATAAACTCGCAAGAGAGAAGGGTTCCTGGTTCAAGTAGGAGCAATGGGGTAGGTTTAGGGTCGAAAAATTCAACGGCCAAAACTACCAGCTATGGAAGATGCAAATGGAAGATTATTTGTATCAGAGAGATCTGCACTTACCATTTAGTGAAAAGACAAAGAAGCCAACGAGTATGACAAACATAGAATAGGATATTCTCGACAGAAAGGCACTTGAAACAATACGGTTGTGCCTAGCGCGTCAATAGCATTTAATATTTCAAAGGAAACGACAACACATGGTTTAATGTCGGCATTGGCCAAACTATATGAAAAACCCTCGGCCTCAAATAAGGTATTTCTTATGAAGCGTTTATTTAATATGAAGATGTCAGAAGGTGGATCTGTTGCAGACCATTTAAATGATTTTAATACAGTTACAAGTCAGTTAAGTTCTGTAGGGGTAAATTCTGATGATGAAGTTAGGGCTCTATTATTTCTATGCTCATTGCCATAAAGTTGGAATGGTTTAGTTATGGCCATTAGTAACTCTGTCTCTGGATCTAGCACTTTAAAGTTTGATGATGTTGTGGGTGCAATCCTTAGCGAGGAAATGTGACGGAAAAGCTCCAGTGAGACATCACGTAATGCTTTGAGTGCAGAGTTTAAGGGAAGAAAAATGGAAAGAATAAAGAGCTCAAGATATCGCAGTAAATCAAGGAAAGATAGATCCGAGTCCAGACCGGGGATAATGTGCTAGAAATGCAGAAAGAAAGGACACCTAAAGAAAGACTGTAGACCTCGAAAGGGAAAAGAAGGAGATGCACAACAAGAAAACAATCATGAAGCAAATGTGACAAGTGAGGTGTTACAAGATTCTTTGATTCTTTCTTTCAAAAATATCACTGATTCCTGGGTGGTAGATTCAGGCGCCTCATTCCATGCCACACCTGATAAGAAATATTTTCATGACTATGTTCAAGGAGATTTTGGAGAAGTCCATTTGGGTGATGATAAACCCTGTAAAATTGTTAGTTCTTGTAAAACAACAGAATGGAAACCAATGGCTACCAAAGGAGGTAAGACATGTTCCAGATCTGAAGAAAAACTTGATTTCAACAGGGCAATTAGGCGGTGAAGGTTGTGTGACAACTTTCACAGATAAAGCTTGGAAGGTCACCAAAGGAGCCCTGGTAATAGCAAAAGGCGAAAAGGTTGGTACATTGTATTTATGCAATGGTATTTCTAACTCTTTTAATGCTCCTTAATGGATTTGAAGACTCAAGATATGGTTTATTTTTTAATGAGTGGGTTTTAACATGGCTAGAGGCCCATTAGACTAATGCTCTATCTCTCATATGGATGGGTTGCTTATGAGCAACTCATGATCCTATGTAGAGAGCTCCCCTTCTTTGGCTTATATATGGACCTTTGAAGATAAACTGACTTTAGAGAGGCTTCCACACAAGTGTGTTCCTTTGGAACATCCTATGAAATTTAATTTCAGTAATTCATGATTCGAAATAATTTATCAATCAAACAATTTTACAAAATACTTTACACAATCAACACCCAAATAAAAGTTGTTTGCCTTTTGGTGTAAGAAAAACTTTTACCGGAATTTCCAAAAATGTTCATTATTATTTGAAAGACATAAAAGCTAATACATTACATATTAGAACATTTGAATAAAAGTCTCTCTAAAACTCAACTATAAATAAGGATCAAAACAAAAACACAAAAACTTGTTACACGCACTAAATTTGTTCAATTACTTTGATTTGATCTGAGTGTAATTATATCAAATTAAAATGAATCGAAGACAATATCCACTAGCTAGGGTATTTTATTACTAATAAGTTTTTCTTATGAATTTAGAGTGTTTGGTTTCACCCTTCAATGTAGTAGGGTTCTAGTTGTTTCTCTTTCTACATACACTTCTATAGACACACCAACTCTACTATATAAGAGGATTTTTTTCAGAATTATAATATTTTAAATTAAAGTTCGTCATTGAACAACAAGATAGTATGGCCTTTTTTGATCCAGGTGGATATTGGTGGCCACCTGCCAAGTCCACTTGGACACCCACCATTGTTTCTTTCAGCTTTTTAGTTTCCATAATTGTAGCACAATTTCCTATTTTTAGTAGTTTTTCGAGTCCTGAACTTTCGAAGCCGTTTTGAGGCCCTAAACGACGTTTTTTGGGAAAATTGGGAGCAACATGGGTCCATGGACCGATCTCACTCTTCCCAAAGTTGTAGTTATTGGATAGATCTTTCTAACGAGATATTGTGCACGTCAAACGAAGATTGTATGCAAAAGTTACGACTCCAGAAAGTTGATGTACCAATTTACCCAAACGGGGCCCACAGTTTGGTGTTTCATCTTCTAGGGTTAGGTTTTTGGATTTTTAGGGTTTTCCATTGTTTCTCAACAATAAATAGGCCTTCGAGCCTCATTGTAACGCAATTCAGAGGCATGTAGCCGCCACATCTCTTCTCAAAGATAAGCTACCATCGCCCTAGCTAGTTTATTTCCATTTCTGTTTGTAAGCATGTTGAGCCTCAAACCTGCACTTCTTTACACATCCTCTCAGCCTTCTTTTCCTATTCATTTCCTTCTTTTGCCACTCATTCCCTCCATCAAATTGCTCAAATCATTGTATTTTAGGACTTTTTACATGGTTTGTTAATTTTGCTAATGACTGTATTGTTGGATTAGAATTTTGGTTCAAGTGCTGCGCTTTCCGCAGCTCACACAGGGTTTCCGCAGCTGATCTCGGTTTCCGCAGCCAACCCCGGATTCCGCAGCTGTTTTATTAAACGGCATGTTCCAGGTGTCCTCCGGGCAGAAGAGCCACATGGGCAAGTTCGTGGAACCAAGGACATGGTGTGTGTCCTTCCAGCTCAGCCAAACCAGTCATAAAAACCCATGGTCAATGAGGGGGCAACTACAGTCAACAGAGGTCATTAGCGGTGGCACGGCTCTGCGTGTTCGGTTTTAGAGCACGTGAAGAACAGCTGGCCTCTTCCTTAGCCACGAAGATGATGGGAAACACAAATCCAACAGAAGATTTAATGCCCACCATGACCGTTGCCTAAATCCGAGGACGCTGCCAGATTACGTGTTTTTACACAGCTGATAGAATAGCGTAGTTTGTGTTAAGTTAGTTTTGTTTTCTCTGCTATAAATAAAGCATCTCTGAACGCTGGATAGTTAGCTGCTGATATGTAATTTTGAACCCCACTGTACTTTCTATTTTGCTACATAATATATGAGAAGACCGTTCTGTTTCTAAGCGTGTAACTGATCTTTTGAGCTGGCTGGAGTAGGCAGAGGGCCCCTGTTTACTTAAGGCCTGTACAGTGCTTTTAATTTCCTGCATTTCTTTTTATCATTTTATGTATAATATTTGTACAGAATGCCTTTGATTGCTGTGTTTTGATCATGTACAATAGCTGTATATAACTTTGAATTCCGCTTATTTATATTTCTGCACTTTTCCATGACTGATCAGTGTGTTTTGCAGATTGCTTAGGCGTGCCTGGGACAGTTTCTTTTCTTTCTTTTTCACAGCTAGTGACACTTGTGATCATCTTGTCTATGTTGCTGACCTTCTTTTCTTTGCAGCCTTTATTTCTTTGTTATCATTTTTTTAAGTTGCATAGTTGCTTACTACTTTTAGATATCAAGTTGTTTACCTATTGATGGTTTCTTCTCTATAATTCAATATCTTTATTGAGGACCAAAATATCACTAACACAGCTTGGTTTAGTTGCTCAAGAACTCACAATTGCTTGGCTTATTTTTGACTGTTTCTCACATGATATATTCAGTTAAAAGACAAGAGGTTAAGAAGAAGTTAAAGTATTTGTGACTAGTCTTTCTTTTATGTAGATTTACTTCAGTTTCATATTACTTAGTTTTAGCTAGACTTGACATAGATTTCATCTTCATTTTCTTGCAGCAGCATAGATACTGGGCCAATGTCATTAGTCTTTTATTGGATGCCTTCATTTTCCTTTAAGAGTTGATTTCATGTCAGTTTTTGTTCAAAGCTTTCTTGTAGATTATTTTTAAGTTTTAAGAAATCATTTAGAACTCATCACAATCACACACACTTCACTCACTTTATTTCATTTCCATCACATCATTGTAGGAGAAATATATTTGAAAACAAACTTAAAAAGTTAAAAACGACAAAAACATAAGAAACAGTTGCCTAAGTACATACAGTACACATCACTTCATCAGCTTACGAGCCCCGGGTTGACATTTAAAAGTTGCAATTTAGACATCACTAAATTGACCAAACATTTTGGCGCCGTTGCCGGGGAAGTGAAAATTAGGTAGCCAATTCTTAAAAAAAAACACAATAAGAAAATTTCAAGGAAGGAAATTGATAACATCTCAAAGTATGCTCTCCTCTTGCACTTAATGTGATCTGGAGGATCAGAAAAGAGAGAGTTATTGGTTTAATAGTTTCTTGAGTATGCTCTCTTCTTGCACCTAGAGTGACCTGGAAGATCAGAAAGAGAATTATTACCCTGACTTGAAGGAAAATAAAAAATGACATGCATAGAGCAAGAGATTCTAGGGGAAGGTTTTTAGCTAGAGCCAAGAGTTCGATTTTTACAAGTCCATCTACTTCAAGGAATAGACAAGAGACACCTCCCTGATCTCCAACTGACACTCCTAGCCCTAGGATTCCCAGAATTCAAGAAGCAGGAGTTGACTCTCCCATACCTTCCATCGAATCTGAATTAGAGAGAGATCCTTTCCTTCTTTCTCCAGAGAGACAAATTGTAATTGAAGAAGTAGAATCACCTGAAGAAGAGGGAGAAATTCCTTCTCATACACCCTTAGTAGAAGAACCAGAAGACTCTGAAGTCTCTAGGGAAACTACCATGACAGAGGAAGGAGCACCTGGATTTGGTAGAGGTAGAGGTAGAGGAGGAGGAGGAAACAATGGAGGAGGTAGAGGTAACAATGGAGGAAATAGGGATGGGGATAACTCATTTGGGTTTCCTATAGTCGATGAGGACTCCCGAGCCACCATGAAGAACATCTCACCATCTGTCCTCCCGAATTTCCATGGGTTAAGGAATGAGGACCCTGAAACATTTCTATTTGAGTTTGAAGTCGTATTTCGAACTTATGATTATCTGGATGACTCTCAAAAACTCAAACTGTTTCCTTCAACATTGAAAGGATCAGCTTTGAAATGGTTCATGGGATTACTCACTCAATCCATTAGGTCTTGGAATGATATGAAACAGACATTTTTGGATAGGTACCTGGACTATTGTATGCCCACCAATCACAAGGATGAGGTATTCAAAATGATGCAAAAAGAAGATGAAAACTTGGAGGAATTAATTGAAAGATTTCAATATAATCTGAAAAGAGCAAAAATGAGTAACTTGGATGAGGAGACCTTGAAAGCCCTTTTACTAAAATCCATTAGAGATGAATGGATAGATCTTTTGAATATGATGGGAAAAGGAGATGTATCTCAACTTCCACTTTCTGATATAGCAGAATTATGTGTCCATCTCTCAAGGGGGAAATCCAAAACTCAAAAAGGGCCTAGAGATCCTTCTCTCATCAGAGCAAATAAATCTGCAACTGGATCGGTAAGTAGGGCTGAGATTGGCAACATGCTTGATGAATTCAAAACTGATATCTTAGGGAGTCTTAGTGAGCAACTAGACACCCTTAAGATTCACAATAAACAGAAAGCAGAAGCTGAGGCTTTGGCCATCTTTTGCCCAAAGTGTAGAAAGAAACATGCTCTAAGGGAATGTCCCTTGGATGCAAAAGTTGTAGAAACATGTGTAATCTGTTCAGAGAACCATGAGACCAAGGATTGTCCTTCAATTCCTGGGCTCAAAGCTGTCTTTCAAGAAGATCCAAATACAATTGAATCTCTCTGTTTTGTTGCAAGGAGACCTTGGCAGGGGCAACAAAATCAAGGGTTTAACAACTCTATGAATTTTCAACCCCAACCAAATTGGAATCCTTGGCAACAGCCTTGGTCCCAACCTCAAAATTCTTTTCAATCATGGGTACAAGGTATGCAAAATCCTTATGTGAGATTTGCTCAATTTTACCAATATCCTCCATCTTTTCAAAACCAACAAGCTCCACAACTTCCAAATCAAAATCCGCAACTATCATTGCCATTTCCACAACAACAACCTTCTCAACAGAATCAAAATTCTCAACTCTTGCTTCCATTCCAACAGAAGTCAAATCAACTTCCTTCTCAGCCATTGCCAAACCCCAATAATAAAAACCCTCAAAATGCTTACATGATGGAAGGTCAACCATTCCCTACCTATATGATTGTTCCTCTTAATGAAGTACAACTCAGGTCAGGTAGAGTTCTAGATAAACCTTCTATAAATGATAAAAAGCAAAGCATTTTTGAGGAAGAATCTCTTGAAGCCAATAAGGGTTCTGAAGCATTTCTTCAAAACCCAAACACTCAAAAAGAAAAAGAAAAAGAATTAACCCCCACAACTCCCATAGTTGAGCAACCTGCATCCTTATCCACACCTCCTTTCCCTGAAAGATTACAAATTGATAAAGGAGTGGAAAAACAAATTTGGTTGCCTGACTATAATTTTCTAGATGAATTGAAAAATGTCTGTATCAAGATTCCCTTGTTACAAGCCATTAAAGAGATTCCTATTCTAGCAAAAACAATAAAGGAGTTGAGTCTTAAAAGACCAGGAAGGAATCCAAGAGATACCAGAAGGATCCACCTGGTAGGAAAAATTGCAGATATCATGATGGGAAAGATTACTATGCAGAAATATGTAGATCTCGGTAGTCCAATTGTCAAAACACATATCAATGGGGTAGAAATACCAAATACTTTGATTGATTTAGGGGCTGCTATCAACATCATGAGTAGACAGACTATGGACCAGCTAAAACTTCCTAATCTTCTTTTTACACCTACTTTATTGCAACTTGCAGATCGATCAATTATTAAACCAGATGGTGTATTAGAAGACATTCCAGTCTCCCTAGACTCTTGGGAATATCCAGTGGATTTCATGATTTTAACTCCCAAGAGTAATCTAGGAGGGCATCCTCTTATTTTAGGAAGACCTTGGCTAGCCACAGCTGATGCTTTCATAAGTTGTAGGTCTGGGGATATGTACATTTTTGATGGTAATTCGACAAAGAAGTTCAATCTGTATCCTCCAGCAAAAGCAATCACAGAAATAGGAGATAATGAGTGGGTTTATGATGAAGATACTATACAACCTGTCTTTACCATTTTTGAGATTAGTGAAGATAGTCAAATTCTGAATACATTAGAAAATTTTGAACCATCTTCAGAATATGACTCCACACAATTTCAGTTGGATTCTGACATAGAGTGTCTATCATCTAGACAAATGTCTCTTTTCTCTATGGAAGAATTTGGTAGTTCTGCCATTGAGATCTTTCCAGGAAAAACACTAAACATCAACAGAAACTTGGAAAAATCACAACAGGAAGAGCTAACCAAAATCTTGCAAAGACATTCTACTGCATTTGCATGGGAGTATACCGATATGAAAGGTATTGATCCTAAGACTTGCATTCATCACATCTACATTGAGGAAAACAGTAGACCAATCAGACAACCTCAAAGAAGGATGAATCCAAACCTTAGGGAGATAGTGAAAGAAGAGCTCCAAAAGTTACTTAATGTAAACTTCATTTACCCTATTTCAGATAGCCGGTGGGTTTCCCCTTTGGTTATAGTACCTAAAAAGAATGGTAAATGGAGGGTTTGCATTGATTATAGGGAATTGAACAAAGCAACTTTGAAGGATCACTTTCCTTTGCCCTTTATTGATCAAGTATTAGATACTTTAGCAGGCAAAAAGTATTTCTCATTTCTGGATGGTTTTAGTGGTTACAATCAGATTCAGGTAGCACCTGAAGATCAGGACAAAACCACATTTACCTGTCCATGGGGGACTTTTGCTTACCGAGTACTTCCTTTTGGATTATGTAATGCACCCGCAACATTTCAAAGGGCAGTATTAGGAATCTTTTCCGATCTAATTCATGATTGTGTAGAGGTCTATATGGATGATTTTACAGTTTATGGTAACTCATTTGAAGAAGCATTAGAAAATTTGGAAAAAGTCCTTATAAGATGTAAAGAAACAAATCTTTCATTAAGTCATGAAAAATGTTTCATGATGTTTACTGAAGGGATTGTTTTAGGACATCATATTTCAGGAGATGGAATCAAAGTTGATAGATCAAAAGTCGAAGTCATCTCCAAGTTACCTATTCCAAATTGTCAAAAAGATGTTAGAAGTTTTCTTGGGTTTACTGGGTATTATAGAAGATTTATTGAAAACTTCACCAAGATAGCATCTCCACTCTTCAAATTACTTACCAAAGACTGTGAATTCAAGTGGGATCCTGACTGTCAATCTGCATTTGAAACTTTAAAAACTAGAATATCTGAAGCACCCATTTTGAGAGGGCCAAACTGGAAACTTCCTTTCCACATTTCTACAGATGCTTCAGATACAGCTCTAGGAGCTGTGTTGGGTCAAAAGGATTTAGTTCCTTATGCCATTTATTACACCAGTAAAAATTTGACTCCCACTGAGTTAAATTATACTGTGACTGAAAAAGAGTTCTTAGCCGTTGTTCATGCAATCAACAAGTTTAGACACTATATAACAGGCTATGAAACTTTTGTCCATACTGATCATTCTGCAATTAGATATCTCATGAACAAACCTGTTACTAATGGCAGAGTTACAAGATGGCTTTTACTTCTACAAGAATTCAATATTACTGTGTTAGATAGACTAGGAAAACAAAATACAGTAGCTGATTTCTTGTCTAGAATTCAAAATACTAACGAGGATTCTCCCGTAGAGGATAAGTTTCCAGATGAATATCTGTTCGCAGTAACTACTAAAACTCCTTGGTATGCAGATATTGCTAACTATTTGGTTACAGGGAAGCTACCTCCACACTTATTTCCTAATGAGAAAAGGAAAATCATTCAGGAGAGCTCAAAGTATTCTTGGATTTCTAATGAATTGTTCAAAACAGGGCTAGATTGTGTGATCAGAAGATGTGTTCGGGAAGATGAAATGCCTGACATCCTTAAGGCATGTCATGATGAACCGTGTGGCGGACACTTTGCTGACAAGAGGACGGCCTATAAAATCCTTTCTTTAGGATATTATTGGCCTTCTCTCTTCAAAGATGCAAAACAATATGTCAAAAGGTGTGACAGCTGCCAAAGAGTTGGGAGACCAACTCCTTCAAATGAAATGCCATTACAGCCACAGGTATGCATCGAACCCTTTGAAAAATGGGCTTTAGATTTCATTGGACCCATCAACCCACCATCTAAGCAAAAGAAGTATATATTGGTTTGTACTGATTATGTTACTAAATGGGTAGAAGCAAAGGCATTGCCTTCTGCCACTGAAAATTCAGTTGTTCAATTTCTTTTTGAGGATATTTTTACTCGTTTTGGTGTCCCAAGAGAAATTGTGACAGATCAGGGAAGTCAATTTACATCTAAATTGATGGAGAAGCTGATGGAGGAATACAAAATCAAGCATAGAAAATCTACTCCATACCATCCGCAAGCGAATGGTCAAGTGGAATCCACAAATAAAGTTCTTGAGAGCATCA
This sequence comes from Pinus tabuliformis, assembly GCA_031772625.1. Lineage (NCBI taxonomy): Eukaryota > Viridiplantae > Streptophyta > Pinopsida > Pinales > Pinaceae > Pinus > Pinus tabuliformis. The sequence continues at coordinate 613,807,599 of CM062810.1, read as the reverse complement.
TCACCAAAACTGTTCATCTTCATAGAAGAGATTGGGCAGAAAGGCTTCCTGAAGCCTTATGGGCCTATAGAACTACATGGAGGAACACAACAGGACATTTTCCCTATGAACTTGTTTATGGGAAAGAAGTCTTGCTCTCCATTGAGTTTCAAATCAAGACCTACAAGATGGCAGTTCAGTTGGGGATGAATCTATCAGAAGCCCAAAAGCACAGAATGGAGCAACTGAATGAGCTAGATGAGATAAGACAAGATGCAATTTTAAGGACTGATCTAGTTCAGCATCAAAGAACTAAGTGGCATGATCGACACATCAAAGAGAAAAAGTTTTAGAAGGGAGATTGGGCACTATTGTTTGATTCTAAGTTTAAGGACTTCAAAGGAAAATTTCAAACTCATTGGCTTGAACCATATGAGATTGATGAAGTCTTTAACAATGGAGCAGTTCGAGTAAATACCATTGATGAGTTTCAGACTCCTCTCATTGTGAATGGCCACCGATTGAAAGTCTACCACAAGCCACTCTCAAAGGAGGAATTTGTTAAAATGTTCCAAGAAGATTCTGCAATGAGGTTGGTGGAGAAGAATTCTTCTCCTCCATCAACCTAGTCTTTGTTTCATTCAGTTGAAAAAAAAAAAAAAAAGAAGAAAAAAAGGTCTCTTGTATAAGCCTGAAAACCAATCTTGAATTGGCAGTCTTATGCAGAAAATATAAGGTGAAAATCAGGGGCACCTGACACTTTGTATTTTCCAAAAAAATCTCTCTCTCTCTCTTTCCATCTCATTCGCCATTTCAGTTCATCCATCCCATCATCTCCATTCCACTTCATTTTCATTCCATTTCATTCATCTCACTCCATTTCATCAATAAAAGTCCCTCTCAGGACTATTTCATTTAGTTAAGTCTTCTCTAACTACTTATTGGTATAGACAGAAGGGTCTTGTTTCAGTTTCCGCAGCTGAGAACTGTTTCCGCAGCTCGCACCAGTTTCCGCAGCCAGCATCACTCTGTCTCTACAGCAGCAGTACTCTGTTTTCAAAAAAATCACAGTCAGAGGTATCAACATCACCAAGGGAAAAAAGGATGGGAGGCACCTGCAAGATAAAAAAGCAATAAGGGGTCAGCAACCTTAATCAACAAAAGGCAAATCTATGAAGGTATGATCAAAATTTTTTCCCAACAACAATTTAATGTCATTTTACGTATAGTTATTAAATCGTGGAAAGAGCCACTAAATGCAATGATTCGGCAAGATCATCCCACTTCTCCTCCACGATAATCCTTCATCCACCTCATACCCTCCTAATGGTCTCATAATCACTCTTAGTTCAAACTCAAATCGAGACTGCGCTTTCATTAATTAGCCGTACAAGGGAGAAGAGACCTATCGTACTATGTCTCTTCTCCACCACGATCTTCGCAGCCAATGCTGAAATGTGTGCGTAAGCCGCCCGACTCTAAGGGATTTGGCCGTTATTCCATTCTCTTATCACCCCATTTCCGCACGCATTTGAACTCATTCTCGTGTTTGTCTTCTACTCCCTCGCACTCACACCATTTCCACTCTCATTTTCGCTGCAAACTCCACGGCTCTGTTTCAAACCCCGCAGCTCTGTTTCAAACTCCACAGTTCCGTTTCAAACCCGTATTGCCTTGCATTACATTACGGCTATTCCACTTACAGCCATAGTCCATCTGTTTTTCCCGTGAACATCCTCCTTGAGCATCCATACACAGTCAAAGCTTCAACCGAAGTTGAGAGCCGAAGATGGGGAAACTGCTTAGAGCTGAACCTGAAGGTTCAAAGTATCTAGAAGGATACCCACAGACAAAGGAAGCATTAAAGAAGGCAAAATGGTTGAAGTTCATTCAAAAATTCAGAGGATATGATAAGGAGGTAACGAAAGCATTTGCTCGATCATTCAATGGACACACTGTGGAAGTAGGGGACCTGAAATTCACAATCACAGAGAACTCCATAGCAACAGCAACCAGTCTACCTCAGGTGGGAGACCGATGGTTCAAGAACAGAGTAGTGGAAGATCAGGGATGGAAAGACATGCTTAAGAACCCAGGTATGGACACTTCAATATTCACCAAAGGGATTCCTGTACATGTAATTAAGGAAGAATGGACTGCATTGTTATTACTTGTTCAAAAATTTGTTACATGTGAGGGCCGCTTTGGCACTATGTATATGTACCATGCTAGAATTATGATGAACTTCATGGAAGGCCATGCCATCAATTTACCCTATTTTCTGTTAAGAAGCCTAACGAAAATGAGTTCCACTGTCCAAAAGAATATAGGCCATATTGAACCTCACTTGTATCATCACAGGTTCATTAGAATTCTCATAGAGGACCAATTGAAAAACAACAATGATACATGGGAAAAGTTTTTAGCCAGGAATCATTTTCAAGAGGTAACTGAAGCTTCCGCTAGCAGCTCTCCTAAAGTCCCAAAAAGAAGTAGGAGAATGAAAAGAGATGTTGCAGCCCAAGATCCTCCTATTGTAGAAACTCAGGAGACTACTCAAGAAGAAGAGGTAGAGAGAGATAAAACTAAGAAACAGAAAAAGGAGAAAGGGAAAACAATTGTTCAAGAATCATATTCATCACCTGAACCTTCAATAGAAGAAGACTCTCAAACCTTGGCTGATAGACTCTCACAACTTCAAGCTGCTGCCCTCTCAAAGAAGAAACAGAAAGAAAAACAGAGTTCCCAGCCAAAGAGCACTAGTACACAAGTGAGAAGAAGCAGTAGACTTAAAGAAAGAATGAGTGTGACTAAAGAAAAACAATCACATTTCATTGATTTGGTAGAAGGAACACCTGAAAAGGTTCCAACTCAGCTTGACCTTGAGTCCACTCCTCCACGGGAAGAGAGCCCCTTTCAGCCAGAACCTCAAACAGAGTTTGATTTTGAACATAGCCCAAGAAGAACACCTGAAATTGACCCTGACCAGCAGGAGGTATACAATTATTTGGAGACCTTGGAGCAATTAGTTGCAGGTCCAAGCACTATATTGCCTCTTAATGAACAGGTCCAATCTTTAAAACAAGAGGTGTTTGAGCTAGAAGTCCTGAACCGACATATTAAACAAGAAAACGAAGCATTGAAAGAACAAAGCAAGGTGGAAAAAATTGTCCATGACAACACCATGCTTCACTTAGGGCTCTGGCAGAAGAAGAACAGAAAATTGAAGAGAAAATGCAAGAAACTGAGCAGGGCCTTGATCAATTTGAAATTCAAGTGCTTAGTTAAGAAACCGAGAACAATATTGGCAACAAGAAGAAAGAAAAGAAGGCTAGATGTTTTAGCATAAGCATCTGAGCACATGGACTGAAAAGCAATGACAAAGTTTTGGTTGCATGAGGACATGCAACACCTTCACAGTGGGGGTATGTTGAGCCTCAAACCTGCACTTCTTTACACATCCTCTCAGCCTCCTTTTCCTATTCATTTCCTTCTTTTGCCACTCATTCCCTCCATCAAATTGCTCAAATCATTGTATTTTAGGACTTTTTACATGGTTTGTTAATTATGCTAATGACTGTATTGTTGGATTAGAATTTTGGTTCAAGTGCTGCGCTTTCCGCAGCTCACACAGGGTTTCCGCAGCTGATCCCGGTTTCCGCAGCCAACCCCGGATTCCGCAGCTGTTTTATTAAACGGCATGTTCCAGGTGTCCTCCCGGCAGAAGAGCCACATGGGCAAGTTCGTGGAACCAAGGACATGGTGTGTGTCCTTCCAGCTCAGCCAAACCAGTCATAAAAACCCATGGTCAACGAGGGGGCAACTACGGTCAACAGAGGTCATTGGCGGTGGCACGGCTCTGCGTGTTCGGTTTTAGAGCACGTGAAGAACAGCTGGCCTCTTCCTTAGCCACGAAGATGATGGGAAACAAAAATCCAACAGAAGATTTAATGCCCACCACGACCGTTGCCTAAATCCGAGGACGCTGCCAGATTACGTGTTTTTACACAGCTGATAGAATAGCGTAGTTTGTGTTAAGTTAGTTTTGTTTTCTCTGCTATAAATAAAGTGTCTCTGAACGCTAGATAGTTAGCTGCTGATATGTAATTTTGAACCCCACTGTACTTTCTATTTTGCTACATAATATATGAGAAGACCGTTCTGTTTCTAAGCGTGTAACTGATCTTTTGAGCTGGCTGGAGTAGGCAGAGGGCCCCTGTTTACTTAAGGCCTGTAGAGTGCTTTTAATTTCCTGCATTTCTTTTTATCATTTTATGTATAATAGTTGTACAGAATGCCTTTGATTGCTGTGTTTTGATCATGTACAATAGCTGTATATAGCTTTGAATTCCGCTTATTTATATTTCTGCACTTTTCCATGACTGATCAGTGTGTTTTGCAGATTGCTTAGGCGTGCCCGGGACAGTTTCTTTTCTTTCTTTTTCACAGCTAGTGACACTTGTGATCATCTTGTCTATGTTGCTGACCTTCTTTGCTTTGCAGCCTTTATTTCTTTGTTATCATTTCTTTAAGTTGCATAGTTGCTTACTACTTTTAGATATCAAGTTGTTTACCTATTGATGGTTTCTTCTCTATAATTCAATATCTTTATTGAGGACCAAAATATCACTAACACAGCTTGGTTTAGTTGCTCAAGAACTCACAATTGCTTGGCTTATTTTTGACTATTTCTCACATGATATATTCAGTTAAAAGACAAGAGGTTAAGAAGAAGTTAAAGTATTTGTGACTAGTCTTTCTTTTATATAGATTTACTTCAGTTTCATATTACTTAGTTTTAGCTAGACTTGACATAGATTTCATCTTCATTTTCTTGCAGTAGCATAGATACTGGGTCAATGTCATTAGTCTTTTATTTGATGCCTTCATTTTCATTTAAGAGTTGATTTCATGTCAGTTGTTGTTCAAAGCTTTCTTGTAGATTATTTTTAAGTTTTAAGAAATCATTTAGAACTCATCACAATCACACACACTTCACTCACTTTATTTCATTTCCATCACATCATTGTAGGAGAAATATATTTGAAAACAAACTTAAAAAGTTAAAAACGACAAAAACATAAGAAACAGTTGCCTAAGTACATACAGTACACATCACTTCATTAGCTTACGAGCCCCGGGTTGACATTTAAAAGTTGCAATTTAGACATCACTAAATTGAACAAACAAAGCATATTTCAGTATTTTACATTAATGAAATGTAGTATTATTTCCGTTGCATATTTGTGTATATGGTTATCTCTATATTTTGTTGCGTTCCTGTTTAAATCCGGATCAGTGGTGTCAGAGCAATCTGCTTTTTTTCTCTGTTTTTCTTTGCATGTCCCCAACGAGGTCGGGATATAAGGAGTTAGGGCTTGAACTGATCGAACCTTTGCAAGACCAGCCTTGCAAATCCCGATAGCCTCCCATGGTGGATGAAAAGAAAGACGAGGGGGCAGGAGATCCTATCAAAATCTTGCTCGAAGAAACCCTCGAGTGACAAAGGAACGCGATGATGGACAACTTTGCCCAGATCCTTTAGCGGCTACCCAGGGGCGACGCATCAGCTTCCAACAGCTACTTTGGAAATGCCACACCGTTTAAGGTACAAGTTAATTTTGAAATCCCCATATTCGAGGGTCAGATAGACACAGATGTCGTCGATAAATGGTTAAATCTTTTAGAGGGTTATCTTTCTATTCATGATTTTTCCAGTTGGGAAAAGATTATTTTCGCTCTTCTCAAAGCATCCCCCCACGTCAAGGATTGGTGGGAAACCTACTGCAAGCATAAGGATGAAAGTGCATGCTCACTATTTTCGGCCGCACCCACTTGGAATTCATTCCGGGATGCCATCAAGGGGCAGTACTACCCTGTCGGAAGCTATGAGAATCAATACATAAAGTGGACCACGCTGCGGCAGGGAAGGGACCAAGACGTGCCGGAGTTCACCAATATTTTCCATACCCTTCACGCAAAGTTGGGTATCAAGGATTCGGAGCAGCATTTGGTACTCAAATACCGCGACTGCCTACACAAGTACATCTAGGAAGAAATAGAATTCTTGAACATCTCCTCGCTCGGCACTGCATACCGATATGCTGTCAAGGTCGAGCAAAATTTTAAACAGAAGAAGCGAGACTTTGGATCTATGAATTCGAAGCAAGGGAAAGGTGACCCCAAACGGTAGAACAAAGGACAAATTCAAGGCGGGGCGGCCCAAGACAACCCGCCAAAGCTACAAGCAAAGAACAACGCCGCGAAGCCGAAAAAGGACACGGGAAAGTGGTGTGAGTTCCATAAGAGCTCCACTCACAACACAAGTGAGTGTCGGGCCAAGCAGTCACTTGTGGCTGAGCTAAAGGTTTCAAAATCGGATCCAGATTCCAACTCTGAGTCAGAACCCAACAAGGGGAATGACAAAGGGAAGTAGATCATTGATGCAGAGTCCAATGCCACCGTTGCCATCACAAAGATCTAGAAGGAGGAACCCGAAGAGCCAGAGGAGGAGGAGCATCTCTTCCACTCCCAAATGTGGGTAAAGGACTCCCCACTATAGTTCATTGTCGACAGCGGGAGCCAAAAGAACCTCATTTCTGCTGAGGTCGTGAAGCGGCTGGGCTTACCGACCACAACACATCCACAACCGTACACCATCGGGTGGCTTCACCAAGGATGGGATCTTCGCGTGAGCTAGCAGTGTCGCCTTCCATACAACATCAAGCCCTTCACGGATGAGGTATTGTGTGACATTGCTCCCCTTGAAGTTTGTGATGTATTGCTAGGAAAACCATACTTGTGGAAGCGACATGCTGTGTATGAATCAAGGCCCCATGCTATTATTGTTACTTTGGAAACTAAGTTGTACAAGATACTGGAGGTAGCACTGCCTACCGCCATCTCTTTGATTACTGCAAAACAATGCAATAAGCTCATTTCCAAAAATGGGAAATTTGTTTTCCTGATGATACACCCTCAAGGAAAGAAGAAGATGGTGACCATGACCTCCAGACAAGGCCCCTCCGCATGACAACTACAGATGGACAAGGTCGTGGAGGAGTACGAGGACATCTTCACCTCCCCCGCAGGGGTTCCTCTGAAGTGTTTAGGTCAAGCACTCCATCGATCTAACCCCAGGTGCACCGCTGCCCAATGGACCAATCTATCGGCGCTCTGTTCTGGAGAATAATGAAATCAAGAGGCAGATTCAAGAGCTGCTGCAGAAGGTCACATCCGTCCAAGTTCATCACCCTGTGGGAGCCTGATCGTGTTAGTACAGAAGAAGGATGGGACTTGGAGACTCTGTATTGACTATCGGGTGCTGAACAAGATCACTGTCCGTAATAAGTACCCGATCCCATGGATTGATGAGCTCTTAGACAAACTAAAGGGGGAAAAATACTTCAGCAAGATCGATTTGAAGTCAGGATATCACTAGGTACCAATTGAACCCTCCGATGTGTGGAAGACTGCCTTCAAAGCCAAGGAGAGCCTGTTTGAATGGTTGGTTTTGCCTTTCGGATTGACAAATGCTCCTGCAACCTTCATGAGGCTAATGGATAACATCTTGCCGCCATTCACCAACTCATTTGTAGTGGTATACTTGGATGACATCCTGATCTTCAGCCAGAGTTGGGAAGAGCACCTCCACCACATCCGATAGGTTCTCCAAACACTGCGGCAACACAAGTTATGTGCCAATTTGGAGAAATGCACTTTTGGCATGACCCAAGTTCAGTATCTGGGATACATTATTGGTGGACAAGGGGTGCATGTGGATCCATCCAAGTTCCAAGTCATTCGAGATTGGCCATCTCCAACCACTCTGACAAAGCTCCGTAGCTTTCTAGGTCTTGCCAACTTCTACCACAGGTTCATGTTGGGATTTTCTCATATCACTTGGCCCTTGAGTCAAGTCACCAAGGGAGGAGCGAAAGAAAAATTCTTTTGGTCTGAATCTCAACAGAGGGCATTCACAGAGTTGAAAGATCGCCTCTGCATGGCACCGATGCTTGCATTACCAGACTTGCAACAATCATTTCAGGTTGAGACAGATGCCTTTGACTATGCTATTGGGGCAGTCCTTACTCAACACAGGCATTCAGTGGCGTATCACAGTGAGACACTTTCAAACACAATCTGGAAGTATCCCACTTATGACAAAGAGATGTATTCCATTGTGCAGGCCTGCTGACAATGGAAGCATTACATTTTGGGGCAGGAAACGGTCATCCACACAGACCACCGACTCTTGCAGTTCATACAGACCCAAGGGAAATTGCAGAATGATCGCCATCAGAAGTGGTCCACATACCTGCAACAATTCCATTTGAATATCAAGTATAAGAAGGGTAGCACCAATAATGTTGTAGATTGCCTCAGTCGACCACCGGTCATGGTGTTAACCACTGTGCTCAACTCTTGTGGGCACGAGACTTCTGATTGGCCACTTCTCTACAAAAGCGACCCAGAATTCAGCCGCACATACCAGACGCTCTTGGAGGGTCAGCATGTTCCAGATTTTCACCTCCAGGATGCCCTGTTATGCCACCTGGGTCACCTTTGTGTTCCTTCAAGCGAGCGTGCCAAGATGATTTGGGAAGCCCACTACAGTCGGGTTGCTGGACATTTCGAGGTTGAGAAAACGGTGGCAGTACTGCAAAAGTATTTCTATTGGTCGAATCTTCGACAGGATGTCGGGAAGTACATCAGATCATGCACTACCTGCGCCATTGCCAAACCGACCATCAAGAAGCAAGGCCTTTATACACCATTGCCTACCCCTAGTCGACCCCGGGAATCCACATTCATGGATTACATGTCAGGTCTTCCTTCCACTAAGCATGGCAACGACTGTGTTTTTGTGGTCGTCGACAGGTTCTCGAAGATGGCCATTATGGCCACCTGTAAGATGAATATCACAGCAGAAGCCACTGCTAAACTTTTCTTTGAATGAGTGTGGGTACACTTTGGGATCCCACAGTCTATCATCTCAGATTAGGACAGCAGGTTCCTCAGTACATTTTGGTCCAGTATCTGGTCGATGCTCGACACCAAACTCACTAAGTCCACAGCCTTCCATCCTTAAATTGATGGCCAGACAGAGGTTGTCAACAGGATGATCGTACACATGCTGTGCATGTACAACTCAAATCATCCATGCACATGGGACGAGAGTCTCCCCTATGTTCAACACAACAACAACCAGGCTCTCCACAGCTCCACTGGCCACAACCCTTTTCATGTGGGCTTGGGATTCCAGCCACTATGTCCCATTGATGTGGTCATGCCAGTTGCAGCTACTCATACAGATTTGGCTCATGTGCAGTCCGAAACAGATAAGGCAAACAACTTCATTGAGCACATCCAACATATTCTCCAGTAGGTCCATGACATTCTAGAGAAATCAAATGCCAAGTACAAGCAGCGACATGATCAACATCGGGTGCCACACAAGTTTCAGGTGGGCGACAAAGTCTGGTTGCATTTGCAAAAGGAACGCCTTACCAGAGCCTATCGAAAACTCAGACCACTTCGATATGGTCCTTACACCATTACAAAGGTTGTGGGAGACAATGTATTTGAGCTCATAATTCCCCCATTCCTTGGCCTGCACCCAGTGTTCAATGTGGACCGCCTTCGGCCATACTTTCCACCATTACTAGACACATCCGACATTGCAGAACAACTCACACCCACAGAGTTAAATCCAGATTGCATGGAACAAGCTGCAACTAATCGGATCATGGACACACAGATCAAACACACTTTCCAGCAGAATATCCAATTGTATCGAGTTGTCAAAGTAGGCCAACTCCTTCACCAAGGCAAGTGGCTCACCAGGGACCAAGTTCAACAGAAGTTTCCTCATCTCATGGAGGAACTCAATGCAATGGGGAACATTGCTTCCTAAGGGGGGAGGAATGATCTAGGTGGATATTGGTGGCCACTTGCCAAGTTCACTTGGACCCCCACCATTGTTTCTTCCAGCTTTTCAGTTTCCGTAATTGTAGCACAGTTTACTATTTTTAGTAGTTTTTCGTGTCCGGAACTTCCGGAGTCGTTTTGAGACCCTAAACGACGTTTTTTGGGAAAACTAGGAGCAACATGGGTCCATGGACTGACACTACTCTTCCCAAAGTTGTAGTTCTCAGATAGATCTTTCTGACAAGATATTGTGCGCGTCAAACGAAGATCGTATGCCAAAGTTACGACCCTGGGAAGTTGATGTACCAATTTACCCAAACGGGGCCCACCGTTTGGCATTTCATCTTCTAGGGTTAGGTTTTTGGATGTTTAGGGTTTTCCATTGTTTCTCAACAATAAATAGGCCTTCAAGCCTCATTGTAACACAGTTCAGAGGCATGTAGCTGCCACATCTCTTCTTAGAGATAAGCTATCGTCGCCCTAGCTAGTTTATTTCCATTTCTGTTTGTAATCATATTTCAGTATTTTACATTAATGAAATGAAATATTATTTCCGTTGCATCTTTGTGTATATGGTTATCTCTGTATTTTGTTGTGTTCCTGTTTAAATCCGGATCATTTTTATTTTACCCAGTGATGGTTATATGTAAACCTTGTTTTGGTTGGAAAATCTCTGATCCGATATTAATAGAGTTCTTTTTTTTTAAAGATGTGGGTATTATGTTCTTCATTGTCCCTACATATTTGTGTTTTTTGTTGATGGCTTTATTTCAGTTAATATACCTCCCACATGCACCACTTTTATTGAAGGGCATTACATTCTCTGTTAACGGAGGGGAAAAACTTGATGTAGTGGGCAAGATAGGCAGTGAAAAATCTTCTCTGGTCTTGGTTCTTTTCCAAATAGTTGATCTTGTTGGAGGGAAAATAGTCATTGATGGGATTGATATTAGTACAATGGGCCTAAATGATTTGCGGTTGAAGCTCAACATCATTCCACAAGTACCAACTTTGTTTGAAGGAACAATCAAAGATAACTTAGATCCACTAGGTGTGCACACTGATTAAGAGATATGAAAAGTTTGTTCCAATCAAGAGGCATCTCCCACAACCATGTAGAAGGTTTGATTAGATTATGTTCATTTACAAAAACCCTAAATTCTCTCTTGATAATATCGATGCATTCAGTTTGTAAATTCTTTAAACTCTTGAAATGTTTTCAGAAAATCAACAACATGTTGCCTCCTCTAAGTATCATAAGAGGCTTGAATTGTTGCAAATGAAGGACTTGCAAATAAAACTTCATTTTGCAGCAAGTAAATTCTATTTCGTATTATATTTTGATTTTCTTAACCATGTACATAGCAAAGAGATATCAACCAGATACACTGGAGTATGGGATGCTCCTCCACAAACATGAACTGTAACAACTCCTAAGTGAAAACTTGAACAACTTAAAAGATACATTTAACATAACAAATCTTTCTTGGGTGAAAATTAAAAACGGAGTTAGACCTATATCGAAATTAAAAATAGAAATGGAACTATGCCTAAAATTGGTTTGACCAAGGTTAAATTAGTTCACTTAATCAGTGTTTCTCAAGGTCCATGTGTGCCATGGAGTCATGGATGGGGGAAAACCTATATTTTACTTTGTTTGAAGGGGCACACAACTAGAACCATATACCTAAGATTGCCATGAAGTTACCATAAAAACACCTAAAAGAAATGTGAAGAAATTTGGGTACATGAAACTAATCCTACAATTTTGACCTACAAGAATCATCCATGCTCAACACATTCCATCATCACAGTATAATCACAAAATCAACATGTAATTTTGGAGAGGATATTAATAAATTCTACTTATATTTACAACAAATTTCTTTATTTAAAAACTATTTCACAACAACCCTAAGCTAATTTTAAAAAATCCTATGATAATTTTATACTAAACAGATTTCTTTGAAGTCGTTGGAGCAAGGAGAATTTTGAAAAGTCAAACAAACATTGCAACCAAAAAACCTTGATTTGTGACTGTCAAAAAAGACTTTTCACTTCTGAGGCAGGGTATTAAAAACCAAATTTACAAAAACCCTACAAGTTTTGATGTTCCCTGTAAGAATCATCCACATTCAACACATTCCATCATCATAGTATAATCACAAAATTAATAGGCGATTCAGCAGAGGAGATGAACGAATTCTACTTAGATTTACAACAAATTACTTTATTTAAAAATTAATTCACAAAAACCCTAAGCTAATTTACAAAAATCCAATGATAATTATCTATTAAATGGATTTATTTGAAGCCCTTGGAGTAGGGAGTTTTTCACAAGTTGAGAAAACATTGCAGCAAAAAAACCATGATTTATGATTGTCAAAATAGACATCTCACTTTTGAGACAGAGGGTTCCAGAAGCTCTGAGATATATGGTTACATATTTGAGCAATTTACATACACAAAGAGCAATTTACATCCACAAAAAACACATTTTCACAACATCCGTGAAATATACTACAATTCCCAGCAGATGGATGGAATGTGTTGATAAACACATAGTTGTAGCTGGTAGGATTAATCGGAGAGCCAACAATGAAGCCCTCGACATGCCCAAACATCGTTACAAATGCGATGAAGACCCTAGCACCTCGCCATAGCTTACTTGCAACAAAGACATAACTTACCTGCAACATAGATAGACTATGGGGTTAGCTCTCAAGCAAACTACAAAAACCCATAAAAAAAATCATGGAAAAAACTAGTGGAAACAAGTGTCACCCTCATGAAAACTCATTGGAGCGCAAAACTTCCATATCCACAGCAAGGAAAAATTTTAAGGATGGAAAATTATCTTGAAGTTTAAAAACATTGGTGAATCTCACTAGTCCCTAATATGCAAACTATAAAAAATTTATTGATATGTTTGTAAAATTATTCAAATTTATAATGGTTTTATATATAGTCTCTATATAATGTTGGTGATTAAGGTTAAATAATTTTATATTGTAAAATTTAGGCAAATCATTTTTATAAAAAAATGGGAATATTTTTTGTTGAAAAATCATGGAAAATTAGTCGACCTATGAATATTAGCCCCTAAAAGTTTCCACGTCCATGGCTGAACCGACCGAAATCTCGCATAGGGTCCAATGCATACAAATATACCAACCGTTGGTGTGCCATGAGCATGGGGCAACACTCCATGGAAAGATAAACCAATAACCACAATAGACTAAACCCTAAACTCCCCATGAATCAGGTGAACCAACGAAGAGTGTCTAGCAGCGCAATGATCGAGTGCCAAGTTGACGAAAGGAGGAGGTTGGTCGAACAAGAGTCTGGGTAGCGGATTGCCCACACATCAGGCCCAAATAACATAACGCAGAGTTGGCAACCACCTCCACCAAAAACCCTAAACATCTTACTAAAACCTGCCATACTTCTTCACATTGAATTGCGCACCCACCACGACAAATAACACTCCCAATCAAACACTTCTTGTACAACCTTTGTGACACATTTCCTATTACTTGTAAACGTGGCAAAGAAGACTTGCAGCAACTAGCATCCCTCCTTTAAGTAACCACCCAATATTATTAATTATAATCAACTAAAAATAATAAACTAATTAGAACACTACCTTCACATTCAACATAGTTACAAGATTAATTATTTACCCTAAAAAATTTGCCCAAAAACTCGAGTGAATTCCCTGCAATATTTCCAACATTAGATAATGATATAGATCACTTCAAATATTAAAAAGTTTCATAAAGTTCAAAACCTACCGTTCAAAAAGTACATGTCTCAAAAAAAAAAACATTAAACTTATATAAACAATTATGAAAAAAGATTTAAATCATTTAATATTAATAAATAACATTTACGGAACATGGAAAATTTCAGCACAGAATCTATTCTCCACTCCACTTAAAAAAAGTTGGATTAATTTGGTGATTTAATGGGTCAATATGTCCCCTTCGAATCTTTAATCTTAAATTTATTCCATGAAAGTCCTCGTATTTTGTACATTTATTGTTTCTTGAAGGGAAATTATTGTTATATTCACTTGCATCTGAAATGTCAAAGCTGAAGAAAATCCGTTGAGAGACATGTTTGCATCTAGTTCAAGTCGTGTTTTAAACCAAGCGGAACTTGAATACAATGAAAGTCAGTCGTCTGCCCGATGGGAATTACCTGTTATAGCCCCCTCAGAAGTATATAATGATAATCTATGTTCCATTTGAAAGTTGTTACTAGAATTAGCATCAAAGAATCTGTGAGCCAAATCCAAGAGAATTCTGATGCAATCCAGACTGTTTCCCTGTTAAATCCTAAGGCTTTACAAGCAGAGGCCAAGAGACTGAATACTAAATACCTACATTTGGGATGTATAAGAGTAGGAATCAGTCCTCTAGTTCACCAAGGACTAAATACTTTTGTGTTAGCAGCAGTTCGTGATCTAACACATAATAAGTATATTGATTCTCTGATTGGCGGGATTGTTGCTCCACTGTCAAATGGCCCAGTCTACTTTGACTGTTTTCCAAATTTCTCTATCTATGTCTTTGATGAAACCATTGACCAGATCCTCCAGCTTCAGATCCAAACTACTGGTTTCAATATGCACCAAAAGAGAAATAATATAGCCATTCATACTAAAGGTTGTTTTCGCCATACAAACACTTTATGGCCAGCTATTCGCCATACTCCCAGTCGTGACTCCAAGTCAAGTGTCGTTGTTATGACCGATGCCAAAAACCAAAAGATTGAGCATCAAATAATCAAATGGGAAGACTTGACTTTTCCTAAACACTGGGTTGTACAGAATCCCAAGCCTCTGATCCCGAAAAGAATCACCTCAGCTGATATTAAAGAAAATCAATCTTCTGCAGTCTTATCTTTTCCCAGAAGATCCACCATAGACCATCGAGGTATAGAACAAGCCTGTAAAACTTCTAAATATTACAGGGATCCTTCTACTGTAGATACTGCATGTTCTAGTTCTTCTTCTTGTAAACATATTTCCCTTTTTGAGTTAGCCCAGCTTGTTAATTTTTCCTCTCTGGAAGTTAAATGTCCAGAATGTCATAGTATTGTAAATCTGCTGATGCTTGCTGAAATTGTAATCCATGAAAATCATAATCCCAGATCTGGCATAGCTCCTCCATCAACCTCTGTAAATCCATGCCCAAATCCTAAATGTTCAGACATCCCGTTTCCCCATGAACAAGAGTCTGATCATGTGCTCATGATGCATGAGATCACTACTTTGGAAGATGAAGATCCAAGATTCATTCAAATGATGAGCTCTATGAGACCAGCCAAGCCTAGATATGGTCTAGGTTATCTGGAGCAAGCAAAAGGCATTATACCACCATGTAGATTTGGTCCAGTACCTGAGGATTGTCAGAAGCCTGTTGTTATGGAAATGCATAAGTTCTTTTCTCTGATGGATGGATACTTTAAGTCTGAAATTAGTGTCAAATTGATGAAAGCAATGCTAAATTGGGATTTATTCACTAATCCCCAAGCAGAAGAATTTGATCAGGCTTATTCTCCTCAAGAGAAAAGAAAATTAGCTGAAGATTAGAAGCATTATATGGAAGTTAATAGTACATGGTTATCCTTTCACTCATGGAAGGATAATATTGCTCCCATAAATGTTTTAACTAGTTCATCATCATCCTCTTCAGTTAATAAACATGCTTGGACTGCTTTGGATGGAAGCAAGAAACTTCCATCAACATTTCCTCCATTTAAAGGAATTGTTCTTGGAGAAAACCAAAACGCAGCCAAAGCCATTCCTATGGTTCACAAAGATGACAATGGCTTAGGCATTGATGGCATAATACAGAAGGCTAGTGAACAGATAAACTGGACAAACACAACAATCAAAGGCTTAGAAATGAACATAGCCAAAGCAACAGAAGTCAGAGATCAGATTGATACTATTCAAGTGTCAATCAATGATGTAAATAAATGTTTGAATAATGTACAGTTTGATTCTTCTATTATTAGATCATATACTAGAGAATCATTGACAAAGATTGAAGGAGTAGAAGAAAAGTTAGTTGGTCATTTGGATTCAACCAAAAGTCTTATAACTGGTTTGTCAAACAAAGTAGAAAATATGAATCTGTCAAAAGTTGAAAAACCAGTTCCTAACTCCTTTCTTTTCAAAAGAAATATAAAGATGCAGGATATTGTCAAGCCTGTCAACAAGTTTCCAGCACTCTTTCCAAAAGAAGTAGCCAGCTCCTTAGAAACTGAAGCTACTGAAAAAATAACCATTGCATCCTTGTTCAAGGGTGAAGAAGAAGAAAATAAAGAAGAGAAAGATTCTGATACTCAAATCTTTCCTATTTATGAACCTCTGGAACATCGGTTCAACAAATATCCCAACACCTGATATTGAAGGCAAAGGTAAGCTCCCAGAAGCTCATACCTTTTTCCCAGATTCCCACAGAGAGTGGAATATAGATGGCATAAGTGTCGGCCAAATCAGACAGCTTCTAGACATGATGTTTACAGAATACAAACTTGTGTGTCTAAGGGGAAAAGCGAGATTGATGCCTACAAGACCATCATACAGTGCTTTACAGGTACACTTCTCAGGTGGTGGGAGACAGAGTCATCCCCAAACCTCATTTCAAAAATGGAGGCAAAAGTTTTAAAAGATGAAAATGGAGATGTCATCCACAATTCAGATGGCACCACTACTAGTAATATGAGAGGAGCATTAACATCAGTTATCCTTAAACACTGGTGTGGTAGTGAGACATAAATTGCAAATAAAAATGAAGTCATTCTTATGAATCTAAAATGTTACAAGATGTCTCAGTTTGAATACTTTCACAGAGATTGGATGCAGAGAATTTATGAAGTCAAAGATTCAAAGAACTTGTTATGGAAACAAGTTTATCTTGCAGCCCTGCCATCCAGGTTTGTTGACTATATCCGATTACAAGAAGTCTTCCAGTTGCCATTTGAGTCCTACACATGGGGAGAGATATATGCACATATCACAAAGACCTTGGTCAGTCTTTGTACCAGTTCAAAAGTGAACAAATCTCTGGAAAAACTTTCCAGATTTCCAGACCAAAAGTCCATCTGTAGCAAATATGGACTTACAGCAGATGATCCTTTAGTAAAAAGGAGAAAAGCAAAGAAGAGGACGAAAAGAGAATTTAAAGAAAGATACTACAAGGATCGCAGAAAGTATCCCAAAGACAGGAGCAGAAATTCTAAACAAGCTTGAGGCCAAACCTCCAGAGCTAAAAAGGGATATTATAAATATATTCCTCGCACACATTATTATCGTCCATCTGATATTCATCTGCATGCCACAAAACAAGAAAAATGGAATAGCCTTATATGTTGGCTATGTGGTCAGAATGGACATACTGCCTCTAGATGCCCAGTAGGAGAAGAGTCAAAGAGAAACAGAGGCAAGAAATCACAAGCCTTTGCTCAAAAAGCAAAGCAAGTCAAACAAGAAAGAAGGGGACCAATGAAATGCATGAAATGTGGTTCCCATACTCATCAGACAGAACGCTGCCCAAATGTTGTGATCAGAGAGATAGCTCAGTAGCATCAGATTGAAGAATCATCCTATGATTCTTTCAGTTCTTCTTCCGCAGAGGAAATACATGATCATATGCAGCAATGCTCAGAGTATAATTCTTCAGAATGCCTTTGTTCTGATTCTGAAGAATGTGCCTGCCAAGTTCACTATGATTCTGATTCAGAATTATTTAATGAATCCAGTGAAGAAGAAACTCCTAAGCCTCAAAAAGAAAAATTCCTAATGGCTGCTACTGAAAAAGACAAACTGAAGATTTTAGCTCAAATCCGAAGCATGGAAGAAGGAGAGATGAAGAACCGTCTGACTGAAGCATTCATGGACCAGCTCAAGTCCAGAAATGCAAAAGATTCAGGTAAGAATTCTTTATTTATTGATGCCTCTTTTGAAAGGAATACTAAGTCGTATCAAAGGCATCAGCAAAAACCTGGCAGAGTGAGATCTCTCACTTTGGGAGAAGTGAGTCAAGAGATTCACATTTTAAAATCAGAAATTTCTGCAATGAAGTCTCAAATTGTAGAATTGAAGACAGGAAAACAAGTCGCTGGTAAAGAAAAAGAAGATCAACCCTGGAATACTGCTCAGTACAACAGTAATAATCAGATTGAAGTTGTTAAAGGATTTAAAGATCCAAATTTTGGCTTCAAAGAAATGAGACTCATGACCATCTCATATCAGCAACACCATGTTAAAGTAAATATATGCATTAAAGGTGAAATGTTTGAATTAATTGCAATAATTGATTCAGGAGCAGATATTAATATTCTTAATATCAAGACCATTCCTGCAAAATATTGGATTGCAGCAAAAATAAAAGTGGTGGGATTAGGAAATAAAAGGCTTAATTATGAAGTACCCAAGGCATCCTTATGCTTTGAACACCACTATATCAATTTAAAATTTGCAGTTGCTGACATTCCTGTTGATTGCATTCTTGGCAATTTTTTCTTAGCAACAGTTGAACCTCATGGCTCAATGAGGTTAAAAAATGGAAAAGTTGTATATATCAGTTCCTACATCCAAAGGAACTAGGAAGAAAATTGAATTGCCATACATTTCGAATCAGAGAATATCCACAATGGTCTAGACTATGAAGAATCTGGAGAAAGCTGAAGAAAGACTGTTAGATCTAAAAGATCTGAAATCTACCCTTAGAATTGAAGAACAACTAAAACAGCCTCAGGTTAAGAGAAGAATTGAGGACTTGAGAAAAGAAATTGAAGAAGAATGCTGCTCTGAAGAACCTAATGCATTTTGGCATAGGAAGCAGCATACAGTCGAGCTCCCTTACAAAGAAGGCTATGCTGGTAAGCCTTGTAAGAGTTGAGCCATTCCAATGAATAAAGAATACAGAGATCTCTGTGAGAAAGAGATCCAGCAGCTCCTTGACAGAAAACTTATCAGGAAATCTGACAGTCCTTGGAACTGTTATGGTTTCTATGTAAATAAGAGAGCTGAACAGATCAGAGGAATACCAAGATTGGTCATAAATTATAAGCCTCTGAATTCAGTCTTGGCTGATGACACCTATCCTATACCTCATAAAGGAGATTTGATCAGAAGGATAGCAGGAGCCAAGATCTTCTCCAAATTTGATTTGAAGGCAGGATTTTGGCAGGTTGCCATATCAGAAAAGGATAAATTCAAAACTGCTTTCAGTATACCAGCCGGCCACTACGAGTGGAACGTGATGCCTTTTGGACTGAAGAATGCGCCATCAAAATTCCAAAAGGTAATGGATAATATTTTTAAGCCTTATTTTGACTGGCTTATTGTGTACATAGATGATGTATTAATATTTTCCAAAAATCTTCAAGACCATTTCAAACATGTAAATATTTTCAAGAATTTGGTTAAGCATAATGGTCTTGTGCTTAGCAAGAAGAAGATAGAGGTCTTTCAGACCACTGTCAAATTTTTGGGGCATACCATCTCAAATGGACAAATTTCTTTACAAAAACATGCACTGGAGTTTGCGGATAAGTTTCCTGATGTCATAACAGACAAAAACCAGTTGCAAAGGTTTTTGGGATGCCTAAATTACGTCAGTAACTTCTATCAAGACTGTGCAAGTGATAGAAGAATACTGAATAGAAGATTGAAGAAAAATCCTCCAGAATGGACAGATGTCCATACTAAGGCAGTACAAAACATTAAAGCCAAGGTAAAAACACTGCCAATTCTATATGTTGCTGATGATCTTGCTTTTAAGATTGTGGAAACAGATGCTAGCAACATAGGATGGGGAGGAATATTAAAGCAGAAGAATGGAAAAGATGAACAGATCGTCCAGTTTGCTTCAGGAGTGTGGAATCCAGCTGAACAGAATTATTCCACAATAGAGAAAGAGGTAAAAGCAGCCTAGAATTGTATCAGCAAATTTGAAGTTTATCTTATCAATAAACCATTCTTGTTAAGGACTGATGCATCAGCTCTACAAAAGGTCCTGACAAAAGATATTAAGAAGGCAGGAGAAGCAAAGTTTGCCAGATGGCAAGCACTTTTTGCCAATTTTGATTTTCAGGTAGAGCATATAAAAGGAGAAGAAAATAATCTTCCAGATTTCTTGAGCCGAGAATATCTTGAGACCCGTGATCATGTCATGATGATAGTCACTAAGTGGGACCAAAATCAAAAGCAAGAGGTCCTCCGCACTATCCCAGACAATCAAGACTGGGAAGAGTACAAAAGAAATTGGAGACCCACATGGCAACTCAGAAATACGAAAGTATTGGATGCCAACTTGCAACCTCACATGGATGTCCAACACTTTGTACCAGAAAGGAAGGTGTACCCTAAAGGAAGCAAGTGGATTCATGATATGATTTATGAAAAAGCAAGAAGAGATGTCGGGATTGCACAACAAGCCCTGGAACAGAATTTTCATGATATTGCCACCATTTGGTACCATGGCGGACCTAGTACCGGTATACATGAGAGATACATCTGTATCTACAGAACAAGAGATCTCTGGAATGAACAAGGACATTGGCCAGTCCAGCCTGCTGCCCGTTGGCCAAGAAATGACCCAAAGATTATTTTTCCTGACACTGTGTATGATTTTGCAGGATATAAACAGCTTTGGTGGGATTTCCTCAATGTAGATGACAAAGTAGGAACTCATTATACAAAGCTGAAATTCAGCACAGTTGGCCACTACCAAGGATATGCAAATGGCTCAGAGACTGGTGGAATGATTATGGTGTTAGCAGAACTGCAATGGACCCTGTATGGCACGAACAATATTGCAAAAACCATTGTGATTTATGTATTGAACAAGCTCTTGAGGAATGCTTTCACCCTACCTACAAAACTGTCAAAGAAATGACAGAAAAAGAATGGTCACCATCCCATAATGTAAACTATACACTCGAAGAATACATGAGAGAACATTTAGAGTGGCTAGTATTGACCAAAGTAAAATATCAGATTGTTTTGGGGAAACCTATGATTGTCCGTAGGATATACACAAAAGCCTGGGATGAAATGTTGTATAAAAGAAATAGATTCCCTAATCTGACAATATTTTGACGGTTCACATGGGCTTTCCGTAAAAAGCATCCATCGTGTATTCATGATGTCCAGTCACAAGGACTTAATTGTGGCCAGATTTCCCGTGGGCTTTGCTGTACTAAAGCCTCCACTGTGTAAATAATTCATGTATCTTACTTTAAGTCATTTCTCGTGGGCTTTGATGGAGAAAAAGCATCCACTTTGTTTTGTCGGAATCTCTTTCCATAAGATTTGTTTTTCCGGACTAGAATCTTTGTGCGGATGTCGCTCTGGCGTTACCCGAAAGCAATGATTCCATCCACCTTTCGGTCAGTCGACTGATGACCTACAGTAATGCTTGTCCCCTCTCAATTCTATATATTGAGGGTAAGGCTCATTGTTGAGGCATCAGAAGTTAGAGTTAGAGTCATTGTGTCTGAGATTCGAGAGACTCTCCTGCTCTGCAACTGCGGACATTCAGTCTGATCTGCTTGCATCACGAGAAGAAATCGAGTCCTAACGAGTCTTAGAGAGTCAGTGTGATTTGGGAGCCTGCGCATCAGTGTGCTCGGCACTGGTGAGAACCTAAAGTGGCCGAATCATTTTAGAGAGTCTTTGAGTCTGTATATGAGTCCAGTCATATTCTGAGGCAGAGCCTATCTTTCGCCAGGTAGCCTTTGGTATTGCTTGTTCCTTGCGAACAGCATAAAGTCCGATAAATGCGAAGATAGTCAATCTCTGATAAAGAATCTCTCTGTAATCCTTCTCTGTAATTCTGAAATCCATTCTGCAATAATGTATTTACCCGTTTGCACTTAATTAATTTTTTAAAACCTCTATATATAATGATAATGATAAAAGCTAAAATATTATAAGATAATAATATGATGGTGAGTTAAGTTATTTAGTAATCATATGATATCTAAAATTATGCGAATGAAATAATAATATGATGGTGAGTTAAGTTATTTAGTAATCATATGATATCTAAAATTATGTGAATGAAAGTTTTTTATGTTTTCTCACTGCTAAACTACCATATTCTAACATACAAATATGTTTATGAGTATATTATATTTTGAATTTATGGCATTTTAATATCAAAGAAATAAAATAATCATTTTGATTTTTAAATTTAAAATTATTTAATAACTTTTTGAGATTAAAAAACAAAAATTATAAAAGATTTTGATTTTTTCATAAATGCTAGTAGATAGTTTTGATTTTTCTATAATTGATTATGATTTCAAACATTACAGTGTGTTTTATGATTCATTGTATTTAAACATTGTAGTGCGTTTTATGATTCATTGTATTTAAACATTGTAGTGTGTTTCATGACTCATTGTTACATTAGTTAAAAGTTATAAATTTCAATGTTCAAGAAGTTATGCTTATGCTAATGTTAGTACTCACCCGTCATGACTCTTATTCATTGCTACATTAGTTAAAGTTATAAATTTTAATGTTCATCATGTGGTTAGCACACAATGCTTATGCCTAGACTCACCAGTGACGACCTTATGCCAATCATATTGGACTATTTAGTTACATTATATTCTTTTTTCTAGATATTAATGTGGTGAAGCACAACATAAATTGTGTGTGCACCCACTTACTTGATGTTAAATGTACTTATATGGTTCAATAGGTTGTGGTTATTTCGAAGCTCATTAATCATAACTCCCTTACCCTAATCATAATGGATTATTCAATTATAATATAATCATTTGCTATATATTAGTTTGGTGAAGCACAACATAAACTATGTTGGTTTGTACCTACTTATAAGAGGAAAGAAAAAGACTAAGTTTTGTTTTGATTTGATTTGATTTATTTTATTGAAAATTTACTTAAATTCTTTTTCATTAAAATATTAATAGTAATAATTTATTTAAAAATAATAATATTATGTAAAAATGTTATTTATATATATATAAAATTAAAATATGAAATGAAATTATGTTAAATGCAATATTATTAAATATTACAAGTTAAAGTTGTTTTCAATTCACAACCCACCTAAACAAAAATACATATAATATTGAAATGATAGGGAAAAATAAATATAAATTTATACCATAATTAATCTCGCCCCATTTATATGGCTTTTTAAGGTAGGCCGTTTTTATACACTAGATGTCGTTTTACTGATTTTTGTGCCATTATGACTTATGTCGGGGATGTTCGAGCAACCTCTACACTAGATGTCGTTTTATGTTCGAACCTCTTTTGAATGCTTCCAAAGGGTAAATGTTATGTGAAAGACCCAAGCGTCAAAATTAAATATTTAATCACAACAAATGCGTTTTTAATGTCGTCTCTTAAATCAGCCTCTTCGACTTTATAAACAAAGCCCATTAATTATAATCATTGAAATTTAAATGTAACCCTTGGATATAATAATATATAAGAAATTGTATCTTAAAAAGAAAGAGGAAACATTGGTGTACTAAATATTAAATTATGTAATTACGTGGAAGCTCGGTGCATATGGTTAATGGCGCTAATGGTTAAATATGAGGTGGCTTTACATTTTATTAACGTAACATTAATTGAAAGATTTAGTTTTCAAATTAGTAATGGGACAGATTATTAATTATTATTGAAAATTTTAGTTGTCAGATTAGTAATAGGATAGTTATTATTGATTATTATTTAGGAATGTAAGTTGTTATTCAAGGAAAATCATGTTATCTGGAATTATTTGTGAATACTCTGTAAAGAAGCAGGAATGAATCATGTTATGTAGAATTAGAATTACTTCATCATGATTTGTAACGAGGCAGACTTTCATTCTTACCAAATACCTTTGGATTTTAAGCACTTAACTTATTTTCTTAGATCCAAAAAAGAAAACATTGTCGACCTTAATGCACCTTAATGCATTAAACATTTATTAATTTACAAATAATTTTTTCCATTAGAAATCTCTATCCTTGCCCTCCTAGTTTTTTTTAAGTTATTTAATTTTTTTCTGGTCTTTTATGGGATTTTGTTTCTTCTTAGTTGTTTAGAAATTTATGTATCGTCTTGTTTTTTAACTAGTTATATTTTTATATTTTTGGTCTGACTTATATTTGATTGTAGGGTCTTTATTCTTTAGTCTCTCTTTGATTATTTTTGTTAAATTTTATTTATTTCTGATTTTCTTTTCAATTTTATCATTTTTTCTTACCTCCTAGGATTTGGACTCCTTTGCTTTTCTTAACTATAAGCTTTTTAGTTAATGTTTGATTTGGTTATTTTTCTATTTTAATTTAATACTTTTCCTATTCTTAATTAATAGAATTGGTTCTTGGTATGCAGTGGTATTATTTAAATAAATAATTATTTCTTAGTTATTCATTTAGTTTGGTTGATAATTAAAAATCGTTTTTTACTCTTTTGATGGTTGACTTTGTTATTGAATTTGGTTTATTCCTTAAATTAATGAGTATAAACTATTCTTATTAATTAATAATATTGACTAAATAGTATTTAATTAAATAATATTTTTTAGTTAGTAGTTTATACAGGTTGGAAAAAAAAAAAATGAATTTTTTTATTTAATTGTGTTTGTTTAATTTTTTTATTCATTATATATATTTTAACATATTATTGATTTAATTAATATTATATTATTATTAATAAATTAGTGGTTTATTATAGCCATTATAATATCTTTATATAGATTTTTTTTAAGTTATTGCCATGATCTGCATCTTCATTTTGCCTTCATAATGAACCACACGGGATGGTTCAAATTCGTCAGCAAAAATTCCTATTATGTGATTTTTACCAAAAATAAATGTTTATTAATCAAAATAACCACACAAGATGGTTCGAATTCGTCAGCAAAAATTTCTATTATGTGATTTCTACCAAAAAAATAATTTATTAATCAATATAATCACAAAAACCTAAATTTAGAAGAAGAATTTTTTTTTTAAGAATTGAAATTAATTAAAAAAATTATTAATTTACTATTATAATTTTAGAGTTAGAAATTAATTAAGATTACACATATGGGAATTTGTCAAAGAGCGAAATTCATTATTTCGTGGATACTGTGACCTGTCCATCTAACTCTAAAATAATCCCAAAATTTGCAGTCGAGGGAAGAATGGCCAAATTTAGTACAGCGTAATTTCACTTCCAACTCTAAAATAATCCCAAATTTTGCCGTCGAGGGAAGAATGGCCAAATTTAGTACAGCGTAATTTCACTTCACCATGGTGACAAGAATGGCCAAATTTTAGTACAGCGTAATTTCACCATGGGTGAAATCTTACCCTGGGTTTTGGCTTCTTACGATCGAAACCCTAAAGAAATCCAAAAAGTATACGATTCGATCCGTTCTTCCCAGAGTTTTGGTTTGTTCATCCAAAACCCAAAAGGTGTCTGATTCGATTCTTTCTCGGATAATCATTAAATTTCGATAGATCCCCGAAAATAACGCGATTGAATTGCCGTGATAAAGCTCCCAACAATCTGCCGGATATTCATTAAAGGAAAAACACTGTTTGGGCGTAAATTAAAGAGGAATTCTCTGAAAAATCTGGCATTAATAAAGGTAGAAAAGTTACCGAAAAGGGTTTTGCCAATTTTAAATTGATGCAGAATTCTGAAATTTAAATCAAAGCTTCGGATCAATGAGAACTCTGTATTCTTGTCTGACCAGATTTCAGCAGGTCAAGGGCGAACGGGAATCCTATATTCCTGTTTCACCTGATCCTAATTCCATCGCAGCACGATAGGTTTAAACGATCGAACCCACAAAAATAATGGCCGAGTCCGGCAGCAGAGGAGATAAATAAATTACACTCAGATTTTCTTACTACTATCATTCAAACAGCAAGCAGGCCCTAAAAATGCTTTGCGCCCACTCTCAAAGCCAAAAACTCTATTAAAAAGGAAGAAAAGGAAAAATCTTTATATATTTTAGAGCAGATCTTTACATTAAGAAGACGACAGAAAAAACTGTATACTAGTAGGCAGCGAGTCCTGGCCGTATGGGAGATTGAACTCCAATTACATTTAATTACAAGTAGCATCAACAGTGACGCAGCCAGGAGCTCTACACAGAAAAATAAAAATAAAAACTGTATATATTTACAGGAGAAACCCTAATGGCCTCAGGGCCCGCGATACATCAACCGCAGCGGTGGTCGATGTGGCCTTTTCAGGGCTGCAAATCTTGCAAGGGGAAGCCATCATCCTTGTTCCGGATCCTTTTGAGGGCCTCGAGTATTTCAGCAAAGATCACCCTTTTTATCCTTCCCCTCCTAGGTGGAGGCGGCCTTGCCGTGCTCTGGGCTCTGCCATTGCCAGTAGCAGGTTCTGACATGGCTTCATAATAATAATCTCCTGCTCGTTTACACTCCTTAATCCGGAATCACAGCCCGCTTGCCCAACTGTTTAGCTACCACTCGCGAATTGTATGATATGCTATGCAAGCATAGCAATGGTAGAGCAAGATGCAAGTGCCAGTTGTCCGGGGCCCTGCCATTTATAAAAAGCTGGATGAAGCTGGTTGGTTTGAATTTTTACTTTTTCTGTTTATCATCCTCTGATTCCTTCTGCACTAAGGAACTCGTCCACTGCAGCCTGTGGTCTATTCGGAGGGGGTTGCGCTAATTTTAATTTCTCTGAATAATTTTAAAAGACCTTCCACATTGTGATGTTGATCGCCGAGTGATTGGCTGGCAAACTTCTGCAAGTTGCAGAGACAGAAGCATGTATGTGAGAAGATACATTGAATGACATCTAGCATGCGGCTGACATTGAATGACATCTAGCATGTGGCAATAGTTCT
Organism: Pinus tabuliformis; assembly: GCA_031772625.1. Taxonomy (NCBI): domain Eukaryota; kingdom Viridiplantae; phylum Streptophyta; class Pinopsida; order Pinales; family Pinaceae; genus Pinus; species Pinus tabuliformis. The sequence goes on along the minus strand of CM062810.1, from coordinate 613,780,810 downwards.
GGTGCATTAAGTAAAAAGGTAATCAATCTTTTTTGAGCTATACCTCCATTAATGCATGGCTTTTGTATGTTATTTGTTGGATTTTATATGGCGTTAATATGTTACTTGTTGGATTTTGTACCCGGTTAAATCTAATCGGTGGTATATATTAGGCTAGGCCCCGCCTCCAGGCATTAATGGAGTTATAACTTCAGAAATATTGATAGCTGACCAAAAATATGTGTTTGCTAAATAAAATTAATAATAAGAAATTTAGATTTATGTTGACTTTGTATGCATTCCAAGTTTTGAAAAGCATGTTTCCAAATAAAAAATTAATTAGTATTGAAACCATGTTAAATTAATTAGCATGGAGATGATGTTTTTCATGAGTTGAATGTTAAAAATAAATAGTGTGTTATTAATTTTATAAAATTGGATAAACTTCCTATTTTAACTTAAGGTAGATGAGGATTTATTGTTTTTTTTTTTTTAATTGACAACCTAGATTGATTCTCAGGGAATATGCATAGCATATGTTTCGTTTGAATGCTTATTAATGTGGTTGTACTTGTTTTATTTGTGATTGAAATCATCTAATATTGATATATCAATTTAGATAAATGAATATGTGGTGTCATTTTTAAAGATATCTCTATAATGCTCTCCACTGTTTTATGATACATTTAAAATATGGGCTTGATTCATGTTTATATGCAAGAAGATCTTTTTTTCAACTCAATAACTTTGATATTGATATTTATAAAGCCTACCTCTATTTCACATGGTATAATTCTAGAAAGTCACTTTCTTCCAAACTTTCACATTATTTAGATGTATATCTCTAACATGGTGATAGGTTCATCTAGCTCCTAAACTACATCATACTCCAATTACCTTGCAACTTCGAAGTCCCTTTCCCCACAATATAGAGTGTGATAGCATTAACTTTGCATTAAGACAAATCAATGTATTCCTTGGGAACACCATAAGTGAAATATGCTCCTAAGAATTTGAAACCAAGGGCCATTTTGTATTCATATGTTCTCCTTACTATGAGATCACATGATGGCTCTTTTGTATCTCGAGAGATTCACTTGGTTCTTTCTAAATACTCATGGCTTAAATTTATCAGAGATGCTTAGCCCTCTTCCTTCAAGGGATGTTCAACCTTCAATGACAACTTACCATGGACTAGTTCTCTATACTAACATACACCATGTTAATTACCTCACCATGTTGATTACCTCTTTCTCCATGGAAGATATTCCATGTGGGGAATATAGTGAAATAATTTTTCAAGGGATAAAATTTGACTCCCCTATTTAGTGGTTACCCCTCCCATGGTTGAGAGTGCTGGTTGTTCATGTTAAACTTACAATCATTTTTCCTTAAGATGATTCATAGAGAAAATGTAGCGAAGATAAATTTATGAATATAAAATGATCTTGTTGGGTGATTTCTATCAGCTTTATAATGTATGGACCTGGATACCTCCCCTAGCCATTGAGAACTCCAATAAACTTTCTTTGCTTCCTTTACAATTCAAATCTTCCAATACGGCTTCACACAACCATATAAATAGTTCATACATGAAATAAAGATCTTGACAAGTTATAACAATTGCATTGTTTGAATTATAAGCAAACACAACAGGAATAAACATGAATGTACAACAATCCCCATGGGGTACTCAACAAGGATTTAACCACATACATAACTTATCTTAGATTATCATCCATCTTATATAACTAACCTTTTCACATTTCGAGTTTACATACAATCCCAATTTAACTCATGGAATTCAAGTAATAGATTCAAACACTTATTTATGATCAGGTGAAGTCCACCCAGTTAGTCCAATCCCAACCCCAAGCTTGACCATATTTTTTGTTTTTGTAACGACATTACCTATGTTTCTTGTTACACAAATTTTGGATTAAATCCCAGGTCATTTTATTTCATATTGTTTGTGGCATTGTAATCAAAAGAAATTATAGAATATACATTCATAGTCTATTAGAATGGAGAAATCCTAGTTGAGAATGCAATCAGATTTGTGTTATGCATTTACATACCAAATGATTTACACCAACACACTTTTCTCTGAGTTGTTAAATAAATGAAAAATGAGGGAATACTAAAATCTTGAACAACTCACCTTTTATAATTTGAAAATTCCATAAATATAAGGAAACAGTAACCATAACAACCCTTTAACCCTTTCTTAAATGGAAAGTTAGAAGAGTCAAAGAATTGAACAACTCAATTACTCAATTTTAATAATGTGAAGACTCAAGATATGGTTTATTTTTTAATGAGTGGGTTTTAACATGGCTAGAGGCCCATTAGACTAATTCCCTATCTCTCACATGGATGTGTTGCTTATGAGCAGATCATGATCATATGTGAAGAGCTCCCCTTCTTTGGCTTATATGTGGATTGTTGAAGATAAATTGACTTCAGAGAGGCTTCCACACAATTGTGTTCCTTTGGAGCATCCTATGAAATTTAAGTTCAGTGATTAATGATTCGAAATAATTTATCAATCAAACAATTTTACAAACTGCTTTACACAATCAACACCCAAATAAAAATTGTTTGCCTTTTGGTGTAATAAAATCCCAACATCTTTTACATTAAATTCCCAAAATGCTCATTATTATTTGAAAGGCATGAAAGCTAATACATTGCATATTAGAACATTTGAATAAAAGTCTCTTTGAAACTCAACTATAAATAAGTATCAAAACAAAAACACAAAACATGTTACATGCATTAAATGTGTTCAATTACTTTGATTTGATGTGAGTGTAATTAGAATTGAGATGAGTCGAAGACAATATCCAGTAGCTAGGGCATTTTATTACTAATAATTTTTTTCTTCTAAATTTAGAGGTTTCGGTTTTACCCTTCAATGCAGTACGGTTCTGGTTGTTTCTCTTTCTGCATACACTTCTATAGAGACACCATCTCTACTATGTAAGAGGATTTTTTTCGGAATTATAATATTTTAATTTAAAGTTCATCATTGAACAACAAGATAGTATGGCCTTTTCATTTTACCCAATGACGGTTATATGTAAACCTAGCTTTGGTTGGCAAATCTCTAGTCTGATATTGATAGAGTTCTTTTCTTTTTAAAGATGTGGACATTATCTTCTTCAATCTCCCTACATATTTGTTTTCTTGGTTGATGGATTTATTTTAGTTAAGATACCTCCCACGTGCACCACTTTTATTGAAGGACATTACATTCTTTGTTAATGGAGGGGAAAAACTTGATGTAGTGGGTAGGATAGGCAATGAAAAATCTTCTTTGGTCTTGGACCTTTTCTGAATAGTTGATATTGCTGGAGGGAAAATAATCATTGATATTAGTACAATTGGCCTAAATGACTTGCAGTCGAAGCTCAACATCATTCCACAAGAACCAACTTTGTTTGAAGGAGAAATCAAAGATAACTTACATCCACTAGGTGTACACACTCATTAAGAGGTATGGAAAGTTTGTTCCAATCAAGAGACATCCCTCACAACCATAGAGAAGGTTTGATTAGATGATGTTCATTTACAAAAACCTTAAATTCTCTCTTGATAATATCGATGCATTCATTTTGTAAATTCTCTAAACTCTTGAAATGTTAGATATCATTTTGGGATTCAACTGCGTTAAGTAAGTCATTCATCTATGACCATTTCCGTGAGAAGCAGTCGTAATTGACTAGTTTCTCATGATTTTTTTTTAATAGTCCACTTAGCACTCATCGCATCGGGTGATGCTCACAAGGGTGAAGAAGTGGGATTGAAACTAGTGAAATGAATCACATAGCATCAATCATCACTTCTGAGGCTTTCACCCGGTAACCAGGACTTCCCGGGAGGTTGCCCATCCCAGATCGCCTCTGGCTCAAGCACACTTAACTGTGGAGTTTCCCCCACAATGAAGCATCTCGCCATAGCTTACCTACAACATAGACATAGCTTACCTGCAACATAGACAGAATGTGAGGTTAAGTCTCAAGCAAACTACAAAAACCCATTAAAAAATCATGGAAAAAACTAGTGAAAACAAGTCTTAGCCTCATGAAAACCCGATGGAGTGCAAAACTTCCATATCCACAGCCAAGGAAAATTTGAAGGATGGAAAATTATCTTGAAGTTTAAAAACATTGGCAAATCTCACTAGTCCCTAATATGCAAACTACAAAAAATTTATTGATATATTTGTAAAATTATTCAAATTTATAATGGTTTTATATATAGTCTCTATATATTGTTGGCGATTAAGGTAAACTAAATTTATATTGTAAAATTTGGGCAAATCATTTTTATAAAAAATAGAAATTGGTGAATATGTTTTGTTAAAAAATCATGGAAAATTAGTTAACTTGTGAATATTAGCCCCTGAAATTTTCTATGTCCATGGTTGAACCGATTGAAATCTCGCATAAGATCCAATGCAGAAAAATATACCCACTGTTGGTGCGCCGTGAACATGGGGCAACACTCCATGGAAGGATAAACCAATAGCCACAATAGACTAAACCCTAAACCCCCATGAATTAGGTGAAACAACGAAAAGTGTTTAGCAACGCAATGACCGAGTTCCAGGTCAACCAAAAAAAGAAGTTGGTCGAACAAGAGTCTAGGTAGCGGATTGCCCACACATCAAGCCCAAACATCATAACACAAAGTTAGCAACCACCTCCACCAAAAACCCTAAAAACCTTACTAAAACGCACTATATTACCTCACATTAAATTGTGCACCCACCACGATGAGTAACACTCTCAATCAAACACTTGTAGATTTCCTATTGTTTGTAGACATGGCAAAGAGTACGTGCAACAACAACTAGTATCCCTCCTCTAAATAACAATACTATTAATTATAATCAACTAATGAGGACACTACCTTCATATTCAACATAGTTACAAGTTGAATTATTTACCCTCAAAAATTTGCCAAAAACTCGAGTGAAGTCCCCGCAATATTTCCAGAATTAGATAATGATATAGATCACATCAAAGTTTCATAAAGTTCAAAACCTACCATTCAAAAAGGACATGTCTCCAAAAAAAAATGAAACATATATAAACATGTATGAAAAAAGATTTAAATCATTAATATTAATAAATAACGTTTAGTCCAATGGAACGTGGAAAATTTCAACACAGAATCTATTCTCCACTCCACACAGAAGAAGCCGAAACATTGATTTGGAATGTAAAGTGTCGGAAATATCGTCAGCTTATCTGAACTGCTCACGTAGCTTTTCAACTCTTTATGAGTTCCGTACATAAAGCAACCTGCAACGGATGGCGGAGGTATGGTGATGAGATGTGTATGGCTTTCAGTGGGTGGTGCATGCAGCTCTGCTAGTGCGATGTGCGAATGGTGGACTTGGTCGATGACTGGTAGCTTTGTCACGGACGAGAAGGCTACAATTTGAGCCGTCGCAACGAAAGCAATGATTTGTTGTGAGACGGTCGCAGTGAAACAAGGCAAGTGCTATTTCATGGACTATAGCATCATTAATGTGGCCTGACATGGGGCCGATTTAAGACATTACAACACGCTGCTCTTTTTTTTTCTCTCTCTCATCACCGTGCGGCGTGTTGTAATGTCTTAAATCGGCCCCATGTCAGGCCACATTAATGATGCTATAGTCCATGAAATAGCACTTGCCGTGAAACAATGTGGAATGGTCAGCGTAGATGCGGAGGACGACAGTGGATTTCGGTACGGACAATCGACGTCTCTCGATTTATATCATTTATTTATTTATTAATTTATATAAATATAGTTTTCAATTATTTTTTCTTAAATCACCAAATGTCTAAACCTGCAAAATAGAGAACCTCTAGCGAAACATTTTCAATGGAAAAAAGGTTGTCGAATTCTAACGGTCAAAGACCGGATCAAATTGACTTTGTGCAGCGATTGCAGTGAAAAGATCGAACAATTTTAATATTAAATGGAATGAACAAAGTTTGTACTTAAGTTAAATACTCTAGAAGACCTGGGATATGTAGATCTCCTTTGAGATACAAGAATATATATTAAATTTAAGAATGAGAATGTTATGCAAATGAAAATGAGGATTGTTTTTATACCCTAGGTATGTGCCTCTTCATGGAAGGTCATGTCCCATTTAGACATATGTCTTTAGTACTAATTACTAATTAACTAATCATTATTACAATTATCATCATTATTTATATAGATTTTATTCATAACAATGAGAGTTGTTGGGGAGTATTGTGGTCATGGAGATTCATTCATTGTGCAGTGGAATGGAATTGATATTGACATCTTGCAATTCCCAACAACATTCCACTCAATGTGCTTCTAGGGATTTCGGTCTAGTAATGGAATTTTTATTTTAGTCCTCTGCTTGGATTATTTAATTGTTCATATGGCTTCCTTGAGCTTCCATGGGACGTTGTTCCTTGTTGATTTTGGGCCATGGTTAAATCTTGTTGGTGTGTTTACTAGACAGGTGCAACGACTCTCGTCTAATATGGTTGAACCTCTGTCAATTCCAAAGAACGACAATGTTGGTTTGTTTCTTAATAGGTTATTGGATTCAGCTAAAGCATTGCTAGAAGCGAGGCAAAAGTAAGAGGATATGGTATAAAAGCAAAGAAAAACATTTCAACTCCTCTTGGAAGCCAAGTTACTTCGACATTTAAGTATTATGGAGCATTCTTTGAATGGTTTGCACAAGGAGGTCAATTCTCTCAGTGCCCGGGTCTCGACTTTGGAGAATCTCATGTCTAGCGATGCTTAACTTAGCTTGGGGGCATTGAATTCAATGTTTCTCCTGAAAAGAAAAATAATTTCTACTCACAGGGGGGATGATACATCTGGTTATGGTCTTTGTTGAAGGTTAGGTCCAATGTTGATATTTGTTGGTTCTTAATCTCCCCTGAAGTTTATGCCGATTTGCAAATATTGAATACTTGGGTCTTTTTGTCGAGTTATCAATAGTAATGATTTTAGTGTAAAAAAGAATTGCAACTCTTGAGATGGCATATATTTTGTGCGGAGAGATGAATACTTCCATTGTCAAGAATCAGAAAAATGTTATACGAGTTTTGGCCTATAAACCGATCTTTATTAATATAAAACTCTTACTTGTTTCTTATATATATGTATTTTCTCTTAAATGAGCCTGTTGAACATTATAAACAAACCATTAAATATCATCGTTGAAGTTTTAGTTTACCCATTAAATATCATAGTTGAAATTTTAATTTAACTATGCCATAGAATAGTATGTATATAAATTTTATCTTAAAAGCGAAGTTGTGGTTTAATTGTTTTAGGTTTGGATGTTTTTTTGGATACATTTTTTAGTACAAAATTTCTAGAACTGCGGAAATTTGTTGGACTTACAATTTAAATTATGAACTTTCTGCAATTTTAGTATCTTATGCATTTAAAAATAAATTTTAAACAACAAAAAAATCATCTAATAAAAAATTGTTTTGTTAGATTCCAACCAAAAATTCTAAAATATATAATAATTAGAGAACGAACTAAACAAAAAAATATATGTAATATTGAAATGATAGGAAAAATAAATATAAATCTATACCATAATTAAACTCAGCCCCCATTTATATGGCTTTTTTTTAAGGTAAGCCGTTATTATACGTCTTTATAAAGCAACACCTACACCAGATGTCATTTTACTGAATTTTGTGCAATTATGACTTATGTCAGTGATGTTCGAACCTCTTTTGAACGCTTCCAAAGGGTAAATGCTATGCGAAAGACATAAGCGTCAAAATTAAATATTTACCCACAACAAATGCGTTTTTACTATCGTATCTCAAATCAGCCTCTTCGACATTAATTATAATCATTGAAATTTAAATGTAACCCTTCGACATAATAATATATAAGAAATTTATCTTAAAAGGAAAGAGGAAACATTGGTGTACTAAATATTAAATTATGTAATTACGTGGAAGTTCGATGCATATGGTTACGGGCACTTATTGTTAAATATGAGGTGGCTTTAGGTTTTATTAACACAATATTAATGGAAAGATTTTAGTTGTCGAATTATAATGGATAGTGATAATTAATTATTATTGAAAATTTTGTTTGTTAAATTAATAATGTGGATATTTATCACTAATTATTATTCATGAATGCAGGTTAATTTATTATGGTTATCTAAAAAAATCATGTGCTTTAGAATTATATGTTAATGATCTGTAAAAAAAAAAGTAAAAGTAAATCATATCATTTGAAATTACTTATTAATGATCCATAAAAAAATAAACTTTTATTCTTATTAAATACTTCTCGATTTTAAAAAGTTAATCTATTTTCTTAAATGAAAAAAAACGGAAACGACCTTAATACATTAAATAATTAAATATTTATTAATTGTTTTTATGATTTTAAAGTTGAAATTAATTAAGACTACACATTATTGGGAATGTGTCAAAGAGTGAAGTTCATTATTTTGTGGCTACTGTGACATGTCCATCTAACTCTAAAATAATCCCAAAATTTGAAGTCGAGAGAAAAATGGCCAAATTTTAGTACAACTTAATTTTACCATGGTGAAATCTTACTCTGGGTTTTGGCTTCTTATGATTGAAACTTTAAAGAAATCCAAAAAGGTTATAGTGTAAAGATTATGTTTTTTATTTTTAATTTACTGAAATTTTAGTTATATTTTGAAAATTTTGGTAAAGATTTTTGTAAATCTATCGTCAAAATTTATAATTTTAGCTGAACACATTTTTTGATGGTGTTGAATCCATTTCTACAAGCAAAAACATGATTCAAACACTGCATTTGCAAGATTTTTAAAATTTTTTACCTGAATTCCAACCATTTTCTACCGTCCATACAATTCCGCTGCATCCCCATACAAATCCTCCAAAAAAAATATCTGATTCGATCAGTTCTTTACCAGAGTTTTGGTTTGTTCATCCAAAACCCAAAAGGTGTCTGAGTCGATTCTTTCTCTGATAATCCTTAAATTTCGATAGATCACCGAAAATAGCGCGATTAAATGCCCTCATAAAGCTCCCAAGAAACCGCAGGATATTCATTGAAGGAAAAATAGGATATTCATTAAAGGAAAAACACTGTTTGGGCGTAAATTAAAGAGGAATTCTTTGAAAAATCCGCCATTAATAAAGGCAGAAATGTTACCGACAAGCGTTTTGCCTATCTTAAATTGATTAAGAATTCTGAAATTTAAATCAAAGCTTCGAATCAATGAGAATTCTGTATTCTTGTCTGACCAGATTTCAGCAGGGCAAGGGCGAACGGGAATCCTATATTCCTGTTTCACCTGATCCCAATTCCATCGCAGCACGATAGGTTTAAACATTCGAACGCTCAAAAATAACGGCCGAGTCCGGCCGCAGAGGAGATAAATAAATTCCACTCAGATTTACTTACTACTATCATTCAAACAGCAAGCAGGCCCTAAAAATGCTGTGCGCCCACTCTCAGAGCCAAAAACTCTATTAAAAGGAAGAAAAGGAAAAATCTTTATATATTAGAGCAAATCTTTACATTGAAAAGACGACAGAAAAAACTGTATACGAGTAGGCAGTGAGTCCTGGCCGTATGGGAGATTAAACTCCAATTACATTTAGTTACAAGTAGCATCAACAGTGACTGAGCCAAGAGCTCTACACAGAAAAGAAAATAAGAACTGTATATATTTACAGGAGAAACCCTAATGGCCTCAGGGCCTGAATAAATCAATCGCAGCGGTCAGGGCTGCAAATCTTGCAAGGGGAAGCCATCATCCTTGTTCCGGATCCTTTTGAGGGATTTCAGCAAAGATCGCCCTTTTTATCCTCCCCCTCTTCGGCGGAGGAGCCATTGCCGTCCTCTGGGCTCTGTCAGTGCCAGTAGCAGGTTCTGCCATTGCCGCCCGAATCACAGTCTGCTTGCCCAACTGTTCAGCTACCACTCCCGGATAGGCAAAAACAGCAGTAGTAGAGCAAGATGCAAGTGACTTGTCCGGGCGCCTGCCATTTATAAAAAGCTGGATGAAGCTGGTTGGTTTGAATTTTTACTTTTTCTGTTTGGTATCTTCTGATTCCTATCTGAAACTTGGACAGGAAGGAACTCATCTTTTGTAATCATTTCAAAAGACCTTGCACATTGTGACGTTGATCGTCCAGTGGTTGGCTGGCAAACTTCTGCAACTTGCAGAGACAGAAGCATGTATGTGGGAAGATACATTGAATGACATCTGGCACGTGGCACGTTGCAATAGTCCTTCTCCATTCAGTCAAAAGATGTGTTTGCTAAATAAAATTAGTAAAACCATTGACATTTAAGCTAACTTCGTATGCATTCGTGGTTTTGAAAAGCATATCTCCAAACACTAAATTAATTAGTATTGAAATGATGTTAAATTAATTAGCATGGAGATAATTTTTTTCATCAGCTTAATGTTAAAAATAAATATTATGTTATTATTTTTATAAAATTTGTGATTTAAATTATCTTTCTGGTTGTCATACTGATCTATAGATTTAGATAAATGAATCTGTGCGGAAGGTTTTTTCAGATACCTCTATAATATTTTCAAATGTTTTAGGATATATTTAAAATATGGATTTGATTCAAGTTTATATGCAAGAGGTGGTTTTGGTGTTTTTTTTTAATGAATACATAGTTCATCTCTAGTTTATATGGTTTAATTTTAGAAAATCGTTTTCTTCCAAACTGTGGTTTTGGTGTTTTTTTTTTCAATGAATACATAGTTTATCTCTAGTTTACATGGTCTAATTTTAGAAAGTCGTTTTCTTCCAAACTTCAACACTATTTAGATGTATATCTCTAACGGTTCATGTAGCTTCTAAACTACATCATACCCCAATTATCTTGCAACTTCAAGATCCCTTTCCCACAATATAGAGTTTGCTAACATTGAATTTACATTAAAACAAATCACCATATTCCTTGGGAACACCATAAATGAAATATGCTCATTAGAATTTGAAACTAAGGGTCATTTTGTATTCATATGCCCTCCTTATTATAAGATTACATGATGGCTCTTTTGTATCTTGAGAGATTCACTTGGTTCTTTCTAAATACTCATGACTTAAATATATCAAAGATGCTTAGCCCTCTTCCTTCGAGGGATGTTCAACCTTTAATGACAACTTACCATGGACTAGTTCTCTATACTAACATACACCATGTTAATTACCTCACCATGTTGATTACCTCTTACTCCATGGAAGATCTTCCATGTGGGGAATATGGGTAAATAGTCTTTCAAGGGGTAAAATTTGACTACCATATTTAGTGGTTACCCCTCCCATGGTTGAGAGTGTTGGTTGTTCATGTTAAACTTACAATCATTTTTCCCTAAGATGATTCACAAAGAAAATGTGGCAAAGATAAACTTATGAATATAAAATGATATTGTTGGGTGATTTTTATCAACTTTACAATGTAATGGACCTGGATGCCTCCCCTAGACATTGAGGAACTCCAATAAAATTTCTTTGCTTCCTTTACAATTCAAATCTTCCAATTATAGCTTCAAACAACCATATAAATAGTTCATATATAAAACAAAGATGTTAACAGTGATAATAATTGCATTGTTTGAATTATAAGCAAACACAATAGAAATAAACATAAATGTACAACAATCCTCATTGGGTACTCAACAAGGATTTAACCACATACATGACTTATCTTAGATTAACATCCATCTTAGATAACTAGCCTTTTCACATTTCGAGTTTACATGCAAACCCAATTTAACTCATGGAAATCAAGTAATAGATTCAAACACTTATTTATGATCAAGTGAAGTCCACCCAATTAGTTGTTGAGGGGTGATTTACCACCCAACCATATCGAATAGTTATGGATCCCAACCCCAAGCTTGAACATGATACCACTAGGTTAAGGGAAGATTCTGTGTGTCTATAATCTCACTTAGCTTGTCCATTCTCTCATGAAACAATCAATATTCTCACTACAAGGCAATGCATGCCCATATCTAGCCATCAATAAGTGATGGTTCTCTCTTCCACTACCACGCATACACGAGACAAATCCATCCTTTCTTTGTTTAATGGTGTCTTGGGAATCTTCTTCCCCTCCAAGACTCTTTTATGCAAGCAGGAAGAGCTCAAATACTATTTTCCTTTGGAATAATTTAGTAGAGGCCCATACTTTACCCCAAATAGTTAATGAACAATAATAACCAAGATGCAAGCTTAATGGTGTTGTGTTCATCTATTATGAATTTTCCAAATATGATTTTTCCCTCAAAACCATCATGTTCTCTCTAATGTTTTCAATAACACATTCCCAACTTCCACAAGCTATTACCAACCACGAGTACATTTGACACGCTTTCCATTTGTGACAAAACAACTACAACATCCACGTGATCTATACAAATTCTTTCACAACTAGCTAGAAGGAAATATCACAGATGACGATAGAGCATTGGAGAGAAAACATGAATGAATGATATCTCGACCCCTCCCCACCCCTCCCACACCCCCCTACCCAAGTGAATGGTTAGAAGAGACCATCTCTTAGTTGCGGTGTACTCTCTACCCAAGGCTATGATATCTTGGACATGAACTCACACAAAAGTTAAAGATTGATATGTGAACATTTAAAGAAGCATGATAAAGAAAGAGAAGTAGTCCCCAAAGGTCAATTGTCAAAGTCAAATCACCCATACACCCCCTTCCCTCTTCCCCTCTTGTGATATCATAGTAACCTTGTTTCTTCATCATGCAATATTATTAGTTGATAATATATTATCATATATTTCAATTTATATTCGCCTTTGCATATCATGAGCACCTATGGAAAAAATAACAACAACACCATAATCATAATTCACTATGAAAACTCATAAGCATTCACAAATCTGTATTAAGAATACTTAAAATATGTTTTGCATTTTATGATATAAAATGAATATTTAACTTAACATAATTTAGCTCTTATCACATAAACTGCATCATAAAAATAATACATAATTTAACATTTTATAATTTAAAAACTAATATTAAAAATATTATATATAAAATAATTAATAATATTTAAAAAACAAATAAATAAAATAAATCATTTTTATAAATAGCATTTTAAAATATGTTACAATTAATTAAAATATATCAATTCTTAATGGTTATTTACTCGTCTAGGTCCATCTTAATTTGGATCTACACAATGTCGAGAGGGATCACATATCTTGAGATGCATCATAACTTCAAATCTACCAAGTGCCAAGAGGGATCAATCTCTTTTCACACTATCTCTTGAGATGCATCTTAACTTTGGATCTGCCAAGCGTCCAAAGGGACCAAATCTCTTTTCACTCTAAAATTGGTTTGCATATCAAGAGATTTAATTCCTCTGGACGCTTGGTAGATCCAAATTAAGATGGATCTAGGTTGGTTTAATTTCTCCCTTTAAATAAGTTATATTCCACATGAATATCATGGGTCAATACCATAGGTTGTCATAAACCTAGAGCTCAAAAACCAAATACCCAATATATATATATATATATATATATATATATATATATATATATATTATTTACAAAAAATAATAATTTTTATTATTTTAGTTTGAAGTTATTTTTATTTTAACATAGAGTTATTTTTATTTTATTTTGACTGAGTTAAAATATTTATAGGACATCACGTTACAATATCACTTGTTGCTAGGTTGTAAATTGTTGACTAAATAGTATATGAAAATGAAGTGACTAAACATAGGGATTAAACCCTATGCAAACTAACTGATCTACACCTCAAGGGTGATGGTAAGCATGTTGCTTACATGAGTATGATTTATTTTCAAGGATATTATTTTTGATATATTTCCTACAAAGCTTAAGAATAAAAATCCACTATACAGATATCTAAGAATCATGCATGAATAATGGAACCACATCCATAAATTATGACATAAAATATGTGAGGCAATTATCCACATGACATTATATTATGCAAAGGCTACAATAAGACTTTCAAGTTATGGTCCGATCAAATGTTAAAGAAACATTTTTTATAATAATATTGAAAAATAATTATTTATTTTTCAAAGTTAAACATTATAAGTTGTATTGGGAAATGATAAAGTAATAGTGGTCAACATGCAAATCAATTGCAAAATCCTGCCTTGGCAAGGACTAATAACAATGTTTCTATTAATTTTTAAAATGTTTATTTTGATTATAGAACTTGGCTAGTCTATTATAATTTGAAATGATATGATACAGTCATTCATATATATATAATTATTATTAATCTTCTTAATATGTACATATATTATAAATTAGTACGACTTTTGTTACAAGATCGCAACTTATTTTTCTTATCATGTGTTAACTATTACCAATGTTATCGTGGGATGATGATGTTAAATGTGCTCATGTTTAAGTCTAGGATGAATCAAATGGAATCTAAGATGCCTTTATTGTTGAACATCACATCAAGGTGCCAGTATGAGTTGAGTCCCACATTCACTACTTTCACTACATCATTTTCTTTGGAGACATCTTAGCTTATGTAAATAGATGAGAAAATTATTTCTTGGCATAATTTCTCTATTTTCTCATCCAAGATGTAGGTAGTGTTGAGCATACACTTATACTCAGAGATTAGTGTGTGGGGTGGTTACATTATTAGAAGATGAATTTTTTAGTTATTTCAACATTTATGAACCATGATAAAATAATCACATATGAGATTTATCAACTATAAGATATGGAACACAAGATTTATGTCAACACTCTTTCAAGAGAAAATGACAAAGACGAGCGATTGTAGTTGATTAGAGAGGCCCATGCCACCTCTAAGGTTGTATTGCACTTCATTTTAGGGAAGATAGCGGCCAACCTACAAAGGTATGTGTATTGGCCCAAGATGTAAGCATTAGAGAAATTTTGAGCTAAAAAATGGGCTTCAAAACAAAAATGTACAACCAACATCAACTTTATAAAAAACGATAGGATTCAAGATGATGATGTCAACCATAGGGAATGATTCTTCATTTTTGGGGTAAAAAAGTATCTATATATATATATATATATTCAACTCGTATTTTCAACTTATCTCCCTATAGTTTTTTACTCAAATTTTGAATGGGAGCACTCATTGGATGAAGAGTTTAATTCCTCATCCAAGGATTACTCATGTTGCATACTTTCAATGGACCCTGCTACACGAAAAATGAGAAATACATGGAAAATCGTGATTGCAAAAATGTTTTCTCATGTATTTCTCATTTTTTGTGTAGCAGTGTCCATCGAAAGTATCTAGGATGGGTACTCCTTGGATGAGGAATTAAATTTTGCATCCAACGAGTTCTCCCGATCGAAATTTGAGTAAAACCATAGGGAGATATGTTGAAAATACGAGTTGAAAAAGTAGTTTTTTCTTTCTTCCCCTTTAAATTTGATGATGTAATCTAATTTTACTTTATTATTTCCACTATTATTTTATAATATTCCTTAGGAGAGCCATTTTAGACCTCAAAATTTCTCTAATGGAACATGTAGCTAGGTTCATAAGAAGATGCATGTGTAACACCCTCCTCCCACATCTACCCAAGTAACCAACTAATCGAGGTAAACATGCGATGAGAGGCTACTATGATTGGATTTGACCTCCTATGTGACCTTAAGGAAGTGGAATCGACGGAAACATAACGCACAGACGTTCAACATCAACTTTAGGACCCTCAGGAACTAATTCAACACTTCAGACAGCTTGCCCTTGGGTCCCACTGAGCTTCTGGACAACTTAGGCCTTAGTCGCTCTCATGCTATAGGCATGATAGCATCCAAAAACCCAAAATCGCTCTCACAGGCTTTCCTTCCAACATCCAGAGACTCATTTTTCTAGTTCTGTGCCAGCATCAATGGGATTTGAGCCACTTTTTCAGGCCCAAATCCCAGGTCACTGCCAAGAATGGAATGATAACTTAAGATCAATAAAAGAACAAGGAAACAATGATGCAAAAGAAATAAGTTAAACAAGACCTTAACCAGACCCCTACTAGCCATGACATGCATTTCGTCAAACATATCATCAACATGTAAGTTCCTACATGTGTAAACAAAAGAATTAACTGTAGGGATCTCATACTTATTTGAGAATCGCTATGAACCATTGTTTCCTCATGTCATTTGCTGCATTATCATCTATTAGGCCATATATACATTATCCATTCATTTACAAGTAAAAACATGCTAAGAGCCATACATAGTTGTTGTCATAAAACATACATATAATCAACATAATAGGGACAGAAATATCATAAGCATATCAGCCATAAAATCCACATATACATCAATACATTTACACATGAAAATCACGGGAATGAATTTCTCATTAATGAATGCAATAAACCAACCGGACATGGGACTAACATGTTCCACTCGACTGTAGAATGGCTAAGCCAAATCTCTCTTCAGTCATTCACCCCCGTGCCATATTCTAAGCATGAATGTGGGACTCATAGAACACACCAAAATAACCAAACAAGCATGGATGCCACTGGAGTTCTCCACCTACATTATGAGGAATTTGAGTGTCTCCTAGTCTCTCAAGATTTACCATAATCCACAGTCTGATCCAGGGTTCACTAGGCCCTACACTGAGACACACTCTCCAGGCTTTCCGTACATCCCATCCTAGGAATACTAAGCCCAACGGAGAGAAATCCACCTCTTGGTTTTACTGTATATCCCACCATTCACCTACAAGGATTCCTAGGCCCACTGAGGCACACAATCCTAGCTTTACTGCAACCCACAGTCTGGTTCAGGGGTTACTGGTTTAGTGGATTTATCATGATCCATAGTCTGGTTCAGGGACCACTAGGTCATGTGTTTTTCATTTCGGAGATCCACCCAACTCATCTTCGAATCCATCTGGCCATCCCACATCAACTGAAGTATGAGAACCTATCTCATCAAGACTATCCAGAAATGACAAGACTAGGCTAAAGAACATTGTCACGTTTGGAAAAACCCATGCCATGATAGAAAAGAAACACATGCAATCCCATGCATGCCAAATATAGCAAGGAAAATACACATGCAAATTGATACCTGCAATGAATCTTGTTGTAGCTTCTTGATCTTGCCTTTCACTGCTTGATCTTTGCTTCCTCTTGCCTTCTTTTCCTTTCTTGCTCCAATGCCAAAGTGCTCCAAGAAAACTCAAATCATCCAAGAGAGAGATAGAGAGAGAGAGAAAGAGTAATGAGAGAGCTCTAAAGCTAAACTGACAAAAGGTTACCAACTTATCCTCAGAAGCCTTTTTCTTTATTTTCCTTCATTTTCCTCCTCACATGCAATGTGTGACCTTTCACCTCCCTTTTCTCCTAACTTCAATTATTTTCATAAATAAATGTGCCGAAAATGTCATTTCGCATTTCCAAATCCTTATCCATTGCCTTAGCCATAAACAACCAAATGAACACCCCCCTTGGATGTCTTGCCCAACATTCAACTTGGAATAAGTGTTCCATCAACCGTTGTTATTATTTTTTCCATTATTTACTTTTATTACATGGAATTTTCACTAGGTTTGTTATAGAACCCTCCCACTTGGGGGACACCGTCCTCGGTGTTCAAGCACACATATACCTCAGCAATCTGCTAAAAGAATACATACTTCTCATGGAGCTTTATAACATAGCTCGATGCAGTATTCACAATGACCACCCTGCTGAGTGCCAACCCACATGACATCATAATAACATGATAACATAACCACATGATATCATAGTAACATGACAACATAATCATAATGACATGACACCCATACCACTTATTAGAGTTTTATAACATATCTCATGGTGGTATTTACATCCATATACATATGTACATATACCAAACATATACCAAAACCTATACCAAGATACCATATCACAAGATATACAAAACATAATATCAAAACATATACCAAAACACCATATCAAAGCATATACCAAAACACTATCTCAAAACTGCTTTGCCTCAAGCAATAAACAAGGAAGGATACATAGCCTGCATCTGATCCACCATCTCTCATGTTGAGGCTCCAACTGTAATTCTCCATTTGGTTCCACCTCCAATACATACTAGTCAATCACATGATCAGCATCCTTGACATACTTCTTAAGCAAAGAGACATGGAAAACATCATGGACTTTCACTTTTGGAGGCAGTACAAGTCGATAGTCTACTGGCCCAATCCTCTCAATGATACTAAAGGGTCCACAAAACCATGGTTCCAGCTTACCACATGATCCAATCCACAATGATATCTTCTTTGGTTTGATGAGCAAGTACACCTGTTCCCAAACCTGGAACTCCTTAAATAACCTATTCCTATCTGCATGACTCTTCTGCCTATCCTGTGATGCCTTTAGATTCTTCTTGATCACTTGCATTTACTATTCCATGTCGGCCAACATATCTAGTCCAATCAACCCCCTGCTAACCCGATCGCTCCAACTAATATGAATTTTGCAACTCCACCCATATAATGCCTCAAACAGACTCATCCTCAATGATTCCTAACACCCATTGTTGTAAGCGAACTCTACCATTGGAAGGTACTCTTCCCACTTTTGTTGTTTATGCATTACATACATCCTCAACATGTCCTCCAATATCATGTTGACCCTCTCTATCTATCCATATGTCTGTGGATGATAAGTTGTACTAAAGACCAACTTTGTGCCCAAACCTGCAAATAATTCCTTCCAAAACTTGGAAGTGAACTTCGCATCCCTATTTAACACAATCTTCTTCAGAACACCATGCAATCTGACCACATCTCTGATGAATACATGTGCCACATCGCTAGCTAAGAATGTAGACTTCACTGGAATGAAGTGTGCAACCTTTGTCAGCCTGTCCACAATGACCATGATGGAATTATGTTGTCTCACTGTCCTTAGAAACCCTGTGATGAAATCCATGGAAATGACTTCCCATTTCCATTCTAGAACCACAATCGGTTGTATAAATCCACTTGGATGTTTACACTCTACCTTCACATGCTGACATCAAAACACCTAACCACAAAATCTGCTACATCCCTCTTCAGGTTCTGCTAATAATCACTATTTTCAGTGTATTTTGATAACCTGGGTGACCCGAATATGGTTTCGCATGAAACTCCCTTAGTATCACCTTCTTGAGCTCACTGATGTCTACACATATATCCTATTTCTAACTCTAACCAGTCCATCCGTTGTAAGATAATAATCCATACCCTGTGCACCTACACCAGCATCTGTACCTGTACCTGTACCTGTGCCTGTACCTATACTACCACCTGTACTTGTACCACTACATGTACCTATACCATCACCTATACCTGTACCTGTAATATCACATGTACCTGTACCAACATCTTGTTGCAACCTATACACAATCTCCATATACATGATATCTTGTTGACTTATCTGTAAGATCCTATCTTGTAAGTTTGTCCCATAGGAGCTCATAATTGCCAAGTGATTTACCTGTACCCGCCTGTTGAGAGCATCTGCCGCCCTGTTTTCCTTACCTTTGATGTACTTGATCTCGAAATCAAACTCACTGATCATGGCCAACCATCTAGCCTTCCCAGCATTTAGATTCGCCTCGTCAAACAAATACCTCAACCCAATAGGATCACTCATCAATACAAACCTCCTGCCAAGAAGATAGTGTCTCCACATCTTCAATGCACGTATGATCATTGCTAACTTAAGATCATGTGTCAGGTAGTTCTGCTCGTACTCATTCAGTGTTCGCAACTCATAGCACACCAATTGTCCATCCTGCATAAGGACTCCACCAAGTCCTCTCTTGCAAGAATTTGGTGCATACTACAAACTCTTTGTCCTGATCTGCAATTTGTAGCACTATTGCATGTGTCAGCAACTGCTTAAGCTTCTCAAAGCTAGCCTCACACTCCTCTGTCCATTCAAATTTCTTACCTTTCCTTTGCAATGATGTAATAGGATAAGCAATCTATGAGAAGTTCTTGATGAACCTCTTATAGTAGTACCCCAAACCCATGAAATATCTCACCTCATCCACACTCTTAGGAGCTACCCACCACATGATGGCCCTTATCTTCTCTGGATCTATTGCAATTCCCTCCTTGGAGACAACAATCCCCAAGTAGTGTACCTCAGTCTGAAAGAAACTACACTTGTTTTTCTTAGCATACAACTGATGCTCCCTCAACAACCTCAACACTATTGCTAAATTCTCGACATGCTCTTCCTCATTTTTAGAATATACCAATATATCATCAATGAACACAATAAGAAACTTATCCAAATATGGATGCAACACACTATTCATGTCGCACATAAATGTAGCTGGAGCATTGGTTAAGCCAAATGGAATAATAATAAACTCATAATTCCCATACCTGGTCCTGAACACATTCTTGTAAATGTCCTCCTCTTTGATGCGTACCAGATGGTATTTGAATCTCAGATCGATCTTTGAGAACATTGCTGCTCCCTTCAGTTGATTGAACAAGTCATCATTCTTCGGTAAAAGGTACATGTTATTGATGGTTACTTTATTCAACTGTCTTTGGTCAATGCATAATTTGAGAGTACCATATTTCTTCTTCACAAACAATACTGGTGCGCCCCAAGGTGATACACTTGGCCTAATGTACCCCTTGTCCAACATTTCCTTCAACTACAAATTTAACTCAACCAACTCAGGTGTGCTCATCCTGTACTGTTCTTTTGATGTTGGAGCTTCCCCTTGCACTAACTCAATAGAAAAGTCTACCTCCCTGTGAGGTGGAAACTTTGTAATGTCCTCAAGAAATACATCCTGAAATTGCTACAAAAACTGGGTACCTTCTCAACACATCTGCATCCTCAACCTCCTTACCCTTGTCACTAGAAATGTGTACTACAAATAATGTACGCCCCTTCTTGCGGCTATGATCTGCTTGCATAGTTGTCACCATCCTAATTGATGTGGCTTTCTTATTACCCTGCAAGACTCTTGGTTCCCAATTGTCATCAACACACTCAATGGATTTGTCATAACAGTCTACCTTGGTTCTATGAAGAGACAACTAATCCATTCCCAACAACATACTGTATAATCCCAATGGTAATACATTTAGATGTGATGTGGTGGGAATGTTATTTAAATCAAATGCATAAGATCTCACCCAATGATGAACTCGCTTCTTTATACCTGTAGCCAACTGCACTAACCAAGACTCCGCATGAAATTCCTTACTCAAACCACACTTATCCACCAAGTCAGGACTAACTTAGCTATAATTAGATCCAGGGTCAATCAAAATAGAAATAACTTGATCACAAAGCTTACCATCCATCTCAATGATAGATTCTTGGTGTTCTGTTCGCCTATTTTCCACTGCTGCATATATACGAGGAATACTTTGCCCTACATCTCCAACAGTCTACACCTCTTGTGCACTGTATATCTTAGGCCTACCACCCTGATGTTGCAGACAATATCTCCTAAGGTGCTCCTCTCCACATGTCCAACACTCTAACTGACTAGTGCCCTCACCTCTATGATGTTGTTGTTGTGACCCATCTTCCTGTCTAGCTACATTAAACTTCTTTTGTTGTGCCATATTTTATTTCCCATCTGCATTCTGAGGCCTTGTTCTCTTAGGCTACCATTTACCTTTACCTTTTTCCTTCCCTTTCCATCCTTGCTGAGATTCATTC
Organism: Pinus tabuliformis; assembly: GCA_031772625.1. Lineage (NCBI taxonomy): Eukaryota > Viridiplantae > Streptophyta > Pinopsida > Pinales > Pinaceae > Pinus > Pinus tabuliformis. The sequence continues at coordinate 613,759,093 of CM062810.1, read as the reverse complement.
TTACGCTTTGACTGTTCATAGTAATGCTTCAATTTCCCAATGACTTCCTCACGTAACTGACGCTCATCATACTCAATTTGATCTCTAAATGCTAATGGAAAACCACTAACAAATTGTTGAACTTTAGCCTTATCATTAGTAAGATACAATACATACCTCAATAGCTCCAGAAACTTGGTTGTGTACTCTTTGTCTGTCATTGACCCCATATTTAGCTCATAGAATTATTCAACCTTACTGTCGTAGTATCTCTCTGACAAGTACTTCTTCCTGAAAATCCTCTTGAACTCCTGCCAACTCAAGTCATCTGTCCTGATGTCTCTAACCCGCTTAACATCTTCCCACCAGATGTCTGCTTTACCTTTCAAGCTGAAGATAGCTATTATGGCCTTCATGTTATCTGTGTACTCATGAAACTCAAAGAATTTGTTCATCCCAAGTATCCAAGCCTCTGCCTCTGCCTCTTTTGTTTTCTTCACATATCCATCAAAAGAAGGTGGTTTCGATTTCTTAAACTCATCGGGAAAGTATCCCCTATCATTCCTCTTGTAAGGATGACAACAGTGACGATCACGATTTATATTAGAGCCAGAACTAGAATAGTACTTGTGCTCATCACCTATTCTATCTGGAGTGTCCAACAATCTGCCATCTCTCACCATATCAGATCTAGCTGACCTATTTCTACCCAAAGACCTACTGCCATATGCCCCATTAGTTCTATCCTCCTTTCCATGGCTGATCCGAAGTGGACCCTGACGCTGCAATTCCAACAAACTCTGAAGAAGTATTGCATTAACCTCTGCTTGTTTCTCTTGTGCATGTATGATCTGATCATTATCTGCCTTACAAATCCTTATCTCTTCCTTCAAGCTTCTCAAGGTATCTGCCAAATTAGAAGAATGCCCCACACCACGCTTCTCATCCGATGCATAGGGAGATTCTATGTAGTCTACCACCTTGCTAGTCATTTGATCTCTTTCCCGTAATGCATAATATGTTAGATAAACCCAATCATAATAAATCAACGAATCTTAGTATAATTTGGGTAGGTTACCTCATCAGCAAGATCAACAAATCAGCATGGTACATGTATAAGATAAACATAACAACGTATAGACATACAAATAAATGCATCAAAACATAAACATCATTCTAGCTAGGGTATAGTCATCAATGCAAGGCCATATCAATGCATGTTATGACCTCATGCATGACAACAACCATTACTCCATTGTACACATTTCCATGCAAGTATCAACATGCATAAGAAATGCCTAATGAACTACACCTATGCATAAACGCATGTAGTCAAGCATAAGCGATCAATCCTTGTAAATTTGTAACCATCCTATAAGACTGATACATGTAATAAAACCTACAAGAATGTAGCATAACATACAAGGATATAAGTAGGTGACATAAAATCAACACGTAAGCGACACGTAACCATATGTAACCAGTCATATACTCGTGACGATGCATTACACAAGATCAACATCAAATTCTCCATCACAACCTAATCAATCATCAAGAAAATGCAACAAGCACATGGAATGCATGTGTAGGAGACACACATGCAACTAACATGCATGCATAACCAACACACATCGCCTATCCATTCCGAGGGGTGAACCATGCTTTGATACCACTCTGTAACACCCTCCTCCCACATAAACCCAAGTAACCAACGAACCGAGGTTAACATGAGACAAGCTGATACTATGATTGGATTTGATCTCCTATGTGACCTTAAGGAATTGGAATCGACATAAACATAACACACATACATTGAACATCAACTTCAAGACCCTCAGGAGCCAATCCAACACTTCAGACAACTTTCCCTTGGGTCCCACTGAGCTTCTGGACAACTTAGGTCTCGGCTGCGCTCATGCTCTAGGTATGGTAGCATCCAAAAACCCATATTCACTCTCACAGGCTTTCCTACCAGCATCCAGAGACTCATTTTTCCAGTTTTGTGCCGAAATCCCCGAGATTTGAGCCACTTTTTCAGGCCCAGAGTCCAAGTCATTGCCCAGAATGGAATGATAACTTAAGCTCAATAAAAGAACAAGGAAACAATGATGCAAAAACAATAAGTTAAATAAGACCTTAACCAAACCCCTACTAGCCATGCCAAGCATTTCGTCAAACATATCATCAACATGTAACCTACAGGTGTAAACAATAGAATTAAGTATAGGGATCTCATACTTATTTGAGAATTGCTATGAACCATTGTCACTCATGTCATTTGTCACATTATCATCTATTAGGCCATAGATACATTATCCACTCGTTTACAAGTAAAAACATATTGAGAACCATACATAGCTGATGTCATAAAACATACATATAACCAGCATAATAGGGACATAAATATCATAAGCCTATTAGCCATAAAATCCACATATACATCAGTACATTTATAAATGAAAATCAAGGGATTGAATTTGTCATTAATGAATGCAATAAACCAACTGAAGATGGGACTACCACGTTCCACCCGACCGTAGAATGGCTGAGCCAAATCTCTCTTCAGCCATTCACCCTCGTGCCATATTCCAAGCATGAATGTGGGACTCATATAACACACCAAAAGAACCAAACAAGCATGGGTGCCACCAGAGTTCTCCACCTACACCGTGAGGATTTTGAGTGCCTCCTAATCTCTCATGCTTTACCGTAATCCACAATCTGATCCAGGGATCAATAGGCCCTACATCGAGACACACTCTCTAGGTTTTACCATACATCCCATCTCGGGACTACTAGGCCCATCTCTTGGGTTTACTATATATCTCGTCATTCACCGAAAAGGATTCCTAGGCCCACTGAGGCACACAATCCTAGCTTTACTGCAACCCACAGTCTGGTTCAGGGTTTACTATGCCAGTGGCTTTACCATGATCCACAGTCTGATTTAGAGACCACTAGGCCATGTGTTTGTCATTTTAGAGATCCACCTGACTCATCTTTGAAACCATCTGACCATCCCACATCAACCAAAGCATGAGAACCCATATCATCAAGTCTATCCGAAAACGGCAAGGCTAGGCTGAAGAACACTGTCACATCTGGAAAAACCTATGCCATGATAGAAAATAACCACATGAAGTCCCATGCATGCCAAATCTAGCAAGGAAAATACACATGAAAATCAATACCTGCAATGAATCACGTTGTAGCTACTTGATCCTACCTTTCCTTGCTTGATCTTTGCTTCCTCTTGTCTTCTTTTCCTTTCATGCTCCAATGCCAAAGTGCTCCAAGAAAATTATAAGTGTCCAAGAGAGAGAGAGAGAGAGAGAGTAATGAGAGAGCTCCAAATCTAAATTGGAAAAAGGTTACCAACTAATCCTCATAAGCCTTTTTATGAATGAGGCCTCTATTTTCTTCATTTTCCATTACTTTTCTTCATTTTCCTCCTCACATGAAACCTGTGACCTTTCACCTCCCTTTTCTCCTAATTTCCATTATTTTCATAAATAAATGTGCCAAAAATGTTGTTTTGACTTTCCAAAGCCTTAACCACTACCTTTTCTAAGTTCCTTAGCCATAAACAACCAAATGAAGACCCCCAAGGATGTCTTGCCCCACATTCAGCTTGGAATAAGTGTCCCATCAACCATGGTTATTATTTTTGCCTTTATTTACTTTTATTACATGGAAGTTTCACCAGGGCTATTACAACATGCTTTGTGCCTAGTAATAGAAAAAAAGGTTTAGATCATCCCTTTCTTGTACCCACCCATCATCGGGAAAGCATTTCCATGGACTTTGTGGGAGGTTTTCCAACAACTAGGAAGGGACATGACTACATTTTCGTGGTAGTTGATAGGTTTAATAATGTGTTATAATTCCTTATAAAAAACCCATAAGCAAACAAACCAACAAACTTGTTCTTTGGATGGGTTTGGGTGCAGATTGGGATACCAAGAAGAATTGTTTCGGATAGGGACAAATGGTTTCTCAGTTTGTTTTAGACTATATTCTGAAAGAATATAGGCACAAAGTTGAATAGGTCTACAACATTCTATCCACAAACATATGGGAAAGAAAAAGTAGTTGCAAGACTTTGGTGTAACTTTTGAGGGGGTACAATCAGAAGCATCTTAAGACCTGGGATGAAAATTTGGTATATATACATCATTCTTATAACAAAGCATTCCACACTTCTACTAGTATGTCCCCATTTGAAACTTAACTTGGATATTTTCCACCTTCACCTTTAGATATTGCATATGGGCAACAAGGAGGAGTGAGGGAAGACCGTACAAGGGATGCCTTAAGGGAAGAAAAAATGTTGAGAAGGTAAATTAGATCCATATACAGGTACAAGATATATTGTAGAAGTTACAGGAAAAATATTAGGGCCAAGCATGATTTTCACATAATAGATATTTCATTCAAGGTGGGAGACATCATATGGTTATAGATAAACAAGGAGAGATTTTAGGGTCTTGCTAAGAAAATCAAGGTTCTATGATATGATCGCTTTGAGATACTACAAAAGGCACAATGTAACACCTATAGACTTAGTCTACCCACATACATGCACATTTACTCTATGGTAAATGTAGAGAATCTGAAACTCTATGAGCCTTGCATTTGAGACTAGCTAGAGGAATAAGTCCTCCCTTTTGTAGAGGATTTGGCATCAACTACTTAGGTAGAGTTAACATAAGATACAATTTTTCAGAAGAGGTATAGAACTACAAGATAGGGGCATCATGGCCTTTGGAAGATTTGGTTGAACTGACATCTTCCAGGAAAAGTTAAATAGTACACCTGAGCAAAAGGTGGAGGAAATATTTCCTCACCTGATTCAGTAGAAGCTTTTGGGGACTAAAGCCTCCCAAAATGGAAAGGTGTAATCCAAATTGGATCATTATATTATTTTTCATCCATATTGAAGTTTTCATAGTGAAAAAAGTGGAGGAATCATGTCATAGGGCTAGATAAATAACACAGTCACCAATTAATTTAAAATACACACAGTGATCTACTTTTCTTCTGGTGAAGCCAAGTCCGCGTATAAATGTATCAAATTTTTATACCACATACTTAGTGACTATTTTAACCCATACAAAGAATTTTTTAACTTGCATAGTAGTTCTTTCTTACCCTTCACCGCAAAGCCTTCAGGTTGCTTCAAGTAGATCTCTTCTTCCAGATCCCTGTGAAGAAATGTTTTCTTCACATCCATCTGTTCTACCTCAAAATCAAAAGCAACAACAATAGATAAAAGTAATATAACAGAATCTACCTTGGCAATAGGATAACATATATCACCAAAATCAATTCCCTGCACTTGGGAATAACCTTTTGCTACCAAATGAGCTTTGTATTTCTCCACCTTGACTTTTGCATTCATTTTCTTCTTAGACACCCATTTGCTGCCAATGGGTTTCCTTCCAGCTGGCAACTCGACCTGATCCCGAGCCTCATTTTTGTGCAAAGATGCCATTTCATCAACCATGCCCTCTTTCCAGAGTTTTCCATCCTCTGAATTTACTGCTTCCCTCACAGTTCTGGGATCATCATTAATAATAGATAAGGCAAAATTTGAACAGAAAGCAGATGGACTATACCTTTTTGGCTACCTTATTTCTCGAACTAATCTTCCACAACTAGAGTTTGTGTCTCTTCATCTTCTGATTCCTCTTCTACTGTAGAGTTTGATTCTTCCTCCTTTAGCTCAAGCTCTATCTTCTCAGGTTCCTTTGGTAGGACTTCATGTTTAATAACATCTTTCACCTCTCTAAACACCATATCTTGGTTGTACACAACCTTCCTTGTTTCTAGGTTCCAAAGCTATAACCTTTTAAACCATCCTTATACCAAATAAAGATGCACCTTTAATATTTACTATCCAACTTTGTTCTTTTCTCCTTTGGAACATGTACATATTCATCACATCCAAATACCCTTAGATGTGAAAGAGAAGGTTTCTTACCAGTCCATACCTCTTGTGGAGTCTTATCTTCCAACGCTGATGAAGGTGATCTGTTGGCTAGGTAACATGTAGTCCCCATTGCCTTTGCCCATAATTTTTGTCCTAACCCAGCACCACTAAGCATTCTTCTTGCATTTTCCATCAATGTCCTATTCATTCTTTCTGCAACTCTATTTTGCTGAGGTGTGTATGGAGTAGTCTTCTACTGTGCTATACCACACTTCCTACAGAACTCTTCAAATTCCTTCTTGCAAAAATGTCCATCGTTATCTATCCTCAACACCTTTATCTCTGTCTGGTTTTCCACCAAAGCCTTAAATTCTTTAAACTTGTCAAAGACTTCAGATTTCTTCCTGAGGAAATATATCCATGTATTCCTTGAGAAGTCATCTATAAATGATACATAGTACATAGACTTACCCAGTGATGGAACCGACACAGGTCCAAACACATCACTATGCACAAGCTCTAATATATGTTTCGCCCTCTTAGCACCAGAGGGGAAACTCACCTGATTCTGCTTCCCATATACACAATTTTCACAGAAATAAAAATCCAGAGAGAAATTAAACATAACTTCTACCATAACATTACCATGAAGTATTCAAATGCCCTTCTCTCCAATATGTCCAAGCCTTTGATGTCATAACATGGTATTTTCTCCAGAGACCACTAGCATTTTTGCTCCACTTTCAGGAACCACATAACTGTTGCACCCATCAATAATAGTGATACCCTGAAGCTTGTACAAAGTTCCAATCTGAACTCCCCGCATCAATACCAGTGCTCCCTGAACCATCTTGTAGGTATCTTTCTCGAACACTATTTTTACACCTACATCATCCAACTTGCTTATAGAAATCAGGTTTCTGGCCAATGCAGGAATATGCATAACACCCGAAAGTGTTCTAACCCTTCTACTTTGCAACTTCAACTTGACTTTTCCCGACCAATGATTCTAGCCTTCCTGTCATCCCCTAAGAAGACATCACCACCATCACATTTCTCATACTCACAGAACCACTCTCTATGGGGAGTGAAGTGAAAGGATGCACTTGAGTCAATCAACCATGCCTCATGATCTACATGTGTACTTGAAGAAGAAGTCAAGTACACATCCCCACCTTCATCTGAGGTGGTTTTCTCCTCTGCATAAGGAGCATCATCAGATCCCTTTCCTTTCTCAAGAGCTTTAGATTTACAGTCCCTTTTGAATTGCCCTTCTTTTCCGCATTTCTAGAACACCTTTACATGTTTTCCTGGAGATTCTGATATCCCTCTAGATTTAGATCTCCCACTCGAGGACATATTTTTATTGCTTTTCTAGGACCATGCTCATACAGACAAGACATCACCATTTTAGCCCTCCATATTTTTCCGTCTCATCTCCTCCGACAGCAAGGATGAGACTATTTCATCAAACTGCAAGGTAGTTGCATTGCTACCTATTGCAACAACTAGACTATCCCACGAATCTGGTAGAGAACACAACAAATTAATGCGCTTATCTTCATCTGAAATTTTGATATCAATAGATAATAACTGAATTACCACAGTATTAAAGGCGTTCAGATGCTCTGTCACTAAGTCTCCATCTTTCATCCTCAGGTTATACAACCTTTTCTGTAGGAACAATTTATTCACCAAAGACTTAGATTGGTACAAAATCCCTAACTTGTCCCACAAAGCCATCGCCAAAGCTTCCCCTGATACATTTAACAATATTGAATTTGAGATACATAACTGTATTGTTCTCTTTGCCTTCTGATCTAACTTCTTCTAGTCTTCATCTGACATTGTTGTGGGTTTAGTACCCGGATCTACCGCGATCCACTGATCTTTATCCACCAGCAAATCCTTCACCGTGAGTTTCCACTACTCAAAAATTTGACCATTAAATTTCTCGATCTCTATATTTCCATTGCTGGCCATCTTCTTTCACCACAAGAATCGATCTTGTAGATCTCCCACTGAAAAAGGTCCACCATAAGCCCGAGAAAAAACCCTCAGCAACAAAGGCATCCCCTTGAAGCCAAAACAACTCTGAGAGAAAATGTAGGTTTTAACCCCATACAGAAAATACCTACATACAAATTCTTAAAACAGAAAATAAACAATGGCAAGAGCATAAACATAAAATAGATATACACAAAGATTTTCCCCTGGATCCCAAACCGGGACTACTAGATTGATTTTTCATTATATTCCTTTCAATGCTATACATGTCGAAGCATCCATAAACCCCAATCCATTAACCCTGGATTAGAACATAATCGTAGTTCCCTTGAATGGATCTACAAAATACCATGGATAGAAGACCATCATGCCCAAAACAATATGTGAAATCCATGAACAAAACCGTAGGTATGTTCGCCCACCTAATATAGGGTCCAAAAAAAAAATCCAGGGGCACAACCCCGAACCTTGTGCAGGGGGGCTATCGCCCCACCTGTGATCCCCCCACGTGTGGGGTAGTCATGGAAAGAATATAGCACAAACCCAACATGGTTACATCTCAATTAGTTTACCAGGGAAATGGAAGTTTTCTCTCTTTCTAATTTTTTGAGATCACACAGGGTGCATGACAAAGAGCATAAACATTAGGAAAACATTTTTTTCTCTATTTCTGATTTTCAAGATCACAGAGTGTGAGGAAAAGATCATATGAGTATTAGAACGAGTAGCAAACCTAAAATTTAGACAAACAACCAAAAAATTAAGTTTGTAAAAAAATATATTTAAAAGTTGTATTCACACTATATTTGTGATTCTAATGATAAAAGTTGTATCTTAGAAAAACATACTCCTTTTTTGATGAAATTGAAGGTGTTCTTAATTGAAAATGGTGCATCATACACGATTAAATAGTACGTTTAAGACATAAATGTATAGAAATAGTAGATCTCATAAATGTGATAGCACAAGCTCAAGTGCTCAACAATAAGAGAGACTCTTCGAACAAGCTTTGATACTATGTTTGAGAAAATCACGTATTCCATGTGGGACAAGCACCTTTAGTAACGAATCACACAACTAGATCAAAGAGTGTAATGCCAATATTTTTACATGGTTAAAACTCTCCAAAAGGGAAACAGACCACAACCCCATCCAACATGGCCACTTAAGGAAACTTTATTAATGAAAAATAATTGTTTTTACATTAGAGCGATCTCATAATTGATAATCAACCATGACCCTACATGCTCTTTAAAATAGAGATCATGGACCATTTGGGTGTCATGCCACATATCAATAGGCTTTAGTATCAAGGAGAATATGGGTCATTCAATGACTCTATGTTTAGAAAATATTGTGACCATCAAATTAAAATGCAACTGATGTATACTAAAAAAACACACCTTTATCTAATAAACACATTAGACCAAACTGAACATAACTAACTCTTATGTGTCTAAATATCCTAACACCATAAACGTTAAAGGAGCTTGTAATTAATTGTTTGAGATGTATTTCAATATTTACTTGCACATTCATAATGGATATATTTCAAGCCCCGAATTTCTTGAATTTGACCAAGGCTTTATATTCCCCAATCAAGGTGATTTTTAGATTGACTTGGGTAGGCATTCGTTGAACTCTTATTTACATATTATAACACAATACGACTAGTTTTGAATTCAAATTAAATAATAGTTGAAATCTTAGTACTAGGACTTTTTAGATTTTAATACTTACATATGTACCTTTACTTTGACATATTCTCATAGCCTAAGCTTGTATTTTCTAACTTTATCCAATCTAGGGTTGGTGGCCTTAAATTTATATTTAAGCTTAGAAAAAGTTTCAAGTGCATGTTAATGTTATTCGTCCTTTTCGCAAGCATGACTGGGACTATAATAATCGAAAATGTGGGGTTAATTTTAGTTTCAGCTGGTTACTGTAACAAATAACTAAATTTCTTAAGGATTCTAGTGTATTTTCATAATGCAATCGGTTTGGTCGTCTTATTTGGCCTCTTCTCGAGGTGGAGAGGCTAAAAGCATATGTTATATTCATCTTTTCACTTCACTTTTTGAAAGAGGTAAACTAATGCTAGCACAGTTGAAGACATTAAATGTTATGACGAATGAGTAGTCGCTTGAGAGGCATTATTACTTATGCTAAGCTACTCTGGCACTAAACTAATTGTCCCAGTGTCAAAACCGGTTTCACTTGAACATCACGAATTACAGGACAGCCATTTGTTGAAATTTTGCATGGCAGTACCCACTTGTCTTCACTTCAAAAGAATATATCGCAGCCAAAATTCCAAAGACTATATCGCAATCAGACTTCCAAAGACTATATCGTTGTCGACCTTCATTATATTTTTGTAGATTTCACAAACAAGAATTGCTCCAATGCTTTTTTTAGACTTCACAAATAAGAATGTCTCCAATGCTAGATGCTTTGGATGCTTTGATTCTCATGGCAGGAAGTATATGCAGATATCGCAGGATGCTCGAGCTACACTACACCTGCAGACGATAATGATGGAGAACATGGAGAGGGCATTGTATTGGACTCCTGGTTTCTCAACAATACACAACATGCTATTTGACACATCTAATTTTTAAGTAACACAACATACTGTATTTGTTTCCTGTGATGTTTTCTACTTACGATAGCAAAAAGGGCACTGCTTCAAGCACTAGATTTCTTAACAGTACAACATACTGTCCAGGGCATGGTTTTTTAGCCTCACAGTTTATACTATTCAGGGTATATGATTTTTTAGCAATAAGTCATAATACATATCTCATTGCTTATGATCTATGATATTTCTAACTATGAAATTAAATAGAGGACAAATCAATTTGAGGCACATGATTTTTGCAAAGATATTGAAAAAACATATATTGAATCTATATAAATTGCTTTGAAAACTTTTGAATCTATAAATATTGAATCATATATTTCTATACCCTGAAAAAACAAATATTGAATCTACATTTCTATAAATTTAGTACATGAAAAGACAAATATATTTCTATTCAGTTCCTTGAAAAAAATACTTGAATTACTTCAAATTCAATGACCTAAAGCAATTGAAGTAGAACCCGTTGAAACACCATTGACGTTTACCTAACAGTTGCATCCATTGAACCAATTGTTGACCCAAAATCCATTTATCCAATTGCTTATTCACTAGTCCTAGTTCGAGTGAGAGAGCTAATGCCTATAGTTGGGAGATATAGGTCATGTGTCAATATACTGAATGAAAGTTGATTCTGTAAAGGCAGGTTCAAAGAAAAAGGGCATGGACTGTTCTAGATTCTTTCCTAGTGTCCGAGCTCACAGAAGCAAATATAGCTAGAGGAGAGAAGGAAGCAACGTAAACAATCCCACCATCATTAGTTGAAGCACCAATGACAATCAAACATACTAAAGGAATAACACAATCTAACCTTGTCATAACTGGACATATAAACTCAAATTCTTTGAAGTTTGGATGAAATTTTGACAGATTATATAACATACCATTACACAGTCAAAATTGGCCCAAAATGATGCCCAGAAAACAACAATTACACTGAGTGCAACATAAACCATTAATTTCATTTCATTTTTTGGAAGTTTAACAATATTCCAAGTTGTTTTAAGTCAAAAAGTGTGCATTTGAATTCCCGAATGCATTCGAGTGGTACCCTCGAGATGAAATTCTACAAGTTGGATGTTATGAAACCAGCTCACAAAAGGATAGAAAAGATAGATCAACGCCTTATAATTCAGCCTCTTCGAGGGGGAAACCTCCTTTACATTACACAAATGAACAATTCTTGGATGATACAAATGACGAAACCTCCTTTCTATATATAGGAATCTAAGGGGTCACAATATAACCCAAGCCGACCTAACCATAATAATATAAGGCCACATAAATAACAATAGTGGGCTTTTGGGGTGCACAATAATGACAATATGGGGACAATAGGGTCACAACAATGACAATAAGGAATAAAATGACAAAAGTAATGGGGTAATCACTAGTATTATAGGGACCTAACATGCCCCTCTCCTTCAAAAAGTGTTGTCCTCAACGCTTGAGTAGTTCTGGATGCTTTTGTAAAAGATTCTCATCCTTCCATGTGGAATCTTCAACGGGTAAGTTCTTCCACTTGATGATTTTGTAGCTGTCGAGTTCTTGTTTCTTTAACTGCTTCAAGTTCCAATATGATCTTTCCTTCCTCGTCAAGTTCTGGCAATATTGTTTGAACTGGGAGCTTGTCACCTATAACCTTCTTTATGCGTGAAACATGGAAAACTGGGTGCACTCGAGAAGCTGCAAGAAGCTCCAATTTGTATGCCATTGTACCTATCTTTTGCAACACTTTGTATGGACCATAATACTTTGGTGATAATTTGTTATCCTTCTTATCTTGCTTGAGGGACATTTGTTTATATGGTTGTAGCTGTAGGAATACCCAATCACCTACATCAAAACTTCTTTCGCTGTGATGTTGATTTGCCTGCTGTTTCATTCTATTCTGTGAAAAGGTGAGGTTATCCTAAGATTTGGAGAACTTGTTGTTGATTCTCGATGTGATCTTCCACTTCTTGAACCTTAGAATTTTCTCTTAAATATGATGTGATGGATGGTGGGTGATATCCATAAAGTGCCATAAATGGGGTCATTTTTGTTGAAGTATGGAAGGAAGTGTTATACCACCATTCAGCAAGAGGCAACCATTTGACCCTATGTGTCTGTCTATCAGATACAAAGCAACGAAGATATCCTTCCAAACATTTGTTTACTATCTCAGTTTTCCCATCAGATTAGGATGATAAGATGAACTATGAGCTAACTGAGTACCAAGACAAGAAAATAATTCTGTCAAAAATTTCCAGTGAAGATAGGATCTTTGTCGCTTACAATAATCTTTGGGTTTCCATGAAGCTTTTGAATTGTTTCCATAAATGCAGTAGAAACTGTATTGGCTTTAAATGGATGAGATAATGCACAAAAGTGTGCATACTTGGTAAGTTTGTCAACTACCACCATGATGACACTCTTCCCTTCGGATTTGGGTAAACCTGTGATAAAATCCATTGAAACATCCTCCCAACGTTGGCTTGGAATGGATAAAGGTTGTAGTAGACTTGGGGTCTCAATTGTTCCAACTTTATTTTGTTGGCAAACCAAACATTCCACCACGAAATTTTGAATATCAGATTTAAGGTCGTCCCAGAAAAATTCCTTCTTAACCCTGTGGTAAGTCTTTAAAAATCCTGAGTGCCCTCCTAAGGGAGAGGCATGCAATTCCGTAAGAATCTTTTGTTTGAATTGGGAATTCTTACATAGGTATAAACAATCTTTGTACCATAATGAATCGTTTTTCAAGCGAAATGTATCAGATGCACTGGGATCTTGCTGTAACTTTTGAATGAGTGCCCCCACTTCCTCGTCATTCTTCCATTCATCCCTTGCCTCATTTATCCAATCTGGTTGGATAATAGATATGGCACAAAGTAATGCTTCCACATCCTCATCCTTTCTTGAGAGTGCATCTGCCATAACATTTTGCTTCCCTTTTTTGTAGATGATTTCAAAGTCATAACCCAACATCTTTGTGACCCATTTTTGCCGCTCTTCTGAAAATAATCTTTGTTCTAAAAAGTATTTAAGACTATCATGATCCGTTTTTACCTTGAAGTTTCTTCCCATTAGGTATGGTCGCCATTTCTTAAGTGCATGTAGTATTGCCAACATTTCCTTTTCGTAAATAGCTTTGTGTAAATACTTTCCTTTGATTGGACGACTTTCAAAAGCAATGGGTCTTTCTTCTTGCATTAAAACAACACCAATTCCATTTCCTAAGGCATCACATTCCACAATAAAGGTTTTGTGAAGTCTGGCGTAGCTAAGACCGGTGCTTGGCACATTGCCTCTTTAAGATGTTCAAAGGCCTTCGTTGCCTCTGGAGTCCATAAAAATGAATCTTTCTTCAATAATATTGTTAGAGGTGCTGCTATTCTCGCATAATTCTTATCAAACTTGCGGTAATACCCTGTCAACTCGAGAAATCCTCGCAGATGCTTTATGGATGTGGGGATTTTCCATTCCTTAATGGATTTAATTTTGCTGGGGTCTACCTTAACACCTTCATGAGATACAATATGACCCAGATATTCCAATTTTGTACTCCAAAGAAACATTTGGAACGTTTTGCATATAATTGTTTCTCCTTCAATAGGTTGAGCACCCTGTCAACGTGTTGACATGATCTTTCCAAGACTTCCTATAGATTAGTATATCATCAAAAAATACTAACACAAATTTTCTAAGGAAGGGTTTGAAAATGGAATTCATCAAACCTTGAAACGTAGAAGGTGCATTGGTAAGGCCAAAAGGCATGACCAAAAATTCATAATGACCCTCATGAGTTCTAAATGTTGTTTTTGGAATGTCTTCAGCCTTCATTCTTATTTGATGATATCCTAAACAAAGATCCAACTTGGTGAAGTAAATCGATCCATGCAATTCATCCAATAGTTCATCAATGACAGGAATGGGAAATTTATCTTTAATAGTGAGTTTGTTGAGCTCCCTATAATCCGGATGCGCCATGATCCATCCTTCTTGTGCACCAATACTACTAGAGTAGAGAAAAAACTTTGACTAGGTTGAATTATACCAGCCTCTAGCATTTCTGCAACCATACGTTCAATTTCACTTTTTTGGGCATAGGGATATCTGTAAGGCCTGATGTTCAGAGGAACACTTCCTGGAATCAAAGGAATAGCATGATCTTGATCATGAATAGGTGGGAGGCCTTTAGGAGTCTTAAATACCTTGGAATGATTGTCCAAGACTTTTTGGAGATCTAGAGAAATAGATGATTTTGAAGCGGAACCTCTAGCGAACATAATTGTGCAATTACACCCCGTTGTTCTTTCCTTAGAAGCTTTGTCATTCCATTAGAGCTGATTATATTTTCTGGTTTCCCCGCGATACCTCTTAATTCAACTTCCTTTCCTTATGAAGGAAATTTCATGAAAAGTTCTTGAAAATTAAAAGCTATTGTACCCAAGGATTGTAGTCATTGGACTCCTAGTACAACATCAGCCCCACGCATTGGAATGGAAAGCATTGGGCTATTCAATACATATTCTCCCATGGATAGCTTGATATGATGGCACTTTCCAGAGCAATTTATGGTTCCTCCACTTGCAACCATCACTTGACACTCTGGTGCTGGATATAAGAAGCAATTCAATTCCTTGGCTATCTTACAATGAATAAAATTATGGGTACTTCCCGAATCAATCAACACTATTACCTTTTTCTTCTTGATATGTCCTTCTATCTTGATAGTTTGAGGAGTGGTAATTCCAGCCAATGCATTAAAAGATATGGTTGGATTCATTTCTTCTTTCTCTAGGGTTTGTACCTGGTGTATATCCTCTTCGTTTGGTGTTTCTTATTCCTTTTCTTCCTCCTCTTCACAATCTATGTAAAATAATTTCTCTCAGCACACTTATGACCTTTAGTGTATTTGCTATCACAATTATAACAAAGCCCTTTTGCTTTTTTTTTCTTCCAATTGTTGGGGTGTCAATCTTGTAGGTTGTGGATGTCTGGGGGAAACAACACTTACATCCTTATAGTTGTGAGTGGTATGCTTCCTTGTTGCCATAATTTTTCTTTCCATTTTTCTTTCCAACCTGAATGCCTTCTCCAATGAGTTAGGTTCCCAAAGGCGAACCTCATGTTGGATGTTATCCTTTAAATTCCCTATGAAAATATCAATCCTATGCTCCTCTGGGATATTTTTTACCCTTATATTCAATTTTTGGAAGTCCTCAATGTGCTCCCTCATTGAACCATTTTGTTTGAGGTTTATCAATTGGCTAAAAAAAGTGTTGTTTTTCGTATCCTCATAATGTGCTGTCATTTCCTCCGTAAAAATTCACCAAGTCACAATTTGTTTACGAGAGCAAAGCCATTGATACCATACAAATTGGTTTGGTTCCAAATATAAAGTTACAATGTGTACCTTTTGTGTGTTTTGCACATTATGGAGATCGAAAAATTGCTCCATCTGTAGTATCCATGTTATGGGATCCTTGCCATCAAACTTCCTCATATCGATCTTTGGAACGTGGTGGGTCTTTGTTCCAATGTTAGAGTCTATGAAATCATGATTAACATTTCTTTTGTTTTCATCATGAGTTTCCTCTACAACAATTTTGCCATTAAGAAGCCTTTCTTGTAGCAACTTTGTCAAACCTTCCTTCAATCCTTCAATGTCTTTCTTCAAATTTTCTATGTTGTCATTCTTCAAATCATGATTAACATTCCTTTTGTTCTCATTATGAGTTTCCTCTCCTACCTTTTTTCCATTAGGAAGCGTTTCTAGTAACAATGTTTTCATACCACTGATCTTAGCTTCCATGCCGTCCATCTTAGCTTCCATGCCATCCATCTTAGTTTCCATGCCATTCATCTTAGCTTCCACGCCATTTATCTTAGATTCCACGCCATTTATCTTAGCTTCTGTTAGCTTTTGTGAGAGTGATATTTCTTGCACATGGTCTCTTAATTTTGATATATCATGTAGCATTTCTTCCTCTTCTTCATGAGTCATGCTAGAGATTTCAGGTTGTTTACTAGGTGTTTCCATTTTCTTTTTTCGGGGCATTAATTACCGATAATAATGCTTCACTATGCCTTTTGAATTCCTTCAAACTATTTTTTCAAACCAATTTTATGCAAATATTTAAAAAAACACACACCTTTTTTCACTTTGTAGGCACTCGATATTGAATCTGATGTATCTCTGTAATTTCGGATCTTCCAATTCTAAAATTGTGACCTGTAGTAGCCCTCTGTGTCCTCTTTCCAATGCCACCAGTCTGACCGAATTTAGATTCTCCAAGAAAGAGTTATGCACAATCTCCCCAGATGACCTAATTATATACCTTTTCAGAAGAGCTAACTTTTATGAAGTGCCATGTGTCACATTTTTTACCTTAGGATCTGAAAAATATACACAGGAAACTACAGTCCATCCTCTTTCTGTAACTTCTTACGAAATTTCAATCTGATGCTCAAAACAAAAGTTATGACTATTTTCCCCAGGTCACATGTTTGGAATGTAATTCAGTAGTCTGTAAAAAGGCCAACCTCCTCAGATCATATCTCCCCAAATATAGCGCGAAAATCCCTGAAATTTGGAGCTGAGGTTTAGAATGATTTCAACCCAAATGGGGTTTTTTTTAGCATCTGAAACATCACAGAAAAAAGTTATAGCTAAATATTTCACGATGACCTGTTTGGAGCAGTGAAACCCTAGAATCCAGGGCTCTGATACCAAATGTTATGAAACCAGCTCACAAAAAGATAGAAAAGATAGATCAATGCCTTATAATTCAGCCTCTTCGAGGGGGCAACCTCCTTTACATTACACAAATGAATAATTCTTGGATGATACAAATGACAAAACCTCCTTTCTATATATAGGAGTCTAAGAGGTCACAATATAACCTAAGCCGACCTAACCATAATACAATAAGTCCACATAAATAACAATAGTGGGCTTCTGGGGTGCACAATAATAACAATATGGGGACAATAGGGTCACAACAATGAAAATAAGGAATACAATGACAAAGTAATGGGGTAATCACTAGTATTATAGGGACCTAACATTGGATGCGTTGAGTTTCGATGACGCTTATGCAAAGCTTGAAATAGGTTGGCAAGAATGGCTAGGGAGCCAACAAAAGGATGGTTTTCCTATACTGTCCAAATGTTCTTTAGGAGCTTGTCTATGCTTATGTTGTTAAGAGGCTTGATGGTGTCTCCGAGTTGGTTTTGGACCTCCTCCAACGTTAAAATGTGTAAAGAATTTTGAACAACAAGTGGCTGGAACTTAGGTGTCCCATTAGAGGAAAATATTGTGCGAGAACCATTAGGGGACAACATTGTGCGGGAACCCATTCCTTGAGAGCCTCTATGAGCCCAAACCGAGGCTTGTGTTTTATTTTGAAATTCTTCCTCTACTGGGTATCGAACCTGAGACCTACCAATGTTGTTATGCTCTCTTTTCTCAGATGAGGGTTGCACAAGGATCGACCTAGGTATTGAAATTTATAGTTATATATGCCCTGAAAATGGGCTCTAGTCATTCAACTTAGGGAAAATAGAGATTTGGCCATCTGGGCCTCGTCTTTTTGAGCCAAAAAAGCTTTGCAAACACAAAACATCATTTCATACAGAGGCCAAAACCCTGATCAAGTTAAACTAGTGAAAAAAATGAAAATGAAAGAAAACATTTACCTGCAAACCCACTTGGGGCACCTCCATACCGAAAATTTGGAAGGTGGGAGAAAACTTGCTAAAATAACAACTGGAATTGTGTTGTTTAACACCTGTGATGCAGAAGACACTTATGCCTATTCGCGCCCCTGTTTGTTCCACATATATTATTATATTATTATGGGCATGTGTTGTAGGAACTCTCATTCCAACTCGATAAAGGTCACGTCTATAGGTAGGACCAATTACTCCATAAAATATTGACAACAACTTCCAAATCCTCAATATAGTCATTGTAGTTTTGAGAACGTCTCTTAGATATTCGTGGTGATTTATGCCATCTATTCGTTTGAATGTACGTGATCTGTAGAAATTTTGAATAATTTAACACATATTCAACAGAGATTATCTTGATCATGTACTATTGCAGAATACATACACAATACATAAGCTCCTCTACGTTGATCATCAATATAGCAGCATCAATAACAATAAAACATCAAGAGCATTCACACATTAACACAGTATGTAACCCAGGGAAAGCATCTCGCTAAAAACCCCAACTATCTGTATATTAATGATTGAGACCATGTAACATTACAAAGTACAATGCTTATCACAAGCAATCCAGTACCAGCTCCACCTATTACACACAATACAGCTAAGATCTGATCTCCAAATCTATTCCACTGCTTGCCTGCCTCCACTGCTCAATACCTGCTCAAGAATTGATGAGAATGGTTTACCAAACTCGTATTTCACCTCCAAAGAATCACTCACACTGTGTTAGACGTGAGCAGAGGCTATAATACTGGGAAAATACATGAGCAAACTCACTGGCATACTCAATCCCTTGATTGTGCAAGATCTGATACACAACTATAGTCACAACTGATAGCAATCTGATTCTCTAACACCTGTCCCTGCTAAACTGAACATGCACTGACATGCAACTAAGTTAACTGATGTATTCTATAGTTGTATTATGAGTTAATAATTAGTTTAACAACTCATCATTAGTCTATTTGTAGTTAGACTAACTACAACTAGTTTAACCAAGTCAAACTGAACACAACTCCATCAACTCCACAATCAACTCCACCAAACTCAACTGACTGAGTTCTAACTGAAGTCTTGCATGCAACAACTCAACTGAATCATAAGAAAAGTGTACTTCCTTCTGACAGCTGCATGGGCCACATCTGTAGCTCAAACTGAAGTGCTCCAAGAGAATAAGATCAAGTTTATAGTCCAAATATTATTATGAGACAATAATATTTGACTTTTCTATTTTGGACAGCCAGTCTAAAAATAGACTTTGATCACTCCTGCTGTGATCACTCTTGCTGTGGTCGCTCCTACTGTGATCACTCCTGCTGTGGTCACTCCTGCTGTGGTCATCCCTGCTGTGGTCACTCCTGTTGTGATCATCCCTGTTGGGATCCAAAAATAGAACTTGCGCCATAATTTGCCTACGGGCCCACTTAGTGAAGGCGACTCTTTTCACTAAGCTCCATCATCTTGTTGCAATCTCAACACTCCCTCTCGACAAGATATGGATTATCAGCAACCCCTATCTTGCCTCGGTGGTACTCGAATTTGCTCCTGGTGAGAGCCTTTGTCAGAATATCAGCATCCTGATCCTCCGTTGGAATGTATGAAAGCAACATGATCCTCCGCTGCATACAATATCTGATATGATGATACCTGATGTCATCCGTTGAGCTCCCTGCCCAATATGCATCCTCCTGTCTGTACCAATATCCATATCCCGATGTGCCTCTCAAGTAGCACAATACATGCTTGTCCGCCTTCCAGAAGAGCTTGGTAGGCTTAACCATAGCTTGTGAAAGCTGGTTAACTGCATAGCATATATCAGGTCGTGTATTGACCAAATACATCAGCGACCCCACCAACTGTCGATAAACAGTGGCATCCACTTCTTCTCCTGAAGTGGCATCCTCCTTCCTCCAACCTCCAGGAAGAGGAGTATCAACAGGCTTGCAGCCATGCATGTTGAACTTCTCCAGTATCTCCCGAGCATACTTGCCCTGAGAAACAAATAGTCCACCACTGCGCTGCCATATTTCCAATCCTAGGAAATAGTGAAGGAGGCCCAAGTCCTTCATCTCAAACTCTGTAGCAAGATCCTTCTTGCATGACAGTATCAACAGCTCATCACCCGTTAGAATCAAATCATCAACATACAGTACAATGATAAGCAACTTACCCTCCACCACAATCAGGTATAGGTTAGGATCTGCCTCGCTCTTGGAGAATCCAAGTCCTGTGAAATAACTGTCTATCCGTGTGTACCAAGCACGTGGTGCTTGCTTCAACCCATACAACGCTCTCTTGAGCCTGCACACATGCGACTCGCTGCTGAAGACCTCAAAGCCTTCGGGCTGCTCAATGTACACCTCCTCCTCAATGACTCCGTTGAGGAACACAGTCTTCACATCCATCTGATGAATGTGCCATCCCATCTGCGCTGAGAGAGCAAGAATCGTCTGTATGGAAGAATACCTTGCAACAGGTGCAAAGGTCTCCTCATAATCAATCCCCTCTAACTGTGAAAAGCCTCGGGCAACAAATCTTGCCTTGTACTTCTCTACACTCCTGTCAGCGGCCTGCTTAACTTTGTAGATCCATCTCGAACCCACCAATGATTTCCCTTCCGATCTAGGAACAATCTCCCATGCACTGTTTCTGACAATAGAATCATACTCTTCCACCATGGCGTCTACCCATGCGGGATCCTCCGCAGCTTCCTCGAAAGAGGATGGCTCAGTCACAACACACTTGCTCATAAGAGCCATGTATCCAGTGTACCGATCAGGTGACTGTCTCTGCCTGTGTTGGGCTGTAGGTGGTCCTACAACTTTCTCTGCATCTTGAGCCAGTCGCTCAGCTTCTGTCAAGCGCTTTCGCCCTCTGATGGTTGGCGCTGCATGAGTGGTCTCTTCCACTCCATGAACCTCGTCCTGTGGCTGATCCACATCTTGAAGCTCATCCTTAGGAACTAATAGCTCCTCATTTGCATGCAAGTGTGGCTCCTTCTCAAGCGAACACTTCATGGCTTTCTCCTCCTGAAATTTTATATCCCGTCGCACAACAGTTTTACCACTGTCTGGCAAATACACACGATATTTGTGGGGCGTATCAGTGTACCCCACAAATATCCCAACCTCTGCGGTCGGCTCCAACTTCTTCCTGGCATCCTTCGTCACATGCATGTAAACGTTAGCACCAAAAATCCTCAAATGAGAAAGATCAGGCTTCTTACCAGAATAAGCCTCCTCGGGTGTACTCATGCCAAGTATCCTATGAGGACAATGGTTCTGCACATAAACTGTTGTATTCCATGCTTCGGCCCACAAGTGAAGGGGTAGGCCCTGATCATGCAGCATTGCCCGTGCAGCACCCACAATCATTCTGTTCTTCCGCTCAGCTACCCCGTTCTGCTGTGGGTTATGGGGAACTATGAGCTCTCTACGAATCCCTTCTGCCTTGCAGAAATCCTTGAACTCATCATATAGACTAATGATGTATTCTATAGTTGTATTATGAGTTAATAATTAGTTTAACAACTCATCATTAGTCTATTTGCAGTTAGACTAACTACAACTAGTTTAACCAAGTCAAACTGAACACAACTCCATCAACTCCACAATCAACTCCACCAAAATCAACTGATTGAGTTCTAACTGAAGTCATGCATGCAACAACTCAACTGAATCATAAGAAAAGCGTACTTCCTTCTGACAGCTGCATGGGCCACATCTGTAGCTCAAACTGAAGTGCTCCAAGAGAATAAGATCAAGTTTATAGTCCAAATATTATTATGAGACAATAATATTTGACTTTTCTATTTTGGACAGCCAGTCTAAAAATAGACTTTGATCACTCTTACTGTGATCACTCTTGCTGTGGTCACTCCTACTGTGATCACTCCTGCTGTGGTCACTCCTGCTGTGATCATCCCTGTTGTGGTCACTCCTGCTGTGGTCCTCCCTGCTGGGATCCAAAAATAGAACTTGCGCCATAATTTGCCTGCGGGCCCACTTAGTGAAGGCGACTCTTTTCACTAAGCTCCATCATCTTGTTGCAATCTCAACATGATCCACTCGTACTGCGCCTCTTACGCTTCTCAAAATGAAGAGACATAAGTCATGGCTCGAACCAATTTTCATGTTATTATATAAACATAAAATAATTGTTTTGATTTATCTTTGATGTTATGATATAAAAGTAGAGTAAAATAGTATACTAATTTTGATAACTCCGTCCTATCTGTTTTGTCAAACAACCGCCTTAGATACAGAGCGAATACGAAGAGTCATTGCACTTGATATACTATGTATTATATGCCCCAACTACTGCTTCTAATTAAATTGAACTACTAACTCATTGATTTTCCGGGGTGTTCACCAATTTTTTTTCTCTTTTCCGCTTCATCGCAGGGCTATCTTCCAAGTGAGCTGGCGTGAAAATACATATTTTTCTCTTGAGGCAAGGACTTGCTGCGTCAGCAACCATCCTTATTTAATTGGTGAATTCAAATGTAAAACTATTTACTCAATTAGTATTACACTATAATTGCATCACTCCAACTTTTAACTTCTTTTACAAAAACATACACCATCAACTTTTTCTTCAAATTAATATCTTACATGTGTAACAAGTTTAAATAAATAGCAAAAGAAATTATTATTATAAAAAATAGAATAAAAGTTATTATTCTATACTAATGCAAGCATATACTACTATTAAATTTATAAAATTAATATAAAGATGTTAATTTCAAATAAAATAAAAGAAATTATTATCATAAAAAATAGAATAAAAGTTATTATTCTATACTAATGCAAGCATATACTACTATTAAATTTATAAAATTAATATAAAGATGTTAATTTCAAATAAAATAAAAATAAATAGGAGGATTAATAATTACCATGAGTATTAAACCCTTCAATAAAACAAGTACAATGACCCAATGCTATCGAGAATGATGATCAAATGGGAATAATGAATTAATTTAAATAGTTTCTTCACATCCAACATTGTAATGGGTCGAATTATTTACACTCAAAAAATATGCCCATAAACTTTAGACAAGTTGCCCACAAAATTTTAAAAACTGAGACTTACATAGAACACTTCAAATATTTAAAAAAATTTCAAAGGTCTAAACCTAACATTCAAAAAGCACATTAAACATATATAAACATTTACGATAACTACGTATTTAAATCATTTAATGTTATTAAAGGACATCCACTTCAAAGGAAGATGGAAACCCCGCGAAAGAAATATGGAATGCCTCGTTTGTTGGACAAATCAGAAAACTAAAAAGTTTGTATTAATTTATCTATTTAATATGTCAATATTCTTCTCCACTTGGAATATTTGATCACCCATTGAAAAGAAAGAAAGTGCGAATATTTTGTAAGTTTTTTCGTCTCTAACAAGGGAACCTTTTTATTTCATTGAGTTGGAATCTATCGTCAGCTTATCTAAACTGCTGACGTAGCTTTTTAACTCTTTATGAATTCCGTACATAAAGCAACCTGCAACGCATGGGGGATGTATGGTGATGAGATGTGTGTGGCTTTCACTGGCAGGTGCATGCAGCTCTGCGAGTGCGATGTGCGAATGGTGGACTTGATCGATGACTGGTAGCTTCGTCACGGACGAGAAGGCTACAATTTGAGCCGTCGCAACGAAAGCAGTGATTTGTTGTGAGACGGTGGCAGCGAAACAATGTGGAATGGTCAGGGCGAATGCAGAGGGCGACAGCAGATTGCTGTACGGACAATCGACGTCTGAGGACTTTTTTTTTTTTCGAAGGTGGCAAAACCTATCAAACTCAGGTGTCAAACCAACAGTGAGGACAGCCATCTCTGGCTGCTATCCGCGAATGTTGGTTTGACTCATCACTGTTATCAAGGAAAACCACGCCACCTGTAATAACCCGCTGGTGGTCCGTAAGGGAGCAGGCTTTCACTCCTGCCAGATGCCTCTGGGTCTTGGGCCGTTAACCTGTTTCCTTACGTCCGAGGAAGACGAGCTCTTAGCCAAGCAGAAGCAGTTTTACGGCATACTCCAGGCCATCGTCTGAGGACTTATATCATTTATTTATTTATTTATATATATATTTTTCAATTATTTTTTCTTAAATCATCAAATGTTTAAATCTGTAAAATGGAGAACCTCCACATTGGGTAGGGAAACGTTTCAATGGAAATAAAGTTGACGAATTCTAATGGTCAAAGACCGGATCAAACTGGGTTTGTGCAGCGACTGCAATCAAAGGATCGAACAACTCTGATACCAAAAGGAATGAACAAAGTTTGTACTTAAGTTAAATACTCCAGAAGACTTGGATATGTAGATCTCCATTAAGATACAAGAATATATATTAAATTTAAGAATGAAAATGTTATGCAAATGAGAATGAGGGTCTACTTTTATACCCTAGACAGGTGCCTCTTCATGGAAGGTCATGTCCGATTTAGACATACCTCTTAAGTACTAATCACTAATTAACTAAGCATTATTACAATTATCATGATTATTTATATATATTTTATTCATAACAGTGAACGCTGTTGGGGAGCACTGTGGTCATTGAGATTCATTCATTGTGCAATGGAATGGAATTGATATTGACATCTTGCAATTCCCAACAACAGTGCACTCAATGTGCTTCTAGGGATTTCAGTCTAGTAATGGAATTTTTATTTTAGTCCAACTCGTGGCAGAGTTTTTGCTTGGATTATGTAATTGTTCATATGGCTTCCTTGAGCTTCCATGGGACATTGTTCCTTGTTGATTTTGGGCCATGGTTAAATCTTGTTGGTGTGTTTACTAGACAGGTGCAACGACTCTCGTCTAATATGGTTGAACCTCTGTCAATTCCAAAGAACGACAATGCTGGTTTGTTTCTTGATAGGTTATTGGATTCAGCTAAAGCATTGCTAGAAGCGAGGCAAAAGTAAGAGGATATGGTATAAAAGCAAAGAAAAACATTTCAACTCCTTTTGGAAGCCAAGTTACTTCGATATTTAAGTATTATGGAGCATTCTTTGAATGGTTTGCGCAAGGAGGGCAATTCTCTTAGTGCCTGGGTCTCGACTTTGGAGAATCTCATGTCTCGCGATGCTTAAATCAGCTTGGGGGCATCGACTTCAATGTTTCTCTTGCAAAGAAAAAGAATTTCTACTCACAGGGGGGATGATACATCTGGTTATGGTCTTTGTTGAAGGTTAGGTCCAATGTTGATGTTTGTTGGTTCTTAATCTCCCCTGAAGTTTATGCCGATTTGCAAATATTGTCTGATACTTGGGTCTTTTTGTCAAGTTATCAATAGTAATGATTTTAGTGTAAAAAATAATTGCAACTTTTGAGATGGCATATATTTTGTGCGGAGAGATGAATACTTCTGTTGTTAAGAATTAGAAAAATGTTATACGAGTTTTGGCCCATAAACCGATCTTTATTAATATAAAACTCTTACTTGTTTCTTTTATATATATATATATATATATATCTCTTAAATGAGCCTGTTGAACATTATAAACAAACCATTAAATATCATCGTTGAAATTTTAGTTTACCCATGAGATAGATAGTGTAATATATTAAATATCATAGTTGAAATTTTAATTTAACTATGCCATAGAATAGTATGTATATAAATTTTATCTTAAAAGGGAAGTTGTGGCTAAATTGTTTTAGGTTTGGATGTTTTTTTGGATAATTTTTTAGTAAAAAATTTCTAGAATTGCGGAAATTTGTTGGACTTACAATTTGATCTATGAACTTTCAGCAATTTTGGTTTCTTATGCATTTAAAAATGGATTTTAAACAACAAAAAAATCATCTAATAAAAAATTGTTTTGTCAGATTCCAACCAAAAATTCTAAAATATATAATAATTAGACAAAACCAAAAAAATAATAAAAAACATTTTGTATTCAAAATTAAACTATATATGTTTTGCCTGGTCCCTATTCCATCATAGCACAATAGCTATAAATGATCGAAGCCACAAAAGTAATGGTCGACTTCGATGAATGAATTCCACTCAGGTTTACTTACTACTGTCATTCAAACAACAAACAGATCCTAAAAATATTTTGCAAAAGACTTTATAAAAACTGAACAAGGAAAAATATGTATCTCTTTGAGAGCAGATATTTACATGAAAATGATAACGAAAAAAGTTGTATAATAGTAAGCAGTGAGTATTTGGCATATGGGAGATTGAACTCTAATTACATTTAGTTATAAGTAGCATCAACACGTTGTTGATACTTAATCTGTCTCTCTTTTGGAACTTTCTTGTGGATGTCTAACTCATCCTACGACTCTTTTTGTATTGCTATAATAAAAAAGGTTAAAATTGTTTTTCATTTCACAACTCACCTAGACTCTTTTTGTATTGCTATAATAAAAAATGTTAAATTTTTTTTTTAATTTCACAACCCATCTAAACAAAAATATATATAATATTGAAATGATGGGAAAAATAAATATAAATCTATACCATAATTAAACTCCGCCCCCATTTATATGGCTTTTTTTAAGGTAAACGGTTATTATACGTCTTTATAAAGCAACACCTACACCAGATGTCGTTTTATTGAATTTTGTGCAATTATGACTTATGTCAGTGATGTTCGAACCTCTTTTGAATGCTTCCAAAGGGTAAATGCTATGCGAAAGACATAAGCGTCAAAATTAGCCTCAAATCAGCCTCTTCGACCTTATAAACTAAGCCCATTAATTATAATCATTGAAATTTAAAATTTAAATGTAACCCTTCGACATAATAATATATAAGAAATTGTATCTTAAAAAGAAAGAGGAAACATTGGTGTACTAAATATTAAATTATGTAATTACGTGGAAGTTCGATGCATATGGATCCGGGCGCTTATGGTTAAATATGAGGTGGCTTTAGGTTTTATTAACACAACATTAATTGAAAGATTTAGTTGTCGAAATAGTAATTAATAATGTGGATATTTATTACTAATTATTATTCATGAATGCAGGTTAATTTATTATTGTTATCTAAAGAAAATCATGTCATTTAGAATTATATGTTAATGATCTGTTAAAAAAAAACAAAATCATATCATCTGGAATTACTTATTAATGATCCATAAAAAAAATAAATTTTTATTCTTATTAAATACTTTTCATTTTAAAAAGTTAACTTATTTTCTTAATCCAACTCTAAAATAATCCCAAAATTAGTGTAAAAATTATGTTTTTTTGTTAATTCATGGAAATTTCAGTTATATTTTGAAAAATTTGGCAAAGATTTTTGTAAATCCAAGTAAAAGTTGTCAAAATTCATAATTTTAGCTAAATACAATTTTGATGGTGTTGAATCCATTTCCACAAACAAAAACATGAAACAAACACTTCATCTACAAGATTTTTAAATTTTTTTACTCTTTTAACCATCCATACAATTCCGTTGCCTCCCCCATACAAATCCTCCAAAAAAAAATTATCTGATTCGATCAGTTCTTTACCAGAGTTTTGGTTTGTTCATCCAAAACCCAAAAGGTGTCTGATTCGATTCTTTCTCTGATAATCGTTAAATTTCGATAGATCACCGAAAATAACGCGATTAAATGCCCTCATAAAGCTCCCAAGAAATGGCAGGATATTCATTAAAGGAAAAACAGGATATTCATTAAAGGAAAAACACTGTTTGGGCGTAAATTAAAGAGGAATTCTTTGAAAAATCTGCCATTAAAAAAGGCAGAAATGTTACCAACAAGGGTTTTGCCTATCTTAAATTGATTTAGCATTCTGAAATTTAAATCAAAGCTTCGAATCAGTGAGAACACTGTATTCTTGTCTGACCAGATTTCAGCAGGGCAAGGGCGAACGGGAATCCTATATTCCTGTTTCACCTGATCCCAATTCCATCGCAGCACGATAGGTTTAAACATTCGAACGCTCAAAAATAACGGCCGAGTCCGGCCGCAGAGGAGATAAATAAATTCCACTCAGATTTACTTACTACTATCATTCAAACAGCAAGCAGGCCCTAAAAATGCTGTGCGCCCACTCTCAGAGCCAAAAACTCTATTAAAAGGAAGAAAAGGAAAAATCTTTATATATTTTAGAGCAAATCTTTACATTGAAAAGACGACAGAAAAAATTGTATACGAGTAGGCAGTGAGTCCTGGCCGTATGGGAGATTAAACTCCAATTACATTTAGTTACAAGTAGCATCAACAGTGACTGAGCCAAGAGCTCTACACAGAAAAAAATAAAAACTGTACATATTTACAGGAGAAACCCTAATGGCCTCAGGGCCTGAATAAATCAATCGCAAGCGGTGGTCGATGTGGCCTTTTCAGGGCTGCAAATCTTGCAAGGGGAAGCCATCATCCTTGTTCCGGATCCTTTTGAGGGCCTCGAGCATTTCAGCAAAGATCGCCCTTTTTATACTCCCCCTCTTCGGCGGAGGAGCCATTGCCGTCCTCTGGGCTCTGTCAGTGCCAGTTGCAGGTTCTGCCATTGCCGTGCGAATCACAGTCTGCTTGCCCAACTGTTCAGCTACCACTCCCGGATAGGCAAGAACAGCAGTAGTAGAACAAGATGCAAGTGACTTGTCCGGGCGCCTGCCATTTATAAAAGCTGGATGAAGCTGGTTGGTTTGAATTTTTACTTTTTCTGTTTGGTATCTTCTGATTCCTATCTGAAACTTGGGCAGGAAGGAACTCATCTTTTGTAATCATTTCAAAAGACCTTGCACATTGTGACGTTGATCGTCCAGTGGTTGGCTGGCAAACTTCTGCAACTTGCAGAGACAGAAGCATGTATGTGTATGTGGGAAGATACGTTGAATGACATCTGGCACATGGCACGTTGCAATAGTCCTTCTCCATTCAGTCAAAAGATGTGTTTGCTAAATAAAATTAGTAAACCCATTGACATTTAAGCTAACTCCATATCTCCAAACACTAAATTAATTAGTATTGAAATGATGTTAAATTAATTAGCATGGAGATAATTTTTTTCATCAGCTTAATGTTAAAAATAAATATTATGTTATTATTTTTATAAAATTGGGTAATTTTATTTGTGATTTAAATTATCTTTCTGGTTGTCATACTGATATATAGATTTAGATAAATGATAAATGAATTGTGCGGGAGTTTTTTTCAGATACCTCTATAATATTTTTAAATGTTTTAGGATATATTTAAAATATGGATTTGATACAAGTTTATATGGCAGAGATTTTTGTTTTTTGTTTTCTTGTTTTTTTCAATGAATATATAGTTTATTTCTAGTTTACATGGTCTAATTTTAGAAAGTCGTTTTCTTCCAAACTTCAACCCTATTTAGATGTATATCTCTAACATAGTGATAGGTTCATGTAGTTTCTAAACTACATCATACTCCAATTATCTTGCAACTTCAAGGTCCCTTTCCCACAATATAGAGTTTGCTAACATTGAATTTACATTAAAACAAATCACCATATTCCTTGGGAACACCGTAAATGAAATATGCTCATTAGAATTTGAAACTAAGGGTCATTTTGTATTCATATGCCCTCCTTATTATAAGATCACATGATGGCTCTTTTGTATCTTGAGAGATTCACTTGGTTCTTTCTAAATACTCATGACTTAAATATATCAGAGATGCTTAGCCCTCTTCCTTCAAGGGATGTTCAACCTTTAATGACAACTTACCATGGACTAGTTCTCTATACTAACATACACCATGTTAATTACCTCACCATGTTGATTACCTCTTACTCCATGGAAGATCTTCCATGTGGGGAATATGGGTAAATAGTCTTTCAAGGGGTAAAATTTGACTACCATATTTAGTGGTTACCCCTCCCATGGTTGAGAGTGTTGGTTGTTCATGTTAAACTTACAATCATTTTTCCCTAAGATGATTCACAAAGAAAATGTGGCAAAGATAAACTTATGAATATAAAATGATATTGTTGGGTGATTTTTATTGTCTTTACAATGTAATGGACCTGGATGCCTCCCCTAGACATTGAGGAACTCCAATAAAATTTCTTTGCTTCCTTTACAATTCAAATCTTCCATTTATAGCTTCAAACAACCATATAAATAGTTCATATATAAAACAAAGATGTTAACAGTGATAATAATTGCATTGTTTGAATTATAAGCAAACACAATAGAAATAAACATAAATGTACAACAATCCTCATTGGGTACTCAACAAGGATTTAACCACATACATGACTTATCTTAGATTAACATCCATCTTAGATAACTAGCCTTTTCACATTTCGAGTTTACATGCAAACCCAATTTAACTCATGGAATTCAAGTAATAGATTCAAACACTTATTTATGATCAAGTGAAGTCCACCCAATTAGTTTTTGAGGGGTGATTTACCACCCAACCATATCGATTAGTTATGGATCCCAACCCCAAGCTTGAACATGATACCACTAGGTTAACGGAAGATTATGTGTGTCTATAATCTCACTTAGCTTGTCCATTCTCTCATGAAACAATCAATATGCTCACTACGGGGCAATGCATGGCCAATCTAGCCATCAATAAGTGATGGTTCTCTCTTCCACTACCACGCACACACGAGACAAATCCATCCTTTCTTTGTTTAATGGTGTCTTGGGAATCTTCTTCCCCTCCAAGACTCTTTAATGCAAGCAGGAAGAGCTCAAATACTATTTTCCTTTGGAATAATTTAGTAGAGGCCCATACTTTACCCCAAATAGTTAATGAACAATAATAACCAAGATGCAAGCGTAATGGTGTTGTGTTCATCTATTATGAATTTTCCAAATATGATTTTTCCCTCAAAACCATCATGTTCTCTCTAATGTTTTCAATAACACATTCCCAACTTCCACAAGCTATTACCAACCACGAGTACAATTGACACGCTTTCCATTTGTGACAAAACAACTACAACTTCCACGAGATCTATACAAATTATTTCACAACTAGCTAGAAGGAAGTATCACAGATGACGATAGAGCATTGGAGAGAAAACATGAATGAATGATATCTCGACCCCTCCCCACCCCTCCCACACCCCCTGCCCAAGTGAATGGTTAGAAGAGACCATCTCTTCGTTGCGGTGTACTCTCTACCCAAGGCTATGATATCTTGGACATGAACTCACACAAAAGTTAAAGATTGATATGTGAACATTTAAGGAAGCATGATAAAGAAAGAGAAGTAGTCCCCAAAGGTCAATTGTCAAAGTCAAATCACCCATACACCCCCTTCCCTCTTCCCCTCTTGTGATATCATAGTAACCTTGTTTCTTCATCATGCGATATTATTAGTTGATAATATATTATCATATATTTCAATTTATATGCGCCTTTGCATATCATGAGCACCTATGGAAAAAACAACAACAACACCATAATCATAATTCACTAAGAAAACTCATAAGCGTTCACAAATCTGTATTAAGAATACTTAAAATATGTTTTGCATTTTTATGATATAAAATGAATATTTAACTTAACATAATTTAGCTCTTATCACATAAACTGCATCATAAAAATAATACATAATTTAACATTTTATAATTTAAAAACTAATATTAAAAATATTATATATAAAATAATTAATAATATTTAAAAAACAAATAAATAAAATAAATCATTTTTATAAATAGCATTTTAAAATATGTTATAATTAATTAAAATATATCAATCTTTAATGGTTATTTACTCGTCTAGGTCTATCTTAATCTGGATCTACACAATGTCGATAGGGATCACATATCTTGAGATGCATCTTAACTTCAGATCTACCAAGTGCCAAGAGGGATCAATCTTTTTTCACACTATCTCTTGAGATGCATCTTAACTTTGGATCTGCCAAGCGTCCAAAGGGACCAAATCTCTTTTCACTCTAAAATTGGTTTGCATATCAAGAGATTTAGTTCCTCTGGACGCTTGGTAGATCCAAATTAAGATGGATCTAGGTTGGTTTAATTTCTCCCTTTAAATAAGTTATATTCCACATGAATATCATGGGTCAATACCATAGGTTGTCATAAACCTAGAGCTCAAAAACCAAATACCCAAAATATATATATATATATATTTACAAAAAATAATAATTTCTATTATTTTAGTTTGAAGTTATTTTTATTTTAACATGGAGTTATTTTTATTTTATTTTGATTGAGTTAAAATATTTATAGGACATCACATTACAATATCACTTGTTGCCAGGTTGTAAATTGTTGACTAAATAGTATATGAAAATGAAGTGACTAAACATAGGGACTAAACCCTATGCAAACTAACTAATCTACACCTCAAGGGTGATGGTAAGCATGTTGTTTACATAAGTATGAGTTGTTTTCAAGGATATTATTTTTGATAGATTTCCTACAAAGCTTAAGAATAAAAATCCACTATACAGATATCTAAGAATCATGGATGAATAATGGAACCACATCCATCAATTATGACATAGAATATGTGAGGCAATTATCCACATGACATTATATTATGCAAAGGCTACAAAAGACTATCAAGTTATGGTCCGATCAAATGTTAAAGAAACATTTTTTATAATAATATTGAAAAATAATTATTTATTTTTCAAAGTTAAACATTATAAGTTGCATTGGGAAATGATAAAGTAATAGTGGTCAACATGCAAATCAATTGCCAAATCCTGCCTTGGCAAGGACTAATATAAATGTTTCTATTAATTTTTAAAATGTTTATTTTAATTATAGAACTTGGCTACTCAATTATAATTTGAAATGATATGATACAATAATATATATATATATATATATATATATATAATAATAATTATTAATCTTCTTAATATGTATATGTATTATAAGTTAGTACGACTTTTGTTACAAGATCGCAACTTATTTTTCTTATCATGTGTTAACTATTATCAATGTTATCATGGGATGATGATGTTAAATGTGCTCGTGTTTAAGTCTGGGAGGAATCAAGTGGAATCTAAGATGCCTTTATTGTTGAACATCACATCAAGGTGCTAGTATGAGTTGAGTCCCACATTCACTACTTTCACTACATCATTTTCTTTGAAGACATCTTAGTGTATGTAAATAGATGAGAAAAATCTTTCTTGGCATAATTTCTCTATTTCTCATCCAAGATGTAGGTAGTGTTGAGCATACACTTATACTTAGAGATTGGTGTGTGGGGTGGTTACATTATTAGAAGATGAATTTTTTACTTATTTCAACATTTATGAACCATGATAAAATAATCACGTATGAGATTTATCAACTATAAGATATGGAACACAAAATTTATGTCAACACTCTTTTAAGAGAAAATGACAAAGACGAGCGATTGTAGTTGATTAGAGAGGCCCATGCCACCTCTAAGGTTGTAGTGCACTTCATTTTAGGGAAGATAGCGGCCAACCTACAAAGGTATGTGTATTGGCCCAAGATGTAAGCATTAGAGAAATTTTGAGGTAAAAAATGGGCCTCAAAACAAAAATGTACAACCAACATCAACATTATAAAAAACGATAGGATTCAAGATGATGATGTCAACCATAGGGAATGATTCTTCATTTTTGGGGTAAAAAAGTATATATATATATATATATATATATCAACTCGTATTTTCAACTTATCTCCCTATAGTTTTTTACTCAAATTTTGAATGGGAGCACTCATTGGATGCAGAGTTTAATTCCTCATCCAAGGATTACTCATGTTGCATACTTTCGATGGACCCTGCTACACGAAAAATGAAAAATACATGGAAAATCGTGATTGCAAAAATGTTTTCTCATGTATTTCTCGTTTTTTGTGTAGCAGTGTCCATCGAAAGTATCTAGGATGGGTACTCCTTGGATAAGGAATTAAATTCTGCATCCAACAAGTTCTCCCGATCGAAATTTGACTAAAACCATAGGGAGATATGTTGAAAATACGAGTTGAAAAAGTAGTTTTTTCTTTCTTCCCCTTTAAATTTGATGATGTAATCTAATTTTACTTTATTATTTCCACTGTTATTTTATAATATTCCTTAGGAGACCCATTTTAGTCCTCAAAATTTCTCTAATGGAACATGTAGCTAGGTTCATAAGAAGATGCATGTGTAACACCCTCCTCCCACATCTACCCAAGTAACCAACCAACCGAGGTAAACATGCGATGAGAGGCTACTATGATTGGATTTGCCCTCCTATGTGACCTTAAGGAAGTGGAATCGACGGAAACATAACCCACAGACATTCAACATCAACTTCAGGACCCTCAGGAACTAATTCAACACTTCAGACAGCTTGCCCTTGGGTCCCACTGAGCTTCTGGACAACTTAGGCCTCAGTCGCTCTCATGCTATATGCATGATAGCATCCAGAAACCCAAAGTCGCTCTCACAGGCTTGCCTTCCAACATCCAGAGACCTTAACCAGACCCCTACTAGCCATGACATGCATTTCGTCAAACATATCATCAACATGTAGCCTACATGTGTAAACAAAAGAATTAATTGTAGGGATCTCATACTTATTTGAGAATCACTATGAACCATTGTTCCCTCATGTCATTCGCTACATTATCATCTATTAGGCCATATATACATTATCCATTCATTTACAAGTAAAAACATGCTAAGAGCCATACATAGTTGTTGTCATAAAACATACATATAACCAACATAATAGGGACAAAAATATCATAAGCATATCAGCCATAAAATCCACATATACATCGATACATTTACACATGAAAATCGCAGGAATGAATTTCTCATTAATGAATGCAATAAACCAATCGGAGATAGGACTACCATGTTCCACTCGACCGTAGAATGGCTAAGCCAAATCTCTCTTCAGCCATTCACCCCCATGCCATATTCTAAGCATGAATGTGGGACTCATAGAAAACACCAAAAGAACCAAACAAGCATGTATGCCACTGGAGTTCTCCACCTAGATCGTGAGGAATTTGAGTGTCTCCTAGTCTCTCAGGATTTACCATAATCCATAGTCTGATCCAAGGTTCACTAGGCCCTACACCAAGACACACTCTCCAGGCTTTACCGTACGTCCCATCCTGGGAATACTAGGCCCAACGGAGAGAAATCCACCTCTTGGTTTTACTGTATATCCCACCATTCACCTACAAGGATTCCTAGGCCCACTGAGGCACACAATCCTAGCTTTACTGCAACCCACAGTCTGGTTCAGGGGTTACTGGTTTAGTGGATTTATCGTGATCCGTAGTCTGGTTCAGGGACCACTAGGTCATGTGTTTTTCATTTCAGAGATCCACCCAACTCATCTTCGAATCCATCTGGCCATCCCACATCAACTGAAGCATGAGAACCTATCTCATCGAGACTATCCAGAAATGACAAGACTAGGCTGAAGAACATTGTCACGTCTGGAAAAACCCATGCCATGATAGAAAAGAACCACATGCAATCCCATGCATGCCAAATCTAGCAAGGAAAATACACATGCAAATCGATACTTGCAATGAATCTTGTTGTAGCTTCTTGATCCTGCCTTTCACTGCTTGATCTTTGCTTCCTCTTGCCTTCTTTTCCTTTCTTGCTCCAATGCCAAAGTGCTCCAAGAAAACTCAAATCATCCAAGAGAGAGATAGAGAGTAATGAGAGAGCTCTAAAGCTAAATTGACAAAAGGTTACCAACTTATCCTCAGAAGCCTTTTTATTAATGAGGCCTCTATTTTCTTTATTTTCCTTCATTTTCCTCGTCACATGCAACCTGTGACCTTTCACCTCCCTTTTCTCCTAACTTCAATTATTTTCATAAATAAATGTGCCAAAAATGCCATTCACCTTTCCAAATCCTTATCCATTGCCTTAGCCATAAACAACCAAATGAACACCCCCCTTGGATGTCTTTCCCAACATTCAGCTTGGAATAAGTGTTCCATCAACCGTTGTTATTATTTTTTCCTTTATTTACTTTTATTACATGTAATTTTCACTAGGTTTGTTATAGAACCCTCCCCCTTGGGGGACACCATCCTCGGTGTTCAAGCACACATATACCTCAGCAATCCGCTGAAAGAATACATACTTCTCATGGAGCTTTATAACATAGCTCGATGCAGTATTCACAATGACCACCCTGCTGAGTGCCAACCCACATGACATCATGATAACATGATAACATAACCACATGATATCATAGTAACATGACAACATAATCATAATGACATGACACCCATGCCACTTATTAGAGTTTTATAACATATCTCATGGAGGTATTTACATCCATATACATATGTACATATACCAAACATCACCAAACATATACCAAAACCTATACCAAGATACCATATCACAAGATATACAAAGCATAATATCAAAACATATACCAAAACACCATATCAAAGCATATACCAAAACACTATCTCAAAACTGCTTTGCCTCAACCAATAAACACGGAAGGATACATAGCCCGCATCTGATCCACCATCTC
The DNA here is from genome assembly GCA_031772625.1 of Pinus tabuliformis. Taxonomy (NCBI): domain Eukaryota; kingdom Viridiplantae; phylum Streptophyta; class Pinopsida; order Pinales; family Pinaceae; genus Pinus; species Pinus tabuliformis. The sequence continues at coordinate 613,722,368 of CM062810.1, read as the reverse complement.
TCATGTTGAGGCTCTAATTGGAATTCTCCATCTGGTTCCACCTGCAATACATACTAGTCAATCACATGATCAACATCCTTAACATACTTCTTAAGCAAAGATACATGGAAAACATCATGGACTTTCACTTTTGGAGGCAGTACAAGTCGATAGTCTACTGGCCCAATCCTCTCAATGATACTAAAGGGTCCACAAAACCATGGTTCTAGCTTGCCACATGATCCAATCCGCAATGATATCTTCTTCGGTTTGATGAGCAAGTACACCTGTTCCCAAACCTGGAACTCCTTAAATAACCTATTCCTATCTGCATGACTCTTCTGCCTATCCTATGATGCCTTTAGATTCTTCTTGATCACTTGCATTTCCTATTCCATGTTGGCCAACATATCTAGTCCAATCAAACCCCTGCTAACTGGATCGCTCCAACTAATATGAGTTTTTCAACTCCACCCATATAATGCCTCAAACAGACTCATCCTCAATGATTCCTAACACCCATTGTTGTAAGCAAACTCTACCATTGGAAGGTACTCTTCCCACTTTTGTTGTTGATGCATCACATACATCCTCAACATGTCCTCCAATATCATTTTGACCCTCTCTATCTGTCCATATGTCTGTGGATGATAAGTTGTACTAAAGACCAACTTTGTGCCCAAACCTACAAATAATTCCTTCCAAAACTTGGAAGTGAACTTCGCATCCCTATCTAACACAATCTTCTTCAGAACACCATGCAATCTGACCACATCTTTGATGAATACATGTGCCACATCGCTAGCTAAGAATGTAGACTTAACTGGAATGAAGTGTGCAACCTTTGTTAACCTGTCCACAATGACCATGATGGAATCATGTTGTCTCACTGTCCTTAGCAACCCTGTGATGAAATCCATGGAAATGACTTCCCATTTCCATTCTAGAATCGCAATCGGTTGTAGCAATCCACCTGAATGTTTACACTCTGCCTTCACATGCTGACATCAAAACACCTAACCACAAAATCTGTTACATCCCTCTTCAGGCTCTGCCAATAATCACTATTTTCAGTGTATTTCGATAACCTGGGTGACCCGAATATGGTTTCACATGAAACTCCCTTAGTATCACCTTCTTGAGCTCACTGATGTCTGACACATATATCCTATCTCTAACTCTAACCAGTCCATCCGTTGTAAGATAATAATCCATACCCTGTGCACCTGCACCTGTAGCTGTAGCTGTACCTGTGCCTGTACCTATACTACCACCTGTACTTGTACCACTACATGTACCTATACCATTGCCTATACCTGTACCTGTAATATCACATGTACCTGTACCAGCATCTTGCTGCAACCTGTACACAATCTCCATATACATGATATCTTGTTGACTTGCCTGTAAGATCCTATCTTGTAAGTCTGTCCCATAGGAGCTCATAATTGCCAAGTGATTTACGTATACCTACCTGTTGAGAGCATCTGCCACCCTGTTTTCCTTACCTTTGATGTACCTGATCTCGAAATCAAACTCACTGATCATGGCCAACCATCTAGCCTTCCCAGCATTTAGATTCGCCTGGTCAAACAAATACCTCAACCCAATACGATCACTCATCAATACAAACCTCCTACCAAGAAGATAGTGTCTCCACATCTTCAATGCACCTATGATCGTTGCTAACTTAAGATCATGTGTCAGGTAGTTCTACTCGTACTCATTCAGTGTTCGCAAATCATAGCATACCAACTGTCCATCCTGCATAAGGACTCCACCAAGTCCTCTCTTGCAAGAATTTGTGCATACTACAAACTCTTTGTCCTGATCTGCAATTTCTAGCACTATTGCATGTGTCAGCAACTGCTTAAGCTTCTCAAAGCTAGCCTCACACTCCTCTGTCCATTCAAATTTCTTACCTTTCCTTTGCAATGATGTAATAGGATAAGCAATCTATGAGAAGTTCCTGATGAACCTCTTATAGTAGTACCCCAAACCCATGAAATATCTCACCTCATCCACACTCTTAGGAGCTACCCAACACATGATGGCCCTTATCTTCTCTGGATCTATTGCAATTCCCTCCTTGGAGACAACAATCCCCAAGTAGTGTACCTCAGTCTGAAAGAAACTACACTTGTTTTTCTTAGCATACAACTGATGCTCCCTCAACAACCTCAACACTATTACTAAATTCTCGACATGCTCTTCCTCATTTTTAGAATATACCAATATATCATCAATGAACACAATAAGAAACTTATCCAAATACGGATGCAACACACTATTCATGTAGCACATAAATGTAGCTGGAGCATTGGTTAAGCCAAATGGAATAATAATAAACTCATAATTCCCATACCTGGTCCTGAACACATTCTTGTAAATGTCCTCCTCTTTGATGCGTACCTGATGGTATTTGAATCTTAGATCGATCTTTGAGAACAATGCTGCTCCCTTCAGTTGATCGAACAAGTCATCATTCTTTGGTAAAGGGTACATGTTGTTGATGGTTACTTTATTCAACTATCTATGGTCAATGCATAATTTGAGAGTACCATATTTCTTCTTCACAAACAATACCGGTGCGCCCCAAGGTGATACACTTGGCCAAATGTACCCCTTGTCCAACATTTCCTTCAACTACAAATTTAACTCAACCAACTCGGGTGTGCTCATCCTATACTGTTCTTTTGATGTTGGAGCTTCCCCTCGCACTAACTCAATAGAAAATTCTACCTCCCTGTGAGGTGGAAACTTTGTAATGTCCTCAGGAAATACATCCTGAAATTGCTACAAAAACTGGGTAAGGAAAGAAACCAATTCCTTGTCAGATGCTCGCCCCCTACTCTTTTTGTTGGCGGTCTCAACACATCTGCATCCTCAACCTCCTTACCCTTGTCACTAGAAATGTGTACTACAAATAATGTACGCCCCTTCCTGTGGCTATGTTCTGCTTGCATAATTGTCACCCTCCTAATTGATGTGGCTTTCTTATTACCTTGCAAGGCTCTTGGTTCCCAATTTTCATCAACACACTCAATGGATTTGTCATAACAGTCTACCTTAGTTCTATGAAGAGACAAGTAATCCATGCCCAACAACATATTGTATAATCCCAATGGTAATACATTTAAATGTGATGTGGTAGGAATGTTATTTAAATCAAATGCATAAGATCTCACCCAATGATGAACTCGCTTCTTTGTACCTATAGCAGCCTGCACTAACCAAGACTCCGCATGAAATTCCTTACGCAAACCACACTTATCCACCAAGTTAGGACTAACATAGCTATAATTAGATCCAGGGTCAATCAAAATAGAAATAACTTGATCACAAAGCTTACCATCCATCTCAATGATAGATTCTTGGTGTTTTGTCTGCCTATTGTCCACTGCTGCATATATACGAGGAATACTCTGCCCTACATCTCCAACAGTCTGCACCTCTTATGCACTGTATATCTTAGGCCTACCACCTGATGTTGCAGACAATATCTCCTAAGGTGCTCCTCTCCACATGTCCAACACTCTAACCAACTAGTGCCCTCACCTCTATGATGTTGTTGTTGTGACCCATCTTCCTATCTAGCTACATTAAACTTCTTTTGTTGTGCCATATTTTATTTCCCATTTGCATTCTGAGGCCTTATTCTCTTAGGCTACCATTTACCTTTACCTTTTTCCTTCCCTTTCCATCCTTGCTGAGAATCATTCTTACGCTTTGACTGTTCATAGTAATGCTTCAATTTCCCAATGACTTCCTCAGGTAACTGACGCTCATCATACTCAATTTGATCTCTAAATGCTAATGGAAAACCACTGACAAATTGTTGAACTTTAGCCTTATCATTAGTAAGATACAATACATACCTCAATAGCTCCAGATACTTGGTCGTGTGCTTTTCGTCTGTCACTGACCCCATATTTAGCTCATAGAATTATTCAGCCTTACTGTCATAATATCTATATGACAAGTACTTCTTCCTGAAAATCCTCTTGAACTCCTGCCAACTCTATTCATCTGTCCTGATGTCTCTAACCTGCTTAACATATTCCCACCAAATGTCTGCTTTACCTTTCAAGTTGAATATAGCTATTATGGCCTTCATGTTATCTGTGTACTCATGAAACTCAAAGAATTTGTTCATCCCAAGTATCCAAGCCTCTGCCTCTGCCTCTTTCGTCTTCTTCACATATCCATAAAAAGAAGGTGGCTTCGCTTTCTTAAACTCATCGGGAAAGTATCCCCTATCATTCCTCTTGTAAGGATGACAATAGTGACGATCATGATCTATATCAGAGCCATAACTAGAATAGTACCTGTGCTCATCACCTATTCTATCCGGAGTGCCCAACAATTTGCCATCTCTCACCATATCAGATCTAGCTGACCTATGTCTACCCAAAGACCTACTGCCATATGTCCCATTAGTTATATCCTCCTTTCCATGACTGATCCAAAGTGGACCCTGACGCTGCAATTCCAACAAACTCTGAAGAAGTATTGCATTAACCTCTGCTTGTTTCTCTTGTGCATGTATGATCTGATCATTATCTGCCTTACAAATCCTTATCTCTTCCTTCAAGCTTCTCAAGGTATCTGCCAAATTAGAAGAGTGCCCCACACCATGCTTCTCATATGATGCATAGGGAGATTCTATGTAGTATGCCACCTTGCTATTCATTTGATCTCTTTCCCACAATGCATAATATGTTAGATAAACCAAATCACAATAAATCAATGTATCTTATTATAATTTGGGTAGGTTACCTCATCTGCAAGATCAACAAATCAGCATGATACATGTATAACATAAACATAACAACATATAGACATACAAATAAATGCATCAACACATAAACATCATTCTAGCTAAGGTATAGTCATCAATGCAAGGCCATATCAATGCATGTTATGACCTCATGCATGACAACAACCATTACTCCATTGTACACATTGCCATGCAAGTATCAACATGCATAAGAAATGCCTAATGAACTACACCTATGCATAAACGCATGTAGTCAAGCATAAGCGATCAATCCTTGTAAGTTTGTAACCATCCTATAAGACTGATACATGTAATAAAACCTACAAGAATGTAGCATAACATACAAGGATATAAGTAGGCAACATAAAATCAACACGTAAGCGACACGTAACCATATGTAACCAGTCATATACTCGTGACGATGCATTACAAAAGATCAACATCAAATTCTCCATCAGAACCTAATCAATCATCAAGAAAATGCAACAAGCACATGGAATGCATGTGTAGGAGACACACATGCAACTAACATGCATGCATAACCAACACACACCGCCTATCCATTCCGAGGGGTGAACCATGCTTTGATACCACTCTGTAACACCCTCCTCCCACATAAACCCAAGTAACCAGCCAACTGAGGTTAACATGCAACGAGCGGATACTATGATTGGATTTGACCTCCTATATGACCTCAAGGAATTGGAATCGACATAAACATAACACACATACATTGAACATCAACTTTAGGACCCTCAGGAACCAATCCAACACTTCATACAACTTTCCCTTGGGTCCCACTGAGCTTCTGGACAACTTAGGTCTCGTCTGCTCTCATGCTCTAGGTATGGTAGCATCTAAAAACCCATATTCGCTCTCACAGGCTTTCCTACCAGCATTCAGAGACTCATTTTTCCAGTTTTGTGTCGGAATCCCTGAGATTTGAGCCACTTTTTCAGGCCCAGAGTCTAGGTCATTTCCCAGAATGGAATGATAACTTAAGCTCAATAAAAGAACAAGGAAACAATGATGCAAAAACAATAAGTTAAATAAGACCTTAACCAAACCCCTACTAGCCATGCCAAGCATTTCATCAAACATATAATCAACATGTAACCTATAGGTGTAAACAATAGAATTAAGTATAGGGATCTCATACTTATTTGAGAATTGCTATGAACCATCACTCATGTCATTTGTTGCATTATCATCTATTAGGCCATATATACATTATCCACTCGTTTACAAGTAAAAACATATTGAGAACCATACATAGTTGATGTCATAAAACATATATATAACCATCATAATAGGGACATAAATATCATAAGCCTATTAGCCATAAAATCCACATATAAGTCAGTACATTTAAAAATGAAAATCAAGGGAATGAATTTGTCATTAATGAATGCAATAAAGCAACCGAAGATGGGACTACCACGTTCCACCCGACCGTAGAATGGCTGAGCCAAATCTCTCTTCAACCATTCACCCTCATGCCATATTCCAAGCATGAATGTGGGACTCATATAACACACCAAAAGAACCAAACAAGCATGGGTGCCACCCGAGTTCTCCACCTACACTGTGAGGATTTTGAGTGCCTCCTAGTCCCTCAGGCTTTACCGCAATCCACAGTCTGATCCAGGAATCAATAGGCCCTACATCGAGACACACTCTCTAGGCTTTACCGTACATCCCATCCCGGGACTACTAGGCCCACCTCTTGGGTTTACTGTATATCTCGTCATTCACCAAAAAGGATTCCTAGGCCCACTGAGGCACACAATCTTAGCTTTACCGCAACCCACAGTTTGGTTCAGGATTTACTATGCTAGTGGCTTTACCGTGATCCACATTCTGATTTAGAGACCACTAGGCCATGTGTTTGTCATTTCAAAGATCCACCTGACTCAGCTTTGAAACCATCTGACCATCCCACATCAACCGAAGTATGAGAACCCATATCATCAAGGCTATCCAAAAATGGCTAGGCTAGGCTGAAGAACACTGTCACATCTGGAAAAACCTATGCCATTATAGAAAACAATCACATGAAATCCCATGCATGCCAAATCTAGCAAGGAAAATACACATGAAAATCAATACCTGCAATGAATCCCGTTGTAGCTACTTGATCCTACCTTTGCTTGCTGGATCTTTGCTTCCTCTTGCCTTCTTTTCCTTTCTTGCTCCAATTCCAAAGTGCTCCAAGAAAATTATAAGCGTCCAAGAGAGAGAGAGAGAGAGAAAGAGTAATGAGAGAGCTCCAAATCTAAATTGGAAAAAGGTTACCAACTAATCCTAATAAGCCTTTTTATGAATGAGGCCTCTATTTTCTTCATTTTCCATTACTTTTCTTCATTTTCCTCCTCACATGAAACCTGTGACCTTTCACCTCCCTTTTCTCCTAATTTGCATTATTTTCATAAATAAATGTGCCAAAAATGCTGTTTTTCCTTTCCAAAGCCTTAACCACTAACTTTTCTAAGTTCCTTAGCCATAAACAACCAAATGAAGACCCCCTAGGATGTCTTGCCCAACATTTAGCTTGGAATAAGTGTCCCATCAACCATGGTTATTATTTTTGCCTTCATTTACTTTTATTACATGGAAGTTTCACCAGGGCTATTACAACATGCTTTGTGCCTAGTAATAGAAAAAAGGTTTAGATCATCCCTTTCTTGTACCCACCCATCATCGGGAAAGCATTTCCATGGACTTTGTAGGAGGTTTTCCAACAACTAGGAAGGGACATGACTACATTTTCGTGGTAGTTGATAGGTTTAGTAATACGGATTATAATTCCTTATAAAAAAACCCATAAGCAAACAAACCAACAAACTTGTTCTTTGGATGGGTTTGGGTGCAGATTAGGATACCAAGAAGCACAGTTTCAGATAGGGACAAATGGTTTCTCAGTTTGTTTTAGACTATATTCTGAGAGAATATAGGCACAAAGTTGAATAGGTCTACAACATTCTATCCACAAACATATGGGAAAGAAAAAGTAGTTGCAAGACTTTGGTGTAACTTTTGAGGGGGTAAAATCAGAAGCATCTTAAGACCTGGGATGAAGATTTGGTATATATACATCATTCTTATAACAAAGCATTCCACACTTCTACTAGTATGTCCCCATTTGAAACTTAACTTGGATATTTTCCACCTTCACCTTTAGATATTGCATATGGGCAACAAGGAGGAGTGAGGGAAGACCGTACAAGGGATGCCTTAAGGGAAGAAAAAAATGTTGAGAAGGTAAAGTAGATCCATATACAGGTACAAGATATATTGTAGAAGTTACGGGAAAAATATAAGGGCCAAGCATGATTTTCACATAATAGATATTTCATTCAAGGTGGGAGACATCATATGGTTATAGATAAACAAAGAGAACTTTTAGGGTCTTGCTAAGAAAATCAAGGTTCTATGATATGATCCCTTTGAGATACTACAAAAGGCACAATGTAACACCTATAGACTTAGTCTACCCACATACATGCACATTTACTCTGTGGTAAATGTAGAGAATCTGAAACTCTATGAGCCTTGCATTTGAGACTAGCTAGAGGAATAAGTCCTCCCTTTTGTAGAGGATTTGGCATCAACTACTCAGGTAGAGTTAACAGAAGATATAATTTTTCAGAAGAGGTATAGAACTACAAGATAGGGGCATGATGGCCTTTGGAAGATTTGGTTGAACTGACATTTTCCAGGAAAAGTTAAATAGTACACCTGAGCAAAAGGTGGAGGAAAAATTTTCTCACCTGATTCAGTAGAAGCTTTTGGGGACTAAAGCCTCCCAAAATGGAAAGGTGTAATCCAAATTGGATCATTATATTATTTTTCATCCATATTGAAGTTTTCATAGTGAAAAAAGTGGAGGAATCATGTCATAGGGCTAGATAAATAACACAGTCACCAATTAATTTAAAATACACACAGTGATCTGCTTTGCTTCTAGTGAAGCCAAGTCCGCGTATAAATGTATCAAATTTTTATACCACATAGTGACTATTTTAACCCATACAGAGACTTTTTTAACTTGCATACTAGTTCTTTCTTACCTTTCACCGCAAAGCTTTCAGGTTGCTTCATGTAGATCTCTTCTTCCAGATCCCTGTGAAGAAATGTTTTTTTCACATCCATCTGTTCTACCTCAAAATCAAAAGCAACAACAATAGATAAAAGTAATATAACAGAATCTACCTTGGCAATAGGATAACTTATATCACCAAAATCAATTCCCTGCACCTGGGAATAACCTTTTGCTACCAAATGAGCTTTGTATTTCTCCACCTTGACTTTTGCATTCATCTTCTTCTTAAACACCCATTTGCTGCCAATGGGTTTCCTTCCAGCAGGCAACTCGACCCGATCTCGAGCCTCATTTTTGTGCAAAGATTCCATTTCATCAACCATGCCCTCTTTTCAGAGTTTTCCATCCTCTGAATTTACTGCTTCCCTCACAGTTCTGGGATCATCATTAATAATAGATAAGACAAAATTTGAACAGAAAGTAGATGGACTATACCTTTTTGGCTACCTTATTTCTCGAACTAATCATCCACAACTAGAGTTTGTGGCTCTTCATCTTCTGATTCCTCTTCTACTGTAGAGTTTGATTCTTCCTCCTTTAGCTCAAGCTCTATCTTCTCAGGTTCCTTTGGTAGGACTTCATGTTTAATAACATCTTTCACCTCTCTAAACACCATATCTTGGTTGTACACAACCTTCCTTGTTTCTCGTTTCCAAAGCTTGTAACCTTTTAAACCATCCTTATACCTAATAAAGATGCACCTTTCATATTTACTATCCAACTTTGTTCTTTTCTCCTTTGGAACATGTACATATTCATCACATCCAAATACCCTCAGATGTGAAAGAGAAGGTTTCTTACCAGTCCATACCTCTTGTGGAGTCTTATCTTCCAACGCTGATGAAGGTGATCTGTTGGCTAGGTAACATGCAGTGTCCATTGCCTCTGCCCATAATTCTTGTCCTAACCCAGCACCACTGAGCGTTCTTCTTGCATTTTCCATCAACGTCCTATTCATTCTTTCTGCGACTCCATTTTGCTGAGGTGTGTATGGAGTAGTCTTCTACTATGCTATACCACACTTCTTACATAACTCTTCAAATTCCTTCTTGCAAAAATATCCGTCGTTATCTATCCTTAGCACCTTTATCTTCTTCTCTGTCTGGTTTTCCACAAGAGCCTTAAATTCTTTAAACTTGTCAAAGACTTCAGATTTCTTTCTGAGCAAATATATCCGTGTATTCCTTGAGAAGTCATCTATAAATGATACATAGTACATAGACTTACCCAGTGATGGAACCGACACAGGTCCAAACACATTATTGTGCACAAGCTCTAATATATGTTAAGCCCTCTTAGTACTAGAGGGGAAACTCACCTGATTTTGCTTCCCATATACACAATTTTCACAAAAATAAAAGTCCAGAGAGAAATTAAACATAACTTCTACCATACCATTACCATGAAGTATTCAAATGCCCTTCTCTCCAATATGTCCAAGCCTTTGATGTCATAACATGGTATTTTCTCCAGAGACCACTAGCTTTTTTGCTCCACTTTCAGGAACCACATAACTGTTGCACCCATCAATAATAGTGATACCCTAAAGCTTGTACAGAGTTCCAATCTGAACTCCCCGCATCAATACCAGTGCTCCCTGAACCATCTTGTAGGTATCTTTCTCGAACACTATTTTTACACCTACATCATCCAACTTTCTTATAGAAATCAGTTTTCTGGCCAATGCAGGAATATGCAGAACACCCGAAAGTGTTCTAACCCTTTTACCTTGCAACTTCAACTTGACTTTTCCCGACCATTGATTCTAGCCTTCCTGTGATCCCCTAAGAAGACATCACCACCATCACATTTCTCATACTCACAGAACCACTCTCTATGGGGAGTAAAGTGAAAGGATGCACCTGAGTCAATCAACCATGCCTCATGATCTACGTGTGTACTTGAAGAAGAAGTCAAGTACACATCCCCACCTTCATCTGAGGTGGTTTTCTCCTCTGCATAAGGAGCATCATCAGATCCCTTTCCTTTCTCAAGGGCTTTAGATTTACAGTCCCTTTTGAATTGCCCTTCTTTTCCGCATTTCCAGCACACCTTTACATGTTTTCCTGGAGATTCTGATATCCCTCTAGATTTAGATCTCCCACTCGAGGACATATTTTTATTGTTTTTCTAGGACCGTGCTCATACAGACAAGATATCACCATTCTAGCCCTTCATATTTTTCCGTCTCATCTCCTCCGATAGTAAGGATGAGACTATTTCATCAAACTGCAAGGCAATTGCATTGCTACCTATTGCAACAACCAGACTATCCCACGAATCTGGTAGAGAACACAACAAATTAATGCGCTTATCTTCATCTGAAATTTTGATATCAATAGATAATAACTGACTTACCACAGTATTAAAGGCGTTCAGATGCTCTGTCACCGAGTCTCCATCTTTCATCCTCAGGTTATACAACTTTTTCCATAGGAACAATTTATTCACCAAAGACTTAGATTGGTATAAAATCCCTAACTTGTCCCACAAAGCCTTCGCCAAAGCTTCCCCTGATACATTTAACAATACTGAATCTGAGATACATAACTGTATTGTTCTCTTTGCCTTCTGATCAAACTTCTTCTAGTCTTCATCTGACATTGTTGTGGGTTTAGTGCCTAGATCTACCGTGATGCACTGATCTTTATCCACCAGCAAATCCTCCACCGTGAGTTTCCACTAGTCAAAACTTTGACCATTAAATTTATCGATCTCTATCTTTCCATTGATGGCCATCTTCTTTCACCACAAGAATCAATCTTGTAGATCTCCCACTGAAAAAGGTCTACCATAGGCCCGAGAAAAAACCCTCAGCAACAAAGGCATCCCCTTGAAGCCAAAACAACTCTAATAGCAAATGTAGGTTTTAACCCCATACAGAAAATACCTACATACAAATTCTTAAAACATAAAATAAACAATGGTGAGAGCATAAACATAAAATAGATATACACAAAGATTTTCCCCTGGATCCCAAACCAGGACTACTAGATTGATTTTTCATTATATTCCTTTCAATATTATACATGTTGAAGCATCCATAAACCCGAATCCATTAACCCTGGATTAGAACATAATCATAGTTCCCTTGAACGGATCTACAAAATACCATGGATAGAAGACCATCATGCCCAAAACAATACGTGAAATCCATGAACAAAACCATAGGTATGTTCGCCCACCTAATATAGGGTCCAAAAACAAAAATCCAAGAGCACAGCCCCAGACCTTGTGCAGGGGGGCTATCGCCCCACTTGTGACCCCCCCACGAGTGGGGTAGTCGTGGAAAGAATATAACACACACCCAACATGGTTACATCTCAATTAGTTTACCAGGAAAATGCAAGTTTTCTCTCTTTCTAATTTTTTGAGATCACACAGGGTGCATGACAAAGAACATAAACATTAGGAAAAAAATTTTGCTCTATTTCTGATTTTCAAGATCACAGAGTGTGAGGAAAAGAGCATATGAGTATTAGAACGAGTAGCGAACCTAAAATTTAGACAAACAACCAAAAAATTAAGTTTGTAGAAAAAAATATTTAAAATTTGTATTCACACTATATTTGTGATTCTAATGATAAAAGTTGTATCTTAGAAAAGCATACTCCTTTTTTGATGAAATTGAAGGTGTTCTTAACTGAAAATGGTGCATCATACACGATTAAATAGTATGTTTAGGACATAAATGTATAGAAATAGTAGATCTCATAAATGTGATAGCACAACTAAAGTGCTCAACAATAAGAGAGACTCTTCGAACAAGCTTTGATACTATGTTTGAGAAAACAGGGTATTCCATGTGGGACAAGCACCTTTAGTAACGAATCACACAACTAGATCAAAGAGCGTAATGCCAATATTTTTACATGGTTAAAACTCTCCAAAAGGGAAACAGACCACAACCCCATCCAACATGGCCACTTAAGGAAACTTTATTAATGAAAAATAATTGTTTTTACATAAGAGCGATCTCATAATTGATAATCAACCATGACCCTACATGCTCTTTAAAATAGAGATCATGGACCAATTGGGTGTCACACCACATATCAATAGGCTTTAGTATCAAGGAGAATATGAGTCATTCAATGACTCTATGTTTAGAACATATCATGACCATCAAATTAAAATGCAACTGATGTATACTAAAAAAACACACCTTTATCTAATAAACACATTAGACCAAACTGAACATAACTAACTCCTATGTGTCTAAATATCCTAACACCATAAACGTTAAAGGAGCTTGTAATTAATTGTTTGAGATGTATTTCAGTATTTACTTGCACATTCATAATGGATATATTTCAAGCCCCAACTTTCTTGACTTTGACCAAGTCTTTATAATCCCCAATCAAGGTGATTTTTAGATTGACTTGGGTAGGCATTTGTTGAACTCTTATTTACATATCATAACACAATACGACTAGTTTTGAATTAAAATTAAATAATAGTTGAAAACTTAGTACTAGGACTTTTCATATTTTAATACTTACATATGTACCTTTACTTTGACATATTCTCATAGCCTAAGCTTGTATTGTCTAACTTTATCCAATCTAGGGTTGGTAGCCTTAAATTTGTATTTAAGCTTAGCAAAAGTTTCAAGTGCATGTTAATGTTATTAGTCCTTTTTGCAAGCATGACTGGGACTATAATCATCGAAAATGTGGGGTTAATTTTAGTTTCAGCTGGTTACTATAACAAATAACTAAATTTCTTAAGGATTCTAGTGTATTTTCATAATGCAATCGGTTTGGTCGTCTTATTTGGCCTCTTCTCGAGGCGGAAAGGCTAAAATCATATGTTATATTCATCTTTTCACTTCACGTTTTGAAAGAGGTAAAATAATGCTAGCATAGTTGAAGACATTAAATGTTATGACGAATGAGTAGTCGCTTGAGAGGCATTATTACTTATGCTAAGCTACTCTGGCACTAAACTAATTGTCCCAGTGTCAAAACCGGCTTCACTTCAACATCACGAATTACAGGAGAGCCATTTGTTGAAATTTTGCATGGCAGTACCCACTTGTCTTCACTTCAAAAGACTATATCGCAGCTGGAATTCCAAAGACTATATCGAAATCAGACTTCCAAAGACTATATCGTTTTCGACCTTCATTATATTTTTGCAGATTTCACAAACAAGAATTGCTCCAATGCTTTTTTCGGAATAAGAATGTCTCCAATGCTAGATGCTTTGGATGCTTTGAGTCTCATGGCAGGAAGTATATGCAGATATCGCAGGATGCTCGAGCTACACTACACTTGCAGACGATAATGATGGAGAACATGGAGAGAGCATTGTATTGGACTCCTGGTTTCTCAACAATACACAACATGCTATTTGACACATCTGATTTTTAAGTAACACAACATACTGTTTTTTTTGCCTGTGATGTTTTCTGCTTACGATAGCAAAAAGGGCACTGCTTCAAGCACTAGATTTCTTAACAGTACAATCAGGGCATGGTTTTTTAGCCTCACAGTTTATACTATTTAGGGTATATGATTCTTTAGCAATAAGTCATAATACATATCTCATTGCTTATGATCTATGATATTTCTAACTATGAAATTAAATAGAGGACAAATCAATTTGAGGCACATGATTTTTGCAAAGATATTGAAAAAACATATATTTAATCTATATAAATTGCTTTGAAAAAATTTGAATCTATAAATATTGAATCATATATTTCTATACCCTGAAAAAACAAATATTGAATCTACATTTCTATAAATTCAGTACATGAAAAGACAAATATATTTCTATTCAGTTCCTTGAAAAAAATACTTGAATTACTTCAAATTCAATGACCTAAAGCAATTGAAGTAGAAGACGTTGAAACACCATTGACGTTTACCTAACAGTTGCATCCATTGAACCAATTTTTGACCCAAAATCCATTTATCCAATTGCTTATTCACTAGTACCAGTTCAAGTGAGAGAGCTAATGCCTATAGTTGGGAGATATAGGTCCTGTGTCAATATACTGAATGAAAGTTGATTCTGTAAAGGCAGGTGCAAAGAAAAAGGGCATGGCCCGTTCTAGATTCTTTCCTAGCGTCCGAGCTCACAGAAGCAAATATAGCTAGAGGAGAGAAGGAAGCAACGTAAACAATCCCACCATCATTAGTTGAAGCACCAATGACAATCAAACATACTAAAAGAATAACACAATCTAACCTTGTCATAACTGGACATATAAACTCAAATTCTTTGAAGTTTGGATGAAATTTTGACAGATTATATAACATACCATTACACAGTCAAAATTGGCCCAAAATGATGCCCAGAAAACAACAGTTACAATGAGCGCAACATAAACCATTAATTTCATTTCATTTTTGGGAAGTTTAACAATATTCCAAGTTGTTTTAAGTCAAAAAGTGTGCATTTGAATTCCCGAATGCATTTGAGTACTACCCTTGTGTTGTGGCCAGCAACAACCCCCTTCTTATTTAGTGTTATTCCTAATACTAAATAAGTGGGGACTCTTAGTTAAAAAAATTTAAAAATCAAATTAGTTTTTAAATTTCCTTTTCGAATAAAACTTACCATCATAAGCTTAGGAAGACCCCCTTGAAAAAACTAAAAATCTAAGTTTTATGATAAGGTAAGACAAAAATCTTTCCTTAGGAAATATCGCATCGCAAAAGGATAACAAGATACCTCCTTACAAGCTGAATTCCAACATTGCGAGATCGCGATACGCGATAATAAACAAATATCGCATCGCATACATCAAGCACAACTTACATTGAAACACTTTAATTTGCCGATATGCGATGACGCCGATCGCAAATCACATTTCGCAGAAAACAGGTTAACAAAGATTGTCATATATTACGTTCCTGCGATAACGCGATATTGTGATATTGCAGTTTTGCGATAAAGTGGAAATACAATATTGCGATAATGCGATATTGCAATTTCGCGATACAGCGACAATGCGATAATGCGATATACCGAGCTATCAACTCTGCGACGTTATCATTTCGCAATGTTGCGATCTGTGATATTGCGAAGCAAATCGAAAAATCGCTTCATTGGAGATCTTGCGAGCTCGGGATTCAAAAAGCATTTTCCGTAAACTGACACCTGGTTATGCGCTTTAATGCTAATAAATGAGGTAGTTGCCAGTTATTAATGGAATATGGTTTCGTGCTTATCGAAAAATCATCTCACGTAAGGTGGTATACTTTATGCATCTTCGGCATTTAAAACTTTCCCATCACCCTTCCTTGTCATTATTTTCACTTCACTTGTGAATTGCAGGAACGAAGAACAGAGAACGATACAAAGCAATACATAGGATATTATGGGAAAGAAAAGCAAAGCTTCGAGCTCTGAAGAGAAAGAAATGGTGCCCTTGTATACAGACACGGCTTGTAACATAGACGCGGGAATTGCTACATGGGAAGGCATGTATAATATGCTTGAGGAGGAGAATCCCAGAGTAATGGAAGTTACTGCTACTGCGGGCTCACATAGTTCTTCTGAGGCATCCATCACAGAGCTAGCTTGCTCATTCTTGCATTGGATAGCAGCAAGGCCCAAAATTCTCCCATATACGGACATGGTTAAGTGGATATTGGACAATGTTAATATCAGAATTAGACAATTTAAGACTCAGGGTCAAGAGCTTACGAAATCATTATTTTCACAAAATTTGAACTTTATATCACCTAAAAGGAAAAAAGCGCAAAAGGCAAAAAACGCATCAAGGAAGCTCGGATCAAGAAACGGAGGCAGTTTCCGATGCTAGGCGCTAATCGCGCATCGCTAAGAAAATTTTTTCGAAAAGGAAAGCTTCTAATTGCTCAGTCACTTGCAAGCCCCGAAAATTGCAAGAAAACAATGATAGAGACTGATTGGAAGCAGAAGGCTCAAGAAAAGGCAGAAGCAATCCAAGGGTTAACCAAGTTGAACTGGGATTATTACTGGGCATACTTGGTAAAGCCACATAGCCAGTGGATGAATCTTAAGTGTATTATCAATTCGGCCAAAAAGATGGCGCCAGCTCTTGTCGATTTTGTTTTCTCAACTCAGCTAAAATCGGAAGTCGGCTAGCCGACTCTTCTCAAACAGATGCTGCATGCGTGCGATTTCAAGGACCAGATATAGAAGTAGTTTTAATTTTAGATTCAATTTTAGTTTTAATTTTGTTTTATTTTGCCTAAAATGAGGATGGTCATTTAAACCACATCCTACATTATTGTAATAAGTTATTTTTAGATTTAGTTAGTAGTATTTAAACCCTTCTCATGCATTTAGAGAAGGGTCCTGAAATTTGTCAAAAACTTATCCCCAGAACATGCACTTTTGCACCCTCTAAGGAGGTTTTGATGAATGAATGGAACAGAATTTATTGATATTTGCATTTGATATCTGCTACTGATGTTGCACTTTTGTACTCTTAGTGGATGTTTGATCAAGAAGAGATAAATCATTATCGCTTGAAGCTCATGAGTAGGACTAGTTATAAATGGTACTTCTATCTCTTAACTATTTCTTCCTTTGCGTTAAAGTGATATTCTTGTTCAGTTATTTATATATTGATGTACGAATGCCTGAATTATCATTTGGCACTTTTGTACGGTGATAGCTATTTATTTATGCTTGGTGTATGAATAGCTTGTTATGCGATATGTTTTTCACAACTGTTTCGTCTAACTTTTTATACAAAGTGGTTCATCCTTATTGAATTCTTTTCTCATAACAGTTGAATGATATTTGATACCAGTTGTTATTTGAAATCATATTAGATTGCATAACAGAAAGATTACACCCTCGGGTTAGTATAGATTTAGATATTTCTGCTTATTAGAATACAATTTCCTTATTATTAGAGTTAGAGTAAAAGTATTCCATTTAGAAAATGTTAGAAAGAGAAATATCAGTCCGTCACACACACACACACACATAAATTGGGAAACTGGTCCCATATCCCCAGTCGGACCCACTATACCAAACGGAAAAGGAGCTACTAACCAAGGTCTGGACCGGGTGGGTATCTCCCTTGTTGTAGACCCGATTTTCGGGGCTTGAACATATTTGGCGCTAGAAGGAGGGCCTGAACTGTGAATGGCAAGCAAATCTAAATCTAAATATCATTCTAAGAGTAAATCGCCCTCACCATCTCCTCCGACTTCTGCATTGCATTTATAATCTTTAAATCCAGAGTTAGAAGTTGATGGAGCAACAGTCGCTGCCACAAACCCTGACATTTCAGAACAATCTACTATTGAACCTCCTGAAGTTGAATCTTTGATTCACAAACTTCAGCGATTTTCTATATCTCCTCAAAAATCTGATAAATCTCAAGGCAGTGTGACTTCGCAATATAATCCTGCTCATCCTCTTACCAGGTTAAAGAGCGAAAAGTTTGGTGTTCAGCCAACCAAATTACCTCTATCCACCAGGAAGAGAGCAAGGAAGTCTCCTAAAGGTTCCGATAGTGAGACTCTTTCATCCTCATCATCCATCTCAACCTCTTCACCGCGAAGTCAACCATCCACTCCTCCACTTCAAATCATTGTCCATCAGCCCGTTGCAACTTCCTCAACTCCTTCTCAACCATTTGGAGTCGTAATATCCTCATCTTCTCAACCGCAGGGATTATCTTCTACACTTTCCTCTGTTACTAGTTCAGTGATGGCCCAATCTCCATGGAATAACCTAGGGGCAGTCTTAATGCCTGCACCCTTCAGTCAGCTACCAGCCCATCCTGAAAAATGGTTGCCTAAGTTTAATCCTGATGCAGGTATGCTAGCGGAAGAACATATAAATAACTTTATGCTATCCATAAATCTCAATGGAGTTGATAACAAAGATGTTGTTGTTCGAATTTTTCCTTATACTTTGCAAGGAACAGCCGGATCATGTTATTTCTCATTACCATTTGGATCTATTACTAGTTGGGACATCTTCCAAGAACAATTCCTGACCAAGTTCGGTGATGACAGGTCTACGGCGACACTGATCAACAACATGTCTAACCTTAAGACCGAGTCGAGAGAGCCTATCAAAGATGTCAATTTACGTTTCAATAAAATCTTAAACAAAATTCCTATTGCTTCCCAGCCTAGCGAAGAAGTGCGAAGTGAATGGTACATCACTGCTTTACCATCAAACATAGCAATCTTTGTTGATAGGGCTAACAAAACAACCTTAGTTGAAAATATGAAAGAAGCAATAGTAGTAGAGAAACATATTATGGCCCTAGAAAAGAAAAATGCCATAGAAGAACGAAAATCTAAGAAGGTTTCTTTCAAAGAAGATCCCAAGAAAAAATAGTCAAAAGATCCATTCGATTTAGAAGGATTACAAAAAGTGTTGAATACCATGTCTAACGAAATGGTCGACATTAAGAAACAAGTGGCAGAAACTTCTTCTAAAAAGAAATACAGGCCTTTTGAAAGAAATCCTTCAACTGATTCCAAACCCCCTAACGCAATTACAAATGCTGAATCAGAAGAAGAAGAAGAGGAAGTCGCTACTAAAGAACATACCGATGAAGAAGAAGTTGTAGAGTTACAAGGTATGTGGGATTTCATCCTCCTAGATGAAGAGGATCAAGAGGCATTCCTGGTTAGTACTTGTAGTAGAAATCAACTTGATCCTCCTCAACCTACACCTAAGCCAAAGAGCGCAAGCCTGATGACTAAGGATAAAGTCGCAGCCAAGAAAACATCACCTAAAGCGACTCAAACCAGCCCAGTCCAAATAGACACATAAACTCCATCTAAAACGTTAATCATTTCGGATGAAATGGAGTATAATATCATAGAAGACATGAAAAGGACTAGGGTCAATATTACTCTTTTTGAATTGAGCAAGTTAAAACACCAGCAAAAAGTACTTTTGAAAGAATTACATGCTGTACCAGTTGCACCTTTACCAGCCGCTGTAATCTCCCAAGCTTCCCATGACAGGGGAAGACCTCCAACTAATGTGAGGAATAAGGTTGATCCAAACGATATTGCCTTAATTGGAGGAAGATCGAGATCTCATACTCCCCCATTTCTCCTTACTTATGAAATTTTCAATAAAAATGTGCATAATTTCTTAGTAGTTTCTGGAGCTTCATCGAATATTTTACCAAGATCAATATGTGCAAAATTGAATGTTCAACCATAGAAATCCGTTGTGCGCATAGTTTAGCTAGATCGATCGCAAGTTGAAGTGATTGGTGAATTAAATCAGGTTACCATAAGGCTTTCATCCAACCCAAAGGTATGTCAAGTTATCGACATTTTAGTTGCTGATATTCCAGAATTTTATGGCTTAATTCTTAACAGAGATTGGTCAAAAAAAATTCATGGATACTTTGCAACCGACTGGTTGCATATGTGGCTCCCTTACAATGGTAAACCAAACCAAATAAAAGTTGAACACGAACGACATCAGAAATACATAGTAACAGAACTCGGGGGAGAAAATGAACCAGTAGCATATAATTCTAACATCATTGGCAACTATTCAGTAGATTCTTTCTTAGGAAATTTTAATGCTCATACTTCACCTTACTTAGAACATTCTGTTTTATCTCAAATAGAAAATTTCTCTCAAACAGATAGTTCTAAATGCATTAATTTTATATATAGTCCTATAAATAAATCTTTGTTTGGGAAATTATTTTTTGATGGTTCTAAGTCTAACGAAGGAGCAGGAGCAGGATGCGTGCTAGTAAGTCCAGATGGAGATAAAACTATGCTAACTTGCAGACTCGAATTCGAGTGCACCAACAATACCGCAGAATACGAGGCTTTAATCCAAGGGTTATACAAAGCAATTGGATTAGACGTCAAATACCTGCAAGTTTTTAGAGATTTTGAAATTGTAATCAGACAGGTACGTAATACTATACACTGTTTATCAGGTCATTTAAAGCATTACCAATCTTTAGTTCAAGATCTGACTGAACACTTTATAGCATTTAATATTTCATCAATTCCCAGACTCCAGAATGCTAGCGCAGACCTCTTAGCCAACGTAGCTTCCAAGCTCATTCCTTTAGAAGATTTTAGCCCTGACCGATTTTTAATTGAGTTAATTTTTAGACCATCTATTCCTGATAACATTACCAATTGGAGGATTTTCAATGACGATCCTGATATCGTGAGTTTCCTCATGTCTGAAGGATCCTACACCAATCAAATAATTGACGAAGACAAACATGATCAACAATTGCAACAGGATAGTACTAACAATGCTATACCTAAATCAGTTGTCAAATTAGAAGACCTTTATGATTTGAAAGATCGATTCAAAAGATCTACCTATTCAAAACTCCAAAGTTCAACTTTGAATTATGAATTAGTAAATCTAGGAACCCATGCCAAACCGCAGAATATCAACCTAGGCCTTGGCCTAGCCCCTGAAGAAAAAATAGCGTATATCCGTCTCCTGAGACAATACAAAAGTGTCTTTGCTTGGAATTACGATGAACTCAAAACTTACGACACCTCCATCATCCAACATACTATCCTAATGATCGATAATGAAAAACCTGTCCAACAAAAGTTGAGAAAGATCCATCCCAATTTAGAAAACCAAATCAAAACTAAACTCAATAAGTTATTGAAAGCCAAATTAATCTTTCCCGTTAGACATTCTAAATGGGTCTCCAATATGGTACATGTTAGAAAGAAAAACGGAGATATTAGAATCTGCATTGACTTTCGAAACCTTAACAAGGCTTGCCAAAAGGATAATTTTCCTTTGCCCCCCATGGAACAAATACTACAGGCAGTTGCGGGCTCAGAATTGATGTCATTCTTGGATGGATTCTTAGGATACAATCAAGTGTTGGTACTTCCCGATGATCAATTAAAAACTACATTCAGAACTAAATGGGGTACATACACATATCAAAAGATGCCATTTGGATTGATTAACGTGGGTGCCACATTTCAGAGAGCCATGGACATCGCATTCAAGGGGTTAGTTAATAAATCAGTGGTAATGTATTTGGATGATATAAATGTTTATTCCAAGAAACGAAACAACCATCTCACAGATTTAAAACAAATCTTCCAACGTTGTCTAATGTATGGGATTTCACTTAACCGAAAAAATCCTTTTCGCATTAAATGAAGGAAAACTTCTAGGATTCATAGTGTCAAAATCTGGAATTCACATTGATCCTGACAGAATCAAGGAAATTTCCGCAGTACCCCTACCTCACAACAAGAAAGCCATGCAATCTTTCCTTGGCCAGATTAACTTTGTAAAGAGATTTGTCCCAAACTTTTCAAGAATCGTGTCTCCTTTACAAGCAATGATTAAAAAGAACGCAAATTTTAAATGGGGCCAAGACGAACATGAGGCATTCAATCTGATCAAACAAGCAATAATTAATGCTCCATCTTTAGCAACTCCAAATTTTTCCGATCCTTTTATATTGTATACATTTGCCTCGGATAGATCATATGCTGCGATACTCACTTAAGCAAATCAAGAAAAGGCGAAAGCCCCAATTGCTTTTTTCAGCTCCAATTTACAAGGAGCTGAGTTGAATTATTCAGATGTGGAGAAAAAAGCTTATGCTGTTTTCAAAGCAATTAAATATTTTATACCTTTTTTACTCAAAACACATACCAAAATCATAGTACCATTTCCAGTTGTAAGAAATCTCCTAGTACAGAAGGATGTGGGTGAGAAAAGGGCCAATTGGGTTACTGCCTTACAGGAATATGATATAGAAATCAAACCAACAAGTATTGTAAAAGGTCAAGGCTTTTGAAAAATGTTGTCCGGAGCATCGCTAATGTCCGAAAATCTATCTGCAAAGGTACAAGTGTACGAGGTAAGCCTAAACGATGTTGATTCATTATATGCTGATATTATTTTTTATCTAAAGAACGGATATGCTCCTCCAAACCTCGATCATACCAAGAAAAGAGCTCTAAGGTTAAAAGCCAAACAATATCAACTCGTGAATGATGTTCTTTTTAGAATAAATTATGACCCTGTTTTCCTTATATGTCTTGAGAAATCTGAAGCTGAAAAAGTCTTGCAGGAACTCCACGATGGGCCAGCAGGCGGACACTGTGCCGGAGATGCAACTGCTCACAAATTCTTACGCGCAGGCTATTACTAGCCCACATTATTCAAAGATGCTCATAATTATGTAAGGAAATGTCAAGTCTGTCAAACCGCTGCTGGGAGACAAAAGAAACCATCCTTGCCACTGCAACCAGTTACCATTGAACAACCTTTCAATCAGTGGGGATTGGACGTAATAGGTGAGATCGTTCCTCACTCCTCTGAATAACATAGATATATCCTTACAGCAACAGATTACTTTACCAAATGGGTAGAAGCAGTTCCACTCAAGACGGCTAACGTTGAAAATATCATCGAATTCATAGATCAGTTCATAACCACCAGGTTTGGATTGACTTCCGCCTTAATGTTTGATAACGCATCATATTTTTCTGGTAATACATGACTGAATTTGCACTCAAAAGGGGTTTCAAGCTTAAATACTCTGCTAAGTATTACCCACAAGGGAATGGGTTAGTTGAATCTACAAATAAGAATTTAATCAGAATCATTAAGCGAACCATTGATCAAAATCATAAAAATTGGCATAAGTCTTTAATATATGCTTATGGGCAGATCGAATAACGCAGAAAGCCTCCATTGGCACTTCTCCCTTTAATTTAGTTTATGGGAAAGAAGTGGTTCTTCCAACACGTCTGGCAATTCCTTCTTTAGCCTTGGTTCAATATATTGATGAAGCACCAACTTCTTCCTTACAACTAAGGCAGCTCGAATTAATTAAGTTAGAAGAACAACGAGAACGGGCTAAGATAACTCATACCCATCACCAAGCATTAGTGAAGGCTTCTTTTGATTCAAACATGATATCCAAAATAGACTTTCAGATGGGAGATCTAGTTTTAAAATGGGACAAGGCTCATGAGGAAAAGGGAAACATACAAAATTTCAAAGAATGTGGCTTGGTCCTTTTCAAATCATAGAAGTCATAGGTCCGTCTACTTTCATGTTACAATATTTAACAGGGAAAAGAGATTCTTTACCTGTTAATGGTCAGATCCTTAAAAAATATTTTCCATAGAATATCATTCTTCTATTTTTGTAGAGTAGTTGTTTTTCTTTCCATAATAAAATCGGTTGTAAATGGTTACATTTGAGATTCACGAAAAGGACACAAATTCTCTTCTGGATTTTTTTTTTTCACTTGTATAAATAGAATTCTTTCTGAAAAATTAATCATTACTATTGAAAGATACAGTTAAAGATTATAGGCCTAGCAATGATATTAGTTTCGACTTTATAAATTTTGATAAAAAGCCACCTTTAGTTATAAATTGTTTTATTTCAGTCCAATGAAAGGTATCAATAACAAAATGAAGGTTCTCTGTAGAAAAGCTCTTTCCAAAAACTCTATCATTGTCGTCCAAAACTGTCTTAAGGAAACAATGACTTCCTCCCCACCTAGGAAACTGCAATATTCAGAGAATGATCCAAAGATACACTTTAACTTAAAGAGTAGGAGGTCTCATCACAAGCCGACTTATCATGATCATAGATATTATAGCTTGCTGACTTTGCCAATACTGCATATCACAACAGGGCAATGACTCAAGATTGTTGCAATCAAAAGACAAGGGGTCTCATCACGAGCCAGCTTGTTCAGCAAAGTTATAAATCAGTGAATGACTGTGTCATGAATTGGATACCAAACCAAGACATTGTTCTTTAAGGATAAAAAAGAAAATGAAAGCAATAAGTGTGGAAATGGATTCCTCTTTGAAAGTTGTAAATCTCTCTAAGTAGGATACAGGATCATTGCTGGATAATAGGTAACCATGTCGAAGCTATAAACGCTTTCTAGCAGCAGAGGCTCTACCTACGACAAATGAGCATATTTAAAACTGATTTACAGAGAAGACTTTATTT
The DNA here is from genome assembly GCA_031772625.1 of Pinus tabuliformis. Taxonomy (NCBI): domain Eukaryota; kingdom Viridiplantae; phylum Streptophyta; class Pinopsida; order Pinales; family Pinaceae; genus Pinus; species Pinus tabuliformis. Next base: position 613,697,559 of record CM062810.1, on the reverse strand, counting down.
TTATCTTTATAAACCAAGTAATGACTGATGTAGATACAAGGACTAGCTTGAGGCAGTAAATAATCAAAGTTGGAAAAATGAAATATCATTGATAGGCAAAAGCATAATGTACTTAATCTTTCTATAGTAAAGTTTAATTTTCTGGAAAATTTTCTTTTTTGGAAGTTTTGAAATTTCAAAAGAGCAGCAGAGATAACTAGTTCTTCCAAGTGAATCGCCAATTGTTGTGGCCAGCAACAACCCCCTTCTTATTTAGTGTTATTCCCAATACTAAATAAGTGGGGACCCTTAGTTAAATTTTTTTTTAAATCAAATTAGTTTTTAAATTTCCTTTTCGAATAAAACTTACCATCATAAGCTTAGGAAGACCCCCTTGAAAAATCTAAAAATCTAAGTTCTAGGATAAGGTAAGACAAAAATATTTCCTTAGGAAATATCGCATCGCAAAAGGATAACAAGATACCTCCTTACAAGCCGAATTCCAACATTGCGAGATCGCGATACGCGATAATAAACAAATATCGCATCGCATACATCAAGCACAACTTACATTGAAACACTTTAATTTGTCGATATGCGATGACGCCGATCGCAAATCGCATTTCGCAGAAAACAGGTTAACAAATATTGTCATATATTACGTTCCTGCGATAACGCGATATTGCAGTTTTACGATAAAGCGGAAATACAGTATTGCGATAATGCGATATTGCAATTTCGCGATATCGCAACAATGCGATAATGCGATATACCGAGCTATCAACTCTGCGACGTTATCATTTCGCGATGTTGCGATCTATGATATTGCGAAGCAAATCACAAAACCGCTTCATCACAGATCTTGCGGGCTCGTGATTCAAAAAGTATTTTCCATAAACTGACACCTGGTTATGCGCTTTAATGCTAATAAATGAGTTAGTTGCCAGTTATTAATGGAATATGGTTTTGTGCTTATCGAAAAATCATCTCACGTAAGGTGGTATACTTTATGCATCTTCGGCATTTAAAACTTTCCCATCACCCTTCCTTGTCATTATTTTCACTTCACTTGTGAATTGCAGGAATGGAGAATAGAGAACGATACAAAGCAATACACAGGATATTATGGGAAAGAAAAGCAAAGCTCCGAGCTCTGAAGAGAAAGAAATGGCGCCCTTGTATACAGACATGGCCTGTAACAGAGACGCAGGAATTGCTACGTGGGAAGGCATGTATAATCTGCTTGAGGAGGAGAATCCCAGAGTAATGGAAGTTACTGCTACTGCGGGCTCACATAGTTCTTCTGAGGCATCCATCACAGAGCTAGCTTGCTCATTCTTGCACCGGATAGCAGCAAGGCCCAAAATTCTCCCATATACGGACATGGTTAAGTGGATACTAGACAGCGTTGATATCAGAAATAGACAGTTTAAGACTCAGGGTCAAGAGCTTACAGAATCATTATTTTCACAAAATTTGAACTTTATATTCGCTAAAAGGAAAAAAGCGCAAAAGGCGAAAAACACATCAAGGAAGCCCGGATCAAGAAATGGAGGCAGTTTCCGATGCGCTAATTGCGCATCGCTAAGAAAAATATCTCGAAAAGGAAAGATTCTAATTGCTCAGTCACCTGCAAGCCCCGAAAATTGCAAGAAAACAACGATAGAGACCGATTGGAAGCAGAAGGCTCAAGAAAAGGCAGAAGTAATCCAAGGGTTAACCAAGTTGAATTGGGATTATTAGTGGGCATACTTGGTAAAGCCACATAGCCAGTGGATTACTCTTAAATGTATTACCAATTTGGCCGAAAAGATGGCGCCAGCTCTTGTTGATTCTGTTTTCTCAGCTCAGCTAAAATCGGAAGTTGGCCAGCCGACTCTTCTCAAACAGATGCTTCATGCGTGCGATTTCAAGGACCAGATACAGAAGTAGTTTTAATTTTAGATTCAATTTTAGTTTTAATTTTGTTTTATTTTGCCTGAAATGAGGACGGTCATTTAAACCGCATCCTACATTTTTGTAATAAGTTATTTTTAGATTTAGTTAGTAGTATTTAAACCCTTCTCATGCATTTAGAGAAGGGTCCTGAAATTTGTCAAAAACTTATCCCCAGAACATGCACTTTTGTACCCTCTGAGGAGGTTTTGATGAATGAATGGAACAGGATTTATTGATATTTTCATTTGATATCTGCTACTGATGTTGCACTTTTGTACTCTTAGTGGATGTTTGATCAAGAAGAGATAAATCATTATCGCTTGAAGCTCATGAGTAGGACTAGTTATAAATGGTACTTGTATCTCTTAACTATTTCTGCCTTTGCGTTAAAGTGATATTCATGTTCAGTTATTTATATACTGATGTATGAATGCCTGAGTTATTATTTGGCACTTTTGTACGGTGATAGCTATTTATTTATGCTTGGTGTATGAATAGCTTATTATGCGATATGTTTTTCACAACTGTTTCGTCTAACTTTTTATACGAAGTGGTTCATCCTTATTGAATTATTTTCTCATAACAGTTGAATGATCTTTATTACCAGTTGTTATTTGAAATCATTTTAGATCGCATAACGAAAAGATTACACCCCGGGTTAGTATAGACTTCGATATTTCTGCTTATTAGAATACAATTTCCTTATTATTAGATTAGAGTTAGAGTAAAAGTATTCCATTTAGAAACTATTAGAAAGATAAATATCAGTCCGTCACACACACACACACACATAAATTGGGAAATCGGTCCCATATCCCCAGTCGGACACACTATACCAAACGGAAAAGGAGCTGCTAACCAAGGTCCGGACCTGGTGGGTATTCCCCTTGTTGTAGACCCGATTTTTGGGGCTTCAACACCTTGAGATGAAATTCTACAAGTTGGATGTTATGAAACCAGCTCACAAAAAGATAGAAAAGATAGATCAACGCCTTATAATTCAGCCTCTTCGAGGGGGAAACCTCCTTTACGTTACACAAATGAACAATTCTGGGATAATACAAATGACAAAACCTCCTTTCTATATATAGGAGTCTAAGGGGTCATAATATAACCCAAGTCGACCTAACCATAATAATATAAGGCCACATAAATAACAATAGTGGGCTTCTGGGGTGCACAATAATGACAATATGGGGACAATAGGGTCACAACAATGACAATAAGGAATATAATGACAAACGTAATGGGGTAATCACTAGTATTATAGGGACCTAACATGCCCCTCTCCTTCAAAAAAGTTTTGTCCTCAACGCTTGAGTAGTTCTGGATTCTTCTGTAAAAGATTGTCATCCTCCCATGTGGAATCTTCAACGGGTAAGTTCTTCCACTTGATGATTTTGTAGCTGTCGAGTTCTTGTTTCTTTAACTGCTTCAAGTTCCAATATGATCTTTCCTTCCTCGTCAAGTTCTGGCAATATTTTTTGAACTGGGAGCTTGTCACCTATAAATTTCTTTAAGCGTGAAACATGGAAAACTGGGTGCACTCGGGAAGCTGCAGGAAGCTCCAATTTGTATTCCATTGTACCTATCTTTTGCAACACTTTGTATGGACCATAATACTTTGGTGATAATTTGTTATCCTTCTTAGCTTGCTTGAGGGACATTTGTTTATATGGTTGTAGCTGTAGGAATACCCATTCACCTACATTAAAACTTCTTTCACTGTGATGTTGATCTACTTGATGTTTCATTCTATTTTGTGCCAAGGTGAGTTTATCCTAAGATTTGGAGAACTTGTTGTTGATTCTCGATGTGATCTTCCACTTCTTGAACCTTAGAATTTTCTCTTAAATATGATGTCATGGATGGTGGGTGATATCCATAAAGTGCCATAAATGGGTGTTGGCATTATGGCACAAGTGTTGTCCTTGATGGCAACTCTCTTTGGTAACAGATCTCAGTTCAGGCTTTCAGAATGAAAGAAAAGACATATACACAGGTTCATCTAGACAAAGACGCGTATACACCCGGGTTTGACGTTTCAAAGGCGCGTATGCGTATACACGCACTCTCATGCAAGGAAAAGCGCGTATATGTTGGAGAACTTACTTTTGGTCCATGGTAGTTAGTCCTCGGTATTTGAACCTATGGTTTTGGACCATGGTATCTCGACAAGTGTGTTGATCCCAAGTATTGGGCCCTTGGTATTGTTTTGTTATGGTTTTGGACCTTGGTATTGAGAAAGGCCTAGCACTATAAAAGAGGGAGGAGATCATTAGGCAAGAACATTATTTGAATTATTGAATATCTAATATTGTGCTAGATCTGGAATACTGGTGATTGAATTATGGTGCAGATCTGGATCTAAAGGAAGGAGGAACCTGAGCGCAAGAAGGATAAGGTCTATTGATGGATCAAAATCTCAAGGCTTGAACATTGGTATCTCTGTATGATTTTGATCTGTTATATGTGGTGCACACTTGATCTATAAATCTGATAATCTGGGTTAACTAATGACTGAGTGTTTCAAAGAATGAATTATCCTTTATAGATCTATACGCAGGTTCAGTGAAGTGCAGGCACGTATACATGCTTTTTCTGTAAGTGAAATAGGCGTATACGCAGGTTGGTTGTGGTACAGAAGCGTATACACGCAGATTTCTGAATAGTGAAGTAGCGTACATATCTTGATTTATGTTCTAGTTGCTTCTGTTTTATTGCTGCAGTGTTCTGGGTTTAGAATTGGTGTTTGGTTACAGTTACTGTGTTCTGGGTATAGCGGTCAGAGAAGTGTTTATTTGATTCTGTTGTTGATTGGTGAAAAGGAGTTTGGTTGATGCAAAAATTCTTGATGTATGATTGATGATATCTGTGGATCCAGTCTGAAAATTCATGAAACGAGGTCCCTGAAAGCAAAGAGAAGGTTGCAACCTTCTGCAAGTAGGAGCCTGCGTACTAGTATCTCAAGGCTAGTACAAGAACTAAGGGGGTTGGAGCTCCCTTCCAGGAAAGCTGGAAAACGAGAGAGAGTTGTAGCTCTCTGCAGGTTGCAGCCTGCGTACTGGTAAAGACTGCACCAGTACAAAACATTGTAAAGAGAAGTTTCTTATTAAAAAGAAGATAGAGACGAATTGCAGCAGGGGGTTTTCACCCACATTGGGTTTCCTCCTTATATCTTGTGTTCTTGTGTGTGACTGTCTTCTGCTCTGTTTCACTATTTCTAGTATTGTTTATTTGCCTCTGATTCACAGATTAATGACTGACATCTGAAAGTTAAATCAAATAATAAGTCTACTTTATATACGCGGGTTTCTTTATCTGTAGTTGTGTATATACGCGGTTTTTATTAACTGAAGTAGCGTATATGATCTGAAGTTGAAAAAGAAATTATTTGACTTGATCATACTGATTCACCCCCCCCCCCCTCTCAGTATTATTTCCAACAATTGGTATCAGAGCAGGTCCTTCAGAAGAAGCTTGATCGCTTGAAAGAAGATCCTTCATCATGAGTAACTACAAGAGGGAAGCATCAATCAGGCCACCGATTTTTGATGGGACAAACTTCGTTTATTGGAAGGTAAGAGTTACTGCCTATCTTCAATCTCTTGGTACAAAAGTCTAGGATATCATAGATACAGGGTATACTTTTCCATCAGCAACTCCTACAGATCTGGCTGAGAAGAAGAAATATGAAACAAATGCAAAGGCGGTCAATACTCTATTAGGATGCCTATCTCAATCAAAATTTGTCAAGGTAATGCAGTTTAAATCCGCAAAAGAGATATGGGACAAGATTGTTCTGAGCTATGAAGGAGATGATCAGGTAAAACGAGCAAAACTTCAAACCCTCAAGATTCAGTATGAAAATCTTAGGATGTATAATGATGAAAGTGTGGCTAACTATTTTCTTCGTGTAGATGAGATTGTTAATTGTATGAAAATTTTGGGTGAAGAAATAAAAGAGGCTGTTGTGGTTGAAAAAGTTCTAAGATCTTTGTCCCCTAGGTTTGAATCTAAAGTTTCTGCAATAGAAGAAAAGGAGAATCTACAAAATCTTAAAATGTCATAGCTGCACGGAATTCTAACTGCTTATGAAATGAGGAAAGGAGGTCCATCAGATAGGAGAGAAGCTGCCTTCAAGGCTTCAGGCAAAGGAGAGTACTATGAGTCAGGACATGTGTCAGAAGAAGAAGAAGAATCAAATTTTGTCAGAAATCTTCAACGGGGTACTGGACGGTTTCGAGGTAAGTTACCTTTCAAATGCTTTGCTTGTGGAAGAGTAGGTCATTATGTTGCCAAATGTCCTCATAAGGATAAGATTGACAAGGGAAAGGGACCTGTTAGATGGAACAAGAAACAGAATGAAAATCAGAAAAGCTACTACATTCATGAAGATAGTGATGGGCTATCAAATAGTGATGAAGATGAACGAGGTAATGACTATAAAATTTTAATGGCTTTTGAAGATGATGATTACATGTATGCTATAGATGTGGATAGCTTTTATGAAGAGATTTCTAGACTCAAGACATGTTTAGAAGAAAATAATGTGATCATTGATACTCTGCAATTTCAACTTGATGAAAAAGAAAAATTTCTTGAGAAGTTAGAATGTGAAATTGTTGGCCTAAGAAAAGAAATTGAGAAAACAAAGGCTCTTAATCTTAAATTTTTTAAAGGATCTGAAACTCTGGATGAGATTATCAATGTACAGTGTTCTCCACTAATCAAGACAGGTCTGGGTTATAATGGAGAAACATCTCAAGTATCCACCTCAAAGAGTTATCTTGATGCAGCAAGGAGGAATGAGCAAAAGCCCAATGGAGATCACCAGGTAAAACAGGGACGAATTACATCAAGAAAAAACAAAGACTACCAGGTAAACTAGGGGCAATCCATCTTAAGGGTGAACAAAAGCTACAAACAGCCACAGGTAAAAACTTCTTAATTTGCTTCAAGAATGGATGACAATAGAAATTACAATCATTTGGCTAGTAGATTGGATAATCGCAGAAGTTTCTTCAATGGCCAATGTTTCTCTTGCCATAACTTTGGTCACAAAGCAGCTCAATGTGTTGCCTATAAGACAATCATGACTAGAGAAGCTCAAAAACAAAGAAGTATGATTGGGATGACGAAAAGGAACTATAACAACTTTTCGGCACTTGAAAATGAAGTTGAATGTTCTATTTGTAATAACTTCAGTCATGAAGATTCTGAATGCAGGAGTAGGTTTCGGCAGACAAAGGAACAAGCCTCAAGCACCAGAACATGGAGAATAAAGGAACCACAACCAGAAAGATGTGGGATAGATTTTTATGCAGAAGGACAGGAAAATCTATGGTACATCAATAGTGGATGTTCGAAGCATATGACAGGTGATAAAGAAAAACTTGAATCATATACTGCTTTAGAAAAGGGAAAGAAAGTTTCTTTTGGAAATGATACCCCTGCAGCCATAAAAGGAAAAGGCACTGCTCAGTTGAAAGAAAAGGTCAAAGCTGGAAATGTTTTGTATGTTGATGGCTTGAAGCATAATCTTCTAAGTGTCAGTCAGATGTGCGATCAAGGAACCGAGGTAATATTTCGATCAAATGGATGTAGTGTTCGTGATCTTGATACAGGAAAAATAGTGATCAAAGGTAGAAGAACTCCAAATAATTTATACATATTTGAAGAAGGACAACAACAATGCTATTTGAGCAAGGATGATGAACACTGGTTATGGCACCAGAGGTTAGGGCATCTAAGCTTTTCAGAAATAAGGAAAGCATGCAAATACCAGGCAGTTCGTGGTCTTCCAGATATCAAAATTCCAGACAACACAATATGCAAATCATGTCAGTTTGGTAAGCAAACCAGAACTAACTTCCCTGAGAAGGAAGGATCAGCTAGCAGGCCTCTTGAGCTAGTCCATACAGATGTATGTGGTCCATTTAGGACAAGGTCACCTCGAGGAGAAGAATAATTTATATTATTCATTGACGACTTCTCTAGGATGGTTTGGTTGGGACTTATGGAACACAAGGATGAAGCATTCGAAAAATTCAAATATTTCAAAGCCTTGGCTGAAAACGAATTAGATCATAAAATTAAGTGCCTCAGGTCTGACAGAGGTGGGGAGTTCACCTCAAATGAATTTTTCGATTTCTGTGAAGAACATGGAATAAGAAGGGAATTATCTACAACTAGGACTCCTCAGCAAAATGGAGTGGTAGGAAGGATGAACAGAACGGTTCAACAAATGGCTCGTGCTATGCTTGATGAGTCTGGAACTCCCGCAACCTTCTGGGGTGAAACTGCATTTGCTGCGGTTGTTGTTCTCAACAAAACAAATGTCCAGGTGAACAACACTCAAACTCCGCATGAGCTCTGGTATGGTGAGACTCCTTCGGTAAAGCATTTCAAAATTTTTGGGAGAAAATGCTATATTAAGAATACTGATGAACAGCTTGGCAAACTTGAACCTAGATCAGATGAAGGCATTCTCCTTGGTTATTCTCCCTACGGCAAAGCATATAAGTGTTACAATAAAATACTTGGAAGAATTGTTGACAGCATTGATGTAGTGGTTGATGAAAAAGGATACATCCCTAGGCAAGTAAATCATGAAAATATCGAAGAGGATGAAGACTACTGTCCAAATCAGACAGATGATGAAGAAGAACCTCAAGAGGCACTTGAGGAACAAATAAGGATAGAAGAGAAGACTCCATCCAGGTACGTTCAGAAGAATCATCCAGAATCTCAGATTTTGGGGCAGAAAGAAGCAGGTGTACAAACAAGAAGAACAATTGCAGAAGCCTCAAGCTATTTGGCATTGCTCTCCTCCACTAAACCAAAAAATGTAAGAGAGGCATGCAAAGATGAATGCTGGGTCAAGGCAATGGATGAAGAACTTGAGCAGATCGAAAAGAACAACACTTGGGAGTTGGTTCCTAGACCAAAAGATAAGAATGTCATAGGGACAAAATGGATCTTCAAAAATAATTTGAATGAAAATGGGGAAGTAATTAGAAACAATGCCAGACTTATGTGTAAAGGGTATGCTCAACAAGGAATAGACTTTGAAGAAACTTTTGCTCCCGTTGCTAGACTTGAGGCCATCCGAATGTTCCTTGCTCTCTCAAGCTTTCAGAAGTTCAAAGTTTTTCAAATGGACGTGAAATCAACCTTTCTGAATGGGGACTTAGAAGAAGAAGTGTACATTGAGCAACCAGATTGTTTTATCCTTGGTAATGATCCAAATCTTGTATGCAGACTAAAAAAGGCTCTCTATGGTCTTAAACAGGCTCCAAGGGCTTGGTACTACCGTTTGGACAAATATCTTCATCAACAAGGTTTTTCAAAGGGATCAGCAGATAGCAATCTTTACATAAAAATTGAAAATGACAAATTGCTAATACTTGTTGTGTATGTAGATGATATTATCTTTGGCAGCAATGAAGAAGCTATGAGTCAAAGCTTTGCCTTGGTGATGCAGAAAGAATTCGAAATGTCTTTGCTTGGAGAACTGACATATTTTCTTGGATTGCAAATCCAACAAAATGAAGGCGGTATCTTCTTATCTCAAACCAAGTATCTCAAGCAGATTTTGAAGAAATATGGCATGGAAGATGCAAAACCAGTATGCACCCCCATGGTCACAAGATGCAGCCTCAGTGCAAATGATGAATCAGCAGCAGTGCATCAACCAACCTACAGATCTATGATTGGAAGTCTACTTTATTTGACAGGTACCTGACCAGACATCATGCATGCAGTGGGAATAGTTGGAAGATTTCAGGCAAATCCAAAGGAAACGTATCTTCAGGCAGTCAAGAGAATCTTCAAGTACCTTCAAGGAACTCAAAACTATAGCTTATGGTATCCTAGAGATACAGATCTCACACTTCATGCTTACACAGATGCAGATTGGGCCGGAAGCGTGGATGACAGGAAGAGCACAAGTGGTGGTGCATTCTTTATGGGTTCCAGATTAGTATCTTGGTTCAGCAAGAAACAGAGTTTGATTGCTTTATCTACATCTGAAGCGGAATATGTGGTTGTTGCATCTTGTTGCACTCAACTTCTTTGGATGATGCAGACCATGCAGGATTTTCAAATCACTTGTACACCACCTATCTCCATCTTATGTGATAATACAAGTGCAATCAGCATTTCAAAGAACCCAGTCATGCATTCAAAGACCAAGCACATACCGATCAAGTATCACTTTCTCCGGGAACAAGTGTTGGAACAAAAGGTCAAATTGGAGTATGTTCCTTCTAAGGAACAAGTTGCTGATATTCTCACCAAACCACTGCCCAGGAAGACATTTGAATACCTCAGACAAAATCTGGGAGTAGTTGATGCATCATCTTGCTGTTAAATTGGGTCTGTTTCAGAGAAAATGGGTGTACGCGAGTTGAATGAGGAGGATCAGCGTACATATGCCGGTTTGTGCAAAGACAGTCGCGTATATGGAGATTTGATGGATATCAGCAGGGACAGGCTCTGGTTGAAGATATTCTGATATGGGTCTGACAGAGACCATCCGGCACAGGTTCAGGGGGAGCAGATAATCTTCTAATAATGCATTGTTGGCATTATCTTAGAAGCTTTTGGTTCTAGTTCACATCTGTTGTTGGTTTTAGGTGGAGCAGAGGCAGAGGGAGAACAGAAGGAAATCTTGGTTACTGATCTGAATTATGATTGACAGATGCTGCTACTATCAGTTATTTGTGACTTTCATAAGTCTTGTTCTAGATATTTCGTCTCTATGTCATGTATCTCTTTTGCGGTATCTCTTTTATGGTGTCAAGATCATGTAACGGCCTATCTTGGTTTCCCCACTATGCATGGGATGAACATGTAATGAACTTGGTTGTCATATGTAATTTTCTGATGTATCCCCACTTCGTTGGGTGGATGATCCCCACTTGGTTGGGTGATGGATGTATGTATAGAGTATTTTGGTGATAGGAACGTCTTTTATAATGTAGAAGTCATGGTTCTTCTTGAAGAACATCTTTTGCAGATCTTGCCTACAGTCAGGGGGAGCATGGTCAGCTCAGCAGGGCAGAAATTTCAGTATGTACTCAGGGGGAGCACAACCCTTTGCCCTTGATGACAAAGGGGGAGAATGACTTTGAGGATTTTGGGTTGCCATCAAGCCCAAAGGGGGAGATTGTTGGCATTATGGCACAGGTTTGGAGCTATGGCACAGGTGTTGTCCTTGATGGCAACTCTCTTTGGTAACAGATCTCAGTTCAGGCTTTCAGAATGAAAGAAAAGACATATACGCAGGTTCATCTAGACAAAGACGCGTATACACGCGGGTTTGACGTTTCAAAGGCGCGTATGCGTATACACACACTTTCATGCAAGGAAAAGCGCGTATATGTTGGAGAACTTACTTTTGGTCCGTGGTAGTTAGTCCTCGGTATTTGAACCTGTGGTTTTGGACCATGGTATCTCGACAAGTGTGTTGATCCTAAGTATTGGGCCCTTGGTATTGTTTTATTATGGTTTTGGACCTTGGTATTGAGAAAGGCCTAGCACTATAAAAGAGGGAGGAGATCATTAGGCAAGAACATTATCTGAATTATTGAATATCTGATATTGTGCTAGATCTGGAATACTGGTGATTGGATTATGGTGCAGATTTGGATCTAAAGGGAGGAGGAACCTAAGCGCAAGAAGGATAAGGTCTATTGATGGATCAAAATCTCAAGGCTTGAACATTGGTATCTTTGTATGATTTTGATCTGTTATATGTGGCGCACACTTGATCTGTAAATCTGATAATCTGGGTTAACTAATGACTGAGTGTTTCAAAGAATGATTATCCTTTATAGATCCATACGCAGGTTCAGTGAAGTGCAGGCGCGTATACATGCTTTTTCTGTAAGTGAAATAGGCGTATACGCAGGTTGGTTGTGGTACAGAAGCGTATACACGCAGATCTCTGAATAGTGAAGTAGCGTACATATCTTTATTTATGTTCTAGTTGCTTCTGTTTTATTGCTGCAGTGTTCTGGGTTCAGAATTGGTGTTTGGTTATAGCTACTGTGTTCTGGGTACAGCGGTCAGAGAAGTGTTTTTTTTATTATGTTGTTGATTAGTGAAAAGGAGTTTGGTTGATGCAAAAATTCTTGATGTATGATTGATGATATCTGTGGATCTAGTCTGAAAATTCATGAAACGAGGTCCCTGAAAGCAAAGAGAAGGTTGCAGCCTTCTGCATGTAGGAGCCTGCATACTAGTATCTCAAGGTTAGTACAAGAACTAAGGGGGTTGGAGCTCCCTTCCAGGAAAGCTGGAGAACGAGAGAGAGTTGTAGCTCTCTGCAGGTTGCAGCCTGCGTACTAGTAAAGACTGCATCAGTACAAAACATTGTAAAGAGAAGTTTCTTATTAAAAAGAAGATAGAAACGAATTGCAGCAAGGGGTTTTCACCCACATTGGGTTTCCTTATTATATCTTGTGTTCTTGTGTGTGACTGTCTTCTGCTCTGTTTCACTGTTTCTGGTACTGTTTATTTGCTTCTGATTCACAGATTAATGACTGACATCTGAAAGTTAAATCAAATAATAAGTCTGCTTTATATACGCGGGTTTCTTTATCTGTAGTTGCGTATATACGCGTTTTTTATTAACTGAAGTAGCGTATATGATCTGAAGTTGAAAAAGAAATTATTTGACTTGATAACACTGATTCACCCCCCCTCTCAGTATTATTTCCAACAATGGGGTAATTTTTGTTGAAGTATGGAAGGAAGTGTTATACCACCATTCAGCAAGAGGCAACCATTTGACCCAATGTGTCTGTCTATCAGATACAAAGCAACGAAGATATCCTTCCAAACATTTGTTTACTATCTCAGTTTGCCCATCAGATTGAGGATGATAAGATGAACTATGAGCTAACTGAGTACCAAGACAAGAAAATAATTCTGTCAAAAATTTCCAGTGAAGATGGGATCTCTGTCGCTTACCATAATCTTTGGGTTTCCATGAAGCTTTTGAATTGTTTCCATAAATGCAATAGAAATTGTACTGACTTTAAATGGATGAGATAATGCACAAACGTGTGCATACTTGGTAAGTTTGTCAACTACCACCATGATGACACTCTTCCCTTCGGATTTGGGTAAACCTATGATAAAATCCATTGAAGCATCCTCCCAACATTGACTTGGAATGGATAAAGGTTTTAGTAGACCTGGGGTCTCAATTGTTTCAGCTTTATTTTGTTGGCAAACTAAACATTCCACCACAAAATTTTGAATATCAAATTTAAGGCCATCCTAGAAAAATTCCTTCTTAACCCTGTGGTAAGTCTTTAAAAATCTTGAGTGCCCTCCTAAGGGAGAGGCATGCAATTCCATAAGAATCTTTTGTTTGAATTGGGAATTCTTACATAGGTATAAACAATCTTTGTACCATAATGAATCATTTTTCCAGCTAAATGTATTAGATGCACTGGGATCTTGTTGTAACTTTTGAATGAGTGCCCCCACTTCCTCGTCATTCTTCCATTCATCCCTTGCCTCATTTATCCAACCTGGTTGGATAATAGATATGGCACAAAGCAATGCTTCCACATCCTCATCCTTTCTTGAGAGTGCATCTGCCATAACATTTTGCTTCCATTTTTTGTAGATGATTTCAAAGTCATAACCCAACATCTTTGTGACCCATCTTTGCTGCTCTTCTGAAGATAATATTTGTTCTAAAAAGTATTTAAGACTATCATGATCCATTTTTACCTTGAAGTTTCTTCCCATTAGTTATGGTCGCCATTTTTTAAGTGCATGTAATATTGCCAACATTTCCTTTTCATAAATAGCTTTGTGTAAATACTTTCCTTTGATTGGACGACTTTCAAAAGCAATGGGTCTTTCTTCTTGCATTAAAACAACACCAATTCCATTTCCTGAGGCATCACATTCCACAATAAAGGTTTTTGTGAAGTCTGGCGTAACTAAGACCGGTGCTTGGCACAGTGCCTCTTTAAGATGTTAAAAGGCCTTTGTTACTTCTGGAGTCCATAAAAATGAATCTTTCTTCAATAATATTGTTAGAGGTGCTGCTATTCTCCCATAATTCTTAACAAACTTGCGGTAATACCCTGTCAACCCGAGAAATCCTCATAGATGCTTTATGGATGTGGGGATTTTCCATTCCTTAATGGATTTAATTTTGCTGGGGTCTACCTTAACACCTTCATGAGATACAATATGACCCAGACATTCCAATTTTGTACTCCAAAGAAACATTTGGAACGTGTTGCATATAATTGTTTCTCCTTCAATAGGTTGAGCACCCTGTCAACGTGTTGACATGATCTTTCCAAGACTTCCTATAGATTAGTATATCATCAAAAAATACTAACACAAATTTTCTAAGGAAGGGTTTGAAAATGGAATTCATCAAACCTTGAAATGTAAAAGTTGCATTGGTAGGGCCAAAAGGCATGACAAAAAATTCATAATGACACTCATGAGTTCTAAATGTTGTTTTTGGAATGTCTTCAGCCTTCATTCTGATTTGATGATATCCTCAACAAAGATCCAACTTGGTGAAGTAAATTGATCCTTGAAATTCATCCAATAGTTCATCAATGACAGGAATGGGAAATTTATCTTTAATAGTGAATTTGTTGAGCTCCCTATAATCCGAACACATGCGCCATGATCCATCCTTCTTGTGCACCAATACTACTGGAGTAGAGAAAGAACTTTGACTAGGTTGAATTATACCAGCCTCTAGCATTTTTGCAACCATATGTTCAATTTCACTTTTTTGGGCATAGGGATATCTGTAAGGCCTGATGTTCGGAGGAACACTTCCTGGAATCAAATGAATAGCATGATCCTGATCATGAATAGGTGGGATACCTTTGGGAGTCTCAAATACCTTGGAATGATTGTCCAAAACTTTTTGGAGATCTGGAGAAATAGATGATTTTGATGTGGGAACCTCTAGCGAACATAATTGTGCAATTACGCCTCGTTCTTCTTTCCTTAGAAGCTTTGTCATTCCATTAGACCTGATTATCTTTCCTGGTTTCCATGCGATACCTCTTAATTCAACTTCCTTTCCTTCTGAAGAAAATTTCATGAAAAGTTCTTGAAAATTAAAAGCTATTGTACCTAAGGATTGTAGCCATTGGACTCCTAGTACAACATCAGCCCCACACATTGGAATGGAAAGCATTGAGCTATTCAATACATATTCTCCCATGGATAGCTTGATATGATGGCACTTTCCAGAGCAATTTATGGTTCCTCCACTTGCAACCATCACTTGACACTCTGGTGTTGGATATAAGAAGCAATTCAATTCCTTGGCTATCTTACAATGAATAAAATTATGGGTACTTTCCGAATCAATCAACACTATTACCTTTTTCTTCTTGATATGTCCTTCTATCTTGATAGTTTGAGGAGTGGTAATTCCAGCCAATGCATTACAAGATATGGTTGGATTCATTTCTTCTTTCTCTAGGGTTTTCACCTGGTGTATATCCTCTTCTTTTGGTGTTTCTTGTTCCTTTTCTTCCTCCTCTTCACAATCTATATAAAATAATTTCTTCTCAGCACACTTATGACCTTTAGTGTATTTGCTATCAAAATTATAACAAAGCCCTTTTGATTTTTTTTCTTCCAATTGTTGGGGTGTCAATCTTGTAGGTTGTGGATGGCTGGGGGAAACAACACTTACATCCTTATAGTTTTGAGTGGTAGGCTTCCTTGTTGCCATAATTTTTCTTTCCATTTTTCTTTCCAACCTGAATGCCTTCTCCAATGAGTCAGGTTCCCAAAGGCGAACCTCATGTTGGATGTTATCCTTTAAAGTCCCTATGAACATATCAATCCTATGCTCCTCTGGGATATTTTTTACCCTTATATTCAATTTTTGGAAGTCCTCAATGTGCTCCCTCGTTGAACCCTTTTGTTTGAGGTTTATCAATTGGCTAAAAAAAGTGTTGTTTCTCGTATCCTCATAATGTGTTGTCATGTCTTCCGTAAAAGTTGACCAAGTCACAATTTGTTTACGAGAGCAAAGCCATTGATACCATACAAATTGGTTTGGTTCCAAATATAAAGTTGCAATGTGTACCTTTTGTGTGTTTTTCACATTATGGAGATCGAAAAATTGCTCCATTTGTAGTATCCATGTTATGAGATCCTTGCCATCAAACTTCCTCATATCGATCTTTGGAACGTGGTGGGTCTTTGTTCCAATGTTAGAGTCTATGAAATCATGATTAAGATTTCTTTTGTTCTCATCATGGGTTTCCTCTACAACATTTTCGCCATTAAGAAGCCTTTCTTGTAGCAACTTTTTCAAACCTTCCTTCAATCCTTCAATGTATTTATTAAAATCTTCTATGTTGTCATTCTTCAAATCATGATTAACATTCCTTTTTCTCTCATTATGAGTTTCCTCTCCTACCTTTTTTCCATTAGGAAGCGTTTCTAGTAACAATGTTTTCATACCATCGATCTTAGCTTCCATGCCATCCATCTTAGTTTCCATGCCATTCATCTTAGCTTCCACGCCATTTATCTTAGATTCCATGCCATTTATCTTAGCTTCTGTTAGCTTTTGTGAGAGTGACATTTGTTGCACTTGGTCTCGTAATTTTGATATATCATGTAGCATTTCTTCCTCTTCTTCATGAGTCATGCTAGAGATTTCAGGTTGTTTACTAGGTGTTTCCATTTTCTTTTTTCGGGGCATTAATTACCGATAATAATGCTTCACTATGCCCTTTGAATTCCTTCAAACTATTTTTTCAAACCAATTTTATGCAAATATTTAAAAAAACACACACCATTTTTCACTTTGTAGGCACTCGATATTGAATCTGATGTATCTCTGTAATTTCGGATCTTCCAGTTCTAAAATTGTGATCTACAGTAGCCCTCTATGTCTTCTTTCCAATGCCACCAATCTGATCGAATTTAGATTCTCCAAGAAAGAGTTATGCACAATCTCCCAAGATGACCTAATTATATACCTTTTCAGAAGAGCTAGCTTTTATGAAGTGCCATGTGTCACTTTTTTTACCTTAGGATCTGAAAAATATACACAGGAAACTACAGTCCATCCTCTTTCTGTAACTTCTTACGAAATTTCAATATGATGCTCAAAACAAAATTTATGACTATTTTCCCCAGGTCACCTGTTTGGAATGTAATGCGGGAGTCTGTAAAAAGGCCAACTTCGTCAGATCATATCTCCCCAAATATAGCGCGAAAATCTCTGAAATTTGGAGCCGAGGTTTAGAACGATTTCAACCCAAATGGGGTTTTTTTTAGCGTCTGAAACGTCGCAGAAAAAAGTTATAGCTAAAATTACACGATGACCTGTTTGGAGTAGCGAAACCGTAGAATCCAGGGCTTTGATACCAAATGTTATGAAACCAGCTCACAAAAAGATAGAAAAGATAGATCAATGCCTTATAATTCAGCCTCTTCGAGGGAGCAACCTCCTTTACATTACACAAATGAACAATTCTTGGATGATACAAATGACAAAACCTCCTTTATATATATAGGAGTCTAAGAGGTCACAATATAACCCAAGCCGACCTAACCATAATACTATAAGGCCACATACATAACAATAGTGGGCTTTTGGGGTGCACAATAATAACAATATGGGGACAATAGGGTCACAAAAATGACAACAAGGAATACAATGACAAAAGTAATGGGGTAATCACTAGTATTATAGGGACCTAACATTGGATGCATTGAGTTTCGGTGATGTCTGTGCAAAGCTTGAAATAGGTCGGCAAGAGTGGCTAGGGAGCCAACAAAAGGATGGTTTTCCTATACTGTCCAAATGTTCTTTAGGAGTTCTTCCATGTTTATGTTGTTAAGAGGCTCGATGGTGTCTCCGAGTTGGTTTTGGACCTCCTCCAACGTTAAAATGTGTAAAGAATTTTGAACAAGAAGTGGCTGGAACTTAGGTGTCCCATTAGAGGAAAAGATTGTGTGGGAACCATTAGGGGACAACATTGTGCGGGAACCCATTCCCTGAGAGCCTCTATGAGCCCAAACCGAGGCTTGCGTTTTATTTTGAAATTTTTCCTCTACTGGGTATCGAACCTGAGACCTACCAATGTTGTTATGCTCTCTTTTCTCGGATGAGGATTGCACAAGGATCGACCTAGGTATTGAAATTTACAGCTATATGCCCTGAAAATGGGCTCTAGTCATTCAACTTAGGGAAAACAGAGATTTGGCCATCTGGGCCTCGTCTTTTTGAGCCAAAAAAGCTTCGCAAATACAAAAAATCATTTCATACAGAGGCCAAAACCTTGATCAAGTTAAACTAGTGAAAAGAATGAAAATGAAAGAAAAGATTTACCTGCAAACCCACTTGGGGCACCTCCATACCGAAAATTTGGAAGATGGGAGAAAACTTGCTAAAATAACAACTGGAATTGTGTTGTTTAACACTTGCGATGCAGAAGACACTTATGCCTATCCGCGCCCCTGTTTGTTCCACATATATTATTATATTATTATGGGCATGTGTTGTAGGAACTCTCATTCCAACTCGGTAAAGGTCATGCCTATAGGTAGGACCAATTACTCCATAAAATATTGACAACAACTTCCAAATCCTCAATATAGTCATTGTAGTTTTGAGAACGTCTCTTAGATATTCGTGGTGATTTATGCCATCTATTCGTTTGAATGTACGTGATCCACTCGTACTGCACCTCTTATGCTTCTCAAAATGAAGAGACATAAGTCATGGCTCGAACCAATTTTCATGTTATTATATAAACATAAAATAATTGTTTTGATTTATCTTTGATGTTATGACATAAAAGTAGAATAAAGTAGTATACTAATTTTGATAACCCCGTCCTATTTGCTTTTGTCAAACAGCCGTCTTAGATACAGAGCGAATACGAAGAGTCACTGCACTTGATATACTATGTATTCTATGCCCCAAGTACTGCTTCTAATTAAATTGAACTACTAATGATTTTGCGGGGTGTTCGCCAATTTTTTCTCTCTTTTCCGATTCATCGCAGGGCTATCTTCCAAGTAAGCCGGCATGAAAATACATATTTTTCTCTTGAGGCAAGGACTTGCTACGTCAGCAACCATCTTTTTTTAATTGGTGAATTCAAATGTAAAACTATTTACTCAATTAGTATTACACTATAATTGCATCACTCCAACTTTTAACTTCTTTTACATTTTTTCTACTTCTTCATTAAATATTAATCTAAAACATACACCATATAATTAATCAACTTTTTTTTTCAAATTAATATCTTACATGTGTAACAAGTTTAAATAGCAAAGAAATTATAATAATAAAAAATAGAATAAAAGTTATTATTCTATACTAATGCAAGCATATACTACTATTAAATTTATAAAATTAATATAAAGATGTTAATTTCAAATAAAATAAAAATAAATAGGAGGATTAATAATTACCATGAGTATTAAACCATTCCATAAAACAAGTAAAATGACCCAATGCTATCGAGAATGATGATCAAAGGGGAATAATGAATTAATTTAAATAGTTTCTTCACATCCAACATTGTAATGGGTCGAATTATTTACACTCAAAAAATATGCCCATAAACTTTAGACAAGTTGCTCACAAAATTTAAAAAACAGAGACTTACACAGAACACTTCAAATATTTAAAAAAATTCCAAAGGTCTAAACCTAACATTCAAAGAGCACATTAAACATATATAAACATTTAGGATAACTACGTATTTAAATCATTTAATGTCAATAAAGGATATCCACTTCAAGGGAAGAGGGAAACCCCACGAAAGGAATATGGAATGCCTCGTTTGTTGGACAAATCAGAAAACTAAAAAGTTGGATTAATTTATCTATTTAATATGTCAATATTCTTGTCCACTTGGAATATTTGATCACCCATTGAAAAGAAAGTGCGAATATTTTGTACGTTTTTTCGTCTCCAAAAAGGGAACCTTTTTATTTCATTGATTTGTAACAGGGGTTAAATTTGATGGGTGACCCTACCCGTCAATGAATTTTTTTATGACGTTTTTTATTTTTAAACTGCCCATCATATGACTTTTAAAATTTATTTGTACAAGTTTCATCTAATTTCAAATTGTACAATAAAAGAACAATAGTTGTGAAATAATTTTCAAACCAAAAACATAATGTGCATGATTTCTCAGTTGGATACAACGACCCTTTTGGTGGCTCCCAGCCTTTCCCAACAACCGACTTTGCAGACAAAAAGTTGTGTTCAACCTCATTTCGGACAAAACCCAACAATCTAACTTTGCACACAAAAAATTGTGTTCAACCTCATTTCGGACAAAACCCAACAATCTAATACTATTTACTGCACAAACCGCTGTTGAAAATCCAATCCAATTTTTTACAACAAATACAAAACAAAGCTCAATTTTTTATATAACCCACTACTCAGAATTCAGCTGCTTTAATATCCCAAAACATATCTTGAAGATCTAATGTCAACAGAGAAAGAAACTGAGACTCCAGGTAATCCGTCTCGAATTCGTTTACCGTTTAGTTTTATTAGATACGTTAGTACATCTAACATCTCTTGTCGTTGTACACTGTAGTATAGTGATGACTCGATGAGTATTCCTGCCTATCACGTGGCCCGCGGGTGACCCGGGTTCGATCCCCGGCAACGGCGAGTTTTGATTTCCAATTTCTTCGCGGAAATCAATTGCAAACGGCGTGTTTTGTTTTCCAATTTGCCCGCGGTAATCAATTGCAAAATAACTAATATTTAGTATTTGGTTTTCCAATTTCAAAATTAATTATTCAGTTTTTACCACATTTTCTTGCTTCAACTTACATCACCCAATATTAATATGGTGTTGTAAGACTTAACAGAAGGCATTCGAAATCAAACAAGTCCAAAACCGCAACAGACATGATCTTGATCGAATATGGGAGCAACATGTCGAGTCAATAATCTTCACGAGAATCAGCCCAGAAAATAAGCCCATCACGGATTTTGCCATCATTGTGATTTTAACTAATTCAGAGATGGAGAAAGGCAGCATCGCTAAAACCATTGCAATTCAAAAATGAAAGAAATATACTAGCAAAACGAAAGTAATCTTATAGGGATATTTGTAATAATAGTTAAAAAATATTCTATACATTAAAAGTTAAATTCAACTATGTAAAACAGTGCTGCTCATATTTTCACAAAAAATCTGAACATCAAATAGATATTTTGGGAACATCAAATGATAATGGGTAGGAACTAGGAACAAATATTTTGGATGCATAAAATGATCATGCCTGCGCACACCAAATAAATGGAATAAGTGTTACCCTAGATTTTCAAAAATCAGTCTAATTTCAGTTTAAGGAGATGATAAAAAATAAATGATTTTTAATAACGCTTTCATTTTCAAAACTAATATACCATCTTGATAGCTTATTTTCTTTTCTCTTCCCATATTCTTCATTTTAATCTTTTTCAGAGCGATACCTTCCAACTTTTTCATGAATTTCTTTACCTTCAAAATATCCACCCGAGCATTGAATACAACTACTTTTGATGCAGAGATTTCAGGGTATAAAAACCAAACGCTATGCGAATGCGATACATATCAAAAAATTCAAAATACCTGATTCACGATGCACAGATCAACGGGTGCTGGCCGACATCGACGTTCGAAAGACCTATCTACCATAACCCAATTCTCCCACCAATTTACACACAGACAAGCAGTGAAGATGACTCTGAGTCACAACTTACAGGCTACAGCACATCATAGATTCACAAGTGATCGGGATTCGGTGGTAAATTGACGATAAAGCTTTAAGCGATGGATTATTTCCCCGCGGGCCGCGACACGACTCATTAATGAAATCTTGTACGTATTAAAGTTTACAGGGGTAAGTTGGTAACTGGTAAGCGGTAAACCCAAAGGGCCGAATGTGAATTGAATGCTAATTTGATAACTAGTAAGCGGTAAACCCGAAGGGCCGAATGTGAATTAAATGTTAATTGAATGCAAAATCTGTTAATTGAATGCAAAATCCGCATCCTCATCCGATCACTGTCACACTGTACACCATATTAAAAATGCCATAGGTTAAATATATATATAAAGAAAAATTATAAAAAAAAAATTAAAACTTTTAATTTTTATACATGCCCGTCAATATGACGGTTTTGAAAATGAATGGCAAGTTGCGCATGACGTGGAGGTTTAAAAATAAAACGTATTTTACGGGTAAAAATGCGAAATACGTCCATACGGGCGTCAAATTTAACCCCTGATTTGGAATGTAAAGTGTCGGAAATATCGTCAGCTTATCTGAACTGCTGACGTAGCTTTTTAACTCTTTACGAGTTCCGTACATAGAGCAACCTGCAACAGATGGCGGAGGTATGTTGATGAGATGTGTATGGCTTTCAGTGGGTGGTGCATGCAGCTCTGCCAGTGCGATGTGTGAATGGTGGACTTGGTCGATGACTGGTAGCTTTCTCACGGACGAGAAGGCTACAATTTGAGTCGTCGCTACGAAAGCAGTGATTTGTTGTGAGACGGTGGCAGTGAAACAATGTGGAATGGTCAGCGCAGATGCAGAGGACGACAGTAGATTTCGGTACGGACAATCGACGTCTGAGGATTTATATCATTTATTTATTTATTAATTTATATATATATTTTTCAATTATTTTTTCTTAAATCAACAAATGTCTAAATTTGCAAAATCGAGAACCTCCACACTGAAATAAGGTTGACAAATTCTAACAGTCAAAGACTGGATCAAATTGGTTTTGTGCAGCGATTGCAGTCAAAGGATCGAACAACTCTGATACCAAAAGGAATGAACAAAGTTTGTACTTAAGTTAAATACTCCAGAAGACTTGGGATATGTAGATCTCTATTGAGATACAAGAATATATATCAAATTTAAGAATGAGAATGTTATGCAAATAAAAATGAGGGTCTGCGTTTATACCCTAGGCAGATGCCTCTTCATGGAAGGTCATGTCCCATTTAGACATACCTTTTAAGTACTAATCACTAATTAATTAATAATTATTACAATTATCATGATTATTTAGATAGATATTATTCATAATAGTGAGAGTTGTTGGGAAGCACTGTGGTCATGGAGATTCATTCATTGTGGAGTGGAATGGAATTGATATTGACATCTTGCAATTCCCAACAACAGTCCACTCTATGTGCTTTTAGGGATTTCGGTCTAGTAATGGAATTTTTATTTCAATCCAACTCGTGGCAGAGTTTCTGCTTGGATTATTTAATTGTTCATATGACTTCCTTGAGCTTCCATGGGACGTTGTTCCTTGTTGATTTTGGGCCATGGTTAAATCTTGTTGGTGTGTTTACTAGACAGGTGCAATGACTCTAGTCTAATATGGTTGAACCTCTATCAATTCCAAAGAACGACATTGTTGGTTTGTTTCTTGATAGGTTATTGGATTCAGCTAAAGCATTGCTAGAAGTGAGGCAAAAGTAAGAGGATATGGTATGAAAGCAAAGAAAAACATTTCAACTCCTCTTGGAAGCCAAGTTACTTCGACATTTAAGTATTATGGAGCATTCTTTGAATGGTTTGCACGAGGAGGTCAATTCTCTCAGTGCCCGGGTCTCGACTTTGGAGAATCTCATGTCTGGCGATGCTTAACTCAGCTTGGAGGCATCGACTTCAATGTTTCTCCTTAAAAGAAAAAGAATTTCGACTCACAGGGGGGATGATACCTCTGGTTATGGTCTTTGTTGAAGGTTAGGTCCAATGTTGATGTTTGTTGGTTCTTAATCTCCCCTAAAGTTTATGCCGATTTGCAAATATTGTCTAATACTTGGGTCTTTTTGTCGAGTTATCAGTGGTAATGATTTTAGTGTAAAAAAGAATTGCAACTCTAGAGCTGGCATATATTTTGTGTGGAGAGATGAATACTTCCATTGTCAAGAATCAGAAAAATATTATACGAATTTTGGCTCATAAACCGATCTTTAATAATATAAAACTCTTACATGTTTCTTTTATATATATATATATATTCCCTTAGATGAGCCTGTTGAACATTATAAACAAAGCATTAAATATCATCATTGAAATTTTAGTTACCCTTGAGATAGACAGTATAAAGTATTAAATATCATAGTTGAAATTTTAATTTAACTATGCCATAGAATAGTATGTATATAAATTTTATCTTAAAAGGGAAGTTGTGGTTTAATTGTTTTAGGTTTGGATGTTTTTTTCAATATATTTTTTAGTCAAAAATTTCTAGAATTGCGGAAATTTGTTGGACTTACAATTTAATTTATGAATTTTCAGCAATTTTGGTATCTTATGCATTTAAAAATAAATTTTAAACAACAAAAAGATCATCTATGTTTCGTCTGATCCTATTCCATCGCAACACAATAGCTATAAATGATCGAAGCCAAAAAAGTAATGGCCGAGTCCAATGAATGAATTCCACTCAGGTTTACTTACTAATGTCATTCAAACATCAAACAGACCCTAAAAATGTTTTGCAAAAACCTTTATAAAAACTGAAAAATGAAGAAGGAAAAATATGTATCTCTTTGAGAGCAGATATTTACATTGAAATGATAGCGGAAAAATTTATATAATAGTAAGCAGTGAGTCTTGGGCGTATGGGAGATTGAACTCTAATTATATTACAATTTGTTGATACTTAATTTGGCTCTCTTTTAGAACTTGACTTTTTTTTGGATTTTATGGATCTCTTACTCATCATATTACTCTTTTTATATTCTTATAATCAAAACCACATGATATTATGTAGGTTAAAGTTGTTTTTCAATTTCACAACCCACCTAAACAAAAATACATATAATATTGAAATGATGGGAAAAATAAATATAAATCTATACCATAATTAAACTCAAGCTCCATTTATATGGTTTTATTTAAGGTAAACAGTTATTATACGACTTTATAAAGCAACCTCTACACCAGATGTCGTTTTACTGATTTTTGTGCAATTATGACTTATGTCAGTGATGTTCGAACCTCTTTTGAATGCTTCCAAAGGGTAAATGTATGTGAAAGACCAAAGCGTCAAAATTAAATATTTACCCACAACAAATACGTTTTTAATATCGTATCTCAAATCAGCCTCTTCGACCTTATAAACAAAACCCATTAATTATAATCATTGAAATTTAAATGTAACCCTTCGATATAATAATATATAAGAAATTGTATCTTAAAAAGAAAGAGGAAACATTGGTGTACTAAATATTAAATTATGTAATTACGTGGAAGTTTGATGCATATGGTTACGGGCGCTTATGGTTAAATATGAGGTGGCTTTAGGTTTTATTAACACAACATTAATTGGAAGATTTAGGTGTCGAATTAGTAATGGATAGAAAGATTTAGTTGTCGAATTATCAGGGATAGTGATAATTAATTATTATTGAAAATTTTGGTTTTTAAATTAAGAATGTGGATATTTATTACTCATTATTATTCATGAATGCAGATTAATTCATTATTGTTATTTAAAGAAAATCATGTCATTTGGAATTATATGTTAATGATATGTTAAAAAAATAAAAATAAACTCTATCATTTGAAATTACTTGTTAATAATCCGTAAAAATAAACTTTTATTCCTCCTAAATATTTCTAGATTTTAAAAAATTAACCTATTTTTTTAATTAAAAAAACCAATCCACCTTAATATATTAAATATTTATTAATTTGTTTTTATAATTTTAAAGTTGAAATTAATTAAGAATACACATTATTGGGAATGTGTCAAAGAGTGAAGTTCATTATTTCGGGGCTACTGTGACATGTCCATCTAACTCTAAAATAATCCCAAAATTTGAAGTTTAGAGAAGAATGGCCAAATTTTAATACAGTGTAATTTTACCATGGGTGAAATTTTACTCTGGGTTTTAGCTTATTGAAATTTTAAAGAAATCTAAAAAGTTATAGTGTAAAAATTATGTTTTTTTGTTTTGAAGTTAAAAAAATTGGCAAAGATTTTTGTAAATCTAAGTAAAAACTGTTAAAATTCATAATTTAAGCTAAACACGTTTTCATTGTACTGAATCTATTTCCATCAACAAAAACATAATTCAAACACTACATTTACAAGATTTTTTAATTCTTTTTACCTAAATTCCGCTGCTTTTAACCGTCCGTACAATTCCTCCACTTAAGTAAACAAATCCTCCACAAAGTAACTGATTCGATCAGTTTTGTCCCAGAGTTTTGGTTTGTTCATCCAAAACCCAAAAGGTGTCTGATTCGATTCTCTCTGATAATCATTAAATTTCGATAGATCACCGAAAATAACGCGATTTAATTGCCCTCATAAAGCTCCCAACAAACCGGAGGATATTCATTAAAGGAAAAACAGGATATTCATTAAAGGAAAAACACCGTTTGGGCGTAAATTAAAGAGGAATTCTCTGAAAAATCTGCCATTAATAAAGGCAGAAATGTTACCGACAAGGGTTTTCCCTATTTTCCCTATCTTAAATTGATGCAGAATTCTGAAATTTAAATCAAAGCTTCGAATCAATGAGAACTCTGTATTCTTGTCTGACCAGATTTCGGCAGGGCAAGGGCGAACGGGAATCCTATATTCCTGTTTCTATTAGAAGGAAGAAAAGGAAAAATCTTTATATATTTTAGAGCAAATCTTTACATTGAAATGATGTTAAATTAATTAGCATGGAGATAATGTTTTTCATCAGCTTAATGTTAAAAATAAATATTATGTTATTATTTTTATAAAATTGGGTAATTTTATTTGTGATTTAAATTATCTTTCTGGTTGTCATACTGATATATAGATTTAGATAAATGAATTTGTGTGCTATTTTTTTAGATATATTTTTCTAGTGTTTTATGATACATTTAAAATATGGATTTGATTCAAGTGTATATGTAAGAGGTTTTGTTTTTGTTTTTTTTTTTTTTTTTAACCTTAATGAATATAGCTTATTTTTAGTTTATATGGGTTAATTTTAGAAAGTCATTTTTTTTCCGAACTTCAACATTATTTAGATGTATATCTCTAACATAGTGATAGGTTCATGTAGCTTCTAAACTACATCATACTCTAATTATCTTGCAACTTCAAGGTCCCTTTCCCACAATATGAAGTTTGCTAACATCAAATTTACATTAAGACAAATCACCATATTCCTTGAGAACACCATAAATGAAATATGCTCCTTAGAATTTGAAACTAAAGGTCATTTTGTATTCATGTGCTCTCCTTACTATAAGATCACGTGATGGTTTTTTTGTATTTCAAGAGATTCACTTGGTTCTTTCGAAATACTCATGGCTTAAATTTATGAGAGATTCTTAGCCCTCTTCCTTCAAGGGATGTTCAACCTTCAATGACAACTTACCATGGACGAGTGCTCTATACCAACATACACCGTGTTAATTACCTCTTACTCCATGGAAGATCTTCTATGTGGGGAATATAGTGAAATAGTTTTTCAAGGGATAAAATTTGACTCCCCTATTTAGTGGTTATCCCTCCCATGGTGAGAGTGTTGGTTGTTCATGTTAAACTTACAATCATTTTTCCATAAGATGATTCACAGAGAAAATGTGGTGAAGATAAATTTATGAATATGAAATGATCTTGTTGGGTGATTTCTATCGACTTTACAATGTAATGGACCTAGATGCCTCCCCTAGCCATTGAGGAACTCCAATAAACTTTATTTGCTTCCTTTATAATTCAAATCTTCCAATTACAACTTCACACAACCATATAAATAGTTCACACATGAAACAAAGATCTTAACAAGTGATAACAATTGCATTGTTTGAATTATAAGCAAACACAACAAAAATAAATATGAATGAACAACAATCCCCATTGGGTACTCAACAAGGATTTAACCACATACATAGCTTATCTTAGATTATCATCCATCTTATATAACTATCCTTTTCACATTTCGAGTTTACATGCAATCCCAATTTAACTCATGGAATTCAAGTAATAGATTCAAACACTTATTTATGATCAGGTGAAGTCCACCCAGTTAGTTTTTGAGGGGTGATTTACCACCCAACCATATGTATCGGTTATGGATCCAAACCCCAAGCTTGACCATGATACCACTAGATTAAGGGAATATCGTATGTGTCTATAATCTCACTTAGCATGTCCATTATCTCATGAAACAATCAATATGCTCACTACAGAGCAATGCATGCCCATATCTAAATATCAATAAGTGATGGTGCTCTCTTCCACTACCATTCACACATGAGACATATCCAACCTTTCTTTGTTCAATGGTGTCTTGGGAATCTTCTTTCCCTCCAAGACTCTTTAATGCAAGTGGGAAGAGGTCAAGTACTAATTTCCTTTGGAATAATTTCAGAGAGGCCCATACTTTGCCCCAAATAGTTAATGAACAACAATAACCAAGATGCAAGCTTAATGGTGTTGTGCTCATCTATTATGAATTTTCCAAATATGATTTTTCCCTCAAAACCATCATGTTCTCCCTAATGTTTTCAATAAAACATTCCCAACTTCCACAACCTACTACCAACCATGAGTACATTTGACACACTTTCCGTTTGTGACAAAACAACTACAACATCCACAAGATTTATACAAATTCTTTTACAACTAGCTACAAGAAAGTATCACAAATGAGGATAGAGTATTGGAGAGAAAACATGAATGAATGATAATTCCCCATGATCCTCACCTCCCCCATCCCCGCCCATGTGAATGGTTAGAAGAAACCATCTCTTCCTTGTGGTCTACTCTCTACCCAAGGCTACGATATCCTAAACATGAACACACAAAAAATAAAGAATAATATGTGAACTTTTAAAAAAGCATGATAAAAAAGAGAAATATTCCCCAAAAATCAGTTGTCAAAATCAAATCATCTCTACACCCTTCCCCTCTTCTCCTCTTATAATATCATAATAACCGTATTTCTTCCTCATGTAATATTACTAGTTGATAATATATGATATATATATCTCTTTTCATATATGCCTTTGCATATTATAAGTAACTATGAAAACAATAACAACAACACCATAATCCTAATTAATCCTAATTGACTAGGAAAACCCATAAAAGAATACTTAAAATACGTTTTGCATTTTAATGATATAAAATAAATATTTAACTTGAAACAATTTAACTCTTATCACATAAACTACATCATAAAAATAATACATAATTTAACATTTAAAAATTTAAAAATAAATATTAAAAATATTTTTTTTTCCAAAGGAAAAAAACGAAACTTTTTATTGAGTTTATAAAAAGTTTACACTGCAAATGCCGGAGCATCACTTGTCATCCAGAGTGACTATCATAACTGATTTACAAAAATTACTGCCTTATGCCAGAGCATATTTCTTTAAGGTGCTGGGACTGTCTTTGATTTACCCTGCATTAAAATCCTTTACGACTGAATACTGAAACTGTAACAATGCACTTATCAAAAAGAATACCTTCAGAAACGTGTCTCCACAGCGTAGAGGAAAAAACGATCCGCCACCATAGCCGAGAGATAATAAAAGCCGAACAACCGGAGCTGTAGAAATTTTAAAATGTATATGAGAAAAAGAAACAAAAATTTCTGCCATAGAATCAGAGAAATTGGTTATAAGGCGGCTGATCCGATCTTCTGATTTGGCCTTGCTCATCTTCTTCTATTTTCCAGCTGCCTAAAATCTGTTGTAGACCGTCTTTAGAGAGTTTATCCGCTGTGTCATTCCTTTCCCTGTAAATATGACATAGTGAGAAACTGTTAAAAAAAGATTTAAGTCTCTGTATTTCTCCCAAGATTTGTTTTAAGACCTGATTTCTGCATGAACTTTGACCATTTACCCATCTGATCACATTTTGGGAATCCCCGAAAATTTGAATTGTGAGGGTGTGCCTTTGGATGAGCCAGCATATGAGGAGTTTTAGAGCAAGCAGTTCTGCAAGATTATTTGAGCCTGTTCCTAGTCCCACAGAGGCTTTAAGAATGTGCGATGGAGATTCTTGGATGACTAGGCCTGCTCCTGCTATATTGTTTTGGGATGCCCCGTCGAAAAAAGCCCGTGGGATTCCTTCAGCTAACTGCACTTCTGGAACATTCCTTTGGGAGTGGACTACCTTAGGTTCGGGAATACTGGAAAAGATGGCAGTACTCTGAATGGCTGTGATGACTACGGGGGTTTCCTTGTCCTGGAAGATGCTCTTGTTCCTGGCTATCCAAACTCCCCAGCTGATGATTAGAGGAAGGTTGCGCATGTTCCCATGGGGATGTGAGTGCCACCACTTCTGCCAAGCTTCTTGCACACTGTTACCTTCCCATTCAGGCTTTTTGTTCAGAAGATTTCCTGCCTCGCTCCATATCTTAAGAGTTTCTGGGCACTTTAGAAAAAGATGCGTTATGGATTCTGCTTCTGATTTGCATAAGGTGCATCTCCCAGGCCCGTGCATGAATCTGGTCTGCAGAATGTCCCAAGTAGGAATTTTACTTCTTAAAATGCACCAGAACAGGATTTTTGACTTTGGAGTGCTCTTGAGTTTCCATAGCTGTTTCGACCACCATTCCGGCTCTCCCCATCCTTTCCTTGTCATAAGGAAGTTATAGCCGTTCTTTGGAGCATAATACCCAGAGTCTGCATGAGCCCAAATTAATTCATCCTGTCTGTCACTCAGCCTAACATTGGATCTGAAGAGTTCCTGGGTATAAACTCTCCATTCGTTCCACCATCTTTGCTCCAACTCCAAGTCTTCTCCATTCTTCCAGGCTTGGGCCCAGATGGATGAATAGCCTGGTTTCTCCACTTGGCTTAGAAAAAGGAGACCTTTATCTTCTAACTGCTGAATCAGGCCAGGGGAGAGGGCATAGTCTCCATTGCAGCCAACCCAGGGGTCCTTCCCGATCTTGACCTTTTCACCATTCCCAATCTTCCAAGCTAGTCCTTGCTCGATCACCTTAAAGGACTCCAATGTAGCTTTCCATATGGCAGAAGTATTCTTTTGGATCTTGACTGGGTTCCTGATCCATTCTTCCAGAGGGGTTGGGTCTATGTATTTCCTTTTAACCGTTCTTGTCCAGAGGTTTTCCATCTTAATAAGACGCCACCCGGATTTGGCTGCCAATGAAAGTCTGAAGTCAGGCAGGCTTTTTATCCCCCAACCACCCCATTCTTTTGGTCTCGCCACTTTCTCCCAGGCTACCCAAGGGAGAACCATGTTTTCTTTTGAACCTGCCCACAGAAATCTGCTGCAAATTTTCCTGATTTTCTCCAAAACTCCTTTTGGAACCCATGTTAAAGCTGCCCAGTAGACTGGGATGGCTAATAACACAGATTTTATGAGGGTCAATCTCCCTGCTCTGGATAGCCATTTGAAACTCCAGTGGCTGATTCTTGCTTCGATCTTTGCAATTAGCCAAGACCAGTCCTCTTTCCTGTAATCATTTGGCTTCAACCAGAATCCCAGGTACTTAAACGGGGCAGCCATATTGCACATTTCATATGGGAAAAAAGAGCTGAACTGTTCCTTTTCTTGTCTGGTTAGTCCTTCCTCAATGATTTGGGATTTCCTGGGGTTGATCTGCATTCCAGTAGCTTTCAAAAAGAGTTCAAAAATGGTTTTTAGCTCCTTAAGTTCATTTGAGGAACCATTAGTAAAGACCAGAATATCATCTACGAAGAGAAGATGAGATATGAACAAATTTACCGCTGCCTCTATACCTTTTATCTTACCTTCTCTTTTGCTTTTTTGAATCAGCTGGCTTAGACCTTCAGCCACTAATAGGAATAACAAAGGGGACAGAGGGCAGCCTTGCCTCAGTCCTCTCTGTCCTTTGAAAAAAGGGGTGGCAGCTCCATTGATGAGGATAGCGTAGCTTACATCTGTGATACACCCCATGATCCATCTGATGAAGTCCACTTTGAAACCAAGATGCGTTAGAAGCAGGCGGATGTATATCCAGTTTATCCTGTCGTAGGCTTTTGATAAGTCAATTTTGATTACTGCTCCCTTCTTATTTTTCACCTTAACACTATGAAGGACTTCCTGTGCCACACCAATTGCTTCATGAATTTGTCTTCCATTTAGGAACCCAAATTGTTCAGGTGAAATATGTCTTGAAAGAATTGGTTTGATCCTGAGAGCTATCACTTTTGCAATTATTTTATAAATACTGTTGCATAAGGAGATAGGTCTGAAATCCTCGAAAGATTCCGGAGCTTCCTTTTTTGGGATGAGAGCTATGAAGGTTGCATTGAAGGGGCTGTAAATTTCTCCTTTCGTTCTTGACTCCTCTACAACTTCTGTGATTTCTTCTCCTATCTGATCAAAGAAGTGTAGAAATAGCTCTACTGACCAGCCATCCGGTCCGGGACTTTTCTCTTTTGCCATAGATTTGATAACACTCTCCACTTCCTCCTTTGTGACTGGGTCCATTAGATGATCCGCTTCTTCCTCCTCCACATATCTGTGGAAACACTGAGCTGTTTGGATGACTTCCGCAATGGTGATCTCACCATTGTCTTTGAATAAAGATTGGAAGTGATTCACTCCAAGGGATGAAAGAGCTTCAAAAGTCTTAGCCTCCCTTCCTTCTTCGTTCTTGAGGTGCCAAATAGTATTGGCACTCTTCCTCCCTTTTGCATAGTTATGGAAGAAGCTTGTGTTCTCATCCCCTGCTTTGAGCCAAATTTCCCTACTCTTAAGTCTCCATTCTTCCTCCTTTGCCAGCAAGATTTGATTCTTGCGCTTCTCCAGGGCTACGATTTTCTCCTTAGATTCTTGCGATGCGTAGCCATCTGCCTCTATGCTTTCCAGCTTTTGGAGTTCCTCATTAATCCTTGATAAGTCCTCATTCTGCTTTGATTTTCTGTCCTTTGCCCATAAGATTGTTGCCTTTTTCAGTCTTTTGAGATTTTCCATGAATAACAATCCTTTATTCTCTTGAGGTCCTCTGGCAGGATGTATCCAAATTTCTTTGAAAAGTTTATTGTAGGATTCGTCTTGAAGCCAGGAGGCGTTGAATTTGAAAGGGGCAGGGGGTTTAGGGGGAACTTTGGAGAGCTCAAGATATATCGGGAAATGATCCGAAGGACCCCCTTCTTCTACCCATTGTCTGAATAAAGGAATCGCAGCAGATAGAGCCTCATTGATTAAGAAGCGGTCTAATCTCTTCGCCACCCTAGCTTCTCCGACTCTTCTGTTCCTCCATGTTGGTTTCAGCTTGATGAGGTTTGCTTCTATGAGGTTATTGGAAGCTAAAAGATTCAGAAAGAAATCAGATTGCGGGTCCTCTCTAGCTGCTGGGCCCCAGGCTTCCGCTCTTCCCAAAGAGAAATTCAGATCTCCTCCCAGCACCATGTAATTATTTTTAACAAGCGAGGACTCCATCAAATTGTTCCAGAAGGGAATCCTTCCTTGACATGGCCCGTAGACATTCAGAATAGTTAAAGGAAATTCGAAATCAGAAGACTGACACTCTATTCCCATCACCTGCTTCATTCCCCATTGATTCCAGATCTTAATTCTACCTTCTCTGAAACCTACAGCCAAACCTCCTGAGTGACCATCAGCATCCGTGGCTGTAAATCTCCAGCCTGGAAGAAGGGCATTTAGCGAAGATTCAATATCCTCTCCTTTCCCCAGAGTCTCCTGAAGAAGGAGAATATCCGCCTTAGAGTTCACAACTATCTCCCTAAGAGCCAGTTTTTTGGGTTTGCTGGCTAAACCCCTACAGTTCCATGAGGTTATGATCATTTTAAGGCAGAAACGGGGCTTTGCACTGCTCTAAGTGCCCCTGTGATAGATTGTTGCTTCCCATCTGCCACATCAAAAATAGCCTGAACTTGGGCCACAGAGAGCTTGGATTTCCTACCCCTTTTTTTCCCCGGCTGGCTCTGGGATGAGGAGGGATCGATGCCCCCCACAGAAGACATAGAGGCAGGTTTGTGAACCAGGGATCGGAGGTTATAGGGGCATAGGGGCTGCTGGGCCTGAAATGAGGGGTCAAGGCAACACCCGTCACAATTCGAATCAAGGGAGGGAATAGCGGCTGATAAGGTTTCAATACAATTTTCCAAATTGTCAACGACCATCTTAAAATTTTTGGCATTAATTCCAGGGGGGGAAGAATTAATGTGCAAATCATCAGCTAAGCCTTCGTCCATGCATACATCTTTATTTTCAATGTTAGGGAGAGGAGAGTGGATTATATTCAATATCATATCCTTTGGATCCTCGGCTGGATTTGAGGTTGAGCTCGGGGGAATCTCATCTGCGACCTCTTTTGCTTCCTTTAAGCCTGGTCCGTCTTCTGTCGAAACCTTCGGAGATGCCTGAAAGTCTGCTCTCTGAACCTGGCTCCCCTGCTGCGGTTCTACATCCATAGATTCGACTTCCTGAGCGACTGTTATCTCCTTGTTTTCCTGTGCCTGGGGGCGCCTGTTGTTCTTT
Organism: Pinus tabuliformis; assembly: GCA_031772625.1. Classification (NCBI taxonomy): domain Eukaryota; kingdom Viridiplantae; phylum Streptophyta; class Pinopsida; order Pinales; family Pinaceae; genus Pinus; species Pinus tabuliformis. The sequence goes on along the minus strand of CM062810.1, from coordinate 613,663,151 downwards.
TCCGGCCTCTCCCTCATTCTCTGGAACCTCCTCCATCGTCTTCCTAAGGGACATTCCTTGGCCAAGTGCCCGTATTCGTGGCATCTGTGGCAACGGAATGGCAAGTATTCATAATCCAGTATTTGTTCAAATACGTATTCCTTGTATTGCAGAATGATCTTCTCTGCCAATCCTCCGCTTGGATTAAGGCTTACCAAGATCCGAGCCATTGCCCTGTTGTGTGTTTCCAGGAATGACATGTCCGCCTCCAGGTAGGTACCCAACCTATCCCCGATCGCCTTAAACACCGATTCTACCCAGAGGAACGAAGGCAACCCAGGCGCTCTTACCCACACTGGGAATACATCAGCTTTTTCATGGTCTGCATCGAACATGGGGCTCCATTTCTTGAACAGCACCGGAATGTTCCTCAGTGACCAGTTCCTCTTCAGTACCCATTCTGCTGCCTCTTTGTTTTCGAAACGGACTGAGAACCATCCTTTAGCTAATGACGTAGCCCTGAAGTCTCTGATTAGGTCCGATTGCCAGATCTGCTTCCCCCAAGATTGGATGTAGTCGGATGAGTATTTCTTCCCTCTTACCCTGCCAACCAGGGTGCTTTCGGTGACCTCCAGCACTTCTTCGATTTGAACGTCCATTCCCAACACCAGATTTCCTTCTACCCCTTGGGATTTGATCAGTCTCTGTTTTTTCCTTTGCCCTTCTGTGGCTTTTGTTCCTCTGGATGCATCTCTTATGGCTTCATTCTCCTGCTGCCCTCTGAGAGAGCTAGGGCCAGAGATCTGGGGTATAGGGCTTACCTCCGGGCAGATCTCCTTCAAGGAATTTTGAGGAAGGTTTAAAGACTCGAGAAAGGATTGATTGATTACCTGAAACCCCTGGTTTGATCGCCTGTCTTCCCCTCTAGATTCCTAGTGTTCTGCGAAGCCCTGATCTGGCCACCCATTCTCCTTTGGGCTGATTCTGCTTTTAGCAATTGCAACCCTTGTGATGGCTGCAGATCTTTCCTCTATTCCTACAGGGCTTTGCCCTAGCTTTGCTCCAAGGTTAACAATGGCTTCCAGGCCGCCGGAGGGAATCGGTCCTGCAAACCCCAAGTTCCCTTTGCTTCCAAAATGAGGCTTAATCGGGCTTGTCTGATGGTTTTCCTTGCTCGATCCTTGAATCTGGTGCTGTAGCTTTCCCCCCTGTTGCACAGCTGTTGTCCCTTGCAGTTCCTTGGCCGTATTAGAAAGAGTAAGAATCGATCTTTCAAGTTCCAGACGGAACGGATGAGAGGTGAGGGCTTCCATCGATCCGAAATAACGCTCCACGTTCTGAGGCGTTGGATCTTTCCCCCAGACAGAGAGAATATCCTCCATAGCTGGGTCTAGATCGATGCCTTCATCTGGGTTAACCATGGTTGCTTTGCTAGTCACTGGTCACTGTCGGCTTGTCGAGGGCTGTGGAGTCGTTGTCCGAGAATGCCTATTCCTGTTTTCCTTGTGGTAAATTCCTTCTCGATTTACAGCTGCTGTGTCCTTCAGGTCTCTGTTTTTTGCATGCAAAAACCTTCACCTACCGTTCTCCTACCAGTTTTCTCCGGTGCAAGACAGGCTGCCGCTGCCTGCACCCCGTCCATTGCTGATGGGGCCCTATCCTCGGCCCTACGGGCCTAGATCCGGCTCTGCGCCAGCTGCTGGAACCCTCCTGCTACGATCGCCCATATTTTCCTTTTCAATGTCAATATTAAAAATATTATATATAAAATAATTTAAAATATTTAAAAGACAAATAAATAAAATAAATTATTTTTATAAATAACATTTTAAAATACGTTACAATTAATTAAAATATATCAATTTTTAATGGTTACTAATCATCTTAATTTAGATCTACACAACGTCGAGAGGGATCAAATCTCTTGAGATGCATCTTAATTTCTACTAAGTGCTAAGAGGGATCAATCTTTTTTCACTCTATCTCTTGAGATGCATCTTAAATTTGGATCTACCAAATGCCGAGAAGGACCAAATCTCTTCTCACTCTAAAACAGATTTGCATATCAAGAGATTTAATTGCTCTCGACACTTGGTAGATCCAAATTAAGATGGATCTAGGTTGGTTTGATTTCCCCCTTTAAATAAGTTATATTCCACATGAATATCATGGGTCAATACCATGGGTTGTCATAAACGTAGAGCTCGAAAGCCAAATACCCAACAACAATTAATAGTTTTTTATTATTTACAAAAATTAATAATTTTATTATTTTAGTTTGAAGTTATTTTTAGTTTATTTTGATTGAGTCAAAATGTTTACACGACATCACATTACAATATCACTGGCTGAGAGGTTGTAAATTGTTGACTAGATAGTATAAGAAAATGAAGTCACTAAACATACAAACTAAACCCTATTCAAACCAACTGATCTACACCTCAAGCGTGATGGTAAGTATGTTGTTTACATGAGTATGATTTATTTTCAAGGATTTTATTTTTGATAGATTTCATACAAAACTTAAGAATAAAAATTAACTATACAAATATCTAAGAATCATGCATGAATAATATAACCACATCCATAAATTATGGCATAAAATACGTGAAGTGGTTATCCACATGGCATTATATTATGCAAAGGTTGCAATAAGACCTTCGAGATATGGTCCAATCAAATGTTAAAAAAAACATTTTTATGAAAATATTGAAAAATAATTATTTATTTTTCAAAGTTAAACATTATAAGTTGCATTGGGCAATGCTAAAGTAATAGTGGTCGACATGCAAATAAATTGCCAAGTCCTACCTTGGCAAGGACTAATAACAATGTTTCTATTAATTTTTAAAATGTTTATTTTAATTACAGAACTTGGCTAGTCTATTATAATCTGAAATAATGTGACAAGATAATATAATATAATTTATATATCTATATAAATTAAATAATAATTAATCTTCTTAATATGTATATGTATTATAAATTAGTATGACTTTTGTTACAAGATCACAACTTATTTTGACTATCATGTGTTAACTATTATCAATGTTATCATGTGATGAACATGCTAAATGTTCTTGTGTTTAATTTTAGGATGAATCAAGTGGAATCCAAGATGCCTTCATTGTTGAACATCACATCATGGTGCCCATATGAGTCGAGTCCCACACTCACTACTCTCACTACATTTTCTTTGAAGATATCCTAGCTTATGCAAATAGATAAGAAAATGCTTTCTTGACATAATTTCTTTATTTTCTCATCCAAGGGGTAGGTAGTGTTGAGCATACACTTATACTGAGAGGTTGGTGTGTGGGGTGGTTGAATTATATTAATATGACTTTTTTACTTATTTCAACATTTATGAACCATGATAAAATAATCACATATGAGATTTACCAACTATAAGGTATGGAACACAAGATTTATGTGGAAACTTTTTCAAGAGAAAACTACAAAGGTGAGTGATTGTAGTTGATTAGAGAGACCCATGTCACCTCTAAGGTTGTATGACACTTCGGTGTAGGGAAATTAGCGATCAACTTGCAAAGGTATATGTATTGGACCAAGATGTAAGCATTAGAGAAATTTTGAGGTAAAAATGGGCTTCAAGACAAAAATGTACAACCAAAATAAACTTTATAAGAACCAGTAGGATACAAGATGATGATCTTAACCATAGAGAATGATTCACCATTTTTGGAATAAAAACGTAAAAAGATTAAAAAATAAAATAAAAAAATTAATATGTTTTCAACTCATATTTTCAACTTATCTCCCTATAGTTTTACTCAAAGTTTGAACGAGAACACTCGTTGGATGCATATTTTAATTCCTTATCCAAGGAGTACTCTTGTCGCATACTTTTGATGGACCCTACTACACGAAAAATGAGAAATACATGGAAAATCGTGATTACAATCATGTTTTCTCATGTATTTCTCACTTTTTGTGTAGCAAGGTCCATAGAAAGTATGCATCATGGGTACTCCTTGGATGAGTAATTAAATTCTACATCAAACGAGTGCTCCCGCTCGAAATTTGAGTAAAACTATAGAGACATACATTGAAAATACGAGTTGAAAAAGTAGTGTTTTACTTTTCCCCCTAAAATTTGATGATGTAATCTAATTTTATTTTATTATTTCCATTATTATTTTAAAATATTCCTTAGGAGGCCCATTTTAGACCTCAAAATTTCTCTAATTGAACATGTAGCTAGGTTCATAAGAGGATGCATGCTTTTTTGTATCAACAAGCCTAGTAATAGAAAAAAAGGTTTATATCTTCCCTTTCTTGTACCCACCCATCTTTGGGAAAGCATTTCCATGAACTTTGTGGGAGGTTTGCCAACAACTAGGAAGGGACATGACTACCTTTTCGTGGTAGTTGATAGGTTTAGTAATATGTGTTATAATTCCCTATAAAAAAACCATAAGCAAACAAAGCAACGAACTTATTCTTTGCACGAGTTTGGGTGCACATTGGGATACCAAGAAGCATTGTTTCAGATAGGGACACATGGTTTCTCAGCTTGTTTTGGACTATATTGTGAGAGAAAATAGACACAAAGTTAAAGAGGTTTACAACATTCTATACACAAACATATGGGAAAACAAAACTAGTTGCAAGACTTTGGTGAAACTTTTGAGGGAGTACAATCATAAGCATCTTAAGTATTGGGATGAAAATTTGGTATATATACATCATTCTTATAATATAGCATTCCACACCTCTACTAGTAATTTCCCATTTGAAACTTGCCTTGGATATTTTCCACCTTCACCTTTAGATATTGCATATGGGCAACAAGGAATGAAGAAGCACCGTACAAGGGATGCCTTAAGCAAAGAAAATTTTGTTGAGAAGGTCAAGCAGATCCATATACATGTATAAGAGATACTGTAGAAGTCACAGGAAAAATATAAGGCCAGGCATGATTTGCACATAATATATATTTCATTCAAGGTGGGAGACATCATATGGTTACAATTAAACAAGGAAAAGTTATAGGGTCCTGCTAAGAAAATCAAGGTTATGTGATATGATCCCTTTGAGATATTGTAAAAGGCACAATGTAACACCTACAGTCTAAGTTTACCCCCATACATGCACATTTACTCTTTGGTAAATGTAGAGAGTTTGATGTTGTATGAGCCTTGCATGTGAGACTAGCTTGAGGAACAAGTCCTCTCTTTTGTAGAGGATTTGGCACCAGATGCTCAAGTAGAGTTGACAGAAGATACAATTTTACAAAAGAAGTATATAACTACAAGATAGGGGCATCATGACGTTTGGCATATTTGGTTGAATTGAAATCTTCCAGGAAAAGCTAAATGGTACACTTGGGAAAAGGTAGAGGAGAAATTTCCTCCCCTGATTTAGTAGAAGCTTTTGGGGACCAAAGCCTCCCAAAATGGCGAGGTGTGATCCAAATTGGATCATTATATTATTTTTCATCCATATTGAAGTTTTCATAGTGAAAAAAGTGGAAGAATCGTGTCATAGGACCATTTTTACGAACAAGACCCAGTTTGGCAAATTGGGGTTTACACTTTTTTTCATTATTCTACACACAAATAACTTTCCAATGGTGCAAGGATCACCTCAATCGAAGTCAGTATGAAAAATTTATGTCACTCAAAGGTTGACCTTCCTATTTTGACCACCATGATTTAAGATGATGCCATGTTAGCTTCCATTACTCATGGAAACAGAGCTAGCCAAATGATCATGATGAAGAAGACTCTAGAAGAGTCCATATTGTAACTCTAGTTAAGAGTTGAAGGAGTAAAAAATTAACCACTAGTAGGCTATCGAGCTATGTTATAACTGGGCCACTAGGAGGAAAAGGGGTTTCATTCTATTTAAGTGCATTTTGTTCCATAAATTAGAAGAGTAGCCGAGAGTGGATATGGAGGCAAAAAACATAGAGTATTTGTGCATTGTAGCATCCCACAAGCCACATGCCTCACTTCTCCGTACTTGCATCCATTTTCCATTCAAAGAAAGAGTGTTGAATGACCTCATCTTCCATCTGGATTTTCTCCCAAAAGGGTTTCCTATGTTATATCTTGTGTTAATTCATTATTCTTCATTTTCTACATAATTATAATTTTCATTCATACACAATAATAGTAATTTACATATCTAGAAATCTAAGGAGAAAGTAAACCTTCATGGTGTATATTCCGAATTTTAAACATTATTTTATCAGAGTTATCGTGACGAACTTTTTAGTGGAATATCCATAAAAGTTTATGGATCATGCATTTAAAAATAATTAAAAAAAAATAAAATTACTTTATAGTGGTTCACTCTTCTAATACACGTGAAATATGCTTTACATTAAAGCTACGAAATAACTTAAGTTTGCATGAACTTTTTCGAGAAGCAACTTAACAAAGAGAGATTTGAATTTAAGGTGTCTTATTAAATAAAATAACTTTCACTTAAGTGAGCTATTGTAAAACACATAATTAGTAGTGAAGGAGGATGGATGTGGTGGTGGTGTTGGAGCTCCACCTTGAAGTGTGTGCTTACTAAACAAGGTGTTCATCCAAAAAATAAACAACAGTGTGGAAAAAAAATCCAAAACTCAACAACAACGGGCTTACATCTCAATTAGCTAACCAAGAAAATGTAATTTTTCTCTCTATTTCTATTTAACAAAAAGAGACTTGAATTCAAGACCTCTTATTAATTAAAATAACTTTCACTTCGGTGACTTAGTGCAAAACACATAACAATAGTAGTAAAGGAGGATGGAGGTGGTGGTGGTGTTGTTGTTGGAGCTCCATCTTGAAGTGTGTGGTTACTAAAAAAAGTTACTCATCTAAAAAATAAATAGCAATTTGGGAAAAAAAATCCAAAACTCAACAACAATGGGTTACATCTCAATTAGTTTACGAGGAAAATGTAAGTTTTCTCTCTTTCTAATTTTTGAGATCACACAAGGTGCATGACAAAGAGCATAAACATCAGGAAAATTTTTTTTGCTCTATTTATGATTTTTCAAGATCACATAGTGTGAGGAAAAGAGCATATGAAGATTAGAAAGAGTAGCGAACCCAAAATATAAACAAACAACCAAAAAATTAAGTCGTAAAAAAAATTAAAAAATTTGTATTCACACTATATTTGTGATTCTAATGATAAAAATTGTATCTTAGGAAAACATACTCCTTTTTGGATGAAACTTAAGGTGTTCTTAACTAAAAATGGTCCATCATACACAATTAAATAGTATGTTCAAGACATAAATGTATAGAAATAGTAGATCTCATAAATGTGATAGCACAAGCTCAAGTGCTCAACAATAAGAGCAACTCTTCGAACAAGCTATGATACTATGTTTGAGGAAACAAGGTATTCCATATGGGACAAGCACTTTCGTAACGACTCACACAACTAGATCAAAGAGCGTAATGCCAATATTTTTACATGGTTAAAACTCTCCAAAAGGGAAACAGGCCACAACCCCATCCAACATCGCCACCTAAGGAAACTTTATTAATGCAAAATAATTGTTTTTACATAAGAGCGATCTCACATCGATCATCAACCATGACCCTCCATCCTCTTTAAAATAGAGATCATGGACCAATTGGGTGTCATGCCACAAATCAATAGGCTTTAGTATTAAGGAGAATATGAGTCATTTAATGACTCTATGTTTAGAACATATTGTGACCATCAAATTAAAATGCAACTAATGTATACTAAAAAAACACACTAAGAAACACACCTTTATATAATAGACACATTAGACCAAACTGAACATAACTAACTCCTATGTGTCTAAATATCCTACCACTATAAACATTAAATGAGCTTATACTTAATTATTTGAGAAGTATTTCACTTATTTACTTGCGCATTCATAATGGATATATTTCAAGCCCCGACTTGCACATTAATAATGGATATACTTCAAGCCCCAACTTTCTTGAATTTGACCAAGGCTTTATATCCCCCAATCAAGGTGATTTTTAGATTTTCTTGGGTAGGCATTTGTTGAACTCTTGTTTACATATCATAACACAATACAACTAGTTTTTAATTCAACTTAAATAATAGTTTAAAATTTAGTACTAGGAATTTTTAGATTTTAGTACTTACATATCTACCTTGACTTTGACATATTCTCATAGCCTAATCTTGTATTGTCTAACTTTCTCCAATCTAGGGTTGGTAAATTTAAATGTGTATTTAAGCTTAGCAAAAGTTTCACATGCATGTTAATGTTATTCGTCCTTTACGCAAGCACTACTGGGAATATAATAATAGAAAATGCGGGGTTAACATTAGTTTCAGCTGGTTATTGTCATGAATAGCTAAATTTTTTCAGGATTGCAGTGTATTTTCATAATGCAATCGGTTTGGTCGTCTTATTTGGCCTCTTCATGAGGCGGAAAGGCTAAAAGCATATGTTATATTCATCTTTTCACTTCGCATTTTGAAAGAGGTAAACTAATGCTAGCATTAGTTGAAGAGATTAAATGTTATGAAGAATTAGTAGTCGCTTGGGAGGCATTATTACTTACACTAAGCTGCTCTGGCACTAAACTAATTGTCCTGATGTCGAAACCGGCTTCACTTCAGTGTCACAAATTACAGGAGATCCATTTGTTGAAATTTTTCATGGCAATACCCACTTGTCTTCACTTTGAAAGACTATATCGCAGCCGGAATTCATAAGACTATATCGTAGTCAGACTTCCAAAGACTATATCATTGTCGACCTTCATTATATTTTTGCAGATTTTACAAACAGGAATTGCTCCAATGCTTTTTGCAGATTTCACAAATAGGAATTTCTCCAATGCTGGATGCTTTGGATGCTTTGATTCTCATGGCAGGAAGCATTTGTAGATATGGAAGGATGCTCGAGCTACACTATACTTGCAGACGACAATGATGGAGAACATGGAGAGAGCACTCTATTGGATGCCTGATTTCTCAATAATACACAACATGATGTTTGAGACATCTGATTTTTAAGTAACACGACATACTGTATTTGTTGCCTGTGATGTGTTCTGCTTACGATAGAAAAAAGAGCATTACTTCAGGCACCAGATTTCTTAGCAGTACAACATATTTTCCAGGGCATGCCTTTTTAGCATCACAGTTTATACTATTAAGGCTATATGATCTTTTAGCAGTAAATCATAATATATATCTCATTGCCTATGATCTATGATCTTTCCAAATATGAAATTAAATAGAGGATGGATCAATTTGAGGCACATGATTTTTTCACAGATACTGAATCTATATAAATTACTTTGAAAAACTTTGAATAGATAAATATTGAATCATACATTTTTATACACTAAAAAACCAAATATCAAATCTACATTTCTATAAATTCAGTACATGAAAAGACAAATATATTTCTATAAATTCATTTCCCTGAAAAAAACACTTGAATTACTTCAAATTGAATGATCTAAAGCAATTGAAGTAGCACCTGTTGAAACACCATTGAAGTTTACCTAATAGTTGCATCCGTTGAACCAATTGTTGACCCAAAATCCATTGGTCTAGTTGCTGTGTCACTAGTCCCAGTTCGAGTGAGAGAGTCAGTGCCTGTAGGTGGGAGATATAGATCATGTGTCAATATACTGAATTAAAGTTGATTCCACAAAGGCAAGTGCAGAGAAAAAGGGCATGGCCCATTCTAGATTCTTTCCTAGCATCCGAGCTCCTAGAAGAAAATATAGCTAGAGGAGAGAAGGAAGAAACTTAAACAATCACGTCATCATCAGTTGAAGCACCAATAACAATCAAACACACTAAAAGAATAACATAATCTAACCTTGTCATAACTGGACATATAAACTCAAAATTATCTAAAGTTTGGATGAAAGTTCACAGATTATATAACATACCATGACACAGTCAAAATTGGCCCAAAATGTTGCCCAGAAAACAGCAGTTACACTGAGCATTACATACACCATTAATTTCATTTCATTTTTGGGAGGTTTAACAATATTCCAAGTTGTTTTAAGTCAAAAAGTGTGCATTCAAATTCCCAAATGCATTCGAGTTGTACCCTCAAGATGAAATTCTGCAAGTTGGATGTGTTGAGTTTCAGTGATGTCTGTACAAAGCTTGAAATAGGTCAGTGAGAATGGTTAGGGAGCCAACAAAAGGATGGTTTTCCTCTGTTGTCCAAATGTTCTTTAGGAGCTCGTCCATGCTCATGTTGTTAAGAGGCTTGCTGGTGTCTCTGAGTTGGTTTTGGACCTCCTCCAGTGTTAAAATGTATAAAGAATTTTGGCCAACAAGTGGCTGGAACTTAGGTGTCCCATTAGAGGACAACATTGTGCAGGAACCCATTCCCCGAGATCCTCTGTGAGCCCAAATCGAGGCTTGTGTTTTATTTTGAAATTCTTCCTCTACTGGGTATCGAACCTTAGACCTACCAATGTTGTTGTGCTCTCTTTTCTCAGACGAGGGTCGTACAAGGATCGACCTAGATATTGAAATTTACAGTCATAAATTCCCCGAAAATGGGTTCTAGTCATTCAACTTAGGGAAAACAGAGATTTGGCCATCTGGGCCTCATCATTTCGAGCCAAAAAAGCTTTGAAAACACAAAACATCATTTCATACAGAGGCCAAAACCCTGATCAAGTTAAACTGGTGACAAAAATGAAAATGAAAGAAAACATTTACCTGCGAACCCACTTGGGGAACCTCCATACTGAAAATTCGAAAGATGGGAGCAAACTTGCTAGAACAACAACTGGAGTTGCGTCTTGACACCTGCGCTGCAAAAGACACATGCCTATTCATGTTCATGTGTGTTCCACATATATTATTATATTATTTTGGGCTCGGTAAAGGTCATGCATACAGGTTGACCAATTACTCCATAAAATATTGACAACAACTTCCAAATCCTCAATATAGTCACCACACCTTTAAAAACGTCTCTTAGATATTCGTGGTGATTTATGCCATCTATTCGTTTGAAAGTACATGATTGACTCGTACTGCGCTTCTTGCATTTCTCAAAACGAAGAGACATAAGTCATGGCTCGAACCAATTTTCATGTTATTATATAAATATAAACATAAAATAACTGTTTTGATTTATCTTTGATATTATGATATAAAAGTAGAATAAAGTAATATCCTAATTTTGATAACCCTATCCTATCTGCTTCTGTCGAACAACCATCCTGGACACAGAGTGAATACAAAGAGCCACTGCACTTAATATACTATGTATTATATGCCCCAACTACTGCTTCTAATTAAATTGAACTGCCAACTCATTGATTTTCCGGGGTGTTCACCGAAAAAATCGCTCTTTTCATCTTCACCACGGGGCTATCTTCCAAGCTGGCCGACGCAAAAAGACATATTTTTCTCTTGAGGCGGGGACTTGCTGCGTCAGTGACCATCCTTGTTTAATTGGTGAATTCAAATGTAAAACTATTCACTCAATTAATATTACACTATAATTACATCACTCCGACTTTTAACTTCTTTTCTATTTTTTCTTCTTCTTCATTAAATATTTGTCTTAAAAGATACACCATATAATTCATCAACTTTTTCTTCAAATTAATATCTTAACATTTGTAACAAGTTTAAATGCAATTTTTTTTTTATTATTATAGAAATTAGAATAAAAGTTATTATTCTATACTAATGCAAGCATATATATATATATACTATTAGATTTATAAAATTAATATAAGGATGTTACTTTCAAATAAAGTAAAAAATAAATAGGAGGATTAATAATTACCCTGAAGTATTAGACCCTTCGATAAAACAAGTACATTGACCCAATGCTATCGAGAATGATGATCAAATGGGAATAGTGAACTAATTTAAATAGTTTCTTCACATCCAACCTTGTAATGAGTTGAATTATTTACACTCAAAAAATATGCCCATAAACTTTAGATAAGTTTCCCACAAAATTTTTAAAATAGAGATTTACATAGAACACTTCAAATATTTAAAAAATTCTCAAAGGTCTAAACCTAACATTCAAAAAGCACATTAAACAGTTAGGATAACTACGTATTTAAATCATTTAATGTTAATAGAGGACACGCACTTCAATTCAAGGGAACATGGAAACCCCACGAAAGGAATATGGAATGCCTCGTTTGTTGGACAAATCAGAAAATTAAAAAGTTTGGATTAATTTATCTATTTAATATGTCAATATTCTTGTCCACTTAGAATATTTTGTACGTATTTTTTTTGTCTCTAAAAGGGGAACCTTTTTATGTTATTGATTTGGAATCTACAGTGTCAGAAATTTATGTTATTGATTTAGAATCTAAAGTGTCAGAAATATCGTCAGCTTATCTGAACAGCTGACGTAGCTTTTTAACTTTTTAAGATTTCCGTACATAAAGAACCTGCCATAATCCATACCCAGGTGACGTTTCTGGGACCGAAGAGGCGTTTTCATATGCTTTTTTAAAGCAATGCCTAAATATATATTTTTATTAATTTAATGTTAAGAATGTTTTGAATTTTAATTTAGGATAATTTAATTTTGAGGATAACTTTTAGGTAAATTTAATAAAAATTAAACCCAAATAATAAAAAATTCAAATCTAAAAACTAAATGTTAAAAAAAAAGTATTTCCAAAGTTAAAAATTAAATATTTAATCGTAATAAAAGTGTTTTTAATAGTTTTTTAGGGGAGGTAGGAGCCAAAGGGCATTATTCCCTTCTGAAGAAAAAATTGTTTCGTAATTTGTTTGGGGACTTTGCCTCACATTTAATTACTTTGTTTTGTGGAAAGGTTTGGAAGTAATTCTTGGAAAGAATATAACAAATTTGTTTATTTTTGATGACTCAATGCTTGTTATTTGACAAATAATCAAGACCAAGAAGGTGTTGTGTTCAGATCATCTTGCCATTCTTTAAAGGATTATTGTAATTTTTTATCAATACGAGTGATTGGAGTACTTCCATGTGTATAGACATTTAAACTTAGTGGTGGACGCTTTGGCAAAGAAAGGATCCTCCATAGGACAAGGCATAATAGAGTTGGATAAGTGTTTAATTAATTATGCCCTTATTCCTTAGCAATGAATAAAATCCCAAGATGCGCAAGATTCATTTTTAAATATGTCATCATTAAACAAGGGTATCGTTTTGGGTTGAGGCCATCTACTTCCTGTTCAGCCGAACCTTTGGTGTGTTTAAAGAGAATGGCGAGCATTGAGATCTAGTTGCCTCTCATTTTCCAGCTAGGATTTCCCAAGGTTTCTTCCCGCTGTCACATGCTTCGTAACAAGTGGCATGTTAACAAAATTCTCCTTTGCACATGTTGGTATATGTATTTAATTCATCTATGGTGGGTGGAACAGACAAAGTTCGTACTTAAGTTAAATACTCCAGAAGACTTGGAATATGTAGATGTCCATTGAGATAAAAGAAAATATATTAAATGTAAGAATGAGAATTATCTGCAAATGAGAATGATGGTCTACGTTTATACCTTAGGTAGGTGCCTCTTCATGAAAGGTCATGCCCCATTTAGACATACCTCTTCAGTACTAATTACTAATTAACCAATCATATTACAATTATATATATATATTATTCATAACATTGCCTTCCTCTTTAAAAAGATTTGTCCTCAAAGCTTGTTGATGAAAAGTCTTGACCTCTTTTTCTATTCCGAATGTCTTCTTGTTTTGGAACTCACATCTTCATTGATACAAGTTGATATGATCCTTAGAGTGATAAATAAAATTATCACACGGCGGAAGGATCTAACCATCCTAAATTTATCTTTTGTGGTATCTTTCGATTACTAGAAATTTGTGATGAATTGTTATCACAAGACTGAGTTGTGCAAACTTCAGTATCCTTCTGAACATAAGTTTGTTGTTTATATTCTGAGTGATACAGATTAGTAGATTGATTGAGTTGCCTTCTCTCGTGATTCAGATGTCTATAAAGAATTCTTTTTGGTTTGACTTTCCCTTATTAAGTGTGACAATTTTTTTATTTTCTTGTGGTACTACAGTTGTTGAGTTAGGTATAAAATATTCGTTTGGAATTTTCATCATCTGAATTGCAACATGTGAGTGTGTTTTTCCTTCAATTGATTTATCATCTTCTTGAGTTGTGGTATTGACTGATTCGATATTCATTCCTTTTTCTTCAACTGGAGTTGTTACGACTAGCGACTTCGATACTTCCTCTTGAATACAATGTTCTAACATGTCTTTTAACAATTTCTTGTCCTTCTTAAGCTTCTTAATTTGTGTTAGAAATTTTTTGCTATGGCCCTTAAGTCGAAGGACTTCTTTATTTCTATCAACAGTGATTTTGTCAATTTTATTTTACATATTTTGTAGTGCTTTTTACCTTCTTGAAAAATTATTTTTGAAATATCTTGTACGTCTTTTGGTGTTACTGAATTTGGCTTCAACATAATGTCTTGTAATGTTAATTTTTTCTTCTTGTAGGAAAATGTCAAAAACTTCTTTTTTGTATTTAGGATGAAGGAACCTAAGGTTTCCATCCAAGGTGAACTTAAAAGAATGCCATCTTGATTTCTCCATAGGGTTTGACCTTAGAATTATGATATGAATATATAACCTCCAATGTTTAATTGTAAATTGGTTATGTAATATTTTTTGTTGTCATAACAGTATAATTTTTTGATTATATTTGACTCGGGAATCACTAATTGGTTTGGAATTTTAGGCTTTATATAATTTTTATCTTCGGCTGACGAGATAGTGATAGTAACGTCTTTTCCCGTAATATACCCTTTAATTCTAAATAACACTGAAAAATAGTTATATTTAGTTTATTTCAACCTTAATTTCTGATATAGACTCTATTTTTCTCCACCTTAAAATTTTAAACATACCATTTTTAAATCTTTAAAATAAAACATTTTACTTTATTTTTTTAATATTCAAAACTTATAATTTTTTTCCTTTAAAATAAGACTTTTTACTTTATTTTTTTAATATTCAAAACTTATAATTTTAATTTTAATTTTTTTGCTTTTATTTAGTTATATAATATATCTCTTTTTAGTAATTTAATAACATATCTCAAACTTTTTAAACAACTTGAATTGTTAAAAATATCCTTTATATAACTTTGATATATATATATATATAACCACTTTTGTAACTTCTCATACTTTTATGAAATTTCTTTTATTTCTATTGTATCCACTTGTACCTCTCATATATATCCATGAACTTTTAACTTCTGAAATAATATTGGATATTAATGTTTTGAATCTTATTTGGAACTTCTTTTTATAAAGCGTGCATCTAGGTTTTATATGTCGTACTTCATGAACACATTTCTTAAAACGACTAAGTTTATTAATAAATATTTCTTCACTTAGATTGCTAACTTGGATAAGAAATCTACTGAATGCCTTTTAAGGTATAGTGGTCTGAGCCGTCGTAACGAAAGCAGTGCTTTGTTGTGAGACTGTGGCCGTGAAACAATGCGGAATGGTCGGGGCGGATGCAGAGGATGACAACGGATTGCGGCACGGACAGTCGACGCGGTATTGGCGGTGGAGACGGTGTTGACGTCTGCAGACACGGGCGGTAACGACCAGCAAGAAGGGACTAAATTGTTAGTGCACCGTGGCAGACTTAACACAAGGATCGATGGTCAATAGGGAGGGGTGCCACGGGGAGGTGGCTCGAGGGATAGCGACATGCCTGCGGCAGGGACGACTTGTAGGCAACGGTTTGGTGAACTTGCGAGGGGCGTTTGGCACGGTGGCCTCGTGAAATTGTGATTGGCGGCAGTGTGATGTCGTTGGCTGTAGCAACCGAAGTTGGTAGCAGCGGAAAACTGGAGATGGTGACGACTGAGGAAGGCGGCAATGGGCATAGATGAAGATATCGGTTAGTGTAAATTCATAGTGGAATTCGGAGGACAGTCTAGTGGGTGACTGCTTTTGAGGGTGCAGCGGCTGCAAGCAGAATGGTGGCTGCTGCGGCTTGGTTTGCTCAGTCCATGGTGTCAGCAAGGGTGGAAATTGACGGGAAAATTGGTCTTTACCGGTGATTTGACTGGTTTGCCAGTCAAATACAGTTTAAAAAATAGCATAAAAATAAGTCAACAACTATAAAAAAATGTCAAATTTAACTGTTCTTTTGAAATTTTGACCTTGTGGGTTAGTCAATAGGATATTTCGAGACTACCTTAACTCAGATTGGGGTTGATTTGTGGAGAGAGAACCATTGTTAATCTATTTTTTATTTATATTGCTTATATTTTAATATTTTTTTTTTCAATTTTTTAAATTATTTATCTATATATATATATAATTTGTTTTAAATGGCTAATGGTTTTAGGATGAAGCCTGCAAAATGGACAACCTCTACACTGTGTAGCAAAACACTTCAACGAAAACAAGGTTGATGAATTTCGACAACCAAAGACTGGATCAAACTGGCTCTCTGCAGCGATTGCAACGAAAGGATCGAACAACTCTGGTACCAAATGGAATGAACAAAGTTCATATGTAAGTTAAATACTCCAGAAGACTTGGGATATATAGATCTCCATTGAGACACAAGAATATATATTAAATTTAAGAATGAGAATGTTTTGCAAATGAGAATTAGGGTATGCTTTTATACCCTAGGCAGGTGCCTCTTCATGGAAGGTCATGTCCCATTTAGACATACATCTTCAGTACTAATTACTAATTAACTAATCATTATTACAATTATCATCATTATTTATAGATATTTTATTTATAACAGTGAGAGTTGTTGGAGAGTACCATGGTCATGGAGATTCATTCATTGTGCAGTGGAATGGAATTGATATTGTCATCTTGCAATTCCCAACAATAGTCCACTCAATGTCCTTCTAGGGGTTTCAGTCTTGTAATGGAATTTTTATTTTAGTCCAACTCGTGGTAGAGTTTCTGCTTGGATTATTTAGTGGTTCATATGGCTTCATTGAGCTTCCATTGGACATTGTTCCTTGATGATTTTGGGGCATGGTTAAATCTTGTTGGTGTGTTAACTAGACAGGTGCAACGACTCTCGTCTAATATGGTTGAACCTCTATCAATTCCAAAGAATGACAATGCTAGTTTGTTTCTTGATAGGTTATTGGATTCAGCTAAAGTATTGCTATAATCGAGGCAAAAGTAACAAGATATGGTATAGAAGCAAAGAAAAACATTTCAACTCCTCTTGGAATCCAAGTTACTTCGACATTTAAGTATTATGGAGCATTCTCAGAATGGTTTGCGCAAGGAGGTGAATTCTCTTAGTGCTTGGGTCTCGACTTTGGAGAATCTCATGTCTGGCGATGCTTAACTCAGCTTGGGGGGCATCGACTTCAATGTTTCTCCTGAAAAGAAAAAGAATTTCCACTCACGGGGGGATTATAAATCTTGTTATGGTCTTTGTTGAAGGTTAGGTCCAATGTTGATGTTTGTTGGTTCTTAATCTCCCCTGAAGTTTATGCTGCTTTGCAAATATTGTCTAATACTTGGGTTTTTTTGTTGACTTATAGGTAGTAATGATTTTAGTGTAAGAAAGAATTGCAACTCTAAAGCTAGCATATATTTTGTGTGGAGAGATAAATACTTCCATTGTCAAGAATCAGAAAGATGTTATAAGAGTTTCGGGCCATAAACCAATCTTTATTAATATAAAACCCTTACTTGTTTCTTTATATATATATATATATATATATACTCTCTTAAATGAGCATATTGAACATTATAAACAAAGCATTAAATATATATATACTCTCTTAAATGAGCCTATCGAACATTATAAACAAAGCATTAAATATCATCGTTGAAATTTTAGTTTACCCCTGGCATAGACAGTATAAAGTATTAAATAACATAATTGAAATTTTAATTTAACTATGCCATAGAATAATATGTGTATAAATTGTATCTTAAAAGGTAAGTTGCGGTTTAATTGTTTTAGATTTGGATGTTTTTTTGGATACATTTTTTAGTCAAAAATTTCTAGAATTGCCGAAATTTGTTGGACTTACAATTTGATCTATGAACTTTCCGCAATCTTGGTATCTTATGCATTTAAAAATGGATTTTAAACAACAAAAAGATCATCTAATAAAAATTTGGTTTTTTTGGATTCCAACCAAAAATTCTAAAATATATAATAATTAGACAACGCCAAAAAAATAATAAGAAACATTTTGTACTCAAAATTAAATTATATATGTTTCTATATATATACTTAAATATTAGGTAGCTTCAAGATCCACTTATATAACATTCCAACACCATGATATCTATTTAGTACATAAAATATTTATTATTTTTTTTTATAGTGCAGATTATAAAGTTTTGTTGGTTTCCAACTAAAACTTCTAAAATATATTATAATTAGACAATGCCAAAAATAATAGGAAACATTCTGCACTCAAAATTAAATTATGTGTACTTTTATATATGTAGTTAAATACAAGGAGGTTTCAAGATCCATTTATATAACATTCCAACACAATATTTAGTACACAATTTCAAGCCAGATTGTTATTTTTTGTTGTTTAAAACATATTTTTGAATATATATAAATTTATTTAACATCCTGAAAAACTCATGGGGTGCTCTAAGTCTATAAATTAAATAACTTAAACTCAAGCTTTTAAACATCTCTGCCTGATTTTAATTAAAATTAACTAGGAAAAATGTTCATAACATTCCAACACAATATTTAGTACACAATTTCAAGCAAGATTGTTATTTTTTGTTGTTTAAAACATATTTTTGAATAGATATAAATTTATTTAACATCCTAAAAAACTCATGGGGTGCTCAAGTCTATAAATTAAATAACTTAAACTCAAGCTTTTAAACATCTCTACCTGATTTTAATTAAAATTAACTAGGAAAAATGTTCTGACAATGGTCATTTCAACTATTAGATAGATAAAAAAAAATTAGTATAATTTTAAAATTCAATTTATCTTTTAAAAATAATTTAATAGTAAATTCTTAAATATTTTAAAATTTCACATATATGAACCAAATTAAATAATTATACTGTCCATTAAATTTCACAATATTCTTGAAATCGTCATATCCATTAAATTTCACAATATATAGATGATAAAATTTCAAAACATAATTTCACCATGGATGAAATCTTAACCTGGATTTTGGCTTTTTCCAATTAAAAAAAATCAAAATGGCTGATTTGATCGGTTCTTTTCCTATTTTTTGGTTTCTTCATCCAAAACCCAAAAAGCTTCCAAGTCGATCGGATTTTTGTCTTTAATAATTTACTAAATTTTGATATAAGTCACTGAAAATAATGCGATTTAATTGTCCTTATAATGCTCTCAACAAATTGGAGGATATCCATGTAAGGAAAACATTTTTTAGGCGTAAATTGAAACAGGAATTGTTTGAAAAATATACCATTAATAAAAAGTTAATACACGATAGAGGTTTTGCCAGTTTTAAACTTCAATCTTGAAATTTCAATGAAAGCTTCCGATCAATGAAAAATGTTGTCTTCTTGTAGTATCAGATTTCAGTCGGTAAGGGAAGACAAGAATCCTATTTCACCTAATCCATATTCCATCGCAACACTATTGCTATAAATAATCAAAGGTGCACGTGATGTGCATGGTTCAGCGGCGGGGCTGCCGGTTTACTCCCTCCCCGTCCGGTTTTGATAGGCTATTGTGATGCTGCTGTGCAGCCTTTATGTAACATTGTGAGTGTATATTGGTATATAGTGAATGATGTTGATTGATGTGATGGTTGTATATATGTAAAAATTTGTACATACTGGCTTAATATAATGCTTCTTCAGGGGACTAGCCACCCCCATTTTAAAAAAATAAATAAATAATCAAAAACACAAAAGTAATGACGAAATCCAATGAATGAATTCCACTCAGATTTACTTACAACTATCATTCAAACAACAAACAGACCCTAAAAATGCTTTATAAAGACTGAAAAAGGAAAAATATGTATATCTTTGAGAGCATATCTTTACATTGAAATGACAACAGAAAAAATTGTATAATACTAAGCATTGAGTCGTCGCTGTAGGGGAGATTGAATTCTAATTACATTTAGTTATAAGTAGCATCAACAATACTTTTTTTTGGAACTTGGCTATCTTTGTGGGTTTTGTGGATATCTCACTTATCGTAAGTCTTTTTTTGTATTCCTATGGTCAAAACCCATGATTGAATTTTCATGAAAATATTCCCCTCCATTAGGATAGTTGTTATATTAGTCACTATAGCTTATAAAAATCATTATTGCATTAAATTAAAATTTTGAAATCTTAATTTTAGATTAATATTTACATAAAAAATTATAGTTATAAACTATAATTATTATTATAATAATTATAGAAATTAAAAATATAACAAAATTAATGAATAATCAAAATTAAATAAAAATTTAAATTATTAAAATAATTATAAAAAAAAAAATTAATTATAATATAAAATATAAATTAAACAAATGAATATGAATTAAAATATAATAAAAATATGTACAAATTATGGTGGAAGAGAAAGTGATGAGCTCTGCTAGGGTTTTGGTTCACTGTTTCTGAATTTTTCTGCAATGTCAAATTGGAAATTCCTCATCGTCTCTATTCGCCCCACAGACTCTGACAAGTCGAATGAGTGATCACGCGGGGAGGGGAGAGATCCCCTCCTATCAAAACGTTGTTGTAGGCGAATCGAGCGACAAAGGAGGAGCTCCTCTAGCAAACAATAATGGAGACAACCTCAATGACAGTCCAATAATGGGGGCCCAATGGCAAGCTCGACTTAGAGGCCAATGTTTGCCAAGGGTAACGAAAAAACCAAGATTTGTGATCCCAAATAATAAATTGGAAAACTACCATAAGTTTATGAAGGATCATGCCTTGATTTGTAAGTTCATCGATATATGGCCCTCGGATCGGGATATGATCAAGTGGATCCAGTTAAAATGGCTGTTGAAAGGCCATATAGACTTAAAATTGGGAGCTCAATTTTTTCACAGTCATTTTTACCAGTTTAGAGGATAAGTAAAGGATTTTTTTAAATTGGCCATACTTTTACTATAATGATGGTCTTTTCATGCGTTTCTGTGAAGAATGTTATAATCCAGATATGGAGAATTTCATGGCAACCCCGGTTTGGGTCCGACATTTTTCCCTACCAATGGATTTTTGGGATCCAAAAATTCGAGAAGGAATTGGAAATTCTATTGGAAGATTTGTTAAAGTAGCAGACTCCACTCATTGCGGGTGATACACGTCATATGCTCGAATATGTGTCTCCATGAACATAACTGAGCCTCTCCCTGAATCTGTTGAGCTTGAATACCAGGATGAGGTTTAGCAACAACCACTGGACTATGAACACATTCCCTTTCATTATCGGAGATGTCATGAATATGGGCACTTTTTTAGAGAATTCCCTCTGAATCAAACAGGTTCTGAGGAAATAGTTTCTCCCAAATAATAGCCCAAGCTGCAAGAAGATAGCAAGGTTTTTCAAGAGGTAACCTACAAAAAACGACCTGCAAACCCCCTAGATGAATACTCATCCCCCATAGTGGGGAAAATAGGAGAATCAAAATATGTATGAGGTCACGTGGGATGCCATAGAAAGCTCAAAGGGGGTTGGCCAATAACAGAGCAATGTAAATGCCAAGGTCCTGCCAAAGAACACCACAAATCCAAAAAGGAAAGCCTAGGGAGAATCATCAGATAAGGAGGATGTTGAACAACTACAGGGTCAGAAAAATATGGAGATTGATGGATCAAAGGAAGAATTAAGTATAGAGGAACAAGTGTTGAAGTGGCTTTTGAATGAATGTCGGAACTTGGATGAGAGATTCATCCTAGAAGATCATAAGAGGTTCTATCAAGATATATTCCAACAATATCAAGCGAAGAAAACCTAGATCCCTCAAGATCCACTAGAGCTGCTTGGTTCTCAACCAGGTAATAGCATGGATCGGGGGGGACAAGGAAAAGGAGGGAAGAAATGAGGTCGCAAGAATTTACATGAATCAATACTAATGGTCGAAGATCTGTTGGTTAATCAGGAAGGGTGGTACCTCTTTCGGTGGTATTCCATCAAATCAACAAATCTTCTCAATGATTATAATCTACTGGAATGTAAGAGGCCTCAACAGTCGAGGAAAAGAAATATATCCGAAGAAAGATTAAAACAAGAAAGGTCAAGTATTATGATGCTAAGAAACCAAAGTTTCTGAGGAAAGATTGGATGAAATTGTAAGAGGTTTGAGACCTTTGTATGAGGTGATGGCCCTAGACACAAAAGGTAGTGTGGGTGGGATAGCCATTCTTTGGAATCCATCTGAAATCCTTTTTGAAAATTGGGTCAGTATGCCTCAAATCCTCTTGGGGAGATTCAAACATATCAGCACCTGAGATTGGGCCCTCTTATCGGTTGTCTACGACCCTCACATTCCAGGAGAGAAAGCAACTTTTCTCCAAAATATAGGAAAACTTAGAAGTCTATGCTCAAAAGAGCTATGGATAATTGGTGGTGATTTTAACCTAATCTCCTCGATTGAAGAGAAAAAGTGGGGGATCAGGAGAATGGATCGTGAGATGGAAGCATTTAGAGATTTGATTGCAGATTTGAAATTGGTAGTTATTCAAACCATTAATGGAATGTACACTTGGAATAATCGTTGGGGGGGGGGATCTCACCAAGTCACCTCACGCCTGGATCGATTTATGGCATCAGAAAATATTATAAGTAGGGATATCTTATTTGAAGCCTTTATTCTTCCATTCTTAGGGTCAGATCACTAGTCAATCAAACTAGAAATGGACCTAAAATTGGCTCCCATAAATAGGCCTTTTAGTTTTAAATCCTTCTTGCTCCGGGACCCATCCTTTCTTGGAAAAATGGAAGTTGGTGGAAATCAAACTCGGTACAAATGAGGAAGTACATGCATACTTTTTAGCTTAAACTAAAATATCTCAAACAATAGGTAAAACAGTGGAATCAAATGGAGTTTGGACATATCATGAAGGATCAATGAGACCTCCAAGAGCGAATGCAGAGTATTCAACAACGAATGATCAACGAAGGCCATTCAAGGGTCCTAGCAGTGGAAGAAGGAAATATCCCGAACTAGATTAAGGAAAGGAAGAAGCAAGAGGAAATCCTATGGAAACAAAAGTCAAGGATCTAGTGGCTTAGGGAAAGGGAGAGGAATACCCATTTCTTTCACAAAGACATGATTCAACTTCGTCAACACAACCAGATCTTTTCTTTGAAGGACACATCAGGAAATCATCTTATCCATCATGAGGATATGGAAAACCTTATGGTGGACCACTTTCATTCCCTCCTTTCGGAGCCAAGCCCAGATTGTTCGGTGACCATTCAGAGAATCACCCGTCATATTTCCCAACTGGTTAGTAGGGACCAGAACCTGGTCCTAATGATGGCCATCACTCTAGAGGAAGTAAAGAATGTTGTCAAAGCGATGGCCTAGAATAAAGTGTCAGGTCCAGATGGCTTCACAATGGAATTCTTTTAGGCAACCTAGTCCTTCCTTGGGTAAGACATCCTAGATGTGGTGGAGGAGTCACATAAATCCCAAAAGGTACATCCTACCCTCAACTCTACTTTTGTTTCATTAATCCCTAAATCTGTTCATTTTGAGGACCCTCAGGGTTTCATACCTATTGCATTATGTAACACCATATATAAAATTATCTCCACCATTATGGTCAAAGGTCTAAATCTTCTATTACTACTTTTATCTCCCCTGAGAAAACTGGTTTTGTCTAAGGGCATCAAATTTTAGATGCAATAATAACATCCGAGGAAGTTTTCCATTCCCTTAAACATCTTAAAGCCCCGGGAATGTTGATCATGATTGACCTCTCTAAAGCTTATGACTGCCTTAGTTTGCCTTTTTTTTAATATCTTGAAGGCCTTTGGTTTTGACCCCCACTAGATCAATTAGGTTTCTTCCCTCATCCCCTCTCTGATATTCTCGATTTTGACCAATGTTCCCCCCTATAGAACCTTCAACCCTTTGAGAGGCATTCGACAGGGATACCCCCTCTCCCTTTCCTCTTTATATTGGCATCGGAAGGCTTGGGTTGTTATATTAAATTAGTTGTTCAGTCGGGCTACATCAAATGCATTTGTCTTTTGGCTAATGAATTACCGCTCACCTATCAACAATTTGTGGACGACATTATGCTCTTATGTCAAGTTTCCCTCAATGAAATGAGAAAGCTCAAAGATATTCTCAATGATTTCATGCAAATCTCAGGAACTATGATTAATAATGATAAATCGAGTATTTTCTTCTTCAAGACCCTTGTCCCTACCCAAATATTCTTGGTCCGCTCCTTTGGTTTTGGCATCGATTTTCTGCCTTCTAAGTATTTGAGCATTCCTCTGGGGATTAATTCTTTAAGAACTTCTTGTTGGAAAGATCTTCTACAAAAAATCCAATCCAAGCTCTATGGGTGGTCCTTTAGGGCTCTTAATTTAGCTAGAAGGGTGGTTCTTCTGAATGTTGTTCTTCAATCTATTCTAATTTACGAGCTCTCGGGTTTGGCTTCTCCCAAATCCTCGTGTTCTGACATGGTCGAGATATTTTAAAAGTTTCTGTGGAGAGGTGCTCAAGAGGCTAAGAAATGAGCCCTAGTTTCATGTTCCAATGTTATCAAGCCTAAAATAGTAGGAGGTTTGGGCCTCCGGGATCCCTCTACCCCCAATCAAGTCATGGGAGATAAAATGGTGAAGATGGATTTAGGGTGGTTCTGATCTGTGGAAGATCATATGGAATATAAAATATCAAATGCTAGACTCTCGAGAGGGAAAACTAAGAATCCAGGAACCCCCCAAAGGTTCTTCAATATGGAATCTAGCATTGGCTAATTGATATCTCATTAAATCATACATTTTGGGAAATTTGAGATGGAAAAAAAAAACACTTTTTTGGAAAGATTCATGGCAACAATGGGCTAAACTATTCAATAGGCAGGACCTTGGGGACATTTTCCTGTTCACGAGTAGTTTTTCAACGATGGATCACTTCTGGCGGCCCTCTTTGTATCCAGCTTGGAGACAATGGAAAGGGAAACAAGATTGGATGAACCCTCCATATTCCAACCATTAGGAGAATATGGAAAAGGAGATTCACTTCAGGAAGATTGGAAAACTAGAAGGCCAAGATATATTACGATGGGGATACTCAACTAAGGGAATGTTTAATATCCAAGAAGCATGTAAACTTGCAATAGCTGAGAATCAAGAACATCGTTGTCCCATATGGAGGAAGATATGGACAAGGAACTTATCGCCGAAGGTGGCATATTTCTTGTGGCTGACATGTCGTCAAAGAATTCTCACTTAGGATCAACTCTAGAAAAGAGGAGTTCAAGGCCCGTCACTTTGTAGTCTGTGTTGCTCACAAAGTGAAGCTATGGAACATATTTTGAACCTCTGTCCCTTTGCAAACCAATTATGAAGAAATATAGGCCAACTCTTTGGTCACCTAAATCGAGATCACAATAGTATCTTAAAATCAATAGAAATGGAGGAACAACATTTTTTGAAGCTTTGTTTTGAATTGAGCATGGAGTATAGCATTGGGTTTTATCCTCTGGGAAATCTGGAAAGAACGAAACAGAAGGATTTTCAAAGGGAAAAGACTTTCCCAAGAAGATGTTTGGAACAGATAATTCAGAACATACGAGAAACTATCTTAGCAGAGCATTGGCATCCAGATGATTGGCAGGTTGCCCCTCATGAAGCTCAGATCCCAATTATTTTGAATCTATCTTCACAAATGCTTGCCCCGTCCTCCTAGAAGATTTTGTTCTCCCTCAACTCCTCTCCTTCAAGCTTCTCTTCTCCTCCTATTGGTTTTCTTAAACTTCATTTTGATGGGGCCTCCAAAGGAAACCCAAGGGATGCTGGGTATGGAGGCTTATTCAGAGATTCTCAGTACCAAGTAAAACTTATTTATGTAACCAAATGATCTAAATTGGAGTATCTTAGTATTGTTGTGCTAATTCCCCATTCAGAATAAAACCCAAGATGCTTATCATTTGATTTTTCAAGTGCTTAAGGATTCAATATTTTTGCTTAATTAATAGATTCCCATGAGAGTTTTTTTATGTAAATGTTATGAAAAATTTAACATAAAAACATATGTTGAACAAAAACAATATAATAGTAATGAACATCAAAATACAACAGACAACAAGCATATGATAAAGGAGTTCACCCCTCTTGGGCTACATCTCCTTGGTCCAACTTCCAATGGCTTGGGCCTCTCTATTATGCTCAAATTACATCAAAAGTGTGTTTACAATGCTCAAATATCTCTGCAACGTGTTTCAATGAGTTTAGAATACACAAAATTTCTAGAATTGACTATTTTTTCATCAAATTTGGATAAGAACCAAAGAAGTTGTGACTTCTCCTAGTTCTTCCTCTATTCGTTCCACAAAATTCTCTAAAATCGACAGAAAACTACAAATTAGCCCCAAAATCCGCTAACAGAGTGAGGATTTCACCGCGCAGTGGGCTATAACTCTCGGTTGTATCACAAATCGCAATCAGCGATGTCTGGTGGTGATAAACTGTGGGACTCTGCCGTCTTGTGCGATTGCGATATGCGATTGTGGTTTACTGCACCGCAATCAAGGCCGATATCGCATCGCAACCCAACCCTTTCCAAGGCCGATTCTTGTTTCCGCTTCAATTGCAATGTGCGATCGCAACTCCCAACCTTGCCAGTGCCGGGGCTGATATCTGTTCGTCGATCCTTTCCTGCGATTACGATATGCGATATCGCAAATTGCAATCGGCTCTGCCTAGGGGCCGATTCTTAACCCGAACCACTTACCTCTGTGATATGTGATATGCAAGGGCCAATGAAGGGCTTCCACTTGGCACCTCCTTATTCGCTGAAGACCTTGCCACATCATCCTAATCTTGCCATGTAGGCAAGTCAAATTTGAACTTTGACTTGCTCTAACTTCTGCATACGAACTCGGATTTGAGTTTCGTTCGCACTATTGGATTCATAATGATGAGCTCTTCAATTGGACGCTGATTTTTGAGCATAATTCTGAGCACCTGATCACTCCTCCCCACTGGAAGCCTTTTGGACCCCAAAAGGATCACTTTCAATTATTGAACAGATGAGGGTATTATTCCTTCACCTTCCCCACTTCAATCCATTTGGCCTTTGATGGATGTGTATCTTTGAGACCCACCCGAAGATAATCAATACTTCCCCT
The DNA here is from genome assembly GCA_031772625.1 of Pinus tabuliformis. Lineage (NCBI taxonomy): Eukaryota > Viridiplantae > Streptophyta > Pinopsida > Pinales > Pinaceae > Pinus > Pinus tabuliformis. The sequence goes on along the minus strand of CM062810.1, from coordinate 613,635,884 downwards.
TTTTGTTGTCCTTGTCCTTCTGTCAAGTATAGTGTCTTGCTGAAGCACATCAAGGAATTCTGGAGAAAAGTCTTCAATAGATGGAATTTGAACATTATCTCCTTGATCTTCAATCAAAGGAGGTTTATATAATCTCAAATTTTCAACATTAACAATGGAATAGATTTGCATATATGAAGGCAAATCAAGCTTGAAAGCATTATTACCAATCTTTTCCAAAATTTTAAATGGACCATAACGAATTGGTTTCATCTTTTTACCTTCACCTTGAAGCATTTCCTTGCTAATGTAAAGCCAAACTTCATCACCTACTTGAAATTGATGATCCACATGATGCTTATCATGCCTTGCCTTATACTTGCCTTGACTCTTTTCTAGTTGTTCTTGAACTGTTTGGTGAATCAACTTAATTTTCTTAATGAATTTCTTTGCTCTTTCTATGTCACTATTTCCATCTACAACTACATCTTTCTCAAAGATGAAATCCAAAGGCGATTTAGGCAAATAACCAATACATGCCTCAAGAGGCGAAGTTAGAGTAGAAGAGTGTTTTTCTCAGTTGTAAGCATGTTGAATATAATGCAACTGTTCATCCCACAACTTAGGATGTTTGATGCAATATCCTCGTAGCAAATGAATGACTATCCCGTTAACCACTTTAGTTTGACGATATGTTTACGGATGAAAGGTTATACTTTTCTTCAACTTGGTGTCAATCAAGTTCCATAAAATTGACCCAAAAATCCCAACAAATTGAGAATGACGATCACTTACAATAGAAGTAGGCAATCCAAAATGAACCCATACATTTTGAAAGAAAGGTTGAGATGTTTGTTCAGTTGTAATTTGTTTTTTACAAGGCATTAAAATTCACATCTTGTTGAACCTGTCCACCACTACATACAAATAATCATGACCTTTCCTTGATAAAGGAAGACATCCTACAAAATCCATAGAAACACTTTCCCATGGTCATGAAGGCACTGGAAGTGGTGTGTACAATCCTAGTTTCCTATTACTAGGCTTACTGACTGAACACAATGAAAAACCTCTGATAAAACGTGACACACTTTCAAGCATACGAGTCTAGTAAAAATATCTCTAAATATTTGCCACTATTTTACTTACACTGAAATTTCCAGCAATAAGAGAAGTGTGTGCTTCCCTTGTGAAATTTACTCTCTCTCCTTGTGGAACACAAAGTTTTCCCAAATGATATAACAAATTATCATGTACATTGTAGTCTAATTCCTCAAATTGGTGGTCTTGACTCAAGTTTAAATACACCTCTTGAAATTCAGCATCCTGTGTGTATTGTTCAACATAACTCTCAGGCAAACTAGAATTATTCTTGAGTAAAATGGAAACATTTACAACCGGTCTAGAAAGCATATCAACAACTCTGCTATAAATGCCTTTCTTGTACATGATTACCAAGTGGAATTGCTGTAAAAATCCCATCCAAAGAAAGTTCCTTGACTGTTGCAATTTGGTTTGACATTGAAGATATTGCAGAGGTTGATGATTGGTGTGAATAATGGCTTCTTTTCCCATCAAATAATGCTTCCATTTCTTCACAATTTTTACCAATGCATAAAGCTCTTTATCATACATAGGATAATTAATAACAACACCATTAAAAATTTCAGAATGAAATGAAATCGACTTACCATGCTGTAAAAGAACTGCACCCATGGCGTAGTCACTTGCATCAAATGGTTGTTTCAAATCCGGCAATGCTAAAACTGGGGTTGAACTGATCTTTTGTTTCAAAGTATCAAATGCTTTTTGTTGTTTTCCTCCCCACTGGAAGACAACCTTCGCGCTGGTCAACACATGTAGTGGAGCTGTTATGGAGGAGAAATTGGAAATGAACTTCCTCCAGTACTGCACTGCTCCTAGAAAACTCCTTACTTCTATAACTGATTTGGGTATTGGCCAATTCACAATGACTGAAACTTTAGAGGGATCAAACTTCAACTCACCTCCTCCAACTATGTGGCCCAAATACACTAAGGAAGTTTTCCCGAATTCACATTTAGACATCTTTAGAAATAACTATTCTTTTCTCATGATATCCAAAACTTTCCTAACATACTTGACAAGCTCTTCTCATGATTTGTTGAATATCAAAATATCATCTAAATAGACAATTATAAACTCATCAAGAAATGATCTTAAAACAACATTCATAACTCTCATGAATGTCGCTAGAGCATTGCAAAGGCCGAAAGGCACAACTAGCCACTCAAACAATCCCTGTTCGGTTTTAAAAGCAGTCTTCCATATGTCCTCCTCAGCTATTCTAACTTGATGATATCCACTTCTCAAGTCTAATTTAGTGAAATAATTTTCATTTTTCAACTGATCTAGCAAATCATCTATTCTGGGCAGTGGGTATCAATTCTTTATTGTAATCTTATTCAAAGCTCGATAATCTATACACATGCGCTAGGTTCCATCTTTCTTGGGTACCAATACAATTGGTGAGCCACATGGTGAAGTACAAGGACAAATTACTCCTTTATCTAACAATTCTTGGACCTATTTCTTAATTTCCAACCTTTCCAAAATTGACATTCGATACATACCGATGTTTGGGAGTGGACAGTCCTGTTGTAGCTGAATTTCATGTTGAATTCCTCTTTTTGGTGGAAATCCCTTTGGTTCTTGAAACATGTCACCATATTGATTGGTCACATCAACCAATTCAGCTTTCAGCTTCACATCACATCCTGCAAAGGATTCCTGCTCTGTGTCATTCTTCTGCTTGATCATGATGAGCATGAGACTCTTGCTGGAATTGACCAGTCGGTTCATTTCCCCTGCACTTGCCAAAGACAAACTAAGCCTTTTGCGATGAGTTCTCATAATGTACCCCACTTAGTCTTTGAAAAAATGGTATTTGTTCTCAAATTTGTGGAAACGACCTTCCTGTCATAAAAATATAGGCTTCCAAATACAATCCCTGAGATATCCAATGGCACAATGTCTAATTCGACTTCATCAATGAAATTAGCGGTGATTGAAAACCTGAAAAAAATTCTGGGTGACCTGTAAATTGGCATCCTTGGTTATCCAAACCAATGGATACGGTTTATGATGGGGCATGGTTTCCAGATTCATTTTCTTAACCAAATCTGGATATATTAAGTTGGCCTGAGATCCACTGTCAAACAACGTATCGATATTCGTATGTTTGGAAATAACTCGGATATGGAACATCTCAATTTGGTTTTCCTCATTTGAAATGTTGTGAGAATTATTTGCTGCGTTGGTACTGGCTACAGCTTCCTCTTTGCTGAGCTCTTTTCTTTCTTTTCCCACGACTTTTCCCTTGTGACCGTGGCTGCAATTTTTGTTTCATCTCCTGAGTCTGAACCCAAGTCTGGTTGTGCAGCAACATTGGTCTTTTGTCACCCTTTATTGTTGGATTTATTCAATCGTAATTCTAGATGAAGCTTCCAGCAATGCACTTCATCATGTCATTTCTTGGAACAATTCTTGCACACGAGTTTCTCCCCTTCTTTCTTAACATAAGAATTTTTCTTCTGCTTTCCTTTAAAATTCTTCCCTTTTTCACCACTCTAAAATGGTTTCTTCTTACATTCTTCTTGTATACTTTTCCCTTTTGCTTCGAGGTGTGTAGCTTGAACACAGGCCTCATCAAGATTCGTGGGACTGAACATAAGAATGGTATGTCGAAGATAGCTATGCAAACCTCCTATGTATTTCAGTAAGGTATCTTGTGACTGTAAGTCTACTCCTAGCATAAGATCTCTTTTCCTAAACTCTTGAGTATACTCTTGCACATTTTGACCTTTCAACTGACTGAAATTTTACCAATTCATAGTGGCTTTCTTCATATGAGCTTAAGGGTAAAACTATCTTTTTATAGTAGCAATGAAATCAGACCAAGACATAGAGATCTTACCATGTTTTTTGATCTTGTCTTGAGTCCTTGCTTCCCACCATACAAGTGTTGCACCCTCCATTCTTAATGAAGCCAACTGAATTTTGATATCATCCTCTTGAAGGTTTTGAATTCTACAATACACCTCCAACTAACGAATCCAGTTATCCAACTTCTCTGCATTAACTTCACCATTGTACATAGGTAACTTGAATTTAACATCAAGCTTTAGAAAAGGTGATTTACCAATTCCTTTCGAAGAATGATGATGAGTATGAGTAACGGTGGTATTTGTGGAAGAGTGTGAAGATGCTTTTGAAGAAGAAGATGAAGAAGATGGTGGAGATGGTGGAGGTTTTCCTCCATTCCCGTTACCTCCTTTTCCATTACCTCCTCCTGAAGAACCTTTTTCATTGGGAGGTTTGGAGCTTTCTCCTTACAATCTGTTGTTCCTCTCTTCATAGAGGACCTTAACCATCTCTGTCATATCAAATAAATCCTTTCTAAAGGTCTTCTCATCTTCTGTCATGATAGGTTCTCCTTCATGAGACGTAGTCTCTGAAGACTCAACTACAACTTGAGGCTGTACTGGTGTTGGAATCTCAGCTACAACTTCTGTAACTTGAGGTTGAACTGGTGTAGAAGACTTTAGCAACTTTGCTATTCTTCCACTTGACCCAACTTCAGGGCTTTCAACCGGCTTTCCTTCACCTCTTTTGAGCTTTAACCTTGTAAGCATGACACAAACTTGCAAACAATTAAACCCTTCTTTCACAAAGCAAATATAGTAAGAAAAACCAGTGCTATGAGACCAACTTGATCTGAATTGGAGTAGATTAGTATTTCTATGCTAATTCCCCATTCAGAATAAAACCTAAGATGCTTATCGTTTGCTTTTTCAAGTGCTTAAGGATTCAATACTTTTGCTTAATTAACAGATTCCCATGAGAGTTTCTTTTGTAAATGTTATGAACAATTTAACATAAAAACATATGTTGAACAACAACAATATAATGGTAATTAACATCAAAATACAACACACAACAAGCATATGATAAAGGAGTTCACCCCTACTGGGCTACGTCTCCTTGGTCCAGCTTCCAATGGCTTGGGCCTCTCTATGATGCTCAAATTACATCAAAAGTGTGTTTACAATGCTCAAATGTCTCTGCAACATGTTTTAATGATTTCAGAATACACAAAACTGCTAGAATTGACAATTTTTTCATCAAATTTGGATAAGTACTGAAGAAGTTATGACTTCTCCTAGTTCTTCCTCTATTCATTCCACAAAATGCTCTAAAACCGACAGAAAACTACAAGTTAGCCCTAAAATCCGCTAACCGAGCAAGGATTTCACCACGTGGCGGGCTTTAACTACCGACCGTATCTCAAATCAAAATCGGCGATGTTTGGCAGTGATAAACTGAGGGACTCTGTCGTCTTGTGTGATTGCGATATGTGAATACAGTTTACCACATCGCAATCGGGGCTGATATCACATCGCAACCCAACCCTTGCGAGGGCCAATTCTTGTTGCCTCTGTTATTGTGATATGTGATCGCATCACATCGCAACTCCCAACCTTGTCAGTGCTAGGGCCGATATCTTTTCGTTGATCCTTTCATGCGATTGCGATATATGATATCACAAATTGCAATTGGCTTTGCCTAGGGGGCGATTCTTAACCCGAACCACTTACCACTGCGATATGAAATATGTGAGGGCTAATGGTAGGCTGCCACCTGGCACCTCCTTATTCGTTGAAGACCTTGCCACATCATCCTAATCCTGCCACGTAGGCAAGTCAAATTTGAACTTTGACTTTCTTTAACTTCTGCATATGAACTCGGATTTGAGTGTCATTTGCACCGTTGGATTCAGAATGACGATCTCTTCAATTTGAAGCTGAGTTTGACAAGATTCTAACACTCTAATTTTTTAGCATAATTTTGAGCACCTGATCACTAATTATGGCTATGCAAGAAATAATGAGGCATAATTCAATGTTGTAAAACATAGAATCCTCATAGCTAAAAGAGATGGGTACAAAATATTGGTGGTAGAAGAAGATTCTAACTTAGTCATTGAAACAATTAAAAAACTGAATCATGGCACTCATTGGGAGAAACTTAGTCATAGTTGGAGGATGACTTGCTTAGTTCGGGATATAAGTGAGCTCATTCCGTGTATTAATTACATCACCCCCTCTCATGTTAGGAGAGCGGAAAATAAACTAGTTGACTTTTTAGCAAATTTGGGTTGCATCGATATTGGCAAGACCCTTGAGTCTCTCTGCCCTGTTCAAAAAAATGTTGAAGATATGGATTCTATGAGGCATATATTGTATCAAAATGCTAGCTCCAACATGGAATACAACGGTGCTGCGAACCAAAATCCCCAATCGGGGAGTGTGTCGGTAGATGGATCTCGTCGGGATATGGGCCATGTGTAAGCTGGAAGATCTAAGGGTTGAAGGGTGGATTATTGACAACCTTCGCATGCTTGGTAAGGAAGGCATGGTGGTAGTGTGCATGAAAGCAGTTAATTGCAACGTAACTGTCCAGAGTGAAACCTTCTTACAGGCATTAGTGGTTTGCCTCTCCTCATTTTTGGGCGTTTTTTTTAGTTTCAATCTTGGATATTGGTATAGTGCTCTTGGGTCGCTCACGACTGTTCGAGAGGAAGGCTACGCAAGTTAGTTACCCTTGTGTTGGTTCCCTTATTCTTATGACAAAAACAACCAGGTATGTTATTTATATCTTCTCTCTTCATCGCCCACTCTCTGTAACCTATTCTCCTGTATCAATTCGATGGGGAAATATTTAGAAAATAGACTTTGCAAGAAATTGGAATTTATGTCGTGAACTATGTAAAGATCCCATCGGGTTTTATTCTATGTTATCTACTTGTTGAGAAATGGCAACAAGAAATTTCAATTTAATTTGTCCTTGAATTAAACTGTGAATTAAAATATAATTCTTTTCTCATAGCAATTTGAAAATAATTAATTAAGTTTAATTAACTTAATTAATTTAGGAAATTCGAATTGGAAGTCTTTTAGAAGGCATGTATATGTTCTCCCTAACTTATAGGATTTAAATATGAGTTATGAATGAGTTGTAATTAGTTAACTCAGTTTATTGAGCTAAGTCCAGTTAAATTAGTTCCAATCAATTTCAGGAACTAATAGTGAGTAAACAGTCAATTGGGACACTAGTGACCTAATTAGTGCTACTCTAGTTAACTGAAGATTCCACCATCAGAAACTCATGCATGTTGATTTTGAGAAAGACCCAATTGAGACTAGAGTGCAGGGACAATGTACTATTTGTTTTAGATTTTTTTTTTTCAGTTGCACTGATAGTGCATGCATTTAGGAACTGATCCTTGAGGGATTGCGCTATTTTTAGAGGCTTTATTTCCCTTTAAATACAAGCTATCCTTCATAGGAATTACACATTGGAATAGAGACTTGGAGAGCTTGTGAATTGGTTAAGATTTGGCCTTGAGCTTGCTTATGAGTTGGATATTGAATTTGCTGAGTGCTGGGATTGTTCTTGAGAGAACAAGCATTGTAATTTCATCTTGATTTTCCAGATTAATACAAAACAGATAGTGGGGTTTTGAGTTGTGGCTTTCCCCGGATATTTATTGTGTTATGTGCCTTTGATTCTCTTCCTCTATTGATTATTTTTTTCTCGATGTTTATGGGCTTCCGCTGTAAAGAGTAGAAGTAGATTCTTGTCTCTTGTTTTAGTAGATTACATGAGCTTGTGAATCTACAAGTTTTTCTACATGGTATCGGAGCAAGATTGTTTTTTGGGCCGAGAGTTTGCAGAGAAGTTATGATAATTTATGTACAAAATTTTCAGAAACAAATTGCATATTTGGATTCCTTGGGAAAATATACCCAAATTCAAAAAAAAAAATCGGTCGAATCATTGTACGAATGAGGGAGATATCACTGATTTAAAATCAGCTCTCTAGAGGAGATTTCGAAGTTTTGAGTTTGTGGGTTATAGGTGAAAGTCGAATTTGCATACGTACTTCAGGATCGGCAGATGGCGTTCCATGGGTTGAGGATTGAGTATACCTTAGAAGGCAACTCAAATTTTATAGCCTGGAGGGACAGGATGGAGGCTGTGCTAGAAGATAATGGCTTGAAGGAATTCATTGATCAAGAAGTCCCCAAGCCAGCAGCTACATATGCACAGAACTTGGCCGAATGGAAGAAGTCTGTGGCGAAGGCAAGGTGGATAATCCTTGAGAGAGTTCGAGACCACATTTCCTCGAGTCTCCATGGAAAGGAAACTCAGCATGCTATGTGGAAAACATTGACAAACTTGTATCAAAATAACAGTGATCAAAGGAAGTTGGCACTGAAGGATAAACTTCGTAAAATCAATATGGAAAAAGGCAAGATGATTCCAAAGTACTTGAACAAGTTCACTCAATGTCGGGAGGAACTTGGAAGTGTTGTAATCACAATTTCGAGGAGAATATGGCAAGCATTTCTCTTCTTAGACTCCCAAAGAGTTGGCATAGTTATTAGGACTCTGTTAATGGTTGGGAGAAGCTGCCACATTGGGAATGACTATGGTCAGATTTGATGCAGGATGAGATCAGGAGGAACACTAGGGATGGCTCTTCATCAAAGACTCATGATGAAGAGAACTGTGCCCTAGCGATTAAGGTAAGGAAGGGGAAAGGTAAAAATTCTCGTTCCAAATCAGATTCTTATCATGGAGGTAAGAAGAAGGACATGACCAAAGTTAAATGCTTCCATTGTCACAAGATGGGTCACTTTGCTACAAATTGTCCATTGAACAAGTTCAAGCAGAATGCCTCAGGAGGAGTGGCGGGTGAGGCTTTGGCCTCCCAATTCGAATTGGACTTTTCCCTCATTGCATGCATGGTGTCTTCAATGATGGGAAGTGTCTGGTACTTAGACAATGGAGCTTCTTTCCACATGACTGGCGACAAAGAGTTATTCAATGAACTAGAGGAGAAAGATCTCAAGATGCATATCGAGATGGGTGATGACGATAAGTATAGTGTTACTGGTGTGGGCACTATTACTTTTTAGAGGGAGCATGCGGCTCCACTCACCTTGAAGAATGTTATGCATGTACCCAGACTGACAAAGAACTTGGTATCCGTTGCCATGCTTGAGGATAGAGGCTATGATGTGATCTTTTCGAAAGGAAAGGCGTTCCTTTGACACATAGCCATAGGTCAAGTAAAGAAGATAGGGATTCGAGTTCAGAATCTCTATAAGATAGAGGTAGAGGATTGTGCTGCTTTGAGTTCAAAAGCAGAAAAGATGTTGAGCTAAGACGTCAGTGAGTTGTGGCATAGGAGATTGGGCCACTTGCATCACGGGGCTTTGAAGATATTGCAGCAAATCTCTACCAGTGTTCCCAAAGGTACGCTTGAGCAATTTGATACATGCAAGGGTTGTACTTTGGGAAAATACACCAAGTCTTCCTTTGGAGATAGAGACAGTCGAGCATAGTCTATTCTGGAGAGAGTCCATTCAGATATGTGTGGACCATTCTCGATAGTATCCACTGCCAAACACAAGTATTATGTTATATTTATAGATGACTATTCTCGTAAATGCTGAATATTTTTCATGCAGAGAAAGGATCAGACATTCACAAAGTTTTGTGAATTCAAAGCATTGGTCGAGAAAGAGTCAGGCAAGAAGGTTAAAGCTCTACGGAGTGACAGCGATGTAGAATATGTCTCTAATGAGTTTAAGAAATTTTGTGCAGCGGAGGGGATTAAATGAGAGTTGACAATACCTCATAACCCTCAACAGAATGGGGTTGCTGAGAGGAAGAACAAGAGCATAGTAGGGGTAGCAAGGGCGATGTTGCATGATCAGGGCTTACCACTACACTTGTGGATTGAGGCATGCAACACAATAGTTTATGTTCAGAACCATAGCCCACATTGGATACTTGAGAGTAAAACACCAGAGGAAGCTTATTCCGGTAAGAGGCCAGATGTTGGTCACTTCAGGATTTTTGGGTCATTGGTTTATTGCCATGTGACCAAAGATGCACAGAAGAAGCTTGAGTGAACAACAGAGTTGGGGATCTTTGTGGGGTACACTGATACTCCCCACAACTATCGGATGTACATGCAAACCAATCGGATGACAGTGGTTCACAAGGATGTCAAGTTTGATGAGGAGAAGTCCATGCGAGTATCCCTTGAGAGGGAGCTTGAGTTACATGCAGAGGAGGAACTTTTAGTTCCTAAGGTTGAGGAGCCTCACGTTAATGTGGATCAGCCACATGTAGAGGTTTTGGGAGTGGAGACATCCACTCAGGCAGAGTCTTCCAGAGAGGGAAGAAAGCACACTAGAGAGGCTGACAGATTGTTGGATGATGCATGGGAGAATGTGGGAGCACCCTCTTCTCAGTGCAGACAGAGGAGGTCACCAGAGAGGTACACTGGATACATGGCACTTATGGGTGCATGTGTTGTGACAGATCCATCTTCCTTTCAGGAAGCAGTGCAGTAGCCAGTTTGGGTTGATGCGATGGTGGAGGAGTATGACTCCATAGTTCGAAACAATGTTTGGGATGTGGTCCCGAGACCGGAGGACAAGTCAGTTGTGAGCTCCTATTGGCTTTAAAAGGTAAAGAAAGTTATAGATGGTAGTGTGGAGAAGCATAAGTCCAGATCTGTGGGCCGTGGCTTTTCACAGGTAGAGGGGTTTGACTATGACGAGACTTTTGCTCTTGTTGCAAGGTACTCATCTATCAGATCTATTTTGGCACTATCTGCATGGATGGGTTGGAGTATCCATCGAATGGATGTGAAGACTGCCTTCCATAATGGCATGATTGAGGAAGAGGTGTACATAGAGCAGGCCGAAGGTTTTGAAACCTTGGACCGTGAGTCGCATGTGTGCCGACTCAAGAGAGCGTTGTATGGGTTGAAGCAATCACCCCGTGCTTGGTACACCAGGATAGATAGCTACTTCACTAGGTTGGGATTCATGAAGAGTGAAGCAGATGCGAATCTATATCACATAGTGGTGGAAGGTAAGCTTTTGATCATTCTACTTTATGTAGATGATCTCATACTGACAGGTGATGAGAAGCTCATCAAATCTTACAAGGAGGACCTTGTAAGAGAGTTTGAGATGAAGGACGTGGGGCTCATGCATTACTTTCTTGGCATGGTGGTATGGCAGGGAGATGGGGAGTTGTTTGTTTCTTATGGCAAGTATGCCAATGAGATACTCAGGAGATTCCGCATGGAGAGCAGTAAACCCATGGAGACTCCTCTAGCTGGTAACTGGAGGAAGGAGGATGCTACTTCAAGTGAAGTAGTGGAAGCTACTATTTACAGGCAGATTGTGGGTTCATTCATGTACTTGGTGAACACACGATCGAATATGTGCTATGCAGTTAGCGAGCTTAGTCAAGTGATGGTTAGGCCTACCAAGCTGTATTGGAAGGCGATAAATCATGTATTGAGATACCTCAAAGGCAGTACTTCGTTTGGGTTGTGGTACAGACGGACAGATGGAGTGAAGCTTCAAGGCGATGCAGATTGGTCAGGGAGTCCATCTGACAGGAAGAGCACATCAGGAGGAATCTTTAGTATTGGGTCAACTGCAGTTCTTGGTACAACAGGAAACAAAGATCAGTTGCACTCAGTTCGACAGAGGTAGAGTACATGGCTGCAAGTCAAGTAGCATGTGAGGCTATCTGGATGAGGAAGATCCTGGTTGGTTTGTTTGGTCAACAGATGGATCCGACAGTGATTTATTATGATAATCAGAGTTGTATCAAACTCTCTGAAAATCCAGTTTTTCATGATCGGTCCAAGTATATAGATATCCAGTATCATCATCTTAGAGATTGTGTATTGAGGTAGATCATGTTGTTAGATTACATTCCCACGGAGGAGCAAGATGCTGACATCTTGACAAAGGCATTGCCAAGATGTAAATTCGAGTTTCACAGAGACAGGATCGGGGTAGTGGATAATCCCTTTCTTGTTGAGAGGGAGTGTTGAGAAATGGAAACAAGAAATTCCAGTTTAATTTGTCCTTGAATTAAACTATGAATTAAAATAGAATTCTTTTCTCATAGCAATTTGAAAATAATTAATTAAGTTTAATTAACTTAATTAATTTAGGAAATTCGAATTGGAAGTCTTTTAGAAGACATGTATATGTTCTCCCTAACTTATAGGAGTTAAAGATGAGTTATGAATGAGTTGTAATTAGTTAACTTAGTTTATTGAGTTAAGTCCAGTTAAATTAGTTCCAATCAATTTCAGGAACTAATAGTGAGTAAACAGTCAGTTGGGACACTAGTGACCTAATTAGTGCTACTCTAGTTAACTGAAGATTCCACCATCAGAAACTCATGCATGTTGATTATGAGAAAGACCTAGTTGAGACTAGAGTGCAGGGACAATGTACTATTTGTTTTAGATTTTTTTGAGTTGCATTGATAGTGCATGCATTCAGGAACTGATCCTTGAGGGATTGCACTATTTTTAGAGGTTTTATTTCCCTTTAAATACAAGCTATCCTTCATACGAATTACACATTGGAATAGAGACTTGGAGAGCTTGTGAATTGGCTAAGCTTTGGCCTTGAGCTTGCTTATGAGTTGGAGATTGAATTTGCTGAGTGCTGGGATTGTTCTTGAGAGAACAAGCATTGTAATTTCATCTTGATTTTCCGGATTAATACAAAACATATAATGGGGTTTTGAGTTGTGGTTTTCCCCAGATATTTATTATGTTATGTGCCTTTGATTATCTTCCTCTATTGATTATTTTTTGCTCGATGTTTATGGGCTTCCGTTGTAAAGAGTAGAAGTAGATTCTTGTCTCTTGTTTTAGTAGATTGTTGAGCTTGTGAATCTACAGGTTTTTCTACACTATGTCTCTGTTCTCTTTGGAATTTTATTATCTCGCATGAGCAAGTACTGCATATCTCTGGCATGGAGCTTTGTATATGTTGCATGTCTATTTATTTGCACTAGTGGTTTACTTCATTCGAGATCTCTGATAGAGGGGAGGATTTAGGATCTCTTGTGTTTGGCTCCTTTAGTTTTACCTTTGTGTTTGGTCATAAACGAGCTCGGGGAGCTGGGTCATGTTGTTCCTTGCCTTGGGTGGCAAACCCATCTTGTTTTACTTATGTGGTTGGTCTTAAGCGGGCTCGGGGAGCTGGGGTATGTTTCTCCCTACCATGGGTGGCAGACCCATCTCATTTTCAGGTTAATTGTCGAGTTCAAGTCTAACGTTTGGTGTTCAATTCCTCTATGTTGTGATAATTTACCAGGTATCCATTTTCATTGTAATTGTTGAGACCTCAATCTATCTGGCTGCTTCAAGCTCGAGGTTTGGGCTTCTTGTGTTAGGGTTTTTTTATCATCCACTATTTTGTCGAGAGGCATCATGGTTTGTCCCTCCGCCAATTCTAGCTCCTTGGGAAGAGGTGGCCAAGGTCGGGGAAGGTATGCTGGGAAGCGTGATGATAATAGCCAAGTTTAGGCCCGCCAACCAAGGGGTAGAGGTCGCAAATCAACCTCACAGCTAATCCATGATGCAGCCCAATCCTACCAAACATGTACCCCATCTCAGGTCTGGAAACTAATTTCAAATTGGGAAATAAGACTTAATCAACATGCAAAAGAATAATTTCAATTGGAAGATTGGCGAGACCATATTCCCGACCCTGGCCATTCTAGAGGTTGTACTTCTCAATAGAAGCAAATTGTTCACCTCTATTGGTTGATGAATAACAATGTGACCAAGGCCATAATGAACCCTCCAGCTGGCTAGGTTAAGTCTAATCCCGGTCTTCACGAAATCCAGAAGGAATTTCAACTTATTCAGTTCCAAATTCAGCAGCAAAATGTCTGCCTCAGCCACATTGAGAAACACATTATATGTCTTCCCTAGTCTGAATTATCGGGTTCAAGTATGAAGGATCCAATTCCAGTGACTTCCTCTGATGAATAGCAACATGTTTGGCTTTGTTTGGATTCAATTTTTTTAATTCTATATGGTAATCTCCTGGTTATGTTATTATGTTTCAATTATTTAGCTTTTAGAAGGTTTTAAGACATTCAGTCTTATAAAGCAGTGTTAGTCAGACTCAAACTTTATTGTTTTTGGATGACTTATTATGATGTTTAGTTTTCAACATACCTGGCTTCCCAACAGACAAGTTAAAGCTACATAGCTCCTTGAATTATGATTGTACCCTACTTTTGAAAAATATAAATGCAAAAGTCCTACCAAACTTACAATACGTGTATATATACATAATAAAAATAAAATTAATAATACAAATAAAATATAAAATAAATAACAACCCCTGAACTAAAATACCATAATATCCATGTTACCTTTAGCGAGAGCGAAGGTGGGTAAGTCATGTCCACGTGAGAAATTAAAAGAATAGTAAAACATAACGAAAGAAAAAACGGATGCACTTGTCTAGGGGCGTTAGGTCCCACCATTCCGATCCGACAGGAATATTATCCATTCGATTAAAAGCTTCGACAGTTAAGATCGTGTCAGGCCTTACTTGGCCTTGAGTTTCTCTCTCCTCTAATCAATCGATGGGATTTTTTAAGTTTTTTATAATTCATGTATATAGTTATAATATATATAAATTATAACCTATATTATTTTGGAACTATAATGTTGGTTATATATATTATATTTCTTCATATATGGTTAAGTTTTAAAAATTCATTTTATAGATCTAAAACGTATCGTTAAATTTTTATTTAAAAAAAATTAAAACACATATATCTTTCAGATTTGTTTCGTTGTAAATTAGAATTTTATTTTTAATGATCGGATGGAGAAATTGTGCGGGCATAAATTTATTTGTAGTGTGAGAGGAGAAGTTTTATTGCAGATTTGATAGAAATAAAATGATGGTGATGATGATGGTTAACGTCCGCTGAGACCAAACAATGGTCTATTGGACCTAAAGAAACAAATTATTTATTTTGATTTAAGATTTTATTCCTATGATGATGATGATGATGGTTAACGTCCACTGAGACCAAACAATGGTCTATTGGACCTAAAGAAACAAATTATTTATTTTGATTTAAGATTTTATTCCTATGCTCAAAAAGCTTGGAGAGAAGCCTCCCGAGCTCACTATAATTTTGACATTGTAAAAGGCTAGGAAGGTCAGAGTTATAACAAAGATTGTGAAACTGAGATCTAATGTGGTTGTACGCGGGGCATTCTAAGAGGAAGTGGTTTTCATCCTCGATGTTCCTATTCTCACATATATGGCAGATCCTTTCCATCCATGGCGTTTTAGGAACTGCCCAACTACCTGTTTCACCATGGAGCTCATGAGAATTCGTTCTAATTTTTGTTATATTAATTCGACGTTCGACATTTTAAAAGAAAAATAATTTTAAAATTAATGCACATTTAATGTTTTGGGTTTTATACCGCTTTTAAAGATCTGAAATGCAAATTCATATTAAGAATTTTTATAACCTAATATTTTCACACATCTAGAAAAAAAATCACTAGGTTTTACTCAAGGTGAGAATGGATATTCATTTTATAAAACTAAGTAAAAATATTTTATGGGGAGAAGGGTGAGTTTTTATTTATTTTAAATTTTTTTATTATTATGTTTTTATATTTAAAATAATTTTGGTTCTTCTATTTCTTTTATGCAGAAAAACACAGAGAAAGATTTTTTAACATGGAAGATTTGAGTGGAAGTTGATTAAAAGATGGAATATATATTTCATTTAGTCAAATAATTATTATTAATGTCATTTTACTTTAGAAGTTACGAGAATTAATTAGGAAACCAATTCTAAAAAATATAAAAGAGGAGGTAAAGGCTTTTTCGGAAGTTTTTTAGCAAATTGAAGGATGGTAATTTGTAGATGAAGGCTTATTATTGTATAGCCATAATGCACTTGTTGCAGTGGCTCTTCTCATTGTCAGAGTGAGGTTTCATTAATAATATCATGATTTAAGAAAAGTCTTTCGGTAGAAATTACATAAGAGAAATTTTTGGCCGACGCGTTTCGAACCAACAAGTGTGGTTCATCATCAGTACTAGATGAAGAGGCAGACCGTGGAAAAGGGTTAAATAGAGAGAAATGTAGAGACCATAATTTCTTGTAATGACTATATTTCAACAATAATATTTAAATTATGATATTAATTTATTAATAAATTAAAAACAAATATTATTAAGTAACAGTTGATTTTTGAAAAATAATATTTAAATTATGATATTAATTTTTTAAAAATAAATATTAATAAGTAATGGCTATATTAAATGGCTAGTTTTTGAAAAATAATATTTAAATTAATTTATTAAAATCAAATATTATTAAAAAATTATATTACTGCGAAAAAAAAGTAAAAAAATCATAGTCAAACTCCAAACAAGGAGGGAGGTAAAAAATTATAAAAAGGAGTCAAGACCCTAATCGAGACAAGATCATTTAATAAATAAAAATAATTAATGGAAATAAATTAAAACAAAGTAAAAACAATTAATGGAAAATAAATAAAATAAAACAAAAATATACGCAAGTCAAGATATCTCTCTCTCTCTCTCTATATATATATATATATATATATATATACTCAAAGAAAAGTAATCAATAAATAAAAGAGATTGAGGCCCATTAAACGAATAACAAAAATAGTAAAAGGAGAACGATTAGGGTGATAAAATAATTAAGAAAATATGAAGGATCAAGAATATAAACCCTAATGAAGAATAAACCAACAAAAAATACTATAAAAAGGACACCAATACCTACATAGATAAAAAACAAACAAAATAAATCACATAAAGAAACCTAAAAAACTAGGAGGATAGGACAGGGACCCAACTTCTATTGATAATCCAACCATCGTATCTATTCAAATTATTGGGTCTTTTTTCGATTTCTAGGGCCTCCCTCAATTTACGATGATGGAAATGACTAACCCTAGCAACGACTTCGACCTCCTCAATGCAGATGTGATGCTTAGAGTATCATATTAATTATTATATCAAAATAATATCATATTAATTTATTATTAATAATTCCTAGCTCATATATATGTTTTTGGCATGTCATTGCATATGGTTTTCACATAGATTGTGAGTTTTCTCAGTGGCTCCGCTCCCTTATACGTTTTTGACATGTCACTGCATATGGTTTTCGCATAGACAATGGATTTTCTTAGTGGCTCTACTCCCTTATATATTTGATTCTTGCAGCAGACCTGAGGGTTTCTTGGTGGCTCCGCTCCCCACATTTGATTCTTGCAGTAGACCTTAGGGTTTCTCGGTGGCTCCGCTCCCTACATTTGATTCTTACAGTAGATTTGAGGGTTTCTCGGTGGCTCTGCTCCCCACATTCGATTTTTGCAATAGATATCAGGGTTTCTCCATGGCTCCACTCCCTACATTCAATTTTTGTAGGGTTTCTCGGTGGCTCCTTTCCCTACATTCGATTCGACATTCCTTTGAGTGTTTCTAGGTGGCTGCTCCCTACATTCGAGTCTTACATACCTGATGGTTTATCAGTCGCTCCTCCCTACATTCCATTCAATGTTCGCTTGAGTGTTTCTCGGTGGCTCCTCCATACATTCGATTCTTGCATACCCACCTGGGCGATGCTTGGTGCCTCCTCCCTACATATGATTCAACATTCCCTTCCCTATGTGGACTCCTTAAATAATCTATAGTAGCTGGAGGAATCAGGCATCAATTTTAAGAAATGGTAAGTCCACATTCCTTCTTGAACACCTGCAATTCTAGGGTTTTTAAAAAATTGTCACAATCCTAAGGCCGAGTATAATTGAGACCATTTATGCCCTAAAACAAAAACTTATTTTCTCAATGTATGTATTAATAAGAGATTAGTAACATGACTGATAATATGGTTATCAGCTAATTAATTTTTTCATTTCTTCTTAAGTCCTTTCTTTATTCATGGGCTACGACTTATTCATCCATTTGTGAATATCTTATTTAGCCATGAGTGGCTGGAGGTGGTGAACCAAGCAACCTGTTGGTGGTAACATGAGACCAATAAGTTCATATGTGGTACCCAGAATATGATATGTGGTATCCAAAAGAATTCATAAGGCAAGTTAGGGTAAAGAGTCAATATACTAGTGTTGTATCCCTACCCCCGGGCTACTTTGGATTGTAATTATGAGTGGTTTTATTTTTCTTCTTTGCTTCGTCACGTCTTCATTGTTCAAGCTCAACCAACAACTTAGCTTTGTGAATATTGTGGCTATTCGGACCCTTGCAAATAGTGATATTGTTCTCTTCCAAAGTTTAATGATTTTGAATGCAAGTTTTTAGTTATGGACTTGAGAATAGGGTGCCCGGAACTATGATCCAATTAGCAATGAGTTCGATCTTGAGAGGATGGCTTTCTTGACTGTTCAGTCTCTTGAAAATAGGATTAAGACACCTATGATTACTTTTGAATAGGACTACACTTTTTACACTCGGAACTTGGATTTTTACTAAGGTCTCATCTCCATTGTCGGCAATGTTGTTCTAGGAACTGGTGTACTATGGTATATTGGCACCCCTATTGTATATATGCCACCTATGTATGGAATAATTGGCAGGCATTGTATATATGTGTGTGTGTGAGTGTGTGTGTGTGTATGATGATCTTGTTTTAACATAATACAAAATCGTTCAACTATATAGTCTATTATATTGATATGATATTAGCATGGTGTGATTTACACATTACAGTTTAGTATTGGCCTGCCACTGCACATGTTTGTAACACAATAGTATGACACCATGTTTGATTTATTCATTGCAGTTCTGTATGTAACACAGTTGTATGGCACCATGTAGCAGAGGTATCCATGCTATCATTTCTGAAACCTCAAACCCTAGTGACAATATTAGCATTGTAACGCCGTCCTCCCACATTTACCCAAGCTAACTGGTCAACTTGGGTAAACATGTGATGAAGAGTTACTATGATATAATTCAACTGCCCAAATATAGTTAAGGAAGTGGAACCGACATGATAAGACCAATATGACCTTCCGCACATTCTCCAAAACCCTCAAGATCCAACTAACCCTTCGAGGTGACCAATCCCTGAGTCAAATTTATTTTTTACTATCCTAGAGCCTCAATCGCTCCCATGACAAGGCAGGCATGTGACTAGGACCCTCTAGTCACTCCTGCAACAAGGAATCCATGCAAATATGGACCTTTTCAAGCATTTATGTGCCAACGACCCTAGATTCTGTGCCACTTTTCCAGGGTCAGGACTTAACCCACTGCCCAGAACTTCATGAAACTTCTAGAAATTATAAACAACATCGAATCAAGGGTGCTAATGCAAACACTTGAACAAGGACTTCACCTAACACCTGGCAGCCATGATCAGAATTTCATCAAACATATCACAAACATGTAATCTACAGGTCACAACAATAGATCTGGGCATAGGAGTCTCATACTTGTCTGAGAATCATCAAAGAGGGTTGATATCTCCTCACAATAGCTGAATTATTATCTATTAGGTCATTCATTCACTAACATTTCATATACTAACCAAAACATGATGAGAGCCATACATCATAACTTTCATAAAGCATACTTATAACCGAAAAACAACGAGAGATATATCAATGAGGAAACAACCATTAAAGCCCAATAATATCAAGCACATTTACTCATGAAAGTACCAAGGAAAATGAGCTCTTATTAACATATGAAAATCCAACCAAGTCAGGGAATTCCACGTACCACCCGACCATAAATTGGGCTGAACCAAATCTCTCTTTCAGCCAATCAACCCTGTGCCATATTCCAAGTATGAATCTTGGATCCCATGAAACCAATCAAACAAAACAAAACCATGGATTCCAAGGCCTTTACCACCTCAACCCTCAACTAGTGATTCCACCTCATGGTTTGAAATCACTAACCATCACCATATCAGTCTCTACCCAAGTTGTCTCGAACTCCAAGGCGTTTGTACCAACCAAGGTTTCCAAAACTAGTAACTCAACCCACCAAGGGCTCCAGAGATTTTTTCCAACCAAGCCTTCCAGGACTAATAGCTCAACCCAAGCTGTTAGAGGGCTTCTAGAACGTTTGTCCAACCAAGGCTTTAGGAACTAGTAACTCAACCCACAAACAAAGGAACATGAGAACCAACTAGAAAACAAAAGGAAAGAAACCCATAACACCATGTATATATAGGAAATGGAAAGGTTAGGCAAAAACCACCCATCAATCTAGGAAATCCTCCATACTAATGACAGATCATAACCAAGAAACCACCTGCATGTGCCATGCATGCCAAAACTAGCAAGGAAGTCATGCATGCAAGTCGGTACCTGCAAGCAAAACTCATTGTAGTTGTTGATCTCAATGTCCTCTTGCGCTTTCCTTCTCTTCCTTCATTATTTCCCCTATTTCCAATTATGCCACACTCGTCCAAGATTTCTCCAAGAAAAATCCAAGTTGTGTCTATGACTATGAGAGAGAGAGTAGAAAACGAGAGCTCCAAAAATGAACTGGAAAAAAGCTATAAATTGATCCTCAAAATCCTTTTTATTAATGAGGCCTCTATTCTCTTCAATTTTCCATTATTTTACTTCATTTTCCTCCTCACATGCAACTTGTGACCTTTCACCTTCATTTTCTCCTATTTTCCATTATTTTCACAAATAAAATGCCAATAAATGTCTCATGTGTTTCCAAAGCCTTTGCTATTGCCTTTGTCAGTTTCCATAGCCATTTATTAATAATAAGTGATCCCCATCACTATGTCTCTTCCCAACATTCAACTTGGAATAAGTGTCCCATGAACTTGCTTATTATTTTTCCTTTATTAACTTTATTACATGTATTTTTTACTAGGGTCGTTACAGAATCCTCCCCCTTGGGGGAACGTCATCCTTGGTATTCAGTGACACCTACAACCAACAAGACCATTGAAAAGCAAAACATACTGCCCATGGCGATTTATAACTTAGATCGTTGCAGTATTTACAATAATCATCTTGCTGAGAATCAAACCAACATGAGAAACATAACAACATGCCAACCATAACGACATGGCACCCATACTACTTATTGGAGCTTTATAACACAACTCATGGTGGTATAGATCCATACACACACACACACACACACACACACACACACAAAAACATCACACCAAATCATATGCCAAAACATTCACTCAACCATTGGATAGAGAAGGATAAATAGCCCGCTTCTGATCTGCCATCTACCATGTAGCTTCTTCGGGTCCAAAGTTCTTCCATTGCACTTTAACCTGCTTAATTGCTTGGTTCTGGAGCATGAGCATATTTCTCTGCAGAATGCATTGAGGTTCCAACTGGGATTCGCCTTCTGGCTCCACTTGCAATACAAGCCAGTTAATCACATTATCAACATATTTAACATACTTCTTAAGAAATGACACATGGAAAACATCATGGACTTTCACTGTCAGAGGAAATGCAAGTTGATAGGTTACTAGTCCAACCCTTTCAAGAATCCTGAAAGGTCTAAAAAACCGAGGTGCCAACTTGGCACATGATCCAATCCTCAAGGAGATCTTCTTGGGCTTGATGCGCAAGTACACCTGATCACCAACTTGAAACTCCTTAAACAGCCTGTTATGATTTGCATAACTTTTCTATCTATCTTGTGTTTCCTTCAGATTCTTCTTGATTATTTGCATTTCCTATTCCATCTCTACCAACATGTTCGGTCCTATCAACACCTTGTTAATTGGATCACTCCAACTGATGGGAGTATTACGATTTTTCCCATACATTGCCTCGAACAGACTCATCCTCAAAGATTCCTAATACCCATTGTTGTAAGAAAACTCAACCAGTGGAAGATACTCTTCCCACTTTCGCTGTTGATGCATGACGTACATTATTAACATGTCCTCCAAAATCCTGTTGACCCTCTATGACTTTCCATCTATCTACAAATGATAAGTTGTACTAAATGCTAGCTTTGTACCCAAACCTGCAAATAATTCCTTCCAAAATATAGAGGTGAACTTGACATCCATGTCTGACATGATCTTCTTCAGAACACCATGCATTATAGAATTTTTGAGGTCTAAAATGAGCCTCCTACGAAAAATGTAGAACCAAATTAAACTTTATAACAACCAATAGGATTCAAGATGATGATGTCAACCATAGGGGATGATCCACCATTTTTGGGGTAAAAAAAATAAAATAATAATAATAATAATAATACTACTTTTTCTACTTGTATTTTCAACTTATTTCCCTAAGGTTTTACTCAAATTTTGAGCAAGAGTACTCATTGGATGAAAAATTTAATTCCTCGTCCAAGGAGTACACATGTTGCATACTTTTGATGGACCTTGCTACATGAAAAATTAGAAATACATGAAAAAACGTGATTGCAATAACGTTTTTCATGTATTTCTCATTTTTCATGTGGTATGGTCCATCGAAAGTATGCAATATGGATACTCCTTGGATGCAGAATCAATGTTTTCATCCAATGAGTGTTCCCACTCGAAATTTGAGTAAACTCATAGGGAGATAAGTTGAAAAAGTAGTTTTTTTCTTTTTTTTTTCCTCTAAAATTTGATGATGTAATCTAATCTTATTTTATTACTTCCACTATTATTTTATAATTTCCTTAGGAGGCCCATTTTAGAGCTCAAAATTCCCCTAATGCAACTTCACTATCTCCCTGATGAAGACCTATGCTACATCATTATCTGAATAAGTAGACTTCATTGGAATGAAGTGCACTACCTTAGTCAACCTGTCAAACACAACCATAATATAATCGTGTTGTCTAGATGTCCTCGGAAAACCTGTAATGAAGTCCATGGAAATGGCCTCCCATCTCCACTCTGGAATCAAATTCGGTTGTAGTAGACCACTTGGATGCTTAAATTCTTCTTTAAACTATTGATAGTCCAAGAACCTAGCCAAAATTTGCCACTTCCTTCTTCAAATTCGTCCAATAGTAAAACTTCTTCACTATTGTCAATGTCTTCTGATATCCTGGGTGACTTGAATACGGCTTGGCATGAAATTCTCCCAAGATAATATTCTTGAGATCACTGTCATCTAGCACATATATCCTGTCCCTAAATCTGACCAAATCATTTTTTGTGAAATGATAATCCACATCCTGATCTCCTATATCCTACCGTAACCTGTGCATAAAATCCATATACCTGACATCCTGTTGACCTGCCTGCAAGATCCGATCCTGTAAATCTATCCCATAGGAGCTCATAGTTGTTATATGATTCACTTATATCCTCCTGCTAAGAGCATCTGCAACCCTATTCTCTTTACCTTTAATGTACCTGATCTCAAAGTTGAACTCACCAATCGTGGCCAACCATATAGCGTTCCTAGAATTTAGATTTGGTTGGTCAAATAAATATCTCAATCCACTGTGATCACTCATAAATATGAACTGCCTACCAAGAAGATAATGTGTCCACATCTTCAAAGCATGGATGATCGATTCCAAGTCAAGATCATGTGTCAAATAATTCTGCTCATGCTCACTTAGTTTCCTTGATTCATAGCATACTACCTGTCCTTACTACATAAGAACTCCACCAAGTCCTCTCTTGCAAGAATCTGTACATACCACAAACTCTTTGTCCAAATCTGCAATCTTTAGAACTACTCAAAAGTTGTTGCACATTCCTCTGTCCATTCAAATTTCTTACCTTTCCTTTGCAACGATGTAATAGGATAAGAAATCCATGAGAAGTTCTTGATGAACCTCCTATAATAACCTGCTAACCCCATAAATTATCTTACCTCATCCACTTTCCTTAGAGTTTCCCACTCTATGATAGCCCTTATCCTTTCTGGATCCACTGCTATACCTTCTTTGGAAATAACATATCCTAAGTAATGTACCTCTATTTGAAAGAAAATACATTTACTGAGATTAACATAAAATTGATTCTCTCTTAGAAATCTCAATACTGTTGCTAAGTGTTCGACATGTTCTTCTTCATTTTTAGAATATACCAATATATCATCAATGAATACAATAACAAACTTGTCCATATAAGGACACAACACTTCATTCATAAAGCACATAAAAGTAGCTGGATCATTAGTAAAACCAAATGAAACTACAACAAACTCATAATTTCCATAGCTGGTCTGAAAATCAGTCTTGTAGATGTCCTCTTCCTTAATGCGTACCTGATGGTGTCGTTATCTCAGATCAATATTTGAGAACATTGCTACTCCCTTCAACTAATATAACAAATCATCAATCCTCGGAAACAGATACTTGTTCTTGATGGTTACCTTGTTCAACTTCCTGTAATCAATGCATAACCTAAGAGTACCATCCTTATTCTTCCCAAACAACATTGGTGCACCCCAAGGCGATACACTTGGCCTAATGTATCCCTTGTCAAGCATTTCCTTCAACTGCAACTTCAATTCCACTAACTCTAGCGTACTCATCTTGTATGGTGCCTTTGATGCTGGTTTTGCCCCTAGTACGAACTCAATAGAAAATATTACACTTCCCTGTGAGACAACAACTTTGAAATATTTGCTAGGAACACTTACCTTTATCACTGGAAATATGCACTGCAAATAACAAGCACCCTTTCCTGTGACTGCGCTTCGCCTGCGTAGCTGTCACTATTCTATCTAATGTTGCCTTCTTTTTATCCTGCAAGATTCTTTGTTTCCCATTGTCATCCAAGCACTCGATGGCCTTTTCATAACAATCCACCTTGGTCCTATGAAGATACAACTAGTCCATACCCAACAACATATTGTATGATCCTAATGGAAGCACATTCAAATGCGCTGATGTAGGCACAACATTCAACTCGAATGCACAAGCTCTTATCCAATGATGAAATCTCTTCTTTGTACCTGTAGCCAATTGCACTAACCAAGATTTTGAATGCACTTCTTTATTCAAACCACACTTATCCACCAGGTCAGGATTAATATAAATATAATTAGATCTAGGGTCAATCAAAATAGAAACAACATGATCACAAATCTTACCTTCCATCTCGATAATATACGCTTGGTGATATGCCTACATGTTCTCCAATGCTGCATAGATTCGTGAAATACTCTGTCCAACATCCCCCACTGTCTGTGCCTCCTGAGCATTGTAGATTTGTGGTCTACTACCCTGATGCTATGGACAATCTCATCTATGATGCTCTCCACCACAATTCCAACACTACAATGACTTCCTATCATAACCCTTATTCTGCTCCTCAAATTAAAATCCCTTCCCTTTGTCAGATTCATTGAAATTCTTAGATGGTGTTACATTCTCTTTGTTACCAGTGTCTTGAGGTCTTGTTTTCTTCTTATACCATTTTCCTTTATTCTTCTCATTACCTTTCTAGTCTTTCTTAGTCTCATATCTATGCTTTGAATGCTCATAATAGTGCCGGATGGCCTCATATCTTCCGGATGGCCTCCTCCAATGATATAGGCTCATAAAACTCTATCCTGTCCTTGAATTCTACTGGAAACCCATTGATGAATATCTAAATCTTGGCCATCTCCTCCTTGAGGTAAGGCACATATCACAATAACTCCAAAATATGTTAGTGTATTCCTCATCAGTCATAGATCCAATCTTCAATGCATAGAATTCATTTTCCTTGTCGTCATAGTATCTCTATGATAACTACTTCTTCCTAAATAGTCTCTCGAAATCACTCCAATTAAAATCCTCTTCATGAATACCTCTAAAATTCTTTACATATTCCCACCAGATATCTGTGTTACCTTTAAGAATAAATGGATCTATTTTGGCTTTCATGTTCATTGAGTAATCATGCAACCTGAAGAACTTATTCATCCCAACCAACCATGCTTCAACATCATGCGACTTCTTCGTCTCTCCATCAAATGTAGGTGGATTTTATTTCTTGAAATCATCAGGAAAATATCCCATGTTACTCCTCCTGTAAAGATGATAGTGATGATGACCATGATACATGTCTGAATCAAAACTAGGGTAAATCCCATGTCCATTGCCTCGCTTATCAGGTGTATCCAATAATTTGTCATCTCTGACCGTGTCATCTCTATCCAACCTGTGCCCACCATGTGACATGCTACCATATGCTTCATTAGTCCTATCCTCCTATCTGTGACTTATTCTAAGCGGTCCTTGTCTCTGCAAGTCTGACAAGCTCTGAAGAATGACCACATTGACTTCTGCTTGTTTCTCCTATTCCCTAGCAAGTCTCTCTCGAGATTGAATGATTTGGTCATTATCTTCCTTGCAACTCCTTATTTCTTCCTTCAAACTTCGCAAAGTGTCTGCTATATCAGGAGAATATCCCTCACCATGTTGCTCATATGATCTATAGGGAGAATCTCGTGAGTTGTAGTCTACCATATTGCTAGTCATATTTGATCTTCTCTTCCTGTAAGGTATATCATGTCAGCTAAACCAAAATATAAACAAACCAACATACCTCAGTGTAGTTTAGGGGAGGATATCTCGTCTGCAATATCAAATAGATTAGTGCAAGACATGTATAATCATAATCATCACAGTATATAAACATCATCTCAATCCTCATTTAGTTACCATGCATGATGCCACATATATAACACCAACCAAACATAATGCATGTATAACAACATATGTACGACACACATGCATAGATAATGCATACAAACACTAACATGCATATTCTGACAACAACGCCATCAACTTATACATGACATCACAAGGAAAACCATGACCACCACCATTCATACACAACAAGAACATAGACCACAAACATAAATAAATATATTCAACTGACATGTACACATGACAATACATTCATACAAGGAGAATGGAAACCAGAAATCACCCAAGGAGAAGAAAACCATGCTCTCATACCACTCTGTAACACCCTCCTTCGACATTTACCCAAGCTAACTAGTCCATTAGGGTAAACATGTGATGAAGAGTTACTATGATATGATTCAACTCCCCAAGTACATTTAAGGAAGTGGAATCAACATGACAAGACCAATCTGACCTTCCACACATGCTAAAAAACCCTTAGGAGCCAACCAACCCTTCCAAGTGACCAACCCCTGAGAAAACTTTCTTTTTCACTGCCCTAGAGCCTTAATTACTCCCATGGCAAGGAATGCATGCGACCGGGACCCTCCAATCACTCTGATGGTGAGTAATCCATGCAACTATGACCTATTTAAGGTAGTTTTGTGCTAGCGACCCCCATTTTTGTGCCACTTTTTCAGGGCTAGGACTCAGGCCACTACCCAGAACTTCATGAAACTTCCAGAAATGATAAACAACATCGAAATAAGGCTACTAATTCAAACTCTTGAACTAGAACTTGACCTGACCCCTACTAGCCATGATAAGCATTTCTTCAAACATATAACAAACATGTAATCTACAGGTCACAACAATAGATCTAAGGATAAGGGTCTCATACTTATCTAAGAATCATCAAAGAGGATTGATATCTACTCATACTAGATGCATTGTTATCTATTAGGTCATTCATTCACTAACATTTCATATACTAACCAAAACATGATGAGATCCATACATCATAACTGTCATAAAACATACTTATAAACAAAAAATAACCAAAGACATATCAATGAGGAAACGACCATTAAAGCCACATAATATCAAGCAAATTTATTCATTAAAGTACCAAGGAAAAGGAGATCTTATTAACATATGAAAATCCAACCAAGTCAGGGACTTCCACGTACCACCCGACCATAGATTGGGCTGAACCAAATCTCTCTTTCAGCCAATCACCCCTAGCCCGTATTCCAAGCATGAATATGGGATCTCATGAAACCAATCAAACAAAACCAAACCAGGGCTTCTAGAGGCCAAAACACCTCAACCCTCAACAAGTCATTCCACCTCACGGTCATAAATCACTAAGCATCACTAGATCAGTCTCTACCCAAGTTGTCCAAGGCTCCGAAGTGTTTGTTCCAACCAAGTCTTCCAGGACTAGTAACTCAACCCACAACTGTTGTCGACCTCCAGAGCATTTGTCCAAACAGGGCTTCCACGACTAGTAACTCAACACACCAAGGGATCTTGAACGTTTTTCCAACCAAGGCTTCCAGGACTAGTAACTCAACCCAAGTTGTTACGAGTCTTCCAGAGATTTTTCCATCCAATGCTCTAGGAACTAGTAACTCAACCCACAGCTAAAGGAACATGAGAACCAACCAAAAAACAAAAGGAAAGAAACCCACAACACCATGGTTATCTAGAAAATGGAAAGGCTAGGAAAAAACCACCATCAATCTAGGAAATCCTCCATTCCAATGACATATCATAACGAAGAAACCACATGCATGTGCCATGCATGCCAAAACTAGAAAGGAAATCATACATGCAACTCGGTACTTGCAATCAAAACCTGTTGTAGTTGTTGATCCTTATGTCCTCGATCTTGTGATATACTGCTCTTCTTTGCCTTCTTTCCCCAAATCCAAAGTATGCCACACTCCTCCAAGAGTACTCCAAGAAAAATCTAAGTGTCCAAGAGTATGAAAGAGAGAGAGTAGAAAATGAGAGCTCCAAAATTGAACTGACAAGAAGCTACAAATTGATCCTTCAAATCCTTTTGATTAATGAGGCCTCTATTTTCTTCAATTTTCCATTATTTTCCTTCACTTTCCTCCTCACATGAAACATGTGACCTTTCACCTCCCTTTTATCCTTTTCCATTGCCTTTGCCTATTTCCTTTGCCATTGATTAATCAGAAGTGATCCCCAACACTATGTTTTTTCCCAACATTCAGCTTGGAATACGTATCCCATGACCTTGGTTATTATTTTTCCTTTATTAACTTTATTACAAGGATTTTTGACCAGGGTTGTTATAGGCATGACAAAGTTGATGATATTACAGTAATGACAGTTCAGATATGTCAATGGTTTAAGTGTTTCTATGGCCAGTGTAAAGTTGTACCAAGTCTCTCTATATGTGAATTTTTTTCTTCTTATGTTCCTTTTATTTCTGTTGTGTTGTTGTTTTTCTTTCCATATAATTGCACATAATGTTGTAATCTTGCGGTGTGAGTCCATTATCAATATTATTATTATGTGTTTATCATCAAGACAATGACAATAAAGAAAATCCCAATGCAAACAAGAACACTAGAAATAAGCTCCATGCCAGGGCAAAACCCCTGCATAGGGGAAAATGCAAAAACTTATCTTCTTTTAGAAATTCAAAAAATAATTCCAATACCTTTGATCAAGACAACTCACCAAGTAATATGCCAACAACCCAAACAACAATGCTTCTTTCTTTAACTCAGTTTGTTGCTCTTCTTTGGCTTGAAAGCTGAATAGAGATAACTTCCTTCCAAAGTATGTGAGCTTTCCAAACAAAGAATTAATGCCCAAGTGAAATAAACAAACTTTTCTTCCTTTCCTCGCTATCATTCTCTTCTTTCTCGCTCTAAATTTTTATTAGACTTATTGAAGAGTGTGAATTTCTTATCTATCTCCAATGAGGTAAAGTACCTGTCCTTGATACAATCTTTTGGTGAGGTACAAGGTCCTCTTGTAGAGACGACTTGATGGGTTGGTTGACCCATCACTTGGTAGCTTCTAGATCTCATTTTTACATTTAAAATATTTCTTTTACATCAATTCAAGAGCCCTTGATGGGACGTTGCATCATGACCTTGACTTTAACCTTGTCACAACACTAGATAACATGAATGAGTGTTATACCTAAGACAAAATAATCAATGGGAAAGAAACCCATTCTTGAATAAATAATTTTCTTTTGCAAAAATACAATTTCCTTTTCTTTTTATTTTGACAAGTACATTGATTGCATCAATTCATGGTACATAAACAATTATGAAGACTGAAGACGAGTAAGTATTCACTAACAATTCCTAACATTTCCACTCATGGATGTGGAAGTATGCATCCACCATCATTTGAGATTAATAATAGGTCTGAGACCTCTCATGTGGCACTTAAAGTGGATGCTTTTGTGGGTATGGGTGTCCATAACATGACATGTAGTAATATACAAATGGACGGTGGGTCTAACTCTATGTTTGGCACTCTTCGCCCTTTCCATCCATTGGAATGGGATTAAGGATTGAGGAGGATAGAGGTTCATTACCTGTTCCAAAACCAAGCCACAATAGTCATTGGTATAGGACAAGGCTCGTCAAATCCCATGGGAATAGTATTTCTCTTATGGTAGGAAAGGACATTTCTCTTTATCAAGTTGAATAATTTAACATCAAAACATTAGTTAGTAAGTTCTTCAATTGATGTGTTAATATAGGTCATTTTTCTTTGTGTGTGCAATAATTTGGGTTTCCTTTTCTCATGTATAGTGTCATTATTCATTTCACATTGAGAGGATGGCATGGTTTTATCCTTTGGTATGAGGAGGGAGCATGGAATATATTGGGCCAAACGTGGTTAATGAATCATTTTTTTCTTGGGCTTATACTATGGCACCCTTTTTTTGATGTGTGGATACATATAAATCATATAATGTTTTGATTTGGGTAAAATTTCCCAATATCCCACTTGAACTTTGGAATAATGTAGGTATTAAAGCCATAGGATATGCAATTAGACCCTATATTATAGGTGATGATGGGTATGTAGAGAATAACTTGTGGTTAATGGCCCTCCTCAAAAAATATTTTGATTCAAGCTCAAGCCCAAAATCCAAACAAAATATTAGATGGGTCTCAATAGAATCTCATTCTAGAACAGAGGTTGATACTTCAAACCCTAGCCATTTGTGTGAAGGAGGAAATGGCTAAAAAAGAATTCGATTTTCTTAAAATATGGCTCAGATCCACCTGCAACAAATAGATTAGATGATAGAATTTGAAATCCCAGTCTTTCCTCTTTAGATCTATAAAGAGAAATAAAAGATATGACGACCCATGTTGTTCCACAATTTTTTAAGGGTGACAAGGTTTTAATGTTGAGATAAAGGAGGCCTCCCCATGATACTATCATGCCAAATGTTGATATGCTCATTATTTCTTGGAAACAAAGAAGAGGACAATAACCATTATTTAAAAATAATAATAATAATAATAATAATAATATTGAAATGAAAAGAAAAAGAGGACCATAATCATCTTGTTTAATCATATAAAAGGTGATGTTTTAGTGATCTAATCCAACATAAGATATAATTTGAGAAGACAAAGAGATGTTACTTTCTGTGAAGGAACTATGTACCAATAACTAATCTAGCTTAATGTGTCTAGGATTGAGACATCTATTGGTCCATGTATTTGTCAACCAAACAAGTATTGGTCCATGTATTGAGTCCTTCACTTGGATTGCTTCTCTTCTAGGCATAGGATAAGCTTTTCTTTTATTTTGATTCTTGCTTCTACACTATAGATAAAATGTCTTGTTACCCTTCAATAGGCCAAATTCACTTGTGTATTTATAGTGGTTCGAATCTTCAACATAAGGCTGACTTGTCAAGTTGTTTGAGGTAAAATTTTTAAATTGTTTGAGGCGGAATTGAAGGATTAGGAAGTTGACTTGGTTAGGTGAGAAAGAGGCTTCTCTTCACTCTAATTTATATACTTATCAAGGGATTCATCTAAATTATTGTTGTGGGCTTGACAACTCATAAAATTACAAAAGCTGACTTGAACAAATCATGTGCAAACCTAACAACCAGTATAGAAAAAATAAAATCTCATCATAGACAACTCAGATTTCGATGATTTTCGTTTCCTCTAGTTCCTCTCAAAGTCCTCTAACATCTCCATGTGTCAAATCCTCAAAATGCCTCATGGTTCCACACCAACCCACTTGGGTGCAAATCCTAAGGGCTTGGGTTCTTAGCCCACAAGTCACTTATGTATGACAATTCCTCCAAAACCCTATAGCCTAGGGTTTGGAGTACCTCCCAAGAAAAAAATCTCAACAACCTAGACATCTAAGAACTTTTCCTTTTATTCCACTGAAACTAATTACATTCTTCAATATATTTAAGTATGTGGGTAATTGTTTGTAATGGAAGATTAAATGTTATCAAATTATATTGAATTCTCAAGTTATCGAGTGATTTCATTGGTTAGGATGAATAGGTTTTCAAGTTCTCAAGTTTTTAATATTACTTGAATATTTTAAATGCAAAGAACTTCCTTATAACTCACTTACTAATATAATGTTCTTGTGGTTTCTTCAAGATGTTTCTCAACATCCCTTATGACACTCGCTAACAATTGCTTGCATTGGATCAATAGACATAAAAATTGCATCATCAATAACCTCTTCCTCATCATGAGCCTTAGGGCATTCCATAGATGCTCATGATGAGGAAGAGGTTATTGATGATGCAATTTTTATGTCTATTGATCCAATGGAAGCAATAAGGAAGCTTAAAATAAAAGCAACCAAGAAACTTAATTCTTTAGCTCTTATTGAGCCTCAGACATATGAGATAAAAGGAGAAATCAAAACCTTGCTGCAACAACTTCGTCGGTATGGGGTGAGAAACTAATTTAATTATCCCATTTATTTGTTTATGATTCAGTTATCTCATCCTTCATAAAAAATATTTATTTTACAAGAGTTTTTGGCGGCGTTCAATTTTCATGCTACAACTATGGGTTGGGATGGCGTTGGTAGCAGTGCTGCTCCACCTATAAGTGCGTCACCAGTCATTGAGACCAATACAACCACACAAATACCCACAATAGGATATGCACCCCCTGAACAACGTACGCCAGGATCTACACATAATGTTGTGGATGCAGAGCATGATACATTTACACAATTTGAAATGAGCTTTCCTAGATCTTCCCGTGTTACTAGCACGAGATCACTACGAATCACGTTTTTGGTAGATGATAACAATGTCCTATGAAAATAGAGAAACTTATAGGTATTTAAGAAGTGTTTTAATTATTAAGTACAACCTAAATGAAATTAATGTATAGTCTGTGATTAGTTTAAACTAATGATAATATTGTTTTGTAGGAAATGATGTATTTTATAGGCATTTGTATGACATAATATTGGAAATATTTGGGCTAACCATTCGTACAGACTCGATATCCCAAAGTTCCAAGTTAAAAGAGGAAGTTATATATAGGATGGTTCGCCTGTTCGGTGACAGTACCTTCAACAAATCTGGAGTTACCTCAAAGGCATGCCTACATTTAGAATATTTGTGAGACTAGTATAGTTCTCAATTGGAAAGATCCAGGTCGCATGAGCGCCCTCCATCGATTCCAGAGATGGAGTTGAGAGAGCTCATGGAAGATGCAAACGAGAAGGCACTTCGAAAAGAAGGGAATACTCCACCCAGACCAGGAAGGTATGAGGCACATTTAATAATGTAATTATGATGCTTTATCATCATTGCGACATCTAATTGAGTTTTTATATATTTTAAATATAGGCTCCCAAATACTTCCAAAGCCACACAACCTAAAATAACTAAACGTGGGCAACATCATCTTGGCCCGAGTGGTTACTCAAAACTGGCCACAAAAACTGTAAGTATATATATAAAAAAAAAAATCATCCAAGTTATAAATTGTTAACAATATTAATTTAATACCACAGAAGAATAAAAATTCATGTTCTAATGCAAAATTGCATGGGACACAATTCAAAGAGGCTCCCATGAAGGAAGATCTAAAGCTTGCTTTCGAGTACGACTATCAAGTCGTGGTTGAACAAGGGACAAGATTAGCATCTTCATAGCCTTCCAACATCGAACATAAAACTCAGGAAAATAAACGCAACAAATAACATTTATAAATCATTACTTCTACAATATATTGGGTATTATTTATGGCAATAAATTAATGTGCTTGTTTTTAAAAAGAAGGCAAGAAATGTACATAAAACACATGATCCTATTAACGGTGGAGTGCCTAATCTTAAGACTAATGTTCAGCTCGGTACTGGAGGTATTTCATGTGTTATAAAAAAATTGTAGTATGGAATAAATTAAAAATATTTAAATGAAAATGGTGTATTAATTATAACCTTTCTTGTTTCTACACCAGAGCATGTACATGATGTGGCCAAAGAAGAGGAGGAACATATGGCCACATCCGAAATTATTCCGCTTCCAGTTACTACCGAAGCAGGTAAAGAACACTATACTACTCTTTTTACTAATAAAACATTTGTAATAATACTAACTATAAATATGAATTTAACATTTCTTTCTTATTGCAGTTGACGCTCGACCCCACTTGCAACAACATAATTGTATGACTAGGTCAACAGTGAGATATATTACACCAAATACCATAACAACTCAAGGGGGAAAATATCAAGACATCATGGCTAATTACATGCTAAAAAGGAGGAGGAAATTTGATAAAAAATGACTGAAGTTGTTTATTTAGAGCTTGTTGTTTTTAGTATCACATTTTTTACTGAGAGGTTCAATGCCTCATGGCATGTGCACATTGGTGAGCCCTGGTATTGCACCAAGAATGTTGCAACTCCCAAGGGATCCTCAACTCAAATTATCAACCCGGGGTTTGTACAAAC
The DNA here is from genome assembly GCA_031772625.1 of Pinus tabuliformis. Classification (NCBI taxonomy): domain Eukaryota; kingdom Viridiplantae; phylum Streptophyta; class Pinopsida; order Pinales; family Pinaceae; genus Pinus; species Pinus tabuliformis. The sequence continues at coordinate 613,601,376 of CM062810.1, read as the reverse complement.
TTCGAGGTGACAATGTTATATGCACAACAGAAGAGGAGGAACATATGGGCACCTTCGAAATTATTCTGTTTCCCTCCACTAACGAAGCAGGTAAAGAACATTATACTACTCTTTTGATTAATAAAACATTTGTACTAATAATAACTATAAATATAAATTTAACATTTATTTCTTATTTCAGTTGATGCTCGGCCCCACTTGCAGCAACATAGTCGAATGACTAGGTCAACAGTAAGATATATTACACCAAATACCACAACAACTCAAGGGGGAAAAGATCAAGAAATCTTGACTAATTACATGTTAAAAAGGAGAAAGAAAGCTGATAAAAAGTGACTGAAGTTGTTTATTTAGAGCTCATTTTTTTGAGTACCACATTTTTTACTGAGAGGTTTAATGCCTCATGGCATGTGCACAATGGTGAGCCTTGGTATTTCACCAAGAATGTTGCAACTCCCAAGGGATCTTCAACTCAAATTATCAAACCTGGTTCTGTACAAACTTCGAGGTGACAATGTTATATGCATAACAAATATGATTCCACTCATGCCACCCTCAGTTATGACATTATATCAAAAGTGATCAGAGACCATTCCTCTTATTGAATTAGAATGAAAGCAATAAAGGCACAATTGTAAATTACTTATAGCCATGAAAGTGGAAATGCAATTGAATCAACTTGTAAATGCTAACTAATCAACTCATGAAAGGACAAAGGCTAATCTACTTATAGAAAGAAAGATATTTTATCTTGCCAAATCCATCAAACTACCAAATATACTTGCAGAAAGGAAACTATTTTGTCTTGCATAATTCATCAAACTATCAATCAAAATTTCATGTATCATCTACCTAGTTAACACTTGTTTGTAAATCATTAACCTACTTGCATCATACTTGTGATAGAAAACTAACTCTACCATATTTTTGCAATGAAGAAAAGGATTTGTTGGAATGGCCTAGGAGCTTCCCCTAATCATAAAAGCACATCTGGGGGTCATCATTCATCTAGAATAAGTCAAAGTTGCAGCGGGGATCAAAACTGATAAAGGAAAGTGATGCTACAATTTTGCTACAGGTGATTGCTACAGGAGGCCTGTAATGCTACAGGAGAGAATCTGAGTGGTTTTTGAAGTGAAAATGTTCCCTTGAGGGTATGGAGAGGTGGATGGAAGTTGAAGCAAATGGAGGGACGTTTGTTTGAGCCCCTAGCCAATCTCAGGACCTCTCAGAGACTTGTCTTGCACTAGGATGAGTGCTCTCGGTATACTGGGAAAAATGGCTTATAAAATAGGGTTTTGGGATACAATTTGGAAGTGGATGGAGAAGGTGAATGAGATAAATATGGAAGTGGTAAAGTTGTCCTTCCCTGCAGATCAACCGACAATTAATCAATCACATGCATGCATTAGTTTATCATTAACAAAATGAAATAACTTATGATGGAAAAGATGAGTTAAATTTAAATAACATCTAATTTATGCAATACCACTGATCTAATCACTAAAATGACTTAAAATCTATAGAAATAAAATGTAAAATAGGACAACTAACACTAATCTATTTCCAAGAAATCATAAACACAATCTTTTTGAACTGTAGTTGTGAATCCTTCCACTCATTCTCCCACAAGAGAGGTGATGTAGAGGCTGAAATCACAAGATTTTATAGATTAATCTCTACTAAAATGCAAGAAACTATGAATTACATGGAATCAAGAAGAAACATAAGTATAAGAATGTGGACCAAAGCCTCTGGGTTAGGCCCAAACCCAAGGGTCTCAACCCTCTGAACTAACTCAGATGTAACTTAAAATCCAACTTCTCATTATAAACAAGTGTAGGTCTAATACATCACATAAAATTTTAAAGTAACAATGTCAAGCTTGAATCTCAATAGATACACCTAGTTGAACAAAAACTTCGAATCCTAATGAGCTCTTCTTCTAGTTTATTTATACAAAAGGGAAATTGAAGCAACTCCCTTGAAAGTAGGAATGGTTCCCTCCTTGATCTTGAAAATGGTGGATCTTGTCCCTCTTGATCTTCACTTGGATTAGGAATCACTAAGTCACCAATGAATTCGGACTAGTGAGAGAGGATATTTTAATCCCAAGTCGAGTTTACGGAGTTAAGGAGGTGGTCAAACCCCGTAGGTTCTTTCCTAGTTGTCTCCATCAAGACCTTGCATAGTAATAGCCTAAAAAATGCTTCATTTTCCTGCAATTAAACCACATTAGGCCACATGCTATGAAAAACACCATTCACTCCTCTTACTAAGCATAATATAACAAAAAAGGCGAATTAATGTAAGAGAAGGATAGTTTTAAGGCTATAGGATGGCATAATGATCTTCAAAATGTACCTATCGATGGGACTCATCATCACCCCCTACTGAAAGTGTTGCTCATCCTCTAAGAAACCCAGTCATACATGTGCAGCTCTTTCTTGGCCCTGGTAGCCTCCTTGACATCCCAAGGCTCCTCAGATGGTGTGCCCTCTTGGTGGTGAAAACCTGCATTCCTATCTATCTTTGTCCACTCCTTTTTCTCTCTTGCTTCATCTCTTCCTTCTTGTAAGCCTAACAGCAAGGGTGGACTGATCTTGAGTCCTATCCACCTAATTTTCATCCTCTTCATGATCCTCTTGTATAATGGTGTTCTATCCAAGGAATTCCTTAGCCTTTCAGGACAGTTATATTCTCTGATCTGTAGGTTGTGGAGTAAGGCCATCTCCTCTAGCAAGCTTGCAGAATTTTTGTTCCCAATACCCTGAATGTGTCTTTAAAGTGTAGAATGGATTTCTCCTAGGTGGCAATGTATTTGGGTGCTAAAGAAACATCATTGGAGATGAGGCTATGATTTCTAATGAAATCCTTTGGGCTTACTAAGTCTGCCTTGATATACAATGGTTCCTTCTCCTCCTTTTCCATTACCTTTTTCACCTCCTCATCTCTTGTCTGCTCATGAGTCATCCAAGATACTAAATCCATTAGTTGCATATCTTCCAATCTTGAATTAGGATCCCAAAAATACATATTTGTTAAAGTGAGGTTGTGCATGTAAAATTCAATGAATTTTCCCATGTCTTCCATGTTAGTTTGGTTGCAAAATTCAATGAACAACCAGTAGTCCTCAAAAGGCAGAGATTCATATTGTGCCAAAGTTTTGATTTGGAACTGCAACCATTGTTCTTTGAGAAAGAGGGCATAAGACTTTGATGGTTGTATGCATTGCAGGGCTTCCATGGAGAGACTTTCCATGGTGGAAAGTTGTGTTTCTTTCTCCTGCAGCCTCTCTCTCAACCTCATGTTTTCTTCATGTAATTTCTCCTTCACCATAGACTCTCTCATTATCAAATCACTTAACTCTTTTCCCATTTCAATGACCTTTTCTCCCATGATGCATACATCCTCTACATTCTCAGATTTAGAATTTTTCATCCACCTATGGGTTCTACCTCTCTCTATCTCCAACTCATAAAGGAGTGGGAATGCAAATTTTTCATGGATAATCCTTCCTCCTTCAATGAATTTGTAGTAGGATCTCAAGATAGGTTGTGGGCTAGGTTCTTGGAGCTCTTGTAAGTATTTTCCAATAGTATTTGAGGTGGTGGCTTCCTCTTGTAACTCTTTCTTGTGCTCTTGTAGCTTCCCTTGTCCTGCTTGTAGCAGACTCTGTCCCTCTTGTAGAAAACCCTGATCCTCCTGTAGATTCTCTTTTTCTTCTTCCTCAAAGGTAGATTTTTTCCTTGGCTTCTTGAAGGTGATAGACCTTGCGGTAGGCCTACTCACAGGTGCTGTACGTAACTTGGTTTTGGCTTTATGAGGAGTGACCTCCTCAATTTTTCCTTCACTGGGTCATATTTCTTCCTTTTTGCTTGGTGACTCGTCAAAAGTTATAGGACGTTCGTAGGAGATTGTGGTTTCCATTGTCTAATTATAGTGCTCATCCTAGTTCTAAAATACATTTTACTTGGTCTTGATTTCTTCCTCTTGGGCTTGACATGAGTGCCCAATGTAGTTAATGCTGCAGCTACTTCTTGTTCAATGTATTCTACTCCTTGGGTTGGAGAAGTCTCCTTAGGGCTTACTCTTTATTCTCCTTTCTTCTCCTTTCATCTCTGCTTCTCCTTCCTTTTTCTCTACTACCTCTTTTTCCTTAGTTTTTTTTTCTTCTTCTTCTATTCTTTCTGTCTGTTCCTCCTCTATATTTTCTCCATTCTTCCTATGTTCTTCTTTCTCTTCCTCCAATACTAGAGGCTGGAGTCTCTCCTAGAGTGAGAGCTTGTGTTTCTATTAAAGTCTCCCTGTCCATGTCCACAAATTTGTTCCGTATGACAAAGATTATCAAGTGGTTAAGAGCATCCACCACTATCAACTTGATGAGGCTATGGTGAGCTAAATGCTGGTGTTTTCCTTCCCTCACCTTCTGTCTCATCTCCATGATTGATTGTAGAAGGAAATGGCAGACATTAAGTCTTTGAGAAAGGGGTAATTCTGCCTTGAATCTAAGCTCCCGGAGCAGCCTAAAGTAGTAGGAATAAACCACACTTAATCTCCCTTTACAATATATATATATTTAAGGATATGGTAAGATACCCCATCCCAAGGGTAAGGCATACTTTCCCTTGTCACTCCATTCTTGTCTTCTACAAACTTCTCTTTTGAAAGGAAGAATATTTTCCTAAATGTGACACTTGCTTGTCTTCTTTTCTCCATCTAATTCCTAAAGGCAAGGTGGTTACTCTGCTCATGGTTTCAATACTGAGAGAGATGGCCAACCCTTTGAAAACAGTTGTGGCACTTTCTTCCTCTTGAGAGTGTAATTCCATGGAAAATTCATGGGCAATATCATCATCATGCCCCTTTAGCAACTCAAAGAAACCCAACCACTTGCGTTTTCTGAAGATTTCAACTACAGGAGGGTGTTGGTGAATTCTCCTGGTGTCTAAGGGTTCCCTTCTACTAAATCCTCCTCTATTACTCCTTGATGTTATGTAGGTGTGGAATTCAAAAAAATTCAAACAATCTCAGTGGTGAAAAAGTGGTATAGTGCTTGGTAATAGTGAGGAAGAAGGGTGCTTGAATTGATATCAACCAAACTATTTTCTCTTCTCTTAAACAAAACAAACTTCCAAAAAGATCCGTACTAATCAATTGACTGCTATAGGCTCTTAATTTGAAGAATATTGCTCATGAAATTGGGTGCAGAAATAAAGGAGGGTTTTTTCTGTATTCAAGCTTCTGTGATCCATAATGAATTAAGCAAAGTCTTTCCATAGAAATCACATAAGAGAAATTTTTGGCTGATGCGTTTCGAACCAACAAGTGTGGTTCATCATCAGGACCAGATGAAGAGGCAGACCATGGAAAAGGCTTAAATAGGGAGCAATGTAGAGACATAATTTCAAGTAACGGCTATATTTGAACAATAATATTTAAATTATTAATTTATTAATATATTAAAAACAAATATTATTCAGTAATGGCTATATTAAACGACTAGTTTTTGAAAAAAATATTTAAATAATGATATTATTTCATTAATTTATTAAAAATATTAATAGGTAATGACTATATTAAACGACTAGTTTTTGAAAAATAATATTTAAATTAATTTATTAAAACCAAATATTACTAGTTTTCGAAAAATAATATTTAAATAATGATATTAGTTTATTAGAAATATTAATATGTAATGGCTATCTTAAACGGCTAGTTTTTGAAAAATAATATTTAAATTGTGATATTAGTTTATTACTTCATTAAAAACAAATATTAATAAATAACTACTATATTAAACAACTAGTTTCTGAGAAATAATATTTAAATTAATTTAAAAAACAAAAAAAAACCTTAAAGAAGTTGAGTCAAAAATTAAAAAAGAGTCAAGATCCTAATAGAGACAAGATCATTTGGAAATAAAATAAACTAAATTAAAAATAATTAATGGAAAAATAAATAAAATAAAACAAAAATATACACAAGTCAAAAGAAATATATAAATAAATAAATAAAAATAGAAACACACACACACATATATATCCAAAGAAAAGTAATCAATAAATAAAACGGGGTCAACAATAAAATATGGGGCTCAAGCTTGTTAGAAAAAAAAATACTAAAAGGAGTTAAGAACGAATAGGATGATAAAATACATAAAAAACACGAAGGATCAAGAAAATAAACTCTAATGAAGAATAAATCAACAACAAATACTATAAAAAGGACGCTAATACAAACAAACAAAATAAATCCCAAAAAGAAGCCTAAAAAACTAGGAGGATAGGACAGGGACCCACTTCTACTAATATTCCAACCATCATCTCTATTCAAATTATTGGGTCTTTTTTCAATTTCTATGGCCTCCCTCAATTTACGATGATGGAAATGACTAATCCTAGCAACGACTTGGGCCTCCTCAATGCAGATGTGATGCTTAGATTTATCTTCATGCTCCGCCAAAGCAGAGGAGCGGGTCTTGCCATGCTTTATATCAACAGCATGCTCACGAATCTTTTGATTAATCGAGCGACCAGTCTCACCAATTTAGGGAGTCCCATAAGGGCATGGGATAACGTAAACACCCTTCATATTCTTGGGGTCCACTGGGTCTTTTACAAATCTAAGTGAGCTCCGGATGGTATTTAAAGGCGTAAAGGTTGAAGCCACCTTATGCTTCCTTAGGATCCTTGCAATTTTGTCAGTGGTCCCTTGGATAAAAGGAAGATAAACACCAAAAAAACGATCCTTGGTATCTTTCTTAACACTATGACCTTTTTTAGCTCTGAGGAAAGCCTTAGTACATTGGTGTCTACTATACCCATTATTAAAGAAAACACTTAGGAAGCATAAGGTTGCTTCAACCTTTAGGCCTTTAAATACCATCCAGAGCTCCCTTAGATCTGTAAAATACCCAGTGGACCCCAAGAATATGAAGGGTGTTTATGTTATCCCATGTTCTTGTGGGACTCCCTACATTGGTGAGACTAGTCACTCGATTAATCAAAGGATTCGTGAGCATGCTGCTGACATCAAGCATGGCAGGACCCACTCCTTTGCTTTGGCGGAGCATGCAGATAAATCGAAGCATCACATCTGCATTGAGGAGGCCCAAGTCGTGGCTAGGGTTAGTCATTTCCATCACTGTAAATTGAGGGAGGCCCTAGAAATTGAAAAAAGACCCAATAATTTGAATAGATCTGATGGTTGGAATATTAGTAGAAGTTGGGTCTCTGTACTATCCTCCTAGTTTTTTAGGCTTCTTTTTGGGATTTATTTTGTTTGTTTGTTTGTTGATCTATGTAGGTATTGGCGTCTTTTTTATAGTATTTGTTGTTGATTTATTCTTCAGTAGAGTTTATTTTCTTGATCCTTCATGTTTTTTTATTTATTTTATCATCCTATTCGTTCTTAACTCCTTTTAGTATTTTTTTTTTTTTTTTAATGGGCATGAGCCCCATATTTTATTGTTGACCCCGTTTTATTTATTGATTAATTTTCTTTGGATATATATATATATATATATATATATATATATATATGTTTCTATTTTTATTTATTTATTTATATATTTCTTTTGACTTGTGTATATTTTTGTTTTATTTTATTTATTTTTCCATTAATTATTTTTAATTTAGTTTATTTTATTTCCATTAATTATTTATCAAATGATCTTCTCTCGATTAGGATCTTGACTAGTTTTTAATTTTTGACTCAACTTCTTTAAAGTTTGTATTTTTAATAAATTAATTTAAATATTATTTCTCAGAAACTAGTTGTTTAATATAGCAGTTACTTATTAATATTTGTTTTTAATAAAGTAATAAACTAATATCACAATTTAAATATTATTTTTCAAAACTAGTAGTATTTGGTTTTAATAAATTAATTTAAATATTATTTTTCAAAAACTAGTCGTTTAATATGGCCGTTACATATTAATATTTTTAATAAATTAATAAGTTAATATCATTATTTAAATATTATTTTTCAAAAACTAGCCGTTTAATATAGTCGTTGCTTATTAATATTTTTAATAAATTAATGAAATAATATCATTATTTAACTTTTTTTCAAAAACTAGTCGTTTAATATAGTCGTTACTGAATAATATTTGTTTTTAATATATTAATAAATTAATAATTTAAATATTATTGTTCAAATATAGCCGTTACTTGAAATTATGTCTCTACATTGCTCTCTATTTAAGCCTTTGCCATGGTCTACCTCTTCATCTGGTCCTGATGATGAACCACACTTGTTGGTTTGAAATGCGTCGGCCAAAATTTTTTTTTATGTGATTTCTACCGAAAGACTTTGCTTAATTAAAAGGAGGGTGTCACTTACTTCTTATCAAAGTAATTTTGGGTGTGCATGAAGGTTTTGAGATAATACCAAGCCACTATGGCTCCTTTTTCTCCTCCCAACTCCTCTTGTATCTCCTCTTGTCCCTCTTGTAGCAATTGCAGGCCTACCTGTAGCTTTCTCCTGTAGCACTTGCAAGTAGGGATTGAAGCTCCTCGATGACACTCTAGGCTACTCGATGGACTAGGTCGTCCTTCCCATACCTGTTTTTGGAATGAGTGATGGTGTAGATGAAGTCAAGATAATACATAATATCCTCTTTTGGTTAAAATCTTGGAGCACTCTAGTGACTTGGCATTAACACGAGCTTCCCCTTTTGGACCGTTGTCCCCACTAAATGTAATCATTTATCTCTCCTTATGATTATCACCCAACTCTTCAAGGAAACCACTTTATTTTGAGTTGAAATTTCCATGTTTCATCAGTGACTTAACTCATAGTTGAGATTACTTGACGAGGGTGACCAAGTTCATTGGCCACCTCCAGCCTATTAAAACACATTTTCTTGCTCAAAACACATTCTTGTCATTTTTATGCAGAGGGAGGAGGTTAGGATTGTCATACCTGAGCCTACTTGTGGATTGAACTACTGCAGAGGTTTTCATGTTGGATCTAAACCATATATCATTATGATCAGGGGAGTTGACCTCTTTGACTTATTGCATGTGCATGTCCTTTCTTGATGCTACCTTGACTGTTTATTTTGTTGTGTGTTTGTAGGTTCCTCTTCTGATATCCAAGCTACTTCTACTGGTGGAAATTATCCCTGAGAATGAGGTGTCTCTTCATAGCTGCAAACAAAGCTTCATCATCCCTTCTGGTGGTGGAAAAAAATAATATCAGTGATTTTTGTGTGGCTACACAGGCTGCTACAGGAGGAATTTCTTCCTATAGCAATCTTTTGTTCTCCCCTTGAAGTATTTAGTTTTCATGAGGGAGATGATGGAGATGATGATAAGCTATGAGGATAGGGTTAAATTCATGGAGGAGTAGTGTAGACACTGTAGAGATAGAAAATAGTATCTTCTGTGCTTTTTTCTTAAGGTAGGACAAAGTGGAGAATTTGAGCAAATGTTTAGTGAAATGGAGTGGATGGGTGATGGATGGATGATGGAAAACTCATAGGAGGACCTTATTTATAATTTCTCATAGTCAAAATGGTATTTTGGGATGTTTTCCTCCTCAAATATCCCTCTTGTAGCTCCACTGGCTCCTCTTGTAGCATTACAGGACCTTCTTGTAGCAATACAAGTCTTTCCTGTAGCATCACAGAGAGGAGGTGAAATTTTGATTTCTTGATGATGGGATGGTGGAGAGAGATAGTAATATGAAGGGAGAGGATGGATATGAGGTGTATGGGTGTAGGAATGGATGATATATTGTAGGTATTTGGCTGTAGCCATGAAATCTTCCACTGTGTACAATTATGCAAAACAAAAGAAAGGTTAGCAAACATGATACAAGCTTCTTCTTTGTTCTCCTTTTCTTCTCTTTTTTTTTTTTTTAATTTTTTTCTTTTCTCTTTTTCCTAAGACACACAGAATGCCTTAGAGGAGTTTTTCAACTTACATGCCTGCCCTAGGCGCCTCAAGGGGGGTTTTCAACTAGGGATCTTTATTATTTTTTCTTTTCCCTTTTTTTTTTTGCTCCTAGGATGCCTTAGAGAGGTTTTCAACCCTGGAGTTGGCCTCAGATGCCTCGTAGATGTTTTCCTCTAGGCCTTTTTATTTTTTTATATTTTTTTCAAATTTCTAGGAATTTTGTGGACTGGAAGCTATGAAACTCCCACTCACATTTAGTTATTTGTTGATTGAACTAATAAATTCTTCATTGGACAAAGGTCTTCCATATAGATTCAACCTATAACCATTTACAAGTAAGGAAATTCCTTCCTCATCAATGGTTCTGATCTAGATAGGTCCATTTTCATGACACTTTTCTACTAGTTATGGACCCAACCATCTTGTCATTAACTTCCCTTTAAAATATTTGAACCTAGAATCATATAATAGGGCCCAATCCCCTTCTTGAAAAGTATTTTCCTTGATATTCTTGTCATGCCATTCCTTCCTTTGTAATTTTATGACTTTAGTGTGTAAGAGAGCTTGCATTCTAAACTCATCTAAGCCATTCAGTTGGAGCAGCCTTTCTTACTGTGCTGTGGTGACATCTAACTCCGACTGAGTTGTCATTCTCAAAGTGTTATATTCAAACTCAATAGAAAGAAAATATTTATTCCCATAAACCAAATCATATGGAGTGAATCCAGTGTTAGTTTTACAAGAGGTATTGTAGGCCCAAGTGGCCTCTACTAGTCTCTTTACCAAATATTTCTTGCTGCTACTAACAACCTTGGTGGGGATGCTCTTCAATGCTCTGTTTGTGACCTCTACTTGCCCATTTTCTTGAGGGAGATAGGAAGTGGATGTCTTGTGTTTGATATGGTTCTTCCTCATGAGATCTTCAATCAAATTTGATGTGAATTGTGCTTCTTGATCAGTGACTACCTACCTTCGATACCCAAACTTGTAGAAGATGTTTTCTCTTAAAAATTATGTCTCTTTCTGCTCAGTTGTTGCTTCGACTGCTTTGGTCAAGTAATTAGTTCACACAATGATGTACTTTTTCTATCCTAATGGTGGATCAATTGGTCCAGTGAAATCCATGCCACACTTGTCAAATGGCTCTAAGGCCACTTGAGGTTGTAGGGGAATTTCATCCCTAGGTGTGGCTTTTCCCATCCTTTAGAATTGATTACATCTAGTGGTATATCTCCTTGCATCTTGATGTAAAGTGGGCCAATAGTAACCAACCTGTTAAACTTTAAAGGTTGTCCTTTTTACAGCAAAATGATCTCCACAAGGCCCACTATCACATGTTGAGAGGATGTAAAAGACATCCTCTTCTCTTACATATCTCCTCAATATTTGATCTGGTCCCAATCTAAAAAGATTTCCCCCAATCCAAGTGAAAGGAGAGCTTTTCCTTACAATGTTGCTTTTCTCCCTAGATTATAGATTAGGAGGGAACCTCCCAACAACCAAGTAGTTTTCTATGTCAGCAAACCTAGGAGAAAGCAATGAGATGGCAAGGAGGTGCTCATCTCGCAGTTAATCATCCACCATCTCTTCATTACTTGCATGAAAGGTTAACTTGGACAAAAAATCTACAACCACATTTTCTTTCCCCGATTTATCAATAATAGTCAAATCAAACTATTGTAACAATAAAAAGCATCTAATTATACTAGCATTAACATCAAGCTTGTTCATCAAATATTTAATGGCTGCATGATCAATATGAACAAAAGTTTGGTACCCAGTGATATAGTGCCTAAATTTGTTTAAAGAATGTACTACAACTAAGAGTTCCCTTTTAGTGACAGTGTAATTCAGCTCAGCTTTAGACAAATTCTTACTAATGAAATAAATATCATAAGGAAAATTATCCTATACTTGTCCCAAGCCCCCCCCCCCCGCCAACAACTTTATCCGATGCATCAATATGGATATGGAAAGGCAATGCCAAATTAGGACCCCTTAAGATGGGTGTAATGGTTAACTTTTCATTCAACACTTCAATGGCCTCTTGACAACTGTTGATCCAACATAAATATCAAACTTTGGCCAGTAAACCAAACAAAGGTGAAGCGACTTTACTAAAGTCTTTGATGAATCTCCTATAATTCCCAACTAGTCCCAAGAATATCCTGACATCTCTTTTTTTTTAGGGGTAGGGACCCTTTTGATGATGGAAATTTTGTTTGGGTCTACCTGTATCCCTTCCTTGGATATGGAATGTCCAAGGGAAGTCCCCTTATTCATCAAGAACTCACATTTCTCGAGGCTTAGATATAGATTCATTTCAATGCATTTCTTCAAAACCTTGCACATATTAGAGAGAGCTTCATGGAAGTGACATCCATAAGGAGTGAAATTATCCATGTATATTTCAATAGAGTCATGAACCAATTCAACAAAAATACTCAAAATTTCCCTCTACAAAGTAGCAGGGGCATTGCAAAAACCAAATGGAAGAACTCTATAAGAAAATGTACCCCAAGGATATGTGAATGTGGTATTATCTTGGTCTTCGGGGTTGATCTAGATTTGATTGTATCCACTAAATCCATCCGGGAAGGAGAATAATTTCTTCCTTGCAAGGCCATCTAGGACTTGGTCAATGAAGGTCAAGGGAAAATGGTCCTTCTTTGTAGCCTTGTTGAGTTCCTAGTAATCCACACATATTCTCCACTTCCCATTCTTCTTAGGAACTAACATAAGAGGTGACATCGACTCACTATCTGAAATGGGGTATATGAACCCTACATATAGTAGTTTTTGCAATTCTTCTTTCACAGTGTCCTTAAGAGATGGGTTCATCCTTCTCTGGGGTTGGTGCACAGGTTTGCATCCCTCCTTGATGTAAATATGGTGAGTACAAACCGAGTGATTCACACCTTTCATTTCCTTATAGTCCCAAGCAAAAGAATCTAGGTGTTTCCTCAACACTTTGCACAATTGTTCTTCTTGTTTGGCTGAGAGAGAAGGGTTGATCTTTAATGTTTTGCATGGGACAAAATCTTCAATATTTATATGGTCTGGACTTGAGTCAATAGGGCATAAGTCATCCCAAGGATTACTCCCAGATTCTTTCATCAACTCATCAATTGGTATGGGAGTGGGAGGTTGATTCTGAAGGATATGGTCAATGAGATCATCTTCATCAGGTTGCCCCCCTTCTGTAATAATGTCTAGAGTGTAGATTGGGTGGGGGGTGGTGTGATACAGTTCATCTTCTTCCTCCTCTTCTAACCATAAGGGTAAGTCATGCTTAATAGAAGGTTGAGAAGGAGGATACAATACCAATTGTTTAGACAAATGTCCATTCTTAATGGTCATGTTCCCAGCCCTACAACTAATGTAAGCATCAACAGTGGCTAACCATGGCCTTCCCAAGATGAGAGGATAGCCATTAAACTTGGTTTTGGGATGGAGAACCAAGAAATCAGTAGGATACTCCCAAGAGTCAATGGAGACCATAACATCTTCAACAACTCCCTCAGGAGCTACTGTGGATCTGTCTACAAGCTACAACACTATGGTGGTATTTCTCAAAGCCCCTTGGAGGTTTAGCTTTAGCATGGTTTCCTTAGTCATCACATTTATTGCAACCCCAAGATCAATCAGGGTGTTAGGGACTATAAGGCCATCAATGTGCACATCTACTACAGGGCTTCCAGGGTCTAGATATTTCGGGAAGATCACCCTCCCAAGCATCAAATCAGATAATTTCCCAACAACATTTATGGTGGGGGTGTCTCTTTTTCTTCTCCCAGGATTTTTGAAACATTTCTCCTTGATGAGCTTATTATAGATGGGAACATATTTAATAGCCTGGAGAAGGGGTATCTTAACACACAAATTATTCAATTCTCCCAGAAGTTCAACCTCTTATGGGGTGTGTTGGCTAGGGTGGATCAACCTCTCAAGAAAAGGAGGTGGATTGACTTGAGGAACACTCTCTTCCTTCTCTTCTTCAATCTATTTAGGTGGAGAAGGTGGGTGGTTATCTGGAAGCACTCTCCTAGACTGAAGCTTGATCTCTTGGATTTACACAACATAAGCAGGATAGGATGTCTCTCCACTATAGACCTGTTGTGCTTGCTTGTTGTTCGGGTTTGGATTGGGTTGAGCAGGAATTTGAGGTTGCTTAGGTGGAGTAGGATGAGTGAGCTATGGTTGAGCTTGAGGTGGAGGTAGTAAAGTAGGAGGAGGTTGGTTAACTTGAGGCCTCCACCCTTGTGATGGGTTACCCCATTGAGAATATTAGGGTGGATATGGATGAAAAGGATGTTTGACAAATTGAGGAGGATATGGAGGATCATAATGCCAAGAAAGAGGTGTGGACTAGGATGGATGAGTGGAAGAGTACCAAGGTTGCAAGGGTGCATTCTGATTTGGATTATAATAAGAGTAGTGTGCACTCTACATGCCTTGTTGATATGGTCGAGGTCCTTGAGGTATTTTTTGGTTGATGAAACAAAGTTTCTCTGACCCCCCTTTTGCCCCTTCATATACAACTTTTAGTCCTGGTAAAAAATGACATTTGTTTGTTTCATGATTTTCTTCATAGATTAGGCATAATTCTATGACATTCAATGGCCATTCATTCATAGGATGTCTTTTGGTGCATCTAGGGCATAAAATAGCTAGTGCCCTTTCTACTTCCTCCTGCTTTCTTTTTATTTGCATGGTATCCATTTGCAGTGAAAAGGTATGTAGCAATTCACTCTTGAAATCCTCGAACATGTTACCAATCTCATTCTTAATGGATGTTGTGGAGGGAGAGGAATTGACCAAGCCTTGATTAGCCCTACCCTTCTTCATGGAAACCCTAGAGTGATTCTTGAACACGATTTTAATGTCATCATAGGATAACTGATAGATATCTCCTCCAGACAACATGTTTAGGGTTTCAAACATATCCTCCCTGATCCCTCAGAGAAGAACTAGTTTGAGTGATTCAAGATCAAGGGCGCAGTTGGCCCTCCTATAACTGAGTTGAAATCTCTCCTCATAATCTTCTAGGGATTCATCAAGTCAAATATTCATCCTAAATATTTATTCCTTAGTTTCTTTGGACCTACACTAGTCCATATAGTTTCTATTGAAGGCCTATTGCATTTGGGTCCAGGTAGTGATATTACCACTAGGCAGACCCATAAACCAACGCAAGAATACATCTTTAAGGGTAGAGGGGAGTAAATTAAACTTTTTCTCATCAGAGGCACAATCATAGGTCCTACAAAAAACCAAAATTCAAAAATGTAGGTATCATGATCCTCAAAGGTTAAGCCATGGAAGTGTGGAAGGGCAGTAGGACTTATTTTCTTCATTCTAGCCTCTCCATTGGTCTCTCTGATAGGGAAAACCTCATTGTCCCTATTTTTAGCCATAGTTTGGGTAGGTGAAGTGGGTTCTTATTCTTCCCCAATAGGTTCTTCAAAATTTTTAGGTTTCTCACCTAGAGGGTCTTCTAACTCCCCTGTAGTCATAGAGGAAGCTCACAGTCAGTGAAGAAGAGTGAAGGTTGACTATTTGAGGGTGTGGAGGTTTTTGGTAATAATTTTCCCTAATTAACAAAAAAAATTGCTTAAGCAAAAACAACATATACTTAGACACCTCCCAGACAAGGATGTCAAAAAGTGGTGAGCCCTGGTATTGCACCAAGAATGCTGCAACTCCCATAGGCTCCTCAACTCAAATTATCAACCCAGGGTTCGTACAAATTTCGAGGCGACAATGTTGTATGCACAACAGATAGGATTCCACTCATGCAACCCTCAGTTATGAAATTAGATCAAAAGTGCTTAGATACCATTCCTCCTACTTAATTATAATGAAATATTTTTGATAAAGGTACAATTGGAAATTACTAGCTATGAAAGTGGAAATTCCATTGAATCAACTTGTAAATGCTAACTAATCAACTCATGAAAGGACAAAGGCTAATATAATTACAGAAAGAAAGCTATTTTATCTTGCCAAATACATCAAACTACCAAATCTACTTGTAGAAAGGAAACTATTTTGTCTTGCATAATTCATCAAACTATCAATCATAATTACATGTAACATCTACCTAGTTCACACTTTCTGGTAAATCATTAACCTGCTTGCATCATACTTGTGATAAAATAGTAACTCTACCCTATTTTTGCAGTGAAGAAAAGGATTGGTTGGTGTGGCCTAGGAGCTTCCCCTGATCATAAAATCACAGTTGGGGGTCATCATTCATCTATACTAAGTCAATGTTGCAGTGGGGATAAAAATTGATGAAGGAAAGTGATGATGTTTGCTATAGGCGATTGCTACAGGAGGCATGTAATGCTACAAGAGGGCATCTGAGTAGTTTTTGAAGGTGGAAATGTTGTCTGAAGGGTATGGAGAGGTGGATATAATTTGAATAAAATGGAGGGAGGTTGGTTTGAGCCCCTAACCAAGCTCAAGACCTTTCAGAGTCCTGTCTTGCACTAGGATTAGTGCTCTCGGTATACTAGGAAGAATGGCTTATAAAATAGGGTTTTGGGATAAAATTTGGAAGTGGAAGGAGAAGATGAAGGATCTCAAGATGGAATTGGTAAAGGTGACCTTCCCTGTAGATCAACTTGCCCTACAATAAATCACATGCATGCATCCATTTATCATTAAGAAAATGAAATAACTTATGACGGAAATGATGAGTTGAATTTAAATAACATCTAATTTATGCAATACCACTGATCTAATCACTAAAATGACTTCTAAGCTACATAAAGCAAATGTAAAACAGGAAAAATAACACTAATCTATTTCCAAGAAGTCATAAACACAATATTTTTTCACTGTGGTTATGAATCCTTCCACTCATTCTCCCACAAGAGAGGTTATGTAGAGGTTGCAATCACAGGATTCTTATAGATTAATCTCTACTAAAATGCAAGAAAATATGAACTGCTTGGAATCAAGAAGAAACATAAGTGCAGGAAGAGGGACAAAAGCCTCTATGTTGGGCCCAAACCCATGGGTCTCAACCCTCTAAAACTAACTCAGTTGCATCTTAAAATCCAACTTCTCATTATCAAAATTTAAGTGCAGGTTTAATTCATCACATAAAAGTTTAAAGTACCAATGCCAAGCTTGAATCTCAATAACTACACCTAGCTGAACAAAAAATTTGAATCCTAATGAGCTCTTCTTCTAGTTTATTTATATAAAATGGCAGTTGAAGAAGCTCCCTTGAAAGTAGGAGTGGTTCCCTCCTTGATCTCGAAAGTGGTGGATCTTGTCCCTCTTGATCTTCACTTGGATTAGGAGTCACTCAGATTTCAATGAATTCGAATTGGTTAGAGAGGATATTGTGATCCCAAGACCTGTTTAGGGAGTTAATGAGGTGGAAAAACCCCCTAGATTATCTCCTATTTGTCTCCATCAAGCCCCTGCATAGTAATAGCTTAAAAAATGCTTCATTTTCCTGCAATTAAACCACATTAGGCCACATACTATGAAAAACACCTTTCACTCCTCTTACTAAGCATAATATAACAAAAAATGTGAATTAATTTAAGAGAAGGATGGTTTTAAGGCCAGAGGATGGCACAATGATCTTCAAAATGTACACATGTAACTTTATACTATCTTAATAAGAAGTGTGATCTTTCCATTGTAGAAAATTAGAATGGTTTTTTTCATTTTGTGTAAACATATTTTTTGTGATACAAGGAGGGTGTAGAATACCATAAATTTGATAACTTTGTGGTATAAGTCAATTAACTTTGTTACGGACACCAAGGAGCTATAGTTAGATTCTCGTGTCAAACTAAGCCTTTACACAATCTGTGCCCATGATAAGTCAACCATCTACTAATTTGTATACCTATCCGACTCCACCATACACTACCACACTCCTAATTTAGGTGTTATCTACTCCTGCTTGAATTCCTAATCACAACAATCTATGATTATGATGAAAATTTAAGTACATATGTGTGTAATGTCCATGGTGGAACGTATGAATCGTCATCCCCAAATTTCTCGTCAAATATTATAATAACCTTGAATGGGTTAGCAGTTGTCTATCATCATCATCTCAAAATGACCCAACAGATGAAAAAATACCATGTTTGTCATCATAACTTTACATTATCTCATTCATGAATTTATGGAAGGCCAACCCCTTTACCTATCCTATGATTGATTGTGACAATAAGTGAATAAAGGAGAACTGACATATCTTTGTTGAAAATATCCCCTACTTATAAATTGTACTTTGTTCACATGTTCTTAGAATCAATCATATGCTAGTTAAAGGGGATGGTATGCCAGAAATTCATGCATATAATCTATAGAAGGGGTCATCTACGAGACAATGTGAAGTGATAATTAACCACATGGTAAATTTTCATCTGTCGGGTCATTTTGAGCTGGTGATGACAAACTAGTGCTAGCACATTCAAGGTTATAATTATTGATGGGCAATGTGCAGAGGAAAATTCATACATCCCATCATGGACTTTGCACTTATGTGTAATTAAATTTTCATCATGATCACAAACTGTTGTGAATTGACAACTAATATATGTTAGAATTTTGTTAGATTAATATATAGTATAAAATGCAACCAATATATAGATTAGTTACAATAAATATAGTAGAAATTAATATAGTAGTCATTCCAGTAGTGTCAACTAGTCCATATTGAGACTAATCTTGATGCTTCATGGGATGGTGTATCAACTTGTCTCATGCTTTATCCCAATAATCATTGAATGTCATAATATTTCTCTGAGGTTCTATTCAAATTCTGGAAATTTATAAGACTTGTAGCCTTCCACTATTTGCATGGATCTCTAGCTTCAAGTGGTACACTAAGTCTAGGTTAATTAGTATACGTTTAATGAAGGTAGTTTATTGTCCTCAATCCATATTCAGAAGATCTTGTAAACATTGCATCATAGGTATGGGCTCCTATAGGTTATTCATATTCTTTATTTTCTTAGTTTGATTGATATTAGAAGTCTCATGCTCATAACACACACACATACACATATGCCAATATTTATCCAATATTAATCATTAAGATATATGCATCGAACATAGGTCTCAGCTTCTATAGTCTTGTTCAGACTTCAGATCTTATATATGTATGTGCAAGACCGCTTTGTCCTATTCAAGTACGATGATTGTATTTTTCAGACTAGGTCTGATCTTTTAACAATGCATTTTCAAACTTAATTTGAATACCCTATTCAGAAAGTGAATTTCAGTCTTTAATCATGATCAGTATTTGTTTCTAGATTTTTGAAATGGTGCAACAATTCAGATGCCTAGTTTCAAAAACAATGCTCATGCATGTTGTTTGGATGAGACCTAATCTATTGAAGGATAAATGTGCAATTATTAATTTTCCAATGCTATTAAATTTCTCATTTTAAGCATCTAAAAACATCATCAACTACACTCTTCCCTAAATATTTTATACAAACCCCTCTTATCTATTCCCCTAAACCCCTAAGTATTTTGTGTCTATGATTAATGAATGAATGAATGAATGTTATATGTTAATGAATAATTGTTATATGTTTCTTTATGTACATGGCATTGCTTCATTTTATGTAAACACATTTTTTATGATAAATTTTTTTGAGATGAAATATTTTGTGGATTTACAAATGAATGAATGTTATATGTTAATGAATAATTCCTATATGTCTCTTTATGTACATGACGTTGTTTCATATTATGTAAACATATTTTTTATGATAAAATTTATTGAGATGAAATATTTTGTAGATTTACGAATGACTGAATGAATGAAAACTATATGTTAAAGAATAATTTTTATATGTCTCTTTATGTACATGATATTGTTTCATATTATGTAAACATATTTTTTATGAAATTTGGTTTTTTTATGAATCTTAATGTCTTGCTTTCAATTATTTCCTATACAGTAGATAGATTGGGTACTAGGGAATTGAGAGTGATGTGAGCGGAGGAGGGGGGCATGAGAGCTTCCACCTTGATGTGGTTGGCCCTATTTAGTAGATAGCAAATTAAGATTTGTATAATATTGGAGCAAAACACCCTCAATGCAACAGAGCAACAACAAAGTCAATGTTGACTCTATTGCTGCTTTGTCGAGTGGAGAGATGTTTGCTCGACCAAGATTAAACTACTCCAACAATTTATTCTCGAAACCAAGAGGAGCTCATTCATGTATTTATATTTTCTATATTATAATTTCCATATTATAATGATTTTGTTTTATATTGTCCATATTAGAATCTCCATATTTCCTTTGTTGTCCTCTTCTTGGAAAATACAACATTCAAACATTGTACTATATCCAAAATCCATTAGTGATTCATGTTTAAAAACAAAATGAAAGACGTTAACAAAACCTAGAAATGGTCTTCAAAACTTAAAAAAATAAACAATTACCACATTATAAAAATGGAAAAGTACAATCCTACAGATACTCAAACAAAGTGCCAATATTGATCAGGAGAGCCAATATTGCCTCCCATCTTCACCAATAGCATTTAGGGAATCTATAAATTCTAAACACACTCCTACATAGATGCCATACACGCTATTGGTGAATATGGGAGGCAATATTGGTTGTCTTGACCAATATCAATGCTCTGTATGGAAAATATCTACAAAATTACATTTTTATGTTTTGATATTGTGGTAATTGTTTCCTTTTTTAAATTACAGTGTCGACTAGTGCACGAGGTAAAGAAAAATCTAATGCTATTTTTATTAATGAATAATAACAAAAAATATCAATTTAACATTTCTTTTTTGTTACAATTGATGATCCACCCCTCTTGCAGCAACCTTGACAACATCATGAGTACACGATTAGGCCATCAAAAATAAAGAAAAAGAAATGATTGTAATAGTTATATCATTAGAAACATCATGTACCATATTATGAAAACATATTTTTGATGATAATTTTTTTTTGAGATGAAGTATTTTGTGTCTATGATTAATGAATGAATTAATGAATGTTATATGTTAATGAATAATTGCTATATGTATCTTTATGTACATGATGTTGTTTCATATTATGTAAACATATTTTTTATGATAAAATTTATTGAGATGAAATATTTTATGGACTTACGAGTGAATGAATGAATGAATGTTTGTTATTTTTTTATTATGTATTTTAATGTCTTGCTTACAACTATTTCCTATATAGTAGATAGATTGGGTACTAGGGAATTGAGAGTGATGTGAGGGGGGTGGGACGAAGGGAGGGGCCATGACAATTTCCACCTTCACGTGGTTGGCCCTGTTCAGTAGATAACAAATTAGGATTTGGATAATCTTGGAGCAAAACACCCTCAATCCAACAGATCAAGAACAAAGTCAATGTTGACTTCGTTGTTACTTTTTCGAGTGGAGGGAGGTTTGCTCCAAGATTAAACTACTCCAAAAATTTATTTTCGAAACCAAGAGGAGCTCATTTAGGTATTCATGCACACAAGTCTTTTTAATTATTATTTATTCAAGCAATTAATTTTAATATTTTGTCAAATTTAATCTAAGTTTGCCTCATTGGTCTCATGAATATGTGTAGGACAACTAGTTTCAATTTAGATGTTGAAGTGGAATAACTATATGTATAAAAGAGCTTAAAATGGTAAGGGTTTAGGTGAGACAACAAAATTTGTTTGATATATATCTTGTATTTCTTGGCCAAGTGGGAATTACATAAATTTTTATAAGAAATAACAAAATTTTCCATGAAAAAAAATTCATGTAGTATTTTTCTTTCTTTGACAAATGTGGTTTTATTTGAGTGAAAGACCATAAACTGTCATTTTTCATGTAGGGCAGTAGGAGAAACTCTTACTCTATTAATTGGGCATAAGGCATTGATATGATTTTTCTTCTATTTTATTAATTATTTATCACATCTAACTTCTCCTCCTTCCTTTGTTTTGCAAGTACTTTCATTCACATATCTGGATTTGAAAGATTAACTACAGTTGGAGTCATATACACAAAAAAAACTCATCGAAGTACTGCTCAACTTTAGCCCACCAAGTGCTTGGCTACCAAGTGTGTGATTTAGTTTTGTGTTGCATTTGATTTCAAGCAATTTTTTATTTCTACATTGCAAATCTTCCAAGACTATAGAAGTTGAAAAAACTAGGGCAAACAGAATTAGGATTTCCCTTATAATGTTTTCTCTTGTTATATTAACAATTCTTGTGATATAATGTAAGTTCATCATCATCATTATTATTTTGTGTTCATCATCAAGATAATGGCAATAAAGAATATCACAATGCAAACAAGAACACCATAAATAGGCTCTGACACTCAGAGGTATCTAGACTAAAACATGTGTAATCATTTTTGTTTTGACCTAGGTCCAAATGTAATATATGATTAAAAATGTACCTAGTATCCAGTAATCCTAAAGAACGTGAAGAATTCTTTAAAAATTATGACTGTATGTGGATTGAAGAAAAGGGGGAAATAATCATAATCAAGAAGGTTTTCATGTAAATCATTCCTTAAGAGATCTAGATCCAGATATAACATAAAATATAGGACAATACAAGATATCTAATATGGGGACATATGAAATATTTACATTATGTGTAATATTCCTTTATTCCTGATTTAAATTATTTTTGCATGAAACCCCATAAAGAAATGATA
Organism: Pinus tabuliformis; assembly: GCA_031772625.1. Taxonomy (NCBI): domain Eukaryota; kingdom Viridiplantae; phylum Streptophyta; class Pinopsida; order Pinales; family Pinaceae; genus Pinus; species Pinus tabuliformis. The sequence goes on along the minus strand of CM062810.1, from coordinate 613,578,778 downwards.
ATATTATTAAATAATGTATTCACTTTATTCATTAAATCGTGTTGTAAAATGTATCCAAGGTATCTGGTATCTTGATATTAGTTATGATGAGTTCCTATAAACTCGTCTGGATCCACATGGTAGCCCTTTGGACCTGTGTCAACACCATACAATTCCATGTCAGTTGACAGGTAGCAACTTCCCTGCTCACATGTCGCATCCTCAGAAGGCCACATCTTCAGTTAGAAATGTCATCCTATTTAATCCATTCATATCACATTTTTTTTGTAAAATCCTTTTATAAAATTTGCAGATATTCGATCTTCCAAATTTCCACTTTTTCAGATCTAGGATTTCCAAAACTTTTGAATCCATCTAGATGTCGAGTTTTATTTTTCTTCCAACTCGCTCTTCTTATCTCTTCTAGATTTTTCTACAATCAATGAGTCAAATCTATGAAATTTTGAATTCCCTGTTAACATGCCACATCAACACACCATGACAGCATGCCATGACACTAAATCCTATCCAAAATGCCACATCACTAGTGACATGTCAATATCCATTTATGTTTCCATGTCACACTCTAGTTGGGTTCATCCTATGTGGATTTTCCACATCATTAGTGACACAACAGTAGTCACATCCATTGACATGTCATGTAGCACATCACACTTTGGGTGTGATAATCCCAGGTGGCTCCATGTGACCACCATGTGTTCTACACTACTAGCATCTTAATGTGAGTTTTTTCAAAACATATTCTATGAAGCATCCCACAACCTAAAACTCCATATAAATACAAAACAAATGCAAATACCAAGGGCTCAGGTCTCACTTGACCCTACCTACAATACCTACAAACAAAACTTGGGTCGTGTGCCAATTCATTTTCCACTCAGCTACATGCACCACTAAACAACACCACTCAGTAGCATAGACCTACCAAAAGCACACATGTTTTAAACTTGCTACTAGTCCCCTTATCTAACCAATATGCAACTCATGTTGAAGAGTGACCTTAATTACATGCCCAAAAACTCCAGAACTATCCCCATGACAAAGTTCGATTTGTTACAAGACAATTTGCATCCTTCTTCACCATGAACCAATCATGTAAGTTGATGTGATCCACCAAGTTCTTATGCCTTCTCCTCTCCACACGCTTGGTTATATATATGGTGTGTATGGAGAGAAAAGGGTCATGTCACTTCAATTTCTATGGGGTTGACACACAAAACCCATGCAAGTTGACTCACCAAAATTCTTTGGTCGACACACATCTTCTCCATGCAATATACATAACCATTTTCTCAAGTGTTGGTTGGGGTGTGCCTTTAACTAGCCACAACCACTCGTAACACATGCTAGTTCATGTTTTCGGGTGCTCACCCAAACTGATTGACCAATTGATGATGTGAGGCATGATTATAAATAGTTTTGCTCATACACAACTCGTATAAGTTCTCTTTGTACAATAAACATTTTGCACCAGTTTCTCTATGCCTTATTTGCACAATTTGACCATTAGTCTTTCCACAATGCAAGAAGACTAAAATTTATCAATCCTTCTTAATTCACACTTAGGGTCTTTTTCTTCCACTGCCTTCTTTCTCTCTATCCAAATTTCATAAGGAGAGGGGTAGGATGATTCCATCCTCCACTTAGGCTTCCTACTCTGAATTCAATGCTTGTAGCGTAGGCAAATACTTCATTAGGTAGATAGTTATGACAGTTAAGGGTGGTTTGGATGGTCCTACTCATGACACAGCATAGGGAAACCAACCAATATGCAACAAGCATTCAATTTCCATGCAACAACCCACCACAAACTTTCCCTCTTAGAACTTTGGATTCGTATCTCCCTCCATCCAGGCCAGTCATCAATTTATTTTCACAAATAAATAATTTACATAACTAGGTTTACATACATGGGTTTCTATGGAAAAAGAGTTGTTACACATTCTCCTGTTCTATGGTATGTTTCCATCACATGAAATACTCTCTCTTATGATTTTGATTGATAACCATAACTCTATAAGCCACAATATCCTCTAGCTTCAACTCTGGGTGATCAACAATGAATGATGCTATGTGTGGTGCCATTCTTATAGTCTTAAAAATAGTACTCTGTGTGTGTGTGTATAGATATATTAATGCATGTCTCCATCATCGGTGAACAAACTTGTGTATTATATTTTTTTAATGGTTTGTTCGTCATATTATCCTCACATTCACATCAAGTACAGTTGAGGCACCATATTGCATCATCCACTTTGGTCAATATGGTCTAATATTACTCAATAGTAATTCTTGGATAGGTATTAATGTGCATTTGGACATTGTAGCAAGCATCATTTTAGAGAGGGTACATTAGGATTGCAAGTTGACCATCCTAAGCCTTGTTTCTATTGCACATTCTAGATATTGTATTACTCCACTAGGCCTTGCGGGCAGTTCAAATTACAGTATTATGATTTTTTTTTAGTGAGTTGGTTTCGGTTATGCTAAACTTCAATTTTATAGTGAAGTTGAGACTAACCAGGCTATCTTCATCCATATTGTTCAACGGTCCAATTTCAGTCAAGCCTAAGTAATATTGGTTGTTGGATCATTATTGATGCGCATTTGGAAATTGTAAAAGGTATTGTTCCAGAAAGGGAACATTAGGATTACAAGTTGGCCATCCTTAGTCTTGTTCACGTTGCATATATTTGACATGTTATATTTCTTCACTATGCCTTGGGAGTTGTTCATATTCCACTTTCTAGTCTCACAATTTAAATTGTGAGAGTTAGTCATGTTCATTTTTCTTTTCTAGTCATTGAATCAATACGTTTGTCTTTGTAAATTATGTTAGTTTTCGTAATTAATTATAATTTTAGGCTTTAGTTTGACATAATCTTTGTGGTAATTCAATTTTTTGTTGATATCATAGCAGGATAAAGGATTATGCTGGAATGGTATCTTCAGAAAAAACTAAAAATATGAAGCATGAATAACAAAACAATTCCTATGAAACCAAGTGAATTGTGAACCATGATATGTGATAAAAAATAAATTTGGTTTACATAAATGAATACCTCCATTCATGAAAGTCACCAAGGCACTGCCTATGTTTGCAACCTTTCTAAATTTGTTTCATTGTGTTAAAAGAGTAATGTTTATTTGTGGCTATCGTCTACTCACAAAGATGCTTGTCCACCAAAGGAGGCACTTGTTTGGAATCCATGTGGAGTCTGTTTGACCAACTCGTGGTATGTGTGGAGAACATTGGTATACACAAGTGATATTCCACATTTGAAGTCCAACCATTTCTTGACTCTTCATACTCTATTAGGACAAATGATGACAAAATTGTGATATTTTATGGATTTTAATTTATGGTTGTAATGCTTCATAGTACACATTTGGTACATGAACAACATATTTGATGAAACCATCCTGGATTGTGCTTATGTTTTTCCTTTGATGTTGGCTTATCACCAATACTTGTTTATTTGTAATGTGATCTAGCAATGCTTGTAATTTATGCCCCTATATAGTCCATTTATGATGAAGGTGAGATGCTTGATTCTGGCTATTATACTGGAAGACACGTACATACCGAGTATATCACCATACCAATGTCGACATTACCTTTAAAAATATGTAGGAAACTAGTGTCTAATGGAAGTAATAAACAAGACAATAAATGAGAGGACTCGTTGTTTGATTCATATTTGAACAAACTTGTACACGCCGAATCAAATATAGGGCAAGGAGCCACCGAGAAAACTCACAATCTATGCGAAAACCATATGCAATGACATGCCAAAAACGTATAAGGGAGTGGATCCACTGAGGAAAATCAGAGTCTATGTGAAAACCATATGAAATGACATGCCAAAAACGTATAAGGGAGTGGAGCCACTGAGAAAACTCATAGTATATGAGAAAACCATATGCAATGACATGCCGAAAATGTATAAGGGAGCAAAGCAACCAAGAAACCTCGGGTCTGCTGCAAGAATCAAATGTATAAGGATGTAGAGCCACCAAGAAAACTTACAGTCTATGTGCATTATATTTTTTTAATGCATATCACCATCGAATATTCAATGACATAGATAGAATGTTGAATATTCGACCAATTCCATTCGGAGTACTCGTCGGATACTCAATGATCGGATCGACAGAAAGAAACATTGATACCTTAATACTCTCATTGGACATAACTCCCTTTCGCCGCCGATCCGACGCTTATCTGTCATCTTGAAAGTGTCGGAGCAACAACACTTCTGTCGATTAACTGATGACTCAAGGCCGTTTTTTTTGTCGATCAAAATGGCCTATGTGTCAAATATTCGTTGCATATCTGATGCATCACTGTCGATTTGAAAGCGTCAAAGAGACAACACTTATGTTGCATAATTTAATTATTCTGTCAAGTATCTGAGACCTCAACGTTGGTTTGTTCTATCAGGCAAAACGACCTATGTGTCGAATATCTTATTATGGACTAGTGTGAAACCTATTGGATATTTGACGTTATAACCGTCGAATATCCAACAATTATGTAGCAGCACAAAACCGACCTATAAACATCGAAATTTTAATGAAAATTTCGGCATTTTTATGTGTCAGATAATCGACAACTGTACCATCGTATATTCGATGGTCACTAAACTATCGAGTATTCGACAGAATTCTAGCGACAATTTGATAAACACCAATGTGTCGGATAACCGACGCTAATAAGTCGCATATCCGATTAGTAACCGTCAGATTTTGGCCCCATTTGTACTAGTGATAACATGCATCCTGTCAAACACATGGAAAACATGTAAGCTACAGGTCATGAATGCATATATGATCATAGGAGTCTGAGATTCATCTGAGAATCATCAAAAAGGCTCCATGCCCTCTCCACATAGCTGCAACAACACTTATTAGTCCATATATTCATTAGCCATTAGATAACTAAATAAATCGTGACAAGAGCTATAAATAACTTACATCATGTAACCAACAAATAACTAGCAAATACCCATCATAGAAATCATGACAACTCGGCCATAATATCACCAACATAATCACTACAAATGTTCATATATCACAATAGGAAAATGTCTCATTAACATATGAAAATTCCAACCATGTCAGAGATTTCCACGTACCACCTGACCATAAATTGAGTTGAACCAAATCTCTCTTTTAGCCAGTCACTCCTATGCCATATTCCAAGCATGAATGTGGGATCTCATGGAATAAACCAACACAAAACCAACCAAGACTTCCAGAGGCCAAATCACCACAACTCTCAACCACAATGATTCCATCTCTATGGTCCGAAAATCACTAACACCAACCCGATCGGTCTCTACCCAAGTTGTCCAGGGCTCGAAGAACCAGTAATTCACATTAGAGGAAATCTCAACCTAAAAGTGGCCTCTTAAGGAAAAATAATAAAATAATAGTTAAAATAATAAAATAAGAGTTATGAATTTTGGAGGGAAAAGAAAAAAAACTACTTTTTTTAATTGTATTTTTGGCTTATTTCCTTATAGGTTTACTCATATTTGAATTGCAGACACACTTTGTATGTATAATTAAATTCCACATCCAACGAATACCCATTATGCATACTTTTGAGAATATCCACATTGATATAAATTGAAGATACATTAAAAAAAACGTATTAAAACTTGTTTTTTTAATTTATCTTCAATTTTTATCAATGTGAATCTTCTCAAAAGAATGGATAATGGATACTTGTTAGATGTAAAATTTAATTTCGCATCAAACGAGTGTCTGCACTTGAAATTTGAGTAAACTTATAAGGAGATAAACAAAAAATACAATTAAACAAATAGTTTTTCTTATTTTTCCTCCAAAATATTTACATGTACCTTTTTTTTAACTTAAAGGATTTAAATTGGTTTACATATTATGACATGAAAATTTCATGGGCACTTTTAAGCTAAAATTTCCTAATGACCCACAGCCTTCCAGGGCTCCAAAGCATGTGTCCAACCTGGCTCCTGGGACTAGTAACTCAACCCACCAAGGACTCCAGCGCGTTTGTCCCAAACTAGGCTGCAGGATTAGTAACTCAACACAAGTTGTTCAAGTGCTTCTAGAGTGTTTGTTCCAAGCCACAACCATAAGGAACATGAGCACCAATTAGAAAAACAAGTGGAAAAACCAACAACACCATGCATGTCCAAGAAATGGCAAGGCAAGGCTAAAACCATTGTCAATCTGGGCAAATCTCCATGCCAATGAAAACACATAACCAGAAAATCACGTGCATATACCATACATCCAAAAATCAGTAAGGAAATCACACATGCAACCTGTTAACTGCAAATAGAACCAGTTGTAGTTGTTGATGCAATTGTTCCCTTACACTTTCATGCTTTCCTTTGCTTGTGTTCTCCATTCCAAGTGAATGCCCAAGTGCTCTAAGAATGTTCCAAGATTTCTCTAAGTGTGCAAGAGTGTGAGAGAATGAAATGAGAGCTCCAAAACTACACTGACAAAAGTTGTGAATTGATCCTCATAAGCCTTTTTATTATTGAGACCTCTATTTTCTTCATTTTCCTTCATTTTTTCTTGAATTTCCCTTAAATACAAACTTGTGTCTCTTCCCCTTCCTTTTCTCCTATTTTCCTTTATTTTCATAAATAAATGTCAATTATAGCCTATTTGTCTTTGGTAATTTATATAGTCATTAATTAATCACAAGTGATACCATTAATTTGGGAATATTTTGAAATTTGGCAAATATAAACAAAATCAAACGAAACAATTATAATCCTCATATCCATTAAACAAAATCCAATAATTATATAAACAAAATCAAACGAAACATTATAATCCTCATATCCATTAAACAAAATCAAATAATTATAATCACCGTGTCCATTATATTTCAAAATATCATTAAAATATGTAATCAAAATAAAATAGTCAAATTTCAATGCAGCATAATTTCAGTATGAATGAAATCTTACCCTGTGTTATGCTTCTTGGGATAGAAACCCTTAAATCCAAAAATCTTAGCCTGGGTTATGCTTCTGGCGATAGAAACCCTAAAAGAATCCAAAAAGTATCTGAATCTATGAGTTTCGATCTCTTCATCCAAAATCCAATAAATCCAAAAGATAGAGATATTTTGAAATTAATTTGATTATAAATTTGAAAATATTTTGAGATTTGGCAGAAATAAGGAAAATGAAACAATTACAGTCATCTTTAAATATTTTTAAAATCTACCATCAAAATATACATGGGATTGTCAAATTACAGTACAACATAATTTCACCATGAATAAATTCTTCCCTGGATTTTTGGCTATTCGATCAGTAATCAGTTCCTTCCCTGAATTTTGGTTTCTTCCAAACCCCAAAAAAGTGTCTGATTCGGTTAGTAATCAGTTCTTTCCCTGAATTTTGGTTTCTTCATCCAAAAGCCAAAAAGCTTCTGAGAGTCGATCAGAACTTTGCCTTTGATAATTTACTAAATTTGGACATAGCTCACCCAAATAAACGCGATTTAACTCTCCGTATATAACTCCCTACAAATTGCAGGGTATTCATGCAAGGAAAAACACTTTTTGGGTGAAAAAAGAGGAATTCTCTGAAAAATCTGCCATTAATAAAAAGTTAATACACGGTATAAGTGTTTTTTTTCAGAAGAAAAAGCACCATAGATTATATTAAGTCAATATAAAAAATCATGATTGGATACAAAAGGATGACTTGAGCAGCCATATCAAGACATTATTGAGAAAAAGCATATAAGAAGGATGACAAATAGCACAGCGTAACATGGAAACTGTGGAGAAAAGGATCAGACCGATATTCAAAACTTCTAGAACTCGATTCTAGATCGAGAAAGACAGTACTCATAAATACATATACCTATCATCATAATCATGAAAAGAAAACAAAGGCCACAAGACCATAGCCATTTGGAGTCCAAACTTTAGGCCTATTTTCTTGGAACAGAGTAAAAAATTGAGCTGATGCGGTGCAAAATGGACTTATAGGGAACCTTGGAATCTCTGAAGATTTTATAATTCCCCCACTTCCATGCGCACCAGATCATAATAACAAGAAGAGGACGCCTTGACTCGCTTTGACTACACCACCATTGAAAGGCTGAACAGAAACAAAGACAATATGAGGAAAACAAAAAAGAATGGCAAGATCATACCAGATTTCCTGGGAGGAGTTGCATTGAAAAAACATGTGTAGATTGGTCTTCTCATCTGATTCGCACATCGAACACCTGCTAGGACCATGCCAGCTTCTCTTCCTCAAGTTGTCATGGTCCTCAAGTTGTCCCATGACAGAAATACACGGTAAAAGTGTCACCAACAAGGGTTTCGCCAGCTTTAAATTGATGCAGAATTTTGAAATTTCAATTAAAGCTTCGAATCAATGAAAAGATCTGTCAAAGGGCAGGGGAATCCTGTATTCCTGTTTCACCTGATCCCAAATCCACCGCAGCACAATAGGTTTGGACAATCGAAGCCACAAAAGTAACGGCCGAGTCCGGCCGCTCAGGAGATGAAGTCAGTCCAGTGAGATTTATCTACTACTATCATTCAAACAGCAAACAGGCACTAAAAATGCTTTGCGCTTACTCTGAGAGCAAAAAACTCTGTTAAAAGGGGAAAATCTTTATATCTTTTGAAAAAAGGAAAAAAACTTTATATCTGTGAGAGCAGATCTTTACATTAAAAGACAGCAGAAAAAGCTGTATAATAGAAGGCAGCGAGTCCTGGCCGTAGGGGACATTGAACTCTTCTTACATTTAGTCACGAGTAGCATCAACAGTGACTCAGCAAAGAGCACTACCTAGAAAAAAAAAATACAAATTGTATATATTTACAGGAGAAACCCTAATGGCCTCAGGGCCTGCAATAAATCAAGCGCAGCGGTGGTCGATGTGGCCTTCCGAGGGCTGAAAATCTTGCAAGGGGAAGCCATCATCCTTGTTCCGGATCATTTTGAGGGCGACGAGTATATCAACAAAGATCGCCCTTTTTATCATCCCCCTCTTCGGTGGAGGCAGCCTTGCTGTCCACTGGGCTCTGCCAGTGCCAGTGGCAGGTTCTGCCATGGCTTCATAATAATAGTCGCCCGCTTGTTTACTCTCCTCCATTATCCCGAATCACAGCCTGCTTGCCAAACTGTAAAGCTACAGCTACCACTTCAAGGTTGTAGTAGAGCAAGATGTAAGTGACTGTTGGCCGAGCACCTGGCTGCCATTTATAAAAGCTAGATGAAGCTGGTTACCTTGAATTTTTCCTTTTTTCTGTTTATTATTTTCTGAAGAAATGATATGAAACTTCGGCAGGAAGCAACTTATTCACTGCAGCCTGTAGTAAATTTGGAGAGAGTTGGGTAAATTTTTTAACATTTTGTAATAATTTGAAAAGTCCTTTCACATTGTAATGTTGATGGCCCAGTGATTGGTAGGCTTTCTTCTGCAACTTGCCCAACATGTGGGCAAGAGAGGGAAGCATGTAAGTGGGCAGATACATTGAATAACATCTAGCAAGTGACAATAGTCCTTGTGCATTTAGGAGAAATAATGTTAAATTAATTATCATTGAGATAATGTTGGTGCTAAAATATCAATATCTTAGTTTATTATTTTTATAAAATTGGGCCTACTTTTTATCTGCCGGTGGTGATATTGATACATAATTGTAGATAAATGAATTTAGGGATTGATTTTTTTTTAGATATTTATATATTACTTTAGAGTCATGTAAAATATGGTTTTGATTCATGTTTATATGTAAAAGGTTTTTATTTGCTTCAATTTATTTATCTTGACATTGACATGACATCTATACACAACTTTTTATTGAATAATCTTGATTACCCTAAAAGCATTGAGATAAACACGTTTTTTATTGAATAATCTTGATTACTCTAAAAGCATTGAGATAAACACATTATTCATATTGATATTTACAGAGCTTACTTCTAGTCTATATGGTCTAAGTCTAGAGAGTCCCTTTCTTCCAAATCTCAACATTATTCAGATGTATATCTCCAACATAGTGATAGGTTCATGGTTCATCTAGATCTTGAACTACACCATACTCCAATTACCTTTTATCTTCAAGGTCCCTCTCCCATAATTTAAAGTTTGCCACCATGGACTTTGCATTAAGACAAATAACCATATTCCTTGGGAACACCACAAGTGAAATATGCTCCTTAGAATTTGAAACTAAGGACTTTTTTGTATTCATATGCTCTCTTTACTATGAGATCACATAATGGTTCTTTTGTCTCTTAAGAGATTCACTCGGTTCTTTCTAAACACTCATTGCTTATGTTGATCAAAGATGCTTAGCCCTTTGTTGTAGCTAAATCTTGCACCATGCAGCACAAGTGTAGCAGGAGGCAAGGAAAGCTCCCTACATACAGCCTATGGGTTGATTGTAGACCAGTGCCTAGGACATCTTAAATAGAGGAGTGCTTGTAAGGTTATATGTGAGGGGGTTTCAACACTCCAATTGTCACGTAAAAAAGGTATGAGGGGGGTTGGTTCGTTCCTCCAAAGGTATGAGTTATGCATTTCAGGTATTGCCTCACACTCACAGTTCCCAGTAGTATCACATAGAACAATGGAGGCCAATTACTTCAAAGGGGATTATAGCTTAATAGGCTTTGTTGAGTAAATGAGAGAGGATTAGGAGAGAACATAACTCATCATATAGAGCCCAAAACATCCAGAATTCTATGTTGAAAACATAGAGCCGCAAGCAATGGGAAATTCTACACTTGTTTGAGTTACAAGCATAAATAATGGACTGAAGAGAGGATGTGTGCTATGATTCTTATAGAGAATTTTAAAGATATACTTCAGCCCTTCATACATGCATTATGCATTAATAAATCAATACACATGGATCTATAAGGAAGCATGAAATAATTTCTAGCAGCTATTGTAGCACACATGCAGAGAAGAATATGAACATAATGGAATTAACAGAAGGAAAAACATATTGTAATTATAAGGAGGAGAAATCACCACCATTTATGTTATAGTCTGAAGATCTGCCTGTGTAAAGTAATCTAATCTAAGATAACATTCATTCACTTACAGAGTTATGAGCCAAAATATGGTATCACAGAGTTCAGCCCTCACGGGTGAGAAATTCTGGAACCTTTGTATTATGTTTCATCCCCCTATTTATAAGAAGAGGGGGAGAGCTTTGAATTACAATTAAAATATCTGAGCCTGAGCCCCAGCTATCATGCTAGACTAGTTGTCTCGGCTCTGTCAGGCTCTGTTACCACCTACCTAAGATTACAACAAGGATTGAATCCCTTTCTTGGAAAAATACATAAATAAATGCTTAGAGAAAGAAAGTCAAGAGAAGAAGGAGGAGGTATCCCCTTGCTGCTTTAGTGGAGGCCTTGGGTGGAGTCACATCCCTAATGTTTTCATGCTTCTCTCTGTTGTTGAGGTGGTTTACTGCTGCATCGGTCAGCTTTTGTCATCTCTCCTTTGACTGCTTTCGACACCGACTTATGGAGGCGTGTTACAGGCTGAGTCCTTTTCTATGTAGAGGGATGGGGCACCATGTCGTGCCATTAAGTCCTCCTGAGTTCCCCCTATACTTTTTTGTAGCTGCACCATGCTCCATTAACTATTACAGTTGTTGGCCCATCCCCCATTTCAATCACTGCAGGACACCATTGAAGCACCATGGCCACGAGTCTTTAAACACTAAAAATAGACAAAACAGGCGGCCGCTTTTAATTCCCCCTTTAGCCCCCTTATTACAGCCCCTTTTGTAAATTTCTATATATGACCAGGGGGATAGAACTAGGGGCTTAGCCCTCAGGCGCTAAGCCCATCGGACTCATGTCCGGGAGCCTTTTGCTTTGTTATCGCAAATCTCGCATATTGCAAAAGTCCCATATCGACACTTTAAACTGTGCTTTAACCTTTTCATTGGAGCGGGTCGACAGTTCGGACGTGAAGTCCTTATAGACCCAACCTTAATCTTTTATTGCATCTAGAGGGAGGAGTCCCACATATCGCAATCACACTGCACCATTGCTTAAGCCTTTACCCCTTAACCATTGTGATTGCTGATCACTGATAAACCTGCTGACGCCATCACTGCCACGTCACCTTCTAACATCATCACTGCCTCGTGTCACCCTGTGAGTGGTGACATGTGGCACCTGAAAAAAGCCCCATAGGACCCTTGAAAATGCCAAAAATGAGTGACACGTGTCCTCTGCCACATCATCTTTCGTACTTGCCATGTCATCATTGACATCACCTTCCATGTCGGCTCTGTGAACCAATCAGAGGCCGCCACGTGGCCCCCCTTGAGGAGAGAGAAGGAGGCCCACAGAGCCCTGTTTTACCATGCTTTCCTTTGTATTTAAAAATCAGCCCTCCCTGGCGATTTTGGTCCATATTGCGATATCGACCTCCCTTTGTTGTTTCGGGACTCAAACCCCGCTGATATGCGATAATGTGGGATTGCGCCACATGGAGGAAAGAGAAGAGCGGCCCGACCCTTGGTTTGGCGGCCTTTTCCTTTGTAAATCAGAATCAACGCCTCCCCGGTGATACAACCTTATATCGCAGATTGGCCCTAGCGATGGTTTTGGAGTTTGATGTAACTGCGGACTGCGGGGGCGCCGAGATGTGGGATGCAATATTGGCATTTGACGCTTTTAACCGAAAATAATCCTTAAGCATGTGCTCCAGGACCTCGTTGATACGCAAGATGCGGGACTGCAGGTAGCGTGACATGTGGCCCCCATGGAGGAGAGAGAAAGGGGGTCTACCTTCCCTATTTTGCACGCCTTTTCCTTTATTAGCTTTTTCAGTTCTTCCCTGACGATGTTACATTATACTGCGGGATCGGCCCCCCACGAGGTCTGTTAAGTATGGAACCCGCCTGTTCGCTTATATGTGATGTGCTCTGCGTCCAGGTCCCAATTGCGATTGTCTCCTCAGACTTAGCCATTTTTTGGGTTTTGTGAGTTTTTCAAGGGGATTCTTCAACATGCTTTAATTTTTGCCCTAGGAGTCCATTTTTGGACTTCCATATACCACTGGAAATATTTTTCCGAGCACTACGCAATGGAGTGGGTCCCCTCAAGCTCAGATAGCTTCTGTGTCTCATAATTTGGCATCAAACATCACTGTTATTTGGCTTTGGAAGCAACTAGTGACTAATGAAGTAGTGAGTGACAACATTGGCTCCTACTGGGGACAATGCCTTGCTTGCAAGGTGTTGAGAACCTGCAGACCAATATCCTTCACCATTGGGCATGGAGTCAGTAATAAATGCATCTTTATAATCTACAAAATCTCCATGGGACTTTCCTCCTGACTCTAAACTGCAAAAAATAAAAAAATTCTAACAACTGAAAAGTAAATGCTCAGTTGGTGAGCTTATTTATGTACAATACTTAATGCAACTAAGTATGTTCAACTCTCCAATAGAGCCAGGCCAACATAAGAGTATTGGACCACATGCCTTCATACTGCTGAAAAAGAAAAATTAAAACAAGCATGCAAAATGAAAAATATGCAAATATGGAACCTAGTACATGCTCTTGAAATAACCTCTGTTGGTGGCTTATGAATATGCTTATGAACTCAACCATAGGGTCCTAGAATAGAAAAGGAATGTTTGTAGCATCCTCTTCTTCACATACAGTCTGTTGACCGATGTCTTTTTGGTCATGGCAGCTGCAAAATCCACTTGGCTCTTTAGCTTCTTCATGGATGAGCCAGGAAGGGGAGGGTGACTTCTCTTCTTTGAGGACTTCGGGTTTAATACCATTTGTATCTAGAAGTCCCTTTCCCTTGTCAGCTGGCCTCATAGGCTCCTTGGAGGAAGTGCCTTCGTTTTGGTTGTGTCCCATTGATGTATTTATGGATAACTGAAGAGCAATTCTCTTATGCAACCGAGCCATCATGAAATCGGAGAACTGTCTACAACAATCATCCATCTCATCATCATTTAGTGTTACATCAAGCTCATCTTCCTCTTCTTCATGCGTCCTGGCTTCTTACTCTTTGTCAGAGGAAGAGGAATACTATCGTCGAAGGCCTCTATTCTCTAACTCCAGTTACACTCTCATACTTCTGTTCTTTCAGCAAATACTCAAGTTGCTCAATCTTTCTTTGACACCTCACAAGTACTTCATCATGATGTTGTTTATAGTGTTCAATGGGTTCTTCTTCTTTCTTAACATCTTTCAGTAGTTGTCCTTCCTCATTATTCAGTCCTATGACTGTCTTCTTTTTGTCTTGAGACAAATCTGCCTCACCACATTTTTCATTATTGTCTTTTTGTAAGCCCTCTTCAAGAGATATCCTTGCCCCGTCTTCTGCCTTAGAATTCTCCCACAATTGTTCTTCATCAATAACATTAGTCAAATTCATTGGCTTACCTCTCTGAGACAATGTTCCTTCATTCTTCATCAGAATAAGATTCTGATCTTCCATCTCCATGACAGCTTCAGATGATTGTCTTCTCCCATTAAGTAACTCATCAATGAACTCCTTCTACTGCAACCATTCAAAGCCTTCCTCATCTAAGAGGTTTTCTTCATCATATTTTACTTCAAGATCTTCGTCCATCTTGAAGACATCTTCAAAAGTCTGCCTATCTCCTGCAATACCTACAATCATACACAAATTGTCAGTTTTAAAAACATAAGACCTTGCAGTCTCACTCGATGCTTCAGCCACCAGGTCTTCTTGTTGCTCTAAATCCTTCATATGATTCAGAAGATCCTCTGTAGATTTCTCCTTTGTATCTTCATTACTTTCAAAAAGCAATGGGCCATGTTCTGGTTCACATACCAAAACTTCCTCCTCATACTCATTTACTCTGAGTAATTCTTCCTTCAACTGAGCATTCAATCTATGCTCCCACTTCACTTGCAATCTATGCCATTTGAATTTTCTTTTCATAATCCAACCATACCTCTGGTCTTCCTTATTCCTCTGTAACATCTCCATCAATAACTCAAGACGGAATTTTATCTCAACTTTCTCTCTGTCAATCTCTTCTTGACTCTTTCTCATGCCATTTTCCTTGGCATATTTCCTTTTGTTGTGGCTTTCCTCTGAACCTCTGCAATGACCTTCAATGATCATTTGCTTCCCCTCCTTTGTGAACTCCATATCATTCACTTGTGGACTGCACCTAAGCCTCTCTTTTCAGTAAGTCTCCATACCTGCCTTTGATATCTTAGCAATAATTTCTCCTTAAGCTTAGCCTATTAATACCTTACCTTACCAAGCTATCTCCTTGAGCTTTATATATGGTTCTCTACCTATGGGACAATTCTTTGAGTGAACTCTTTTTCTCTCTTTAGGCTCTACAACTTCCACTTCCTTTGAGAACATTCACTTGTTCTCCTTATCCAACCTCTGTTGGAATTCTTCAAGGTTCTACCACTATTTAAGAGATCACATGCTCTTCCACTTGAGAACACAACTAGTTCTTTGTTACAACTCCTCTCATTTGTCTTTGCTGATAACACCCTTTTTGTTTGCAACCTGAAATCTGCAAACACAATCCTCAAAACCAAAGTTAAAAATAAAAACATACCATATCACCTTCAAGATCTCTGCATGATCTTGTTCCACCATTCATCTGCACTTTGAATGGACTATTCCTTGTTCATTTTCCTCTGTAAATTCTCCTTAAGAGTATCAATTACTTCCCAATATTCTGCCACACTTTATCTTTGTGTGCCTGCTGCCTGTCAGATTTAAAATATGATCCTTTCTTCCTGTGTAATATCTTTAAAAAATGCACACAAATCACACTAGCTTTGTTTTCTTACTTTGTTCTGTTAGTCTTTACCGATCTCCTCTTTCTGCAATCACAATTGTATCTGCATATACAACTTCAAGAGCATAACTCTATTCTAGTTTTCCCCAAAGAGCTTTTACTTGCTTTGATACCAAAATGATGACCTACCAGGTCTATACTTCACAATTGGTAGCCTTAAAACACTAAGACTACACTACAAGTCTTAACAAAGATACTTCAACCCTTCCTATCCCTCAAGTCTCTGATTAAAATTGCTTATACATAAACAAGGAAGGATTGGTTTTCAGATTTTACCAAGCGCGGTGCTGCTATCTCAGTGTGACCCTTCTATCTTAGGCGCGACCCATCTATTTTCTGGTACGACCTTTCTTTTTTCCAGCGTGACCTTTCTGAATGCATTCACAATTCTCTGTCATTCATCCTTTTCTCTTCTAGATCACGATCCAAACTTTGACTATTGGAAACGTTTCATGCCAATTCATCCACTATCGGCCTTCGATTTGCTTGGAGGATAGCACAATGCTTCAGAAACTAAAAAAAACACAGAGGCTTATCATTCCCTCAATGAGTCTCCTTTACACTCTACAGAGTTTTCTCAGATAGAAACCCAAATCTAATTTCGTGAACTATTTACTCGAATTTAATTGTATTTATAGAGATAATCCTTCATGATGTACATAAATTATCTAAACATTCACACACATACAAACTAGAATTGATTTATCAAGAATCGACAAATAAACTATTTCATTCAATCATGTGTGTACATATGAATTACCCAAAATCTTTATTCTTTATGGCCTGATCTTCATTCAATCGGCCAATCATAAACCACGTATACTTTCCAGGCTATACAAGCATTAACTCAGCCACTCATTAACATCTCTACATAAACAAAGACATTATTCAATTACAAAAATATATAATATGCTTTCCTATTAATCAAATTCATATATATAGTAAGCCAGGCCTGTTTACATTAGTTGACCTCTTATCGGCCTTTCTAGCTCTACTTAGCCTCACTCTTCTCTCTCTCACACCTCTACCTCTACATGCCCCTTGGGCTTACAATTATAGGAACAATTACATAGTTATGGATCATTCTGGTTCCTAGTTCTTCTCCATAGATCTCTCAACTAGTTCCTAAAATCTCTTAATGATCCCTTGAGGATCTCAACAATAGTTCTATATCTAAATTCTGTCTTTATGAGAAGATTATACCAAATATCTCAATCCACTTTTAACTCAACTAATTTATTCTAGGATCTCCTAATCTCCAATATTTTTATGAGATCTTCACAAGTCTAACATCTCTCATATTCTCACATAATTGAGAATATTTACATTTAAAACCTCACACACATATTTCTCACTCAAATTATTAAAAATATACAAAATTTCCTATTAAGAAATCAAATTCATTATCAAACATCAGATCCCCTAAGTCAACCAAATATACAATGATTTTCTTGATCAAGATGAACCTTCATCAGACTTCCACAGTAGAAAAATTATTCATAGACTCATGTCTATGAGGTCTGTCACTTTGTTGTAGTAATGTGATAGCTACAAGTCTTAATGACTTACTACCTCCAGGATCCCAAACTTTAATTTGTAATAGTCCAAATGCTTTGCACCTTTGTTGTTGCTACATGTCTATTGTCTTCTGGTTCATTTTCCTTTCTTCAATCAGTTTCAAATTCTGATTGATCATCCCTTTTACTATCAGTTGTCTCCATCTAAACTGTCTCATCATCAATCTCCAATTCTTCAATCACAAAATCAATTTCTGCTTTCTCATGGTATCCTTTTGCCTCAGCAACTTGCCTAAGATCATTTATCTCCACAAATTTTCACATTCATTTTTAATTTGTTCGCTGCTCTTTTCAACTTTTTCTGCCATCCATACATCCTTAATGTCTTTGAAAACATCTTCCTCTGCAATTTCCATTTGTTGCTTCTTATCTTCAAATTTACTTTCAAGAAGTAAATTGTTTGTCATCTTTCTGACTGCATACTCTTCCACCTCTTCCTCTATTAGCCAATACATCAAAAACTTGGCAACCAACACATATGTCTATCTCAATCAAATCTTGAGACACTCCCTCATTTCTGACTACAGCTACACTCTCATACTCCTGTTCTTTCAGCAAATACTCCAGCAACTCAATTTCTCTTTGACACCTCACAAGTACTTCATCATGATGTTGTTTATAGTCTTCAATAGGTTCTTCTTATTTCTTAACATCTTTCAGTGACTGTCCTTCCTCATCATTCAGTCCTATGACTGTCTTCTTTTTGTCTTGAAACAAATATGCCTCACCACATTTTATATTACTGTCTTTTTGTAAGCCCTCTTCAAGAGCTATCCTTGCCCCGTCTTCTGCGTTAGCATTCTCCCACAATTGCTCCTCATCAATGTCATTAGTCAAATTCATTGGCTTACCTCTCTGAGACAGTGTTCCTTCATTCTTCATCAGAATAAGATTTTGATTTTCCATCTCCATGATAGCTTCAGATGATTGTCTTCTCCCATTAAGTAACTCATCAATGAACTCTTTCTGCTACAACCATTCAAAGCCTTCCTCATCTAAGAGGTTTTCTTCATCATAATTTACTTCAAGATCTTCGTCCATCCTGAAGACATCTTCAAAATTTTGTCTATCTCTTGCAACACCTGCAATCATACACAAATTGTCAGTTTTAAAAACATAAGACCTTGCAGTCTCACTCGATGCTTCAGTCACCAGGTCTTCTTTCTGCTCTAAATCCTTCATATGATTTAGAAAATCTTTTGTAGATTTGTCCTCTATGTCTTCATTAATTTAAAAAAGCAATGGGCCATGTTTTGGTTCACTTTCCAAAACTTCCTCCTCATGCTTATTTACTTTGAGTAATTCTTCCTTCAGCTGAGCATTAAAGCTATGCTCCCACTTCACTTGCAATCTATGCCATTTGACTTTTATTTTCATAATCCAAAGATACATTTGGTATTCCTTATTCCTCTGTAACATCTCCATCAATAACTCAAGAAGTAATTTTATCTCAGATTTCTCTCTATCAATCTTTTCTTGACTCTTTCTCATGCCATTTTCCTTGGCATATTTCCTTCTGTTGTGGCTTTCTTCTGAACCTCTGCAATGACCTTCAGTGATCATTTTCTTCCCCTCCTTTGTGAACTCCATCTCATTCACTTGTGGACTGCACCTAAGCCTCTCTTTTTAGCAAGTCTCCATACCTGCCTTTGATATCTCAACAAGATTTTCTCCTTAAGCTTAGCCTATTGATACCTTACCTTACCAAGCTATCTCCTTGAGCTTGATCTATGGTTCTTTGCCTCTGGAATAATTCTTTAAGTGAACTCTTTTTCTCTCTTAGGGCTCTACAAATTCCACTTCCTTTGAGAAAATTCACTTGTCCTCCTTATCCAACCTCTGTTGGAATTCTTCAAGGTTCTGCCACTGTTTAAGAGCTCACATGCTCTTCCACTTGAGAACACAACTAGTTCTTTGTTACAACTCCTCTCAGCTGTCTTTGCTGCTAACACCCTTTTTGTCTACAACCTGAAATCTGCAAACACAATCCTCAAAACCAAAGTTAAAAATAAAAACATACCATATCACCTTCAAGATATCTACATGATCTTGTTCCACCATTCATCTGCACTTTGAATGGACTATTCCTTGTTCATTTTCCTCTATAAATTCTCCTTAAGAGTATCAATTACTTCCCAATATTCTACCACACTTTATCTCTGTGTGTCTGTTGCCTGTCAGATTTAAAATATGATCCTTTCTTCCTGTGTAATATCTTTAACAAATGCACACAAAGCACACTAGCTTTGTTTTCCTGCTTTGTTCTATCAGTCTTTACTGATCTCCTCTTTTTGCAATCACAATTGTATCTGCATATACAACTTCAAGAGCATAACTCTGTTCTAGTTTTCCCCAAAGAGATTTTACTTTATCTGATACCAAAATGATGACCTACCAGGTCTATACTTCACAATCGGTAGCCTTAAAACACTAAGACTACACTACAAGTCTTAACAAAGAGACTTCAACCCTTCCTATCCCTCAAGTCTCTGATTAAAATTGCTTATACATAAACAAGGAAGGATTGGTTTTCAGAGTTTACCAAGCATGGTGCTGCTATCTCAGTGCAACCCTTCTATCTTAGGCGTGACCCATCTATTTTCTGGCGCGACCTTTCTTTTTTCCAGCGCGACCTTTCTCAATGCATTCACAATTCTCTGTCATTCATCCTTTTCTCTTCTAGATCACGATCCAAACTTTGACTATTGGAAACGTTTCATGCCAATTCATCCACTATCGACCTTCGATTTGTTTGGAGGATAGCACAATGCTTCAGAAACTAAAAAAACCAAAGAGGCTTATCATTCCCTCAATGAGTCTCCTTTACACTCTACAGAGTTTTCTCAGATAGAAACCCAAATCTAATTTCGTGAACTATTTACTCGAATTTAACTGTATTTATAGAGATAATCCTTCATAATGTACATAAATTATCTAAACATTCACACACATACAAACTAGAATTGATTTATCAAGAATTGACAAATAAACTATTTCATTCAATCATTTGTGTACATATGAATTACCCAAAATCTTTATTCTCTATGGCCTGATCTTCATTCAATCGGCCAATCATAAACCACGTATACTTTCCAGGCTATACAAGCATTAACTCAGCCACTCATTAACATCTCTACATAAACAAAGACATTACTCAATTACAAAAATATATAATATGCTTTCCTATTAATCAAATTCATATATACAGTAAGCCAGGCCCGATTTACATTAGTTGACCTCTTATCGGCCTTTCTAGCTCTACTTAGCCTCACTCTTCTCTCTCTCACACCTCTACCTCTACATGCCCCTTAGGCTTACAATCATAGGAACAATCACATAGTTATGGATAATTCAGGTTCCTAGTTCTTCTCCATAGATCTCTCAACTAGTTCCTAAAATCTCTTAATGATCCCTTGAGGATGTCAACAACAATTCTATATCTAAATTCTGCCTTTATGAGCATATTATACCAAATATCTCAATCCACTTTTAAATCAACTAATTTCCTATTCTAGGATCTCCTAATCTCTAAGATTTTTATGAGATCTTCACAATACTAAAATCTCTCATATTCTCACATAATTGAGAATATTTACATTTAAAACCTCACACATATATTTCTCACTCAAATTATTAAAAATTTACAAAATTTCCTATTAAGAAATCAAATTCATTATCAAACATCAGATCCCCTAAGTCAACCAAATATACAATGATTTTCTTGAGCAGGATGCTCTTGCATCACTAAGTCTTGCACCATGTAGCTCAAGTGCAGGAGGAGGCAAGGAAATCTCCCTAGAGACAGCCTTTGGTTTGATTGTAGACCAATGCTTAGGACATCTTAAATAGAGGAGTGCTTGTAAGGTTATATGTGAGGGGTTTTCAACACTCCAATTGTCACATAAAAAAAGGTATGAGGGGGGTTGGTTCATTCCTCCAAAGGTATGAGTTATGCATTTCAGGTTTTGCTTCACACTCACATTTCCCAGTAGTATCACATAGAACAATGGAGGCCGATTACTTCAAAGGGGATTACAGCTTAATAGGCTTTGTTGAGTAAATGAGAGAGGATTAGGAGAGAGCATAACTCATCATATAGAGTCCAAAACATCCAGAATTCTATGCTGAAAACATAGAGCCGCAAGCAATGGGAAATTCTACACTTGTTTGAGTTACAAGCAGAAATAATGGACTGAAGAGAGGATGGTGCTATGATCCTTATAGAGCAGTTTAAAGATATACTTCATCCCTTCATACAAGATTATGCATTAATAAATCAATACACATGGATCTATAAGGAAGCATGAAAGAATTTCTAGCATCTATTGTAGCACACATGCAGAGAAGAATATGAACATAATGGAATCAACAGAAGGAAAAACATATTGTAATTCTAAGGAGGAATCACCACCATTTCTGTGATAGTCTGAATATATTCCTGTGTAAAGTAATTTAATATAAGATAACAGTCATTCACTTACAAAGTTATGAGCCAAAATATGGTATCACAGAGTTCATCCATCATGGGTGAGAAATTACGTAACCTTTGTATTACATTTCATCCCCCTATTTATAAGAAGAGGGGGATAGCTTTGAATTATAATTAAAATATTTGAGCCTGAGCCCCAGTTGTCATGCTAGACTAGTTGTCTCGGCTTTGTCAGGCTTTGCTACCACCTTCCTAAGATTACAATAGGGATCGAATCCCTTTCTTGGAAAAATACAAAAATAAATGCTCAGAGAAAAAAAGTCAAGAGAGGAAGGAGGAGGTGTCCCCTTGCTGCTTCAGTGGAGGCATTGGGTGGAGCCACGTCCCTGATGTTGTCATGCTTCTCTCTACTTTTGAGGTGGTTTATTGCTGCATCGACTGGCTTCTGTCAACTCCCCTTTGACTTCTTTCGGCACCGAATTATGGAGGCGTGTTACAGGATGAGTCCTTTTCTATGTAGAGGGATGGGGCACCATGTTGTGCCATTAAGTCCTCTTGAGTCCCCCCTATACTATTTTGTAGCTACGCCATGCTCCATTAACTATTACAGCTGCTGGCCCATCAACCCATTTAAATAGTTGTAGGACACCATTGGAGCACCACGGCCGCGGGTCTTTAAACACTAAAAATAGACAAAATAGGTGGGCGCTTTTAATTCCCCCTTTAGCCCCCTTATTACAACCCCTTTTGTAAATTTCCATATATGATTGGAGGGCTAGAACTAGGGTCTTATCCCTAAGGCGCTAAGGTCATTAGACCCGTATCTGGGAGCCTTTTCCTTTGTTATTGCAAATCCCACATATCACAAAAGTCACACATCAGCACTTTAAACTATGCTTTAACCTTTTCCTTGGAGCGGGTGGACAGTCCGGACGTGAGGTCCTTATAGACCGAACCTTAATATTTTATTGCATCCAGGGGGAGGAGTCCGACATATCGCAATTGCACTGCACTGTTGCTTAAGCCTTTACCCCTTAACTGTTGCGATCGCCAATCACCGATAAACCTGTTGACGCCATCACTGCCGCATCACTTGTTGATGTCATCACTGCCTTGTGTCACCCTGTGAGTGGTGACATGTGGCACCCAGAAACAGCCCCATAGGACCCTTGAAAATGCCAAAAATGAGTGACACGTGTCCTTTGCAACATCAGCTTCCGTACTTGCCACATCATTATTGATGTCACCTTCCATGTCGGCTCGGTGGACTAATTAGAGGTTGCCATGTGGCCCCCCTGGAGGAGAAATAAAGAGGCCCGTTGAGCCCTGTTTTTCCATGCTTTCCTTTGTATTTAAAAATCAGACCTCCCTGATGATTTTGGTTCATATCACGATATCAGCCTCCCTTTCTTGTTTTGGGATTCAAACCCTCTGATATGCGGTAATGCGAGATTGCGCCACATGGAGGAAAGAGAAGGAGCAACCCGGCCTTTGGTTTGGCGGCATTTCCCTCTGTAAATCAGAATCGGCCCCTCCCCGGTGATACAACCTTATATCGCAGATTAGCCCCCACAACGTTTTTGGAGTTTGATGTAACTGTGGGATTTCGGGGGCGCCAAGATGTCGGATGCGATATCGACATTAGGTGCTTTGAACCGACGATAATCCTTAAGCATGTGCTCCAAGACTTCGCTGATACGTGGTGTTGTAGCTTCCATTGTTATTTAAGTCTTATTTTCAGTTTTATCACAAAATGAAAGAAAAATAAAAATGAAAAATGAAAAATCAAACCATTGTCTAAAGGTCATGCAAGTTCAAGAGGCGTGATCAAGCGATAACTTGATGACTTCGATGAGGTGTGCTGCGGGGAAGCAATGAGAACGAAGATTAATTAAAGGTGTTGCTGAATTCATCAGAAGATTTAATAAATTGTACAATAGTCTTCCAGTGGAGATTAAGCCCCCTCCTGCTGGTGCAAAAATAACTTTTGCAGGGGCTTTTGAGTCAGATTTTGGATTTACATTGAGGGAGAGGAGATCCCCAACCCTTGATCAGATCCAAACAGATGCATTAGAGATAGAAGCAAATATGGTGGCTGTAGGTAAAACACCAGATACACAGCCTATTCAAGATAAGGGAAAGACTAAAGTAGAATCCTCTCAAGATCAAACATTAGAGGATATGAATAATGTAATTAGAAAATTTTCAAATAAATTGATTAAATTAGAATTAGAGAGTAAGAATTCTCAGAGACAAGTACAGAAAAATATAAATTTTAATCCTCAATATAGGAGACAACCTCTGCAAATTTTACACAAGGAGAGAAAAGATCAAGATTAGATTCAAGCACCATTGTATATAGAGGTAGATCTTGATGGAGTACCAGGGCATCCCAAGGATCATGATGACCATATTTTCACATTATATGTAGTAGATGAAGATGAACTAGGTGTTGAGGGAGGATAATATAGTGAAACATATGCCATCTATGATGATAATGAAATTGATGAATGTTGGAAGTGGTTTTCTGATTTTATTCAAGTAGAACTACATAAGAAATATGACTTGAGATCAAGGAAAATATCTAGAAGTCAAGAAGATGAAGGTGAGCACCAAGTTCCAACTCCCTTACAAAAGGTGACTCTACAAAAACAAGAACCACAACCTGCAAAACAATTGAATAAAGGAAAGAAGCAGCAAAATACAAGTAGCAAGACTCAAATGCTTCAAGGTGAGTCTTCTCAAGACAAAAGTGAAAAAATTCCTTTAGAGAAACTTGTTTCCATTCCACAAGAGATTTCAGTCATGAAGAAAAGTGAAGATGAGAATGAAAGGAATACTAAACAGAGCCATGTGTTTAGTGTCACCAAAGAGTTAGAAAAGACCAGAATTCAGGTACCCCTCATAGATTTGGTTAAAACACCAGCTTATCAAAGAGAAATTATAGAGTTTATCAATCTATCTTAGAATGTGAATATAAATGACATTGTGAATTTGCAAGAAGATAAACTAGTAGTGGTTTTTGGTTCACATGTGGAGGAGGTATATTCTTCAACACATCCTTTATACATTTCTTTATTGGTTCATGATTTACTCTTGCACAATTATATGTTTGATTCAGGAGCTTCACATAACCTTATGCCATTATCAGTGATGAAACAGCTAAACCTACAAGTTACTAAACCTTACAGAGACTTGTATTCTTTTGATTCACATAAAGTCAGGTGTCTGGGGAGAATTAAAGATGTGGTCGTGTCACTAGCCCAGATTCCAGCCAAAATTTTGGAAATGGATGTAGTGGTAGCAGATATCCCTGCTAGGTTTGGAATGTTACTATCTAGGTCATGGGGGGCTAAATTGGGTGGTGTTTTGAAACTAGATTTTTCTTATGCTTTCATACCAATTTTTGGTGGGGAAGAAAGAAGGTTGTACAGAGAAACACGATTTATTAGAACAATCACAAATAACGAAGCAAGTAATTCGCCTGTATATAGCCAGGAAAAAGATGACTTATCTTGCTTCATGTTGCATGAAAATGTAGAATTGGCTGAAGATAACCAGAGGCAGCTTACTTCAGCCTGTGTAAATACAGATCTACAAATAGAAGGGGTGTGGAAGTGCTTCTTTGATGGAGCCTATTCTAAAGAAATAATAGGTGTTTCATAGGATGAAGGTCTTCAATTTCATCAGTTGGGTGTTGGACATAGACAAGAAAATCAGCAAGTGGGAAATGTTGGACAACAATATGTTGAGCCATTTATCATAGAAAAAGAGGCTATCTTATGTAAAAGAAAGCTGATAAAGAGATTGTTTATCATTGCATTGAATAACACAATGATGCCCATGGATCAGAGGTAAACAATCTATTTTAAGTTGGCCATATGTCATATAGTGATGTGAAATTTTTTATTTTTCTTCCTGAGGTCATAATTACAAATTATTTTCAACCAAAGCTCAGAGATTAAAAGTGGAGACATAAAAGTGACATAGATAATATTCTTAAAGATGCTGTTGATTGTTCTATAGAGCATATTATCCCAATAGAAGGTTTTTTCGAGCAAGAACCTTCATACATAGAGACTTTCTTTTTGGAGCTGATCAGGACCATATTTTTTCTTATACTTTTGAAGATCTCTTGGCAGTTTACACGGAGAAATTTATTAGCAGCCTACACATACCATTTTGTGGATATATTCCTAATTTTGTTGTGAGCTTCTGTTATGCATAATTTATTTTCCATTCAGGATGAATTGTATTTTCAAAATTCACTAGCAGAATGGTTCTAGATCAGGCACTCAAATGCTAACTTGGTACCATTGGAAGATTGACTTCACCTGATTGAGATCAATCATGTACATAGGTAGGATGATCTAATATTCACCCTATGAATGACATTAGTTAAAGATTTATTAAACTAAGGTATTATAGACTCATGTGCTGGTGTGTGTGTTCTGTGTTATTGTAGCAACAGATCGATTAGATTGCCAATACACACACAATAAAATGGAAAGACAACAGAGAAATACAGTAAGCAAACACAAAGACACAAGCAATTTTAATAAGGAGTTCACCCTATGCTCCAGGGCTACGTCTCCGGTCCAGCTTTTAGTGGTGGCCTTGTTTTATTGTGCCTTTGGGCAGAGAACCTACAATACAGGGACTCAATGTGAGTTCACCTGAAGCAAGTTTTGCTTGGCAGGGTGGTCCTTGGATTTCCCAAGCCACTGGAGTACACAGACTCTTCTTCCTCCTACCAGCTCTGTGACCTTCTGGTCTACAATGGCAAGAGCCCAATGTGGTGCTCAGCCCGGACAGATCCTCTATGGGATGGCTTGAATCTTCAAGCTCTTTGGTGCTCGATGCTACTGCTGATCAGCTCAGCCCTCTGTCTCCTCTGCTCTACTTTACTGTTCTCTGTGTTCAGTCCTCCTCTCAGGGTTCACTGTTCCACTTCTTCGTCTCTCGACTTCTATCTCTTTGTGTCTAACTCCACTCTCCATTCGACTGCCTCTGTTCATGGCTTTAGCCATTCGATCCCTATGCCTGTTCGATTCCTCTTCCGCCTTTGTCAATTCACCTTCTGCAGCTGCGTTGGGAGTTCCATGTTCGGCGTCATCATCAGCTCTCAGGGAGTTGCCAATTGTCTTCCTCTCAATGGTGCCAGCATGCTTCGTCAGTTCGTTTCTTCAATTACGTCATGGATGCGTTCTTCCTCCACCGTGGCGGTCAAACGAATTTCAAATTCCTTTAAAATGCAACTTAATTCCCTGTCGATTCCACTTCTTCCCATCGGGCGCGATCTCAGTCGTTTGATCTGGGCCCTCCAGATCCGACACCATACGCACGTATCGCGCAGTTGACTTGCTCGACCGATAGTGTGCGATCAACGACGGTTTTCTCTCACCTCCACCTGCCACATGTCGATCATTGTATGGAATCGCTCCGCTTTCGTCCAAAACCTCTTGCCGTTTAAGGGCGCCTCGATCAAAACCGTCGGTTTTCCAGATCGCGGGTCCCACCTTGTACGATTAGCACTTTTTCCCTTTTCCGCCCACGGTCCTCTAGTTTCCCCACGTGATCGAGTGCTCGGGCTTTCCCATTTTGGCCCTGTTCACCCAGCAATGCGTGATTAGCGCTAGGCCTCGGTCAGCGCACTTTGATTGAGGTCCTCGTCGTTCCACGTTGGATGCTATTGCCACTGGTTCAGGGTGCTTTTTGATCGTTGTTCTGGAATTCTTTAGAGATTTGTTTGACTTGATACAGTCATGGTTCTTTGACAGTCTTCTATGGATCCAATTTGGATCACGGCCTTCTCATTGAAAATGATTTTGGACCACGAAAAGTTGGTTTTTAAGCATCGACTAAGTGAGGATACTATTTCTTCACTTGTCCAATCTCAATCCACTTTGTGCTACTCGGCTTTGAACCTTTGAGACCAATCCTGAGGTACTCAACATCTCCCCTGCACGTTGTCCTCACCTTCCTGTCCAGCACTGTGTCTTCCTGCAACTCATTAAGATACTCAGGTAGCAGGTCATCAATAGAAGGAAATTGACTTTGCTCTTCAGGGTCCTCAATCATTGAAGGTTCAAACAATCTCAAGCAATCTGCATTTACGACTGAGTAGATGTGCATGTAAGTTGGTAAATCAAGGTGAAAAGCATTTTCACCAATCTTCTCAAGTATCCTAAAAGGTCCATACCTGATAGGCTTTAGCTTTTTACCTTCACCTTGCATCCTGTCCTTACTGATATACAGCCAGACTTGGTCTCCAACTTGAAAACTATGCTCCATTCAATGCTTGTCATGCCTAGCCTTGTACTTGGCCTAGCTCCTTTCCAGCTGTTCCTGTACTGCCTGGTGGATCTCTTAGATCTGTTCAATGAACCTAGTTGCCTTGTCCACATCACTGTGTCCTTCAACCATGGTGTCTTTACCAAAGACAAAATCCAAAGGAGACCTTGGTATGAAACCAAAACAGGTCTCAAAAGGAGATCTCTGTGTAGAAGAGTGTTTGGCTCTGTTGTAAGCATGCTGCACATAACACAAGTGTTCATCCCAAAGCTTAGGATGTTTACTGCAATATCCTCTCAGTAACTGGACCACTGTCTTGTTTACTACTTTTGTCTGGCCATCTGTTTGTGGATGAAAAGCTGTGCTTTTCTTCAGTTTGGTGTCCATTAGTTCCCACATACTAGATCAAAACTTCCCCACAAATCGGGTGTCTCGATTAGATACAATGGAAGTGGGTAATCCAAAATGAACCCATACATGTTCAAAGAACAATTTTGCAGTCTGTTCAGCTGTAATCTGTTTACTACAAGGTATCAAAATACACATTTTGCTGAACCTATCCACAACAACATATAGATAATCATGACCTTTCCTAGATTTAGGCAGTGCTCCAACAAAATCCATGGAAACACTTTCCCAAGGGTGAGAAGGAACTGGCAATGGAGTGTACAAGCCTATTTTTCTATTGCTGGGCTTGCTTTTAGCACACATGGCACACCCTCTTACATACCTATAAACTGTCTCATTCATTTTCGGCTAATAATAGAATCTTTGCAGCTGTGCAGCTGTTTTACTTACCCCAAAGTGACCTGATATCAGAGAAGTGTGTGCTTCCCTAATTATCTTTACTCTTTCGGTTTGTGGAATGCAGAGTTTTCCATAATGGTATAAGAGTTGGTCCTTTATATGATAGTCCAATTCTTCTACTCTTTCGCCTTGACTCAAAGTTACATATACATCTTTAAAGTCCATATCTTGAGCATATTGTTCAATGTAGCTTTCATGTAGCACAGAATTATGCTTAAGTATGGTAGATGCATTTATAATAGGTCTAGATAACATGTCTGCAGCCTTGTTATGTATGCCTTTTTTATATCTGATGACTAAATAAAACTGTTGTAGAAAACCCATCCATCTGTAATGTCTTGATTGCTGCAACTTAGTTTGGGAGTGTAGATATTGAAGTGGCTGATGATCAGTATGTATTACTATCTCTTTTCCCATTAAGTAATGTTTCCACTTTTTCACACTCTGAATTAATGCATACAATTCTTTATCATATGTAGGATAGTTAACTACTGCAGGATTAGAAGTCTCAGAATGATAACATATGGGTTTACCATGCTGTGTCAACACTGCTCCCATGGCATAGTCATTGGCATCCGTTTGGATCTCAAATGGTCTTTGTAAATCTGGCAGTGCTAGTACAGGTGCTGTACTAATTTTCTCTTTCAAGGTGTCGAAGGCTTTCTGATGTTTGCCTCCCCACTGAAACACCTTATTCAATCCTGTTAAAGCATGTAAGGGAGCTGCAATCGAGGAGAAGTTAGAAATAAACTTCCTCCAATATTGTGCTGCTCCTAAGAAGCTTCTCACTTCTGTAGTAGACCTGGGTTTATGCCAGTTCACAATGACTGCCACTTTAGAGGGATCTATTTTCAATTCACCTCCCCCTACTATATGACCCAAGTAGTTTAGAGATGTTTTTGCCAAATTCACATTTTGAGAGTTTAACATAAAGTTTTTCTCTTTTCAAAACATCTAATGTCTGCTTAACATGCTTTAAATGTTCTTCCCAAGTTTTACTAAAAATTAGAATGTCATCCAGATACACAATAACAAAATCATCAAGAAAAGGTCTGAGTACATCATTCATTAATCTCATGAAAGTAGCAGGAGCATTGGTCAAGCCAAAAGGCATAACCAGCCATTCATACAATCCCTGCTTTGTTTTGAAAGCAGTCTTCCATGCATCTTTCTCTGCAACTCTGACCTGATGGTATCCACTGTGCAAATCCAGCGTGGTGAAATAAACAACTTCCTTCAATTGATCTAAAAGATCATCTATGAGAGGAAGGGGATAATGATTCTTGATTGTTATCTTATTCAGTGCTCGATAATCTATGCACATTCTCCAAGAGCCATCTTTCTTTCTCACCAAAACAATTGGTGACCCACATGGTGATGTGCTAGGCCCGATGAAGCCCTTCTCGAGCAACTCCTGCACCTGCTTCTTGATTTCAGCATTCTCTAAAGCAGACAACCTGTACATCCCAATGTTAGGCAATGGAACATCTTTTTGCAAAATAATATCATGTACTATTTCCTTTTTGGGTGGCAGACCTTTAGGTTCTTGAAACAAGACATCATACTCTGAAACAACCTTTTCTATGTTAGCTTGTTGTTCAGCATTACAACCCTCAAATACATTGGTTTTATTAGGTTTCTTTTCCTTTACAACCATCAGTAAGAATTGTTTGCATGAGTTAATCATTATTTTCATCTGTCCTAAGTTTATGAGAGTGTAATTATTCTTGAGCTTATGAGCTCTTACAAAGTATTCGATTCCATCTTTGACAAGTAGATACTTGTTCTCAGCTCTATAGAAAATAGCCTTTATATCATACAAGTAAGGACTTCCTAAAATAATTCCACGTATATCCAAAGGAATTATGTCTAACTCAACCTCATCTACAAATGCCGACCCAAAAGAAAACTGGAGTTTGCACTGTCTAGCCACTTGTAGTTGTGCTTTATCATTCAACCATCCTAATGGGTATGATTTCTTGTGAGGTGTAGTTGCTAATCCCAATTTCTTTACAATTGCCTTAGAAATTAAATTTACTTGTGAGCCACTATCAAACAAAGTATCAATCTTTTGATTTTTGGAAATAACTCGAATATGGAAAAGCTCATGTCTTTTTCTCTCATTTTCTTCATCAATAACAGATTGAGCAGAATTACTAGTAGATGCTTTAGAATTTTTACCTTTTATACCTGTGGCTAGTATAGTTGTTTCATCTCCCGAGTCCGACCCCAAATCTTTCTGAATAGCTGCAGCTATCTTCTTCTTCTCGCCCTCGGACTTCTTAGGTCTCAGCTCTAGATGCAGAATCCAACAATGCTCATCATCATGCCCATCCTTTTTACAGTGAGTGCATGAAGCTTTGGCTTTCTGTGCAGTGTTATCCTTCCTTGCCTTCCACTTCTGTTTTCTTTTCTCCTTGCTCTTGCTTACAGTGGGTTGGGTTGGTCCCCCAACTTCTAGATTTCCATTCTTTCCTCTAGCTTCTAGATGAGTAGCTTGTATAGATACCTCATCTATACTAGTGGGATTAAACATGAGGATGGTATGCCTCATGTAGCTGTGTAGACCACCAATGTACTTCAAAAGAGTCTCTGGTGAGTCTAATGAGATACCCAATATCAATGCTCTCTTTCTGAACTCTTGAGTATAGCCTTGCACACTTTGCCCTTTCAGCTGCCGAAGAGTTTGCCAACTCATCATGGCTTTTTGCATGTAGGCCAATGGATAAAACTGATTTTTGATTGCAGAAATAAAGTCACTCTAGACAGAGATGGTCTTACCATGTCTTTTCATATCAGCTTGGGTTCTGCCTTTCCACCAAACCAAGGCAGTGCCTCCTAAGTGTAGGCTTGCCAGCTGAATCTTACTCTTGTCTGAGTTTATGTTCTGTACCCTGCAATACACATCAATCTGTCTAATCCAATTGTCCAACTTTTCAGCATTTAGCTCTCCATCATATATAGGCAAATCAAATTTAACATCTACCTTAATCAAAGATGCTTTCTTATCATGCACAAGGCTATTAGGAGGTGTGAGAAAGCTTTCCTCTTTCCCCTTTCCTTTGGAGTTGTCATGGAAGTGAGACTCATCTTCTTCTTTATCTTGTTTAGAGCCTGATGCATCTTCCACCTTTTGCTTTCTAAAGTCTCTGTACATTTCTTCAACCATAGACTTTATAGCTAGGAAACTCTCTATGAATTGAGGGTCTAGCCCTACATAACCTTCTTCTGACATTGTCTTTCGAGAATAGACTCTCCCAATTTCAGGATTAGTTTCCACCAACTCTCCTTCTCCTAATTTGAGCTTTGATCTTGTGAGCATTCACAGCTAAACCAACACAACCTTGTCTAACCTTACAGCCTAGAGCTTTGATACCACTTGATCTGATATTCACCCTATGAATGACATCAGTTAAAGATTTATTAAACTAAGGTATTACAGACTCATGTGCTGGTGTCTGTGTTCTGTGTTATTGTAGCAACAGATAGATCAAATTGCCAATATACAGACAATAAAATGGAAAGACAGCAGAGAAATACAGTAAGAAAACACAAAGACATGAGCAATTTTAATAAGGAGTTCACCCTATGCTCCAGGGCTACGTCCCTGGTCCAACTTTCAGTGGTGGCCTCGTTTTATTGTGCCTTTGGGCAGAAAATTTACAATACAGGGACTCAATGTGAGTTCACCTGAAGCAGGTTTTGCTTGGCAGGGTGGTCCTTGGATTTCCCAAGCCACTGGAGTGCACAGACTCTTCTTCCTCCTACTAGCTCTGTGACCTTCTGGTCTACAATGGCAAGAGCCCAATGTGGTGCTCAGCCCAGACAGATCCTCTATGGGATGGCTTGAATCTTCAAGCTCTCTAGTGCTCGATGCTGCTGCTGATCAGCTCGGCCCTCTATCTCCTCTGCTCTGCTTTACTGTTCTCTGTGTTCAGTCCTCCTCTCAAGGTTCACTGTTCCACTTCTTCATCTCTCGACTTCTGTCTCTCTGTGTCTAACTCCACTCTCCATTCGACTACCTCTGTTCATGGCTTTAGCCATTCGATTCACCTTCTGCAGCTGCGCTGGGAGTTCCCTGTTCGGCGTCATCATCAGCGCTCAGGGAGTTGCCACTTGTCTTCCTCTCAACGGCGCCAGCATGCTTCGTCAGTTTGTTTCTTTAGTTACGTCGTGGATGCGTTCTTCCTCCACCGTGGCAGTCAAATGGATTTCAAATTCCTTTAAAACGCGGCTTAATTCCCTGTTGATTCCGCTTCTTCCCATTGGGTGCGATCTCAGCCATTCGATCTGGGCCCTCTAGATTCGATGCCATACGCACGTTTCGCGCGGTTGACTTGCTCGACTGATAGCACGCGATCAACGATGGTTTTCTCTCACCTTCGCCTGCCACGCGTCGATCATTGTATGGAAGTGATCTGCTTTCATCCAAAACCTCTTATCGTTTAAGGGCGCCCCGATCAAAACCGCCGATTTTCCAAAGCGCGGGTCCCGCCTTGTACGATTAGTGTTTTTTCCCTTTTCCGCTTGTGGTCCTCCGGTTCCCCCACGCAACTGAGTGCTCGGGCTTTCCCATTTTGACCCTGTTCACCTAGTGATGCACGATTAGCGCTAAGCGCATCAAAAATCACCTCCGTTTCTCGATCCGGGGCTCCCAGGGGCTAATTCGGCCTCCCGTGTAGTCTCCATGGGCCTCGGTCAACGTGCTTTGACCGAGGTCCTCGTTGTTCCATGTTGGATGCCACTGCCACTGGTTCAGGGTGTTTTTTGATCGCTATTCTGGAATTCTTTAGAGATTTGTTCAACCTGATACAGTCATGGTTATTTGACAGTCTTCTATGGATCCAATTCAGATCATAGGAACTTGTACATAAATAAGCTCAGGTGTTGAGCATTTGGTTTCCAGTTGCAGTTCTTTAGTTTAATTTTAGCTGATAAATAAGGGTGATTGTCCCAGTTGGAAACTGGTTTGCAGAGGTTTCAGATTTCAAGAATGTCAGGTTTTATTCTTTCAAATTTCAGGGTTTTCAGAATTTTAGAATCCATGCCCAACTAAGACTACTGATCTGCGATTCTCAGCACTTTGCTATCAAAGCACAAGCATCTTATCATTGTAGATACCGTAATGAATTCAATGTACAAATGCCATAGAATTTGAATTGGTTAAGCAATATATGACTCCATGCTCGAGGTGAAGGCACTGATCTGCGGTTCTTAGTGTTTCTGTGGAAAAAGCACTATCCCCAAGTGGAGCCAGATGTTGTAGCTTCCATTGTTATTTAAGTCTTATTTTTAGTTTTATCACAAAATGAAAGAAAAATAAAAATAAAAATGAAAAATCAAACCATTGTCTAAAGGTCATGCAGGTTCAAGAGGTGTGATCAAGCGATAGCTTGATGAGTTCGATGAGGTGTGCTACAGGGAAGCAATGAGCACAAAGATTAATTAAAGCTCAACCCCTGCAGTTGACCGTGACGTTAGCATGGTTGACCACAATGTGTGGCCTGAAATTACTGCAGGGGTTCAACCTCAATGAAGCTCCCGTATATTCTTTACCCCCGCAAAGTTTAAAAGAAATAAATTATTTTGTTTGATTGATGGCTTTTGAATGTGTGAAATCGTGAGAAGATCTGGGCCGTCCGATCAATAGGCCACAGATCCAACGAAAATCGGGTGGGTAACTAATCAGACGTGATGGAATATGAAATACAGTTTAATTCGCTGAAGTTTGGGCCAATCTCATCTGTCCATCCAAAGAGACGGGATCCGACAGATATCGGGTGAAAAAGTAATCGGGTTTTAGCGTTAAAATCGGACCTGATAGATCATTAACTGGCAGTTTATATTTCCTATCGGGTCCGTATGGGAGTCAAAGGGGCGTTGAAAAAGTGGACTCGATAAGGTTTAGTTCAAACAGGTTTAAAGTTTCATGAGTTCCGAAGGATTAAACCATTTATTGAATGAGTGATCGGACGGTTTGCGTATAGCTAAGGCGGACCTAACAGGTTTATAAACCAGATTCTTAATCCTTTTTAGTTTCGTGGTAAACTATGTTCCGTGTAAATTAGTCGATTTCGCTGTTTAAGAAAAATAATCAAAGTTAGAGGGAGATGATCAAAACTTCAAAGGGGCGGTGATTGGTCGGGTTTCCTTGTGTTTTTGCCAATCAAAACACTCCCGATACATATGTGGGCCCAAGTCCACACACGGGGTTTTGTCAAATACAGTTTGTTATGTTAAAACAATTTAACCATTATCAAAGCATCTACAGAGAAACTTCATCAGTAGCCAAGCAACAAATCTGAAAAGCGAACAATCATCATCATTTTCTAAATTCTGTTACTTCTTGTTATTTTATTTACGAGGTGTCTTTTATCCTCTATGTAATATTCTGTAATAACTTTTACTTTAGACAGTTAGGAGAATAGTTAAGTAGTTTGACAGTTTTGGTGATTACCAACTGTCTCATAATGTATAAAAAGAGGAAAATTTACAGAGAAGGGGTTCGAACTTTGGAGAACCTGGATACTAGGCCACTGTATTCCTGATACAACTGTTGATTAATGAAAGAATTAGAAGTTTTCCACACATTGTTGGGTATGATTTTGTGTCTTCTCTATTATGTTTCATCATATGTTTTCTTCCTTTAAGTATGGTAATGAAGCTGCAGGTCTTTATTTGCTTATGTAAATGAAGTTAAAATCCCTTAAAAGAGCACTCCTATACTTGAAGTTCTTACCTATGCAATTATTCTAAGTTACAGATAGTAGTTTCTGTGTAAGACATCATATTATCTTTAACTTCTCCAAGTGTCACAGATAGTAGATTCTGTGTAAAACAGCATATTGTCTCTGACTTCTTCAAGATTTCTTCATTTATCATTTATATTCAGTAATCAAATGGCATTATGATATTTTCATGTCACCTAAGTATTGAGGGTTAAAAACCAAGTCTCCCAGGTCCTTCATTTGAGAACACAACATACAATTAAGTGACAAACAAGTGACAATCATTATAATCATTAATGTCTTAAGCACAATTTCTACACAGCCAGGAAATTGGTTTCTTAAGGTACAACATTAATTGGCGTTGTTGCTGGGGAGAGAATACAAGAACACCTTTCCTCAGGTTTTCAATATTTTCCTCTGTTTGTTCAGCGAGGAGGAAATATTTGGCTGTTTTGAACAAAAGCAATAACTCTAGCTCCAAAGAGACCCCATACAAGGTTAGACACCTCACAACAAAAATTTCAAGTCCTTTAAGATCCTGAAAGGCTAGTTTGCAAGAGGGTTGGAAGGCCTAAAACGCGACATACACCAATTCCTACACTGTCTGCACCAGGCAACAGTTCATCAGATCTTTCACATTCATCTTTTATTGACCAAGAGTCACCTTTTACATCCAATTCATTTCAGGAACCCAACTGTCAAGAATAGTCTTTAGAGTCTGTTTCTTTTTCAGTATCTGCTATAGTTATTTAGCCTGAACCTATAACTACATTACCACCTTTTCACACTACATTTACTCCTCAGTCAAGTTCCACATCTGTTGGTAATCAAGGTTCAGTAAATTCAGGAGAAAATATGGCAGCACCTGCATTTTTGATGAATAGGTATGCACCTATTCAATTGCCACAATAGTTGAATCAAATGCCACAAGAATACTTGAAGATTCTTCCTCATTTCATAGGGGAGGATGAACAAACAACAGAGAATCATGTATCAGTATTTTGTAATTTTGCAGAAAACCTAAATGTTGAACATCTGGATGTTGTTGTAATACTTTTTGTTCAATCCTTGGATGGAGAAGCAAGAAAATGGTTTAAAGGGCTTCCTAATAACTCTATTCCTTCTTGGGAAGAGATGGAGCACATGTTCACCCAGATATGGGGAGAAAAAAGAGATCATGGGTATTCACTCACAGAGTTTAATGCCATCAAGAAAAAATCTGATCAAGGTGTTGCTAAATTCACCAGAAGATTTAATAAATTGTACAATAGTCTTCCAGTGGAGATTAAGCCCCCTCCTGTTGGTGCGAAAATAACTTTTGCAGGGGCTTTTTAGTTAGATTTTGGATTTACATTGAGGGAGAGGAGATCCCCAACCCTTGATCAGATCCAAATAGATGCATTAGAGATAGAAGGAAATATGGTGGTTGCAGGTAAAACATCAGATACACAGCCTATCCAAGATAAGGGAAAGGCTAAAGTAGAATCCTCTCAAGATCAAACATTAGAGGATATGAATAATGTAATTAGAAATTTGTCAAATAAATTGATTAAATTAGAATTAGAGAGTAAGAATTCTCAGAGACAAGTACAACAAAATAGAAATTTTAATCCTCAATATAGGAGACAACCTCTGCAAATTTTACAGAGGGAGAGAAAAGATCAAGATCAGATTCAAGCACCACTGTATATAGAGGCAGATCCTGATGGAGTACCAGGGCATCCCAAGGATCATGATGACCATATTTTCACATTGTATGCAGTAGATGAAGATGAACTAGGTGTTGAGGG